>JAQPPZ010004073.1:4809312-7213968 GCA_028583015.1 Wollemia nobilis
TGTTTAGGAGACTACCCATATGGACACATTTACAGACTGTATGAACCCTCTTAGATCTCTCCAAGAGCAAGAAGTTGTCCTAACCACTTAAAAAGGGTAGTTTTAGCCCATCCAAGCCTCACCACTCTCAAGTAGAGTGGTCGCAATATCTGGCCTCTGAAGACTACAACGACCACACCTAGTCATTGAACCTGATAGTGGCTAGCACCATGCACAGTTTGACTATAATTTGCATTATTTGTAAGAAGATTTTGGTGAGGAACTACTTGAGTTCCTCTTAACTGCCCCTTCAATGCCTGTTGTGACTAATGCTTTCCACCCGGGATGATCAGTCACATGAGATTTGGATTGAAGCTTCTCTAGGAAGCCAAGTTCCAGATCTGGAAGAGGGGGAAGTCTACATATGGACTCTCCCATAAAGAGAAATATATCTATGATTTTTAGAGTAGGAAGCAAAGCCCTTTCAGACTGGAGAGCCTCTACGCACCCTTGAGGAGCAAAGAAGTGCTATCCAGATGAGGAGAGTCTACACATCTGCTATTCACATCCATTATTATTCACTACCATTTCATGTATTTGATACATTTGGCAACCATTGAACATCAATTTGAGTAGAGAACCTGGTGCTACAGCCCTTGGATCACGGGGAGGAATATTTATTTCATGGCCAAGAAGAGAAGAGAGAAGAAGAAGAAGGGAAAGAATGGAATCCAATAAAATTTATGTAGTCGCTCAAAGAATGACCATACAACATTGATCGATAGCCAAGAAGAGATAATAGAAGAGAAGATGGATGAAATACAAAATGCGGATGATGAAATGCAAATGGATGATTGTGGATGCAATGTGATGATTTGCTGATTGTGTACAATACTTTGCAATATCATACTGATTACTTGTGAGGGGAACTTATGACTATTTTGCTTTTGTGACCAATGCAAGATGGTCCAAACACGAATAGAACAAACACCTATTCAAATTTTTGCTTTTGATTGATTGATGAGTGCATAGTGATAAATGTTAAACCATTTGAGTTGAGTGGTATGGATGAATCTAACGTAACATTCAGTATGTGTCAGGGTCAATATACAAAATGAAATCAAGACATCTTTGATATTGTGCATGGCTCTCTTGAATTAACACATGTCTAATTTGGGATGGGATTTATCTTGAGATAATCTTTAGCAAAAAAAATTGTAGATAGATGTGATATCCTTGATTGGATGTTTTATTGTTTGGTTACATGTAAAGTGGATTTGTATATGAATATCCCATCAAACAAGGAATCAGTAATGAGGCAAATAAGGTGATGATAGTGATGAATTGATTGATAGAGGAAAATAGATGATAAAATAGAGGGAGAATATTGCAGACAGGAAAAAGAAAAGGTAAAATAGGTGTTGGCATGAAAATTGTTTGATTTTGGGGTCAGGAGCTTCAATTTACAGGGTGACCTATGAATTGGACCTGAATTTATAAGGTGACCTATGAATTGGACCTAAATTTGTAGGTTTACCTGTCAATTAGGATTTTAGGTGTATTTATGTATTTTGACACGTGTGGGGGATCATTTGCACGGTGAGTGAGTTGGAGAGTGAGGAGCGAGGGTTGATTGGTGATGTGAAGTGCTTGCAGAATTAAGAAATGGACATGGATATGGTGAGGAGATAGACTAGTGCTAGCAACTGATGCAGGGATCCACCAGTGAGTGCTCGATACTTAACTTTAATGCATTTTGTTTTTTTAGAAATACGTGAAATGAAGGGGGAGGTTTTTGCATATTTTTGTGAGTGCATGTAAATTTTTGATGAAAATTTGAGGAGAAAGTGATAAAAAATCCAAATGGGTATCTAAATGTGTGATTAGATTTTTGGTTTGACTACTTTTTATGCCAATTTGACTGTATAGCGGGAAGTGTATGTGAATGATTTGATTTTTCTTTTTGGGGGTAAACGGGGTACTGTTTTTGAGATGTGATTGAATTTTATTTGTTAAAGTGGGAAATGGGTATTAAAAAATATGACTATTTTTTCTTTTTGCTTTCCTCAGGAGTGTTATGTATATGAATACCATTTTTATGTAAGTTTGTTAAATTTGATTATGAGTGTTGTGTGTATTGGTATATTATTTTTGAAAACCATTGAAACTTTCATTGTAAAAAGGGGAAATGGGTATTCAAAAATATATTTTGTTTTTGTCTGTTGTTGTATTCGATATATTTTTGAATTTTGTGTCACGATGTGTATGTGGGTGAACATGAAATTGGTTTTTGGGAGTCAAATGTGTGTTGTTTTTCAAATTTGTTTGAACATTTTACCATGAAATGGAAAAATGGGTATCCAAATATGTGATTGTGTTTTTGTTTTATTGTGTTGCATGAATTGTACATGGTTTACCATCTCGAAAGGCATGATGAATGAAATGGGCCATTTTGTGGATGTTGAGTGTGCATGGTTTGATTTATTTTTGTGTGTTTTATTATGTTTGGTATGGGGGAGGTAACAAAATTTCCAAAAATGATTGTTTAGCTGAATTCGCATGGTGACATGTGAATTAGACATGGATTCGTAAGTTGACCTACAAATTAAACCAAAATGTTTGCATTTGTTTTGTGGATGCATGAGGAGTGTTGTGTGAGTGTTGTATGGAATGTTTATGTGTGGAAAGTGATGAAGTAGTGTTGTGTGAGTGTTGTATGGAATGTTTATGTGTGGAAAGTGATGAAAATGACTATTTATGGGATACTAATCAAAATTTTGTATTTGTGGATGAAACAGGTGAATATGATTGAGCCATGACATCATGTGTAGATGATGAAATCTGAGTTAGATGAGATTATAAATACTTATGTAGATCAGGAGTGGTTGACGGTAGTGTGGATGAAGGGGGTGTGGGATTGTGTTAGAATTTATGCTAGCAAGGCTTATGTATCTACACTGTATGATATATGAGACCCGAATAGGAATACTTTTCATTTTTTGATGGGTAAGATGATGATCACCCTTGAGGATGTGTATCAGATCTACAATTTGCCTATTGAGGGTGTTCTAATGAGGGCAAAAGTGGATGATAGGCATGAGGAGGTGTTTGAGCATGCATTTTATGCACGATGGAGGGAGGTAGATACCAAGAAGATGGATTATAATTTTTTGTGGTATCATATCATGTTGTCTAATCACCAGTGTGCAACGATGCTAATGATTTCTACATATGTGCTACTAGGTACTTTTAGGGTATTATTTATCTGGAATATGTTGGATGTGGTGTGTGACATGGTAGAGCGCAATATTATATTTATATGGGCACCTGCATTATTGTCCCAAGTGTATAGGGAGTTACATGATGTGGTGCATGTAGAGAAAAAGGGATTGAGTTGGACTCATTTGCTATAGGTGTAGGTGTGGGAGCTGTAGACACCTAAAACGCGTCATGTCGAGGTGACTACTCATATGGGACATGCTAGAAGACCATATGGAAGACCTTGGACAAATACCAAGGTATAGCAGTGGTTCTAACCACTCAATTAGGTAGTTTGGCCTAATCAGTGTTAGCCATGGTTGACACCCATGGTTAGCAGTGTTGACCATGCCTCAGAGCCATGGCTAGCAGTCAGAATCAGTTGGACCTTGGCCGATCCAAAATTGGTTGCAATGGCCAATTGGTTGTAGATCCGAGCGGTTTAGGGGTGGAAATATCCAGAAGTTTCCCTCCAACTGCTCTAGCTATCCATTCTTGATCTTGGCTTCCTCAAGAAGCTAAGACATAGCCCTCCTAGGTGCTATAAGAACCCCATCCAAAATGGGAAAATGAGAGAGATGCATAGGAGAATTCGAGTGGTGAAGCCCTATCGAGTTCATTACTCACCTACTTGCATTGAGAGAAAGCTTGGTCATAAGCATTGAGAGATCAAAATGGTAATTCAAGCCATGGAGGTCCTAGGAGGCTAGGAGAGCCAAGAAACTCAATTACGCCAACTTCACGTGCAATCTGAGCAATCCAACCACCAAACTAGTCAGAGGACACAGAGGCGACCCTTGACCATCAATTTGGTAGAGAGATTCAGAGATTCAACCCCTGAATTGGAGGGTAAACATATCTCAGGCTCAACCATGGCTGTTAGCCATGGCTAACAGTGCTCACCGTGGGACAGAGCCATGGTCAGGGTATTATCTCTGATTTCTCTGTTTTCTAGTCGTAGGATCTTTTTAACTTCATTAGATTAAGCATATTTCATGTTTATTTGCTTTAATAGAGACTTTGACTGATAGAATTAGGGGTTTTAGTCACTTTTCTTTCATTCTTGCAATCAAGATACTAATGGTCTTTTCTATGCTTTCATGCTTTCAAATTCATAATTGAGGCATTAGATAGATTGATTGATGTTTCCTTTATAGTATTAATGGTAGAATTATCATGTTTAATGTAGTTTAACATGTTTCTTGCACTTTCTTGATTTCATGTTGCTATGACATATTTTGTACAATCTTCCTCCAAAAGCCTCATCAAGAGAGGCCTCCTTTATTACTGATATGCCTCTTGTTGTTTATTGCATGCAGGACTAACAGGGTTTTGACATGCAAGGCAACAAATACCTCTAATCATGGAGAAGAAGGTCATCTACACCTTGGAGCAGTTCGTGTCATCGTAGAAGGCATTGAAAGACACCTACCCTTGCGAGGGATCTTTCCTACTATAATTGTTGTATCGAATGGGTATCCCTAAGAGGGATGGATTTGTAACATGGATTGATTCAAATTAATGGAAGATACATTTCTTGTTATGTGTTATTTCTTGTCAATTTGTGTATGAATGCTCATTTTCATATGCTTTACAACCATTACAACATTAGGTGTTAGCCTTTTACAATGTTACAGAAGGTGATCACGATGGGAAATCTACATTAAATGCCACAGATCACTGATATTTGTGTTTTGTGATGTCAGGTGCTAGCCGTTATTGACAGCCATGGTCAACAGTTGTAGCCACGGCTGACACCCATGGGTAACAGTTGCAGCCATGCCACAGAGCCACGGTCAGCAGCAGATAGGTCGTACAATAGAGAACTAAATCTTAATCGGATGTGGATCTGAGGTAGGACCCATATCCCACTGGTTTTCCTATGTTATCTGTCTATGTTTTTCTAGAATGTGTAAAATGCTAGCATAATTAGGGAATGCAATAAAAAAGATAAAATGCATTGAGTCCCTAGGTCCTTTTTCTTAGGTTCCACTAGTCGCTGCTAGGAACAACGGACCTCTGAGTGTAGTCCGCCCTAGTCTCCAATGGTCTAGGCCCTTTTTGTGTGTTGGTTTGCTTGTGTGAGGCCCAATCTAGTGGCCATCTCGTCATCATCATTAGTGTGCATTTTTTGAAAGTCATGTAGTTTAATCATGCATACTTTCTAAAATTAAACGTTCCTTTTTGCATAGCATATAGAAGAATCATTTGAGTGTTGTTTTATGCATTTAATTTTCATGCAAAATAAAAGGAACCCCACACACCATGACACACTGTAAACGCTAGTGAGTTGGAAGTCACATCCAACCACTAGTAGGGTTCAATGACGGTGGTAGTGATTTCCATCCATTGGCCCAACTCCCTTGAACCTTGTGTTACTAGACCAATACCGGACCCAAGAACCATCCGTAGCCTGGAAAATTTGCATGTACTTCTCTTCAGAGGGTATAACGCTGACTGGGTGAGATTGGGTGAGGGTCTGGCAGGACCTGTGCTCCCTGACCGGGTGTGGATTTCATCTCCACATTTTAGGGGGATTACGTGACCTGGAGTTCATTGCCAGGTTGTCGAGCTATGAGTATACAGGTGAAAGCCCTTTAACAATTGAGTATATCATCAACATATTGAAAACATGATGAGAGTTACTTATTGATACAACAAATTGCAAAACACATCAAACAGTTTAGGGTTCACATTAAAGATTTAAAAGAGATAATCACCATTGTATTCTTTGTGTGCTAATAAAATTTGAATCTAGACATAGGATACGCACTATGGTGGTTACACGGAGAGGCCGACCTAGGCATAGATCCGAGGTCGAGGTCGAAGCTCCACCCAATGCACAACAAGATGTGCAAAGCCCTCAATCATAGAATCCTCTCAAATATCATTCGATGAGTATTAGAGGGGATAATTCTATGCATGGGGATCTTGTTGAGAATACCCTAGTACGAGGAGCTACTAGACACTCCTCGAGACATAGATCAGAGCATGGAGCTTCCCAACATGGGGGTTTCAAACATGTTAGCATTTACCATGACCGCATTCCACATGCATCCATGGGATCTACTAAAGAGTTTGTCATTGAGGGATCCATATTGGTACCCCTTCATCCTGTAGCTAAGGGAGGCTTGAGGCCCCCAACATCTGAGTATAGATGAGTTCAGGATCCACCCATCCAGGGGAAAATAGAGAGGGCCACTTTCGAGCGTAGGCCCACTCAAACTCCCAACAAAGGTGAGCCTTGTAGGATCACTATAGACATATCTAAAGTGGGAGCCAATGGTACGCCACCTCATGAGCCATGGCATAGCAGATAGTTGGATGGTTTGGGTAAGGTTCTAGGGCAACTAGGTTACAAGCCTACTCCTGTGCCTTCTCACTCCATGAGTGTGCATAGCGGTAGTACTATTAGGACTATCAGAGAACCTAGAGAGTGCTCCAAGTATTCTCGAGATATGTGTACCCCTACATCTCATGCAGGCACAGAGTTTAGGCAATAGCTAGATGTGAATGTCATCTTCATAGACAAGGGCAAGAGCATAGCAGATCAGTCCATTGGGGGACACACCCACAAAGTTGCTCGAATAGAGTGCACACACCAGAGGCCTCATACGGCTGATCACATAGATAGATCTCACAAGTTGGTGTCAGAGTAGAGATATCAGATCCTCCAAGACCAATTGGAGGATGTTCATGTAGAGTAAGAATACCTTAAAAATGAGAACACTCAGAGGCAAAGGTTCATAAGACAATGCTTATATGAACAAAGAATGCATGAGCAATGCATCCTTGATCAAAAGGAGCATGTTGAGAGGGAGGATCAATTGGCCAGTGTCAGTTTACATCCCCATAGTGAGCATAGGGAGTGCATTGATAGACGAGTTGCTTCACAACCCGATTTGCACCCTGAGTATATAGATACCCGTACTCGCTACACGACCCAACATAGAGATGGGCACCCTCTACCCGAGCATCATGGGCATAGGTAGTATGAAGAAGAAGTGGGAGATGAATTAGATCAAGAATATCCTAAAATATCCCAAGTCAAGGAGGAGGATGATCCTATTCCTTCACCTCAACCGAAGAGGAACATGCCTCCAAAGGTGCCTCCAAGGCAATCCATAGAAGAGGAGTTCTTATCTTCATAAGCTTATAAAGTCTTGGTAGAAAAGGTCAAAGCTATAGAAAAGCAAGGAACAACTTATCAAAATCCAACCTTGAATAAAATTCATAATGAACCTTTATGCCCATCAGTGCCTATTTTAGCTTATCCCAAGCATTTTGAAATGCCTAAGCTAGAAAATTTTAGAGGAGAGGAGGATGCTCAAGAGCACGTCATGAGTTTTTTAGACATGTGCTTTCATATTGGAAGCAATGATGCCCTGCTCCTATGGAATTTCATCATGACCCTCTCAGGCCCAGCCTGAGAGTGGTTTAATCAACTCAAGAGGTACAATATCACCAGTTTTGAGCAACTGGTCGATGCATTTCTTGAATGCTTCTCCTTTGGCATCAAGAAGAAGGTGAACTTATCCGAGATGGCTGCTTTAATGCAACATGATGATGAGCCAGTTATGGATTATGGGAAATGATGGAGAAATATGATGGTAAAGCTACCATTTTCCATCCCTGCTACTGAATTAACTTGGATGTTTATGAAAAGTTATGCAAAGCACATTTCATTATTGTTACAGTTGCAGCAATATCAAACATTCGAAGAGGCTTTGGTGCAAGCCAAAGTGATTGAGGATATCAAGTTACAGGAGGGTAACTTGAAACTCAGAAATAAGAAGGAATGGAACAAGAAAAGCATCGAGAGACAATAGGCCAAGCCAGCCCATGTCAATCAGGTGGTTCTAAACCTTCAGAAAGGAGATAAGGGGTAGCAACAATGAAATTATCAAGCCCAACCTCCCCTTGTGCAATATGAGCAATGCAACAACCAGAGGGGTAAGGACAAAGAAAGATGCCCTCCTCGCATATTCACACAATTATCAGAATCGTTGACAATGATTTTCCATCAGTTATGCGAGGCAAAGGCAATAAACTTACCAGAAGTCAAAATGATAGACCCTAATCAACCCAAGCCTAAGGGGTATAAGGATGATCAATATTGCATATTTCATCGAATGAAAGGTCATGACATAGAGGTATGTTGGTATTTCAAACATTTAGTGCAGAACATGATTGAAAGAGGTACGCTTCTTGTGGACAATCCACAAGTACCAGAAAATAAGAATATGGGGATTTACAAGAATCCTCTACCCAACCATGAGGTACCAAGGAACAATGTTGGCCAAGTCAATCAAGTATGAATCGAACCACCAACCCATGGGTTCATCGGAATGGTCAATGTCATCACAAGACATGCGAGGTATGAGAGACCAAATCAACCTCCAGATCCTATTAGAGTCCATGTTGTGCCTCCTCCAAGGCCAGCCCAACATGTACCAGGCCCACCAACTAGATCGGTGGTGACAATCAAGAGTAGGTTAGTCCAAAACCTATAGATAACTCCAACGAAGTTGATGATTTATGAGCTGATTCAGTAGTCTCCCAAGCATAGGGAGATGCTTATGGACATTCTAAGGTCCATAGAAGTGTAGTCCCAGGATCTTGAAGCATTCACACACTTCATGGGACACGTGCAATAGTGTTAGGAGTTGGTCATACAATTTTATGATCATGAAATCAAGATGGTTTCCACTATCATGGTGGACCCACCGCTCCACATCATTGCGTGTGTGAATCACATACCCTTCAAATAGGTTTTTATTGATACAGGATCATCAATCAATATTATCATGACCAAGGCATTAACATACCTGAAGTTACCAAAGATGCATATCATACCTTCTACCTTCACGTTGAGAGCTTTTAACGATGCATTATGCTCAACTATCGGCATGATAGTCTTACCTATTCAAGTGGGGCTGAAGACCATCCCCATGATGTGTCATGTGATTGAAGGTGCTATGCAATATAATATACTTCTAGGATGACCTTGGATAAGAGAAATGCATTGTGTCCCCTCTATTCTCCATCAGTGTATCAAATACGTGCATGAGGGATAGGTTCACGTGGTACCTTTAGATGAGGAACCATTCAAATACATGAATCTAGAAGATTTGTCAAGGGATTTCATGCTCCCCTCAATGCACCTGGACATACGGCCAATGTCACCGATCAAAGAGCCAAGAGGTAAAATGAAGGAAGTGTGTGCCAAACCTGCAACATCCACATCTCAATGATCGGAGCACACAACAACTGCTTCTACCAGACCATCTGCATCTATAATGCATCGAGATGATGGGAAGCTAAAAGCCAAAATGGGAAAAAAAGAGATAAAGTGAGTGCCTAAACCAGTGGTTATCGAGGTCCCTATTCCCATGGAAGTAGAGGATGCTCAAGGAGAAGTCGAAGAGGCACCTCAACCTGCTTCACCTGCATCTTCAATAGGGTCATCTGCACCGTAGGTGATAGTTCATTTGGTTAATCCTGGATTGGGGGAATATATCATGTAGAATGTGATATTTACATCGATCATCGAGACTACATAGGATATGGGTCGACCACGAGCCCATCGCCTTCCTGTAGGGATGGTGGTACCATTGGGGGTGCCCCCTAACCAAACCAATTTTATCTATGGAGGGCTCGACCAGATTGCATCTCGCACCCCCATGGATGAAGATGATGATGAGCCATTCACTATGAATGTTCATTATCTCTCTAACCCAGAGTACGCCTTACGATATTTTGAATGCTACCATTGGCATGGTTACGGTCTCAGATTATCTGAGTAGGGGCGTAGGAGGCCTTATGAACCATAATATCAGTTGCCTACAGATAGGTTCAGGTTAGGATATCATATTAGAGGACAGGATGAACTCCTCATGATATCTTTAGACCACCTGTACCTCAGTCTAGGGGAGGAAGTCGATATTAATCCTTATCACCCCAATCCTTCCACCTTTCATTGGGATAACCGGATAGTGTCTTATGTCACTATAGAACCACCTGAGACATATCACGAAGATATCTTGGTGGAGACCGGTCCAGAGCATATCCCAAGAGATAACTTGGATGAACAAATCCATGCAATAGCTGATGACACAGGCCTACAAGTTCACAACGCTAGCATAGTAGAAGACTCTAAGTCAGAATATCATTCTGATGAGGACATAGCAGAGTCCATCTCTGAGAGAGGGGGACCTAGCTGCATGTATGACATTGATGATGATGGTGAGTCCTCAAACAATGAGTGATCTGAGGATGACATTGGGCTGGCTTATTTGGGCCCTCTTAACTTACGTCATCTGATTCCCTTGGAGATAGTCATCGAGGATGAGCAATCCTCTATCGATGATGATGAGTACCGAGTGTGGGCTTACATGGGGCCCCATATCCCTAATCCCCTAGTGCCAGTAGGTAGTGGTGAAGGCTTTTATTATGATAGCAATGATGAAGATGAAATAGAGAGAGCCTATTTGGGACCTCCTTACTTGCATCATCGTAATGCACCGTACACTATAGAGGATATGTACAGGGATATCAATCTTCATCCTCACCTCAGAGGAAGACCACCTAATTTGGATAGGATTTATCATATGGTCTTCCCTGATCTACTAACATTTAGAGAGCTCCTTGAGCCTAGCGATCCTATTTTCGAGTCTATCCATAGACCGGATCTAGAGATCCCCATACCCCTAGAACCACATCTCGGGGATGGAAGTTATACAAATGTAGAGTCACATGCACGTGGTCCTGGAGATATGATCCATTCCATCAATATGATCTCCATTGATTTGACCACTCCACTTCACAACCCAGCTGATCCTTCCAAACCATTGTATCTAAATGTAGATGCTATTGATTGGGATCATGCTGACTCACCACTAGAGCCTAAAGATTTCTTCCCTAACGAAGAAATGTTGCAACCTTTTCATTTTGTGCTAGGCTGTGCACATGATGTTTATCATGTTGAGGATGTTTCCAATGTGGAACCCATAAACCCAGCAGATGACATCCACTTGATCCCTACGCCTCATCAGCTTGAGGAGGGATCCCACATGTCAATAGAGGAAACCTTTGAAGTGGATATTAGTAATGATCCCACCAATCCAAGGAAGGTTAAATTTAGAGAAATTTTATCTCCTGATGAGCGTGCCAACCTCATCCCTCTACTGAGAGAGAGACCTGATCTCTTTTCTTGGACTTATAAGGACATGCCGGGTCTAGATCCAAAATTGGTTACTCATAACCTTTCGCTAGATCTATCAAAGAAGCCAATCAAGTAGAAACTCAGGAAGATGCATCCGATAGTAGCCTTAATGGTTAAAGATGAATTGCAGAAGCTATTGGATGTAGAGTTTGTCATTTCCATCGACTATCCAGAATGGGTATCAAACATGGTGCCTGTAGGAAAACCTGATGGAAGGATCCATATTTGTACGGATTTCAGAGACCTCAATAAGGCAACACCAAAGGATTCATTCCCATTGCTGAACATAGATGCTCTCGTAGATGCAACTGTGGGTCATGAAATGCTCTCCCTAATGGATGGTTTTTCTGGTTACAACCAAATTCGGATTAAGCCCGAAGACCAGCATAAAACCATGTTCATAACGCCATGGGGGACATTTTGCTATAAGGTTATGCCATTCGGTCTTAAAAATGTTGGTGCCACATATCAGTGGGCTATGACATATATCTTTCATGACTATATGCATAAGATCTTGGAAGATTACATCGATGACTTATTGGCAAAGTCATTACTATGTTCAGAGCATGTTGAGGTCCTGAGAAAGGTCTTCGATCACCTGATAGAGCATAATGTCAGGTTGAATCCTAAGAAGTGTGTATTTGGTGTAACTTCAGGAAAACTCTTGGGATTCATCATTTCAAAGTGAGGCATCAAAGTTGATCCAACGAAGGTCAAGGTAATTTTAGAAATGCATCCTCCCATGAATATCAAGGAATTAAGAAGCCTACAGGGCAAAGTAGCATCCATAAAGTGATTTATCACACAATTATTGGATAAATATTGACCCATGAATCGATTGCTACACAAGGGGGTCCCATTCAATTGGGATGAGGACTATCAAGCAGCCTTTGCTGAGATTAAGCAATACCTAGCAATGCCACTAGTGCTAGCTCCACCAAGACCAGATGAGCCATTCTTGCTATATATATCGACAACTGACTTTGCATTAGGGACCATGTTAGCCCAAAAGAATGTGCAAGATAAAGAGCAAGCCATATATTACATTAGTCAAACCTTGGTGAGTTACGAGATAGGATATGCATACATGGAAAAACTATGCTTAGTAGTAGTGTTCACTACAAAGAAATTGTGATATTATATGTTAAGTCATACGATGTATGTCATATCAAAACAAAATCCTTTGTAGTATATGATGAGCAAGACATATCATAATACACATACTACAAAGTGGATCATGCTATTGATAGAATTTGATTTGGAATTCATTAGCCAAAATTCCATTAAGGGATAAGTCATAGCTGATCAACTGGTTGAGGTACCTCTTGAAAATAGTAGGCCCCTCACCATTGAGCTTCCTGATGATGTAGTTTTTGCCTTATCAAAAGCACCCGAACCTGAAGAACTAGATAACAAAGTTGATATGACCTTGTTCTTCGATGGTTCGAAGTGTGAGCAAGGGGGTGGTGCAGGAATAGTGTTGTTCACGCCACAAGGTGCTCCTATGCCCTTGTCATTCAAGTTGGACTTTCCTTGCACTAACAATAATGCTGAATACGAAGCCCTAATTTTGGGCCTCCAAATAGTTGTCGCCATGAAGATTAAAAGGTTAAATATCTTTGGTGATTCCCTTCTCATTGTTAACCAAGTGAAGGGACTTTTTTAGTGTCGATGTCCTATCCTGAAGTCTTACAAAGATCTTGTTGATACATATTTAGCTCAGTTGGAATGGTATGACATCGAGGCAATCCCTCATTCATAAAATAGATTCATAGACACTATGGCATCTTTGGGATCCTTAATCCCTCAGAATCTATCTACCAATTTTACTACCATCCATGTAAAAATATTGTCACACTCTATTGTGCAACGCGAAGCTTTGGATAACAAAGAGTCAATCAACATGATTCAGGTAGAACCAAACCATGAATGGTTCTACAGAGCCAGAGACTTTCTCAAGGGAGCATCTTGGGGGTCTTTGATCTCGTAGGATCCTACGAGGAGTGGTACTACCATCCACCATAAGGTTATTTCCTAGTCTACATTTGCGAATGTTAAACCATAAGGGGAACATGTTGTCTTGTCAGTTGAGACTGAGAGCTATCAGAACTGGATGTCGTAGATATACGACTTCCTTAAGCTTGGTGTAATCCCTTAAGGATTATTGCATGTCATGAAGTGCACATTTAAATAGAAAGTGATAAAGTATGTCTTGTTAGGAGATATTTTGTATCATCGAAGCTATGATGGAGTTCTCCTTCATTGTCTTGAGCCCCAAGAATCATCTTGGGTAATTTTGCAAGCTCACGATGGTACATGTGGTGGCCATTTTAGCGACATGGCTATCATCAAGTGCATCCTTCACATGGGTTATTATTGGCCCACTATGGAGAAGGATTACAATGTGTATGTCAAGAAATGCATTAAATGCCAACATCATGCTAATCTTGTGCACCTGCCATCATAGGCCTTACAGCCCATTCAAGCGGCTTGGCCATTTGCTCAGTGGGGTTTGGATCTCATCGATAAGATCTCTCCTCCATCATCGGGCCGACATACATTCATTATTATGGCTACTAAGTATTTTACTAAGTGGGTGGAAGCAATCCCATTAACAATGACAACTGGAGCACGTATTGCTGAGTTCATACTCACCAATATCATAAGTCATTTTGGGATACCATCCAAGATAATTTTGGATAATGGAACATCATTCAAAAATAAAACTATGAGAGCTTTGACGTTCAAGTACAATATCAAACACATTTTTGCGACTCCATATTATCCATAGGCAAACGGGTAGGCTGAAGCTTCAAACAAGATAGTGGTATCCATCTTGAAAAATATGGTACAAGAACACCATAAATATTGGCACATCCAACTACCCCTTGCATTATGGGCTTACAGGACTAGTATTCGGACACCCACTAGGGCAACTCCATTTTCACTAGTATATGGCACTGAGGCCATTATGCCCTTAGAGTTGGAAATTCCAATGCTATGCATCACATTGAAAGAGTTCATCGATGATGACACTATGCGACAAGCTCACCTAGATCAATTGATGCTACTTGATGAATGTCACGTGAATGCCCTTGAGCATCTCCACGTTTATCAGGAGTGCTTAAAATGAGCTTACAATGACAAATTCCATCTGAGAGACTTTGAGGTTGGTGATCTTGTGCTGAAAGAGAACCAACAGAACTCAAATCTATCATCAAAAATGTGAGACAAATTTATGACTAATTGGTTAGGTCCTTATATCATCTCTGAGAATATTGGACCTGGGACATATCACTTAACATCGTTGGAAGGGGTTGAAGAGCCTGAACCTCTCAACATCCTTCACCTTAAAGCATTTTATGCCTAAAACCATAAAAAGGCCCCAAAGGCATCTGTAAGCCCTTTGGTCATCCGATAAAAGGCTCCAAAGGCATCTGTAAGCCCTTTGGTCAAATTAAAAAATAGTAAAATCTTAATTTGTTTTTATAAAATATCAAAAATTAAAAAAACATTGCATTACATTTCATTTGCATCATTGTATTCTAGTTACTACATGCATTTCATTTTGCATTGCATTAGGTATTTCCATTTGCCACACTTGCATTAGGATAAGTTGTGTTTACAATCTTACAAATGACACCATGTTTGTATTTCAATCATGCATATTTGCACTATCATTATCATTCATCACCCTTGTGAGTAATTGTGTTTTTCAACACAACCCTTCTTGTTGCTATGAAGAATATACTGAGGTTTTTTGATCACTTAGCCATACCTAGTGGTCTTCTCAAGAGTTTGGTAGAAATCTTGCTTTGCTTTTGTAGATGAGGTCTAGTTTTGATAGCACTTAGCATATCATAATCCTATCACTAATATCCAAATTAAAAAATCCTAATTAGGACTAGGAGAAGATGAATGCTATGTGATGGCAAGCCGAGATTCACACAACAAAACTTGAAATTATTTCTTTGTAAATTGCTTAACACAGTCTTACAATACCGTCCACCGGCATAATTCTTCCCCCTCTCAATCTCGAACTCACCATCCCTTCCCTTACAATTTCCCAAGTTTTTATCGAGGTCTCGACCCTCTAGGCCATTAATGCCCCACCTGAAAGAACCCATTAAACAAAATCTGAAAGTTCGCTTCCTCGACCAAGTTTTCAAATTTCCTTCCATAAATGGGCAACTGCCTCGATCCGCTATGAAAGCTTGCATTAAAGACCCCTTGACCTACAACCACCGTTTTGGTCAGACTATCCTTCTGAACTGCAACTGTCGCCTTGTCAGAACATTCATTTGTGACCGCTGCCTCTTTTCTTGTGCGCGGGGATGTCTACGTGTTCATTTTTGATTTGCCTTCAACCGGTCGTGATATCGCGACCATTCTACCTATGAACCCTTTGTCTCAGTTTGTGTCACGATATCATGACAAAAAGACTCCACCTTGCATTAGTTTCTTTTTGCCTTTGCCTTTCGGTTCAACTTTCGCCTTCGCCTCTGTCTTTGCCTTTTGGTCGTCGCGATATCGCGACGACGCGATATTGTGATGTCGCGATATCATGACGAAACTTCCCCCGTGCCTTAGTTTCCAAATAACGTCGCGATATCGCGACAAAAATTCCCCCTTGCCTTAGCTTCCAAATAATGTCGCGATATTGCGACGTCGCGATATAGCAATGTCGCGATATCGCGACGAAACTTCCCCCTTGCCTTAGCTTCTAAATAATGTCGCGATATCACGACGTCACGATATCACGATGAAACTTATCCCTTGCCTTAGCTTCCAAATAACATCGTGATATCGCGACGTCGCGATATCGCGACAAAACTTTTGACTTGCCTTGATTCCCTCCTTTGAAAACACAAATACTTAGAAAAAATTAGTCTGATGCAAGATTGCTCTGTTGCCGTCGGATGCTCCTACATCAGACACCCGGGGTAAATGGAGAAGTGACCTTCACTTCTATGCTGTTCGGTCCACGTTTTTGCAACATCTCCAAATGTACACCTGCCTCTGCAACCTGCTTCAACCCTATCTCCTGGAAAAAACTTTTTCTACCTTCTACCAGACAAATTTTGGCACTGCTGCACACCTTCTCGTCCACTGCCTATAATGGCTTTAACTTGTGGCGCACTCCATATTTCATCAAGGAGTACGTATTTGCATGACCATCATGCACTACACTTCGATCAAACTGCCATGGCCTTCCTAACAGCAAATGGCAAGCATCCATGGGGAAAACATCACACAAGACCTCATCCTGGTAGTTCCCAATATTGAACGTGACTAAGCACTATTCATGGACCCATGCTCTATGGTCCTTTTGCAACCACGCAATCCGGTATGGATGCGGGTGTCTTCTCCTTTCTAGCTACAACTTAGTGACCATTTCCTCGGAGACTAAGTTATCAGTACTTCCATTGTCTATAATAACATTACAGACTTTACCTGAACTTTTGCACCTCGTGTGGAACAGGCTTCTCCTCTGCTCTAGCTTGTCTTCATCAATCAGCATGGCTCTCCTTGTGACCATGACTTCTCTCTCTGCCTCCTCAGAATGTTCTGATTCAGCATCTTCCTCTACCATAGCAGCTCTGGTAGGACCCACATGTTTCTTGTTCACCCTCTCGGGGTGCTGGGGACACTCATATGCTCGATGTCCCTCTTCTCCACAGTGGAAATAGGTTCCACGAAACACTCCTCCTCTGTTTCCTCGTCCAGATCCACCTCTTCCTCTTGGGTAGCCATTGTTCTGAACTTGGGGCTTGGGTTCCTCATCTTCCTTCTGATCTCGGCTGTTGCCAGCTTCTTCTTTCTTCTCCTCTTTTCCTTCATCTTTTCTTCCACCAGTCTTTCCTCCATGTCCTCTTCCCCTTTGCTTGCTCTCAAACCTTCTGTTCAGTTTCTCTTCAACCTTCAGAGCAAACTAGTAAGCATCTTCAATGGTGCTCACCCGAACTAAGCTCAACTCTTCCTGGATACTGGGTCTCAACCCATTGATATAACGGGCCACCTTCTCCTTGCTTGCCTCTAAATGGCCAGTTCTGATGGAGATCTTATAAAACTCCTCTATGTATTCTTGGACAGTTTTGTTCATCTATCTCAAACTCTGCATTTTCCTTAGCAGATCCAACTCGTAATCTGCAGAATAAACTATCTTTTTAATTTTTCCACCATCTGTTCCCATTTTGTTATTCTATCTTTTCCTCTTCTGTTCTGCTCCAGCTGTACCCCCTTCCACCATATGCTGGCATGACCCTTCAGCTTGGTCTTAGCAAATATGACCCTCTCAGGATCTTCAACTTCTTCATACTCAAAGTACTCTTCTAGATCATTGATCCAGTCGATCAATTCCTTCGGATCCAGGTTCCTGAAATATGTGGAAACTTCCATCTTCGACCTCTTCCCAATCTGGGATATGGCTTTGTACAATCTAGCTTGTGCCATATCTATAGCCTCTTCTTCTTCTTCAGACTAGTTTTCTTCTTCATCCACTTCGTCCTCACTACCGTCATCTCTTCTTGGTTTGTGCCCTCTACGCAGTTCTTCTTGCAAGGCCTGAACTTGCCGCTGCAAAGCTCAAAAATCTATTGTTGTCATCATGCCTCTCCCACCAATAGGGTTTCTTCTTAGAGGCATTCTACTCACTTTCTCATGAGCCTTTCCATAGATCCTAGTGTAACTACCTCACGTCCGACGATCTGTTACACACTCAGGAACTTTCGGCTCTGATACCACTTGATGGCAAGCCAAGATTCACACAACAAAACTTGAAATTATTTCTCTATAAATTGCTTAACACAGTCTTACAATACCGTCCACTGGCATAATTCTTCCCCCTCTCAATCTCGAACTCACCATCCCTTCCCTTATAATTTCCTGAGTTTTTATCGAGGTCTCGACCCTCTAGGCCATTAATGCCCCACCTGAAAGAACCCATTAAACTAAATCTGAAAGTTCGCTTCCTCGGCCAAGTTTTCAAATTTCCTTCCATAAATGGGCAACTGCCCCGATCCGCTATGAAAGCTTGCATTAAAGACCCCTTGACCTGCAACCGTCGTTTTGGTCAGACTGTCCTTCTGAACTGCAACTGTCACCTTGTCAGAACATTCATTTGTGACCGCTGCCTCTTTTCCCGCACGTAGGGCTGTCCGCGTGTTCATTTTTGATTTGCCTTCAATCGGTCGTGATATCGCGACCATTCCATCTGCGAGCCCTTTGTCTCGGTTTGTGTCATGATATCGTGACAAAAATACTCTGCATTGCATTAGTTTCTTTTCGCCTTCGCCTTTCGGTTCAACTTTCGCCTTCGCCTCTGTCTTCGCCTTTTGGTCGTCGTGATATCGCGACATCACGATATCACGACAAAACTTCCCCCGTGCCTTAGTTTCCAAATAACGTCGCGATATCGCGACGAAACTTCCCCCTTGCCTTAGCTTCCAAATAACGTCGTGATATCACGACGTCGCGATATCGCGACGAAACTTCCCCCTTGCCTTAGCTTCCAAATAACGTTACTTAGAAAAAATTAGTTTGATGCAAGATTGCTCTGTTGCCGTCGGATGCTCCTGCATCACTATGAAGCGAGACCAGGTATCCTGAGGTGAAAAGTTTATATTGCTTATCCCCCTATGTAGATGGTTCGAGCAATGTTGGCAATTGGCAAAAGGATAAGCTTTCCACCTACCCGAATAAATCCCTTGCTTACAAATGAAGGAGAAAAATTCTAGAATGAAATCCCCGAGTGAAATTCCAAAGTTAAATCCTCAGAAATCAAATCAAATCAATATCAAATTCAAAGTGAAATCAAATCAATATCAAATTCCTTGCTCAAGGAAAAAAAAGAAAAGTATAAAATTAATAGTGTTTTTTATCAATAAAAGAGAAGTACAAAATAAACAGTGATTCTTATCACTTTACATGAGTAAGTATCCCTATAAATTGAAGAAAATAAGGGGGCGAGCTTGAATCCGTAGAATTATCAGCATTATCGTACCTTACATATGATGATATGTCTGATACCTTAGCATTTCACTTTTATGTAGACCAATGTTTGAATGTGGAAGAGCTAGCTTCAGGTGTCCTGTATCGCCTAATGGTCTAGTCCAACTAAAATCTAAACCTAGGATTGGATAGAAATTTGAGTATCCCCAATATTAACAATGGGCTGAAATAATCCTGCCTGACATCGGGGTATACTTATGCCTTATCTAATATACTTGCAAACACAGGGATAATGAATAGCTAGGGTCTATCCTAGTGAAAGCCTTATATTTTAGAATTCTAGTATGGTCATTATACAACTTTTGATAAGTCAACTAAGGTGTTTGAGTCTCATGGAAAGCCTCAAAAATTCCCAATAAGAAATAACCAATTTTCAATGCAATCATCAAAAATCAATTTCTTTTATGAGAGATTGTTTATTAGAATTATCTGTAATATAGGGTTAGATACCGGATGGATGTCAAAAATGATATTTACACAACCATTGACTATGTTATCCATATTTTTTTAATTTACAAAATATTATGAATAGAAACAATATATAATTGCATCTCACATATGGGTGCACAATTTATCAATTTTCATAAAAAGATACATCAATTACAATTCATGATTGTTATACATTCTGTGGTATCATCAATTAGATTTTTAAACTCATATTGCATTCATACATGATGTTTTAAGCGATTAAAGCATACATGTCCACTTACAAAAAATTATCAGCATAAAAAATAAAGTATATATATGCAATACATACATGGCATATATTATGTCATAACAACATAAATTAAATGCATACAAGTACAACAAATTACACATGCATTTAACAACAAACATTGTATTCATATACATTCATCATAAGTAGTCCATCTACATATGTATATCATTGCATTTAAAATCATACATCCATTATCTAGCTAGTGCATGTCATCCATACATCACATCATATAGCGTAAAATAAACATCACATCTAAGCATTGCATCCATATGCATCTCATAAAATCTAAAAATAATAAAACAAATAAACTGCACATATAATGAGTCTCAATGTTAGATCATATATATATATATATATATATATATATATATATATATATATATATATATATATATTGTGTGTGTGTGTGTGTGTGTGTGTGTGTGTGTATGTGTGTGTATCAAAAATATAATCAGCGATACACCGAAATATGTCAAAAATACCTACAGGCTATAGCTGTGTAGGTCCTCGAACTTACATACAAAAATGGTACAAGCATCTAGCATAGATCTGTACTAAGCAGTGCCTACACCCCTAGTCTGTGAGGCTCCACCCTCACCTTCACCATCCCTGCATCTAGAGCTGGCACTAGAAGTCTTCTATGATTAGTAACTCCTATGGCTAGAGCGAGACGAAGAATGGCTTGTCTCCTGAGTGTGAGTCCTTTGAGAGTTTGAAGCCATGGGAATATCTAGAACCTCACCCCCAAGAATTTGAATCGATCTTCCTAAGGAAGTTATGTAGGTAGAATCTCGTGCTCTCTCATCAATGTGTTGCTACAATATAACTTGAAGTCTCTTGATATTTGCCCCTTGATCCAGCCCTGCTAATCCCTACACTACCTGAGCTGCTAGAGCAGTTGGTGGTACTAGAGCAACCTATGAAGTAGAGGGATATCCCATATCAACCTTGAGCGCATCGTGCTGTGCCCTAAGAGCATCTAGTTGGGACTGTAGGAGGATGCGATGGCCTATAACCCATTGTATATTTGTATCTAATGAGGCAATCCTGGCCTGTAAAGTGGTCTTCTCCTCCTCGTAGCCATGCCACTGAGACTGCCCTACTATGAGTTGAGACTATAGATCCCCAACATTTTCCTATATGGTGGCAATGGTGGTTTCCTGATGTAGAAGTTGTGTTTGTAGATAGCCTACCTAAGTCTGTAGGCTAGAAACCTAGTCCCTGAGCTACCCAACCTTACTGTCTAGTGCAGCCTCGTCCTCCTAGAGAGCGTCACCCTCCTGCTTAGTTGGAGGTGCATCCTATGTAGCTCCTCCCTCACCCCATCCAAAGTAATGGGTGAGATTCATTACCGATAGTTTAATGAAGTTCATTTGACCCATTACTTAATGTGGTTCATTTTAAACTGGTAAAATATAGATGGTCAAGGGTTTGTGTGCTTCTACCTTAGTAGCATCAACTCCTCTAGGTTGAGCTACCATCAATACGGTTGGTGGTGAGGTCAAGTTGCAGCAGTGCTTCACGCCATAATTATTTAAACACCTTTCAAAGCACTCAGGTTTTGCAAGCTGTCAAGTTGAAAATGACGTTGACAATGACAACAATTTTTTTTAATATTTCCTATTTTTTTCCTAACCATGGTTGACACCCATGGACGTAGAACTAGGGTTTGCATACCATGGATGTCAATCACGACTAGTAAAATTTAAAAACCTAGCTGCTGTTGACAAACACAACTAGAAAGCCATAATAAATGCTCAAAAATCCCATCGTGAGGAGCTAAAAAATACCAAATTAAAAATATCCATCTGACCAGAATTACCCAAAATATTAAAAATAATGAAAAAATTAGATAAACTAAAAAGCCAAATGTGCCTTGTACCTAGTAACTTATCCTATACACTTAGCTGTTGTAGTGACTTGCGATCCATGCAATCTAATAGGATGATTAAATTACTATAAGGACATTTGGGGTAAATTCATCATCGTGGAATTGGTATGGTTCATTTCAAAACCTTAGAAGGCCTAGACGGTCGGATTGCTCCATGGGAACAAAGCAATCATATCACTTATTTTATGACATTTTCAATAGATCATCGAACAATATGATTCAACACATGCCTAATTGGAATTGCTATCATCTTGATTTTCTAAGAAGGCCATTGAGGCTGGACCGCTCCACGGGATAGATATTTACAATTACTTTTAATAGTTGTAATCATAGCTAATTAAGCCTAATCAATTATCAAATGCTAAACTTTAATTCGTTCAAACTATTTCATAGTGGTCAAGCGAGTCGTTGCTTTATTAATTGTCATTACCCTAATCAACTCATCACTTGAGGGGGTAGTCATAATATCATAATTATAATCAAAGTCAATAGAAGATCCCTTGATCGTATATCCCTTGATCTTGTCAAAATTGCATTCATCTTATGAATCATTGCCAATGACTATCATAAGCTTACCCTCTGTTGGGGTAAAAAGCAAATATGATAGTTAAGTTAGTAGTTCTCCTCCTTTCAGATCTATATGGCCTGGAAGCCTATAGTAGCACTGAACCTACGCGATCACCGCTGGAACTTGCCAAAGCTTTACAGATTTAAGCCTTCCATCCAGTTGGAAGCAATGATTCTAGGATGTACATCATTTTACTAAACCCTAAGCATCTAATGTTGATCAAAATAATGATCATCATCCAAACTACGTCATAATTTTAGGAGGTATATTTTTTCTTAGCGTTGTTCCATATCACAATGCATCTCAAAAGGGGCATCTATAGACACCTAAAATGCGTCATGTCAAGGTGAATACTCATATGGGACATGCTAGAAGACCATATGTAATACCTTGGACAAATACCAAGGTATAGCAGTGGTTATAACCTCTCAATTAGGTAGTTTGACCTAATTAGTTTTAGCCATGGTTGACAATCATGGTTAGCAGTGTTGATCGCACCTCAGAGCTGTGGCTAGCATCCAAAATCAGTTGGACCTTGGCCGATCTAAAATTGGTTGCAATGGCAAATTGGTTGTAGATTTAAGCGGTTTAGTGGTGGAAAGATCCAAAATTTTCCCTCCAACTACTCCAGATGTCCATTCTTGATCTTTGCTTCCTCAAGAAGCTAAGATATGGCCCTCCTAGGTGCTATAATATCCCCATCCAAAATGGGAAAATAGAGAGGTGCATAGGAGAATTTGAGCGATGAAGCCCTGTTGAGTTCATTACTAACCTATTTTCATTGAGAGAAATCTTGGTTATAAGCATTTAGAGATCAAAATGGTAATTCAAGCCACAGGGGTCCTAGGAGGCTAGGAGAGCCAAGAAACTCAAATATGCCAACTTCATGTGCAATCTGAGCAATCCAACCACCAAACTAGTCAGAGTACATAGAGGTGATCCTTGACCATCAATTTGGTAGGGAGATTTAGAGATTCAACCCCTAAATTAGAGGGCAAATATATCTTAGGTTCAGCCATGGCTGTTAGCTATAGCTAACAGTGCTCATCGTGGGACAGAGCCATGGTTAGGGTATTATCTCTGATTTCTCTTTTTTTCTAGTCGTAGGATCCTTTTAACTTCATTAGATTAGGCATATTTCATGTTTATTTGCTTTAATAGATACTATGACCAATAGAATTAGGGGTTTTAGTCACTTTTATTTCATTCTTGCAATCAAGATACTAATGGTATTTTCCATGCTTTCATGCTTCTAAATTCATAATTGAGGTATTAGATAGATTGATTGGTGTTTCCTTTATAATATTAATGGTAGAATTATCATGTTTAATGTAGTTTAACATGTTTCTTGCACTTTCTTGATTTCATGTTGCTATGATATCTTTTGTACAATCTTCCTCCAAAAGCCTCATCAAGAGAGGCCTCATTTATTATTGATATTCCTCTTGTTGTTTATTGCACGTAGGACTAACAAGATTTTGACACGCAAGGCAAAAAATGGCTCTAATCATGGAGAAGAAGGTCATATACACCTTGGAGTAGTTTGTGTCATTGTATAAGGCTTTGAAAGACACCTACCCTTTCTAGGGACTTTCTTACTATAATTGTTGTATCAAATGGGCATCCCTAAGAGGTATGGATTTGTAACATGGATTAATTTAAATTAATGGAAGATACATTTCTTGTTTTGTATTATGTCTTGTCAATTTGTGTATGAATGCTCATTATCACATGCTTTCCAACCATTACGACATTAGGTGTTAGTATTTTACAATGTTATAGGAACATATAGCGATAGAGTGACCAACATTATTCCCTATGATGCATATGTGGAGGGCAAGACTCACTTGCAATATGCATTGAGGTAACAGACAGATGAGGATATGGAGATGAAGAGGTCGCATGAGGATGATCATTTGTTTTGGAGGGTGATGTTTGGAGAGTTGGAGGCTAAGAATATTAAGTGTAGGTCTTGTAGGGGTGGGGTGGTATGGGAGAAGAATGAGGAGAAATTGGGAGCTATCCATCAAGGATTATGGGTGGTGGGGTGATACACTCATTAGGTTGATTTATTCTAGTTTAATAGGGTGATGTGATAGTTTGGTTTATGGTAGGATGTTCTAGAGGTGCATGTCATGATTTATAGGTGATGGGACAATAGAGGAAGTCACCCTATAGTATTACCATGGACTGGTGAGAGGGATCCATCGATGGTTATTCTAGATGTGGAGGATGTTGGTATGACACCAAAGTATGATACCTACTAGATGACTTAGAGTTGGAAGGTGGGTAGGGTAGTGATTGATTTATGGGTGCAACCAGGCGGTGGGGAATCTATACCAAAGAGGTGAGAATAAAGAGGTACCAAGTCTAGGCTATAGGATAGGGTAAGATATGAGGTAGAAGTACCTCTTCATCGATTGATATGATGATTAGGTGGTATGTCTAGTGCATCTATGGAGAGGGTGGTTGAGGCACCGGTGAGTGATAGGGTGCAGCCTATGGAGGAGATGGTGACTATGGAGGAGACAGGTGAGGATGTTAGGGTTGGCATGTGTACTGATAATGTGATTTATCTAGGTGGTTTAGGTGATATGGGGGATATGGGAGATATACCATTTTAGGACCAGGAGAGAAAGGATACAAATGAGGAGCTACTGATATTGTGAGAGAGGGTACACCAATTGGAGGGGTAACTTCAAGATAGTGATAGAGGTTAGGCGATTGACTTAGAGAAATGGTAGGGAGAGTGCCATGATTTGTAGGAGAGATTGATAGGTGTGGAGATGATGTGTGATTTCGAACAAAGATATTTGATATAGAGGTTGAGGATAGCAAAGTAGGTGCATGCTATAGAGCAAAGGGTGTTAGAGCTGTAGTGCACAAAGTTGCATGGGAATATTGCAGTGATGGAGATGAGATATGTAGAGTTGAAGTAGAATATGCATTTTCTGAATAGAGAGACTATGGAGGATGCTAAGTGAGAAGCTTATTTGGTAGAGATAGCTTAGCTGCATATCAAGGTAGAGTGGCAACAAATGTGCGAGAGGATGGGGAGTGTGTGAGGGTAGTGGAGTAGGTCCCTACTAATTTGGTTGCTTTGAGAGCAGAGATAGAGTAGATGTGGAAGGGTAGTGAGGATGTGGTGTAGCGAATGAGGGAGAAGGTAATAATATGTAATTATTATGAGATTTTCTTGCTAATGCATGGGATTCCTCTTCCAAATTATGGTAGATCACGATCGAGATCATGATCATGGGCACAAATGCACTCTATAGGATGGAGGGATGTGAGGACAAAGATACTTGTAGTGTTGCATATAGGAGGTGTTGCCTCAGGAGTGGATAGGGTGGTTATACTTGTGGTTACTCAAAACTTGAGGGTAGTTGCTAAGTCAAGTGGGGTGGTAGCAGCATGTAGGGTAGAGCAGGTGAACGTGGCTCATGAGGGGAGTGGAGAGACTCTTGGTGATCAACAAGGTTGAGATTGGTTTATGATGGTATATTGTTTGTTTTTTTGTAGCTTACAGGTACGCATGAGGATGGTTATTGGGCATGGTCCCATTTTTTAGCCTAATGGTATTTATTATTATATAGATAGATACCTATTTTGTTGCGACTCATATATATGTGTTGTGATTTTATTTGAATGTGTATGTGATTTCTTGTGTTTGAGTAATGTAAAATATCGATAAGTAAATGTATGATAAATGAATATACGCGCATGTGGTAGCGTGTAAGAAAAATGATATCGCTATAAATGTAATATAATTGAATGTAAATAGATGTGATGATGTATGATATAAGATAGATGTTATAGTGGATAATGTACTATAAATAAATGCATGTAAGATAGATGCAATGATGCATGATGTGATGTAAATAGATGCATGTAAAATAGATACAATGATGCATGTATGTGGAAGCTAAAATATGTAGAGGAAGCACTTGTATCATGACATAACTAATGGTAATGTGATCCATTCCATAATCTCAGGGCTGTAGGATAGTATAGGATGTATGTAATAATTTTGAAAATCATAGTTTTAGCAATCAAACCTCATGAAAAACTGAACGAGAATTGTTGATAACTCATAACTAACCTAGCTAGGTCAAAATCTATCAAGGACCAATGTGTGTAAAAAAGTGATGTTCATTTATCCATTTTGAGGGAGGTAGGACTAACCCATTGTAAACATATCCAAAGTAGCTAGCTCATCCACAAGCACTCAATGATATATACAAAATAAGATCGCTAAAGTGATAGATGTATCACCAATTGTAAGACTATTCCACTGGTAGGTAGGTTCTTAGAGCCTATAACTGGTGATGGAAATCATCCCATGATGTTATGTTCAACCTAAGGACCAAAGGTGATGAAGCATAATAGCTGTGTTTCTTGGAGGCTTTTCCTTTTTTTTTTCTACCCTTCATTTTATTAATTTTAATTTTGTGGTGTTCTTTTTCCTTTTTTTATGGGTGTTTGCTTTTGTTTTTTACCTATTTTTTTTTTAATGTTTGCTTATGCTTATCCCTTTGTTTATCCCTAGGTTGTATTTTGACCATGCAAATGATAGGATGAGCAAGGAAAACCTTTCGCTAGATGGCGATATATACACAAGGTGTTATCTTCTTGTTGAGTGATGTTTTCACCCAATTGTGAAAGCACACTCTCCGGTAGGATCTGAGTCCAAAAATCCTCTGCTTGCAAAGAAATTATAACAGGATAATTTCTCCAAGGTTCCTGTTGTGCTGGCCTTTTTGTTTACCAAAATTGCTGTTCGATTTAGAGGCTGGGAATACCTTAGGGTTGCAAGTGCATGTTAACAAGGGGCACTGTGGTTTATTTAATTTGAATTTGCAATGGACTCCATGTGAATAAATGTAAGAAATAAATCTATTTGATCTTAGGCTTTGATGGATTTTCAGATTATTTACTTGAAAAAGAATATTTAAGATGCAAAAACTAAAATGAGGGTTTGAAAAATAAAATAAATGCAAATAAAAATGAAACTAAACTACATCTAGAGTGCGGCCATCCCGATTGACAAAACCGAAGACAATGAGGTTTCCGCATGCAACCTAACCTATTGAACCTGCAAATTCGCACAATCCAGATAAGCTAGGTGCGGGTTTCTGGGGTTTTTACTATAATTTCAGACTTAGACATTCGCATGAAGCAACCAAGAACACTTGCATTAAACTCCACCTAAAAGCCTAGAAATCTGAAAGGGAAATGTAAGACATTAAATCATGCACACAGAAAAGACTCCTTCTTTCTCATCAATAAGATGCCAACTCTCTGTATTTTTGTATTAAAATGATATATCAGTAGCAATTACAGAATGTTCCAGGCATGACAAATCCAGAACAAATGAAGGAAATTGCTCCAAGTGCAGGCCCAGAATGGCATGCAGCCCTTGTCTCTGCAACTCTGCTAGCAGCAATTTCCAACCCTTCTTTCAATCTGCGCTTCTGATTTTATACTATCTGGCGTGGCTCTTCGGTTCACCTGCGTCACTTCGTTTCACCTTCCAGAATGCGTCTTTTCAAATTCCTCGCCTTTTCGTTGCTTTTGATTCATGTTTGATGCCGAAACGTTCGAAATCTTCTGTTGCATGTAACGCTTCTGCAACTCTGACACCTGTGTGCCACGTGTCTCATGCTTTCTGCACCTTCTGCAACGGTCCCATGTAAATCACGACGTTTTTATGCATGCAGCTTGTTCCTCGGTCAACACAGCGAAAATGAAACAGGTCGCGATATCGCGACGTTTTTCGGCCCACAGCCTTCTTGCCTTCTTGCCCAGTGAAAACGCGACATGTCGCGAAATCGTGACGCTTTTCTCATTCCATACTATTTGCCCACAACCTGTCACGAAATCGGGCGTTTCCCTTCTCGGGCCCCCCCCCCGCGCGCCGCGGGCCGGTCCCCCCCCCCCCCCCCCCCCCCCCCCCCCGCGAGGCGGGCCCCCCCCCTCCCCCCCCCCCCCCCCCCCCCCCGCCGCGCCGCCCCCCCCCCCCCCCCCCCCCCCCCCCCCCCCCCCTCGCCGCCGCCGCCCCCGCCCCCCCCCCCCCCCCCCCCCCCCCCCCCCCCCCCCCCCCCCCCCCCCCCCCTTTGTCGCGATATCACTACCATTTTCGTGCTTCATGCCTTCCTATCGATTCTGTCGTGATTTCACGACCATTTTGCACTTCATGCACCTTTGCTAATTTTTGTCGCGATATCGCTACGCCTTTCTGCTTCGTTCTGTTTGACCGGTTTGACCCACGATTTTGCGACATGTCGCGATTTCGCTACGCTTTCCCATTTGCCTTTCTCTCTCCTCTTTCGGCCGCGACGGAGCAACATGTCGCGATTTCGTGACACCCTTTCATTTTTGGCTGCGACCGCGCAATACGTCGCGATATCGCGACACTTTTCTGGCCTCGGCCGCGACGGAGCAACATGTCGCGATTTCGTGACATGTCGCGATTTCGCGACACTTTCTACACTTGTGCATTTTTTTGCCCCTTTTTCTTGAATTTTAGCATCTGGGTCATTGAGATTCCTTTTGAAAGCATGCAAAAAATATGGGTCCCCAATTTTGGGGTGTGTTGTGGATCAGCCACAACAAATGGCGACTCTGCTGTCAAATGCTCTTGAGCATTTTAGTGAGAACCCAACCTGAAACATATACAAACTCGGAAACATGTGTTAGCACATAAGCAATATAAACAAATGCCCAAAGATCAGAAGTACATGAATCATCAGAATCATCGAGTATTAGCTCAGTGTGTGTAATGAATTTCTTTCCCTATCGTTTGAAATTGATCCACATTCCATTGTCAGTTTTGCATGAATGCATATATGAGATTGTGAATGATTTGTGTAACCTAATGAACAGGCTAGGAGGTCTTGCTCTTATAAAATGCATAGTCTTTCTTCTAGTATCATGTACAAACATTCAAGATTGCCAAACCCTCTTAGAATCCACTAATGAATTGTTTTATTATATCCCAAAGTTGGTTATGAGTCCCTACTATCTTGAACCCATGTGCAAGTGAATGTGAAATCAGAACTTTGGGGAATCAGACTCCCAACCAACCGAGATGAGAGCTTAACCCTATCCTTACTATTCTGATTTAGAGTTCATTACCTCACTTTGAGCAAAATAATTTAACCAATTATGGAAGAAATGGTCACGCTAGTCTAACCCTTTGGACAATCAGTGGTCTTGTTTTTTAGACAAGACATGTTGCCATGCATGGGCATATCTAACCCCACAATCCAAAACTTATCTTCATTTCTTTGGACCTTGGGGATGACTACCCATCCTTTGCGAGAGGACAAGTAGTACGATCCTTCCAATCCAATATAAAGATGAGATGGGAAAAATTTATTTTTTACTTCTTGGACCTTAGGGATGACTACCCATCCTTGCTAGGGACATGTAGTACGATCCTTCCAATCCAAACTTTAGATGTAAATGGAAACTATTAATTTTATTGCTTAGACCTTGGGGATGACCACCCATCCTTTGCAGAGGACAAGTAGTACGATCCTTCCAATCCAAGATTTATTATGAAATGAGACACAGGAGCTTTGGGGAATCAGATTCTCAACCTAAGTGAGATGAGAATTCATGCCCTATCCTTACTACTCCATGTAGGTCAAATCAAAGCTTTGGGGAATTGGATCCTCAACCTAAGTTCGATGAGGATTTAACCCTATCCTTACTACTCTGACTTTAGGCTTTAAGCTCTATGGAAGTGGTCAAAACCACTGTTTTAAGGATCATGTTGCATAATAGGATAGACCTGAAATACTTCTTTCGCCCAACCTTTCCTTCCAAGTTAGGTTTTGATCATTTTGCTCAAGATCCTTTTTAATGTATAAGACGTGCTTGGTTCAAGATATCTCAAGACTCAGTTTCCAACCTTAGGATTTTTCTTATATTTATGTTATAACACAACCCTAAGAGGATTTGACATACTTTAATGATTTGTACCTAAGATGCATATGCAACTAAGATGGAATGTATATGTAAAGTGAGATGTAACATGAATGCATTATCTCTTGAATTGCAAATGAAATATTTGTCATACAAAACTGACTCCTTCATGCATCACAAATTTCAAACGATATAACTTAAAATGTTTGTGTGACTTGTGGAGCTTTTACACAATAATTCCAATATTTCATATTCTCCTAATCTTAAGCATAAGTTGACATCTCAATTTTTTAATTAATTTTTATATTTTTTTATCTTTTTTTTATTTTTTTATTTTTTTTTTTTCAAAATAAACAAAACATGTCAATTGAAATCAAACCCACAACCAAAATCCTAACTAGGCTAACAATCCTAAACAAAAACAAAATCTGAAAATCCCCACCAAACCGAAAAGAATAACATCAAAATCTCACAACCTAAGGGCTAAAATAATGCTTTAAAATCTGCCCATTAACCGGTAGCATAAAATCTCTCCCTTCTAAAGTTTTTAGCCTGAAGGTATTCTTCCCAAGAATCTCTGAAATCTGGTAGGGGCCTAACCAAAGACAATCAAACTTTTGATGATTCCCTTTTTCCTCATGTCTTTTGTCCCATAGTAATACCAAATCTGAAATTCTGAATGACTTAACTTTGGCCCTTCTATCAAACCATATTTTGATAACTTCCTGGTGTTTATTCATGTGATTCATGGCTTCTTCTCTCTTTTCATCAAGGTGCAGCAAATGACTTAACCTGGCTTCAACTTGATCATTTGTCCCCAAGTACTCTTGTATGAAATGCAAGGTCTGCAACTTCAAATTTGCAGGAAATATCGGGTCTTGCCCATAGACCAAATGATAGGGAGTATTCCCTATGGATTCCTTTACTCTAGTCCTATCTGCCCAAAGGGCAAACTTCAATTGGCTGTGCCAATCCCGAGGGTTCTTTTCCAGCAATTTCTTAATGATGTTCAACAAATTTTTATTTGAAGATTCGGCCAGACCATTTCCTTGAGGATAATAATTGGATGCAAATTTTAGGCTCACTTTGTTGTCATATGCCCAATCTGCAAATTGCGTAGAAATGAAAGCTTTACCATTGTCACTGACAATAGAATCGGGCATTCCGAATCTTGTTATAATTTGGTCCTCAAGGAATTTTATTACAACGTCTGTAGTGGCATGTTTAGTAGGAATCGCTTCTGTCCACCTTGTACAGTAGTCTGTAGCTGTCAATATAAATTTATGAGAATCAAAAGAATTTGGGTTAATAACCCCAATAAAATCTAGTCCCCACTGTGCAAATGGTCTCATTTCAACTACAAGTTGTAATGGCATGGCTGCATTTCTTTCTCTATTGGCAGCCACTTGACAGATATGACAAGATCGTACATGGGCATGTGCATCTTTGAAAATGTGGGGCCAGTAGTATCCTGCTCTCAAGATTTGATGCGTTGTAGCATTTGCAGCACCATGACCAGTTCCATGTTTCCCGTGAAATTCCTGCAACACCCTGGCAGCTTCTTCTTTGTTCGAGCACCTCAGGTAGATCCCTTCATGATTCTTCCTGTAAAGAACACCAGATTTCATCAGATAATTGACAGACTTAAGCCTTAAAGCTCTTCTCTGGGTTGAATTCAGATTAGAAGGACACTTACCAGTCAATAAAAATTGCACAATATCAACATACCAGTCATCCTTAGCAATGTATTCTATGTTCGAGTATTGGCATGTTATTTGCGGATTATTTTCTGCGATCGCCTTCGCCAGTCCCTGTCCTCGAACTAGTTTCATAGGTTGGATTTCGAGATCAAATTCTTGGATGGTGGAAATCCATTTCCCTCTTTTCTCACCTAGTTCATTTTGTAAAAACATGGTCTTAACAGTAGAGTCAGGCACGATGGCAATAACTCTGCTGTGCACAATGTAATGCCTAAATTTTTTCACCGTTTTAAAAAGTGCGTACATTTGCTTATCAAGGATTGAATACCTTAATTGAGCATCTTTTAGGGGGGCACTTAAAAATGCTATGGGATTTTCTGCACTATCCTCGCCTTTTTGGGTTAAGACACTCGCAAAAGAGTGTTCTGATGCAAAAGCATAAATATAGAAAGGCTTAGAATAGTCTGGACTTATGAGGACCGGGGCCCTGGAAATGGCATCTTTGATGTTCTGAAAGGCCACTCTACTTTCCTCGTTCCATTTTACATCCACATCTTTCTTGAGCATCTTGTTCAGAGGTTTGGCTATCTCAGCAAAGCTAGAGATAAACTTCCTCACAAAATTAACTCTGCCCAAAGAAAGACCTCAATTCTTTTTAACTACTCGGAGGAGGAAGTTTTGGGGAGCGCTTTACCCCTTCCGGGTCGATGGATATGCCCTCTTTTGAAATGATGTGACCAAGCAATTTTCCTTCTGTAACTCTAAAAATGCACTTTTTGGGATTTAAGGAAATTCCATGTTCTCTGCATCTTTGAAGCACTTTCTTTAAATCTTTGACATGGTCCTCTCTCTTCTTCGAGAATACTGGAATATCATCCACATACACGATGATACATTTGCCTATGAGCCCTTTGAATGCATAATCCATGGCGCGTTGAAAAGTTGCACCAGCATTTAACAGTCCGAACGACATTCTCTTATATGCAAATGTCCCCCACTTGGTGGTGAAGGCTGTTTTCATCCTGTCATTTGGATGTATAAGAATTTGGTTGTATCCAGAATATCCATCAAGAAAGGACATCATTTCGGATCCATTTACCGTTTGTAGAATTTCATCAATTGAAGGCAATGGATAATTATCCTTTTGAGAGGCTTTATTAAGATTTCAAAAATCTATGCACAGCCTAATCTCTCCACTCTTTTTTCTTACTGGAACGAGGTTAGCAACCCAGGTTGAGTGCCTAACAGGAAAAATGATTTTCGCTTCCAATAATCTTTTGACCTCCCTTTCGATTAAAGGCTCCAATAGCGGGTTAACAACTCGTTGTCTTTGCCTAAAAGGCTTGGAGTCTGGCTTCAAAGGGATGGTATGTGTGATAATGTCTTGGTTGTATGTCTTCAGCTCATTGTAATTCCAAGCAATGCAATCTATGAAATGCTTCAATGCCTGCATTATGTTGCTCCTTTCTTCATCTGTACATGCCTTTGCAATGTACACCTCCTTTGGATTGTCTGCACTCCCTAGATTAATTAGATCACACGCATCTTTAGGGAGTGGGACCCTTTTTCCTTTCTTGGTCTTGCATCCCACGTCGAACATTTTTTCCAATGAAACCACGTCTTTAGGTATTTTTTTGGATTGATACGCAGTTTCAATTTCATTTTCTGTTTCATCTTGCCACCTTTGTTCCTCATCAATCACCTGATTTTCAAAAATACCCGAGTTCGTGACAAATTTAAAAATGTGTCTGTCACTTTCAAAAACCTGGAAATTCTTGACATTATCGGGTATTGATGGACAAGGAACTAATTCAATGGAAAATTTTTTACACCTTTTTATATCAACCGGGTTTAACATGCCCGCGATGACTGCAAGAGAGTCTGCTATTCGATTTCCTTTCCTAGAAATAAGGGCTATATTGAACGCATCGAACTCCTCAATGAGGTCCATAACCCTAGTTCTATAAAGGCTTAGTCTCCTGTCACGACATGTATACTGTCCTTTGATCTGCTTGACTACCAACTCAGAATCTCCCAAAACCTTCAAGCATTTAACTTGCTTGCTCAATGCTAGACGTAAACCAAAGATCAATGCTTCGTATTCTGCCACATTATTCGTGCAAGGAAATTGCAATCTGTAGGCAGCCAATAATGGTTTACCTCCTGGGCCGATGAGCTCGACTCCAACTCCTGCTCCCTGTCTAGATTTTGATCCATCGAACCTAAGCAACCACGTGCAATCATTTTCCTCAGAAGAGCCACCATGACATGTTTCCTCTTTAGGCTCTTCAGTAGCTTCCTCAACGTCAAGTGCATAAACCCCCAGTTCTGGCTCAGAAAACTGGACTTCATTTGGCTTGTTAAATTTTGTTATGATCTCCTTAAGCCTCGGTTCATTTTCCACTCTGATTTGATTTGCAATTCCTTTCCACGATAGCCACATGTGTGAGCAGTCTGTTGAAAAATAGCCATTCAGAGTTTTCATCCAATCTCTCGCAAGTAGCATTCCATATCTACTTGGGATATTAACAACCAGAATGTCGACAACCTGCTGGACCCTGGGTTCAGAATTTAATTGAATCTTGACATCATATAGGGTCCCTACCACATTTACCTTTGATCTGTCCAGTTGCAGGACCTTGCATTTGGATGAAACAGGTTGCAGACCCAACATTTGACATATCTCCGAAGGCATGAGGTTGCTCGTGGCACCCGTGTCCACCAAACAGTTATGCAAATTCTTACCCGCAATTCTTAGAGTCAGTAAGAATGGCGGGACATCCCGTCTCTCCTTTCACAAAATCAGATGGGACTCAACTCCCTTTTCCTTCCACATTTGATCAGGTGAGTTCAGAGCTTTTATCAACGCCTCCTTTTGGCCAGGCAATCTAGCCGCATCCAAGAACGAAAGGCTAGATTTGGACTTCTTTAGATCCTCCACTATGTCATAGTTTGGTTTTTCGAATTTGACTATCTTCTGCACGTCATTAGACATTTCTCTTCTGAGTGGAGGAGGAGGATTATTATTTGCCTTAGTATCCGGAGGAAGAATAGAGTTGTTTGGAGGTGTTGATGAGGTTTTAGGGGCTTTAGATTTACTTCTCAAATGGTATCCATGATTCCCCTTTCTGAAATCTCGAAAAGCTTGCACCTCCTGTTCCAAAATTTCGTCTTCTTCTTCCTCACTGTCACCTTCTTGATGATATACAGTTTCCATCACCATAATATTATCATCTTGATGTTGCGACGGACCCTCATTTGATACCAGTTCCAAATCATCAACTTGTGCCTGAAGACAATGAGTGTATCTAGCAATTTCAAGACAATTCCTCTCATTGTGTTCTTTTGTGTTGTGCAACCTACACCCTCTTTCCCATGCCAAATCTGAAAGATTCAAAAGGGAATTGGATTGACTAGGTCCTGTAGAAGTATCTAGTTGATTAGCAATGGGAGCGGGTACTCCCCCATTGTTTGGCTTGGTGTTCCAGTGTCTCCCTCTATTGTTAAAATTTTGATTTGAGTGAGGGGCATGGGATTCATACTTCTATTTTGAACCCTGTCATTGCTCAGTTTATGAACTAATTTCTTGAGCTCCTCGACCTCTGAATAAATCTCCTTCGGTGGAATCCCATTATTGTTAACCCCCGTTGGATTTGCATAATTGATGGGGTCTTGATTCAACATTTGGGTCGGGTTTTGAGGAATTTGATTCCCATATGGATTGACACTTTGAATCGGAGTTGGATTTGGAAAAGGAACTATAGCCTGAGGATTAACTTGGCTGGTTCCTTGCATAGTCGATTGACTATTCTGCAGAAATGCGAGAACAAGTGGAATGGATGTGATTGGTTGGATTGGAATGGGTGCATACGCAGGTGCTGGTGGATACGACTACTGATATGGGAAGGTGCTCATGCTTGGCATTTGAGGTGCCATGATCTGATTTGCCAAGGGAGCTTGACCATATGGAGCATACTGTCCCATCATAGGCACTTGGGGAAACCCGTAGCCTTGTGGTGTCATTTGTTGCTCGAGATAGGCTAAAGCCAGCGTGGTGACTTGAGGATTGCGTCTTGCAAACATGGCTGTCATGGGGTCCAATGCCCCAAAATATATCTATAAAGCCACTGCGGGATCGATGGCAAAATGCCGAACTGCTCTATTATAGCACTTTTGGAATTTTTGGTTGAATGTTCTGATTGGTTCCCCTTGGCCCCTTTTGCATGTAATAAACTGATTGTAAATGGTTGCGGGATCCAAGGGTGACCTAAATTGATTAACAAAGGCGTTTTCCATTTGCGTCCATGAAGTAATTGAACCAGTTGGTAAGCATATGTACCATTCATATGCTATTGGATCTAAGCTCATAGGGAAAAGTCTGCAAGCCACATCTTCATGTTGGACTTGCAGTCTAATTAAAACATCCCTATAGGCTTGGATATGTTCTTCTACTGTTCTTGGGCCATCTGGTTTGTATTTAGGCAAAAATATTTCAATGTTCTTGGGGATTTCATGGATATCCCCAACAATGTTCAAAGGAATATTGTTAGCTCCATACCAAGGAGCTGCTGGAGGTTGAGCCATTTGACTCAAAATTGATGAAGACAACCCTACAATAGCAATAGAAATATTACTGATAATAGGAACACTAGTGGCAACTGATATTACTGGCGTAGGTCCACTCGATGTTCCTGGAGAAAACAGGTCTTTTGTGACTGGTGAGCTTACGACTTGCTTGGTTTTATTCTTGGGAGTACCAGTAAGGTCATGAAAAATGGTTTCTCCGGTTGTTTGGGACCTGGTCGCAATACGACGCGGTGGGTCCAGCCTGCCTGATGAAACCCTCGATTATTTCAAAGAAAATCTGCAACAAAAGAAAACAAAAGCTGCAGTTTAGTTGTTTGTGAGTTTTAAAAGATGATTTGAAAATTAAATCAAAAAGATATTACTCATGTATGAAAATCAAAATAGAGTAAACCGATTCGGGCCCTCCTTCTAGCGCCAATCTGTTGAGTGGTGTTTTCACCCAATTGTGAAAGCACACTCTCCGGTAGGATCTGAGTCCAAAAATCCTCTGCTTGCAAAGAAATTATAACAAGATAATTTCTCCAAGGTTCTTGTTGTGCTAGCCTTTTTGTTTACCAAAATTGCTGTTCGATTTAGAGGCTGGGAATACCTTAGGGTTGCAAGTGCATGTTAACAAGGGGCACTGTGGTTTATTTAATTTGAATTTGCAATGGACTCCATGTGAATAAATGTAAGAAATAAATCTATTTGATCTTAGGCTTTGATGGATTTTCAGATTATTTACTTGAAAAAGAATATTTAAGATGCAGAAACTAAAATGAGGGTTTGAAAAATAAAATAAATGCAAATAAAAATGAAACTAAACTACATCCAGAGTGCGGCCATCCCGATTGACAAAACCGAAGACAATGAGGTTTCTGCATGCAACCTAACCTATTGAACCTGCAAATTCGCACAATCCAGATAAGCTAGGTGCGGGTTTCTAGGGTTTTTATTGTAATTTCAGACTTAGACATTCGCATGAAGCAACCAAGAACACTTGCATTAAACTCCACCTAAAAGCCTAGAAATCTGAAAGGGAAATGTAAGACATTAAATCATGCACACAGAAAAGACTCCTTCTTTCTCATCAATAAGATGCCAACTCTCTGTATTTCTATATTAAAATGATATATCAGTAGCAATTACAGAATGTTCCAGGCATGACAAATCCAGAACAAATGAAGGAAATTGCTCCAAGTGCAGGCCCAGAATGGCATGCAGCCCTTGTCTCTGCAACTCTGCTAGCAGCAATTTCCAACCCTTCTTTCAATCTGCGCTTCTGATTTTATACTATCCGGCGTGGCTCTTCGGTTCACCTGCGTCGCTTCGTTTCACCTTCCGGAATGCATCTTTTCAAATTCCTCGCCTTTTCGTTGCTTTTGATTCATGTTTGATGCCGAAACGTTCAAAATCTTCTGTTGCATGTAACGCTTCTGCAACTCTGACACCTGTGTGCCACGTGTCTCATGCTTTCTGCACCTTCTGCAACGGTCCCATGTAAATCACGACGTTTTTATGCATGCAGCTTGTTCCTCGGTCAACACAGCGAAAATGAAACAGGTCGCGATATCGCGACGTTTTTCGGCCCACAGCCTTCTTGCCTTCTTGCCCAGCGAAAATGTGACATGTCATGAAATCGTGATGCTTTTCTCATTCCATACTATTTGCCCGCAACCTGTCGTGAAATCGTGACGTTTTTCCCCCCTTTCGTGCTTCATGCCTTCCTGTCGATTCTGTCGCGATTTCGCGACCATTTTGCACTTCATGCACCTTTGCTGATTTTTGTCGCGATATCGCTATGCCTTTCTGCTTCGTTCTGTTTGACCGGTTTGACCCACGATTTTACGACATGTCACGATTTTGCTACGCTTTCCCATTTGCCTTTCTCTCTCCTCTTTCGGCCGTGATGGAGCAACATGCCACAATTTCGTGACACCCTTTAATTTTTGGCTACGACCACCCAATACGTCGTGATATCGTGACACTTCGCTGGCCTCGGCCACGATGGAGCAACATGTCGTGATTTCGTGACATGTCGCGATTTCGCGATACTTTCTACACTTGTGCATTTTTTTGCCCCTTTTTCTTGAATTTTAGCATCTGGGTCATTGAGATTCCTTTTGAAAGCATGCAAAAAAGATGGGTCCCCAATTTTGGGGTGTGTTGTGGATCAGCCACAACACTTCCCTAGACTCAAAATTTGTTTAAAATGTGCCCTGTGTGAGTGGTCCTTGAAAGATGTTAAACCAACCAAAGGAAACTATGAGGAGTGTAATAACCTTTCAGCTAGAGGTGACATTTGATTAACTAAACTAGTAAATGGTCAAGAAAATACAAGACACAATCTACTCTGTAATCTCAAGAAAGGGAGTGGACATCCAAGTGGCAATGCTAGAAAGTGTGTATGTTATTCCTGCTAAGGGCGCATTTCTAGAGATGGAATATACAAATATGAATGAAATCATAGAAGAAATATGGGTATATGTGATGAATGTAGAGTGCAATCTAGTATGAAAAAACAATTTCTAGAAGAGGAAGTATGTGAGATGTAACCGGGTGAAAATAAAAAACAAATATGTCTGAATATGGATGTGTGGAGTGAGGATGACGAAAATAAAGAGTCATGATAACAGTTGCCCCAATGTGTGGGGAGATGTAGCAAATAGGAGAAAAGCATATAAGTGGAAGAATATGTGTGATAATGATGAATGAGGATAGAGACTCATGATAAGGGATGTAGAATAACATGAAAGTGATGAAGTGCAACAAACATGAGAAGCTGAAGCAATGATGTAAAGGGAAGGAAAAGAAAAAGGAGAAGAAAATGGGAGAATCAGCATAGAAATGTAGTCCCTCAAAGCATGATCATTCAATGATGCTAAAAAATAAGGTGATGTAGGAGCATCCGAGGGTAGCAGAGCAATCTAGCATCAACCAAATTTTTCTAAGTATTTTGCAAAGAAAAATATGTGTCACGATATCGCGACACAAAAAGTGTCGCGATATCACGACCAAAACAGAAGATAGAGAAGCAGCAGAAAAAAGGTCACAAAATCGTGACCAAAGCAAGGAAGCAAAGGCACGGAGGACACAAGGTCGCAAAATCATGACATGTCATGATTTTGCGACATGTCATGAAATCGCGACCAAAGCAGGGAAGCAAAGGCGCGGAAGACACAAGGTCGTGAAATCATGACCAAAGTAGGGAAGCAAAGGCGTGGAAGACAAAAGGTCATGAAATTGCGACATGTCACTATTTCATGACATGTTGCGAAATCACGACCAAAGCAGGGAAGCAAAGGCACGGAGGACCAAAGGTCACGAAATCGTGACATGTCATGATTTCACGACCAACGTAGGGAGCAAGGGCACGGAGGATGGAAGGTCACGAAATCATGACATGTCATGATTTTGCAATCGAAACTGAAGAACGGAGGTGTGATAGAAAAATGATGCGATATCTCGACAGGTCGCGATATCGCGGCCAAAGCGAAAGGGAGAAGGCATGGAGGAAGGAATGTCGTGATATCGTGACATGTCACGATATCACAACCGAAATAGGAGAGAGAAAGCACAGAAAGGAATTGTCACGATATCATGACCAAAAGAAAAACATGCACTCCAGGCTTTCATAAAGGCGTCCCTTCATGCATGGCAAGTTAGCGGTAGTGAAGCAACAGTTTCAGAGGAAGATTCCAACAAGCATGTTGGCCACTCGCGTAGGATATCTAGAGATGCATTTATAGCAACTAACAGCAAAGCAGCAGTTCGGGAAGAAGATCCCATTGGGTATGGCAGCCAGTTGCGCACCTCACCCAGAGTCTCATCAATGCAACTTTCTAGTATTGTTCCAAGTGGCAATTGCAGATCGTGGGAAGTTTGAAAACACAAAGGATCGGGACCTCGATAAAAACCCAAGGATTGTAATGAGAAGGGGTTGGCAAAATAACAGATTGTTGTATATTCTTTGTAAAATATTTTTGAAGCTACTGAATAAGGAATTTGGCTCTTGTTATTTTTGTTTTCTGTCTTGTGCTAGATCTGTTCTCCACCAAGTGGTATCAAGTTTGAAAACACAGAGGATCGGGACCTCGATAAAAACCCAAGGATTGTAATGAGAATGGGTTGGCAAAATGGCAGATTGCTGTATATTCTCTGTAAAATCTTTTTGAAGCTGCTAAATAAGGAATTTGGCTCTTGTTATTTTTGTTTTTTGTCTTGTGCTAGATCTGTTCTCCACCAAGTGGTATCAGAGCCAAAAGTTCCTGAGTGTGTAACAGATCGTCGGATGTGAGGCAGTTACACCAGGATCTATGGGAGGGCTTGTGAGTGAATGAGCATAATGCCTTCAAGAAGAAACCATGTTTGTGGGAGAGGCATGGCGGCAGTGAAAGATGTCTGAGCTTTGCAGTAGCAAATGCAAGCCCTGCAAGAAGAGATGCGTAGAATATTGGAGCCAAGAAGAGATGAAGGTAGTGAAGAGGAAGATGATGAAGAAGAAGGCTAGCCTGAGGAAGAAGAAGAAGCAGTAGATCCTGCTCAAGCCAGACTATACAAAGCCATATCCCAGATTGGGAAGAGGCCGAAGATGGAGCTTTCCATGTATTCTGAGAACCTTGATCCAGAGGAATTGATCGACTGGATCAATGATTTGGAAGAGTACTTTGAGTACGATAAGGTTGAAAATCCTGATAGGGTCAGATTTGCTAAGGCCAAACTGAAAGGTCATGCCAGCATTTTGTGGAAGGGAGTGCAGCTGGACCAAAATAAAAGGGGAAAAGAGAGAATAACAAAATGGGAACAGATGGCAGAAAAGCTGAAGAGGTAGTTCATCCCTGGTGATTATGAGTTAGACCTCCTAAAGAAAATGCAAGGGTTGAGGCAATCAAGTAAGTCTGTAAAAGAATACACATAAGAGTTTCATAAAATTATGATCAGAACAGGCCACTCAGAGGCCAACAAGGAGAAGGTAGCCCGTTACATTAAAGGGTTACGAGCAAGTATTCAAGAAGAATTAAGTCTGGTCTGGATGACCACCATAGAGGATGCTTATAAATTTGCCCTAAAGGTTGAAGAAAAGCTCAATAGGAGGTTTGAGAACAAGCAAAGAGGAAGAGGTCATGGCGAAAGAATCGACGGAAGGACCGATGGAAGAAGAAATTAAGATTCTCAGAAGAATGGAGAAGGTAGCAGTAATCAGGAACAAAGGAGAGAAAATACCTACCGCCCCCATAATCAGAATAATGATTACATAGGGGGAAGGGGCAGAGCTAGACGTGGCCAGGGAAGAGGAAGATTTCATGAAACTTGTTTCCAGTGTGGAGAAGAGGGACATCACCAATACGAGTGTCCACAGCAATGAGAAAGGAATAATAGGAGGCCGAAAGGAAATGCCAGAGCCGCGGTCGCTGATGAAGATGTTGGGTCTGAGCATTCTGAAGAAGCAGAGAGAGGAGAAATCATGATCGTGAGGAGAGTCCTGCTGAATGAGGAGGGGGCTACAGATTAGAGGAAAAGCTTATTCTGCACAAGGTGTAAATGCGCGGGTAATATTTGTAATATTATTATTGACAACGATAGCACGGATAACCTAGTTTTAGAGGGAATGGTTACAAAGCTACAACTGGAGAGGAAGAGACACCCACATCCATATCGGATCACGTGGTTGCAGAAAGACCATAAGGTTTTGGTCAGTGAACAATGCCTGGTAAAATTTAGTATTGGGAATTACCGTGATGAGGTCCTGTGTGACATTCTGCCCATGGATGCGTGCCATTTGCTATTGGGAAGGCCATGGCAGTTTGATAGGTGTGCGGTTCATGATGGTCGTGCCAAAACCTATTCTGTGACAAAGAATGGAATGCGTCATAAACTGAAACCCCTGAAGGAGGTGGAAGAAAAGGTATGTGGCAGTGCCAAAATTTGCTTGGTTGATGGGAGAAAATTTTTAGATGATTTAAAGCACGAACATATGTGTTATGCATTAATTCCTAGAGTCAGGGATACAAAATGCAAAGATGCACCAGCAGAAGTCCTAGATCTGTTGGAGGAATTTCTAGATATTATATTTGATAATGTGCCTGAGGTTTTACCCCCAGTAAGGAAGATCAGTCACCATATCAATTTGGTGCCAGGATCAAGCTTGCCTAATAAAGCTGCACATAGAATGACGCTTGTAGAAACTGAAGAGCTAAACAGGCAGGTCCAGGAGTTGCTGGAGAAGGGACTAATTCGGGAAAGCTTAAGTCCATGCGTAGTACCTGTAGTGCTAGCGCCAAAGAAATATGGAGAGTGGAGAATGTGTACAAACTCTCGAGCTATCAACAAGATCATAATAAAATACATATTTCCATTGCCAAGAATGGATGACATAATGGACTATTTGAGTGGAGCCAAGTACTTCACCAAGATTGACCTCAAGAGTGGTTACCATCAGATCTGTGTCAGAGAAGGATATGAGTGGAAGACAACCTTCAAGACCAGAGAGGGTTTGTATGAATGATTGGTCATGCCATTTGGGCTGTCCAATGCACCAAGTACCTTCATGCGGCTGATGAATGAGGTACTCAAAGAGTTTTTAGGCAAATTTTTCATTGTCTATTTAGATGATATATTAATATTTAGTAAAACCCTGGAGGAAAACCTGATGCATATCAAAAGGGTTTTTGAGAAGCTGTGGGAGGAGCAGTTATTAATCAATCTAAAAAAGTGTAATTTTGTAAAGAAGGAGTTAGTGTACCTAGGATTTGTCATCTCAGTAGAAGGTCTAAAAATGGACCCAGAAAAGGTGAGCTATCATCGAATGGCCTACCCCGAGAAGCACAACAAAGGTAAGATCATTTCATGGTCTAGCCAACTTCTATAGAAAATTCATTAGAAATTTCAGTAGCATTTGTGCACCCCTCACAGAAACAATGAGAGGAGATAAGAAAGAGTTTAAGTGGACCTTAGGAGTAGATAGGATCTTTGATCTGTTGAAGAAGAAGGTCACAGAACAACCTGTTTTGGCACTCCCGGACTTTAACAAGGTATTTCAGGTAGATTGTGATGCCAGTGGTAGTGCAATAGGAGCTGTACTGAGTCAGGAAGGCAGGCCTGTTGCCTACTTTAGTGAGAAACTCAATGATGCTTAGAAAAAGTATTCAGTTTATGATCAAGAATTTTATGCAATAGTTCAGGCTCTAAAGAAGTGGAGGCATTATTTGTTGCCAAAAGAGTTTGTTCTATTCACTGATCATCAGGACTTATAGTACATTAACAGCCAAACAAAAATGAATCAGAGGCACTTGAAGTGGGTTGATTTTCTCCAAAGCTATACCTTTATGTTAAAGTACAAAAGTAGAAAATCAAACAGAGTTGTAGACGCCTTAAGTAGAAGGCATAATTTGTTGATTGAAATGACAGTGGAAGTGGTAGGATTCGAAGAACTAAAGGGTCTGTACCCTGAAGATCCTGATTTTGTAGAGGCTTGGACGGCTTGCTTGGCACCTGTTACTGTGGACAGGACAAAGTGGTTGGATTTTCTAATCCAAGGTGGAATGTTGTTCAGGGGAAGTAAATTATGCATTCCAAGGAGTTCCATGCGGGAGAACTTAATCAAGGAGAAGCACAGCGGGGGACTGGATGGACATTTTGGTCGGGATAAGACCATTGCCCTAGTGAGTGAGAACTATTACTGGCCGCAACTATAGAAAGATGTGAAAAGGTTTGTGCAAAGTTGCAGAATATGCCAGATGGCAAAAGGCGTGAGGTAGAACACAAGATTGTATCAGCTGTTACCTGTACCTGAGAAGCCATGGGAGGACATCAGCATGGATTTCATTCTTAGGTTGCCGAGAACACAGAAGGGAAATGATTCTGTATTTGTGGTGGTTGATATATTCTTCAAGATGGCACATTTTATTCCCTACCAGAAAACAAGTGACGTGGTTCACATTGTAGGGTTATTTTTCAAGGAAGTGGTACGACTTCACGGTCTACCAAAAAGCATAGTTTTTGACAGAGATACAAATTTTGTTGGTTATTTCTGTAGAACATTGTGGAAGAAGTTGCAGACAGACCTGAAGTTCAGTTTTGCATGCCACCCACAGACTGATGGACAGACAGAGGTGGTAAATAGAAGTCTGGGTAATTTATTAAGATGCTTGATAGTAGATAAACCCAAGGGATGGGATTTGGTTTTGTCGTAGGCGGAATTTGCATACAACAATTCTGTCAACAAGAGTACAAACAAGTCCCCATTCCAAGTCATATATGGAAACAACCCAAGAAATGTTTCTGAGCTGAGGAAATTAGAGAAAGGGGAAAAGTGCAGTGCCGAGGCTGAAGAATTTGTGAAACAGATGAAAAGCCTGCATGAAGAAGTGAAGAAACAAATTGCAAAAATGAATACTCAGTATAAAATAAGAGCAGACCAAAAGCGACGGTTCAAAGAGTTCGAAGTGGGAGATGAAGTCATGGTCCATCTCAGAAAAGAAATATTTCTAGCCAAAACTTATAACAAGTTGAAGATGAAGAAGTTTGGGCCATGCAGAATACTGGAAAAATGGGACTCAGGCAATGCATATGAAGTGGAATTGCCAAGTGGGCTTGACATTTCACCTATTTTTAACATATTAAATTTAGTGGAATACCATGAAGGAAACAATACAGAGGCACCAAGTATAGAATTGTGGAGCATTCCAGCGTCTAACCCAACCACAGACGAGATCGAGGAAATATTAGATACTCATGAAGGCAGAAGCACAAGGAACAAATAGTATTTTGAATATTTGATCAAGTGGAAGGGCAAACCTGTAGAAGATGCAACTTGGCTGTCAAAAATAGAGGTTGACCGCCTGGGTCTTCCTCTCAAAGATCAGAAGTGAGGATCACTTCTCAATCCACCCCGGGTGTCTGATGCAGGAGCATCCAAGGGTAGCAAAGCAATCTAGCATCAACCAAATTTTTCTAAGTATTTTGCAAAGAAAAATATGTGTCGCGATATCGCGACACAAAAAGTGTTGCGATATCACGACCAAAACAGGAGATAGAGAAGCAGCGAACAGAAGGTCGTGAAATCGTGACATGTCGTGATTTCACGACATGTCATGAAATCATGACCAAAGAAGGGAAGCAAAGGCGTGGAGGACACAAGGTCATGAAATCATGACCAAAGCAAGGAAGCAAAGGTGTGGAAGAAACAAGGTCACGAAATCGTGACATGTCATGATTTTGCGACCAAAGCAGGGAAGCAAAGGCGCGGAAGACACAAGGTCGCAAAATCGTGACATGTCATGAAATCGTGACCAAAGCAGGGAAGCAAAGGCACGGAGGACCGAAGGTCACGAAATCGTGACATGTCATGATTTCACGACCAATGCAGGGAGCAAGGGCACAGAGGACGGAAGGTCACGATTTCGCGACATGTCACGATTTTGCGATCAAAACTGAATAATAGAGGCACGATAGAAAAATGATGCGATATCACGACAGGTCACGATATCGTGGCCAAAGCAAAAGCGAGAAGGCATGGAGGAAGGAATGTCATGATATCACGACATGTTGTGATATAACGACCATAATAGGAGAGATAAAGCACAGAAAGGAATTGTCGCGATATCGCAACATGTCGCGATATCACGACCAAAAGAAAAACATGCACTCCAGGATTTCATAAAGGCGTCCCTTCATGCATGGCAAGTTAGCGGTAGTGAAGCAGCAGTTTTAGAGGAATATTCCAACAAGCATGTTGGCCACTCGTGCAGGATATCTAGAGATGCATTTATAGCAACTAACAGCAAAGCAACAGTTCGAGAAGAAGATCCCGTTGGGTATGGCAGCCAGTCGCGCACCTCACCCAGAGTCTCATCAATGCAACTTTCCAGTATTGTTCCAAGTGGCAATTACAGATCGTGGGAAGTTTGAAAACACAGAGGATCGGGACCTTGATAAAAACCCAAGGATTGTAATGAGAAGGGGTTGGAAAAATGGTAGATTGTTGTATATTCTCTGTAAAATCTTTCTGAATCTACTGAATAAGGAATTTGGCTCTTGTTATTTTTGTTTTCTATCTTGTGCTAGATCTATTCTCCACCAGAAGGAGAAGAGGAGATGGAGTGGAAGAAAACTAGCAACAATGAATCAAGAGAAATCTAGGTGAATTGACTTGAATCGGGTCACGAGTGACTAGATGAAGTGATAAGGTGACTAGGATTTTTGTAGTTGGTATAATTGGATAGCTGTTGAATGTAATGAGGTGTGGAGATAAATGAATCTTGTGATGGGATGGGACGGGGTACTAGCCAGTGTGGAGGGCTCTAGAATTGAGTAGGCAATGAAGCTTGTTTAGGATGTGAAAGAGAGTCCTTAAAAAGTATGTCTTGAATAATGGTCTCAAATGTACGACACACATTAATATCATACCCTAGTTGGTAATTATAGAAATAAAATTGGTTTTATTTGTAATATCATGGCTTAGGGTGCAATGGGTTGATAGAGTAGATCTTAGGTAGTACAAGGAGGCCTTGGTGAAGTAGCTGGTGAAATGTTTGAGACAATGGTGTTGATTCGATTGGCATAGGATAGACATATGGGTCGTGTGGTTATGAGCATGAAGAAGATGGGGTAGGGATGAGCGGTCGGGTCAAAATATAGGAATAAAGTGTAGGTCAAATTTGAGAGTGAAGGGTAGGCCTGGAAGAAGGTGATGTGAGTCAAACTATGACAAAATGGCATGAAGGGGATTGGCAACGATAATGGCTCAAGTGTAACTCAAGGTTGTCAAGGCAGGAGAGGATATGATGGATGTCGATGGGAGGGGGTTATGGAATCGAGGAAGATGGAAACTGAGATTCAAGTGGGTAAATGGAATGGAGATATGTATATGGAGTAGGAAGGAAATGGTATGAATAAGAGGGAGGGTGGAACTACTGTGCTGATGGTGTGATAAGCTAAAATGGGAGGTCATGAAGTGGGAATGGTGGTGTCTAAAGAATAGGTGGTGCGAGCGATGGCTGTAAATAGTGATGCGAGTGGGATGGAGGAATGTGAAAAAAAGTGGCATGGGTGGTATGCTAGTGTAGGGATAAATCATAGGGTGGCATACTAGTCAGTAGGGGTGGAGGTAGTCCTACAGAAGATGCATGAATAGGTGTAGCTCTCCTATTAAGGGGATAGTATGTTGGTCATGATTGATGAACTAAGGAGGGTGGCAAATATGGATCTCTCGGGTCACCTATGTGAGGTGGGGATGATCTACGTTCATGAGGATCTATCATATGGGAATGTTCCTCCTCATATACAAAGGAGGATAAAGAGACCTGGATATCTCTTGAGCAGGGTGAATAGGAATAATTCCTATGGTGGGGTGAGTGGTGGTGGTGGGAAGTGTGGTTATTAAAGTGTGATGATATGCTAATGTGATACGTATGAACTATTTTTGGTGGTATGGTCAAAATATTTAGAGTGACTGATATTGAAGGGAGTATTGGTAGGTCCTATATGATGAGGGCATATTGTGCTAGAGGTAGTGACTTGGAATAAATGTGTCTCCATAGTAGATGTCAGAGTTTGTGATAAGAGACCTGCAATACCCAAGATACCAACAATATATAAATGACATAAAAAGTACAAATATTTTTGTTGTGTAACAGAAAGTAAAAACCATGTGTGTAGTATGATGTGGATTGTGAGTGATGTGTACTAAGATAGTATTATGGTGATACTATGTACAATATGTGGTGATGCATGCCTAGATAGACTAGGCATTAAATGTGTGAAGGTGGATGATGTTGATATGTTTAGGCTCGATGAGTCCTTCGATATTTTCCAATCGATAGGTACCAAAGCTAAATTTTTGTGTGATGATGTATGGACCTAACTAGTTAGGAGTGAACTTGTCTCGTTGTTGATCGGGTTGGCTCGTGGTCTATTGGTTTTCCTTAAGAACCAGGTCACCAATTTAAACCTTGTTCTGATATACCTTACTATTGTAGGCATGAGGAAGGTGGTCTTGATAGACACGTGTATGCTCGATGGTGTGAATATGACGCTTGTCCAAGAGTGTTAATTGGTCAATATAAGCTTGACAGGTAGTTTTGTCATTGATAAATTATTTCTTGTAGAATCATAATGAAGGTATCTCAAGCTCAATAGGCATAATGGCTTCAACACCATAGACCAATGAGAAGGGAGTTACCCTAGTAGGAGTATGGATGCTCATACGATAAGCCCATAATGCAAGAGGTATCTGATTGTGCCAATCATGGTGGGATTTTGTAACTATTTTATGAAGGATGGATCAAATGGTTTTGTTTGTGACCTCAGCCTGACTGTTAACCTGTGGGTAGTATAGGTTTAAGAAGCTATGGTGGATATTGAATTTAGCACAAAGGGCACAAATAGTTTTGTTTTTAAAAGGTGTACCATTGTCAAAGATAATTTGTAAAGGAATGCTAAATTGACATATGATATGGTCGATGATAAACGTTGTGATTTTGGCTCCTATAGTTTGGACAAGTGGGCTTGCTTTGATCCACTTTGTAAAGTATTATGTGGTAGTGATGATGAATTTGTGGTTGCTTTATGAAGAAGGTGTGATCTATCCAATGATATCTAGGTCCCATTGTGAGAAAGACCACATGGATTGAATTGGTTAGAGAGCTTACAAAGGAAGGTGTGTGAGGTTAGCATGTTGTTGGAATTTGATACATCACTTGACATATTCACAACAATCATGCTCCATTTTGGACCAGTAATAGCCCATGTGTAGGATAAATTTTGTGATAGCCATGCCATTGAAGTGGCCACTGTAGGTACCATCATCAGTTTCTTGTACTACTCATTAAGATTCATGTGGTTTGAGGTAACGTAGAAGGATACCATCATAACTATGGTGATACAAGATGTTCCCCAGTAGTGTGTAGTGAATGCCACGTTGTTTGAATGCTTAGCATTGAGCATGTAGTAGATTGTAAGGTAGGAAACCTAATTTGATATAATCCTTAATTAATGAAAACCAGAGATCATGTAGCTTAGTGTTAACAACATGAATACCATCATCATATGTAGGGGTGAAGATGAGATAGTTGATTATGTAAGCATATGAATGGACACATGTGTCATGTATGAGAGGGAATTTTGTGGTATTAATGATCCTAAGGAAGCCATTGTATCAGCAAAATGATTGGAGGAGTGCGGGGCGGATTCAATAACATACCACTTGAATTGGGTGAGGAGTTTTTGGGTGATTTTTTTATATTGTTGGATAATGGTACAAAAAAATTGCCATATCTCCTAGACTTGATTCACAATAAGGAGAGAATCTCCAACAATGTGAAGGCACTGAATGTGCATAAAATATGCCTACTTTAGGCCAAGAATGAGATATTTGTATTCAACATTGTTGTTTGTTTAGGGAAATCCTAATTTGATTGAAAATAGGAGAGGCTCTCTATATGGTGTCAAAAATACAATGTTTGCACCCCCAGTGTGTGTGCAGTGAGAATCATCAAAGAAAAGCGTTAATTTAGTAGTTATCTCTGGTGCAACATAATATTTGGGTTTTATAATATTGAAGATGGAATCATCAGGGAGTTGGATGATTAGAGGCTGATTATCTGGTAATGGGCCTCAGCGAGCTATTTTGTGATGACCTACCCTTTAATAGATTTATGTGAAATAAATTCTAGGTCAAATTCAGTAAGGAGCATGATCCATTTAATAGTACAAGAGTTATGATAACTCTTGTTCATCATGTATCAGAGTGGATTGTCACAAGTGATGACAAATGTAGTATGATTAATCATGTAATGACATATTTTTTGGGTTGCAAAGACTAAAACCAAGCATAAATTTTCCATGTATACATAGCAGGTTTCATAGCTAACTAGTGTATGGTTGATGTAGTATATAGCTCGCTCATGATTAAGTTCATTATTTTGGGCTAAGAGTGTGCCAAGTGCAAATTCTATGGCAAAAATGTATAGGGTAAATGGCCTCTATGGATGTGGAGGAGATAAAATTAGTGAAGAGGTAAGGTAGGCTTTGATTGAATTAAAGTCTTTTTTGATAGTTTTCATCCCATTTGAAGGTGACCCCTTTTTGCAAGAGGTGATTAAATGACTTGCATTTATCTGAAAGCTATGCGATAAAATGGTGTATGGATTGAATTTTGCCTTGCAAACTATGTAATTTTTTGAGGTTCATGGGTGGAGGCATATTGATGATGGCTCTGACTTTGTTATGATCCATTTCAATGCCTCGCTAAGAGACAATGAACCCTAGGATTTTACTTGAAGTGACACCAAAGATGCATTTATTTGGATTAGGGTAAACATTGTGTTTCAAAAGGAGATCAAAGATTATACATATATCAACGAGGTTTTGTGAACACTCTTTTGATTTTATGATGAGATCATCAATGTTGTATTTCATTATTTTGTGCATGTAATCATGGAAAATGTAAGTCATTGCACATTTATGGGTTGCCCCAGTGTTTTTAAGGCCAAAGACATGACCTTATAGCAAAAGGTCCCCATGGGGTTGTGAAGGAAGTCTTGTGTTGGTTGATGGGGTTGATTTTCATTTGATTGTATCTACAAAATCCATCCATAAGAGATATCATTTCATGGCCCGCAATGGAATTGACTAGTGAGTTGATGTTTGGTAGGGGGAAGTTTTCCTTGGGATAAGCTTTTTTCAAGTCATGAAAGTCAGTGCATACGGAAACATCGCTTGAGGGTTGAGGTAATAGTACCATGTTGGAGACTCATTTAAGGTAATCAATAGGTTGAATAAAATATATGTTGAGGAGCTTTTGGAGCTTAGATTTCACTAGTAACGCAACTTTAGGATGCATGTATTACAATTTATGCATGATATATTTGGTGTATTTGTTGAGAGTGAGGTTGTGCACTACTAGAGAAGGATCGAGTCAATGCATGTATTTATAGGACTAGGTGAAGACTCTGATATATTCCTTAAGAAAAATATTAAATAGTATACTCTCTTCTAGAGAGAAGCTAGTGGTAAGTTTGACAATTGTAGATTTGTAGGATCATCACCAATATCAACATAAATGGTTTCTTCTACGAGCATGTGGGAGCCATCTTGGAGCTGCTCTAAAGTCAGGATAAGGTGGAGGTCATCAATAGCCTTTGGTAGTTCAAAATCATCATTTAGATATACATCAGTGTGATGGACCCACAAAACATGAGGTGGGATGGATGGTGAAGGTGCGTTTACCATGCGCAAGATAGAAGGTGATAGCAAGAAGTATTGCGATGAGGGTATTGGTGAAATATAGGTGAAATAAATGAATTTAGGATTGGGTGTGTTGCGATGATGCATGGAAGATGAATATAGAAGTAGGGAAAATAAATCAATGTCAACCATGTTTATGGAAGTCATAGAGGTTGTGGAAGATGATGAATCTAATGATGAAAATTGAGAGGTATAGGATCATCGTGGGAGGTTTAATGGTGGGCATAATACCATGGGTGGATAACAAGATCACCTGATGGATCAATGAAGTTTTTGGTGGATGGGCAGTGGTGTTGTAGAATTCAAATGTGATGAATAAGAAGGTGAAATGGGCTTCTTTGGATGCAGAGGCATGAGAGAGGGTAGAAAATTGATCAACCAGAACGTCGATACAATATGCAAAAGTTGTGTCATTAATAAACATGTCTTGGAAGAAAGTGCATGAAATGGTGATTATGAAATGGGGAGATAGGCTCTCATCCAAGATGTCCATGTCAATGTAGTCTTCCAGTGTGTGTATGGGTGTTGGCATGGGATGAAAAGAAAGGTCTTGAATCTCATCCTCAAGTGTGTGTACAGTGGAGGGGAGATAGCCTAGACCAGAATTATTTATTTGTAATTGGACACAGGGGTTAAAAGGTGTTCGTAATCCTTGTTCATAGAGTCCTACCCTAAATTTGTGCCAGCAAAAATATTGAAGATAACATTGGGAAAATTGGTGTTTTGACATGTGGTCTAGAGTGCCACAAAAACTAGATTGTGGTGGTGGAGGTATAGTAGCCGAGAGTGAGGAGTCAAGGCCATTGTAAACAAAGTTGGTATAGTTGTCGAGGGAACCTAATAATATAATGGTATCTATGGTTAAGACAAAAGCTGAAGGATGGACAAAATCCCATATGTATTGGATCATCTGGGATCATGCATGAGCATCCCAAATATTGTAATCATTGGGTCAAGAGTTTGTCATAAAAATTAACACTCGAGGTGTGGCGTGTGTTGGGGACTAAGGTGGTGAGTCAAAATTTGAATAGAATCATGCCAGCTAGGAATCATGAATTATGGGAGAAGGGTGGAGTAATTCATCATATAAGTAGGAAGATCATTTATCCCAGTCATGGCATTCATCTACGGTAGATGGAATGGGGTGGTTCATGTGCATGAACTGCATGGTCATGGTACGAGTAGTGGGCATCGAGCTACACAATGATATGAAATATCATTGTCGTAGATGAAAATGGAGTGGTGGTGTTTGAAGAGTGGGAAGGAGAGGAGGTTAAGTGGAGGAAGAAGGATAATATTGGACAAGAAGTGATGATTATGGTGACGAAAAAGTGTAAGTACAAGAAGATAATTTGTGGAAGAAGGTGGCTAAGAAGGAGGAGGAGGCCAAAAGGAAGGTGGTAAAAAAGAAATGGTAGTAGAGTGAAGTGTTGTGCTAGGTGATGATTATTGTGGGTATGAGATTGGTATTGAAGGTGGTGTAGATAATATTTATGAATGAATAGAAAGGATGGGAAGGATCTAGGTGGAGGATGATGAGGGTCCTTAGGGAAGGTCTATGATGTTACGAAATTTAAAGGGATCCCCATCAGTAGAAACACAATGGAAGAGGCCATCATAGACATAATTAAGGTAGTGGTGTAAGGTAGAAGAAACACACTGCATGTATCTGATCCACGAGTGTTTGAGTAAGATGTTGTATTGCATTTTAGCCTGAATGGCATGAAATAGGATGAAGATAGTTTGGACACCATTATGATGGGTAGGATAATAGAGCCACCATGGGTTGCATGGAACCATCAAACACTCTAAGGTCGAGTGAAGGTGTGATGAAATGAGCAGGTGGGATTGCAAATAATATAAAGCATTTGTAGATATAATGTTGATGGATGAGATAGTATCAACAAGAACATACTTGTAGGTGATGTCATTGATAGTTGCTTATATGTGGATGGATGAATCTGCTCCTTCTCCTATGAGTTCTATGATCTCATGGTCATGAAAGCCAATTGAGGGTTGGAGGCAATGAGAAATATTTCCCACAAAGTTAAAAAATGTGTTTATGTCATGCATTTCAAGGTCGATGGATCTAAGGATGTCATTCAACACCTCATGATGGGGTTGAGAATGTTGTAAGAGGTCGAATATGGATAGCCTAGCTAGGGTGTTGCATAACTAATGCATAATACTACCATGGATGGTAATAATATTTTGTGGGAGGTGTGGTGAGGCTTGTGCTATTGGAGCAGGTTGTGGAGAAGTGAATGGTGTTAAGGGTGAAACCACTGGTGTGTCCTGGCAGGATGAATAGGATTGGGCCTGTGTGGTAAGGTTTATCATGATAATGAAACCATATGAGGATGGATCTAATTAGATATTGTTAACCTATCTGGATTTTCCTTAGGTATTAAATTGAGGTCCTTGGGGATTTGTCCCCTAGTGTTTGGGTAATGGGTTTTGGTAAATGCCCAAGTTTCGATTTTGAGGAGCAAGGGGGTTTGAGATGTAAATCGTACCTCGATCAATGAGGTCCTGAACAAGACCACAAAAGGAATGATAGGAGTCTATATCATGGTCATGCTATTGATGGTATGCGCAAAAGGCTTGACCGATATATCCTCAAGGTTTGGGTTGATTGGGATCAAGAGGTTGAATATTAGGTAAGGTAATGTGGCCTACATCATACAATCACTAAAATAGTGCTAGCAAGGGCTCAGATAGTGGGATAAAATTTCATTGTGGAAGCTACAGATGAAGACCATGAGGCTGTGTCGATCGGGGTGTAGGAGGTGTGCTAGTATGAAATACTACTACGGTGGAGGTGGAGGTCATGAGATGGATGAAGAGGTGGGAGAAGCTGTTACAACTTGGTTGGTTTGTGGTAGTCTAGTATAGGGTTGATTTGGTGTATTCATATTGAATCAAAAGTTGGAATTGTAAGAGGGTTTTTGTCTAAGATTGATCTTGCCAGATTGGACCTTCATGTCATCAATGACCTTAGCTTACGTGATAGCTTCCTCAAAGGTAAAAATTTGATGAAGTTGCAAAGAGGTGAAGATGTGCTTATGACAAATTTTTGTTAAGAGCATCACCAAATCAACAGATGGGAGTCTATGAGTGAGGTCATGTATAACTGATCTCCATATAGCAACAAACTCGGTAATAGGTTTGTCGTCCACATGATGTAGAGTTTAGACATCAAAGAAGTTAGTTTTATTCATGATGTTGATGGAAAAGTGTTCCAAGAATGAGTTGGCTAATTGCTCGAAGGTGTACAGGTTGTGGCATGGGAGCATATTGTACCAATCTAGGGATTTTCCTCCAAACGATAGGGAGAAGGTACGTAACATGAGGGGGTTTCTACTATAAATATGATAGCAAGCTGAGCGATAATTGCTAACATGTTCATAGGGATCCTCTTTCTATTTGTACTTATCAAAATTTAGGATCTCAAAGTGATAAGTGTGGGGAGGAATAGGGACTGACAGGTAAAATGGATCATTATAGATCTCATCATATGTGGGCTTTTGTGGCCCATAACTAGTTGTACGAAGGTTGAGCATTTTAAATTCATCTTGTAGAAGTTGAAGCTCGGGTGTTAAGGGTGTAGAGGATTGTGTAGGGGTAGGTGGAGCTTGAGAATGTGGAGGATACTATTTTTGTTCCTCCCAATGTGGTGGTGGAATATATGGTGATTGTACCTGTAAGTGAGGCTACTGGATAGCATAGAATTACAAAGATGATGGGACACCCTATTATGGAACATTTATCTATTGGAGGTAGTAATATTGTGATTGTAGGATTTGTGGTTGTTGAACCAGGATTTGCTAGAGAGGAGCCTGTTGTAATGTTTGGATTGTGGGAGATGACAACCAAGTAGGAGGTGTTGTAAAGAAGTTAGGAGTAGGAGGCTAATATGAAGGAAGTGGTGTCTAGACAAATTATTCCAATGGTGGGCAAGATGAGGTGTCCAAATATGGTACCTGCATTTGGCTAGGATCATGATGAGTTAAAAATCTAGGCAAAGTTGGATAGCTTGCAGGATTAGTAGGTGTTGGGACAATTTATTTCATCCATAGGGTTGAGCTATCATGCTATAAGAAATCATTTAAAACCAGTAAGCTATTACAGGCTCTAGTCAACCTACCTCTTTATTCTAATAAAAGATATATTTCTAAAGAAAATAACCAGAATGGGTAAGGAAACCCCAATGATAAACTTCAAAACTTACAAGTTTAAGCACTTCAGATTTTAGTTATATGCTACTTATATATAAAATGATCAAGCAAAGACAACAACAATTATTATGCCTTGGGTAGATCGGTGCCTAGATTCATTGGGTTGTTATAGCAATTTAACAACGCTTTAAAATATGAATAGAAAGAATGGAGAAAAGAGAAATTGGTGCTATTAGACCCAGTCAAATATCATAGTGAATCTAAAAGTTAACCAATGAAATAAAAACTCATAACATAATAAAATAATGTAATATGCTATGAGGAAACACACAAAACTATAGATAAAAATGGTAGAAATAAACCCCAAAATTGTATTAATTTTTCCAAATGAATTACATGCAGAGTGGAAAAAATGCCATTAAACTCTGTTAAAAAGATCTTAATACAATGAGAAGTCCTTATTCAAATAATGTAACAAGACTTCATCAATTTTTTTTGCACCACTTTGGTAACAGGAAAAATCTCTGAGTTTTAGGCTAAAAAATATTAGGAATATCCTCGGCTTCTCAGGTGCAATTCTACCAAAACCTGCATAGCAAAGGGTAGAATGAGGGATGAACAAAAAAATACACAAAGGGAATACAATAGCACAAATCTCAGGGCACTCAAGTATACCTCTTAGAAAAAATTGTTTCTTTAATGTTTGATGCAAATTATGACCATAGCTGGTGTATTTATAGCTTTAAATTCTTGAATATGTTATTTTTGGCTTTATTCTAGCCTTACACTTTTCACCATTTCCTCTAATCTTCTCTATGTACTATCCAACTATTCTAAATTATGTGGAACTAGATATTATATCTTGTTTGCTCTTGGTTTGAAGGAGGCTCTAAAAAATGGTGTATCAAGGGATTTAAGAAATATAAAAATGGTGAACCAATATATACATACATATATATATATATAATTTATTTTTCCTACTCTTCCTAGTTGTCTTGATTTTATGAATTAAGATAAGACTAGGTTACTATAGTAAAATTTTGATGTAGAATAGAGAGGGACCCGACGTGACAATGAAGAGAAGATATGGAGTGTGAGTGGTAAACATATGAAAGGATATTAATAACACGATGGATATGAGGGAGGAGGGAGCAATGGGAGTTGATTTTCTTAGTGGTCGATGGAGATATGGCACTATGTGGAGTGGACAATGATGATGGTCAAGAGAGAATGCCTTGAAAAAAGAGGGTAGTGATAGGTAGGAGAAAATACATAATGGAAAACAAGAGTTGGAAGCACCTATAATGTACTTCCATAACTATACTCTGTGAGAGTGACCTCTCTGTAACTATATTCCATCAAAGTGTTGAGTTAACAACTTTATATAAGCTAAAATATCTTCTTAGTTTTGCCATGCTTCTTATGTCTTATGAACATGCAGAATAGGAGCTGGTTGCACCATTGAGGCTTTCATATTTTGCACTTCATTATTTTTCTCATTGATGTCTCTTTTTTCACCTTTAATGTCCCTATTTATAATTTGAGATAATTCTTGTATGATCCTACCTCAAACCAACTTATCTTATTTCTAGCATAGTACACGATCACATTCAGTGGATATACAAAAATCTAATTTTTTTCTTTTGTACAAGACTCATCACTTGAATAGTCATTATCATCCTTTCTCTGGTACAGTCCATGTGATTCCATTTGATAGTCTATTCATTTTGTCCCCTAGCTACTACCTAAATTAGCCATTTCTTCTGGTATTTTTCTTGTACTTTAATTTACCATGTAGTCATTGTTGTTTGTTGCAAATCACTCTGTTCAGTGGTTGTTCCCATGGATGATCTGCAACTTTGATCCTACTTAGGTGTTAGATTAAAATACATATCATTATGTGATGACCCCTTTTCTCTAGTCATCGTTTGTCAGATTCATTCATGGAGGTGTATGCTCATTGAAATATTTTAATCTACTCAAAGCTTAGGGTATCTTAGTGGTAATATTACATTATTGAGCATTACTTACCATGCTTACCATTAGATCTTGTTGATTTCAATTTTTGTCATCAATCTCTATGATCCTACATGCTCGTTAGTAGCATGACATAATATGTGTACACTAAGATTTGCCATATGCATAAAGTAGAAATTTATGTTTAATATACTGATTACAATGCTTAGGCCCAGATGTATAATTTTACCAACTAATTAATCACTAAGACCTAGATTTATTAATGTTGACATAAATGCTGATAGACATAGTCCTTTATACTCTTCTCATAAAACATCCACTGTTAGATCAAGAGTGTGTGCGTATGCATTCATCCAATTTTGTAGATGTGCACCACGATTAACCAAGTAAGGGGGAGGCTAGCAATATATTAGACCCTTACTTAATCTTGTAGGGTTCGGTGATATTTACCTTAATTAATTATTTAATAGCAAAAAGCATATATACCTTAGCCTTGGGGTGCATTGGCTATGCACTATCATCAGATATGAGCAGGGTCAAGTGCTACCGTCAAATCGGATAAAGATGTGTGCCTCTTATTTCACTTTATTGATAACCTTTATTACGCATAGTTATTAGATTTGGGTTCAAATGAGCGCAATTATCCGATTTCATTTTGATTACCACTTTGTCATTATCTGATTATTTTTGGTGAAGTGCCACCATAAGATATTTTTTTGGAACGAGCACAATTTTTTGATCTGTTTTAACCGCAATCTTATTGATGACCACTTAATTTAAACATTGATCACTTTTGGGAATGCACTACCATTGGATACGAGTGGGAACAAATGCTACCATATGATTCTTCTAAGATGCAAGCTTTATGTCCTTTAAATCATCTTGATTAAAGCACAACCATCAGATTAAATCAGGGTCAAGTGTGATTGTTGATTTCCTTTGGCCCATATAATGGCTCTGCGAGAATGTTGCCATTAGATCCAATTGGGAACAATTACGTTCATTTATTTTATCATGATGTGCACTTTGACTTGTCAAATTTTTCTTACCTCATAGAAAAGAACTACCATTGTATTGGCTTTGGAGCGTGCACAAACATTGATTTCCTTTGGTCCATCTAATGTCCATGCTTTGGATTATTATGAGCAATGCACAGCCATTGGATTGGCTTGAAGTTGGCATAGCAATAAGATATCATGGAGGTGCAAGCCCTTTTTTTACCTAAAAATGGGCTTATTTAATCTTTGGTTAACTATCTTGATGTGCGAACGTTGGATTAACTTGGATCATGCGTAGCCATCAGATCTACCATAGACTGAGGTATTTTGACTTTGAATTAGATATGAGCTTTTAATATTCGATCAAGTGAGCATTATTGTTGGATTAACTCAAGATAAAGCACTGTCGTAGATCTTATTTTGACCTACAAAACTTAAAGACAACAAAGGCACACATGCTTCTTAATTTTTACTAATCTACGTTTAACAAAAGGGGAGCGATTAACAACGTATTAAAATCCTCGTTAATCATGATTAGAAACTTAATTAATCCCAAGGTTCTTAAATATTTTTAATGTTAACCTTTTAATATTTATATCAAGCGCAATCATTCGATCTCATCATATCAGAGTGCTACATTTGGATATATATGATTTGCATATATTTTTAATCAAAGGGGGTGCATGCCCTTAATATCAATTAAAATATATGTTTGAAAATTTAGGATATGACCTTTTTGTCATGGAGCATTATTTGACTTGGTTGATTTAACCTTTGATTAGCTCATGAAAGCACATTTGTACGATTAAGGAGGATCTAAGCGCCACCTTTAGATCTTCTCAAGGTGCTCGAAACTTACTCAAAAAGGGTGTGTACCCCTAATATTTAATTTTATTAATCTTATAATCAAGACCTTAGGTTATATACTTGGATTATGGTCTTTTCATTTGGCATATATCCTTCAGGTTGATTATGTGAGCATGATCATTAGAATTCAGAGGATGGAATGCTACAGTCTAGATATTTGGACTTGCTCGATCTTTAGACACAAAGGGGGTGCATACCCTTATTTACCCATTGTTAAAATCTTAAAAATTTGGCTCATGTACTTAGGTTAGAAATTTTTATCATCATTCTTAACGACCTAAGGACTTAGGGGTTTTTCATTATATTTAAGCCATAACATTTTGATTAATGTTATAATAAGGAACAAGATATTTTAGGGGGACTTGTTATTTGATCTACAATTATAGACCCTTATTTAAAGAAATAAGGGATATTTAATGGTTAAGACACTTTAATGGTTAAAGACATTTATTGGACGTTTGATTTTCAAATAATATTAATGGTCACAAAGGCAATATTATTAGTGGCTTAGTTTTTTACTTTGAATTTAATTTAGATGACATTCTAAAACCATCAACTTATTAGAGGAAAAAGCAAAAGAGATCAGCAATATTTCTTAAATTTATTGAAGTCAAAAATTTACAATTGGGGGTCTCAGATGTTGAGTCAATTTTAACTCCAACATAGGCCCTTACTGGGATAATGTGCTGAAAACATGAGGCACTTGAGAATTCCAGAATCTCTCGGTTTCATTTCCAGCCTTGGAAAGAATCATCATCCATCAAGCATGATTAGAAAAAATGAAAATATAAACAAAGTAAACTTAAAACTGAACTAATAAAATAAAACAGTAACAAACATGATATCAAAAAAATTAGAGTATCCAAAACTATTATTTTTCTCAATCAAATTTAGATCAAAGGATCAAAATTTTAGTTTTAAAAAGAGCTTTTTGGAATATTGTTATGATTGTTCTACAAAGTCTTAAGATATGATTATACATAATGTATCAGAGTTACTTGATCCATCATGTCTTAGTCTGACTGTGTGTTAGTGTATTCATTTTAATTCCTAGGCCTTCTAGAACTTCATTATGTTTGGAAAATGGTAAAGCCTAATAAGTAATTTCACTCTTTAAGATTACTACCAATCAATAATTTATAGCCATGATGGAGATGCTACTGATCCCATCTAGTTTTACTCTATTTCCAGCCATGCGTCTATATCCCCAGTAGAGGTTTTCCAAGATATATTAGATACGAACTCAATATGCATTATTTAAATATTTTTTCCCTTTTTAGAAATATTTGGATATAAGAAAAATGTGCAATGAGTGTACCCGAGTTGAGGATCAAATTTTGGCTAAATAATAGAGTGTAATGATTTTTAGCTCAACCATATTACCAAATATAAATTTATCCCTTGGATATTGGAATTATTTTAGTATGATTTGCAATGTGAGACTTTGTCATGATGGACCAACAACTCTGATTTACTCTATTTTGTTTCATATCATATGACCGTTGCATGAACATCCAAATTTGAAAATTGTAAGCATCCTCAAAAACTAAAATAAATTTCCTCTTTTCTATTTATCTTTTAGGGAAGTAGATAGTAAGGAATACTCATCATTCTATGATAGTCATGAGAAACAACACAAAGCAAAATAGGACACAAAAGTAAGAAGAATACTGACTAAAGCAAACAACACAACATCCTGACAGGAACAACACTCTATTTTTGGGTTTTTATTATTTTTTATTTTCTTTTATTTTTTATATTATTTTTATGGCTTTTATTCCCTATTGACCCATGGTAGGGGTTATAAACTTTGAGATGTATACCATTGATAGGGATTTTCATTAGGTCTCCTTCTAATATTTGCAACTTGTAAGTGTTTTGACCGACAACCTAAGATATTTGATAGGGGCCAATCCACTTGGGTTCAAGATTCCCTTTTTCCCCATCCTTATAATTTTTAGGATCCCAGTAGATTACTATATCACCTTCAAAAAAGGAGTACCTTTTTCTTTCTTGTTAAATGATTTTTTTTTTTTTTTGTTAAGTAACAGTATATACATAGCGGGTTTTTTAAGAGGATCCCAAAACCTTATAACAGAAAAAAGGAAAGCACCTTTAAGGCCGCAAGGTTGAGACCGGAAAGCAAGTCTCAGACCAAATTACAACAAATTTAAACATAACAGTCGATCCCCACAAGAAAAACAAAAAACTTCCCAGCAACAAAATCCCGGAACCGGGCGAAGAGAGCAGGAAACGCCGACCATCTTAGATCTTCTTGGGGTCCTCCTGACCGCCAGAGGGTCCACCCGAGTGCTCCTTGAGTTTGCGGAGGCAATGGATCACCGATTCAGCTCCCTTGGTGATGTTTCCCATGGCATCAATGGCCAGATCAATAAGCAAGTTTAGTGGCACCTTATTCTGCTCCGAGTCCGAGTCCGAGCTCAGATGGAGCGGAGGACCGGCATCGACTTTCACCTTTGATTTCTTGAGCTGCCACGTTAGAGATGTCTTGTGGAAACCCGTGATCCCAGATGGTGAGACTGTCGGAGGAGGATCCTCTGTTGGCCAAGAGGTCGGCCAGGGCATTCCCTTCCCGGTAGATGTGTTGGCATCTATGGTTCCTGCTTCGAAGGATTCGTCGGGATTCCTGGATGGTGTTGAAAACTCGCCACGTAGGAATCTCATCCTTAGTCAGATAGTTGATGATGTTCATGGAGTCGCCTTCTACGATGACTGCCCGGGGATCCTCTTTGATGAGAACTAGGCCCCTCCACAGGGCCCTAGCTTCTGCAACATGGTTGGTTTGGTGGCCCAAGTCTTCAGAAAAAGCAAGTAGGACCTTTCCTCGGTGATCCCTGACCGCACCGCCAGCACTAGCCGCTCCAGGGTTCCCTTTGGATGCCCCATCAAAATTTAGCTTGATCCAACCATGGGGGGAGGAATCCACCGGGCAAGGGTTCGGGGGTGAGGTAAAGGGTTCTCCACGGGGGAATCGATCGAGATATTGAGAGACTTGAGGATGAGGTCTTCCCGGGAGGACGGACGAGGACTGGGACAGTGAATAAGATTAGCATTTTTAGAGGCGAAGGCGAGGGCTCTGGAGGCGACAGAGGGAGGATCCCAGATAGAAGACCCAAAGACCCTTCTATTACGCTCTAGCCACACTTGCCAGACCAGGTGGTGAAGGCATATGTCCCAGAGGAACCAGAGTTTGTGGTTAGCAAAGGGTTGGGGCCATTGGAGGAAAACTTCGCACAAAGACTTGGGAGGAGCCCATTGGATTCGAAAGGTGGAAAAAATGAAACCAAGTGCAGCCGAGGTGAAGTCGCAGTGGAGGAACAGGTGATCAGTGGATTCCCAATTTGCTTGACACAGAAAGCACCTGTTGGGAAGGGGGATGCCCCTTTTGATGAGATTCTCAGTAGTGAGAGCTTTGTTTTGGAAGGCTAGCCAAGAAAAGAAGGCAATTTTAGGGATGAGGTGTTTCTTCCAGACAATATGGGAGGGCGACACAGGGTGGGTTTTGAGAAGGGAGAAAGCAGACTTAACAGAGTAGGAGCCCTTGTTCGACCCAGCCCAGGTGGGTTTATCATCCCTTTGCTCAGAGGGGATAGTGACTGCTTGAAGCATAAGGTTAAGGCCAAAAATCTCAGGGCTGTTGCCATCGAGGGTCCTCCACCGGGGTTGGCCCTCCTCCCAGACGATGAAATTAGACACCTTCCATTCCCTGCTGGTATCGAAGACTGTTTGAAGCCCCACAAGATCGCCCCTGTCACTCAGGGGTTCGTCCGTTAGCCATCTGTCATTCCAAAAATCGATGCTGTGGCCATCCTCGAGAATCCATCGGAGACCTTTTTGAATTAGCGTTTTGGAGTGAAACACAACTTTCCAAAAGGCAGAGCCATTGGGGTGGTTGCTTGATTCGAGGAAGGAGCAATTGCCCATATATTTTTTAGACACCATTTGGATCCATTCAGCTGGGTCTTTAGAGATAATCCTCCAAGCATGTTTGCCCAACAGGGCAGCATTCATGTCGGACAACTTCCTGTAGCCAAGGCCCCCCTGCTGCTTGCTTCTGCAGACTGTGTCCCACGCCACGAGGGGAATCCTGGATTTGTCTTCGGATCCCGACCAGAGGAATATTTTTTGGATATGTTCAATTTGCTTGCACACTGACTTGGGGAGAGTGAAAACTGACATGAAGTAAATGGGAATGCTTTGAAGGGTGGAGATTGAAAGGCTGGCTTTCGTCGCTTGGGACAGAAGTTTGCCTTTCCATGCTGCTAGCTTTCGCTGGAATCTTTCTAAAACATTGTTCCACATGCTCTCTTTCGCCCTTCCCCAGAATAAGGGGAGTCCCAGGTAGGAGGATGGGAGGGATCCTTCAGAGCAGCCCAGGATCCACCCAATTCGGCCCTTGCGCTCGGGGGGGTGTGCAAAAAGAAAAGCTTGCTTTTGGAGAAATTTACCTGCTGCCCTACCGCTTTCTCGTAGAGGGAGAGAATGAACTTGATGGTTTTAGCTTGGATGACGGACGCCTGAGTTGAGAGGATGGTGTCATCAACGAATTGCTGGTGAGTGATAGGAGTGGAGTTAGAAACCACTTGAATACCTAAAATTTTCCCCGCCACTCTGGCCGCAGACAGGGATCTGCCAAGGGATTCCGCCAAAATGATGAACAGAAGAGGGGATAGAGGATCCCCTTGGCGGAGGCCTCTAACGCTGGGGAAGAAACCAGCGGGGGACCCATTGACCAGCACCGAGAACCAAGCAGAGGAGAAGCAATTGTGAATTAGCTGAACCCACTTGGGGTGGAAACCGAATTTCAGAAGGATCTCCTTGAGAAAGTCCCAATCAACCCGATCGAAAGCTTTGGTCATGTCGAGCTTGAGGAGGAAGCTTGATTTTTTGCTGTGGAAAGCGGAATGAAGGGTTTCATGAACCGTAATGACTCCGTCCAGAATGTTTCTACCTTTGACCGAGCTCCCCTGGCAAGGGTCAATGATGGAGGGGAGGATGGGTTTCAATCTGGATGCCATTGATTTGGTGAGAATTTTATACAAAACATTGCACAGGCTTATGGGCCAAAAATCAGCCATGGATCGGTAGTCAGGGGATTTGGGGATCAAAGCAATGAAAGTAGAGTTGACAGTCCGGGGAATGGGTCGGGATTGCATATCCCGGATGGCAGCACAGACATCCGATCCAACAATTTCCCAGAAGGCTTGGTAGAAATGAGGAGGGAACCCGTCCGGCCCGGGGGCTTTATCCGCCTGCATGGAGAACACCGCGTCCTTGATTTCCTCATCAGAGAAGGGTTTTAGAAGGGAGGAATTGGCCTCTTCGAAAACAAGGCTAGGAATGTTACCCAGGAGGGCAGACTTGGCCCGGGCAGAGCTTTTCGGGGGGGATCCGAGGAGGTTTTGGAAAAAGGAGACAACCTCATCTCTGATTCCAAAAATATCTTCAGTGGTTGATCCGTCACTGCGGTTTATCTTGCTAATCTTACTGGATCCCCTGTGCCTCATGGTCGAAGCGTGGAAAAATCTGGTGTTAGAATCACCTTCTTTGATCCACAGATCCCTGGATTTCTGTCTCCAGAAGGTTTCCTCCCTGGCTAATGTATTGTGAAATTCAGCAAGCAGGTTCCTTTCCTCTTCTCTGACTGCAGCCCCGGAGTCTCCTGCTTCGATCCTGCTCTCAATAGCTTGAAGCTGATCTAACAACGCTTTCTTGCGAACAAAAATGTTACCAAAAACTTCTTTGTTCCAAATTCGCAATTTATCTTTGATGAACTTGAGCTTCTGAGTCACCCGAAACACAGGTGACCCTCTGAATTGTTGATTCCACCACTGCGCCATCTCATCGCAGATGTCCTTGTGATTGAGCCACATGGATTCGAACCGAAAGGGGGTTCGAAAGGAAGGGATTTTACCCACCTCAAGAAGAATGGGATTGTGATCCGATCCAGTTTTGGTAAGAGCTGAGAGGGACGCATCACCAAAAAAAGGAATGGCTTCCTGGGACATTAGGAATCTATCCAGTTTGACCTGGATCAGTCCGCCTCCAGTTCTTCTATTGCTCCACGTATAGAGAGTCCCCTTGAGTGGGATATCAATGAGTTCATTGGAATCAACGAAGTCCCTGAGATCTTCAGTGGTGCGGTGGGTGGCAACCAATCCACCTTTTTTCTCTGTAGGGAACAGAGGGCTGTTGAAGTCCCCTCCAACAATCCACGGTATGGTGCTGAAAGAATCCCTCATCAGAGTGAGGGTTTTCCAAAAATTAGCTCTCTCAAGGGGAGAGTTTGGGGCGTACAGGTTGGACATGATCCAAGAACGATTGCTAGAAATGCAGTGAAACAGAATATTGAGAACTCTGCTGGAAGAAGAGAGAAGTCTACCTTCCACTTGAGACGGATCCCACAGGCACATCAGGCCTCCGCAGGAACCTTGAGCAGGGCTGTACAAAGCTTCGCCGTGATGCCAGATGACTCTGGCGGCTTTCTTGGAGGAGCTCTCATCACATTTGGTTTCTTGCATGATGAAAATAGAGGGTTTGGATTCCTTTCGAATATTAGCAGCAAGTCTGACCTTAGCTGCACTGTTGAGACCTCTCACGTTCCAGGAGAGCATCTTCATCTGGTAGATTTGAGAGGTTTTTTGCCTCCCTTCGCCTGTTGGAAGGGGGGTTTGGAGCTTTTGGAAACTTCCTTCAGAGGATCGTCATTGTCAATGAATAAGGTCCATTGGGAGCCATTTGCTATGTCGTCCTCGGTTGCCCTGATACGTTGGTCATTGGCAGAAGGTCGCCCTCTCCTTTTCTCGCTTTCGATGTCCATAGCCTGAGCCTTGCTCCTAGTATTCTTTGGGCTGAAGTTCCCGGATGGACACTGGCGGGTTTGGAAGTTCTCGATCTCCTGGAGGATGGGTTTTAGGGCTTCTTCACTAGCAGCCCCAACTTCGGAAGGAGTAAGGGAAGGTTCCATTGAGGCAGCGATAGGGATCATTTCAAGGGGATGGGGATCTACAGACGGGATTCCTTCTTGACTCACTTCTTCAAAACCTTGGGTTTCTGGGGAAGCTTTAGGGGGATCCTCTATAGGGGCAGAAGTTTCGCATTTTTGCCTTGGCTCATTAGTTTTCCCGCCTTTTCTTCCTGAGACATGCGAGGTGTGTTTCAAGGCCCTAGATTGGGGACATTGGTGATTCAGGTGGCCTTGAGTGTTGCAGATGGAGCAAAAGGAAGGTTTGTTCTCATATTCGAGAGGTTGTTTTTTAATGAGGGTCGAATCTTTGAAGAGATTGACATAGGAGGGAAGTTCAGATTCTAGATTGGCATTCACACAAATACGTGCATGGACCATACGGGAGCGTACCTTGGTGGAGGAATCGACAGCGATGAGGTCGCCAATGGTGCGAGAAATCCCTCTCAGAATTTCCTCATGCCAGCATTGGAAGGGCAAGTTCGGGAGACGAACCCAAATTGGCGCAACATTGATGTTCTACGTTTTTGGGTCGAAGTCCTCGCCCCATCTGCGGATGAAGAGGCTTCGTCTTCCCAGGAACCAGGGTCCGCCAGAAAGGATGTTGCAGGAATCTTCTGCATTATTCAGTCTGATCGCAAAAAACCCCTAGGATAGGGCCACTAATTGCATGTTGCCACTCGTTCGCCATTTGCCGCAAGCCCATTTTTGGATTGTCTCCATGTCAGGTCTGCCCCCGATGAACTTGCCAATGAGGGTGAACTTTTCTTGATCAACGTAGCTGTTCAACAAACTGCCTGGGATCACCAGGTCGAAACCTGAAGGGATCAGGGGTTGGGAAAGGGTCGGGGAAGGTGACCCTTTCGAGACCGCATGGGCGTACGAGCCCTGGATCGGAGGGAAAGACCCTCTATCGGGGGGTTTTTCATGACGGGAAGGAATCTCTCCTTCCTCAGGGGGTTCAGACTCTGGATCGCCTGAACCAGAAACCAGGGGACCAGATCCCCGAGGCGGGCTGCCAGACCTTCCGCTCGTCGTCGCTTTCCCGCTATCCGTTGTCCTCCCGCTCATTTTTTCTTCTCCAAACACCCTATTATTTTCCAGATTGTATTGATTATACTAATGCTCCTTGTTAAATGATTTTATAGTTTTATGAATTTGATCAATTATCCTGTTTAAGGTTTCTCTTCTTTGTTCTTGCAACTGAGAAATCTAGTCTAGTCTTCTCTACAAGGTATTAGGGTTATCATGATCTTGTAATAGTAGGGAAAGTGCTAATTTTTCTATTCTTGAGGGTAACAAGGCCTTATCTCCACATACTATTTCATAGGGAGTTCTACCTGTATTTCTCTTTAGTGATAACATGTCTGCCCATAAAGTGAATTTTAACTCACTGTCCCAGCTCTTCTTATTTTTTTCCCAATGATATTTTAATTATGGTGATTAAATTTTTATTTAATGAATCATCCAGACCATTCCCTTGGGGATAATAATTTATAGACTAGGAAAGTTCAATTCCATACTTAGAATATAATTCTACCATCTCATATGATACAACATATTACCCATTATCTATTACTATTTTCTGAGGAACCCCAAACCTGGTTAGAATACTTTCTTATAAGAAGTTAATGATAGTTTGAGAAGTAGAACTTCTTATAGGTGCAACCTCTACCCATTTTGTGAAGTAAAATGTTGTATTTATGATCCATTTATGTTTACCTAATGATTTTGGATTGATTTCCCCAATTAGATCAATGACCCACTGCATGAAGGGTGCTTCTACGACTACTATCTTAAGGGGCATAGCCGCTAAATATTTCTTACCTACAAAAACCTGGTAGTTATGATAATTCCTAACATATTGATATACATACTTGAAAAGTGTAGGCCAATAATAGCCCACTCTCATGATTTTATTTGTTGTGGCTTTTGGAGCAAAATTGTCCCCCATAGAAACCATCATGAAACTCTTTCATTATTTTTGGGACTTCATTTTCATATAAGTAAATTAATAGCACACCATTAGGGTTTCTTCAATAGAGCACACCATCCTACACATGATATTTTTGTTTTTGCAATTTTATTGATCTCATTCTATTAATTGGAATATCTTTTGGGAAAGACAGAGTTTGTAGGTATGCTAATATTTCATCATACCATTTACATTCAAAATTATTAACTCTCATGATGTCATGCATATCATCTACTGTAATGATATTTTTAGAATCTTCTCCTTTATATGCTAGGTAATTTTCTAAGCCCTACCCTCCTATAGTTTTGACTATTTTGAATTCTGCATCATATTGTAATAGTCTTACCATCTATCTTGTAGGCCTTCCTAGTGGCTTAGACTGGGTGAAGACATCCTTTATTGTTATGAAAGGGATACAACAATAAACTTTATTTGAATTGAATATACCTTTGAAATGTTCTAAATATTGAACTATTGCATACACATATTTTTCTAGCAGGGTACATTTAGGATGTGCTTCTTTCAATCCTGAACTCATGAAAGCTATTGGTATTTCATTATTTTTATCATATTTCTATGAGAGGATTGCATCAATGTAATGCTCATATGCGTAAGAGTAGATGTTGAAGTCTTTAGAATAATCAAGGCAGTTTAAGGCTAGGGAAGTGGAAATGGATTCCTTTATCTTATTGAATGCTTTCATGTTTTCAACTGTCCATTTTATTTCTCCAGTATTTTTAACCATGTCATTTATGGGTTTAGTCATTTCAGCAAAATTAGGAATGAATCTTCTAACAAAATTTATTTTTCCAAAGAATGACCTGACTCCTTTTAGGTTTCTAGGAGGGAGAATTTTGGATATGGTTTATATTCCTTTTGGATCAATAGTTATCCCTTCTTTGAAACTATGTGACCTAATAATTTCCCTTGTGTTGTTTCAAATATGCACTTCTTGGGATTTAGGGAAATTCCAAATTCTTTGCACTGATTAAAGATTGCATCTAGATGTTGTTGATAAGCAACACACCCCCACTAAAAAATGAGATTCCATCCTTAGAAAATTCTGAACTTTCATTTTTTTGCAGTAGGGACCCTCTTGATCTTTTCAGGTTTTAAATCCAAATTTGCTTGCCTCCTTTTTAAAGTTGTGCTTTTTCTTGCATTCTAGCTGTGTTATCCAAGAATTCACTTTTTACATGCTAGAATCATTCATGCACAAGCAAAATCTTGCACCGGTACCGAGAAAATCCAGAAAACAGTTGCATAAATTCACCAAAAAATCAAACTTTCCATTTTTGGTAGTGTCGCGATATCGCGACACTTCCATTTTCGAAAATGTCGCGATATCGCGACGGTAAGTCAAAATGCAGCTAAGTGCCGTAAAGGTCGCGATTTCGCGACATGTCGCGAAATCGCGACGCTTTTTGGAGAGAGAGGCAAATTGTACGGAAGGGCGCGATTTTGCGACATGTCGCGAAATCGCGACATGTCGTATTTTCGCGTCATGAGAGAGAAAGTGGGCTGCAGGATGAAAAATCGGCTAAGTCGCAAACATGTTCCAAAATCGCGGTCAACGCGGTCAACGCATGCATGTAAGGGAACTGTCGCGATATCGCGACGTGTTCTAGAATCGCGGCTGAAAATCAAGAAGGCGTACGGAGGCCAGGAAGGGTCGCGATTTCGCGACATGTCGCGAAATCGCGACATGTCGCGTTTTCGCGGCCGACGAGGGAGGAAGTTGCCGATGCATCTGGCAGGTCGCGATTTCGCGACATGTCGCGAAATCGCGACATGTCGCAGAATCGCGGTAGGAGAGAGAAAGTCATAGTTGACCTGAAAGTGCATTTCGGCGGGAAACGTAAGGCTTCCTGGGGTAGCGACACGTGTCAAAGCGTGAATGGGACAAACAGAAGCCGACATGCAAGCTTATTTTGCGGTTTTTAATCTGTTTTTAATGTTTTAAGCTTCTGATTTAATTAAAATGCTAATCTAATGCATCTTTTTGTCTTTCATGCAGGATTCCACCTGGCACTTACGGGACAACCGGGAAAGACCATAAAGGCAAAGATAAAGTGCGGATTTAGTCAAGGACCGCCATGCTAGGAGAGAAGCTGCCGGTGAGAGCATTCAACGACAAATTTATTGCAGACTTGATAGCATGAAGACCATTTCAACTTCGGGATGGATTTGCGGAGATCGAATTGATGGAGAAGTGGTGACTCATCCGGCTCACCAGCAGAATTAATGAAAGCATTTATTTGCAGCTGCGAATGAATGCAAGTTGCATTTTATTTTATCTTCTCCATTTATGGCAGCTGACTGCACAGATTTGCCGAAGGGTTAAGTTCTATCCGGACTTTGATTTTTAAATGGATTTTTATTGTAAAACCCGGGTCCTAGGGTTTAAGTGCGATAAGATTTAGGGTTTGAGCAAGATATTTTGGAAAAGATCAGGGTCTGTCCTGAGTCTATAAATACAAATTCTAAATGTAATCGTAGGAGGCAGAGACTTAGAAATAAAGGCTTATAAGCAATTTCTTGCAAATTTTGTGAAATCCTTTGTTTCTGGACTTGGAGTTGATGTGCTTTAGCTTTTCTCTGATAGCATGGCCAGGAGCCTAATCTTTTGCAGAGTGTGATAAGTGTATTTTCTTTTGTTATCCGTTCCATTTAAAGTTTGTTAGATATATGTCAGTAAATCCGCCATTGTCAAGATTAAATATGTCGTTAGGCTTCAGCTTGTTCTATTGTCTCGCTAGGGGAAATTATAGATTTGAGGTTAAGTTTGTTCTAATTGCTCTGTCTTCACCGTGCGAGCTAGGTCGCCGGTGAAAGATACCGCTTTAACCAACTGCCCTTGGATTTATGATTTTCTCGCTAGATCTGCTTCACTCGCCTTGTGCTCTTAGTTGAAAGTGATCTTAGACCGATCGGACACTTTCTTCTGGGATTTGTTCTGTTGTGAAGTTGATAGCATAGATAAGATTGACAGTTTGGGTTTACAATTGATGTTTGATAAACTTCTCTTTTCTGCCCTACCCTACCCTCTCTTTGCTTACCGTTAATGATCCATTTTTATTTTCTTTATTTGCCTTTTATTTAAATCTGCTGACCCATGAGAGCTAGATCAAGAATTCAAGTTAAATCTGATTGTCAACAACTTTTGCAACTACTGAACAAGTTCAGGAACCCCCTGTAAGGTAACAGAGCAGTCCATATTGAAATCTATTCCGAAAGTGGAAAAGAGTGAATTGCCATTCGACCCAACTCTGTAACTCGCACCTTGGATAACCAACTAGATCCTAAAGATGAGTGGGATCAGTCCCGTGGGTGTCTCCGGAGCTTTCCTTGCCTTCATCCTTTTTCCGGGGTGTGCATGAAAGCCGGACCAACATCTAATTGGCGCTAGAAGGAGGGCCAAACATCTGTTCTTAGTGCACTTGAGTTGAGAAATCCGACTGTATGTGGAACTATAAAGCTGTATTTTATCCAAAGTCCGGTAGCCAATTTTCCCTCCTCCTCACCCAACATCTAATTGGCGCTAGAAGGAGGGCATGAACTCGGTTCAAGTATTGTAAGGGCATAACAGCAACATTTGAAGGACCCACAGTGAACTCCGGACAGCTTTATAAATTGTCAGTACAGTTTTATAAATTGTCAGTACAGTTTTTAAATTGTCACAGCATTTTTAAATTCCCCTTTATCCGAGTCCGATTTTAACATTTAAAACTGTCTAAATTGTCGCTTTTTGAAAGTTGTCAGTGCAGTTTTTGAAATTGCCGGAGAAGGCCTTAAGTTCGATGGTTTGTTAAGAACGAGCTTCTATCATCACTTGCGCTTATCCAATTACAAATCGTAACATCACTGTCAGCCAAGTAATAATGGCAAATTGGTTGGGCTCCACCGCTTTGAACATTCCGGGTATAGCCCATGACCTGCCCAGAAGTCCAGAAAGGTATCTCCCCAGGTACAAACATGATGGGACAAGAACTGCAGAAGAACATCTGCTAGCTTTTAAAAATGCTTTAAGATTATTGAATATACAGAATGAAGATGTTGCCTGCAGATTGTTCCCGTTCACTCTCCAGGAGGGAGCTTATGACTGGTTTTTAAACCTCACCAAAAATTCCATTACTAGTTGGGATGATCTAGAGAAAGCTTTTATATCACGGTTCGGTGAAGTGATAGATCCCAAAGATTTTATATCAGCAATTTTCCAAGGATCAAGAGAGAGTCGGGAGAAACCGTCAGGTCTTTCAATATGAGGTTCCAAAGAGCTTACGGTAGAATGATCGGCCATTACATCCCAAATGCAAATCTGGCCTTAGAAATCTACAAGAATGCATTGGATTCGGTGACCTCTATTTTCCTCAAGAGAGACATTAATATCACAACCCTGGCAGGGGCTTATAAAGAAGCCTTAATTCTTGAAAGACAACTTAGGGCCTCAAATTTTGAGCAGCCCTTTGATATCCTATGTTACACGTAACATGCCTGCTCCGGACTCCCATTCCACATCATGAGTTAATGCCAACATGTCATGCTCTACCCAAGGAGACTCCGTTAATCGTCACATCCACTCAAAGATGTGCAAAATACAGAGAAGAGTTCCGACAAATTCAAAGTGGAAGAGCTTGAACCGAACAGCTATGATCCGGCACCACCCAAATCAAGTTTTTCCCGGTGAGTTAAATTTTCCTAGAGATCAAAGAAATATTGATATTTCTAGTTCACCCAAAAATAGTACAACCAGGGTTTCGTATTCTTTCACTTTTCCCGAAGAGACAGAAAGTCTTGTACGGACTCCTATGGATGAAATGCAAGATTTTCAGCAATTCAAAATGGACAGTTATGACTTGAGATGTCAGAGTCCAGAACTTAATAATGATCCTTCCTCATCATAGGATGATGAAAGTGAGATTCAATCTCACTATGCAGAAGTAACTGAGGAGGATAGCATCATTGAGGATATGAGGGAACTTAAAGCTGACATCACCCTCTATGAACTGCCTCGCATTGTTGGACAAAACATTAACTTGATTGAGGCTTACTCTGGACCACCTGTTGAATTTCAAGAAAAGGAGGAAAAGGTAGTAAATATGAATGTGGTCACCAACTTGGAATTGATGAATCTGTCTCAACATAAGCCTGCAACTTCTGAACATAATGTCAAAGAGGAGGCTATAAACTGTGTTGATGCAGATATTGGAGTTTATGATTTGGCAACTGAAAAGGTGAGAACAGTTACAGCTCTAATCAATCACAACAATGATGTTTGGACATTGCACATTGATGAGGTTAAATCTAAGCAAGGCTCAGGTGAAAAGGAAAATTGTAAGCATTCTGCTAGAGGGATAAAAATTGAAGTCCTGGATATTGAAGTAGTGCAGCAACCACAAAATGTTCAAGTTGTTAAGAACCAGGGCATACAGATAAAACATGATTTCTTTCAGCTGTCACATCATTTTGAAAATGTGGTGGTCTGGGTCTGTCAAGGTTTTAAAGTATTTGATCCTGGGGGGTTTTTTACATTCAAATCCTTTTGAAAGAACTCGCAAACCCTTTAATTAGAAGCATAAACATGTTATCATATGATTTGTTATTATATGATTTGTTTAATTTGAAGGAGTTGCAGATTTGTTTTTCAAATGGGACAGGGAAGACAGTAAACCCAAGTCTTTCCCAGATAGCAAATTTTTGAAGCACGGTCTGGAGTGCATTTCGTCAACAGGACCTGAAAGGTAATTTTTTTTAAATTACTTGCATGGTCAAAATTTTTTTAAAGCACCATTTCTCTGCTTTCCCAACTGCTGCATTTTTTGAGTATGAAGGGAAGTTGTAACATATGTATGCATTGTAAATAAGCTTTGAAGTTTTTCAGTTTTATTTCTTTGTCAGTGCAGTTTTTATTTCAATGTCTGGTGCAGTTTTAATCTGTTTCAGTTTAATTTTAATGCTCTGCAGTTTTAATTTATTTGTTTTTCAGTTTATTTCTTTGTCAGTGCAGTTTTATTTTTAAATGTCTGTACAGTTGCAGTTTTTCAGTTTTCTTTAGTTGTTTTTCAGTTTTAGCTTGTGCAGTTTATTTCTTTTGTCAGTGCTTTTTATTTCCTTTCTTTGTCTTTTTATTTTAGCTTGCTTTTATTTTAGTCTATACAGTCTTTTCTTTATTGCATTTCTTTTTCTTTGCTGTCTGTACAATTGCTTTATTTTATTTCATTGCAGTTTAATTTATTTCAGTTGCTTTTATTTGCTTCAGTTCTTTTAGTTTATTTCTTTTATTGCCTGTACAGTTTTTATTTTCTTCCCTGCTTTTCCTTTTCTTTGCTGTCTGTACAGTCTTTTGTTTTAGTTCTTAATTTTGCTGCCTGTACAGCTGTGCTTTGCATCCTTTGTAAATAGCCTTGCAGTTTGTTTTATTCCTTTGTCTGTACAGCTGTGCAGTTTTTAGTGTTTAGTTTATTTTATTTGCAGTCTATGCAGTTTTATTCTGTTTTGCTTTAAAGCCTGTGCCTGTCCTTGGAAGCCTGTACAAAGTCCTTTGGCTTCTAAAATTTTCTATCTTTTGCCTCTCGCCCGAGCAATCAATGAAAAGTCACCGCTGAAAATTGTTTTATTCCTAGTCGATAAATCCTCAATCCAGATGCCTCCCCATTCTCGCTCATTATTCTAATTGAGATAGTCTCGCTTGCTCTGAACTGTGGAACTATTTTGTTATCCAGGATGAAGGTAGAGAGATGATTGGATCTTGTGTCTTACTTGCCACAGTTGTTTTAATGATAGAAAAACTATTATGCTGTTTAGTTGGAGGAACTCCCTGGGAATCCAAGAAAAGCTGGTTATAAGAGGGGACTATGGTTCATGCAATTATTTGGGTATCCACAGAGGCTATCAATGCCTAGACTGAAATAGTTCCAGATTGATCAAATATTAAAAGAAAATTGTAATTTCTCTAAGGTCTTCCAGATAGTGATATATTTCAAAAAGAAGAGAGATAAAAAAAAGAGATAAGAAAAAAAAGAAAAAAGAAAAAAAAAGAGTTATATGATCAAAAGAGGCAGCCAATATTAGATTCTGCCCTACAGTTGTAAATTGGGTCGTGTAAATCTAAAGGGTAACTCTGTCTAGGCTGTAAAAGGCTAAACTAGTAAACAGAGCTCTACTCGGTTTCCCCATTTACAATCTAGAAAAGTTGATTAATCCAAGTTTATCATTCAATTCAGTCATCCTTGAAGAAAGTTCTATACCCTTTGTAATTGCACATCGTAAATCTTCCTTGAAGTAATCCAACCCAGTATGTCCTTGGGAAATTTTAACAACTGGCAGCTAGTAGTCAATTTATTGTGAAGAATGCCTCGTGGCAAGGCATGATGCATGGTCTTTTTGTTTTGAAACCGGAGTCTTGGGTTCTAAAATAGTGCTACTATTTTACCCGCAGATATCGCCATTTGTTGATAAGCAACACACCCCCACTGAAAAATGAGATTCCATCCTTAGAAAATTCTGAACTTTCATTTTTTGGCAAAGCAGGGACCCTCTTGATCTTTTCAGGTTTTAAATCCAAATTTGCTTGCCTCCTTTTTAAAGTTGTGCTTTTTCTTGCATTCTAGCCGTGTTATCCAAGAATTCACTTTTTACATGCTAGAATCATTCATGCACAAGCAAAATCTTGCACCGGTACCGAGAAAATCCAGAAAACAGTTGCATAAATTCACCTGAAAAATCAAACTTTCCATTTTTGGTAGTGTCGCGATATCGCGACACTTCCATTTTCGGAAATGTCGCGATATCGCGATAGGTAAGTCAAAATGCAGCTAAGTGCCAGAAAGGTCGCGATTTCGCGACATGTCGCGAAATCGCGACGCTTTTTGGAGAGAGAAGCAAGCTGTACGGAGGGCGCGATTTTGCGACATGTCGCGAAATCGCGACATGTCGTATTTTCGCGGTAGGAGAGAGAAAGTGGGCTGCAGGATGAAAAATCGGCTAAGTCGCAAACATGTTCCAAAATCGCGGTCAACGCGGTCAACGCATGCGGGTAAGGGAACTGTCGCGATATCGCGACGTGTTCTAGAATCGCGGCTGAAAATCAGGAAGGCGTACGGAGGCCGGAAGGGTCGCGATTTCGCGACATGTCGCGAAATCGCGACATGTCGCGTTTTCGCGGCCGACGAGGGAGGAAGTTGCCGATGCGCTGGCAGGGTCGCGATTTCGCGACATGTCGCAGAATCGCGGCAGGAGAGAGAAAGTCATAGTTGACCTGAAAGTGCATTCCGACGGGAAACAGAAGGCTTCCTGGGGTAGCGACACGTGTCAAAGCGTGAATGGGACAAACAGAAGCCGACATGCAAGCTTATTTTGCGGTTTTTAATCTGTTTTTAATGTTTTAAGCTTCTGATTTAATTAAAATGCTAATCTAATGCATCTTTTTGTCTTTCATGCAGGATTCCACCTGGCACTTACGGGACAACCGGGAAAGACCATAAAGGCAAAGATAAAGTGCGGATTTAGTCAAGGACCGCCATGCTAGGAGAGAAGCTGCCGGTGAGAGCATTCAACGACAAATTTATTGCAGACTTGATAGCATGAAGACCATTTCAACTTCGGGATGGATTTGCGGAGATCGAATTGATGGAGAAGTGGTGACTCATCCGGCTCACCAGCAGAATTAATGAAAGCATTTATTTGCAATGCGAATGAATGCAAGTTGCATTTTATTTTATCTTCTCCATTTATGGCAGACTGATCGTACGTATTTGCCGAAGGGTTAAGTTCTATCCGGACTTTGATTTTTAAATGGATTTTTATTGTAAAACCCGGGTCCTAGGGTTTAAGTGCGATAAGATTTAGGGTTTGAGCAAGATATTTTGGAAAAGATCGTGGTCTCGTCCCGAGTCTATAAATACAAATTCTAAATGTAATCGCAGGAGGCGGAGACTTAGAAATAAAGGCTTATAAGCAATTTCTTGCAAATTTTGTGAAATCCTTTGTTTCTGGACTTGGAGTTGATGTGCTTTAGCTTTTCTGTGATAGCATGGCCAGGAGCCTAATCTTTTGCAGAGTGTGATAAGTGTATTTTCTTTTGTTATCCGTTCCATTTAAAGTTTGTTAGATATATGTCAGTAAATCGCCATTGTCAAGATTAAATATGTCGTTAGGCTTCAGCTTGTTCTATTGTCTCGCTAGGGGAAATTACAGATTTGAGGTTAAGTTTGTTCTAATTGCTCTGTCTTCACCGTGCGAGCTAGGTCGCCGGTGAAAGATACCAGCTTTAACCAGCTGCCCTTGGATTTATGATTTTCTGCTAGATTTGTTTCACTCTGCCTTGTGCTCTTAGTTGAAAGTGATCTTAGACTGACTGGACACTTTCTTCTGGGATTTGTTCTGTTGTGAAGCCGATAGCATAGATAAGATTGACAGTTTGGGTTTACAATTGATGTTTGATAAACTTCTCTTTTCTGCCCTACCCTACCCTCTCTTTGCTTACCGTTAATGATCCATTTTTATTTTCTTTATTTGCCTTTTATTTAAATCTACTGACCCATGAGAGCTAGATCAAGAATTCAAGTTAAATCTGATTGTCAACAACTTTTGCAACTACTGAACAAGTTCAGAACCCCCCGTAAGGTAACAGAGCAACCCATATTGAAATCTATTCCATAAGTGGAAAAGAGTGAATTGCCATTCGACCCAACTCGGTAACTCGCACCTTGGATAACCAGCTAGATCCTAAAGATGAGTGGGATCAGTCCCGTGGGTGTCTCCGGAGCTTTCCTTGCCTTCATCCTTTTTCCCGGGGTGTGCATGAAAGCCGGACCAACAGATGTTCTAGGTGATCTTATGGATTTTTAGAAGACACTGTGATGTCATCCAAATATACAACCACTATTTTGAACATTAATCCTTTGAAGGTAAAGTCCATTACTCTATGAAATGTAGCACCTATATTCATTAGACCAAAAGGTATTCTTAAATATTCAAATGTGCCCTAGGGTATGGTGAATTTTATCTTATTTCTATCTTCTGGATTGATCTGGATTTGGTTATATCCAAAAAATCCATCCAACAGAAGCATTCTAGATGAACCAATTACTACTTGCAATAGTTGCTCCATATTTGGCAATGGATAATTGTATTTTAATGAAATTTTATTTAAATTTATAAAATCTACACAGAGTCTAATATCTCCATTTTTCTTTCTAACTAGTACTAAATTGGATATCCAAGAGGAAAATCTTACCTTTATGATTATTTTAGAATCTAGCAATTTTTGTACCTCTTTTTGCATTATTGGGTGTAGGGTAGGGTTATACTTCCTCTATTTTTGTATGAAAGGCTTGGAGTCTTCCTTCAAGGGTATTATGTGTGTCATTACATCTATTTTGAAGGTTTTAATATCTTTGTAAGTCCAAGAAAAATGCTCTTTATTTTTCTTTAAAAAACTGATATATCCAGCTTTTTTCTTTGTAGGTAAAGTTGTGTCTATTTTTATTATTTTGGGCTCTTTCATTGTACCAATATTAACATTTTTAGTTACAGTCTCTTTCAAGGGATGTTTTAAATATTTATTAAAATCATAGAATAATATTTCCAGAGAAACCAATCCTTTTGGTATTTTATTTGTTTTTAGTTGGATTACTTCTACCGGTTCTCCTATTTGATCCTTTAATTTTTCTTCATTTTCATCACAAATTATACCAGCATACTGATTTTGTAAAGTCATGAAGTTCTTTATATCCACATCATATTTAAAGACTTGTAAGCAAAAAATGTTATTCGGTACAGAAGGCTTATAAACTAAAATGGTTGGGAACCTATCCATATATTCTATAATAATCTTAGGATGATCTAGTCCTGATGCATTTATAGCTAAGAGGTCAACAACATGATTCTATCCTCTAGGAATGTATGAGATATTGAAAGCTAAAACTTTATCAATCTATTCAAATACTGTAGTTTTATATTGTTTTAACCTTGGATGCTTAGTTTGATACTTTCCTCGTATCTGTTGGATAATTAATTTTGCATCTCCTATTACAATCAGGTAATTTATCCCTAATTCTCTGGCTTTCCTCAATCCTAGAAATAGAGCCTCATACTCAGCTACATTATTGGTGCAAGGTAATTCTATCCTGTAAGGAATACCAAGGTAGTTTCCTTTTATGTCAGTCAAGTTGACTCCTACACCTGATCTAGATTAGGATTTAGCTCCATCAAAAGTTATGGTCCACATTTCCTATGTTAATGCTCTATATGATTTAGCATCAACCATATTCATGAATTTTAGATCCATTTTTTTAGCCTTTGGTACTTCCACTAGGAATGGGTTATGCCAAATTGAATAAACTCCCATTCCTTTTTCTTCCATTGAGTTTACTAGATTTATCATGGTTTCATTTGTTTTAATTAACTCTATAGAATATTTGTTAATTTTTTTTTCTTAGAGTTACATTTTATTTATCCATCATTGGGATGGTAGCATAAGACCAATCTAACTGAATTGATCCCCCTAGTTGTTCTTCCCAATGCCTTCTTAGTAATAGTGAGAAGACTGGATCAACATCCACTACTACAACATCCATCACTATGCCCTTTTTGGGGTGTTGGTCTAGGAAAACCAATAATCCAATTATCACCTCTATACAAGGTACTTGCCTACTATTCATTACTAAAACAAGGGTAGTGTCTCTTGTACATATTAACCCCATTTAGTCAGCTATCATTTAGGGTATGATATTATGTGAAGATCCACTGTCCAACATACAAAAACTATGATGATATCATTTAGAGGTATGTATATTATGAATCACATACCTCCCTCCTTCATCTATGTTATAACTTAATGATACATAGAAGGTTCTGAATTAGGATGGTGATCTTGTATCATGTTGATTTTATCTAGCAACATGACAAGTTGGATCTTCTTTTTGTTCAATTAATCCAAATACCCTACAGACCTATTATCTGTATTGCTAAACTTTCATAAGTTCACAAAATATGATATTAAATTTCTATTTATTGAGTTCTAACCCAACATTAAATTCTATCTTTTTTATGTCAAGCAACTTATTTCATTCTTGTTTAAGTGTTTCCTCTTCTAGTTCTACTAGCTCAGGGATTATTTTCTTGGGGATTCTATCAGTTTTTTCTTTACTAATATGTTTGTTTATGAAGGATTGTTTTCTTGTTTCACCAGTGGAAGATTTCTATGTTATGTCAGGAATTGCTCTATTTCTTAAATTTAGAGTATTGGTAGCTTCTAATTCTTCTACTTCTTTAGTAGTGGGGATTAATCTTCCCTGCTTCATTTTATCATATATTGACTCATGTGGATTTTGGAGGATTTTAGAACCTTCAAATACTAAGATATGAGGATGATTATTTGAAGCATACTTGTCCATGTTTTATTCAAAAAGCCTTTCTCTGGACTCATATTATAGAGACCAACAAACATTAATCCTTATATCTTCTTCTGAGTTATCATTTAGATCAACATTGAGCTATTTACTTAAGTAAAAACCACATCCTTCTAGATTATGGGGGTCTTCATAGGTTGAAAAGAAGTAAGGAAAAATTTCTACTATGTTAGCAGATAGCATAGGGTTAGGAACACTATTCTGATCTCTGTTAGACTCTCTATTTTTCCAATTATTATTTCCATTGTTCCTATTTCTATTTCCTTCATCAGAGGTATTGTTGTTTCCCTAATTCCTATTAAAAAATTTCTTTAAGGGAGGGTGATTTTCAACATGTGCTCTCTCTATTTGTGAGCTTTCACCATTATTTCTATTTTTTCTCTCTATTTTTGCTAACTTGTTGTTCATGGTATTAAACATCTCTGCCATCTGATTAGTCAATTTCTCCATTGGATCTACTTCAGTTCTTTTTTATAAATTCAAATGCTACCCTTTTGGGTTTTATATTAGGTTTGTTGGTTTCTAGAGAATAAGGATTCATTTTACCACTATCAAGCATATTTATTTCGATTTTGATCGCCTCATCCATGCATTCATTGATAGTGGTGTAGTTTTCTTGCCTTAATTCATAATTAAATTCCCCTTGGAATGCATTTTTATAAAAACAAATTGATTGGATATCATTAGGTCAGAGATTAAAAGGTATTTTGCTTTTAGTTTTGGAAAACCTTCTGTTAAAATCACTAACAACTTCATTTTTATTTTTCTTCATTGTGGCCAACTTGGTCAATAGGGATTGTTTATTTTTCCTCTCTCCAAATTTCTTCAAAAACATAGTTTCCATTTTAACAAAATCTAGGATGTCATTGGCTGGGAGAGAATTGAACCACTCTTTGGCATCCTTTTATAAGATTTGTAGGAATATCCTTAGGACCACATATTCATGTTATACCTTTAAGTTATCCAAAGCATATAAGAAAATTTTAATACAGTCTTCCCTAGTGACTGCATTATTCCCTTGGAATTTAGGAAGATGTTTATGAGCTTTATTAGGTAAGGCATTCAAATTTATAGGTAAAGTAAAATTCCTGCACCTATTAGCTCTCCACTATTGAATATTATTTTGATTTGGCTAACCCATTGTGACTGTGGGTGTGGTGGGATTTGGATTCACAAAAACACTGCCTATGGAAATATGGGGTTGGGTGATATTAATATAATTAGCTGAATTATCTACTACAGTATTACTATTAGTTGGGTAATGAGAATAATCAAATGTATCATCAACAATAAAATTTAACCCACTATTATCAACTATTTTTGTAGCAATAATATTATGATCTCTATTTTTCTTCACGCACTTTCTAATCGTAGGACAATATTTACTTTCATGCATAGTATTCTTAAGAAATAGTATTCTTTGATTATAATTAAGTACCTAAGGGTTCTCGAATTCTGGAAATAACTCTTTACCATTTATCCTGGTGTGTGCCAGCACGTTTTGCTCCTTCTTCCTTGATTTTTGATTTTTGGGTTCATCCAAACAGAGTCGCCAGCATAGGTAGTGCAGAAAGAAAATAATGTATTATAAAGATTGCTTGATTTTTAAATCTTAGCCTCATAGGAGATGGTTCTTAGGGGAAATCAAAAAAATCAAGAAATTCCAAGAACACTTCAAAAGATAACTAAAAAACATCGGTGAGAGAAAATTAAAAACATAAAATATGTAAAAATTAAAATGAAGGTCCTTTATTCTTATTAGTCGTTGATTTTATAAAAACATGTAGTCGTTGAAAAATCGGTTTAAAATTTATAATTTTGTCCTTGAAAATGGTGCCAAATTTTTTTTGGAACAATTTCTTACATTTGTAAAGCCAACGAGCTATTATAGACTCTGGTCAACCTACCTCTTTATTCGGATGAAAGATATATTCCTAAAGAAAATAACTAGAATGGTTAAGGGAACCCCAGTGATAAAATTCAATCTTAAAGTTTAAGCACTCCATATTTTAGTTATATGCTACTTATATATAAAATGACCAAGCAAATACAACAACAATTATTATGCCTTATGTAGACCGGTGCCTAGATTCATTGGGTTGTTATAGCAATTTAACAATGCTTTAAAATATGAACAGAGAGAATGGAGAAAAGAGAAATTGGCACTATTATACCCAATCAAACATTGTAGTGAATATAAAAGTTAACCAATGAAAGAAACACTCATAACACATTCAAATAATATAATTTTCTATGAGGAAACACACAGAACTGTAGACAAAAATGGCAAAACTAAACCCCATAATTGTATTAATTTTTCCAAATGAATTACATGCAAAGTGGGAAAAATGCCATTAAACTCTATTAAAAATATCTTAATATAATGAGAAGTCTTTGTTCAAATAATGTAACAAGAATTCATCAACTTTGCCTCCACCACTTTGGTAACAAGAAAAATCTCTGATTTTTAGGCTCAAAAAGACTAGGAATATACTCAACTTCTCAGGTGTAATTCTACCAAAACCTACACAAAAAAGGGAAGAATAAGGGATGAAAAAAAAAGACACAAAGGTAATACAACAACACAACTCTCAGGGCACTCAAGTATACCTCTTAGAAAAAATGCTTTCTCTAATGCTTGATGCAGATTCTAACCATAGCTAGTGTATTTATAGCTTTGAATTCTTGAATCTATTATTTTTGGCCTTATTCTAGCCTTACACTTGTCACCATTTCCTCCGATCTTCTCCGTGTGGCATATAGCTTTTCTAAACTCTGTGGAACTGGATCTTCTATTTTGTTTTCTCTTTTTTTGAAGGAGGCTCTCAAAAATAATGTATCAAGGTATTTAAGAAATATAAAACTAATGAACTAATATATATATATATATATGTGTGTGTGTGTGTGTGTGTGTGTGTGTGTGTGTGTGTGTAGACACCAAATCCTAGCCACTTGTCCTTCATCCTAGCCATTCCACCATCCACTTGTCCACCATACACCTTTCTCGCCACCCAATTAACCATTCCATGCCTTTCCCACCTTCCAAAGGCCCACTTTAGCCCTTTCCTGCCACTTTTCGACCCACTTGGGTTTTATTTTATATTATTTATGTTTAAATATATATTTAAACCCAATTAATCCCAGTCATCTAATTTAATCTAATCTCATCCATCCATCCTCATTAATCCATGCCACACTTAAAGTATAATCTCAACCTTAGGATTTGATTTAATATTAGCCACACGATTAAAAGTGTTAGGTTAAAACCCTAGGATTGAATATAAATAGGAGCATCCTTAATGCTCAACCCCTAAGTTTTTCCTGAGTCCCCAAGATTTCTCCAAGTCTTTGGAATCCCTGATTCCAAACCCTAGCCATCCTAAGTGCCATGAGGCTACCACATAGCCTTCTATGCCCTAATCCCCATCATTCTGCTACATATCGTACATTTCCAATGTCGTCATCATTTTCCATATACCTCATCCTTTGCATCACCATGATATGCTTTTGTAGATCACACCCTAGCCCACAGGTGCCTTACAGAGCTTTCCAAGCTCACTACAGAGCTTGCTAGGTACCCACCAGAGCTTTCTAGACACCCACCAGATCCTGTTGTCATCATCAACGCGAACCGAAACATGCTGCGTCAAATAAATAGGTGTCGTTAGGGCACCCTACCACAAAATATACAATGAATAAATGGATCATCATCAAAAAGTAAGATAAATATGTATTTTGTTATTATCTGGTGTTATTTATTTCTACACATTCTGTTTACATAGATCTAGGATTTTAGTCTGTATTTTTGAGGGTTGACACTATGGAACCCTCATTTTGTTTACTAAAAAATTTATTGTTTGTTGTGTGTGTAGGTTTGGATAGCATAAATCAAGAAATATTGGATAGCTATTGAAGCTAGAGTGGCCCATAATCGGATATCACAAAATCCCTTCATTTGTTGGGGTAAAAATAGAATCAATCATTTGAATCCACATATGCAACAAGGTAGCTTACCTTCACAAAATAACTCCACATTGCATCCATAAATACATATATCATCACCACATATCCATATCACCATAAAATCCATCAAAACTTACAATATTTGTCAAGTTCAAGTAGCATGGAAGTGAGTCTTGTATTAGTGGGTTATTCTACAAACTTGGCAATTGCAGCGATGAGAATCCATGCAATTCGATAAGATGAAGAGCTTACCATAAGGACACTTTACCATGATCATCATCACTTATCTAAATTTTCAATAACACAATCACATTTGGTACCTCAAATTCTAAGTGAATCCTTGCCAAGAACAATTTTCTCAAAAATAGTCATTGATGTCCTTTTTCGTGGGGCACAAAAACATGGTAATTACTATCACAATCACTCATTCATTTGATCATAGTCACAATAAAGGAAAGCTCGATAGGTTGATTGATTCCATGGTGGAATTATGCAAAGAGTTTTCCACAGTCACTACCCAACCCCTACGTTGACTTTGTCATCTTGCATCTTCATACCTTGCATACTCAATAACACCAATGCAACATTTTCTTCAACAACATCAAATCACCCCCAAATTTAGGGTAACCACATTGGATTTTGATTCTCTCACAAGAGGATACATCCTACATGATCATGACATATACACTTGACAAAAAACCCCTTCCCACCATTGGGACAAAAATAGTATAAAATTTTTCATCATTCATATCATCCACAATCACATGGTATTTTACACCAACCCCTTCCCACCGTTGGGGCAAAAATGGTATCACATTTTACATCATTCATATCATCTACAATCACATGGTATTTTACACCAACCCCCTTCCCACCATTGGGGTAAAAATGGTATCACATTTTACATCATTCATATCATCCATAATCACATTACATTTTGCATATCATCCACAATCACATTGCATTTCTCACCAACCCCCTTCTCACCATTAGGGCAAAAACGATATACATTATTCATCATTTGCACAAAAAATATTTTTCAATTGGATCATGATATCCCTTCTGTTGGTTCGACTTTTATACACACCCCGTGAAGAATGAGCATGAAATACCGATAACACTTATAAGGGATAAATCCCACTCACTTTAGGATCTTTTTGGATATCCAAGGTGTGAGTTATAGAGTTGGGTCGAATGTCTATTCACTCTTTTTCGCTTCTGGAATAGTTTCAAGCGGACTTTCTGTTACCTTACAATGGGTTTAGGACTTTAGTTCAGTAATGTTTTGGAGTTGGTTATCTTTGTGGACACTCAGATTTACAATCAGTTCTTTGATCTAGCTCTTTATGCTTTAGCAAATTTAAATAAAATACAAACTTTAAAGAAAATAAAAATGGATCATTCAATCAGTGGAACAAAGAGAGTAGAGTAGGACAAAAAGAGAAGTTTATCTAACTTAGCTACAAAACCAAAACTACCAATTTTAGTTATACCAGTTAGCTTCACAATAGAACAAATCAAAGAGGAAAGTATCCAACTTTCTAAGATCACCTTCCACTAAGAGCATAAGACAGAGACAAAACAGATCTGAAAGAAAATCACAAACAGAAGGAAAGTCAGTTGAAATTGGTATCTCTCACCAGTAGCTTAGCTCACACAGTGAGGATAAAGCAATTAGAATAGGCCTAAACCTTAAATCTATAATTTTCCCTAGCATACAATAAAAAGAATGAAGCCTAGTAGCATACCCAATCTTTGATAACACAGATCTACAACATAAATTAAATAAACCTTAATGAAACGAAAACAAAAGAAGATGAACTTATCACAATCCGAAAGAGATTAGGCTCCTGGCCATGCTATCACAGAAAAAGAAATTACACCAACTCCAGGTCCAGAACAAAGCATTCAAACAAGATTTACAGGAAATTGCTCCAATAGCTTTTATTTCTAAGTTTTCGCCTCCTTGATCTTACATTCAGAGGAAGTATTTATAGACTCAGGACAAACCCTGATCTTTTTAGAAATATCTTCCTTCCAAACCCTAAATCTTATCCTCAAAACCCTACTGCCTAGGTTTTACAATATACGACATTTTTATATAGAGTTCCGATAAACCCTAATCACTCTGAAAATATTTGTGCGGTCTTGCCATAAATGGAAAAGACACAATCTGATCTTATTTTCATCCACCTGTGACTGTGTGTAAATATCTTCATCTTTCTGGTGCGTCTGTCGAGAGCATCTCATTAATTCCTCTAGGAAATTTGAATGAGTCACTAACTTTCCAGGCCTTCTATCCTCGTGCAACCACTTTTTGTTTGGTTTGAGTCAAAATTCTCTACACGCCATTACTTTCACCATAAATTCTCCCATTAAATGCATCCATCAAAAAATTCTGGTAACTGTGTATCGATATTTCCACTTTTTGGCCAATCGCCGATATATTCCATTAAATGAGGCAGCTGCGTGAAAAGGTATCTTCATCTTTCTGTCTGACGGCCCTTATTGGATCTGTGCCTATTTTTGTCTTTTTTGCCATTATTTATGCTATTATGCAACTGCCAGATCGTTTTCTGCAAAAAAAAAAACAAGGATTAGCATTTTAATAATATTAAATTAAACCTCTAATGTTTATCACACGTTGGCTTGATTTATTTTGACACGTGTCGCGATAACACGATGTTTTCCTCAAGATGCTTTTCATTTTGGCTTCTTTGTCGTGAAACCGCGACATGTCACAAAATTGCGACGTGTTGCAAAATCATGACGTCCTTTGCACTTTGCTTCCCTTTTGGCTTCGTCGTCATGAACCGCAACATGTCACGAAATCATGACATGTCACGAAATCGCGACGTCCTCCACACTTAGCTTCCTTTTTGGCTTCGTTGTCACAAAATCGTGACATGTCACGAAATCATGACATGTCACAAAATCGTGACGTCCTCCGCACTTAGCTTCCTTTTTGGTTTCGTCGTCACGAAACCGTGACATGTCGCAAAATCACATGTCATGAAATCATGACGTCCTCCACACTTAGCTTACATTTTGGCTTCATCGTCGCGAAACTGCAACATGTTGTGAAACCGCGACATGTCACGAAATCACGACGTCTTCTACACTTAGCTTCCTTTTTGGCTTCGTCATCGCGAAACCGTGACATGTCATGAAATCATGACATGTCATGAAATCGTGACGTCCTCCGCACTTAGCTTCCTTTTTGGCTTCGTCGTCGCGAAACCGTGACATGTGACAAAATCGTGACGTCCTCCACACTTAGCTTCCCTTTTGGCTTTGTCATCGTGAAACCGCGACATGTCACAAAATTGCGACGTCCTCCGCACTTAGCTCCCCTTTTGGCTTCGTCGTCACAAAACCGTGACATGTTGCGAAATCGTGACATGTCACGAAATCGCGATGTGTCACAAAATCGCGATGCCCTTCGCACTTAGCTTCCTTTTTGGCTTCGTCGTCGCGAAACCGCGACATTTCCATCACTTGGCATTCTTTCCAAATATGTCACGATATCGCGACGTTTTCTACACTCGGCACTTCTTAGTCCAAATAGGTCGCGATATCGTGACGTTTTCGTCGCTTGGCCTTTTCTACCAAAATATGTCACGATATCGCGACGTTTCCAAAAATGGAAAATGTCGTGATATCGCGACGTTTCCAAAAATAGAAAATGTCGCAATATCGTGATGTTTCCAAAAACGGAAATTGTCACGAAATTGCGATGTTCCCAAGTGACTTCCACTTTGCCAATTCTCCAAAAAATGTAGGTTGACTCCAATGATTTTGTTCATCTATACTTTGCATTTTACATATTAGTGAAATATCTTCTTTACTCAGAATGATTCTAACATTTAAAAAAAATGAATTCTAAATTGAAATCAAAACCATATGCAAGCCTACTTGGATACTTTGATATAGGCAAAACTTGAAGAAGAAGGAGGCAAGCAAAATTTGGAAATAAACCTGAAAAACATCAAGAGGGTCCCTGCGGTAAAATGAAAACTAAATATTTTCAAAGGATGGAATTTCATTTTCAGTGGGGGTGTGTTGCTTCTCAACACCTTCGTTATCTCATTTACCAATTGAGGGGGTAAGCTACACGAATTCCAAAATTATTTTATCTTCAATATTTTCTCTCAAATCCAACAATAGAGAGAAGCTGCTTCTGCGCCCATAACCCAAGCAGGTGTCTCGTATTTTTGCACCATATTACACTTCACACAACATGGTATAAAAAGGGGCATCTGTAGACACCAAATCCTAGCCATTAATCCTTCATCCTAACCATCCCACCACCCACTTTTCCACCTTAGCCCTTTCCCGCCACTCATTTAGCCATTTCATGCCTTTCCCGCCTTCAAAAGGCCCACTTTAGCCCTTTCCCACCACTTTATGACCCCTTTGGACTTAATTTATATTTAATATAATATTTGATTATTATATTTTAATATATTTATTATAAAATATATATATTTAAACCCAATTAACCTCAGCCGTCCGATTTAGTCTAATCTCAACCATCCATCTTCATTAATCCATGCCACACTTAAAGTACAATCTTAGCCTTAGGATTTGATTTAATATTAGCCACATGATCAAAAGTGTTAGGCTAAAACCCTAAGAAAATCCTAGGTTGGATTATAAGTAAGGGCATTTGCAAATTCTCAAACCCTAGAATGTTCTTGCCCTTGGAGAGATTGTTGAAGAAGCCCTTGTGAAGCAGAAGGTTGTAGAGCCCTGAAGATCCCAACGGTTGAATCCACTTGTGAGAGCTGACTCAAACCCTAGCTTGCCATAGGACTTCCTCCATTCCAACCACTTCCACATCCATCCTCCATCATCATCGCAATCCCCTCATTTTTTGCATCCTTCGCACCCCCGTGATCTACTTCAGCATATTAAACCCTCACCCGTAGGTGCATTCCAAAGCTTTCCAGGCTCACTGTAGAGCCTACCAAGCACTCACTAGAGCCTGCCATATCCTGTAGGTGCACTCCAAAGCCTTCCAAGCTCATGAAAGAGCCTTCCAAGCTGGCCTAGATCCTACAAAGTGCTCGCCAAAGCCTACCGTCACCTTCAACACTCTACAGAATATGTTGTGTCACACCACTGCTACTGTTAGGGCATCATACCAATGGATCTACAATGAAATATCATCAAGTTAAGCAAGGTAAATCACCATTGGTTTTTATTTCATTACATAATATGTAGGTTTCTATATGCCATTGTATTCATTTGTAGTTAGGGTTTATTTGATAGTTGAGGGTCTCACACTGTGGAGACCTCTCAGGTATTACTGATAACCTTATTTTTTTGTGTGCATGCAGATCTACAGGTTCTCATTCAATATTGGATAGTCGTTGAGGCTAGAGTGGTCCAACATCAAATATCTCACAAGCCCACTCATTCTATTGGGAGCAAAGCATATTTGAAGACACTCATTTTTGTATAGCTAGGGTTTTGGAGAACCCTAGAAATTTGTATCTATTGTATCAAATCAACTCTATCAAGGTAGAATAATTATAAAAAGGAATTTTTTAGCTCCCCACCATTTATCAAAATATATTTCATTTTGTGCAGTTATTTGTCTCTTTGAGTTGATTTCTTTATTGCTTGCATAGTATCGTGTTTTTAGCTCTACAATATATATATGTATATATAGAATTTATTTTTCCTGCTCTTCCTAGTCATCTTGATTTTACGAATTAAGATCAAACTAAGCTGCTATAGTGAAATTTTAATGTATAGCAGAGAGGGACCTGATGTGATGATGAAGATAAGAGATGGAGTGTGAGTGATAAATGAACATAATGGTATTGATAACATGATGGATATGAGGGATGAGGAAGTAATGGGAGTTGATTTACTTAATGGTCGATGGAGAGATGGTGCTATGTGGAGTGGATAGTGATGATGGTCAAGAAATAATACCTTGAAAAAGGAGGGTAGTGATAGGTAGGAGGAAAGACAAAATGGAAAACAAGAGCTGGAAGCACCTATAATGTACTTCCATAACTATACTTCATAGGAGTGACCCCTTTGTAACTATATTCCATAGAAGCATTGAGTGAACAACTTTTTGTAAGCTAAAATATCTTCTTAGTTTTGCCATGCTTCTTATATCTTTTGAACATGCAAAATAGGATTTGGTTGCACCATTGAGGCTTTTGTACTTTGCACTTCATTATTTTTCTCATTGATGTCTCTTTTTAATGCCCCTATTTATAATTTGAGATAATTCTTGTATGATCCCACCTCAAACTGGTTTATCTTGTTCCTCACATAGTACGCAATCACATTAAGTGGATATACAAAGATTTGATTTTATTCTTTTAAACAAGACTCATCACCCAAATAGTCTGTATCATCCTTGTTTTGATACAGTCTGTGTGATTATATTTGATAGTTTGTTCATTTTATCCCTTGGCTACTGCCTGAATTAGCCATTTCTTTTGGTCTTTTGCCTGTACTCTAATTTACCCTATAGTCATTGTTGTTTATTGTAGATTGCTCTATTCAATGGTTTTTCCTATGGATAATCCACAACTTTGGTCCTACTAAGGTGTTAGCTTAAAATGCATATCATTATGAGGTGACCCCTTTTCTCTAGTCATCATTTATTAGATTCATTCATGGAGGTGTATGCTCATTGAAATCCTTTAATCTTCTCAAAGCTTAGGGTATATTAGTCATAATATTACATTCTTTTGCTTACCATTCTTACCATTAGATCTTGTTGGTTTTAATTTTTGTCGTCAATCTCTATGATCCTGCATGATTATTAGTAACATGACATAATATGTGTACACTAAGATTAGCCATATGCATCAAGTGGAAATTTATGTTTAATAGACTGATTACAATGCTTAGGCCTAGACGTATAATTTTACCAATTAATTAATCACTAAGACCCAAATTTATTAATGTTGACATGAATGCCAATAGACATAGTCCTTTATACTCCTCTCATAAAACATCCACCATTAGATCAAGAGTGTATGCATGCACAATTGTTTGATTTTATAGATGTGCACCACAATTAACCAAGTAAGGGGGAGGTTAGCAATGTATTAGACCCTTACTTAATATTGTAGGGTTTGATGATATTTAGCTTAATTAATTATTTGATCACAAAAAGCAAATATACCTTAACCTTTGGGTGCATTGGCTATGCACTACCATCAGATATGAGTAGGATCAAGCACTACCATCAGATCGTATAAAGATGTGTACCTCTTATTTCATTGTATTGATAACCTTGATTAGGTGTAGCTATTAGATCTGGGCGTAAATGAGCGTAGTCATACTATTTCCTTTTGATTACCACTTTTTCATTATATAATTGTTTTTGATGAAGTGCCACCATTAGATATTTTTTTGGAACGAGCATGATTGTTTGATCTATTTTGGCCATAATCTTATTGATGACCACTTCATTTAAACATTGACCACTTTTAGGAATGCGCTACCATCATATATGAGTAGGAACAAATATTGGCATCTAATTCTCTTGAGATGCGAGCTTTATGTCCTTTAAATCATCTTGATTAAAGCACAAACATTAGATTAAATTAGGGTCAAGCATGATTGTTGATTTTCTTTGGCCCATATAATGGCTCTGGGATAATGCTACCATTAGATCTAGGCAGGAACAAATGTGACTGTTGATTTTATCATGATGTGCACTTTGACTTGTCAATGTTTGTTTGCCTCATAGAAAAGCACTACCATTGGATTGGCTTTTGAGTGTGCACGACCATTGATTTCCTTTGGCCCATCTAATATCCATGCTTTGGATTATTATGAATGATGCATGGCCATTGGATCAGCTTGAAGTTGTGACAACCATCGGATCTCATGGAGGAGCAAGCCCTTTTTTTTATCTTGGAAGGGGGCTTCTTTAATATTGGTTAACTATCTTGATGCGCGATCATTGTATTAACTTGGATCATACGTAGCCATCAGATCTACCATAGATAGGGGTATTTTAACTTTGACTTAGATATGAGCTTTTAATATTTGATCAAGTCACTGTGAGCATTGTCATTGGATTAACTCAAGAGAAAGAACTACTGTAGATCTTCTTTTGACCTGCAAAACTTAAAGAAAAAAAAGGTGCACATGCTTCTTAATTTTTATTAATATGTTTTTATTGAAAGGGGAGTTATTAACAACGTATTAAGATCCTCATTAATCATGATTAGCAACTTAATTAATCCTATTATGTTAACTCTTTTTAATGTTAAACTTTTCATATTTAGATCAAGCATGATTGTCCGATCTCATCATATCGGAGCACTACCCTTGGATATATCTGATTTACATATATTTTTAAACAAAGGGGGTACATGCCCTTAATGTCAATTAAAACATATATTTGAAACTTTAGGATATGACTTTTTTCCATGGTGCATTATTTGACTTGGTTGATTTAACCTTTGATTAGCTCATGAAAGCACGTTTGTTTGATTAATGAGGATCTAAGCATCACCTTTAGATCTGCCTAAGGTGCTCGATACTTACTAAAAAATGACACACCCTTAATTTTTAATTTTATTAAACTTATAATCAATACCTTAGGTTATATAATTGGATTATGGTCTTTACCTTTGGCATCTATCCTTCGGGTTGATTATGCGAGCGCATCCGTTAGATTTCAGAGGATGGAACATTGTAGTCTAGATATTTGGACTTGCTCAATATTTAGGCACAAAGGTGGTGCATACCCTTATTTACCCATTGTTGAAATATTAAAACTTTGGCTCATGTACTTAGATTAAAAAGTTTTATCATCATTCTTAATGACCTAAGGACTTATATTTTTGGTCATTTTATTTAGGCCAGAACCTTTCGATGAATGTTGTAATAATGAACAAGGTATTTTAGGGGGACTTGTTATTTGATCTATGATTATAGACCCTTATTTAAATAAATAAGGGATATTTAATGGTTAAGACCATTTAATGGTTAAAGATATTTATTGTACATTTGATTTTCAAATAAGATTAATGGTCACAAAGGCAATATTATTAACGACTCAGGTTCTAACTTTGAATTTAATTTAGATGACATTCTAAAATCATCAACTTCTCAAAGAAAAAAACAAAAGAGATCAACAATATTTCTTAAATTTATTGAAGTCAAAATTTTTAAGTTGGGGGTCTTAGATGTTAAGTCAATTTTGGCTCCAATAGTAGGATAATACATAGGTCATGGATCTAGGCAGGGAAGAAACTAGGAGCTAGAGCTTGAAATGGAGATGATGGATGGATTTAGAATATGGGTGTGGATGAAGATGGAAGTGGGATGGAAGGCGATGCATCATACATCCTAGGAATGGGAAATGTAGGTGGAGGCAATGATGAGGATGAAACTTGGGCTTCTATTATGGGAGCCTGAGAAGGTTGCATGGTAAAAATGGTCTCATAAGATGAAGGTGATAGGGTTTTTTTATGTAGATGATATGATAATTGTTGTAAGTGGGAAGGTGGTTGTGATGTAGTATTGAAGGATTCAAAGGAGGGTTGTTGGAAGGACAGTGATGGTGGAACTTGAAAAGCATCCTAATATGATGATGTGAGGGGTTCATACTGTGGCTCCAAAGGAGGATGTAGTGGAGGTATTTATGATGAGGGTGCCTACATGCTCATAGTGGAGGATTAGGTATATGAGATCATCTTAATGGTAGGGGAAAATGAGGTGACCTCACGGTGAGTGTGATTGATCAGGGAAGAATAATTCTCAAAGAGTGATTGAGATAGACTCTAAAAAAAAAGGATGCAAAAAGGTAGGTGTGGTAGGAGTGATCTCCTCATAAATAGTAAAGAGAGGAGTTGGATTTCCTAGAGTGGTGTAGATGATATGATCACAAAGCATGGAATGCAGGTTAGGTGAAGGTAAATGGGGAAGAAGTGGATCATCTTAACTAGATGAAGTTGGGGTCTCATCATGAGACATAGTGTGTGTGACGTAAATCTAAATCTATGGGGAGGTCTACTATGAGTGTGGCATCTTATTCTATAGATGTAGGGAAAGAAGTAGATGGGTTGGAAGTGACAAAAAATACCTCCTCCTTGAGGTGTGCTTGCTCACATGCTTTATTATGTGTAACAACAAATATGTTGTTGTGTGTGGTGAATTTATGCTCATAACTATTCAAAAATGGAAATATAATGTTCTGAGTGTGATTTGTGTGGGGTTTCTAAGTAACCCTATAAATTTTGACCAATTTATGAACCTAGAAGTAGGATTCATAGATCACTATGCAAATTAAGACCTGATTCATAGGTTGAACTACAAATTAGACTCAAACTATGAATCTGATTGAAAAATAAGAAGTGACAGGTTGTAGATAGTCAATGGATGTGTTTCTAATGTGTAAATGTGCTAAAAATAGTTCTATGGGGATGAAAATAGTGTGTAACTAGAGTCAGTTCTAAATACAAAAAATAAATTATTTGTTTGTTTTGTGTGTTTTGATGTTGGAACTTGCTGCTAGAAAATAAATAAGGGAAGTGAGGTGAAATTCTAAATAAAACATGAATGTTGTAGTCATGGAACCTCATGCAACACCCAAAGGTGCACAAAATAGAATGGTGTATCAACGGGAAAGCGAAAACCTGTATGGAAGGTGCAATAAAATGGTAACTGATAAGGGGGAACTCAAAATGCGTTAATGAGTCCAATGTTATCTTACGAGAAGAGGTGGTACTATCTAAGACCTACTACTAGCCCAGTAAAATGTTTGCTTCACTCTCAGGTGAGCTTAGTCAAGAACGATAGTTACTATGTTAACTAATTATGTAAGCCTTATGAACAAAGGCATCTAATCATATCCCATTCTAAAGGTCCCTTTTGGTGATGAATTTTGGAAAACCAATCTCAAAAGTGGGGGGTTTTCTGATGATGAAGTCCACGAAACAACTCCTATGGGGATGGTAATATGTCTAGGGAGGTGATCTAGTGAAGGGTAGAAATCCTTCCTCACTAGTATCGAGTGGGAAATTGGTGATGAAATCTAATCCTTACACTAATTTGTTTTGTATGTGAGTGTGTGTAGGTGTGTTTGTTACCATTGAGGGAAAGAAAATATGACTATCTATATGCCTTTTCATAAATTAAAGCTAGTCCTAGATGCATTTTAAAAATAAAACTAGATTTAGATGCACTTTTAAAATGAAAACTAGTCCTATGTGCTGTTTGTAAAAGAAACAAGAATCTATTCTATGCAGTATGTAAACGAGAAAAATGAAGCATGTGATGAAAGGGATTTTGGAACCCTAATTTTGAAACATGAAAGAAATTTGAGACTAACTGTGAAAAAATAAATTGAAATTCTAATCTAATGAAATAAAAAGAAATATGTAAGTTACCCAGGGGGTTTGTGAAAGAGATAGGAAATTTCTAATCTGAATGATTTGAAAGAGATTTAAAATCTTAATCTAATGACATGAAAATAAATATGCAAGTTACCCAAGGAATTTGTGAAAGATATAGAAAATTTCTAATCTAAATTATTTGAAAGAAATTTGAAACCCTAATCTAATGACATGAAAAGAAATATGCAAGTTACCCAGGGGATTTGTGAAAGAGATAGGAAATTTCTAATCTAAATGATTTGAAAGAAATTGGAAGCCCTAATATAATGACATGAAAATAAATATGCAAGTTACCCAGGGGATTTGTGAAAGATATAGGAAATTTCTAATCTAAATTATTTGAAAGAAATTTGAAACCCTAATCTAATGACATGAAAGACATCTGAAATTTGATTTTACAAAAAAATAAATAAATCTTTGACAAAAAGGGATTCTAAAAAACCTAGTCTAAATGTGATTTTTGAGAGATGAAATTGAAATTCTTTTGAAACATAAGAGAAACTAATAACTTATGATCTAAATGTAGGTTTTGGAAAGGAATTAGAAATGCCTATCAAAAATACATGAAGGAATGAAATGCAACTTAAAAAAAAAGAATGAAGAACTAGTTTGATGATTGGAAATAACAAAATGAAAAGAGGAATGCAAGTTTGAATTAGACAAAATTAAACAAATCAAAAAAAAAATAGAAGGAACTCTAAAACATTATGATAAACCTAACTATTATTTCAAAAAGGAACAATGGTACCAAATAGCACAATGTATTTTTGAATGTAAATTTGCTTATGCAATAAGAAATACAGAAACAACAAATTATGAGGGAAATACCTGACTAGATGAGATTTATGATAAGTATTTTTAAGTTTCTACTATGTTTAGACACAAAAATAGCACCAATCTGATTATGTGACAACAAGCGTTGATCGCATTGACACAAATAGCCCCTAGGGCAGCCCCCAAAGGTCAAACAGTGGTCCTAACCACTCCCAAAAGTAGTTTTGAGGGTCAAAAGTCAATTTTGCACGTTTTTGGTACCTTTTTCTCTATTCGTCCCACCTAGGGACGAATTCAGACTGGTATTCATCCCACCCTGGGACGATTAAGCAATCGCTCCAGGGTGGGACAAATAGCAGGTTTGACTGGAAAAAAGTCAAACCTCGGCAACTCCGCTAGTTAACTAAGGCTTCAGGCCATGCAATTGTGAGGAACGGCTCCAAATCAAGAAGAGAGACTTTAATCATGCATGTCTTTATTTTAGAGACCTCATGCAAGAAGCTTTTTTATCAGGGAGTTAGCTTTTCTCTGAAAATAGGACAGTTAACTCAAGAGGCGCCCTCGCATGCGCAATTCAAACAAGGAGACCCTAAGGTCTATAAATTGGGGAGTTTTCCCACCCAAAAGAGGGACAAATAAGGAGCATTTGAGCAATGAAGTGCTGCCCATTTCATACCTAACTATGATTTGTGCTTTTACATCCTTAATATCTCATTCGAAAGGGAGGTTATTGGGTGACTATTGGAGGCGCAAATCCATACCCAAAACTCGATTTTTGACCACAATTATCCACAAAATTTGTCAAAAACACCCCATAATAAGTTTTTGACCCATCCCAAGTGGATTGGTGCCGAAACAGTGCTTCAATCGGTGGGCGTCCTGCCCCCGGGCGCTCCCCAAACTATCATAGTGCTAATCGCCCCACCCCAGGATGATTAGAAATATGTGATATATTTCTTGTTTTTTTATTTTGCATTTGATTCTAGATAGGTTAAATAGGTTACAGTTCAAATTTCATGTCATTCTGATTATTTTTGACCAGGTTATTGTTGTTTCCCGCTTTCACTAACTTGCAGATGCCATCTTCAAAATCTAGATCCTAGAGGCAAAATTGGAGAAATTTGAGCATCTAGTTCGTCTCAAAATGCCCCCAATTATCTAACCCCAAGTTTTCAAGTCTTTTGGAGCTTCCGAGATAGGACATTGAAGAGGATGCTTTCTGACAGGTTATTGCAGGTCTATTCGTCCCACCCTAGAACGAATACCAATCTGTCAAGGGTCTATTCGTCCCACCCTGGAGTGAATACAAAATTGTGAGGAATATTCAGACTATTATTTTTGTGGTGGTCTTCTGATAACATATTTATGCTTCTGTCAAAATTTCAGGTCAATCCGAGGTCATTTGATAGTCGTTTTAATATTTTCATGCATGCACTGATAGTAGGCTTTGGGAAATACATGTTTCATTTTGTCTGCAGGTATTACTAATATTTTCTATTTCTTTGAATGCAGGTTTTTGACAGCAGAGGAGAAAAAAAGAGCAAATAATCATATACACAAGTGGCGGCGACGTTTTGGTTCGCCCATCTTACATGTGGGCACGCGGAAGAAGGATTGTGATCCATGGATGTTGTGACAAGAAACACATTTGACGCTCCTTTCCCCTAAAAAGGAAGGAGATGTATTGTAACACAATTTATAAAGCGTATCAATAAAGAGATTACCATATTTCATATTGCTTTTATATTGTGTCAATTTGCATATGTTATTTCTTGTTCTTTTCTTATGGCATATTCCTTTTTGTTTCCGTATCCTCGTGCTTTCAATGGCGATCACGGTGGGACCTATGTCATTTGATTTTTAAAGATTAAATTTCTAATTAAAGTTGCTTGTTTTGTTGCTTTCAGGTACCAAGTTTTCAAAATCTAGACTATTTCAGGAAAAAATTCAGAGATATTCGACTTAGGCAGAGAAGAGGTAAGGGATTTAAACATCCTTTGTCAATTTTTTGTTTTCTATCTTTTTTGTTCTCTGATTTTTGCTTGCATAGGAGAATTTAGATGCTTGCCTATTTCATTTTTTGCAACTTAAAATGAACCCCACACATCACGTGGTTACTTAAACCAAGGAGCTAGTCGTAAAACCCTAGCCCTTGAGCAAGACCAACAGTGGATTTCATCACCACGTTGGCTTGGATATTTGCATACATTACCCCGATCGCACTGTTGCTAGACGTAAATCCTGACAAAAGCTGACCAAGTATAGCTAGGGTGATTCCTAGCACATGAGGATAAGTCTTCTATGGTAGGTGTCATAAACAGAGCGATTCCCCTTCTGTACTGCCTATGTTCCATGTACCATCTGCTCTCACGTACCTATAGTCTCCCTCAAGTAAGGGCAGGTATATAGAGAGGTTGGTATATCGGTCCAGCAATGGTATATTGAAGGGGCGACCATTTTGGGAGTCATAATAGCCTTCATACCGCATTTAAACGTTCTTCAAAAAAAAAAAAAAAGCTTTCAAAAACAACATCAAAACACACAAAACCAAATTTAGAGCACACTTTTAATCTTTAAAAGAGATAATCATTGCTTGCATGTGTGTGATCTTTTTTGTTTTGTGTAGCAAAAAAAAAAAAAATAGAAAATCATAACCAAAAGATAAAAATCTACGTAGCTTGTAGAGAGTCATTACCATGGTATTCACCCGCAGTCAAGCCCACTCATGGGCAGACGCTACGAAGAATGTCCAAGGAGGCACGAGTCGCCTCCGTTATAGTCCCAAGGATTTGGTCATACCACCTTGGCGACCTGACACACAAGGCAGTCCCCTCCACACCTTAATGGAAAGGGACTATAGGGGCACATCTTCTAGGGGCATTCATTTTCAGCATAGCACCCAGCACACACCCTTCCATGAGGGGTACATCCATAGGAGAGCTCCCTTAGATGCTCACTCTGAGTGGTCATCGCGTGATGAAGCGCTAGGTCAACATAGGGTTCAATGGGAGGAACCACATGATTACACTATCCCTCGTTCACCCCCTCTAGTTGTCAAGACTACAAGGACAAATCCAGAGCACAAGGCTCCTCAAGTGGGACGAGCCAACTCTGCCCGTTCCTTTTTCACTTACAAAAGAGAGCACAAGGAAAACCCTTACCTTCTTCAAGAGCAATATACATCACAGGAGCATTATGCCTCCGCAACTGCTAGCTATCAGGATCACTTACTGAGGCCAAGGCCTCGGGGGAATGCCGCTACCCCCAACAGAGGGAGGCGGCCTATAGAGATCTCAGATCACCATGATCAAAATAGATATCTAGGAGAGGCATCTAGGCCTTCTAGACATGAGACGATAGGACCAACTATCTTAGAATCTGCCAAGCATATCGCACGCCGGATGCAACTCACGCTACTTGAGCTAGAATGAAAACAGTTAGAGCAATGGTATATTCTAAATAAAGAGTGCATTCAATGCCAAAAGGATGAGTTGTTCCAACACACTATGCAGGCAAGGACTCCAACCCTTTGCATGCATAAGACAAAACATTATGAGGGACACAACCCCTTGATGCGAGATAGGTCACCGCGACCTTATCAAGTGCTACCCCCAATGCCTCCTAGACAGGAGTGGGAGGCTACTCCCCTGATTCCTCAAGCACCCACTTGGGTTCATGGGCCACCCTCAAAAATCCCTCAAGAAGCCTCTGAGAAATCTGAGCAAGTAAAAGATTGGACTAAAATGCGATACCAAGGCAGGGGGGGCACTATTCGGCTACCCCTCCATAGGCCCCACGTTCCTCAACAAGAACCAACCAAAGAGGAGGAGCCCAAATCCCCCGATACATGCACACCATTAGAGCACTTAGATTTGATAGAGACTAAGATCTTAGGGTCCCAAAAGCACAACTTATGCGAGGCTCCTCTTGAAGAGGATCAGCCTCTGACTGTAGAGCTACCCAAGAACAAGGTCTTCCATGTCTCAAAATTTCCACAGAGCTTAATGGAAATATTCCCCTTAGAGGCACCAATCGAGCAAGTGCCACATCAAAGCAATCAGGTTCCCCCGCAAAGCGCAAAACAACCCCGTCGAGACCATGTCAATCTGCTTGAGCAAAATAATCCTAGAATGTCGTAGACAGCTGTCGAGGCCAACGAGGGCCTTTGGATCATCGATAATGATTATGAAGATGAAACCGAGATGGAATATCTCAATCATGCACGATGACGCAATCACCCTGTAACCCATGAAGAACTAATGGTACAACTAGGCATAAGACTAGGGCATGAGTGGCGCCTAGACCCGGCCCACTGGAATCAACTGTTGATTCTGCTCCTTTGGGTAGACCGCGAGAACCTTCCACCAAGAGATATCATAGCCACATCAGTTCCGAAGGTAGAACCTGCCCTCCTATCCATGCATAGGGCCGATCCATTTGTGCCAATCCCTCCAGAGCCAGATCTGATGCACAAAGATCATCAAGCTAGGGGTACCCCTATTCCCTGAAGAGCAAGTGGATTACACCACACACTCCAAAGGTGTCCATAAACCCTTTGGTCAAACCAAAAGCTCCAAGGATTATCGTAATCACTTGGTCACCCTAAAAGCTCCAAGGATTATCGCAATCACTTGGTCACCCTAAAAGCTCCAAGGATTATCGCAATCACTTGGTCACCCTAAAATCTCCAAGGATTATCGCAATCCCTTGGTCACATCCAAAAGCTCCAAGGATTCTCATAATCACTTGGTCAACCCTAAATGCCCCAAAGGCATCTATAAACCCTTTGGTCAAGCCAAAAGCTCCAAGGAGTCTCATAATCGCTTGGTCAAACCCTAAAAAGCTCCAAGGATTCTCATAATCGCTTGGTCAAGTCTAAAAGCTCCAAGGATTCTCATAATCGCTTGGTCAAGTCTAAAATCTCCAAGGATTATCGCAATCGCTTGGTCCCCCCAAAACGCTCCAAGGATTTCCACCATCGCTTGGTCACCCCAAAAAGCTCCAAGGATTATCGCAATCGCTTGGTCACCCCAAAACGCTCCAAGGATTTCCACCATCGCTTGGTCATCCCAAAAAGCTCCAAGGATTATCGCAATCACTTGGTCATCCCAAAAATCTCCAAGGATTATCGCAATCGCTTGGTCACCCCAAAAAGCTCCAAGGATTATCGCAATCGCTTGGTCACCCCAAAAAGCTCCAAGGATTATCACAATCGCTTGGTCACCCCAAAATGCTCCAAGGATTTCCACAATCGCTTGGTCAATCCCAAAATGCCCCAAAGGTGTCCATAAACCCTTTGGTCAACCCCAAAAGCTCCAAGGGTTACCATAGCCGCTTGGTCACAAAAAATATTCAAACATAAACAAAAACAATCCAATCATCAAAAATCACAAAAACAATTGCATTTCAATTTCATTTATACTCATAAAAATAAAAAATCACAAAAACAATTGCATTTCAATTCCATGCATACTCATAAAAATAAAAAAATAACAAAAAAACATTGCATTTCAATTCTATGCATTCTCATAAACATCAAAATACAAAAATATAGGTTGCATTAGGCATCGCATCCATACATTATATATTTGCTAGGTCATACAAGTCAAAAGCACCATAGGCTATCATTACTTGGCAATTCAATCATTTCCACATCAAATCCATTTTCATAAATGCATACATCCAGCATATCACCATTTTCTTTTAGCATAGTCAATTGTCTCCTAAATGTATATAGGGTTTTCGTCATTCAGCTGTCTTTAAATTTCTAGCCAAAAACTGTACACAGTTAAACAAATTTTACACGGGAAAGTTTTACTTGGATCACACCTTGTTACGTAGCATCCCAACACAAATTAACACACATAAAATAATTCCTAAGTTGTGTGAACGCAAGAGAAACCTACAAAGTAGTCTCGGGTACCATAGGTGAAAGATTAGCCTGTTCATCCCCCTGTGCGAATGGTTCTAGAATGCTGAGAATTAACAAAAGGAGAAGCTCTTCCCTATTCATTCACCTTAATAAACAGTGGTTTTTGCCACTACCAAATCCCAATGATAGTTGGTCCCCAAAGTTGTAAGGATTCATACTACATGTCCCTGCCAAGGATGGGTAGTCATCCCCAAGACCTAAAAGGATCAACGCCATTCACAAAAAAAATTCCAACCAACCATCATACTCACCCTTTTCATTCACCTTTGGTATCTAAGTTGTAAGGATTCATACTATCCGCCCCTAACCAGGATGGGTAGTCATCCCCAAGGCCTAACAGATCAATGCCCTTACTTCATACTCTCCATTATCCCTTTGGTCTCCAAGTTGTAAGGATTTGTACTATCCGCCCCTAACCAGGATGGGTAGTCATCCCCAAGGCCTAAAAGATCAACGCCCTTACTTCATAATCTCCATCATCCCCTTGATTCCCAAATTCATAAGGATTCATACTACATGCCCCTAACCAAGATGGGTAGTCATCCCCAAGACCTAAAAGGATCAAGGCCCTTCACAAGTTCAAATTTACAAAGCTCAAAATACAAAATCAAATAACAGTGGTTATCACCATTATTCAAAATCCTTGATCAAAAAACAAAAGAAACATAAATAGAAAAATAAACAGTGATTTTCATCACTATATTGACGAGCAAGTCTCCCAAATCATTCGGCCAATAAATAACCTGAACTTGAATCCCTAGAATTCTCAGCATTCGAAAACCATCTAGGTGATCCTCGTTACAGGTTTGGTTGATAACCTACCTGGCAATGGTGGTATCCTACCCGCACGACTATATGTCTGTCACATTAGCTTTGCATGTGTGCAGACCAATATTTGCATGTGGATGATCTAGCTTATGCTATCCTAGATAGCATCGCAGATTAATCTGACTAAATACAATAAAGGAGTTAGTGGAGCTAATTAGGTGATCCTCAGTACAGGTTCGTTTGAAAGCCCATCTGGCACTGGAAGTATCCTGACAAATACCACATAAACGAAATCAATTGCACACACAGGGATGTGAAATAACTTGGTTAAATTCAAGTCAAATTTAGACCTTGTTCAAAAAGTCTTGCAAGATAAATGTACAGTCTTGGCTAGTTAGTTAAAATATCTGACTCTCAGAAAAGCTTAACTACATTTTCAAACAACTGGCACATTTCATTTCGTACATCACCATTCGTAAAAATGCAAAATTCAAAAACAAAGTTTTCACATGCACAGTTATTCCACAAAGTCATCCCATTAATATAGCAAGTCAGTCAAATCTTGTACAATCTATGGTGCATCGACACATCATCAACAACTCATTTCATTCATTCCATATGCATACATCATACAAATTAGAACCATCGCATTCATAATAGCATTTGCATACATCAGTGTACATACATGTACATAAAAACAAACCATGAAAAGTGCATAAACACCAAAAAAAAAAAAAGTCATCTGTATATAAAACAACAAAAAAACTGCACAAAATGCACCAAAACAAGCCCTAAAAGTGTTCGATCCGAATGCTTTTGAACTGGACATTTCGGGCATGCAAAACAGATGTCGGGGTCACAAATCCTCACTATCATACTCCCTAAGAAGGCTACCATAGCCGGACCGCTCCACGGGAAGACAGATTTTTGAGAATTTCATCCCCAAACGGCGTCACCAAAACGGGTCAAAACCCATCCAAAAATAGCAATAACATTGCCGAACGAAGGCACTTTTGCTCCTAACATTCTTGGCATCCAAAATAGACGTTGGGGTTACAAATTTTCACTATCCTACTCCCTAAGAAGGCTATCATGGCAGGACCGCTCCACGGGAGGACAAATTTTGTCAATTTCAGCTAAAAAATGCGTCACAAAAAGGGTTAAAACCCACCAAAAATAGGTCAGAATGTTCAGAAACTGCTTTCGCATTCAATGGTAAAACAAATGAAGGCCCCTTACCTAAGTCATCTTGGGTCAAGCGACTTATCGCTTTTCTCATGTTGGTCATTCCCTCATCGATTCGTCACTTGAGGGGGTAGTCACACTTAGTCACCAATCAACAACATACCCAATCTTGGAAATGACACGCATTCAAAGAATCATTGACAAAGACAATCACGCCCCTGCTTGGGGCAGCAAACAAGAAATAATCACAAACTGATCAAACACTTGGCATTCCTGAAGCATGAACACAAGGTTTCCCCGTGGACAAAAGGTTGTGCCCTTTGCCTATTCATGACTAATCAATGTCTAAGTTCAAGTAATACCTCACTGAACCAGGTTAATGCTTGATTTAAGTTCCTTAGCTCGTCAGAAGCAAGGATTCAAAAATGCATACCCTTTCCATACTTGGGGCATCAAGAGTTGGTTAGGTTACTGAAAACCTTAATCATTAGTGCTTTGGTTATCTATTTTTTCTCAGCACTGTACCATGTGCAGTGCATTCCAAAAAGGGGCATCTGTAGACACCAAAACAACACCAATATGATTATGTGACAACAAACACTGATCGCACTAACACACACAGCCCCCAGGGCAGCCCCTAGAGGTTAAACAGTGGTTCTAACCACTCACACAACACTTTTACAAGTCAGGGATCAATTTGGCACCTTTTAGACAATTTGTTACTTATTCGCTCCACCCAAGAACGAGTGTGGATTAGTACTCGTCTCACCTTAGACCAGTGGCCACGATTCGAACTAGACTTACTCAAAGTCTATGGACCACATCGGCTAGGCTCTCCATTTATGAGCTTATTCAACAATCGACGCCCCATCGAGAAGCTCTCATGGAGATATTAAAGGCAATTGAGTTGCATCCCCACGAAGCAAATTCGTTCAACAATTTTGTGGGGCATGTCAAATAGTGTATCGAACCAGTCATCACTTTCAGGGAAGATGAGTTAAAAACGGTGACTGGAGATGTAGCGGATCCACCCCTGCACATTATTGTGCTGGTCAACAGGACTCCGTACAAGCGGGTGTTGGTAGATACTGGTTCATCCAGTAACATTATTACAATCGCTGCACTGAAACATTTGAAGCTGCCGACCTCTCACATTGTACCTTCCACTTATACTCTTCAAGCATTCAATGATGCGATATGCTCGACAGTTGGCACAATTGTCCGGCCCATACAAGTGGGACAAAAGACCATTCATACGTTGTGCCACATTTTAGAAGGTGAGATGGCTTACAATATCTTGCTTGGGCGGCCTTGGATCCGGGATATGAAGTGTGTCCCTTCAATTGCTCATCAATGTTTAAAGTACACATTTGAAGGACAAGTGCACATGGTCCCCATAGATTTGGAACCTTTTAAGTATTGCAACTCAGTGCAAATCATGCCGCAGTCAACCCTCCCTTCAACGCATGTGGATTTCCAGTTAAATCCATCTAAAAGAGGTCTGACTAAGCAAGAATCTCCATTACCAAATCAATCAAATTCCTAGGCGGGTGCATCTTCTTCATCTAGTCCTCCCACAATGACGCCACCTACGGTGGCCACACCAACGGACAAAGGAAAGAAGCCCTTAGAAGCGGAACCACCTTTAGTCTCCAACATCTCTACAGAAGAGACGCCTAATAGAATGGAAGTTGAGACGCCTAGTTCACCCCACATGGAGTGGACTCAAGGAGAACTCCCATTCACTTCCTCTCAATCACCAACGATTACTGTTGAGATGTCTAACACAGGCATGGGGGAGTATATAGTGTGTAATGTTGTTGCAACACCCACACTTTAGTCTATGCAATACATGGGAAGACCTCGACTCCCCATAGGCTTCGTGGTTCCTTTAGGCTACCCACCTAATCAGACAAACTTTATTTTTGGGGGCCTGGATCATGGCATTGAACCTCCCCGACAAGAAGAGGAAGATGAAGATCCCTTTGTGGAAGATGTCAATTATCCTGCTAACCCAGACTTCGCATTATGATATCTTAGCCAATGCAATTGGCATGGATACGGGTTAGGCAAGTATGAACAAGGAATGCATGTTTTGTGCCAACCAAGATACCAAATGCCTTATGATAAGTCAGGAGTAGGGTTTAATCACCCTTTGCCCCTCGACATCTTGGTTGAAAACATGCAAAGCCTAGGGATATGCAACAAGGATGGGTTGGCATCAGATCCATATGCTAATCCAAATACGACTTATACATTGGGGGATTATTTACCATTACAAACAAATAACCTTGTTGACCTCAACAACCCTTTCCCTATGGCCAAACAAGGAGAAACCTCGCAGACTCACCCACAATGGGAAGATGGACAAGACCACGAAGGGTCTTCTGAAGATGAGTCGAAGTACGATCATTCGCACGAATTTCCACTGAATGATGATCAGGAAAGCTTCCTGATGATGTTCCCATTGATTGATTCTAGTGAGCATAGGCTACCTCAACAACAACAATATCCTTTGGACATAGATGACATGTTTGAACACTTACACATAGGTCCAAGACATAGGTGGCATTTCAACCCGACGTAGTTATAGCAATTCTCGCACCCACCACCAGGTATACAGAGAGCATCTTCCGCTCGGAGACCCTATCAAACCATCAGTGCCTAGGGCAGACCCTATTTGCAGGTCTATGCATAGGGCTGATCCCTTTGTGCCAGTGCCTATAGATCCAGATCCAAAGCACCAAGAGCATCCTGAATGTCAGAGTTGTCACATTTGCGGTAATGGAGATTACAATCATTTCATCAACATGGTCTCCATTGACTTGACCACCCCCATCCATGATCCAACCAATCCAACATGATCATTGCATCTAGACATAGAGGCTATAGATTGGGATCACGCTGACACACCACCATATCCATCAGAGTATTGGCCTTGTGGTGGGATGTTTCATTTCACTCCAGGACAGACTCGGGATGTCTTCCATGTTGAAGAGGAACTTGACGTTCCTAATGATGATCTTAATTCAGCAAACGATATCCATCTAATCTCGATTCCACACCAATTGGAAGATGGATCCCACATTTCGGTCAAAGCAACGACTGATGTAGACATCGGCACAGATTCAATGAATCCATAGATTCTCAAGCTGGGGGTAAGTATTTCCCCCAAAGAGCGAGCCGATTATGTTACCCTTCTTAAGGAAAAGAAGGAGGTTTTTGCATGGTCATACAAGGATATTCCGGGACTAGACCCACAGCTAGTCACGCATAATTTAACGCTTGATCCGACAATCAAGCCAGTAAAGCAAAAACTATGCAAGATGCATCCAACAATGGCCTTAATGGTAAAATATGAGTTACAAAAGTTGTTGGATGCCCAGTTTGTCATCTATGTGGATTATCCTCCATGGTTGTCTAACATGGTTCCCATCAAGAAGCCCGATGGGAGGATTCGCATATGCACCGATTTTTGAGATCTTAACAAAGCAAGTCCTAAGGATGATTTTCCCTTGCCAAGCATCAACACGTTGGTAGATGCTACAATGGGCCACGAAATGCTTTCCCTTATGGATGGTTTCTCAGGATACAATCTGATTTGTATCAATCCTGAGGACCAACTAAAAATGGCATTCACAATGCCTTGGGGGACATTTTGCTATAAGATCATGCCTTTTGGCCTTAAAAATGTTGGAGCCACCTACCAACGTGCCATGACGTACATCTTTCATGATTACATGCATAAAACTTTGGAAGATTACATGGATGATTTATTGGCCAAATCTCTTTTGTGCCCAGATCACATCGGTGACTTGAGAAAGGTCCTTGATCGCCTCATTGAACATAAAGTCAGACTAAACCCCAAGAAGTGTGTCTTTGGCATCACATCTGGTAAGATCTTGGGTTTCATAGTCTCCAAATGAGGAATCGAGGTCGACCCAAACAAAGTCAAGGCAATCCTTGAAATGCATCCCCCAACCACCATCAAGCAGCTCAAGAGTCTGCAGGGAAAGGTTGCGTCGATCAAGCGCTTCATAGCGTAGTTATCTGACAAATGCCGACCCATGAATAAATTATTGCATAAGGGGGTCACATTTCATTGGGATGACGAGTGCCAGTCTACCTTTGATGACATTAAATAGTACTTGGCTTCATCGCTAGTATTGGCACCACCTAGACTAGGAGTGTCGTTCTATTTATACATCTCAGCCACTGAGGTGGCACTGGGTGCCATGCTATCCCAAAAAAATGAACTTCATAAAGAATAGGCTACATACTATCTTAGCCGCACCCTGGTCAGTTATGAACTTAACTATGCATACGTTGAAAAGCTCTGCTTGGCAGTGGTGTTTGCTACCAAAAAGCTACATCACTACATGCTTAGTAATAAGACGTATCTTGTGTCTAAGGAGAATCCATTATGATACATGATGAGTCATACTTATCATAGTAGCCGCATGAAAAAATGGATCATGTTGTTGACAGAGTTTGAAATAGAGTTCATTGGACAAAAATCCATAAAAGGTCAAGTCATCTCCGATCAACTAGCTGAGGATGCTCTTGAAGATGATCAGCCTCTGAATTTTGAACTACCTGATGATGGGGTTTTCCATGTTTCAGAGTCGCCAGATTCTGATGAGCCTGAGTCACAAGCTGATATAACCTTATTCTTCGATGGTTCTAAATGTGAGCAAGGGGGTGGCACGGGAATTGTATTCTTCACTCCGCAAGGCAATCCAATGCCCTTGTCATTTAAATTAGAATTCCCATGCACCAACAACAATGCAGAATACGAAGCCTTGCTCATAGGTATTCATACAACCATCACCATGAACATTAAATGATTGAACATATTTGGTGATTCACTGTTAATTGTCAATCAAGTAAAGGGGATATTCCAATGTAAATGTCTAGTTCTGTAGGCTTACAAAGCCCTTGTGGACAAATTCCTGGCATAACTTGAATGGTATGACATCAAGGCACTTCCTCGATCATCAAATCATTTTGCGGATACTATGGCCTCCTTGGGGTCACTCATTCCACAAGACCCTTCTGGTGAAATGACAACCATTTAGGTTAAAACATTATCGCAATCTGTGATGGAGTGTGCAAGCTCTGATCTGATGCCAGGAATCCATATGATCCAGATTGAACCATCTTCGAATAAGTTCTCTCAAATTTGAGATTGTTTGACTCAAGCCAACTGGGGGTCCTTGTTCTCCCCGACCCCTCTTACTAGCAACACCACGTTGTTTTTACAAGTTCTTTCCTGCTCAGCTTTTGTTAGGGATGGACTTCAAGAGGGATTGGTCATTCATACTATCGAGGTTTTTGATCAGCAGGATTGGTACACACCCATTCGGGATTACCTCAAGCTAGGTAACCTCCCACTTGGATTGACACAAGCCACGAAAAGATAATTCAAACAGAAAGTGACAAAGCATGTCTTGTTAGGAGACATTTTGTATCATCGGAATTATGAAGGAATCCTCCTTCGTTGTTTGGACTAGCAAGAGTCCGCTTGAGCGATCACCCAAGCTCATGATGGTACATGTGGTGGCCACTTCAGCGGTATGGCCATCGCAAAGCGCATTCTTTGCATGGGTTATTATTGGCCATCTTTAGAGCGAGATTGTTGCGCATATGTGAAGAAGTACATGAAATGTCAACACCATGCTAATTTGACACACGTACCTTCTCAGGCCTTGCAGCCGATTCAGTCGATTTGCCATTTTTCGTAGTGGGGCTTTGATCTAATTGGAAAGATCTCCCCTACGTCGTCTGGTTGTCACACATTTATTTTAATGGCTACAGAATACTTTACCAAGTGGGTGGAAGCAATTCTGCTGACCACTACGACTGGATCCCGCATTGCGGAATTTATTTTGCATAACATCATATGTCGTTTTGGTATTCCATCCAAGATCCTGTCAAATAATGGGACGCCATTCAAGAATAAAGATGTGCGTGCTTTGACCACAAAGTACAAGATTCAGCATAGCTTTTCAACACCCTATTATCCGTAGGCAAATGGGCAAGCAGAGGCGTCAAACAAAATGCTAGTTGCCATTCTTAAAAAGACAATTGCAGACAATCATAAGGACTAGCACATTTAGATCTTGCTTGCCCTATGGGCTTATTGCACTAGCATTCGGATGCCCACTGGGGCAACTCCATTTTCGTTGGTGTATGGCTTCGAGGCAGTCATGCCTTTTGAGTTAGAAATCCCTTCTCTACGCATTTCAATGCAAGAGTTCATCGATGATGACACTGCGTGGTAGGCCCGATTAGATCAACTGACGTTGCTCGATGAACGACGCGTTAATGCTCTCGAGCATTTGCGTATCTATCAAGAGCGACTTAAGAAAGCATACAACATGAAAGTCCACCTTAGGGAATTTTAGGTTGGTGACTTGGTCTTAAAAGAGAACTAGCAGAATTCTAATTTGCCATCCCATCTACGGGACAAGTTTGCGGCAAACTGGTTAGGTCCTTATATCATTGATAGTAGAATAGGACCCGAAACATACCGGCTTGCCTCTCTTGAAGGAATCAAGGAAACAAAACCCTTGAACATCATTCATTTGAGGCCATTCCACATCTAGAGAGTCATAGTCCAACAAAAAGCTCCAAGGATTATCATAATCGCTTGGTCAACCCTAAACGCCCCAAAGGTCTCTATAAATCCTTTGGTCAAGACAAAAGCTCCAAGTATTATCATAATCGCTTGGTCAATCCTAAACACCCCAAAGGTATCTATAAAACCTTTGGTCAAGACAAAAGCTCCAAGGATTTTCATAATCGTTTGGTCATCCCTAAATGCCCCAAAGGTATCTATAAACCCTTTGGTCAACACAAAAAGCTCCAAGCGTTACCATAACTGCTTGGTCAACATAAATATTCAAAAATCAACAAAAACAACACAAAAATAAAAATCACAAAAACAATTGCATTCCAATTCCATGCATTCTCATAAAAATCAAAATCACAAAAACAATTGCATTTCAATTCCATGCATACTCAAAAAAAAAAAACTCAAAATCACAAAAACATTTGCATTTCCATTCCATGCATATTAAAAAAAAAAAACAAAAAAAAAAAACAAAAATCACAAAAACAATTGCATTCCAATTCCATGCATTCTCATAAAAATCAAAATACAAAAATATAGGTTGCATTCGGCATCGCATCCATACATTATACATTTGCTAGGTCATACAAGTCAAAAGCACCATAGGCTGTCATTACTTGGCAATTCCATCCTTTTCCACCTCAGATCCATTTTCATAAACGCCTACATCTAGAATAGCACCATCGCCATTTTTTTGCATCATCAGTTGTCTCCTAATGTGTATAGGGTTTTCCTCATTCAGGTGTTTTTAAATTTCTAGCCAAAACTGTACATAGTTAAAAAAAATTTACATAGGAAAGTTTTACTTGGATCATGCCTTGTTACGTAGCATCCCAACACAAATTAACACACATATAATTATTCCTAAGTTGTGTGAACGAAATATGAAACCTGCACAGTAATCCAGGTCACCATAAGCGAAACGGATATCTTGCTCATCCCCCTGTGTAAATGACCCTAGGAATGCTGAGAGTTGGAAAAATGACAAGCATCCTCCCTACCCAATTCCCCATGAATCCCAAGTTCTCAAAAGTTGCAAAACATAAAAAATTTGCAAAACTTCAAAACACTAAAATTTGACATCTTACAGTGCACACATCAAAAGGCACAAACAATAGTGATTCTCGTCACTCCATATCCAAATCCCTTGCTCAAAAAAAAAAAAAAAACATAATAAAACAAAAATAAACAGTGATTTTATCACTACAAAGGAGCAAGTATCCCAATACAATTGAAGAAAAGAAGGGATTCAAACTTGAATCCTTGGAACTCTCAGCATTTTGACAGGTCATGAGGCAAGCTTCAGTATCGATTTGGTTGATAGCCTATCGGTCACTGGCGGTAAACCTCCCGCATGATGATATATCTACCACATTAACTTGGGTGCAGATCAATGTTTGCATGTGGATGAGCTAGCTTATGGTATCCTAGATAGCATCGCAGATTAATCTGACTAAATACAATAAAGGAGTTAGTGGAGCTAATTAGGTGATCCTCAGTATAGGTTTGGTTGAAAGCCTATCTGGCACTGGAGGTATCCTGATGAATACAACATAAACGAACTCAATTGCACACATAGGGATGTGAAATAACTTGGTTCAATTCAAGTCGGATTTAGACCTTGTTCAAAAGTCTTGCGAGATAAATGTATAGTCTTGGCTAGTTAGTTAAAATATCTGACTCTCAGAAAAGCTTAACTACATTTTCAAACAACTGGTACATTTCATTCCGTACATCACCATTCGTAAAAATGCAAAATTCAAAAACAAAGTTTTCACATGCACAGTTATTCCACAAAGTCATCCCATTAATATAGCAAGTCAGTCAAATCTTGTACAGTCTATGGTGCATCGACACATCATCAACAACTCATTTCATTCATTCCATATGCATTTCATTCATTCCATATGCATACATCATACAAATTAGAACCATCGCATTCATAATAGAATTTGCATACATCAGTGTACATACATGTACATAAAAACAAACCATGAAAAGTGCATAAACACCAAAAAAAAAAAAAGTCATCTATATATAAAATAGCAAAAAAATTGCACAAAATGCACCAAAACAAGCCCTAAAAGTGTTCGATCCGAATGCTTTTGAACTATACATTTCGGGAATGCAAAATAGATGTCGAGGTAACAAATCCTCACTATCCTACTCCCTAAGAAGGCTACCATAGCCGGACCGCTCCACGGGAAGCCAGATTTTTGAGAATTTCATCCCCAAACGGCGTCACCAAAATGGGTCAAAACCCATCCAAAAATAGCAATAACATTGCCGAACGAAGGCGCTTTTGCGCCTAACATTCTTGGCATCCAAAATAGATGTTGGGGTTACAAATTTTCACTATCCTACTCCCTAATAAGGCTATCATGGCCGGACCGCTCCACGGGAGGTCGGATTTTTGTCAATTTTAGCTCAAAAATGCATCACAAAAAGGGTTAAAATCCACCAAAAACAGGTCAGAATGTTTGGAAACTGCTTTCGCATTCAATGGTAAAACAACTGAAGGCACCCTTACCTAAGTCATCTTGGGTCAAGCGACTCATCACTTTTCTCATGTCGGTCATTCCCTCATCGATTTGTCGCTTGAGGGGGTAGTCACACTTAGTCACCAACCAACAACAACATACCCAATCTTGGAAATGACACGCTTTCAAAGAATCATTGACAAAGACAATCACGCCCCTGCTTGGGGCAGCAAACAAACAATAATCACAAACTGATCAAACACTTGGCATTTTTGAAGCATGAACACAAGGTTCCCCCATGGACAAAAGGTTGTGCCCTTTGCCTATTCATGACTAATCAATGTCCAAGCTCAAGTCACACCTCACCAAAATGAAATTAAATTCCTTAGCTCGTTAGAAGCAAGGATTCAAGAATGCATGCCCTTTCCATACTTGGGGCATCAAGAGTTGGTTAGGTTACTGAGAAACCCTAATCATTAGTGCTTTGGTTATCTATTTTTGCTCGGTGCTGCACCTTGCATAGTGCTTCCCAAAAAGGGGCATCTGTAGACACCAAAATAGCACCAATCCGATTATGTGACAACAAGCGTTGATCACATTGACACAAACAGCCCCTAGGGCAGCCCCCAAAGGTCAAACAGTGGTCCTAACCACTCCCAAAAGTAGTTTTGAGGGTCAAAAGTCAATTTTGCACCTTTTTGGCACCTTTTTCTCTATTCGTCCCACCCAGGGACGAATTCAGACTGGTATTCATCCCACCCTTGGATGATTAAGCAATCGCTCCAAGGTGGGACGAATAGCAAGTTTGACTGGAAAAAAGTCAAACCTCGACAACTTTGCCAGTTAATTGAGGCTTCAGGCCATGCAATTGTGAGGAACGGCTCCAAATCAAGAAGAGAGACTTCAATCATGCATGTCTTTATTTTAGAGACCTCATGCAAGAAGCTTTTTTATTAGGGAGTTAGCTTTTCTCTGAAAATAGGACAGTTAACTCAAGAGGCACCCTCGCATGCGCAATTCAAACAAGGAGACCCTAAGGTCTATAAATTGGGGAGTTTTCCCACCCAAAAGAGATACAAAGAAGGAGCATTTTGAGCGACGAAGTGCTGCTAATTCACTTACTTGCAATTTGTGCTTTTAACATCCATAATCTCTTAATCGAAAGAGAGGTTATTGGGTGACTTTTGAAGGCACGAATCAAAGAACCAAAATCTGATTTTCTGACCACAATATCCTACCATTTTATTGACAACACATCATACCAGGTTTCGGACCCATCCCAAGTGGATTGGTGTCAAAACAAAGTTTCACTCGCGGGTGGTTTGCCTTCGAGCACCCCCCGCTTTATTGCTTTTGGTGACTATTTCTTTTGTAGTGTTTAGCTAGTTTCATGTTTATGCTTTTGTCAAGTTTTCAGTTTATTTAGACTCATTTTAACCATCGTTAGATTTATATTTTATTTTTCATACACAGGTGCTACTGATTCTTTGTTTGTTTCTTTGAACGCAAATTTGCAGCATTAGAGGAGCAACGAGGAATCTACCTTTACCAACGCAAGCGGAGACAATGTTTTGGTTCACCCATCTTATATGTGGGCACGCGGAAGAAGGAATTCTGAAACAAGTTGTAAAAGACCAACATTTAATGCTCCTATCCCTTAAAAAGGAAGGAGACGCATTGTAACACAAATTTGAAAAGCATATCAATAAAAGGGCCGTATTTTATATTGCTTTGATATCTTGTGTTCATGTTCTTTCTTTTTATGCATTTTTCAATCACATAGGGTTTAAGCGTTATTTTAGTTTCGTTTACATTGCATTTTAGGGTTTAAGTCTCACTCGTCCCTGGGTGAGACGAGTACTAATCCGCACTCGTTCCTAGGTGGAGCGAATAAGTAACAAATTGTCTAAAAGGTGCCAAATTGATCCCTGACTTGTAAAAGTGCTATGTGAGTGGTTAGAACCACTGTTTAACCTCTGGGGGCTGCCCTGGGGCTATGTGTGTTAGTGCGATCAATGTTTGTTGTCACATAATCGGATTGGTGCTGTTTTGGTGTCTACAGATGCCCCTTTTTGGAAAGCGCTGCACATGGTGCAGTGCTGAGCAAAAATAGATAACCAAAGCACTAATGATTAAGGTTTTCAGTAACCTAACCAACTCTTGATGCCCCAAGTATGAAAAGGGTACGCATTCTTGAATCCTTGCTTCTGACGAGCTAAGGAACTTAAATCAAGCATTAACCTGGTTCGATGAGGTATTACTTGAACTTAGACATTGATTAGTCATGAATAGGCAAAGGGCACAACCTTTTGTCCACGGGGGAACCTTGTGTTCATGCTTCAGGAATGCCAAGTGTTTGATCAGTTTGTGATTATTGCTTGTTTGCTGCCCCAAGCAGGGGCATGATTGTCTTTGTCAATGATTCTTTGAATGCATGTCATTTCCAAGATTGGGTATGTTGTTGTTGATTGGTGACTAAGTGTGACTACCCCCTCAAGCGACGAATCGATGAGGGAATGACCGACATGAGAAAAGCGATGAGTCGCTTGACCCAAGATGACTTAGGTAAGGGTGCCTTCAGTTGTTTCTATGATACCCTACTATGTTAGGGTTTTGTAGAGTAGTATGATAGAATTCATAGGGTGACCTATGAAATGGGTTCTGATTCATAGGCTAGGGGGTGAATCAGGTTTAGGATTTTCAAACTCCTTTTTCTACTAGCCTAAAATGCTTTTCAGGGCTTAGGAAGGTTCTATTATGTATTGAGGGTACCTGCAACAATAAAGAAAACTAGATATTACATTAGATTTGTAATAAAACTAGCCTAATGCAACCTTTTATGGGGGTCCCACCAAGTGTGCCAGAATAAAACTAACAAAAAGATACATTCATTTGATCAAGTAATTCAACACAATGTAAACTACTAAGAAATGCTACTTTTATTTCATAAAGGAATGCTTTATAGGTTACAGTGACAAATGTTCCTATTTTCTTTACAAAATACACAACATCCTGATGATGTCTTTAAGATTTCCTCAATGAAGGTGGGATTTTGTGTACACATGCCACCAATATGTTTTGCTGGTGTGGTTTTCCTTCTGCACCTAGTTTTTAGGCCTGCAAAATATGATTAGTAAGTTTGGGGCCTGCCTCAATCAAGCCCCATAGTGATAAAAGACAAAATCAACATAAAAATAGCATGAAATAATGATAAAAACTAAACTAGAATGTTATTAAAACATAAAATAACTGATACCTATTGATTTTGTTGGTGTAGACCCACTACAAGGTCAATTCGTAGGTCATGGGGTGAATTGGAATCCAGATTCATAGGTCAAGGGGGAAATTTTTATTGTGACTAATTTTTGGTGGAGATCCTTTATTCAGATGGGCTCCAAAGGTGCTCTGATGTTGTTTGCATAGTCTGGAATTGTCATATGTGACTCTGTTATGATTTTGGAAGAGTTTTTGTAAGTTTACCGAAGGGGGGAGAGAGATAAAATGGGAGGGGAAACCATCTATTTATAGGATAGGCTGAGTTTAGGAGAGGGGGCCAGATAAACCAACCCTTAAAGTTACTCCATGTTGGAGTTAAATTAGGGTTTGAGTAGGTATTAAGCCCACATTCCTTAGAGAAATATCTTCTCCTTAGACATGTGTGAGGAAGAGTTTTTGTTAGCTAGGGTTAGGTAAGTCCTAGGTTAGGTTAGGGTTTAGTTAGGGATTTTATAAATATCCTAACTAATATCATGGTGCACACATGTGTGGGAGTGTGCTTAGGGCTAATTTGGCTTAGAACCCTAATTAAACTCACTTAAGGGATAAAGTGCATGTAAGTGAAATTCAATGATGAATTAGAATGTTAATTAGCCTAATTAGGATTTTTAGTGGGGGAATGGTCCCATGGGGTCCTAATTAGGTGTAGGAAATGGCTTAGGTGGCCTTAGGGGGCTAGTATATGGATTTTGAGTGGGTAGGAAGCATCATGGGTGCATTTTACCTAGTTTTTGTAGGTTTAGGAGCCTACAGATGACTAAGGTAGCCTACAGATGACTAAAGCGGCCTATTATGGCATTTGATGACCTAGAAGAAAGCATGTATGAATTTTGGGTGTCTACATATATATGATGATATGTATATACTCAGCTTGGTCAATAATTTTGATTTTGTATGCATTGATATTGAGAGATATGTATGTATGTTGGCATTATTTAAGTTATGTATTTATGATGATGATTATAAAGGATGTATTTGATTTGATTATGAGATGTTATTTGTGAATGTTGATGAATGATATGAAATATGTTAGAAATTTTAAGACTTTTAGTGTGTGTAAGCAAGATTTTTGGATGTGTGTGTTTGATTTATACCATCATATATGGTAAAAGTAATCAATGACATAATAACGGTTATGTTTGGCATATGAATAGATGATGACATAATAAATTATGTAAGATGCATGGTAATGCAAATCTAATAATGATGTGTATGCAAATGGTTGACTGATTGACTTAAATAATACCTATTTATTGTGACAACTTTCTAGTTTGATAACTAAGCAACATGTATGTTTGTTTCTTCTACTCAGGTATTTCAGATGGTAGAAGAGATTTCTAAAGAGTTAAATATTTAAGTTTTGTCATCAAACCCCTATATTAGTTAAATGAAATTTTTTGCACCCAAAATCATCCTAAATAAGGTTGAGCCTATCATGGATCTATGTGTGTATAGAGCGATTAAGTTCATTTACCAATTTTGAGTGAGGTTGGACTAACCAATTGTAAACTTAGCCAAATAAACTAGCTCATCCATAAGCATGTATTGGTTTATACAAAATAAGGTCACTAATGTGACATACATGTCACCACTTGTAAGGTATAATCCACTGCCAGTCAAGCATCTATAGCCTTGGTGGATATTAACCCCATGATCTATGAACCTAAGGAACTTAGGGATTCAAGATTTTTGATGGTGCTCTTTTGTTTCTTTTTCTATTTTTTTTTGTAACTTGTCCTTTTGTCAAACCTCAATATTTTCAATCATGTAAATGATAGGATGAGTAGGGGAAACCTTTCTCTCAATGGCCAGTGTACATAATGTATTTTCACTAGACTCAAATTTGTTTAATGTGCACATGTGTTTGATCCATGAAAGTACTCTAGTCATGCAAGGAAAATTTAAAGTTGCATTAGAACCCAACGAGGTTTGATGAACCTTGATGATATTGACTAAAATGATTGATTAAAAGAAAATACTTCCATTACTAATAGATAAATTTATAAGAATTGAACATGACATCCTGATAGTTGCGATGACTAATTTATAATTTTTTTATGGAATGAAATATGCCTATGTGCAAGCGGATAGATAATAATACCATGAGGATGTAGACACTGGTGAAATGTATGACAATTGGATGGGTATGTACATGAACATCCACAATGAACTTTATATTTGGTTAAGCGAACCAAATGTGGTTGTTTACATATATTCACATATTCAAAAGGGAGACAATAATGACATAGAAGTCTCATGAGATAATATATGCATGGATGCAATGACTGATGTATTTGCAAATATTTAGTGATATCAACATGAGTGATTTATAAAAATATCAGAAGGAAGAAGAAGAAGCAAATAAATTGAAGAAAAATGAGAAGTATGAAGAGAAGAAGAAACCTATCCTAGGTATGTAGCCACTCAAAGCATGACCATAAAATAGAGATAGTGGGAAGATAAAAGAGGGGAAATGAAGAGTGAGGAATATGGAAAATATGCCACAGGTATGTAGCCACTCAAAGTGTGACCATACAACAGGGATAGGATAAAGAGGAAAGAGGGTAGTGAATAAGAAAGATAACCTAAATAAGTATGACATTGTATTGCGAAGTAGTTCTTTTTGTATTTTGTTTATTTTTTATTTTTGTTGTTTTTGATATAGAATGTACAAGAATGTGTAGACCTTTGTTTATAATAGGTAAAGTGTTAATTTAAATTCTTCTTTAAAACACTAAGGATATCCTTTTGATGAGGTTTACATTCTATTTTAACTACCAATGAACTCTACCTCTTTAATAACTTTGATAGAATCTCTTATTTTCCTTATTTTAGTTGATATAAGTCTACAAGAGTAGTGGTCCCTTCTATGTTTATAGAAAATTATTGATAGGTTTTTAACCTAGCTCCCTAAATATCTTAAGAGAATGGTAAGGTAACTAAAAATACCATTTTAATGCTAATGCTACAAGATTTTGAGGAAATTATTTCAACAATAGTACTGTGTTGTACAATATGCTAATGCAAGCAAGCATGAAGATTTTGATGTGGTATATAGGATCACCCAAACCATCATATTTGGGAAGCTTAGGGAATTAAAAAGGATGTGAAAAGGCCAATTATCCATAAATAGGTCTAACAGTTGGTTACGCATATCATAAAATATGCATATTTTTTTTTAGAATCCTTGAAGCAAAGATACTTGTTAGGTTAATTTCTATCCTTGAGATATTAGAGGTTAATTTTTTTAATTCAATGGGTTTTGTAAGGATGTATAGAAATCCAATTTTGATATGCCTAATAAAATTAACTTTAAATAAAGACAACATCATACCAATAATCAAGCATCTCAACCCAAGAAATCTAAACATCAAATCAAGCCTTCTTCAAAAATACCACTAGTTGTGAAAAGTACTACTATCACTTTTGATAGAGTGTGGAACTTTTGAAAAATACTCATTTTTGGTCATTTGACTAGTCAACATGACCATTGATTAAAATAGTCAATCAAGTGCAAAAGCACTAGTGGTACTTTTTACATTTAGTGGTGCTTTTGTTAACACGTGCATAATCTCTATATGCAAATTACTTAATCCCACTCTCTGCTTAGATCACAAATTACATGCCCACTCAATAGGCCTACAAAATTAAAATTTTGGTATTTCCCTAAAGGTATTTTAGACCTATTTTACCTCCTTAATTTTCCCTCTAAAAACCTATAAATGCTTCCCTTGAGTGAGCATTTAATAACACAATTCTTGGTAGCATCACTCTACTAAAAATTCTCTTCATTCTCTTTCATTCTTGCATTTGGAGCTTCTCCATAAAGAATTTGAGAAAGTCAATAAAATTAAAGAGGAATTGGGATAAGGAGGCTATATTTATTAAGGAGATTTTTCTAGATAGCACAATCACTACCTCTTCTTTCTATTTCATCTCCTTGTTTTCATTTCTTGCATTTCCCCTTCATTTTGACCTTGCTAAATTGGTTTCTTCATTATTGTAGTCATTATTATTGATGTTGCTTGTTATATTTTGCATCTAAATTCTATTTTCAAACCTCTAATAGGTATTTTATGCCTCCATTACCTTATTTGTGATAAGTTTTATTTAAGTTTTAATATCTAATCATTTGCAGGATTTGTTTTTCTCCATTCAACATAATAAATTTTAATTTTACATATTATTTGAGCATTTAGTCTTTGCAATACATTTTTTTGTAGACATTCATGTTTATTTTATCTAATCTTATCTCATCTATAGGATCATTTTCATTTTGAACATTTTTATATGCTTATAATCACTTTTCTTGTAGGCTTATATGTTTATTTAGCCATTCAACTTCATATTTTTATGCTCTTACCATTAAGCTTTGTTGCAATTTCATACTATACTTAATTTTCAATTCTTCTATGATTTTTTTAATCTCATGCTAAAATCATTGTAGGCATAATAGTCTTTTACTTGTTTTATCATAACATTCACTTTGTATTGAATACTTTCTAACAACTCTTTTGGCTTGAAACATCATCAAATACCTAATGTATACTTAATTTTTAATAGCAATATATTATCATTTTGACTCTATAATATCCATTCAATAGAATTTCATTTATCATATCATAGATAACATAAGCTTTTATAATCATATTCTCTTATTTTGTAAGCATTTTTAGGGTATTTTCTAGGAATTTAGATACCTTCATATTCTCATTTGAGACATAATAAAGCAACCAATTGTCATTATAATTATTCCCTACCATATTCAACTTACCTTGCAATTTTGGGAAAATTAAAAATTACTTGACAAGATTTTCTAAATTCCTAAGCCCTAGACCCTAGGGATTGGATGTTTTAGCTCTTTTCTCTAATTTTGGACTAGTTAGAACTAATTAGATTAAAATTTACCCTTTAAATTCATCCATTCCTAGTTTTAGGTCAAATTTACCACTCCCTATAGCAACTAGAACTTTCAACTCTCTAGTTTCACATTGTCCAAAATCACCAATCCCTGACAAAAGCATTAATGGCACTTTTGCCTAGTTGTGGCACTTTTGAACCTTTAAATTTTACTTCCAAATACAAGGTATATTCCAATTTTTGTTTTATATAAGGTGGTTTAATTAATTTTGTAGATAACATATCATCTCTCTGAACTTGGATAGGCCCCCAAAAATAGACCTACCTAACTTTTTTTCCTTCAAGTTTTGTATGATCTAAAAGTGCTAGTCAAATTCAAAAGCGCCAATGACACTTTTACTTCTTAGTGGAACTTTTGTTCAACCTCTATAATATGTAATTATTCAACACGATATTCTATATTTACTCATTTCTTTCTATTTTTTGTTTTCTCATCTTTCTCTCTATAATTTTGTTTGTATAAAATCACATTTATGTAGGGAAATCACGGAAAACTTTAGGATAGCCAAATTTATTTTACAAAATGCAAATAGGAAAGAAATAAAAGTCATTTAGCTACATTTCAGGCTAATTTTATTGATTCATAATCCCTTCTTTACCATTGAAAAGAAAAAATTCTTATAGTAGAGTTCATCATCCAAATTTGAAGGGTATATTAGGTTAGAAAACTTGTTTTCTTGCATTATTGTTTGATTGTATTTAGCATACAAATTTAGGTGATATTTCCTTTAATTTTGGTAAATTTTATTTTAAAAAAATCTTATAGAGACAAAAACTTATATGTTTTTTGAATTAACCCATAAAACACCTCATGATATTGAACATAAACATACAAACTTAAACATAAGCTTGGAGGTGGAGCCTACTCATGCGAAGATCAATCTTCAGGGTCTACTTTAGGAAGAGTTATATGTGGGAAAGAAGAGGTCCCAATAGATACTCCCATGCATTGGTTAGTTTCTAAATCTACATTTTGGTAAACCCAACATGAACAAGTTTCTTTGCCTTGCAAGATAAAAATTATTCAAACTTAAACAAGATCATCTAGTTTGTTTGCATAATGTAAATCACATTAATCAAACATAATAAGGACATTACCAAATTTTTAGTCCAATTAGGGGAAGAATAACAACCCCTTGAGTAAACTAACATACAAACCTTAGGGGGGTTCTCTTGTCTAGTACATTATGGTGGTCTAATGAGAATCATAAGGTAAGCTATTTTTCCAAGGTGACATAAGGATTTCAAAACATCTTCTCTTCTTTGCTTTAATAAATATGGAAACAAAATTTAATAAAATTAATCTCCTTTCCTTAAAAACTCCAAACATATGTCTCAAAATCCTTATAATACCTAAAGCAAGGGCTTAGCATCAACATCCTTTGAAATTTTTACACATGAGCATGAACAAGTAGAAAACACTTGGGGAAAGCATGAACTTAGAGAAGAAGAACATGATACTCAAAAGGTAACTTTTGATTATATAGATCATATTATAGAATATGTTAAAAGAAAAAAATACATCTTCTTTGATATCCTTAGAGAGGAACTAGAAGAACAAAATAGAAGAGAACTTTCTACTTCTCATAAAAATATTGAATATTCCAATAGGCAATCTACAATTGCAAAAATGAATGAAAATCAAAACAAACTTGCTAATATTAATGTAGCTATGGCCAATCCAACTGATTCTACAACTCCCACGACTGTATCTATAAGTGCACATATTGTAGGTATACCTATTCCAAACCCCAATTATACTAATCTCTTTTTATCAAATAATTTAGGTTTTGGTTATATGCCTATATATACTACATCCAATCAAGTTACTAAATATTTTGTAACTTTACCTTTTATATCTCAACCCCTGCTAATTTTACCTACACCACAAAATCCACCAAATGATAAATTTCAAAATATCAATGCTAAACATGAACATGTTGAAAATATGGATTCTAAGTTTGAAGAATTAGAATACCAAATTTCCTCTCTTCAAGAATCATCCAAACAAAAACACTCTTTTGATGAATTTTATAGTGAACCTTTAGACCCTATGGTCATCAATCATCCTTTTCCACCTAAATTTGGAACTTGTATGTTTCAAATATACAATAGCAAATAAGATCTCATCAATCACTTGAGGTTGTTTCAAATTACATGTAGTGATATAACTAATGATGAAAGGTTACCCCTTAGGTTATTCCCTAAAACTCCTAGTGGGCTAAATGGTATTTCTAAATACCTGTTTACTCTATTAAAAGTTTCAAAGAACTTATGGATGTTTAAAAAAAAAAATGTTTAGTCTATATAGAAGATAAAGTCACCATAGATGACCTATACCAGTTTAAACAATCTAAAAATAAATATTTTTTAAATTTCCTAGCTAAATGGAGGGCCCTAGTTGGAATAATTCAATATATTCCTCTCTCTAAGGAACTATTTCATATCTTCATAAGAATCATTCATGAACAATTATCTTATCCTTTAGAAATGACCAATATTACCTCTTTTGAAGAAGTTGTGGACATGGCTCAAAGTGTAGAAGTTGTCCTTATAAGACAAGGACAACTTAGCTATTATAAGGAAAAAGAAAAAATTTCTAATAAAGGTGTAATTGATAGTGTAGAGGATGGTGTAACTGATTCCCATCAAACCAATAATTTAAGCACAACTCAAAATGCTCCTCAAAAGTTATTATTATCAAAACAAGATAAATCAAAGTGATAATTTATAAATATTGGTCAAACCCCAACTATCATGCTAAAAATGCTCCTTGATTCAAATATGATAACCCTTCCAGCTATTAGACCATGGGATACTATAAAATAGTTACCCCATTGATATAAATATGATTAAAATTATGACTATCATCATGTAGAGTGTCACAATATTGATAGGTGTATCACTTTGAAAACCTTATTCAATATCTCATAGAAGAATGAAAAATTGTTTTCAATCAAAAAGAGACTCCTAATAAATACTTAGAAATCCTTTAAAATTATTTTCTAGATCATAATTAAAAAACTACCAATTTTATAGGCACAATTCACTTGTCCAAAGCATCCTATGCAATAACTACATAACAAGTTAAAGGTCAATCCTCAACCATCTATACAATGACCATTGGTCCTTCCTCACAACACTAAGGTGAATGATTCTGTAAAATCACCTTTAGTCCTTGTACTTCCTAAGAATACATTACATTTGTTTGATATTTTACCAAAACTAGAAAATATACCAAATAATATTTTTCTTTTAGAGTTTCTAAAAGCCTCACCTGCTCATAGGGAAATATTGCTTAATATTTTGAGTGAACAAGAAGTCCCTCAAGATATGTCTCCTAATGATATTTCCAATATAGTAGGTTTAACTATAATTAATAGTGCTAGCCTAGTATTCCATGAGAAAAACACACCTCTTGAAACAATATAAAGAGATTCACTTAATTATTTAATAGCCTAAATTGGAGATAAACACATTAAGATAGACTTGGTTGATAATGGATCAACTCTCAATGTTTTCAATGTAAAATTTTTACAAACTTTTGATTTAAGTAAAAAATATTTACAATAATATGACCTTGTTATTAAAGCCTTTGATAATGAAGAATGAGAGGTCATAGGATCAAGTATGACCACATGTCCTTAACACCCTATTTTATGTTATATCAAGTGATGCAACTTATAACATGTTACTTGGTAGACCTTGGATTCATGCCATGAAGGTAGTATAATCTACCTTACACCAATGTTTAAAATATGACTATCAAGAAAGGATTCTCCAAATTCCTAGGGATCTAAAACCTTTTGCCTATTTCCAACTATTATACATTCAATAAAAGGAATTTAACCTTTGTCTCTCACTTCAATAAACCTTACCATAAAATTCATATTAATCAAACAAAGGTAAATAAATATTAGAAAAAAATCCCGTTCACTTAGGAGATGATCCTCAATCTTCTTCAAAAGAAAAATTAATCTAATCCATAAAAATAATTATGCTTTTGCATATTTGGTTATCCTTTAACTTTCTCCTCGCATTGTGGGTTTACCTAATAGGAAATTCCTAAAAGTACAAATAGGAAATTGTTCCTTTATCTATGATAAATCCACTTTCGATGAAAAATTGGAGGTGGTAACTCCATACATAATGAATGAATGTATGCATCATGTTACATGTCATATACATTTTCTATATCTAAATAAAATTTAGTCAATATGGGCTATCAAGGAAAAGGCTTAGGTCAATGTGTATACGGAATTATAGAGTATTTAGAAGCCAACACTTGGATAGGATGTTGTGGGATAGGATATAAATTACACCAAATCATTACATGGTTCATAATGGGATGATGATGACAAGAACAAATGATGGTCTCTTCTCAATGTAACACCTCATAAGACAATATATTTTACCCATATCAACATGTTAACAATTAACCACCCTTAAATTACATCAAACAAATATCTTAAATATTCTTGCAATCATGATCACATTGAAGAATCTCTCAATAAAATATTCAACCTATATTATACCCAACTACTTTAACTAGAACAAATGGTATTATATCCCCAAGAATTTTAAGAATTAGGGGTACTACCCAATCCTTCTCAATTTGAGGATAAGTCACAAATATTAATTGAAGAAATAATAGGCATCAACATTAGAACTAATGAGGCTCCTCAAATATTGAAATTAGGAAAAGTCTTAATGCAAGATGAACAAACAAAATATACCAACCTTTTAAAATAATTCAATGACATTTTTTCTTGGACTTATGCAAACATGCATGCACTTTATTCCTCATTAGTTGTGCATAATATTGTTGTACATCTAGATGTTAAACCAATTAAACAAAATATTAGAAAAATGCACCCTAAATCCACCCTTCTAGTTAAAGATTAACTTTAAAAAAAAATAGATACTGGATTAATTAAATCCATATATTATTCGAATTGGATATCTAACATTGTACCTATTACAAAGAAAGAAGGATCCATTCTAATTTGCACATATTTTAGAGATATAAACAAAGCATCCCCCAAGGATGACTTTCCATTACCAAACATAGACATGATAGTAGACTTCACTGTAAGATCCAAAATATTATCTCTAGTGGATGGATTTTTAGGATACAATCAAATAAAAATCACTCCTAAAGACCAATCCAAAATTTTCTTCACAAATACCTAGGGTAAATTTTGTTACCAGGTCATGCCCTTTGGTCTAAAGAATGCATGAGCAATATATCATCGTGCATAAGGCTCGTTCATGCTGAGAATTACAGGGATTCAATATCTATTCCCTTCTTTTCTTCATATTTATTTGGGATATTTGATCATGATTTAGTGATGAAAACCACTATTTATTTTGAATTTTTGTTTTCCTTTTGAGAAAGGGGTTTAGGTAGTGATGATAATCACTGTTTACTTTGTTTTTTTTAATTTTTATTTGTTTGGAATTTTTGTGGTGATGATAATCACTTGTTTTTGAATTTTTTCTTTGTTCAATATTTTGCTTGTTTTGATTAAAGCAGGGGATTTCTTTGGGTAGGGCTGAACTTGCCCTTTTGCAAATTCTTAGAATTTTTGAGACAGTCACACATGGGGATGAGCAAGATAAACCTTTTCACCTTAGGATACCTAGTAACACTTTGCAGCTTTCATATTTCCCTTTTTTTAAATAGGATTTTAGAGTTTTGATTAGTGATAGGATTCTAAAATATACCAAGTGCTATCAAAACTAAACCTTACCTATAAAAATCTAAGACAACTTTCTACAAAGTTTGATAAAACTGCTAGGTATGGCTGAGTGATTGGAAAACCCTAGTATATTCCTTATAGCAATAGGAGGGGGTTGTGTTGAAAAACACAATTACACACATGGGTTATGGATGATGATGGATTTTGATGATGCATGATAGATGTACAAATGTGGTGTCATTTGTAAGATTGCAAACACAAATGTATCTAATGCAAATGTGATGGATGGAAATGCCTAATGCAATGCAACTAAGCGAATGCAAATGAAAACACGTAATGCAAATGTTTTTGTATTTTTGATGCTTTCAATTATTTTTGGGCTTTTGATCATTTTGAATGTTTTTGATATTTTTATTTTTCTTTTTTGTATTTACATGGTGGAATCGGTAGCCGCCATGAATTCAGGCAGGCTGTCCAACTTTTTATGGCCACCATAGTATTATGCATTGTCCGCCCCAAAAGTTGCCATACAGATCTTCATGCATTCCGCCCCTATAACCACCATGCCACAATCATTTTAAACTTTTTACGCTGCTGAAAGCACCAGGAAAGGGACAAGCGTTCAGTTCGGCGAGGCCCAATATTTGAACCTTGGAGATATTTTGATTTTAAATTGTTTTTGTGCTTTTGATTATTTTGAATGTTGACCAAAGGGCTTATGGTGCCTTTGGGGCTTTTTGTGATTTGACCAAAGGGCTTTAAGATGCCTTTGGGGATTTTGTGAGTTGACCAAAGTGATTTAAGATGCCATTGGAGCCTTTTGTGATTTGACCAAAGGGCTTTAAGATGACTTTGCAGATTTTCATTTTTACTTTTAATGTTTTTCGATTTGATTGAATTTTATGATTTCTATTGTTTTTGGAATTTTGGAGCTATTAGAATTTTTTTGATATTTTGTTGGTTTATGCATGAAATCCCTTCAGATGAATGATATTGAGGGTCTCTAGCTCCTCAAAACCTTCTAGAGTTGCTAGGCAATATGCCCTAGTCCCCATATTATTTGAGATGATATAGGGACCTATCCAATTAGCCATAAATTTTTCTCGTAGATGTGGTGGTAGATTTGAGTTCTATTGGTTTTATTTTAGCACAAGATCCCCAACTTTAAAGTCTCTTAGATGGACTCTACTATTATAAGCTCATGTTAGATGGTCCTGGTAAACATGAAGGTGCTCAAGGGCATTGACGCGTTGTTCATCATGAGGGTCATTTGATCCAAGTGAGCTTGTCGTGCAATGTCATAATTGATGAACTCTCTCAATGTGATGCACAATATCAGAATATCTAACTCTAAGGGCATAATGGCCTCAGTGCCATATACAAGAAAAAATGGTGTTGCCCCAATGGGCATTCGTATACTAGTCCTATAAGCCCATAATGCTAAAGGTAATTGTAGATGTCAATCCTTATGATTTTCTTTCACCGTATTATTTAATATGGCTACTATTGTCTTGTTTAAGGTTTCCTCTTACCCATTTTCCTATGGATAGTATGGTGTCACAAAACTTTGTTGAATGTTGTATTTGGTTATTAGAGCTTGTACATTTTTGTTTTTGAATGATGGATCATTATTCGAGATTATCTTGAAAGGTACCCCAAAATGACAAATGATATTGTGAAGTATGAATTCCATAATTCAAGGACCAATTATTGAGGTTAAGGGGACCACTTCCATCCACTTGGTGAATTACTCAATGGATGTTAAGATAAATGTGTGTCAACCCAAATATGGAGGAGAAATATTTCCAATTAGATCAAAACCCCACTAAGAAAATGGCCAAGCTTCCTGAATGGGATATAAGGCCTGATATGGCAAGTGCATCAGGTTTACATGATATTTATATTTAATGCATTTCTTGATATAATCACAACAATCCTTCTCCATGGTGGGCCAGTAGTAGCCCATTCAAAGGATTCACTTGGCAATGGCCATGCCACTGAAGTGGCCACCACACATACCATTGTGAGCTTGTAAAATCACCCAAGCTGATTCTTGGGACTCTAAGCAATGTAGGAGAACTCCATCATAGCTTTGAAAATACAATATACCTCCTATAAAGACAGATCTAGTCACTTTGTGCTTGAATGCTTGTATCTCAGTATGCGATAGTCCTTGTGGGAAAACTCCCAGTCTAAGGAAATATTACAATTGGGATAGCCAATCTTGATAGGCTACGACCTTGATAGCTAAAACATTTTGTTCCTCCTACAACTCAATTTGCACAATTACATATTGAGTAACAACCTTGTGGCAAATAGAGGTACCATTCCCCATAGGTTCCTAATATATCAGGGACCCCCAAGGTACCTTATTCAAGAAGTCTTTGGCTCTACAGAACTAGTCATGGTTTGGATCTATATGGATCATGTTTACTGATTCATTGTTATCCATGGCCTCCCACTGGATCACTTAATGTGAGAGCATTTTGATGTGAATGATAGTGAAATCGATAGATGGATTCTAAGGGATCAAGGATCCCAAAGATGCCATGGTGTCTGTAAACCTATTTGATGAACGAGGAATTGCATTGATGTCGTACCATTTGAGTTTGGCTAGATATGTGTCAACAAGCTCCCTATAAGATTTCATGATATGATCCTAACATTGAAACAATTCTTTGACCTGGTTGACTATGAGGAGGGAGTCATCGAAGATATTTAGCCTTTTTATTTTCATGGAGATGACTTTTTGGAGACCCAAAATTAGGGCCTCATATTCTGTGTTGTTATTGGTGCAAATGAATTATAGCTTGAATGACAAGGATATTATATCACCTTATGGTGTGAAAAATATAATCTCTGCACCGCCTCCTTGCTCACACTTCAAACATCAAAGAACAAAGGCGTGCTTGCTTCATTTTTTGGTTCTTCAGGTTCGGATTCTTCTGATAGTGCAAAGACCATATCATCCAAAATATCTATGGTAAGGGGCCTACTATTCTATAGAGGCACCTTAGCCAGCTAATCAGCTATGAATTTTGCCTTGATGGACTTTTGGCTTATGAATTCCAAATCAAATTATGTTAGTAGCATGATCCACTGTGCAGTACATATATTATGATGTCTTGTTCATCATATACTGTAAAGGATTTTTCTTGAATATTACATATGTCGTATGGCTCAACATGTAGTGGCACAATTTCTTGGTTGTAAATACCACTGCTAAGCATAGCTTCTCCACGTATGCATATCCAATTTTGTAGCTCACTAGGGTGCGGCTAATATAATATATCACTTACTCTTTGTCTTGCATGTTATTTTGAACCAACATGGTGTCTAAAGAAAAATATGTAGCAGATATATATAACATGAATGGCACGTTTGTACTGGGTGGAGCTAGAACTGGTAGTATTGCTAGGTACTCTTTGATCTCAACAAAGGCTTGCTGACACTCTTTGTCCCATTGGAATGGAACTCCCTTATGTAGTAGCCGATTCATGAATCAACATTTATCCAATAGTTGTCTCATAAATTGCTTTATGGATGCTACTTTACCTTGTAATATTATTAGTTCTTTGATGTTTGTGGGTGGAGCCATTTCCTGGATAGCCTTTACCTTTGCTGGATCTACCTCGATGCCTCACTTAGAAATGATGAATCTCAAGAGTTTTCCATAAGTCATGCCAAAGATGCATTTCTTAGGATTCAACTTGACATTGTGCTCAATCAGGCGATCAAAGACCTTTATGAAGGTCTCAACATGCTCTTCATGTAGCAATGACTTGGCTAGCAAATCATTGATGTAGTATTCTAAAATTATGTGCATGTAATTATGGAAAATGTATGTCATAGCCGTTGATATGTGGCACCAACATTTTTAAGGCCAAAAAACATAACTTTGTAGTAGAATATCCCCCATGGAGTAGTGAACGCGGTTTTATGTTGGTCTTCAGGTTTAATCTGAATCTGATTGTAACCAAAAAAACCATCCATTAGGAAGAGCATCTCATGACCTGCAGTTGCATCCACAAGTGCATCTATGTTGGGCAATGCGAATGAATCCTTTGGGGTTGCCTTGTTGAGATCCCTAAAGTTTGTGAAAATGTGGACTCTTCCATTAGGTTTTCCTATGAGCACCATGTTTGATACCCACTCTAGATAGTCGATAGGAACAATAAAGACTACATCCAATAATTTTTGTAACTCATTTTTAACCATCAAAGTGACGGTTGGATGCATCTTTCTAAGCTTTTTCTTGACCGACTTATTCATAGTATCTATCGATAGGTTGTGGACAACCAACTTTGGATATAGTTTCAACATGTCTTTTTAGGTCCAAGCAAAGAGATTTGGTCTCTCTCTTAGTAGATAAATTATGATGGACTGTTATTCTAGAGATAGACTTTCTATAAACTTGAATTTCTTTGGTTTATAGGGATAATTGCTGATGTCTACCTTGAAAGTCTCCTCTATTGCCATGTGGGACCTATCCTCAATCTCGTGATGAGTGGGGATTAAATGAATATCATCTACTAGATTTATAGTTCCCACTATCTCAGGGTTGAGACTAGCATGATAGACATCATGGGCACAACCTAAAGCAAAATGGAATGGTTGCAACATATCTTCAATTGGGAATAAATGTTCAGGATCTAGGGGTGAATCTATGCGATCCCAATCAATAACGTCTAGATTAAGACACAATGTTTTTTTAGAATTTTTTGGGTTATGAAGTGGAGAGGTCAAATCAATGTAGATCATGTTGATGGATAGAATGGGATCCCCAGGACCATACGAGTGGAACTCTATATCCTGGGTGTGCCTTCTATACTCACGATGAAGCTTTGGGGGCATAGGGATCTTAGGAACTGGTCTATGGATAGATGATATGATGGGGTTATTTGGTAGTAGCTACTCTTTGAAGGTGGGTATATTTGGATTGACCATGTGATGGATGGCATCCAGGTTTACTAATATCCTTAGGAAGCGAAGGTTGCGGTCTATGGTGTGAAGTAACACTTCTTGTTCAACAAGAATATTGACTTGTTGGAGGTGAAGCTCAAGGTAGGCCCTTTCGGCTTCACTCCCAAGGTTGTCATTGCTTGTGGGAGAACCATCATTTCTGCCTATGGGGTTTGGGCATTGATTTCATTATTGATGCCTAAGATAGATCGTTTCAATTTCATCTTCAAAGTCATCATCACTTATCCAAAAGCCATTGGCATTGGTTTTTGGTCCTAGGATGGGCTGGTGGCTGGCTTGCTGATGCCCTAGGTAGGCCATCTCAATCTCATATTCATAGTTATCATTACTTGTGAATAAAATATTGGTGTTTACTATGGGCCCTAGCATTTGATGCACATGTATTATGAAGACCATCTTAGTTGAATATTTTGTATCATAGCCACTCTTGTTCGAAATGCATCCTCCCTCATCTGAGATGCATTCACTTTCATCTTATATGTAACAACTTTATACGTGGCCTATCAAAAAAAAATTATGCACATACCGAGGCCCATGGTAGGCTAGGCCGGTTCCATCTTTGTCCTTTCTTAGAACATAATCATACTCCTCCTGATCATGGCCATGCATTGAATCCTGCCCCCATAAGATGGATTTTGATGGGTACACTTTAGGAGAGGATTCAAGGTGGTATACCTTAGGTGGTGCGATATTTACCATTGACACCCATTCATAACCCCAAAGGTTTTTGTGTGGGGAGCGATAGGGGTTCCAGTCAATGTCCTCTTTGAACCCAATGCTTAGCCTGTCTAAGGTTGCTTCTAGAGAATCATCATTACTCTACATTTGATAGCCAAACCACACCTATCAGTAGGTAGTTGGTACTATGGCTAGAAGGGTAGTCATTGCCTTTGCTCATATAGGCCTAAGCCATAGCCTTGCTAGTGGTACTACTACTCGAAATACCTTAGAGCAAACTCTAGATTTGACAGATAATGAACATTTGTGTTGAAAGGTTCATCCCTGTTCCTTTCTATATTAGAAGTAGTGTGGGCATAATATAGCCCAGCATATATAAAATTAGTCTAGTTGGGTTGCATACCTAAGGGAACCACTATCCCTACTGGAAAACTGGGGACTCTTGGCCATCCCATGTCTTGTACAAACTCAATTATTGACATGAACGTTATATTCAATACAAGATATTCACCTAGTGCAGTTTTGGCTAGGTGAATTGTCACCTATGGTGCATATGACGCTATTGATAATGTAGGCAAGATAGGCTAAGATATCTCCTTGGTGGTTTCTTGGGAGTGCTCCTCATCCATGGGAGTAGGGATCCCTATAGTTGTTATGGTCATAAGTTCATTGGGTCCTTCTGAAAGCACGAGATTCCAGAAACAAAAAGGATAAACTAAAATTGCAATGTAAATGAAACTAAAATAACGCTTAAACCCTATGTTATTGAAAATTGCATAAAAAGAAAGAACATGAACACAAGATATTAAAGCAATATAAAAATCGGCCCTTTTATTGATATGCTTTGCAAATTTGTGTTACAATGCGTCTCCTTCCTTTTTAGGGGATAGGAGCGTTAAGTGTTGCTCTTTTACAACTTGTTTCAGAATTCCTTCTTCCACGTGCCCACATGTAAGATGGGTGAACCAAAACGTCATCACCGCTTGCGTTGGTAAAGGTAGATTCCTCGCTGCTCTTCTAATGCTGCAATTTCAAAGAAAAAAACAAAGAATTAGTAGCACCTGTGTATGAAAAATAAAAGATAAATCTAACTATGGCTAAAATGAATCTAAATGAACTGAAAACTTGACAAAAGCATAAACATGAAACTAGCTAAAAACTACAAAAGAAATAAAGCGGGGGGGTTCCCGAAGGCAAAACACCCATGGGTGAAACTTTGCTTCGACACCAATCCGCTTGGGATGGGTTCGTAACCTGATGTGATGTGTTGTCGACAAATTGATAGGATATTATGGTCAGAAAGATCGGTGTTGGTCCTTGATTCGTGCCTTCAAAAGTCACCCAATAACCTCTATTTTGATTAAGAGATTATGGATGTTGAAAACACAAATCGCAAGTAAATGAATTAGCAGCACTTCGTCGCTCAAAATGCTCCTTCTCTGTATATCTTTTGGGTGAGGAAACTCACCATTTTATAGACCCAAGGGGTCTCTTTGAATTAACATGCAAAAATGTTTCTTTTCATGAATGCTTTTTGTGTCAAAAGAAGACTTCTTCTTGATCAAGGGATTCTTAACTGTCTCTGTGCATGTCTTTGTATGTTTTAGAAAAACTCACTTGCACTCCCATGCAATGCAGGGATAGCTAAGTGGCAAATCTGAGTTGTCTTAAAAAAGCTTACTCTCATTCCCATGCAGTGAAGGGAAAGTCAATTGGCAGATATGAGTTGTCAAAAGAACTCACTCGCACTCCTATGTCATGCAGGAAAAGCTAAGTGGCAGTTCTGAGTTGTTATATGCCGAGATCTGACTTTTTGTCGATCAAACCTGACATTCGTCCCACCCCGAAGCGAGCACTGGTAATCGTCTCTGGGTGAGACGAGTATCAATCTGCACTCATCCTTGGGTGGGACGAATAAGAAGCTGAGTGTCTAAAAGATGCCAAATTGATTTCTGACTTGCAAAACTACTGTGTGAGTGGTTAGAACCACTGTTTAACCTCTGAGGGCTGCCCTGGGGGCTATGTGTTCTAGTGCGATCAGTGCTTGTTGTCACATAATCGGATTGGTGCTAATTTGGTGTCTATAGATGCCCATTTTTGGAAAGTGCTACACGTGGTGCAGTGCTGAGCAAAAATATATAACCAAAGCACTAATGATTAGGGTTTCTCAGTAACCTAACCAACTCTTGATGCCCCAAGTATGGAAAGGGCACGCATTCTTGAATCCTTGCTTCTGACGAGCTAAGGAACTTAAATCAAGCATTAACCTGGTTTGGTGAGCTATTACTTGAACTTAGACATTGATCAGTCATGAATAGGCAAAGGGCGCAACCTTTTTTTGTGGGAACCTTGAGTTCATGATTCATGAATGCCAAGTATATGATCAGTGTGTGATAATTGCTTGTTTGCTGCCCCAAGCAGGGGCATGATTGTCTTTTGCAATGATCCTTTGAATGCGTGTCATTTCCAAGACTGGGTATATTGTTGTTGATTGGCAGCTAAGTGTGACTACCCCCTCAAGCGACGAATCGATGAGGGAATGACCTGACATGAGAAAAGCGACGAGTCGCTTGACCCAAGATGAATTGTGCAAGGGTGTCTTTAGATGGTTATCCGATGCATGCTCGAGCAGTTTCCCGATTGCTCTGACCTACTTTTGGTGGGGGTGAATCCATTTTGGGATGCCATTTGGGGTTAACATTGGTGAAAATCCGTCGTCCCGTGGAGTGGTCCGGCTATGGTAGCCTTCTTAGGGAGTAGGATAACGACAAGGTAGACCTCGACATCATGTTTCTTATGCTAAGAGGTTAAGTGCAAGAGCACTTTTGTCCAACAATTTTTATTGGTTTTGTTGGCATTTGTCATGTTTATGTTGTGGTTTTTTTTGATGTTTTTTTGTTTTTTGTTTTTTTTAATTAAGCAAGGGATTTGAATATGGAGTGACGAGAATCACTATTGGTTGTGCCTTTTGATGTGTGCACTGTAGGATGTCAAATTTTAGTGTTTTGACATTTTCCAAATTTTTGATGTTTTTGCAACTTTTGAGAACTTGGGATTCATGGGGAATTGGGTAGGGAGGATGCTTGTCCTTTTGCCAACTCTCAAAATTCATAGGGTCATTCGCACAGGGGGATAAGCAATATAGCCGTTTCGCTTATGGTAACCGGGATTATGGTGCAGGTTTCATATTTCGTTCACACAACTTAGGAATTTTTATGTGTGTTAATTTGTGTTGGGATGTTACGTAACAAGGCGTGATCCAAGTAAACTTTCCCATGTAAAATATGTTTAACTATGTACAGTTTTGGCTAGAAATTTAAAGACATCTGAATGACGAAAACCCTATATACATTAGGCGACAACTGACGATGCTAAAATAAAAGGGTGATATGCTGGATGTATGCATGTATGAAAATGGAGTTGATGTGGAAATGATGGAATTGCCAAATAATGATTGTCTATGGTGCTGTTGTCTTGTATGACCTATCGAAGTATGCAATGTATGGATGCAATGCTTAATGCAACCTATATTTTTGTATTTTGATTTTTATGAGAATGCATGGAATTGGAATGCAATTGTTTTTGTGATTTTGATTTTTATGAGAATGCATGAAATTGAAATGCAAATGGTTGTGTAAATTTTTTTTTTTTGGAATTGAAATGCAATTGTTTTTGTGATTTTGATTTTTGTGTTGTTTTTGTTGATTTTTGAATATTTATGTTGACCAAGCAGTAATGGTAATGCTTGGAGCTTTTGGTTTGACCAAAGGGTTTATAGATACCTTTGGGGCATTTAGGGATGACCAAGCGATTATGAAAATCCTTGGAGCTTTTGTCTTGACCAAAGGGTTTACAGATACCTTTGGGGCATTTAGGGTTGACCAAGCGATTGTGATAATCCTTGGAGCTTTTGGGTTGACCAAGTGATTGTGGTAATCCTTGGAGCTTTTGGGTTGACCAAGCGATTGTGATAATCCTTGGATCTTTCTGTTGGACTATGGCTCTCTAGGTGTGGAATGGCCTCAAATGAATGATGTTCAAGGGTTCTGTTTCCTTGATTCCTTCAAGAGAGGCAAGCCGGTATGTTCCAGGTCCTATTTTACTGTCAATGATGTAAGGACCTAACCAGTTTTTCGTGAACTTGTCCCGTAGATGGGATGACAAATTAGAATTCTATTGGTTCTCTTTTAAGACCAAGTCACCAACCTAAAATTCCCTAAGGTGGACTTTCATGTTGTATGCTTTCTTAAGTCACTCTTGATAGATACGCAAATGCTCGAGAGCATTAACGCGTCATTCGTCGAGCAACGTCAATTAATCTAACCGGGCCTACTACGCAGTGTCATCATCGATGAACTCTTACATTGAAATGCGCAGGGAAGGAATTTCCAACTCAAAAGGCATGACTACCTCGGAGCCATACACTAGTGAAAATGGAGTTGCCCCAGTGGGCATTCGAATGTTGGTGCGATAAGCCCATAGGGCAAGTGAGATCTGAATGTGCCAATCTTTATTATTGTCTGCAACTATCTTTTTGAGAATGGCGACTAGCATTTTGTTTGATGCCTCTGCTTGCCCATTTGCCTGCAAATAATAGGGTGTTGAAAAATTGTGCTAAATTTTGTACTTTGTGGTCAAAACACGCACGTATTTGTTCTTGAATGGTGTCCCATTATCCGAGACTATTTTGGATGGAATACCAAAACGACATATGATGTTATGTAAAATAAACTCTGCAATGTGGGCTCCAGTCGTAGTGGTCAGCGGAATTGCTTCCACCCATTTGGTAAAGTACTATGTGGCCGTTAAAATGAACGTGTGACGACCAGACGACGCAGGGGAGATCTTTCCAATTAGATCAAAGCCCCACTGCAAAAAAGGCCAAACCGATTGGATCGACTGCAAGGCCTGAGAAGGTACATGTGTCAAATTAGCATGGTGTTGACACTTCATGCACTTCTTCACATATGTGCAACAATCTCGCTCTAAAGATGGCCAATAATAACCCATGTGAAGAATGCGCTTTGCGATGGCCATACCGCTGAAGTGGCCACCACATGTACCATCGTGAGCTTGGGTGATCGCCCAAGCAAACTCTTGTTGGTCCAAACAACGAAGGAGGATCCCTTCATAATTCTGACGATACAAAATGTCTCCTATCAAGACATGCTTTGTAACTTTCTGTTTGAATGATCTTTTCATGGCTTGTGTCAATCCAAGTGGGAGATTACCTAGCTTGAGGTAATCTCGAATGGGTGTGTACCAATCTTGCTGATCAAAAACCTCGATAGTATGAACGACCAATCCCTCTTGAAGTCTATCCCGAACAAAAGCTAAGCAGGAAAGAACTTGTAAAAACAACGTGGTGTTGCTAGTAAGAGGGGTCGGGGAGAACATGGACCCCCAGTTGGCTTGAATCAAACAATCTCGAATTCGAGAGAACTTATCCGAAGATGGTTCAATCTGGATCATGTGGATTCCTGGCATCAGATCAGAGCTTGCATGCTCCATAAAAAATTGTGATAATGTTGTAACTTGAATTGTTGTCATTTCACCAGAAGGGTCTTGCAGGATGAGTGACCCCAAGGAGGCCATAGTATCCGCAAAATGATTTGATGATCGAGGTAGTGCCTCAATGTCATACCATTCAAATTGTGCCAGGAATTTGTCCACAAGGGCTTTATAGGCCCGCAAAATTGGACATTTACATTGGTATATCCCCTTTACTTGATTGACAATTAACAGTGAATCACCAAAGATGTTCAATCGTTTAATGTTCATGGTGATTGTCGTTCTGAAGACCTATGAGCAAGGCTTCATATTCTGCATTGTTGTTGGTGCATGGGAAGTCTAATTTAAATGACAAGGGTATTGGAGCACCTTGTGGAGTGAAGAATACAATTCCTACACCACCCCCTTGCTCACATTTAGAACCATCGAAGAATAGGGTTATGTCAGCCTGTGACTCAGGCTCATCAGAATCTGGCGACTCTGAAACATGGAAGACCCCATCATCAGGTAGTTCAAAAGTCAAAGGTTGATCGTATTCAAGAGGAGCCTTAGCTAGTTGATCGGTGATGAATTGACCTTTTATAGATTTCTGTCCAATGAATTCTATGTCAAACTTCGTCAACAACATGATCCATTTCATTGTGTGGCTACTATGATAAGTACAACTCATCATGTATCGCAATGGATTCTCCTTAGACACAACATACGTCTTATTACTAAGAATGTAGTGGCATAGCTTTTTGGTAGCAAACACCACTGCCAAGCAGAGCTTTTCAACATATGCATAGTTAAGTTCATAATTGACTAGGGTGCGGCTAAGATAGTATGTAGCCTATTCTCTATGAAGTTCATTTTTCTGGGACAGCATGGCACCCAGTGCCACCTCAGTGGCTGAGATGTATAAATTGAATGACACTCCTGGTCTAGGTGGTGCCAATACTGGTGACGAAACCAAATACTGTTTAATGTTGTCAAAGGTAGACTGGCACTCGTCATCCTAATGAAATGTGACCCCCTTATGCAATAATTTATTCATGGGTCGACATTTGTCAGATAAATGTGCTATGAAGTGCTTGATCGACGCAACCTTTCCCTACAGACTCCTGAGCTACTTGATGGTGGTTGGGGGATGCATTTCAAGGATTGCCTTGACTTTGTTTGGATCAACCTCAATTCCTCGTTTGGAGACTATGAAACCCAAGAGCTTACCAGAGGTGATGCCAAAGACGCACTTCTTTGGGTTTAGTCTGACTTTATGCTCAATGAGGCGATCAAGGACTTTGCTCAAGTCACCAATGTGATCTGGGTGCAAAAGAGATTTGGCCAACAAATCATCCATGTAATCTTCCAAAGTTTTGTGCATGTAATCATGAAAGATGTACATCATGGCACATTGGTAGGTGGCTCCAGCATTTTTAAGGCCAAAAGGCATGACCTTATAGCAAAATGTCCCCCAAGGCATTATGAATGTCGTTTTGAGTTGGTCCTTAGGATTAATACGAATTTGATTGTATCCCGAGAAACCATCCATAAGAGAAAGCATTTCATGGCCCGCTGTAGCGTCTACCAACGCGTCGATGCTTGGCAAGGGAAAATCATCCTTAGGACTCGCTTTGTTAAGATCTCGAAAATTAGTGCATATGTAAATCCTCCCATCGGGCTTCTTGACGGGAAACATGTTAGACAACCATGGCAGATAGTCCACACAGATAACAAACTGGGCATCCAACAACTTTTGTAACTCATCTTTTACCATTAAGGCCACTGTTGGATGCATCTTGCATAGTTTTTGCTTGACTGGCTTGATTGTTGGATCAAGCGTTAAATTGTGCGTGACTAGCTGTGGGTCTAGTCCCGACATATCCTTGTATGACCATGCAAAAACCTCCTTCTTTTCCTTAAGAAGGGTAACATAATCGGCTCACTCTTTAGGGGAAAGACTTACCCCCAGCTTGAGAATCCATGGATTCATTGGATCTATGCCGATGTCTACATCAGTCATTGCTTCAACTGACATATGGGATCCGTCTTCCAACTAGTGTGGAATTGGGATTAGATGGATATCGTTTGCTGAATTAAGATCGTCATTAGGAACGTCAAGTTCCTCTTCAGTATGGAAGACATCCTGAGTCTGTCCTGGAGTGAAATGAAACATCCGCTCGCAAGGCCAATACTCTGATGGAGATGGTGGTGTGCCAGCGTGATCCCAATCAATAGCATTTATGTCTAGATGCAATAATCATGTTGGATTGGCTAGATCATGGATGGGGGCGGTCAAGTCAATGGAGACCATGTTGATGAAATGATCGTAATCTCCATTATCACAAATGTGACAACTCTGACATTCTGGATGCTCTTGGTGCATTGGATCTGGCTCTGTAGGCACTGGCACAAAGGGGTCAGCCCTATGCATGGACCTGCAAACAAGGTCTGCCCTAGGTACTGATGGTTTGATAGGGTCTCCAGGTGAAAGATGCTCGTTGTATGCCTGGAGTGGCGGGTGCGATGAATTGCTATAACTGCACCAGGTTGAAATGCCTCCTAGGTCTTGGATCTATGTGTAATTGTTCAAACATGTCATCTATGTCCAAAGGATTTTGTTGTTGTTGAGGTAGCCTATGCTCACTGGGATCATTCAATGGGAACATCGTCAAGAAGCTTTCCTGATCGTCATTCATTGGATATTCATGCGAATGATCGTACTCTGACTCATCTTTAGAAGACCCTTCGTGGTCTTGTCCATCTTCCCCTTGTGGGTGAGTCCATGATGTTTCTCCTTGTTTAGCCGTAGGGAAAGGGTTGTTGAGGTCAACAAGGTTATTTTTTTGTAATGGGAAATAATCCCCCAATGTATAAGTTGTATTTGGATTGACATATGGATCTGATGCCAACCCATCCTTGTTGCCTATCCCTAGGCCTTGCATGTTTTTGACCAAGATGTCGAGGGGCAAAGGGTGATTAAACCCTACTCCTGACTTGTCATAAGGCATTTGGTATCTTGGTTGACACAAAACATGCATTCCTTGTTTATATCTGCATAACCCATATCCATGCCAATTGCATTGGCTAAGATATCGTAATGCGAAGTTGGGGTTAGCCAGATAGTTAACATCTTCCACAAAGGGATATTCATCTTCTTCTTCTTTTTGGGAAGGTTCAACGCCATGATCCAGGCCCTCAAAAATAAAATTTTCCTGATTAGGTGGGTAGCCTAAAGGAACCACGGAGCCTATGGGGAGTCGAGGTCGTCCCATGTCTTGCATAGATTGAAGTGTGGGCGTTGCAACAACATTGCGCACTATGTACTCCCCCATGCCCGTGTTAGACATCTCAATAGTAATCATTGGCGATTGAGGGGAAGTGAATGGGAGTTCTCCTTGAGTCCACTCCATGTGGGGTGAACTAGGTGTCTCAACTTCCATTCTATTTGGCGTCTCTTCTGTAGAGATGTTGGAGACTAAAGGTGGTTTCACTTCTAGGGGCTTCTTTCCTTTGTCCGTTGGAGTGGCCATCATAGGTGGCGTCATTGTGGGAGGACTGGATGAAGAAGATGATCCCGCCTGAGACTTTGATTGACTTGGTGATGGAGATTCTTTCTTAGTTGAACTTCGTTTAGATGGATTTAACTAGAAATCCATGTGCATTGAAGGAAGGGTCGACTGCGACATGATTTGCACTGAGTTGCAATACTTAAAAGGTTCCAAATCTGTGAGGACCACGTGTACTTGTCCTTCAAATGTATACTTCAAACATTGATGAGCAATTGAAGGGACACACTTCATATCCCGAATCCAAGGCCGCCCAAGCAAGATATTGTAAGCCATCTCACCTTCTAAAATGTGGCACAACGTATGAATGGTCTTTTGTCCCACTTGTATGGGCAGGAAAATTGTGCCAACTGTCGAGCATATCACATCATTAAATGCTCTAAGGGTATAAGTGGAAGGTGTAATGTGAGAGGCTGGCAGTTTCAAATGTTTCAGTGCAGCAGTTGTAATAAGGTTACTAGACGAACCAGTGTCTATCAACACCCGTTTGTATGGAGTCCCGTTGACCCGTGCAATAATGTGTAGGGGTGGATCCGCTACATCTCCAATCACCATTTTTAGCTCATCTTCCCTGAAGGTAATGACTAGTTCAGTACCCTATTTGACATGCCCCAAAAAATTGTTGAATGAATCCGCTTCGTGGGGTTGTAATTGAATTGCCTTTAATATCTCCATAAGAGCTTCCCGATGGGGTGCCGATTGTTGAATAAGCTCATAAATGGAGAGCCTAGCCGATGTGGTCCGTAGACTTTGAGTAAGTCTAGTTCGAATCATGGCCATTGGTCTAGGCGGGGGCATCTGTGTAGGATTCGGTTGATGTTGTGATGTGGATGGAACTTCCCTGGTGGCTGTCGCAGGGGCAACTCCTGGGTGTCTCTTATTTCTTGTCACAATGCTAATCATCCCAACATACCCCTCCATGGGGCAACTCTGTTGCACTTTGTTGACATGCAAAGGTTTTGTTTGTGCATCATGTGTGGGTAAAGGATCTTTGAAAACACCCATTTGTTGGTTGTTGGGTGCAATGGGATTATCCACTACGAATGTGTGATTGTCAATGAGATCTTGCACTAAACCTTTAAACGTCCAACAGACATTAAGATCATTCCCTTTCCTTCTATGGAATCTACATAAAAGATCCTCTCTATAACCTTTAGGCTTTGGTGCATTAGGATAAATTGTGGGAATATCTGGCAGATTAATTAAGTTTTCCGCTAACAAACGGTCAAACAAGGAGTCCCTAGACTTAGTGTATGGTGTAAATTGTCGCTTGGGGCGATGCTGCTGATTTTGATCCTAATTTTTGTTATCTTTCTCATAATTATTGTGAGGCACTGCCTAATAATTAGCCTTTGGAGGCTATGTTTCTTGGGCAGGCGTAGGGGCATTAATAGCAACTTGATTGACTGCGACAGGTTTCTGTTGCGTATTCCCTGTTTTGGTGCTCTTGTTCCACTCTTTTTTCTTAGGCTTGAAAATTTCACCATCCTATATCTTGATCTCTTTGATATGTCTAGCTTGTGCTAGAGCTTCTTCTAAAGTGGCGTATTGCTGCAGCTGCAATAGCACAGAGATCGATCACAAATAGCTCTTTGCGAACATTTGAGTTAGGTCGGACATAGGAGGGAGGTAGGACAACTTTGAAAGTACCGTCCTCCATCGATTCCCATATGCTACCATAGACTCCTCCTCATACTATTTGAGGCTAGCTAGATCACTGAGTGATGCCTTTTTCTTTGTATTGAAAGCAAAATGTTCTAGGAACGCGTCCACTAGTTGATCCAAGTTGTAGATGCTATGCTTCGATAGATGGGTAAACCAATCCGAGGCAGATCCTGCGAATGTGGTTATGAATGTTCTCAATAGCAATGCATCATTGTCTTGTATACCAAAGCATTGGCTCAAAAATCACGTCACATGCTCTTGAGCATCCTCATCCCCTTTAAAGAGTGCCAACTGGGGCAGCTTGAAATGTTCGGGGTATGGAGGTGTTGGCACTGATGGATGTATCGGATGACTACGAAGTTGGCGTAAGGTAGGCTTTTGAGGCCCACCAGTCTTGAGTTCCATAGTCTCTAAGCATTCTAACAACACTTTGTATGCATCAGAGGACGTAATATCCTCCTCCTTGGTTGGTTCCCGCTGTGGGTTGCGGGGAACTTGAGGCCTTTGAATGGATAAATGGGGAGCATCCCTTCTGCCTTGATAGGGCATTTCAGCCCACTCTTCTTCTTGGTAATAATCCTCATAATCTTCTTGAGGAGTGTTTTGCATAGGCCTGTAAACATGGATGGGTGCCCACGGAGGATGCCCATCATGGTTGCGGGGAATGGCCTCCCGCTCAGGTCTAAGAGGTCTTGGAGGCTGTGCTTGTTGAAGTCATGGAGACTTGTCTCACACTAAGGGGTTGTGCCTCACATACATCTCAGATTGCTGTGCACGAGGGACGGGGTCCTTCTCAGGCACATGGTTGTGAAGCAATTCAGCTGTCTGACGCTGGATTCGCTCTTGATCAAGGTGACACAAATGTTCTAATTCCTGTTGTTCTTGTCTAATCCGTGTGATTTATGCTTGGTAGGTGGCTAGTTGTGCAAATGCCAAGTCATTTTGTTCTGCCATCTCTTTTTTAATAGGCCTAGATGTCTCTCCTACATATCTGTTTTGATCATGGTGCTCTGAGACCCCTATATGTTGCTTCCCTCTGTCGAGGTTGGCCGCATTAACTTGAAACTCTGGTCTCAATAAGCGATTTGGATATAAAGCAGGTGCAAACATGCATCATTTTTGCACTGGATACTATTCTTGAGGAATGTAATGATCTTCCTCTCTCTCTCTATGATATGCATAAAAAGTGCGGGCATAATTGTCTTGCCCTGTCGGGAGAACCTGATGTTCTGGATATGGTCTACTGTGTCCGACATTAATCGGGGGTAAATTAGGAACCACAAAATCATATGGTTCTTCCTTTTGGACCCTTTGTTGTTCCATAGCAGTACACAATGCTTCATCACTAGGCCATCCATAATGAACTTCCAAAGGAGGCCTCGTGCTTAGACCAGGTGGTACATATAGGTTATTTTATTGAAAAGATTCTTGTTGCTCATGAGTTCCCCTTAGGGAGGGGGTTCTAAATTCTTGTCTATTGAAGTCCTGACTTGGAGAGCCCCTCAAGGAGGGGCCTCTAGAACCATGTTCTATAACTGTATGGGTTGGAGTGCCCCTCAAGGAGGGGCCTCTAGAGCCATGTTCGACATGGTGTGAACTAACTGGTGTAACCTGCCGTCGAGGTGGGATGGCTAAGTCTTCAAGGCTATATCGGAGACGATTTGTCTCTCTTGGTGCATTTTCTGTAGCTTCTGCCCTTGATTGGGCTTGGCTACGAGTATTCACCATGGTAATGCTAACCTAAAAATGCAAAAATTCTTTTTATGATTTTCTTTTTATGATTTTTTTTGTCTAAACAAAAAATAGCATACACACACAAGCAATGATTATCTCTTTTAAAGATTAATAGTGTGCCCTAAATCTGGTTTAGTGTGTTTTTGTTGTGTTGAGTGGTATTTTCACCCGATTGTGAAAACACACTCTCCGATAGGATTTGGGTTCTAAATCCTCTGCTTGCAAAGAAATTAAACATGAATTTCTCCAAGGTTCCTGTTATGTGAGCATTTTGCATCTGTGTATGAAAGATATTCAATTAAAATGCTTGGAACACCTTAGTGGTTGCAAGTAACTCGAAAACAAGGGGCACTGTGGTTTATTTTACTGTGATAACTTAGTGATTGTTCATTGAACCCTGATAAAGTAAATGTGATTTGATCCTCAAATGACCATGCTGTAACTTCAAAATGTAAATTGATGAAATGCAATAGCATGAAGGAATTATTTATGGATTTTGGAGTTTTTTTAATTTTTTAATTTTTATTTTAATGCCTGTAAATAAAATTGGAACTTCTGAAAATAAAATGCAGCAAGAAGAAAAATAAAATGCAAAAGAAAAGAAATTTAAAATTGCATTCAGCTTGATGCTATCCCGTCCTGGCAAAACCGAAGATGTGAGGTTTCCATGCATGCAACCTAACTTATTGAACCTGCAAACATGCACAATCCAGGTAAGTTAAGTGCTGGTCTCTAGGGTTTACTGTTATTTTTCAGATTTAGACATTCGCATGAAGCAACCAAGAGAACTTGCATTAAACTTCATCTATAAGCCTAGAAATCTGAAAAAGGGAAAGATAAACATTAAAACATGCATGCAAAAAATAACTCCTTCTTTCTTGCCAACAAGATGCAAATTTTTGAACACTCTGCATTAATAATATGTCAAGTTACAATGGCAGCATCTCTGGTTTTCTCAAAACCAGCAAAAAAGAAGGAAAATAGCCTTGAAGCAGGCCCAGAATGACCCTCTGGCCTCTAGCACTGCAACTCTGCTCCAGCCGTTTTCGACCCTCCTTGCACCAATCTGCGCCTCCGCTTTTAAACTTGTTGAATTGATTCCCCTTCCACGACGGTTCGTTTCATCTTCCAGTGGTTGCTCATTTCACCTTTCTTTGATCGTGTGTTTTGGCTTTATGCTCGACATTAAGACGTTTGATCTTCTCTCGTAACGCTTCGCGGCTCGTACGCCGAGCGTCCCGCACTTTTTTGCACGTTCTGTAACGGTTCCATGAAAATCGCATCAAAAAAATAGCATGCAGCCTTGTCCGCCTTCCTGGCCGCGAAAACGTGACATGTCACGAAATCGCGACATGTCGCGATATCGTGACATTTTCCTGCCAGCAGCCTTTCTCGCCATCGCGCCCAGCGAAAATGCGACATGTCAAGATTTCGCGACATGTCACGAAATCGTGACGCTTTTCTCCTCCGTACGCCCTCGTTGCTTTCCTGTCGTGAAATCGTGACACTTTCTCACTTCGGGCACCTTCGCTGCATGCTGTCACGATATCGCGACGTTTTTCACTTCGTGCCTCTTTCGTTGCTTTCTGTCGTGATTTTGCGATGCTTTTCTTGCTTCATACCATCAGCCAGCTTTCCGTCGTGAAATCGCGACGCTTTTCTTGTTCCGTACTGCTTTGCTGCTTTTGGCCGCGAAAACGCGACATGTCACGATTTCACGACATATTTTCCTTCCGTACGCCTCGGCTCATTTTTGTCGTGATTTCGTGACGTTTTTTCCATTTCATGCACCTTCGCTACAACCTTTCGCGAAATCGTGACGTTTTTCCACCTCGGGCTGCTTAGCTGCTGCCGTTGACTGTGTTGACCATGATTTTGTGACACGTCACGATTTCGCTATGCCTTTTTCATTCCATACAACTTCACCGTTTGGAGCCACGAAAACACGACATGTCATGATTTCGTGACATATTTCCTCTTCATGCTCCTTTGTCGTTTCTTGTCGCGATTTCGTGACGCTTTTCTGCTTTGCCCTATTTGACTGGTTTGACCCACGATTTTGCGACATGTCACGATATCGTGACACTTTTCTGCTTTGTCTTTCTCTCTCCTCTCTGGGCCGCAAAAATCAAACACGTCACGATTTCACGACGGTTCCGCCCACCTGCTGCCGTTGACTGCGTTGACCGCGATTTTGTGACATGTCACGATTTCGCGACACTTTTCATTTTCTGGCAGCGACGGAGCAACTTGTCGCGATTTCGTGACACCTTTTCATTTCGGCCGCGATTTTGCAACATGTCGCGATTTCGTGACACCTTTTCATTTTCGGTCGCGACGGAGCAACATGTCACGATTTCGTGACACTTTTCTATTTTTCGGCAGCGATGGCGCGACAGGTCGTGATTTCGTGACACTTTCTATACTTGTGCATTTTTGCCTTTTTCTTGATTTTTAGCATCTGGGTCACTGAGATCTTCTTTGAAAGCATGCAAAAAAGGTGGGTCCCCAATTTTGGGGTGTGTTGTGGATCAGCCACAACAAATGGCGACTCTATTGTCAAATGCTCCTGAGCATTTGGTGAGAACCCAACCTGGAAACATATATAAACTCAAAAACATGCATTAGCACATAAGCAATATAACAAATGCCCAAAGATCAAAAGTACATGAATCATCAGAATCATCAAGTATTAGCTCGGTGTGTGCAATGTGTTTTCATTCCCTATCGTTTGAAATTGATCAACATTCCATTGTCAGTTTTACATGAATGCATATATGAGACTGTGAATGATTTGTGTAACCTAATAAATATGCTTGGAGATTTTGCTTTTAAAAAAAAAAACATAGACCTTCTAGTATCATACACAAACATTCAAGATTGCCAAACCCTCTTAGGATCAACTATATGAATTGCTTTATTATATATCCCAAAGTTGGTTATGAGCCCCTACTATCTTGAACCCATGTGCAAGTGAATGTGAAATCAGAATTTTGGGGAATCAGACTCCCAACCAACCGAGATGAGAGTTTAACCCTATCCTTACTATTCTGATTTAGAATTCATTACCTCACTTGAGCAAAATAATTTAACCAATTATGGAAGAAATGGTCATGCTAGTCTAACCCTTTGGACAATCAGTGGTCTTGTTTTTTAGGCAAGACATGTTGCCATGCATGGGCATACTTAACCCCACAATCCAAAACTTATCTTCATTTCTTTGGACCTTGGGGATGACTATCCATCCTTTGCAGGGTCCTTTGTAGAGGACAAGTAGTACGATCCTTCCAATCCAATATAAATATGAGATGGGAAAAATTTATTTTTTTACTTCTTGGACCTTAGGGATGACTATCCATCCTTGCTAGGGACAAGTAGTACGATCCTTCCAATCCAAACTTTAGATGTAAATGGAAAATATTAATTTTGTTGCTTAGACCTTGGGGATGACTACCCATCCTTTGCAGAGGACAAGTAGTACGATCCTTCCAATCCAAGATTTATTATGAAATGAGACATAGGAGCTTTGGGGAATCGGATTCTCAACCTAAGCGAGATGAGAATTTATGCCCTATCCTTACTACTCCATGTAGGTCAAATCAAAGCTTTGGGGAATTGGATCCTCAACCTAAGTTCGATGAGGATTTAACCCTATCCTTACTACTCCGATTTTAGGCTTTAAGCTCTATGGAAGTGGTCAAAACCACTATTTTAAGGATCATGTTGCATAATAGGATAGACATGAAAAACTTCTTTCGCCCAACCTTTTCTTCCAAGTTAGGTTTTGATCATTTTGCTCAAGATCCTTTTTAATGTATGAGACGTGCTTGGTTCTAGATATCTCAAGACTCAGTTTCCAACCTTAGGATTCTCTTCTTATTTATGTGATAGCATAACCTTAAGAGGATTTGACACACTTTAATGATTTGCATTTGAAATGCACTTGCAACTACGATGGCATGTATGTGCAAAGTGAGATGTAATATGAATGCATTGTCTTTTGAATTGCAGATGAAATATTGCTATATAAAACTGACTACTTCATGCATCACAAGTTTCAAACGATATTATTAAACTGTTTGTGTTACTTGTGGAGCTTTTACAAGACAATTCCAATGTTTCATATTCTCCTGATCTAGAACATAAGTTAGCATCTCAAGGCAACTTTTTCATCATCATTTTTTTTTTTTTTTATAGACAAACAAAACATGTCAAATAAACACACAACTTTAAATCCAAATCCAAATAGCAATCCCAAAATGAAACTTGAAAACACAAACCCAAAACCAGAAACCAAAATCTATATACAAATGTACACTATAATACAAAATGATGCAAAGCTTGGATTATCACTTTCCTGGATCCCACACATGATTAGAACATTTCAACAAAAATATGACATGATATGCATGCCAAATGTTGTGGGAATCCAACACAAACAAGACTAAGCCAAACAATGCAACAAATTTCCACTTGCCATGCTCACCATACCAATTTGATTTAGTTCCAATAATACTCCCATAGGTGAGCATCAAATTACTAAAATGATTAGACAATAAATGATTTTCAATTTTATCTTGTCTATTCTTTAAAATGTGAACTTCATAATTCCCTCCTTGATTTAGAATTAGGCTATCCTTTTCAAATATGCAATTTTGTAAGTAAGAGCCTATTTCTACAAATTTTAAAGCCAAATTATTTTCCAAATTTGTAGGCCAATCAAATTTATGTAACAATTTACAAGCATCTAGGATATTTACTAAATTAGGATCATTAAAAGTTTTTATCCTAGATCCAATTAATAATTGTTGATGAATTTGATTTAACAATTCAAGTGCATCAACTTCTTTTCCATTCATTAAAACCATGTTATTAAAGGTGTGATTAAAAATTATACCTTGTTTTTCATTTACCTTTAATGACATTTCATCACAACTATCAATCAAATTCAAAACATGGTCATGCAAATTTTCAACCCTCAAATGCTTTTGGTCAAAGTGTATGTCCCATGACTCATCTTGATGATCCTTCATTTGAGTTGCTTCCAATTGATCAATCTCTCTGTCATTTGGTTCCAATTCTTTGTTCACTACCCAAGGTATCTCTTCATTTGAATCCTCAAAATCATCATGCAAACTTGCATCCCCACTTTCAATGAATTTATATTCAACATGATCTAATTTTGTCACCTTTTCAAATCCTATGAATATGAGATCTTCGTATGATGTAGAAGGCTCACCATCCTGCATGTCAAGTGAAATATGAGTTTCATTTATGGAGATGTGAGAAAAGAATGCATTATCATATCTCCCCCAACCATTGTGAAAATTGTCATCCAAATCTGTGATATGAAACTCCATGGTATTTATGACATGATCTTTTGATTCATTCATCCATTCACTTTCTTCTTTGTCCTTGGCGATAGGATCATTATAATCTTCCAAAATTTGATGAGATTTGAAACTCTCTTCCAAAACATCCTCAAATCGTACGGGAGTTGTAATATCTTCCTTTGAGTAGGCAATTATGTCATCCTGCATATCAATTGGCACACAAGTTTCATTAGTAGCTTTGGAAATAGTGAAGTCTTCCCACTTCTTCCAAGCATCATAATAATCATCTTCCAAAATCAAGCGGTGACGTTCAACTATTTCTTCAAGATTTTCCAAATGATCAATGTGTTTCTCATCACATTCATCTTCACCTTCTTTAGATGGTTTAATTATTTCCAAAAGTGGGTTATTTCTTGAATTCAAATTTATAAGGCCATCATTGTCCAAATTAGCAACCCATGATACAGTTTTATCACAATTTGAAGGGTGAAGAATTTCTTGATCCTTAATTTTACACATCTCATCAATAGTATCTTCCAAGAACAAGTGGTGAGACTTTATCATGTCTTCAAATTCATTTATTGTTTTTCTCCCCATTTTACTTTCAACCACTTCATTTAATTCCATGGCAGGTTCCATCTTATCACATATATCAAACATTGTTGAATTTAGAACCCCTTCATCTAGATAATCATGTATCTCTACATGATCCTCACTAGTGGATGTTGTCTTAGCAATTTGCACCTCCTCGTGGACTACATCTAAGGTGGTTGTAAGATTTGGATATTCAAATTCATCCCCTTGATCATTTACCTTAGATATCATTGGAGTGGAGGGTGCTATGTTTGATGGTTGGTGTAGGTTGGCATCAAAAGAAAAATATTTCATATGAACATGTTGTGCCTTTTCTTCTTCAAGACCTTGTCGTTCTATCTCTTCTAAGACCTCATGGATTTTCTCTAGGGACAAACCACTCAGCTTTTCCTCAATGAGTGAAGCAAGTGTGGGGTGTATGGCTCCTAGGTATACTTCCATGGCTTCCTCTTCTAATGTGTTAAAATTTTCCCACATTTGGGAGTGCAACTCATGAAATATTCCATTGAATTGACTCAAGGATTCATTAGACTCTTTACATATGGAGGTAAACTGATTTTTCAAGATTTCTAAGTCAACCTGATTACCAAAATGATAAAGATAAGCTGCTTCTAGTTGTATCCAAGAAGTCCTAACCTCCATGGGTAGTTGACTATACCAAAAGAATGGTCTATCATCCAAAATGTATGCAAATAACTTACAAGCCACCTCCTCATAGAAAATCTGGAATTGACACAATGTACTCTTGTAGACATGCAGTTTTTGCAAGTATCCTAGTGGCACTTCTTGATTAAAACACCGTAAAAAATCCAATAACATTTTAGGAATTTGATAGGATACCACAGGTATAGATAAACCCTCATAATGATCCTCTATCATAGATACCATTCTTTCTCTTAGAGATGTTATTTCAGCTCTCGGGGATATCCTTTGCTCTTCAAGTGTTGCCATTAGTGAACTTAAAATGTAATTTTAGAACCAAATCGTTGAATATTCAACTCTGCAATATAAAACAGAAATCAAGTTAGCATCAACTAAGAGATGTATTCATTAAAATCAAATGAAAAGTAATTGCATGAGACCAAAATTCTGAAAAATTAAATCAAATCACTTTAATTCTGTATGAACAATCAGAAAAATATACAGCATACCTGAATTGCTTAAAATAGAACAGGTAAATAAATTCAGACCGTCCTTTTTACAATCTGCTGAATGTTAGAGGACTAAAGCATAAAAAATTAAATTTAAATAACACTAAAAATAAACCCGTACGGCCCTCCTAGCACCAATCTGTTGAGTGGTGTTAGAGGCCGAAGATGCTTGAAATATTTAGCAATTTAAAATTCTTAAATAATTATAAACCCGTAGCATCTAAAAATCATGATAAAATAAACATCTTCAGGCCCTCCTTCTAGCGCCAATCTGTTGAGTGGTATTTTCACCCGATTGTGAAAACACACTCTCCGATAGGATTTGGGTTCTAAATCCTTTGCTTGCAAAGAAATTAAACATGTAATTTCTCCAAGGTTCCTGTTATGTGAGCATTTTGCATCTATGTATTAATAATCTTAAATGAAGATATTCATTTTAAATGCTTGGAACACCTTAGTGGTTGCAAGTAACTGAAAACAAGGGGCACTGTGGTTTATTTTACTTGTGAAACTTAGTGATTGTTCATTGAACCCTTATAAAGTAAATGTGATTTGATCCTCAAATGACCATGCTGTAACTTCAAAATGTAAATTGATGAAATGCAATAGCATGAAGGAATTATTTATGGATTTTGGAGTTTTTTAATTTTTTTATTTTATTTTAATGTCTGTAAATAAAATTGGAACTTCTGAAAATAAAATGCAGCAAAAAGAAAAAATAAAATGCAAAAGAAAAGAAATTTAAAATTGCATTCAGCTTGATGCTATCCCGTCCTGGAAAAACCGAAGATGTGAGGTTTCCATGCATGCAACCTAACTTATTGAACCTGCAAACATGCACAATCCAGGTAAGTTAAGTGCTGGTCTCTGGGGTTTACTGTTATTTTTCAGATTTAGACATTCGCATGAAGCAACCAAGAGAACTTGCATTAAACTTCATCTATAAGCCTAGAAATCTGAAAAGGGGAAAGATAAACATTAAAACATGCATGCAAAAAATAACTCCTTCTTTCTTGCCAACAAGATGCAAATTTTTGAACACTCTGCATTAATAATATGTCAAGTTACAATGGCAGCATCTCTGGTTTTCTCAAAACCAGCAAAAAGGAAGGAAAACAGCCTTAAAGCAGGCCCAGAATGACCCTCTGGCCTCTAGCACTGCAACTCTGCTCCAGCCGTTTTCGACCCTCCTTGCACCAATCTGTGCCTCTGCTTTTAAACTTGCTGTTGAATTGATTCCCCTTCCACGATGGTTCATTTCATCTTCCAGTGGCTGCTCGTTTCACCTTTCTTTGACTGCGTGTGTTTTGGCTTTATGCTTGACATTAAGACGTTTGATCTTCTCTGTAACGCTTCTGCAGCCTGTACGCCACGCGTCCCGCACTTTTTTGCACGTTCTGTAACGGTTCCATGAAAATCGTGACCAAAAAAATAGCATGCAGCCTTGTTCGCCTTCCTGGCCACGAAAATCGCGACATGTCGCGATATCGCGACGTTTTCTTGCCAGCAGCCTTTCTCGCCATCGCGCCCAGTGAAAACGTGACATGTCACGATTTCGCAACATGTCACGAAATCACGATGCTTTTCTCCTCTGTACGCCCTCGCTGCTTTCTTGTCGCGAAATCACGACGCTTTCTCACTTCGAGCACCTTCGCTGCATGCTGTCGCGATATCGCGACATTTTTCACTTCGTGCCTCTTTTGTTGCTTTTTGTTGCGATTTCGTGACGTTTTCTTGCTTCATACCATCGGCCAGCTTTTCATCGTGAAATCACGATGCTTTTTCGTTCCGCACTGCTTTGCTGCTTTTGGCCATGAAAATGTGACATGTCGTGATTTCGCGACATATTTTCCTTTCGTATGCCTCGGCTCGTTTCTGTCATGATTTCACGACGTTTTTTCCATTTCATGCACCTTCGCTGCAACCTTTCACGAAATCATGACGTTTTTCCACCTCGGGCTGCTTAGCTACTATCGTTGACTGCATTGACCGTGATTTTGTGACACATCACGATTTCGCTATGCCTTTTTTATTTCGTACAACTTTGCCGTTTGGAGCCGCAAAAACGTGATAGGTCACGATTTCGTGACATATTTCCTCTTCATGCTCCTTTTCCGTTTCTTGTCACGATTTCACGATGCTTTTCTGCTTTGCCCTGTTTGATTGGTTTGACCCGTGATTTTGTGACATGTCACGATATCGCGACACTTTTCTGCTTCATCTTTCTCTCTCCTCTCTGGGCCGCGAAAATCAAACACGTCACGATTTCGCGATGGTTCCGCCCACCTGCTACCGTTGACTACATTGACCGTGATTTTGCGACATGTCGCGATTTCGTGACACTTTTCATTTTCTGGCAGCGACGGAGCAACTTGTCGTGATTTCGTGACACCTTTTCATTTCGGCCGTGATTTTGCAACATGTCACGATTTCGTGACACCTTTTCATTTTCGGTCGCGACGGAGCAACATGTCACGATTTCGTGACACTTTTCTGTTTTTCGGCAGCGATGGCACGACAGGTCACGATTTCGCGACATGTCACAATTTCGCGACACTTTCTATACTTGTGCATTTTTGCCTTTTTCTTGATTTTTAGCATCTGGGTCACTGAGATCTTCTTTGAAAGCATGCAAAAAAGGTGGGTCCCCAATTTTGGGGTGTGTTGTGGATTAGCCACAACATGTTGTTTGTTTTGTTTTTAAAATTTTTTGTGAAATGTTTAAATGCAATTATGAAGGCTCTTATGACTCCCAAAATGGTCGCCCCTTCAATATACCATTGCCGGACCGATATACCAACCTCTCTATATACCCGCCCTTACGTGAGGGAGACTATAGGTATGTGAGAGCAGATGATACGTGGAACATAGGCGGTACAAAAGGGGAATCGCTCTGTTTATGACACCTACCATAGAAGATTTATCCTCGCATGTTGGGAATCACCCCAAGCTACACTCGGTCAGATTTCGTCAGGATTTACGTCTAGCAACAATCGCGATCGAGGTAATGGATGCAATATCTCAAGCCAAAGTGATAATGGAATCCACCTTTGGTCTTGCTCAAGGGTTGGGGTTTTACGACCAACGCCTTGGTTTAAAATACCACGTGATGTGTGGGGTTCATTTTAATTTTGCAAAAATTGAAACAGGCAAATGAAAAAGAAATCTTTCCCTAAGCCATACAAAACTGAAAACCAAAAAACAAAAAAATAAAAATTTGACAGAAGCTGTAGAAACCCCTACCTCTTCTCTGCCTGACAGGATGTTTCTGATTGGCTCTGAAAAATGCACAGATTTATACTCGTCCCTGGGTGAGGCGAATAACAGAACCGTAATCGTCCAAGGGTGAAATGAATAGTTTATTCGTCTCGGGGTGAAATGAATACCAATTCTGTAATCGTCACTTGCAGAGACGAATAACAGTTCGATGTTGAAAAACAGGTACCTGTAAAAAAACAAGCAATTTTTAGATCAGTAATTTAACCTAAAAAAAAAAATAGAGGATAGATGTCCCATCGTGATCACCATTGAAAGCATGAGATTTTGGAAACAAAAAGGATAAACTAAAATTGCGATGTAAATGAAACTAAAATAACGCTTAAACCCTATGTTATTGAAAATTGCATAAAAAGAAAGAACATGAACACAAGATATTAAAGCAATATAAAAATCGGCCCTTTTATTGATATGCTTTGCAAATTTGTGTTACAATGCGTCTCCTTCCTTTTTAGGGGATAGGAGCGTTAAGTGTTGCTCTTTTACAACTTGTTTCAGAATTCCTTCTTCCGCATGCCCACATGTAATATGGGCAAACCAAAACATCATCGCCGCTTGCGTTGGTAAAGGTAGATTCCTCGCTGCTCTTCTAATGCTGCAAATATGTGTTCAAAGAAAAAAACAAAGAATCAGTAGCACCTGTGTATGAAAAATAAAAGATAAATCTAACTATGGCTAAAATGAATCTAAATGAACTGAAAACTTGACAAAAGCATAAACATGAAACTAGCTAAAAACTACAAAAGAAATAAAGTGGGGGGGTGCCCGAAGGCAAACCACCCACGGGTGAAACTTTGCTTCGACACCAATCCACTTGGGATGGGTCCGTAACCTGATGTGATGTGTTGTCGGCAAATTGATAGGATATTGTGGTCAGAAAGATTAGTGTTGGTCCTTGATTCGTGCCTTCAAAAGTCACCCAATAACCTCTCTTTTGATTAAGAGATTATGGATGTTGAAAACACAAATCGCAAGTAAATGAATTAGCAGCACTTCGTCGCTCAAAATGCTCCTTCTCTGTATATATTTTGGGTGAGGAAACTCACCATTTTATAGACCCAAGGGGTCTCTTTGAATTAACATGCAAAAGTGTTTCTTTGCATGAATGCTTTTTGTGTTAAAATAAGACTTCTTCTTGATCAAGGGATTCTTAACTGTCTTTGTGCATGTCTTTGTATGTTTTAGAAAAACTCACTTGCACTCCCATGCAATGCAGGGATAGCTAAGTGGCAAATCTGAGTTGTCTTAAAAAGCTTACTCTCATTCCCATGCAGTGAAGGGAAAGTCAATTGGTAGATATGAGTTGTCAAAAGAACTCACTCGCACTCCTATGTCATGCAGGAAAAGCTAAGTGGCAATTCTGAGTTGTTATATGCCGAGATCTGACTTTTTGTCGGTCAAACCTGAAATTCGTGCCACCCCGAAGCGAGCGCTGGTAATCGTCTTTGGGTGAGATGAGTATCAATCTGCACTCGTCCCTGGGTGGGACGAATAAGAAGCTGAGTGTCTAAAAGATGCCAAATTGATTTCTGACTTGCAAAACTGCTATGTGAGTGGTTAGAACCACTGTTTAACCTCTGAGGGCTGCCCTGGGGGCTGTGTGTGCTAGTGCGATCAATGCTTGTTGTCACATAATCAGATTGGTGCTGTTTTGGTGTCTACACCTTCCTCCACCAGGGATTCCTTTAGCTTCTATTTATCCTTTGCCTTATCTATAGAAGGGCTTTTAGAATTTCCAGTAGCTTTGGATGTAGGTGGTGATGCCAATGTGGATGGGTTACCTCGCACTAATCTACTTTTGCTACCTGGCTGCATGGTAGGGGATTAAGTCCTTATGTACAAGTGTGTTGATGAAAGGATGAAATACCCTGACAAGTCAAATTGATGCATGTACTTAAATGGATCTTCATCATATGGCACCATGTGGACTTGTCCCTCGTGCACATACTTGATGCATTGGTGTTGGATTGAGGGTACATACTATTTGTCTCTAATACAGGGATATCCCAAAAGGATGTTATACTACATCACCCCGTCTAGCACATGACACTTCACAGGGATAGTATTATGTCCTAATTTTACCAGTAGAATGATTATACCTACGGTGGAGCACAATGCATCATTGAAAGCCTTGAGTGTGTAAGAGGTTAGGACAATGTTGGACTTAGGGATATTCAAGTGCCCTATAGACTTGGTAGTAATGATGTTGATTAAAGATCCTGTATCGATCAGAATCCGCTTGAATGGAATATCATTGATTGATGCAATAATGTGCAGAGGTAGATCTACTGAGGTAGTTGGGACTGCTTTAATTTCATGATCATAGAAACGAATCATGGGCTCTTGGCACTATTTAAATTGCCCCATGAAATATGTGAATGCTTCTGGGTTCTCGGGATAGAGCTTGATTGATCTCAAAATCTCCATTAAAGTCTCCTTGTGCCTAGGGGACTATTGTATGAGCTCATAAATGGATAAATTAGTTGGAGTTGTCTATATATTTTGTTCTAATCTACTATGAACAGTCACCACAAGTCTCACTGGTGGACCTAGAATATTTTCATGCACCTACCTCTATCGAGGTGCAACTAGGATATTGATGAGAGTCATTGGAGGATGTGGTTACCCATATCTCTGACTCTTGGTTGCCACATTAACCAATTCAACCATTCTAATGCACCCCTAAATAGGTGGCTTGATCCAAACTTTATTAACTTTGGGACCCTGATCTCTAGGGGTCTCGTGATTTGGTAATAGGTTTCGATATATACCCATATCTCTATTATCAAGAGCTAGTGTGTTGTCAACCTTTAGCTCTCCCTTCTTGATTATGTTTTGCATAACATTCTTGAATTTGATGCAATTATTGATGTCATGCCCTTGTCTCCTATGGTATAGGCAATGGTGATATTCCCTGTATCCCCCTGGCTTGGGATGGTTAGGGTCAAGCAGTTGTATGTTGGGAAATCTTATCCTCTGTACCTCATTTAATTGGTTGAATATCGACTGCATCAATTCGTTTAGGGGCATGAAATAATGAGGTGATTGATATTCCCTATTTTGGCCTTAGTTTTCCTTGGGATAATAGTTATCCAATGGGGGTTGCGCTTTATAGTTTTGGGGTTGGTATCCATTCCCCCCATGCAGTGTGGCTAACACAACCTGATTAACTTGAGCAGGCTTGGCCTGCTTCTATTTGTTCTTGTTTTTTTGATTGTTCTTGCTCCATTATTTCTTGTTGTGGAGCTTAAGGTCTCCCTCATCGACCTTAATATCTTCAATAATCTTGTATTGGACCAAGGATTATTCGAATGATTCATATTTTTGTAGTTGCAAGAGTAGAGAAATGTGTTTTGTGCAACTCTTTGTGAACATCCGCACAAGTTCCTCTATGGGGATGGAGAATGATAGTTTTACCATGATTTTTCTCCACCTGTCCCCATAGTCCATCACTAGCTCATCATCATTTTGTTTTAGATTTTCTAGGTCAAACAATTTCATCTTCTTCTTAGAACTAAAGGAGAAACATTCCAAGAACACATTTTCCAGCTTCTCAAAGCCAGTGATGGTATGTTTGGGCAACTGGTTGAACCATTGCATTGGTGCACTCAAGAATGTCATGATGAATATTCTCAACATCAGGGTGTCATATTTGTTAAGGTGCAAGCACATATTCATGAAGTTGGTCATGTATTCCTACGCATCTCCCTCTTACTTAAAATTATCCAGTATAGGCATCTCAAAGTGCTTAGGATATGTGAGACTTGGGACTAATGGGCATAGATGCTAGTTATGTATCTTGTCTAATGTTGTATTTTGTTCACTTGTGTCCTTATTGAGAGATTTGATTCTCTTTGTGAGAATTTGGTATACATTAGAGGAAATAATCTCATGCTCCTAAAGGTTTGCTCATGATGGTAATGGAGGTAGCCCGGTGTTTGCCTTGATCGGGCATCCACACTCATCTCCTATGACCATATTTGGAGGTTCAAGATGGGTTTGTTCTTGATCCTCCATCCTAGTCTCATCCTCATTGCATTACATTTTCTCAAGGTCCAGGTATTATTGATGTTATAAGGCATGGTGGGTGTGTTCATATCTTTATCTGGCACCTCTCTCTTATGGAGAATCAACACGTCTTCCATATTGGTACCTCTCACTAGATATGTGTTCATCTATTCAAGCTAGCCTTTCTGCTAGTACCTCACGCTCCTCTTTTTTTCTCTTGATATTTTCTCTTGTAAGTGTAGGTGCCTTTTACTACGATCTTCTTGCTTAAGATATTCCATACATTTCCTTTCCATACATAGCTCTTCTTACGACCTACATAGGTGGTCAGAGTGACCTGTTATTGAGGGTTCATGTCTTTCTACCTCTTCATGGTGAGTTCTACTATTGCAGTCTCTCAAGGAGACTCTTGTTGTGTGCCTACCCATTTCTACTAGGGCAATTTTCTCTGTGTACTGCATTAAGAGTAAAGTACGATCATGATTTGATGTAGTGTATCTGCCATAGGGTCACTTTGAAGCTTCCCTTGGTTTGTTGGTGTGTCAAGTGGCTACAGTACACCAAATTCCCAAAGCAGAACATGCGGTAGTGATGCTTCTTAGAGCTGGTATCAAGGTAAATGGATCCAACTCATCAAGTTGTTAGGTTCTCCATGGCTACTCCCATGAGGTCCCATTGGCACCAATGAGATCATGGTCTAAGGGCACTCTCCCATCTACAGGGAGGTTGTATTATTTTTGGTGTCTATGACTAGGTGTAGCCCTATGGTCTTGCCCTTCAGTGGATATATCTATCCTATGTGTTTCTTGTGAAGCTAGGGGTCTTGTAGCCCCTACATTATTATGTGATAAGGATGGTCTTGATGACTCCTCACACTGATGAAATGATAGAGTTATTGCAACCTTTGCATGTTTGTGAGATGAGGGAGGTCAAGATGCCTTTGCATGTCTGTGTGAAGAGGGGGATCGTGATGCCCCTTCTTATCTATATGATGAGAGATGCCATGAAGAATCCTCATCACTGTGTGTTGAGGGGGTCCTTGAGGCCTCCTCATGTCTAATATGTGTATCTATTGATAGGTTCTTATGGATTTCCACCAAGGGTGGAATTATCGCCCCTAAGGCTTATTGAACTTCATCTAGATACACTATGGGTGGGTAGCTCCACACTAGTGTGACTATGAATGTTAGGAGCATTAGTATCCCCCTCAGTTTTGGAGCGGGGGTGACTACTCCGTGTGTTCACTGTTTTGATTATGTGTTATCTTTTTGATTAGTTTCCAAATTACACAAATAAAACAAGCAAGTGTTTATCTATTTTAAGGATTTTGTGTGTTCTCTAAACTATTTGATGTGTTTGGATTTGTTGTTGGTCTTGAATTCTTGTTTTTATTTTGGACTTAGAATGAGGGAACTCAATAAAAGTGGAGGCTACAAACACTATTGCCAAACATGATTCCTCAAAAGAGTCTAGAGTACACCCCTTAAATCCTAGTGGGGGGTTCGCCTAGCTCTTCCACTATAAAATAGTGGAAGACAATTTGAACACAAGTGACCAACACCCATTAAATAGGAGCTCTTTATTCTATCTAAGGACATCTAGGGGGAAAACCGGTGGAAGGAGATGAATTCCAACATCACTAGTCTAAATTGGGGATCGGTGATGAAATACAACCTTGCCAATGTTATTGTGGAACATGCAAGTGTGTGGGGTTCTATTTAAACTTTGAACTGTAAAATGATGCATCAATCAACATAAATGCTTTACCTCACCACATGCCTAAAAATAATGTTTTGCTTTAATAGATATGCATATCTAATCTATTCTAGATGATTTTCATGCAATGCACCTCCTACTTTGTGAATGGGCGGCCTATTTATTGGGCCACATGCAAGTAGATTGATCACACAGAAGCCTAGCACATTGGAGACTAGGGTAGACCTTACAAGCAAAGGCCCACTTTTCCTAGCAATACCTAGAGGAAACTAGAGAAATATAAGAAATGTACAATGTAATTTTCTTTTCATTTTCTTTTATTTTCCCTAATTAGACTATGTTTTTACTTGCTATTTTTAGAAAATAAATGTAGAAATAAAATCACAGAGAATTAAAAATGTGTACCAACCTCAATTTCTTGCCTGTTGATGACCTGGCTGACCTCTATTTCTATTTTTTTGCTGGCAACTGTTGACTAGAGTGATTTATTCAGGCCACTCACAGCTATAGTGGCTAAGCTCTACTAGCCATTGTTGACAAAAGCGGCTAGAACTTCATAGAGAAAAATGCTTGAATTCTTAGTAAATTGGTCAAAAAACAAAAACCTGGTGGGGGTCCCACTGTGGTCACCATTTGTGCTACCTCGGGAAGCATGCACCTGTACTCTACTTGCAATATTATACCAAAATTAAATGAAAGACCATGAAATGCATATAACTCAAAAATAACAAAGAAAGATCCTTTTATTTATGTTTGAAACATGGTTACATGTTAGTCCCTTTTAGGGATACCCATTTCGAGACAATGAATTACAAGTGAATAAAATGTCCCCTTGAAAAGGGATGGTGCACTTTTGCAGGCTTTCCGATCTTGCACACAAATTTTTTTGAGAGCTCATAGATGACTCCTTATCCTTCTCTCATCCAAGAGGGATCATGTGCTTCAAATTTCTTGATATGAACCCATAAACCTGTAGATCTACATACATGGAAACAAAAAAGCATAGTAAGTAGTACGGGCCACCTCTCTGGAAGAGGCTCCTATTAACACATATGGTAATCTAAATAAATAAGCATAACATGCATTGAAATATACCAAATCTAAGCAATATGCTTACAAAAGCCATATGACTATGACTATGACTTAGAACAAAGGAATCGACCATTTTAAAACCTGGCTATGACTATGGGTTGTTGTCAAAGATAGGGGCCTCTAACTTAAAGGTTACCTCAGGTCTTATGAGCTATGGATGTTGATCCCTTACTTGAATTGATGTTCAAGGGTCACCAGGTGTGTCTCCTACACTGATTAGCAGTTGGGAATGATGGATCTAACAACTGATGCATGGGTGTAGCTCCATCGAATGGTGCTCTAATGCTCCTCAAAGTACTAAATATTGGTCCTCCATTTTGATAGGTCTTAGCTGCTTAACTCTAAAATTTTTTGGATCCTTTGCTTTTTCTGGGAGAGTCTATATGTAGACTTCCCTCTCAAATATGGAACTTGGCTTCATGGAGAAGCTTCTCTCTAAATTGCATGCAACTGATCATTTCAAGTGGGAACCATTAGTAATAAATTTGCACTGAAGGGGTAGTTAGGAGGGACTTAGGGAGTTCCTTTCCAAAATTTTCTCAAAATCCTTGCATAGGTGTAGTTAGAATACATGATCTAGGCCTGATTGTCTGTGATTATGGTAGCTATCTGGTTTAGTGGCTAGGTCTAGCTATTGTAGTCTCTAGTGGACAGATGTTCTGGCTGCTCTTCTTAAGAGCAACCAAGCTTAGAGGGGCTAGAACTACCCTTCCTGAGTGGTTAGGACCACTATTTGCTCTTGGAGAGATCCAAGAGGGTTCATATGGTTTGCGAATGTGCCCATATGGGTAGTCTCCTAAACATGATGTATTTTAGGTGTCTACACTCCTTAGGGTAAATTTTGTTACCAAGTCATGCCCTTTTTTCTAAAGAATGCATGAGCAACATATCAAAGAGCTATAACATATATATTTCATGATATTCTACATGAAATTGTAGAAGACTATGTGGATGACCTCTTAGGGTGACCTCTAAAATGGAAGGATCATATTCAATATTGTAAAAACAACCTAAGAGAGATGCTTTTTTATCATAAACAAGGTTCAGAAAGAGGTCCCAATAATTTTTAGGATTGTAAGGCATAACCACAGTTTGAGTTCTATGTCACTGTAGATGACACTCAAGTAGACAAGAGTGACCAACATCCCATATTATTGGGGTTCACCTTGCAAAACCTCACCATTTAAGGATGCTAATAATGGTCCCCCTACCTTTCCTATGCCCTCATCGATGCATGACAACTTGATCATAGTGTAGATATTATCCTTTAAGGGCCATAACACTTGAATGGGGATGCCATTTCTCTAATCCTAAAAATATTTGTCTATATAGGATTATTTTTGTGTAATACCTTAGCATTTAATTACCATAACTCCATGAGTTAACTAAGGTTATTACCACTCACCTAGAAATAAGCATTTTCATCCAACCCTCATCGATCAAGCTACCACTATTATACTATTTTGTGAATAATTCCAAAGACCTCATTGCTTTGGAACACCTAAACCTCACTGTTCAAGGTTTATCATCCATAGTTATCTAGTTATTATATCATCTCAACTCCTCCCAAATTAGAAAATACTTGGCTATTGCATCATCGTAGCTCCTTCCAAGATTTACATCTTCTTGGTTATTACATCATTGCAACTCCTTCCAAGAATGGGTTCCTTCTTGACTCAAGGGTCCTATTAAAATTCTAGATCCATGACCATGAACCCCAACAAATCCTAGAATTACAACCCATACTTAAAATAAAATATAAATTCCAACATAATGCTAGCATGAAAGAATCATCTCTCTAGATTAAAACATGCTTAAATTAATCAAAGTGCTAACATCTAAACATAATGCTAGAATAAAACATATCTTCAATTAAAGCTATAGTAAAACAAGCTTAAATATATCAAAATTCTAACATGCTTTTTTTCTTTTCTTTTCCATAATGAAGAACATCTTTAAAAAGAGTTCATAACCCACTCATTATTTTGTTTCATCAAAATCAAATATTCCATACTTTTACATAAAGACTTCCAAGCCTTATTTATTTAGGAATAATAATAACCAAGTATTACATAACAAAACTTCCATTTACATAACAAATTTTCATTCCCAAATACATTAGAGCAAATCTGCCTAAGTTTCCTCTTCATGAAGGAATATCTCCCATGAACTTTGAGAAAATCTTAGGGATCAGGACAACTCATAGATTGCTTATGCAAGCCTACCATGCACTAAGCTAAAACATACAAGATGCAAAAACACCCAAAAAGAAAACACCCATGCAATGATATTTGAGGGAATCCCATACTTCCCTCAATAATGATTCCCCTTATCTACCCAAGCCTTAAGAAACCATTATTAGCAAAAGCCTCTTTTCAAAACCTGTTTTTTAAAAATAAAAGAATCTTAACCAACATAAAATTTCCCTCTTAAATTGAAAGCACTTATTGCTAATATATCAATATATTGTCAAGTAAGGTTTATAACCCTCATAATTATAAAAATTCAAAAACCAAAAAACTTATAATATTGAAAACATTCAAAATAACCATCAATCTACCTCTAATGGCTATACCTAAGTTTTACTTTCATAGATTTAAATATATATATATATATATATATATATATATATATATATATATATATATATATATATATATATATATATATATATATATTTTCAAAACTACAATTCATTTTCTTCTAGATACTTCTACTAAAAAAAGAAGTGAAAGAATTATATTAGTCTAATATTAGATTGACAAAATTAAAATAGTTATTTTAATACCTTAAACCAAGAACTTCATTTAAACCAATAAAACCAAAGCATCCAAAAACACTTAAAAGGCCCATAAGATTAAGTAAACTACAAATAAAACCTTTTATCACATTAATCAAAATAAATATAACCTAAGCTCAAATTTGGCACAATTAAGAACATCAACAAAGCTTAAGACCCCATTCAAAATCATCCACATACATATAACCATCATAAGTGGATAGGCTAGAAGCACTTTAATATTTGGAAGAACTTACATTAGAGAGAATTAACCAGGATATCCCTAGCACATGCACATCCAATAAAAATACCCACATACATTGGGATGGGTATGAACAAGATCAATGGTTCATAGAGGTTTTATAAAACATAAGCACTCTACTCAGGCTACTCAACTTCACAACAAAAAGAAAACCTTGACCATACATCCACTGAAGGTGTATAACCAAAGGAGACCCGTTGTTAGTACCAACTCATACAGATATAGGCTATACATAATACATAACAAACCCATCATCATATAACTCAAAAACAAAACTTATGCATGCAAAATCACAATATGAAGCCAACAATAGAATGCTTAAAAATAGTTATAAAATAACATAGAAAACAAGTTCCAGATAATACAAACATTAAATTAATGAGCCAATGACCATAGAAAATCAATAGTATTAACCTTAGAACCTATAGAATTATTAATTAGAAGCACTAATTGCTTAACAACGTGCTCTTGGTGCTCTAGAAAAGCTCAAATCTTAGTGCTTTATCGGTTCTAGAGCTTCATTCCTCAATCTTCTCATTTTTGAGTTCTACTCTTTCATTTCTAAAACAACATATTTGAAAAAAAAATTATTTCAAATAACCCATGTAGCCTCCCCTACGAAAAGGAAGTAGAAGATAACTCCCACACTTATCTTTATTATATGAGCATGATTTTAAATAAAGGAATTATAATATTAATTTAAATTATCATTTTTCATACTAATGTTTCTTGGACTAAAACTAAAATCAATCCTTCTTAATAATCCATTTTTATCATAATGCTACCAACATTAGTAAACTAAGAAAACAATTATTCAGCTAATTAAAGACAATCAAGTGCTAATATAAAATAAAATCTCTTTGATGATCCATATTTATCTAGCTTGGATGCAATCAGTAACCATATATGCAATGCATCTATATGAAATGTATTTTTACCCTTGAGCTATTGATGAATAAGTCATCCATCATTTCCCAAATTTTTACCAATCCATCGATGAGAGTACCTAGTCATGTAACCATTAATTCCATTAGCAATTTCATATTCTAAAATAGTATAGTCAAGCATAAAGTGCATTATCAACTCATAAAATACAATTATGTATTAGATATCCCAAAAACAATACATAAATCAAATATCAAGAACAAGTCGTACCAAGGAGGTTCGTTACATACTCCCTCCATTAGAACAAACACAATCCTCTATGTTTCTATAAAATAAAGTATACATATTTCATTCAAATAAATATGGGAATTTCTTCTTGATTTCCTCACCATCTTTCAAAGTTACACAATTCTCATAATATTGGTCCCACTAGACCTTACATTGATTTAGGGTTTGTTTCCTCAAGATCTTGGAAAAAAACCCTAGAATCCTTACCGATATCACCTCAATGGATAAAGGATATATCATCTACAATTTTGAAACATTCTAAACATAAGAAGGATCAACAACATATTTTCTAAGTAGGGATATGTGGAAAGTATCATGGATATTTTATAGGTTGGGTAGCAAGGTGAGCCTATAGGCTATTGGATTAATCTTATAAATGATCTTAAAGGGCCCAACATAACAAGGATCCAACTTGTAGCATCCAAAAAGGCTTGCACCTAATATTGAAATTGCTAAAAATGATGCAAATAGGCATACACAAATTGACAAGAATGAAAAGAAACAAAATACAAAGATATTTTATTAATTTCAAATCGAGTCAAGTTACAAATCCATCCCTCTTAGGGATACCCATTTGATACAACAATTACAATAGTGTCAAATCCCCCTCAAGGGTAGGTGCATTCCAAATGCCTTTTAAAATGACACGAACTGCTCCAAGGTGTCGATGACCTTCTTCTCCATGATTAGAGGTATTTTTTGCCTTGCATGTCAAAACCCTGTTGATCCTGCGTGCAATAAACAACAAGAAGCATTAGTAATAAAGGATACCTCTCTTGATGAGGCTTTTTGAGGAAATTGTATGAAAACATGACATTACTAGCATATAATCAAGAAAATGCAAGAAAGCTAGTAAACCTATGAAAAACATGAAAATATGCTATGAATCATGTAAAGGAAAAGCATATGTATCTATCTAATGGCCTAATTATGAATTTGAAAGCATGGAAGCATGAAAAAGATTCATTAGTATCCTAATTGCAATATTGAAAGCAAGATAACTAAACAACTAATTCTACCAGTCAGAAATCTCTAATAATGCAATCAAACCTAAATATGCCTAGTCTAATGCCATTAAACAAATCCTATGACTAGAAAGCAAGGAAATCAGGGATGATACCCTAACCGTGGCTCTGTGGCATGGTGAGCACTGTTAGCCATGGCTGACAACCATGGTGGAGCTTGAAGTGTGCTTGTCCTCCAATTCAAGGGCTAAATCTCTGAATCCTCTTGCCAAATTGATGGTCAAGGGTCGCCTCTGTGTCCTCTAATAGATTTGGTGGTTGAATTGCTCAGATTGCATGTGAAATGGGTGTAATTGAGTTTCTTGGCTCTCCTAACCTCCTAGGACCTCCATGGCTTGAATTGCCATTTCAATCTCTCAATTAGGGGCAAGAAAGCAATGTCACAATGCAATTAGGTGAGTGTTGAATTCGATAGGGCTTCGCTGCTCAAATTCACCTATGCATCTCTCTCATTTCCCATTTTGGATGGGGGTCTTATAGCACCTTGGAGGGCTATGTCCTAGCTTCATGGGGAAGCCAAGATCAAGAATGGGCAGTTAGAGCAGTTGGAAGGAAGCTTCTAGATCTTTCACCCCCAAACCACTCGGATCTGCAACCAATTGGCCGTTGCAACCAATTTTGGATCGGTCAAGGCCAACTAATTTTTGATGCTAGCCATGGCTCTAAGGCATGGTCAGCACTGCTAACCATGGGTGTCAACCATGGCTAACACTGATTAGGCCAAACTACCTAATTGAGTGGTTAAAACCACTGCTATACCTTGGTATTTGTCCAAGGTCTTCCATATGGTCTTCTAGCATGTCCCATATGAGTAGTCACCTCGACATGATGTGTTTTAGGTGTCTACAGATGCCCCTTTTGAGATGCGTTGTGAGATCGAACAACGCTGAGCAAAAATAGACCTCCTAAAATGATGTCATAGGTTGGATGATGATCATTAGTCTGATCAACATTAGATGCTCAGGGTCCAGCAAAAGGATGTGCATCCTAGAATCATTGCTTCCAACTGGATGGAAGGCTTAAATTTGCAAAGCTTTGGCAAGCTCCAACGATGATCGGGTAGCTTAGGTGCTACTATAGGCTTTCATGCCATATAGATCCGAAAGGAGGAGAGCTACTAACTTAACTATCATATTTGATTTTTGCCCTAGCAAAGGGTAAGCTTATGATAGTCATTGGCAATGATTCGTAAGACGAACACAATTTTGACAAGATCAAGAGATCTACGATCAAGGGATCTTCTATTGAATTTGATTATGATTATGATATTATGACTACCCCCTCAAGCGATGAGTCAATGAGGGTAGGAAAATTAAATGAAGTGATGAGTCACTTGACCACTATGAATGACTTTGAACAAAATAAGATTTAGCATTTGATAATTGATTAGGCCTAATCAGCTATGATTGCAACTATTAAGAGTAATTGTACATCTCTATCCCATGGAGCGGTCCAGCCTCAATGGCCTTCTTAGGGAATCAAGATGATAGCAATTCCAATTAGGCATGTGTTGAATCATATTGTTCGATGATCTGCTAAAAATATCATAGAAGAAGTGATATGATTGCTTCATTCCCATGGAGCAGTCTGATCATCTGGGCCTTCTTAGGGATTGAAATGAAGCATATCAATTCAATGATGATGAATTTGCCCCAAATGTCCTTATGGTAATTTACTCATCTTATCGGATTGCATGGAGTGCAAGTCACTGCAACCGCCAAGTGTATAGGGTAAATTACTAGGTACAAGGCGCATTTGGATTTTTAGTTTATCTGATTTTTTTTATTATTTTTAATATTTTTGGCAATTCTGATCAAATGGGTATTTTTAATTTAGCAATTTTTAGCTCCTCACGGTGGGATTTTTTAGCATTTATTATGGTTTGCTAGCCACGTTTGTCAAAAGTAGCTAGGTTTTCAAAATTTTCTAGTCATGGCTGATAGCCATGGTCGGCAAACCCTAGTTCTACGCTCGCGGGTGTCAACCATGGTCAGGAGAAAAATAAGAAATATTTAAAAAATTCCTATCATTTTTGATGTCATTTTCAATTTGATAGCTTGCAAATCCTGAGTGCTCTGAGAGGTGAGTAGACATTTTGATGCGAAGTGCTACTGGAACTCGACCTCACCACCAACCGCATCGATGGTAGCCCAACCTAGAGGAGCCGGTGCTACTAAGGTAGAAGCACACAAAACCCTTGACCATTTTTATTTTACCGTTTTAAAATTAACCTCATTAAGTAATGGGTCAAATGAACTTCATTAAACCATCGGTAATGAACCTCACCCTAGTTAGGTTTAGCTTAGGTTAGCTTAAGGGGAGGGTTAAATTTTTTATTTTTTTTATTATTTTATTTTTTTTAATTTTTGGGGGTCTCGAGATGAGGAAGGACCCTGAAAAGGCCTTCCCTCATGACCGTGGATGGTAGACATGGTCCCCAATTGGCAAATTGGGGACCGTAGCTATCACTCGATGGGATTTAAACCCCCCGGGTTTGGCTATCTTGATTTGGATATCCTTCACAATATGCATAGTGACCTGATTTAGGTGGAGTAGGATTGGTTCACAACTATGGGATTTGGCTATGTCTTACACCTCCCCAACATTAAGGTCGATCAAGCCTACATGACTACATTGGCCCGATGTTGGGATGCATGGACCAACACCTTTCACCTACGATAGGTGAGATGACCATTACACTAGAGGATGTCTACCACATCTTTCAACTCCCTCTAGATGGTGAGGCCATCACATCTTCAATGATGGATGTGAAGGATGCAATATTCACTATGATCTTTGATGGCCACAACGAGGCAACATAGTGACACTCGGACCATGGAGGGGTCCACATTGAGCATTGGTACACCTAGCAGGTCTTCTCCTAGTGAGATATCTTCATGCACCTGATCATGTAGATTGTCCTACCCAACTCTTCTAGAGTGAGGTTCCCTTGGAACCTCCTAGCTAGGATGTAGGATGTCCTAGCGAGCCCTACTGATCATCCCTGATCCTATCCTAGGGGAGTGCCCTACTAGCATAGCTCTATAATGAGTTGTATCAGATTACACAGAGGAGCAGAGTGGGCATCGACTGTAGCTTACTACTTCAGATCTAGGGGTGGTAGCATATTAAGATTGAGCACCCCACTAGTCTACCACTCAAGATTGGCACCATTATAGAGGTGCACCAATGCTATGCAACATGCTGGCCTCATGAGTAGGAGGGCTTCTAAAGTAGGTCTCACATAGGGGACCTAGCGCACTACATTGGATAGTTCACAGGACTACAAGTGGATCAGATTGACTAGCACCCATACCTAGACTGCCCTCCATGGATGGAGGTTGATGACTAGCTACATCGGGCATGCAGAGACAGATGGCTCCTCAGATACAAGTCTGAGGTATGAGAGTTCTTTTACTTCTCTCATATCACCCAATAGTTTGGGATCAGGAAGGACATTCCAGAGCTGCCTACCATCTATCATCACCTCACTTTAGAGAGGGACTTGACCTGGCCTAGGGTGACTCCACTAGGGGATGAGGATGATGAATTTTAGGAGTCAAGGCTGATAGATGTAGGGACTACTCCTAACTATGACACTTGGTGGACCCTCAGGGTATGGTGGGGCTTTGATGGCCCCTTAGGTAGGGTAGTAGATGATATTGTAGAGGGTGCATAGATCGATCCTCATGATCATCGAGTCCATCAGAGGACTGAGGGTGGATGGGGTGAGGGAGCTATAGAGGATGCACCTCCAGCTGAGGAGGAGGGTGATGCTCTCGAGGAGGGTGAGGCACCACCTGACAGTGAGATTGGGTAGCTCAAGGCCTAGGTTTCTAGCCTACAGACTTAGGTAGGCTCTCTATAGACACAACTCTTACATCGAGACACCACCATTACCACCTTACAGGAAAAGGTTGGGGATCTATAGTCTCGAATTACAGTAGGGTAGTCTTAGTGGCACAACTATGAGGAGGAGAAGACCACTCTATAGGCTAATATTACCATAGCATAGAGATACAGTAAATTACCAATGCATCCTCATCCAGTCTCAGCTAGATGCTCTAAGGGTACAATATGATGTACTCAGGGCTAGGAGGGAGGACCCCTCCTCTTCACAGGTTGCTCTAGCACCTCCAACTACTCTAGTAGCTCGGTAGCACAAGGATTAGCAAGGTTGGATCAAGCGATAGAGATCAGGAGACTCCAGGCCCTAGTGTAGTAGCACATCGATGATGGAGCATAGAGTTCTACCTACATCTCTACTTTGAGAGGATCGATTGGGCTACTCGAGGGTGAGATTCTAGAGATGCCCATGACTTTAGGGTCTCAGAGGACTCACACTCGAGAGATAGGCTAGTCCTCAACTAGCTCCAGTCACAGATCACATAGGTCAGAGGACCTCTAGTGCCAGCTCTAGGAGGACTCACAGGGATGGTGGAGGTGATGGTGGAGCCTCTTAGATTGGGGGCTACTTAGTACAGATCTTATAGATGCTATTGTACCATTTTTGTGTAAGGTCGAGGACCTACATAGATGTAGCCTATGGGTATTTTTGACATATGTCGATGTACTACTATTATATATTTTTTGATACACACACACACACATATATATATGATCTAACATTGAGACTCATTATATGTGCAGTTTATTATTTTATTATTTTTAGATTTTATGAGATGCATATGGATGCAATGCTTAGATGTGATGTTTATTTTATGCTATATGATGTGATGTATGGATGACATGCACTAGATAGATGATGGATGTATGATTTTAAATGCAATGATATATATGTGTAGATGGACTACTTATGATGAATGTATATGAATGTAATATATGATGTTTAAATGCATGTTTGATTTATTATACTTGTATGCATTTAATTTATGTTGTTATGACATAATCTATGCCATGTATGTATTGCATAATTTTTGATGATGATTTATGTAAATGGACATGTATGCTTTAATCACTTAAAACATAATGTATGAATGCAATATGAGTTTTAACAATCTAATGGATGACACCACAGAATGTATAACAATCATGAGATGTAATTGCTATATCTTTTTATGAAAATTGATAAATTGTGCACCCATATGTGAGATGCAATTATATATGGTTTCTATTCATAAGATTTTGTAAATTAAAATAATATGTATAACATAGTCAGTGGCCATTTAAATATCATTTCTGACATCCATCCGGTATCTAACCTATATTACAAATAATTCTAATAAACAAACTCTCATAAAAGAAATTGATTTTTGATGATTGCATTGAAAATTGTTTGTTGCTATTTGGGAATTTTTGAGGTTTTCCATGAAACTCAAACACCCTAGTTGACTTATCAAAAGTTGTATACTGACCATACTAGACTTCTAAAATATAAGGCTTTCGCTAGGATAGACCCTAACTATTCATTATCCCTGTGTGTGCAAATGAGTATATTTAGATAAGGCATAAGCATACCCCGATGTCAGGTGGGATTCTTTCAGCCCATTGCTAAGATTGGGGATCCTCAAATGTCTATCCAATCCTAGGTTTAGATTTCAGTTGGACTAGACCACTAGGCGATACAGGACACCTGAAGCTAGCTCTTCCACATTCAAACATTGGTCTACACAAAATGAAATGCTAATGTATCAGACATATCATCATGTGTAAGGTACGATAGTGCTGATAATTCTAGGGATTCAAGCTCACCCCCTTATTTTCTTCAATTTATTGGGATACTTGCTCATATAAAGTGATAAGAATCACTATTTATTTTGTACTTTTAGTGATAAAAACCACTATTTATTTTGTACTTTTTTTCTTTGAGCAAGGGATTTGATACATAATTTCAATTTGAATTTGATCTTGATTTGATTTGATTTCTAAGGATTTAACTTTGGAATTTCACTGGATTTCATTCTAGGATTTTTCTCCTTCATTTGTAAGCAAGGGATTTATTCGGGTAGGGGGTAAGCTTGTCCTTTTGCCAATTATCAACATTTCTTGCACCATCTGCATAGGAGGATAAGCAAGTAATAAAATTTTCACCTAAGGATACCTGGTACCACTTTGTAGTATTCATCCTTCCTTAGTCCTAATTAGGATTTTTTAATTTGTTGATTAGTGATAGGATTATGATATGCTAAGTGCTATCAAAACTAGACCTCATCTACAAAAGCAAAGCAAGCTTTCTACCAAACTCTTGAGAAGACCACTAGGTATGGTTGAATGACCGAAAAACCTTAGTATATTCTTCATAGCAACAAGAAGGGTTGTGTTGAAAAACACAATTACTCACAAGGGTGAATGAATGATGATGATAGTGCAAAGATGCATGATTGAAATACAAACGTGGTGTCATTTGTAAGATTGTAAACACAAACTATCCTAATGCAAGTGCGATGGATGGATATGCCTAATGCAATGCAATATGAAATGCATGTGATAACTAGAATGTGATGATGCAAATGAAATGCAATGATGCAAATTTTTTGAATTTTGATATTTTCCAATTTTTTAGATTTTATTGCTTTTTAATTTGACCAAAGGGCTTACAGATGCCTTTGGAGCCTTTTACTAGATGACCAAAGGGCTTACAGATGCCTTTGGGGCCTTTTGATGGTTTTAGGCATAAAATGATTTAAGGTGAAGGATGTTGAGAGGTTCAGGCTCTTCAACCCCTTCCAACGATGTTAAGTGATATGTCCTAGGTCCAATATTCTCAGAGATGATATAAGGACCTAACCAATTAGCCATAAATTTGTCTCACATTTTTGGTGGTAGATTTGAGTTCTGTTGGTTCTCTTTCAGCATAAGATCACCAACCTCAAAGTCTCTCAGATGGACTTTGTCATTGTAAGCTCATTTTAAGTACTCCTGATAAACATGAAGATGCTCAAGGGCATTCACGTGATGTTCATCAAGTAGCATCAATTGATCTAGGTGAGCTTGTCATGCGGTGTCATCATCGATGAACTCTTTCAATGTGATGCACATCATTGGAATTTCCAACTCTAAGGGCATAATGGCCTCAGTGCCATATACTAGTGAAAATAGAGTTGCCCTAGTGGGTGTCCGAATACTAGTCCTATAAGCCCATAATGCAAGGGGCAGCTGGATGTGCCAATATTTATGATGTTCTTGTACCATATTTTTCAATATGGATACCACTATCTTATTTGAAGCTTCAGCCTACCCATTTTCCTATGGATAATATGGAGTCACAAAACTATGTTTGATCTTGTACTTAAACATCAAAGCTCTCATAGTTTTGTTTTTGAATGATGTTCCATTATCCAAAATTATCTTGGATGGTATCCCAAAATGACTTATGATATTGGTGAGTATGAACTCAATAATACGTGCTCTAGTTGTCATTGTTAATGGGATTGCTTCCACCCACTTAGTAAAATACTTAGTAGCCATAATAATGAATGTATGTCGGCTCGATGATGGAGGAGAGATCTTACCGATGAGATCCAAACCCCACTGAGCAAATGGCCAAGCCGCTTGAATGGGTTGTAAGGCCTATGATGGTAGGTGTGCAAGATTAGCATGATGTTAGCATTTAATGCATTTCTTGACATACACATTGTAATCCTTCTCCATAGTGGGCCAATAATAACCCATGTGAAGGATGTGCTTGATGATAGCCATACCACTAAAATGGCCACCGCACGTACCATCGTGAGCTTGCAAAATTACCCAAGATGATTCTTGGGGCTCAAGACAATGAAGGAGAACTCCATCGTAGCTTCGATGATACAAAATATCTCCTAACAAGACATACTTTATCACTTTCTATTTAAATGTGCGCTTCATGGCATGCGATAATCCCTGAGGGATTACACCAAGCTTAAGGAAGTCGTATATCTATGACATCCAGTTCTGATAGCTCTCAGCCTCAACTGACAAGACAACATGTTCCCCCTATGGTTCAACATTTGCAAATGTAGACTAGGAAACAACCTTATGGTGAATGGTAGTACCACTCCCCGTAGGATCCTATGAGATCAAAGACCCCCAAGGTGCTCCCTTGAGAAAGTCTTTAGCTCTATAGAACCATTCATGGTTTGGTTCTACCTGAATCATGTTGATTGACTCTTTGTTATCCAAAGCTTCACGTTGCACAATAGAGTGTGACAACATTTTTACGTGGATGGTAGTAAAATCAGTAGAAGGATTCTGAGGGATTAAGGATCCCAAAGATGCCATAGTATCTACAAATTTATTTGATGAATGAGGGATTGCCTCGATGTCATACCATTCCAACTGAGCTAAATATGTATCAACAAGATCTTTGTAAGACTTCAGGATAGGACATCGACATTGAAAAAGTCCCTTCACTTGGTTAACAATGAGAAGGGAATCACCAAAGATATTTAACCTTTTAATCTTCATGGCGATAGCTATTTGGAGGCCCAAAATTAGGGCTTCATATTCAGCATTATTGTTAGTGCAAGGAAAGTCCAACTTGAATGACAAGGGCATAGGAGCACCTTGCAGCATGAACAACACTATTCCTACACCACCCCCTTGCTCACACTTCGAACCATCGAAGAACAAGGTCATATCAGCTTTGTTATCTAGTTCTTTAGGTTTGGGTGCTTCTGATAAGGCAAAAACTACATCATCAGGAAGCTCAATGGTGAGGGGCCTACTATTTTCAAGAGGTGCCTCAGCTAGTTGATCAGCTATGACCTATCCCTTAATGGAATTTTGGCTAATGAATTCCAAATCAAATTCTATCAATAGCATGATCCACTTTGTAGTACGTGTATTATGATACGTCTTACTCATCATATACTACAAAGGATTTTGTTTTGATATGACATACGTCGTATGAATTAACATATAATGTCATAATTTCTTTGTAGCGAACACTACTGCTAAACATAATTTTTCCACATATGCATATCCTAGCTCATAACTCACCAAGGTTCGGCTAATGTAATATATGGCTTGCTCTTTATCTTGCACATTCTTTTGGGCTAACATGGTCCCTAATGCAAAGTCAGTTATCGATATATATAGCAGAAAAGGCTCATCTGGTCTTGGTGGAGCTAGCACTGGTGGCATTACTAGGTATTGCTTAATCTCAGCAAAGGCTGCTTGATAGTCCTCATCCCAATTGAATGGGACCCCCTTGTGTAGCAGTCGATTCATGGGTCGACATTTATCTGATAACTATGCGATAAATCACTTTATGGATGCTACTTTACCCTGTAGGCTTCTTAATTCCTTGATATTCATGGGAGGATGCATTTCTAAAATTACCTTGACCTTCGTTGGATCAACTTCGATGCCTCACTTTGAAATGATGAATCCCAAGAGCTTTCCTGAAGTTACACCAAATACGCACTTCTTAGGATTCAACCTGACATTATGCTCTATCAGGTGATCGAAGACCTTTCTCAGGACCTCAGCATGCTCTAAACGTAGCAATGACTTCGCCAATAAGTCATCGATGTAATCTTCCAAGATCTTATGCATATAGTCATGAAAGATATATGTCATAGCCCGTTGATATGTGGCACCAACATTTTTAAGACCGAATGGCATAACCTTATAGAAAAATGTCCCCCATGGCGTTATGAACATGGTTTTATGTTGGTCTTCGGGCTTAATCCAAATTTGGTTGTAACCAAAAAAACCATCCATTAGGGAGAGCATTTCATGACCCATAGTTGCATCTATGAGAGCATCTATGTTCGGCAATGGGAATGAATCCTTTGGTGTTGCCTTATTGAGGTCTCTGAAATCTATACAAATATGGATCCTTCCATCAGGTTTTCCTACAGGCACCATGTTTGATACCCATTCTGGATAGTCGATGGAAATGACAAACTCTACATCCAATAGCTTCTACAATTCATCTTTAACCATTAAGGCTACTATCGGATGCATCTTCCTAAGTTTCTGCTTGATTGGCTTCTTTGAAAGATCTAGCGAAAGGTTATGAGTAACCAATTTTGGATCTAGACCTGGCATGTCCTTATAAGTCCAAGCAAAGAGATCAGGTCTCTCTTTCAGTAGAGGGATGAGGTTGGCATGCTCATCAGGAGATAAAATTTCTCCAAATTTAACCTTCCTTGGATTGGTGGGATCATTACTGATATCCACTTCAAAGGTTTCCTCTACTGACATGTGGGATCCCTCCTCAAGCTGATGAGGTGTAGGGATCAAGTGGATGTCATCTACTGGGTTTATGGGTTCCGCATTGGAAGCATCCTCAGCATGATAAACATCATGTGCACAGCCTAGCATAAAATGAAAAGGTTGCAACATTTCTTCATTAGGGAAGAAATCTTTAGGCTCTAGTGGTGAGTCAGCATGATCCCAATCAATAGCATCTACATCAAGACACAATGGTTTGGAAGGATCGGTTGGGTTGTGAAGTGGAGTGGTCAAATCAATGGAGATCATATTGATGGAATGGATCATGTCTCCAGGACCACATGCATGTGACTCTAAATTTGTATAACTTCCATCCCCGAGATGTGGTTCTGGGGGTATGGGGATCTCTAGATCCGGTCTATGGATAGACTCAAACATAGGATCGCTAGGCTCAAGGAGCTCTCTAAATGTTGGTGGATCAGGGAAGACCATATGATAAATCCTATCCAAATTAGGTGGTCTTCCTCTGAGGTGAGGATGAAGATTGATATCTCTATACATATCCTCAGTGTAAGGTGCATTACGATGATGCAAGTAAGGAGGTCCTAAATAGGCTCTCTCTATTTCATCTTCATCATCACTATCATAATAGAAACCTTCACCACTACCTACTAGAATTAGGAGATTAGGGAGATGGGGCCCCATGTAAGCCAACTCTCGATAACTGCTATCGCTCATGGAGGATTGATCATCCTCAATGACTATCTCCGAAGGTAATAGATGACATAAATTAAGAGGGCCTAGATAAGCCAACTCAGTCTCATCCTCATATTGCTCATTGTTTGAGGACTCACCATCATCATCAATCTCATATATGCAACTAGGTCCACCTCTCTCAAAGATGGACTCTGCTATGTCCTCATCAGAATGATATTCTGACTCAAAATCTATCACTATGCTAGCATTGTGAACTTACAGGCCTGTGTCATTAGTTGACTCACAGATTTGTTCACCCAAGTTATCTCTTGGGATATGCTCTGGACCGGTCTCCACCAAGATATCTTCGTGATATGTCTCAGGTGGTCCTATAGTGACATAAGACACTATCCGGTTATCCCTATGAAAGAAGAAGGATTAGGGTGATAAGGATTGAATATCGACTTCACCCCCCAGACTGAGGTACAAGTGGTCTAAAGATACCACGAGGAGTTCATCATATCCTCCAATATAGTATCCTAACCCAAACCTATCAGTAGGCAACTGATATTAAGGTTCATAAGGCCTCCTACGCCCCTACTCAAATAATCTAAGACCGTAACCATGCCAATGGTAACACTCAAAATATCATAAGGTATACTCTAGGTTAGAAAGATAATGAACATTCACAATGAATGGTTCATCATCATCTTCATCCATGGGGGTGTGAGATGCAATCTGGTCGAGCCCTCCATAGATAAAATTAGTTTGGTTAGGAGGTACCCCCAGTGGTACCACCATCCCTACGAGAAGGTGATGGGCTCATGGTCAGCCCATATCTTATGCAGTCTCGATGATCGATGTAAACATCACATTCTACATAATATATTCCCCAATCTAGGATTAACCAAATGAATGGTCACCTACAGTGCATATGACCCTACTGAAGATGTAGGTGAAGTAGGCTGAGGTGCCTCTTCGACTTCTACTTGAGCATTCTCTACTTCCATGGGAGTAGGAACCTCGATCACAACTAGTTTGGGCACTTGCTTCATCTCTTTTTTCCCATATTTACTTTTAGCTTCTCATCATCCCGATGCATCATGGATGTAGATGGTCTAGTAGAAGCAGTTATCATGTGCTTCGATCATTGAGATGCGAATATTGTAGGTTTGGCACACACTTCTCTTATTTTACCTCCTGGCTCTTTGATCATGATCTAGGTCGTATGTCTAGGTGCATTGAGGGGAGCACAAAATCCCTCGAAAAATCTACTAGATTCACGTATTTGAATGGTTCTTCATCGGAAGGTACCATGTGAACCTATCCCTCATGCACGTATTTGATACACTGATGGAGAATAGAGGGGACACAATGCATTTCTCATATCCAAGGCCATCCTAAAAGGATATTATATTGCATAGCACCTTCAATCACATGACACATCATGGGGATGGTCTTTAGTCCAACCTGAATAGGTAAGACTATCGTACTGATAGTTGAGCATAATGCATCATTAAAAGCTCTCAAGGTGAAAGTGGAAGGTATAATATGTGTCTTTGGTAACTTCAAGTATGTTAATGCCTTGGTCATGATAATATTGATTGATGATCCTGTATCAATAAAAACCCACTTGAAGGGTATGTGATTCACACATGCAATGATATGGAGTGATGGGTCCACTATGACAGTGGAAACCATCTTGACTTCATGATCATAAAATTGTATGATCGGTTCTTGACACTATTGCACATGTCCCACGAAGTGTGTGAATGCTTCAGGATCCTGGGACTATACTTCTATGGACCTTAGAATATCCATAAGCATCTCCCTATGCTTGGGAGACTATTGAATCAGCTCATAAATCGACAACTTCATTAGAGTTATCTATAGGTTTTGAACTAACCTACTCTTGATTGTCACCACCGGTCTAGTTGGTGGGCCTGGTACATGTTGGGTTGGCCTTGGAGGAGGTGCAACATGGACTCTAATAGGAGTTAGAGGTTGATTTGGTCTTTCATACCTCACATGTCTTGTGACAACATTGACCATTCTGATGAACCCATGGGTTGGTGGTTCGATGCATACTTGATTGACTTGGCCAACATTGTTCCTTGGTACCTCATGGTTGGGCAGAGGATTCTTGTAAATCCCCATATTCTGATTATCTGGTGCTTGTGGATTATCCATAAGAAGTGTACCTCTTTCAATCATGTTCTGCACTAAATGTTTGAAAGACCAACATACCTCTATGTCGTGACCTTTCATTCGATGAAATATGCAATATTGATCATCCTTATACCCCTTAGGCTTGGGTTGATTAGGGTCTATCATTTTGACCTCTGGTAAGTGTATTGCCTTTGCCTCACATAGTTGATGGAAAATCATTGTCAATGATTTTGATAATTGTGTGAATATGCGAGGAGGGCATCTTTCTTTATCCTTACCCCTCTGGTTGTTGCGTTGCTCATATTGCATAGGGGGAGGTTGGGCTTGATAATTTCATTGTTGTTGCCCCTTATCTCCTTTCTGAAGGTTTAGAACCACCTGATTGACATGGGCCGGCTTGGCCTATTGTTTCTCAGTGCTTTTCTTGTTCCATTCCTTCTTATTTCTAAGTTTCAAGTTACCCTCCTGTAACTTGATATCCTCAATCACTTTGGCTTGCGCCAAAGCCTCTTCAAAGGTCTGATATTGCTGCAACTGTAATAATAATGAAATGTGCTTTGCACAACTTTTTATAAACATCCGAGTTAATTCAGAAGTAGGGATGGAAAATGGTAGCTTTGCCATCATATTTCTCCATCATTTCCTATAATCCATAACTGGCTCATCATCATGTTGCATTAAAGTAGCCAACTCAGATAAGTTTACCTTCTTCTTGATGCCAAAGGAGAAGCATTCAAGAAATGCATCAGCCAATTGCTCAAAATTGGTGATATTGTGCCTCTTGAGTTGATTAAACCACTCCCAGGCTAGGCCTGAGAGGGTCATGATGAAAGTCCGTAGGAGCAGGGCATCATTGCTTCCAATCTGAAAGCACATGTCTAAAAATCTCGTGATGTGCTCCTGAGCATCTTCCTCTCCTCTAAACTTTTCTAGCTTAGGCATTTCAAAATGCTCGGGATAAGCCAGAATAGGCACTAATGGGCATAAAGGTTCATTATGAATTTTATTCAAGGTTGGCTTTTGATAAGTTATTCCTTGCTTTTCTATAGCTTTGACCTTTTCTGCCAAGACTTTATAAGCCTGCGAAGATAAGAACTCCTCTTCTATGGATTGCCTTGGAGGCACCTTTGGAGGCACGTTCCTCTTCGATCGAGGTGAAGGAATAGGCTCATCCTCCTCCTCGACTTGGGATATTTTAGGATATTCTTGATCTAATTCATCTCCCACTTCTTCTTCATACTACCTATGCCCATGATGCTTAGGGAGGGTACCCATCTCTATGTTGGGTCATATAGCGAGTATGAGTATCTATATACTCAAGGTGCAAATCAGGTTACGAAGCAACTCATCTATCAATGTGCTCCCTATGCTCACTATGAGGATGTAAACCGACACTAGCCAATCGATCCTCCCTCTCAACACGCTCCTTTTGATCAAGGATGCATTGTTCATGCATTCATTGTTCATATAAGCATTGTCTTATGAACCTTTGCCTCTGAGTGTTCTCATTTTTGAGGTATTCTTGCTCTACATGAACATCCTCCAATTGGTCTTGGAGGATCTGACATCTTTGCTCTGACACCAGCTTGTGAGATCTATCTATGTGATCAGTCGTGTGAGGCCTCTAGTGTGTGCGCTCTATTCGAGCGGCTTTGTGGGTGTGTCCCCCAATGGACTGATCTGCTATGCTCTTACCCTTGTCTATGAAGATGGCATTCATGTCTAGATATTGCCTAAACTTTATGCTTGCATGAGATGTAGGGGCATACATATCTTGAGAATGCTTGGAGCACTCTCCAGGTTCTCTGATAGTCCTAATGGTACTACCGCTATGCACACTCATAGGATGAGAAGGCATAGGAGTAGGCTTGTAACCTAGTTGTCCTAGAACCTTACCCAAACCATCCAACTATCTGCTATGCCATGGCTCATGAGGTGGCATACCATTGGCTCCCACTTTAGATACGTCTATAGTGATCCTACAAGGCTCACCCTTATTGGGAGTTTGAGTGGGCCTACGCTCGAAAGTGGCCCTATCTATTTGCCCCTGGATGGGTGGATCCTAAACTCATCTATACTCAGATGTTGGGGGCCTCAAGCCTCCCTTAGCTATAGGATGAAGGGGTACCAATCTGGATCCCTCAATGACAAACTCTTTAGCAGATCTCGTGGATGCACGTGGAATGTGGTCATGGTAAATGCTAACATGTTTAGAACCCCCATGTTGGGAAGCTCCATGCTCTGATCTATGTCTCGAGGAGTGTCTAGTAGCTCCTCGTATTGGGGTATTCTCAACAAGATCCCCATGCATAGAATTATCCCCTCTAATACTCATCGAATGATATTCAGGAGGATTCTATGATTGAGGGTGCTATGCATCTTGTTGTGCATTGGGTGGAGCTTCGACCTCGACCTTGGATCTATGCTCGAGTTGGCCTCTCCATGTAACCACCATAGTAAGTATCCTATATCTAGATTCAAATTTTATTAACACACAAAGTATACAATGGTGATTATCTCTTTTAAAGTTTTAAAGTGAGCCCTAAACTATTTGATGTGTTTTGCAATTTGTTGTATCAATAAGTAACTCTCATCATGTTTTCAATATGTTGATGATATACTCAATTGTTAAAGGGCTTTCACCTGTATACTCATAGCTCGACAACCTGGCTATGAACTCCAGGTCACGTAATCCCCTAAAATGTGGAGATGAAAGTCCACACTCGAGGGGGAGCACAAGTCCTACCAAACCCTCACCCAATATCACCCAGTCATGTTATACCCTCCAAAGAGTACATGTAAATTTTTTAGGCTACGGATGGTTCTTGGATTCGGTATTGGTCTAGTAACAAAAGGTTCGAGGGAGTTGGGCCAACGGATGGAAATCACTACCACCATCATTGAACCCTACTAGTGGTTGGATGTGACTTCCAACTCACTAGCATTTAAGTGTGTCATGGTGTGTGGGGTTCCTTTTATTTTGCATGAAAAGTAAATGCATAAAACAACACTCAAATGATTCTTCTATATGCTATGCAAAAGGAACGTTTAATTTTAGAAAGTATGCATGATTAAGCTATATGAATTTCAAAGAAAATGCACACTAATGATGATGATGAGATGGCCACTAGATTGGGCCTCATACAAGCAAACCAACATACAAGAAGGGCCTAGACCATTGGAGACTAGGGTGGACTGCACTCAGAGGTCCATTGTTCCTAGCAGTGACTAGTAGAACCTAAGAAAAAGACCTAGGGACTCAATGCATTTTATCTTTTTTGTTGCATTCCCTAATTATGCTAGCAATTTTGACTTTCTAGAAAAACATAGATAGAGAATAGGGAAAATCAGAGAAAAATGGATCCTACCTCAGATCCTCATCCGATTAAGCTTTTTCTCCCTATTGTATGACCTATCATATCTAACACAACTCTATGAGCATGATACTATTGCTCGTAGGTCTATCCACGATGACAACTTTTGACTATTATGTCAACCATAACTAGCACCTATCATCACAAAACATAAAATTTAGTGATCTATGGCATTTAATGTGGAATTCCCATCATGATCACCTTCTGTAACATCCAAAAAGGCTTACACCTAATATTGAAATTGCTAAAAATGATGCAAATAGGCATACACAAATTGACAAGAATGAAAAGAAACAAAATACAAAGATCTTTTATTAATTTCAAATCAAGTCAAGTTACAAATCCATCCCTCTTAGGGATACCCATTTGATACAACAATTACAATAGTGTCAAATCCCTCTCAAGGGTAGGTGCATTCCAAATGCCTTTTAAAATGACATGAACTGCTCCAAGGTGTCGATGACCTTCTTCTCCATGATTAGAGGTATTTGTTGCCTTGCATGTCAAAACCCTGTTAATCCTACGTGCAATAAACAACAAGAAGCATTAGTAATAAAGGATGCCTCTCTTGATGAGGCTTTTTGAGGAAATTGTATGAACACATGATGTTACTAGCATATAATCAAGAAAATGCAAGAAAGCTAGTAAACCTATGAAAAACATGAAAATATTCTATGAAACATGTAAAGTAAAAGCATATGCATCTATCTAATGGCCTAATTATGAATTTGAAAGCATGGAAGCATGAAAAATATTCATTAGTATCCTAATTGCAATATTGAAAGCAAGATAACTAAACAAACTAATTCTACTAGTCAAAAATCTCTAATAATGCAATTAAACCTAAATTATGCTTAATCTAATGCCATTAAACAAATCCTACGACTAGAAAGCAAGGAAATCAAGGATGATACCCTAACCATGGCTCTATGGCATGGTGAGCACTATTAGCCATGGCTGACAACTATGGTGGAGCTTGAAGTGTGCTTGTCCTCCAATTCAAGGGCTAAATCTCTGAATCCTCTTGCCAAATTGATGGTCAAGGGTCGCCTCTGTGTCCTCTGACATATTTGGTGGTTGAATTGCTCTGATTGCATGTGAAATGGGTGTAATTGAGTTTCTTGGCTCTCCTAACCTCCTAGGACCTCCATGGCTTGAATTGCCATTTCAATCTCTCAATTAGGGGTAAGAAAGCAATGTCACAATGCAATTAGGTGAGTGTTGAATTCGATAGGGCTTCGCTACTCAAATTCACCTATGCATCTCTCTCATTTCCCATTTTGGATGGGGGTCTTATAGCACCTTGGAGGGCTATGTCCTAGCTTCATGAGGAAGCCAAGATCAAGAATGGGTAGTTGGAGCAGTTGGAAGGAAGCTTCTCGATCATTCCACCCCCAAACCGCTCAGATCTGCAACCAATTGGCCATTGCAACCAATTTTGGATCGGTCAAAGGCCAACTGATTTTTTATGCTAGCCGTGGCTCTGAGGCATGGTCAGCACTACTAACCATGGGTGTCAACCATGGTTAACACTGATTAGGCCAAACTACCTAATTGAGTGGTTAAAACCACTGCTATACCTTGGTATTTGTCCAAGGTCTTCCATATGGTCTTCTAGCATGTCCCATATGAGTAGTCACCTCGACATGATGCGTTTTAGGTGTCTACACAACTTCATTGAGTTTATAATACTTTTCATGAGTCTTACTATCAATAAAAATTTATCTCCCACTAAGAATTCTCTTGGTGATATTTTTATATAAGCATAGCTCTTTTGGTGGTAAATTATTCCTTGAGCCTTAGCCAAATCACTCTATGTTGCTCCTCCATATCTATGATAGTGTCTAGTTTGATCGCCACTCAATACTCTAGATTGTCCCATGATAGAGGTATTATGCATCTCATTCCATAGAAGGCCTCAAATGGAACCATTCCCAAGGATGCATGGTATCCATTATTATATGCAAATTCAACAAAATGTAAAAAGTATTTACACTTAGACATTTGATCTATGCTATACATGTCAAACATGTATTCTAGGATTTGGTTCATCCTCTTCATTTGCCCATCTACTTTTGGATGGTAAGTAGAACTGATATTCAATTTAGTGCCCATTACATGATGAAGAATATACCAAAATTCTGATGTAAACCTAGAATATCTATCTAATATGATCACCTCAAGAAACCATGTAACCTAAAAAATTTCTTGGAAAACTTATTTTCCACTATCGATACATCATCCTTGATATTTCTTGATATAAAATAGGCAACCTTGATAAACTTGTCAATGACCACAAGAATTGCATCATGTTGGAACCTAGTCTTAGGTAAACACACAATAAAATTCATAGATATGATTTGCCACTTCTGAGTAGGTATATCATGTGGGTATAATTTCCTTGCTAGGTGTTGATGCTCTACCTTAACCTTTTGGTACTCCAAGCATCTAGAAATAAAACTACTGATATCCTATTTCAGTCCTACCCAATAGAAGACCTTTTTCATGTTTTTCCTCATATTTTCCCCTCCTAGATGAGTATAATATGGATAACTATGCACCTCTTACATAATCATCCTCCTTAAATAACTAGTTTTGGGTATGAAAACCCTATCCTTGAAGTATAAAATTATATATTTTATGTTGAAATACTTATTTTCCTTACGATTCCTCTCAATTTTTGCTTAGATTTCATTACAATACTTATGTGGTTATATTTCCATGGCTTTTTCTATCAATTCTATATGAATCTATATCAATTTTGCTATGTGCATTCTCCTACTCAAGGCATCTACAACCTTATTTTCTTTCCCTTGGATATATTCAATACCAAATTCATATTCTTATGAGAACTCTATCCACCTTATTTTTCTTGAATTCAACATAGGTTGGGTAAATATATACCATATAATTTTGTGGTTTTTCCTTAGATCAAATGGTTTACCCAATAAATTTTACCTCTTGACGTTTAGTGCATGCACCACTACTACAAATTCTAGTTCATGTGTAGCATAATTCAACACATGCTTCTTGAGTTTTCTAGACTCATATGCTATTATAGCCTCATTTTGGGACAACACCCCACCCAAACCATCTAAGGAAGCATTTGTACACACTATAGAATTCCCAAGAGGATACCCTAAGAATTGGTATTATAGTCAACTTATTATTTAGAGTTTCAAAGGTGGTCTCACATTTTTCCATCCATTTAAACTCGTTTCCCTTTCTCTGAAGGTTAGTGATAGAATAGGTAATTTTTGAATAGTTCTTCATAAAATATCTATAGTAACCCATGAGCCCCATTAAGCTTCTAAATTCTAACACATTTTTCAATGCAAGCCAACTCAAAATAATCTCAATTTTCTTGGGATCCACAACAATCCCTTATATGGATATAATATGTCTAAATACTGAACTTGTGAGGCATAAAATTCACATTTAGATAACTTCCCATAAATTTCGTATTTCCTAAGTGTGAAGACAAAGACACAACACTTAAATAACAATAGGAAATCAAATAACACATGGAAATACAAAGATTACACAAATGGATGTATTCAATAAAATGGGGGGGAGCTAATGAACTCCTTTGTTACAATTAGTACTCAATGTGAGTATTTGATGCAATGATTTTACAATGGCACTAGGGTTCTTCAAAATCTTAGCAATAACAACAAAGTGTCTTCATATTTAGTGTGTCCTTGCTTCCAATAGGTTGAGTGGGATTTGAGTATCCAGTGTGGGGCCACTCCAGCTTCAACAACCGTTCAACAATGTGTAGAAATTGTAGATATGCATCCATAAAAATAGAAAAATGGGGTTAGTAATACCTATGAGGGCTCCATAGTGTGAGACCCTCAGACATCAATAAAACCCTAGTTAAAAATGAAGTCAAAAAGTATGTTTGATCAACAAATCATGAGATAAAATACATTCAAATGAGATATACCTTGCTTTCATTTTATTGTTGCAGATGGCACGGTGTAGCAGGCTCAGATTAGTGTTTTTGTTGAAGCAGGATTAGATGCACACTTAACAAAGCTCTAACATGAGCTTCACAGGCTTTGGTGTGTACCTATGGGATACAGCAAGCTCTAGAGAGTGCCTGTAGTATACAGCAGGCTTTGGTGAGTGCTTTGCAGGCTCTGCAGTGAGCCTTACAAGCTTTGGAAGATTCCTGTGGGTTAGGGCAGAATCTACAGAAGCATATTGAGGGGGTGGAAACGAATGTAGAATATGGATGAGGGTTGTGATGGTGATGAAGGATGAATGAGATATGACTGGAATAGTAGAAGTCTTATCGGTGAGCTAGGGCTTCAGATTTTTAGTATTCTATGCTAGGGCTTCACCAATAATTCCTCTAGGATATAATTTCTAATCTCAAGGTTCCAGTTCCAGGGTTTGGGCATTTACAAATGCCCTTATTTATAATCCAACCTAGGGTTTTCTTAGGGTTTTAGCCTTGCACTTTTAATCATGTGGCTAATATTAAATCAGATCCTAAGGTTGAGATTACTTTTTGAATGTGGCATGGATTAATGAAGATGGACGGTGGGTATTAGATTGTATCAAATGACTGTGGTTAATTAAGTTTATAAATATATATTTTATAATAAATATATTATAATATAATATAAAATATTATATTAAATACAAAATAATATAAAATAATATTAAAATAATCTCAATTGGGTTAGGAAATGGTAGGAAGGGTGGAATTGGGCCAAATAATTGATGGGAAGGTGTATGGTGGATAAGTGGGTGGTGGGAAGGTTAGGATGGAGGATTAGTGGGTGTAATTTGGTGTCTAGAGATGCCCCTTTTTGTACCATATTGTGTGAAACATAATATGGTGCAAAAATACAAGAGACATGCTTGGGATATGGGTGCAGAAGCAACTTCTCTCTGTTGTTGGATTTGCGCACTAATGTTGAAGACAAAAGAATAAAGAATTTTTGGAATTCTTGTAGCTTACCCCCTCAATTGGTGAATGAGTTACAAATGTATCTCACAAGCCAATTGAATTTTTTTGTGCAAATAATGAATGATGTAGTGAATTTGTGCAATTGATGAATGAATGGTGTGAAATGCGATGTGATTGTGGACGATATGAATGATGTAAAATGTTATACCATTTTTGCCCCAACGGTTGAGAGGGGGATTTTTCTAGTGTAGATGTTCATGTGAGATGTATCCTGTCATGGGAGAATCATAATGTAATGTGGTCACCCTATACTTTGAGTTGATTCGATGCTATTGAATAAGTTGTTGTAATGGCATCATTGAGTATGCAAGATATGAAGATGCAGGCTAGCTAAGTCAACGCAGGGGTTGGGTATTGACTGTGGAAATTTCTTCACTAATTTAATGATGGAACCAATCAAGCTTACCGATGTCCTGTATTATGATTTTTTTCAAGTGAATGAGTGTTTGAGATTTTGGTTATCCATGTTTTCATGCCCCGTGGAAGAGGACATCAATGACTACCTTTTAGCAAACTAATATTGGCAAGGTTGTATTCCAAATTTTAGGTGCCAAGTATGATTGTGGTCTTTTATGCTGAGATAATTGAATTTGATCATGGTCAAGTGTCCTTATTTTAGATTATTTATCTTACCAAATTTGCATGGATTGATATTGTTGCAATCGCCAAGTTTATATAATAACCTACCAGATATGAGGTTCACTTGAATACTGTATAGATTGTGGATGAGATGATTGATGAAAATGAAATATGTTGATGGAAGAATGCTTGATGGTTGGTGGTTACACTTTCGTAAAATGTGGTGTTAGTTGATGTATGATTTGCAGCTTGTGTTTCTTTGAGTTGTTCATGTTGCACATAACTGAGCGATTTATTGATCGAATGAACCCCAATTTTTGTAAAATTATGTGAGATGATGTAGAATATGATGTAGAATGATCAAATATGAGTTTTGTGAAAATTTGGATTGTTTTGCTGCCTTTTTTACCTTGATTTATGGACTTTTAAGATTTGATTCGTTCTTAAAATTATGCATGCAAAATGATTTCTATTTCCACAAAATCTGATTTTATGATGTACATGATGTGTGGATGAAATTCGGTGAAATTTGGAGGAGGTATGCTACTGTTTTGATTGATTTTGTCTTTGTACCTGAAACAACCAAAAGTTGAAATTTGATCTAACAACAAGTAATAACACAAGTCATTCAGAAACATATACTTTATTCATTATCAATTTTGTATAGGTTACAAATAGGGAGAGTTTCCCCTTTTCTTTTAATGAATAAGCAATATAGTCCTGATGCCTCCTTCTGATGTCCCTCAGTGTAGGTGGGCTTTGTTGTATGCGGGCCATCACTGGGTTGTTGTTTGTTGGTGTTCCTTTCCTTCAAATCTACTGCACAACATAAAATAAACTTGCAAGAAAGGGTCAATATATTGGGGGGATTACCTTCGTCAAGCCCCATATTTAAGAAGACAAAAATACTATAAAAATATAACATAAATCACAACAAAATATGTAGAAGGTAATAATATGCTGAAACAGAGCTTACCTCCCAAATTTGGGGTGATTTGGGGCTTGCAGATGCAATTCGTGACCCGAGTTGCTAATTGGGACCGAATTCGTAGGGCAGGCTGCCAATTGAGCTATGATGCTCCTTTCGTAAAATTTCTCTGGTAGATCAGTACTAAGGCAGCTGGGGTGCCTCTTTATGCTGTCAGAATCTATCTGTATGCATCAGTAATGGACTGTGTGCTATTGGCTTTCCATTTCTACAAATTAACTATTTTTTTTTTAAATTTCAGAATCAGACTCAATTAGGGGTTTAGGACCCATTATTTATAGGCAAATGCAATGTGCAGGGAGTTTAGGTTAAGAAATGCTATGTGGCAACATCTCATTCTAAGTAGGAAATATCCTATCCTCACACATGTGTGAGGAAGGATTAGTGCTAATCCTAATTAGGTCTTAAGCATGTTTAGGGGAGGATTAAAAGAAAACCATAGGAAACCCTAAATTGGCACATGTGGGAGGATTTGATTAACACTAATTATGAATTAAGAGTTAATTAATCCAATTTTGCCCTAAAAAGGGGCTTAAGTGAAGTCAACATTAAATTAGAATTTGATAATTGAATTTTAATTGATTTTACCAACTAATACCCCATGGGGGTGTCAATTGAGTGTAAATGGGCAATGCATCACCTCAGGTTTTCGTTTGAAGGTATCTCAATGTATAAGATGTAGTTTTAAGGGCTTATTAGGATTTTGGACCTGAAAGCCATTTGTGGAAGTCTACACATTACTATGGTGAACTTATGGAAGTCTACGCATGTCTACGCATGTCTACGCATGTCTATGCATGACTATGCATGACTACGCATGTCTACGCATGACCACAATAGTCTACAATAGCCTAGGGATGTCTGGAATCACCTATAGATATGCAAAAATAGCAATGTGCAACTTTTTGGTGTCTACATTTTACCCCTTTTTGTACTATAATGTGTAGAACACAGTTTCATCCAAAAATATGTGAAGGGTTTGTGCAGAAGGAAAAGGGATAGAAGGGGAATGGAATCCAATCAAAGGGTATGTAGCCAATTGAAGCGTGACCATACAAATAAATTGGGTATCCTAAAAAAAGAAGAGAAATAATGGAATCTAATCGAAGGTATATAGCCGCTTGAAGCATGACCATACAACATCAAATTGATGTCCACAGGGGAAGAAAAGAAGAAGGAAAGAAGAACAAGAGGAAAGAGATAAAAACAATGCTAGTAAGGGAAAATGAATGATTATTAATGCAATGATGTGATTTTGCTAAGTCCGTATGATATTTACGATGCCATACTAGTTGCTTAAGAATGACAACTTTTGACTGCTTTGCTTTTACGACCAGATCAACGTGGTCTAAAAGTATGATTAGAAAAAAGCCTAACTAAATATTTGTTGTTGATTGATTGATGAGAACATGGTGACAAGTGTCAAACCATTTGAGCTAGTTTAACATTTGGATTGTGTACTCGACATACATGAATGCTAGATTGACTTCTCCATATTAACACATAACTCTCCTGATGTAACCCATGTCTATTTGGGATTGAGATTATAATCATATGATAATATTCAGAAAAAAATTTCATAGACAAAAGCGCTAAACGTGCTTTTGGATTTTTGATGTTGTGGTTGCATGTAAAGCTAACTTTAGATATGAATACCCCCTCAACCGAGGAATCAACAATGAGGTGAATGGGTGATTTGATGATGCAGCAATTGATAAAGATACCAATGCGATGAATATGATTGCTAGTACGAAAAGAAAAGAATGGTATCTAATCAAATGTATGTAGCCACTCGAAGCATGACCATACAACATTGATTGGATAGCCAAGAAGAAGGGAAAAGAATGGTATCTAATAAAAGGTATATAGCCGCTCAAAGCATGACCATACAACATTGATTGGATAGCCAAGAAGGAGAAAGGAAAATAATGGGATCTAATCAAAGGTATGTAGCTACTCGAAGTGTGACCATACAACATTGACTGGATAGCCAAGGGGGAGAAGGGAAAATAATGGGATCTAATCAAAGGTATGTAGCCGCTCGAAGCATGACCATACAACATTGACTGGATAGCCAAGGGGGAGAAGAGAAAAAGGAAAGGAGAAGAAGAGGAAAGAAATAAAAAACAATGCTAATAAAATGAAATGGATGATTGTGAATGCAATGCTATGTTTTTGCTAAGTCCGTATGACATTTACGATGCCATACTAGTTGCTTGAGAATGACAATGTTTGTTTGCTTTGCTTTTGTGACTAGATCAATGTGGTCCAAAAGTATGAATGTGACAAGTTTATCGGTAAAATGCAACTTGTGTTTGCAAGTGGTGTTAAAAGGTAATTTTTTGAGGCTCCTAGGGTTTTAGAGGGCATTTTCCTACTTTCCTAGGGTTTTGGGGATGTTCTTGTATGTTTTTATTGAATGCGCATCCTGGGTCACGGTTTTGACCCCATTCATGACCTGTGTCATGATTTTGACCTAACCCACGACCTGGGTCATGAAATGGTAGATAAGTGATTTTTAAGCCCAAATATGCATGGTGGGGCTCATTTGGATGATGCACATGTGTGAAAAGTGACTTGGGAGAGCAATTGATGACACGCAAGGAGCGCGATTAGTGATTGTGAGAGCCAGGATGACGAAGGTACATAGAATAGCTAGTATCAGATACGGGATCCCACCGGTAAGTGATATTTGACTTTGTTTTGTTTGTGTTTTATTTTTCCAAGAAAATATGAATGAGGGGGGAGGTTTTCATCCCGATTTAAAAAAAATTGTAACTTTTAAGTAAAATTTGAACACATAGTGTTAAACTAGCCAAATGGGTACCCAAAAGAGCGGTATTTTTTTCAATTGGATTTGTTTTGTCTCCGATTTGACTGGGTAATGAGTAGAGTAGGTGTGAAGTTTGACTGTTAGTTTGTTAGGTAACAATGTACTGACATCGATATGTTTTTACACATTGTCCACTAATTAGGAAATAGGTATCTCGTTATGTGACTGTTTTATTTTTATGACTTCATTTGATGTGATTTCGGTATTCGATGGTTTGAGGTGTAATGTGTGAACTCTAGGGCATTAGATATGCCATGTTAGAGGTAGAATATTTAAAAACTAATAACACTTTCATTGCATAAGGGCAAAATGGGTGTCCAAAAATATTGATTTTTTTGGTAGTTAACTTCATTTGACATGCCTTTGATTTACATGCCATGGTGTAGATAGTAGTAAACTGAAAATGAGCTATAGGGAGCCTGATGTAGACTGTACTTGATATCAGTTTGAAATTCCACCACTAAATGGACAAATGGGTATATAAAAATGTGACTATTATTTTTAGATTGTGTGCCTGGATATGTGTTCATTTTTTGTGTTTTTAGGACAGATTTGATTATTAGATCTGTATTGATTGGTGCTTTATTTTTGAATTTTATCAACACATTTACCATTAAGTGGGCAAATGGGTATCCAGAAATATGATTTGTTTTTGTATGCCATATTAATTGATCAAGTTTTAGATCGCATGCCATAGTAGTTGTACAGTTGAGTTTGTTATTGGTCGTTGGGTGACCAATGTGTACTGTATGTCATATGTGTTTGGATTTTTACCATAAAATGACAAAATGGGTATCCAAAAATGTGATTGTGTTGTTGATCTATTTTTTCGTTTTATTTGTATGTTATTTTATCTTGAGATGCATGTCAAATTAAATGTCTTTAATTTGTAAATTCTGAGTGATGATGTTGTATGTGATTGATTTGTTATGTGGGTTACTGATGTGTGTTGTGATGTGTGTTGAATAGGTGAAGGTGCTTGAACGTCGTCATTGGGTGAGAAAGTTTAAGCAAGGTTTTGAAAAGTTGATGAATACTGAGGAGGAATTGCAGTGGTTAGATGACATACACTTCCACGGTGTGTGGGAGTGTAAGAGCATCTTCACTAATAGGGCATTTGTGTCTACCTTATGTGAGTGGTGAGAAGCAGACCAGAACACTTTTCATTTTTCTATGAGGGAAATTACTATGACATTGAAGTACGTGTATCGCATCTAACGACTATCGATTGAGGGTGTTTCTGTGAGGGCAACCGAAGATGAGAGGAAGGATGCAGTTTTGGAGAGATTCTTTGGGGCTGGGTGGAGAGAGATCGATGCTTCTAATATGGACTATGAGTGGTTGTGGTGTCAGAAGAATATATCTGATAGGCAGTGTGTGGCTATGATGACGATCTCTACCTATGCCTTGCCTGATAGTTTTGGGTTTCTGTTTACCTGAAACATGTTGGACATAGTTAGTGACCTAGTGGAGCACAAGGTTGTGTGTGCCTGGGTGCTTGCGCTTCTGGCCCAAGCGTATCGTGAGTTATATGAGGTGGTTCGGGGTAGCCAAACATGATTGAGTGTGATTAACTTACTTCAAGTATGGGCATGGGAACACATAACCATTGAGAGGCCTTCTTTGTTACCTCATCCTGTACACATGGAGGATAAGGAGCTTCCTTATACCTTGAGGTGGAGTAGGGTATGAAGAGATCTCATGAGGGTGATCCAGTTTTGTGGAGGATTAAGTTTAGCAAGTTGATGACAGATGGTAATACATAAAGACCATGGATGGGTGGAGTGATTTGGAGAGATGATGATGAGTAGTTGTAGGCTATACAATGAGGTAGATGGTTAGTTGGGAGATATAATCGATAGACTGAGTATTTATAGTTTGATCGAGTACAACTCCAATTTGGATTATGATAGGATGTTCTAGGGACTCCTATTATTTATTTTAGGTGACATGGAGATAGAGGAGAGTGCCCTATTATATTGCCTTGGGTTGGGGAGAGAGACCCTCCTATGGATATCTTGGATGTAGGGACGACACCAGAGTTTGATGCCTGGTGGGTGCTATAGTATTGGGAGCCTGGGAGAGATGTGGTGGATCGGTGGGTGGCAATTGTTGCTAGGGCATCTCTGCCAGATAGGATGACGAGCATGAGGACTCAGGTTGGGGCAACAAGTATGACTACTATTGAGGAGGGTGTTCCTCTATGATGGTCACAATGTCGCATAGGTGCCTCAGTGAGCATCCAAGGCATGAGGGTAGAGGAGGTGGATGTGGGTGTAGAGGTTGGGATGGAGTAGACTATTGGAGCTCAAATTGAGGGAGGCAAGGTGGCCAATATGGATGGTATCGATGATACCATTGATATTGGGGTATTTGTTGATATAGCACAGCATATTCCTAGTGATATTTTGGAGAGGCCAGCTGTAGAGGATGTACAGGGGTTGCATGATAAGATTCAATAGTTGGAGGTAGACATGGCGGAGATGAGGGTTGCTATGTCTAGGCAAGATCAGATGATTAATACTCTGACTAGTCAGTTGATGGCCAAGGACACTAAGAAGATGATGTGCAAGACTACCTTGTTGATGCGTGGGATCCCTCTACCCGATTATGGTAGGATTGTGGTGCAGTATGGATCACAGTCATATGTCTAGGTGCCATCACATCAGAGTTAGCATAGTGCAGCTACTATGGGACAGAGAGGTGCTAGGTTTAAGGTTCAAGATCAACCTACTATGGATCTAGTTTTGGAGTTTAGGGCAGAGTCAAGTCGGGCTATAGGGATGCGATTGATCCATGAGTGTCACGAGGAGACTCCTAGTGGGAGCTAGGATAGCTGTTAGTGATTGTAGCCTACAGGTATTTTGTTTTGATGCTAGGTGATTATGGGCATGATCCCAGGTTATAGCCTTTGAGCATTTTGTATGGATGATATATCGATATATATACCTTATTGATTTTAGCTATTATATAAAGGTTTTATTTTTATGGTTTGAAATGTGTTCTTGTTTATGTTTGCATGGATTAGCGTAACATAATTTGTAGATGTGTCTGATGAATAGATATACATGTATGACATGGTTTAGATCTATTATTGTGTTTTGGTATAAATGGATTGTAGAATAGTGTTATGATTGCATTTCCACTATGATATGATGTGATATCAAATATAATTTTATAATAAATGTATGTATAGTAATTGCGATACTGTGATGCAATTTTGAAATGCATATGGGATGAATGCAATAAATGTAATTTGATATGAAATGCATGTAAGATGAATGCAATACTATAATGTGTATCAAATGTATCTGACATAGATGCATGTATGCATGTAAGAACTTACTGAATGCACCAAGGAAGCACTTGTATCATTGCATTTACCTTTATGGATGCTATACATTCCATAATTTTAGGGTCAATGGATAATGTAAGGCATGTGTAATGGTTTTGACTAACATAGTTATGACAATCAAATCTCAAACCCTTAGCTATGCAAGTTTTGTGGCAACTTATAACATGATCGGGCTAGTTCAAAATCTGCCTTGGACTTATGTGTGTGAATGTGTAATGTTCATTTATCCAATTTGAGGGAGGTAGGATTAACCCATTTTAGATGTTACCGTACTAGCTAGCCCATCCATCCACAACAGTGATTTTTACAAAAGTGAGATGCTAATGTAAGATATGTGTTGTCACCTATAAGATTATTCCACTGGTAGGTAGGTTTTTGGAATTATCCCATAGTGTTATGTTGAACCTAAGGACCAAAGGCGATAAGCATAACATGTGTGATATCAAGAGGCATTTCCTTTTGTTTTCTACTCCTATTCTAGTGTTGACCTATCTGATTGTGGTAGTGCTCTTTTCATTTTATTTTTTTTTCTTTTTCTTTTTTCTCTTTTTGTATGAGCGATGAAGTTTATTTTCTACCTAGTTATTTAATTTTGCTTATGCTTGATCCCTTTGTTTATTCCCAGATCATATTTTGACCATGTAGGTGATAGGACAAGTAGGGGATACCATTCTCTAGATGGTAATATCTACTCAATATGTCCTCTTTCCTAGGCTCAAAATTGTTAATGTGTAACTTGTTGTGAGCGATTCATGAGAGAAGTTGAACCAGCCTAAAAGACCATAAGAAGAATGTACAAGAATCAATAGCTATGGATGACACTTGATTGCCTAAACTAGAGAGTAGTCAAAATTAAACACGACACCTATGTATACCCTGATCCTAAAAAGGGGGAATGGACATCCAGGTGGTGATGCTAACAAGTGAATGTATTATTCCTGTTGAGGTGCATTTTGAGGGAGAATGTACAAACATGAATTAAAATTTTAACTATAAAGCGTATGGATATGTGCAATGCATGTAACTTTAAGTGATGCAAGTGGAGGAATGCGATATTTACAAGAAGAAAGTTATGCTATGTAGAAGGAAAATTTTAGAAGAACCTATTTACATATGAGTAAAGTATGTAATGATGATGACAAAAAGCGTGATGCTATGATCATGGTTGCCCCAGCATGTGGGGTGTGTGTGTGTGTAGTATATGTATAAGATGTGAGCTGTATAAGTGTATGTAATAGTCACCAAGAAGAAGCAAGATGTAAAAGTGGAATGTACAAGTGGAAGAAGTGAGAAGAAATAGGCTTTGGTGACCAATCAAGATAAGGGGATCACCAACAACTAACAATGATAAAAGAGAAGAAATGAAACAACGTATGTAAGTAGAAGAATGAGATAAAAGAAGATGAGTAACTAACACTACTGTCGAGAAAAATAGCATAGATCCGAACAAAATTGGGATGGTGAAGTGATGAGATGGCTCGAGTTGTAGCTAGAGCCATAGTTGGAAATATTATGAATATAGCGAGTGGGCACTATTAGGGTACTACGGGGTGGTAAAGTCCTGGGAGTGATGCAGCCCGAAGGACTGACAATTTAGCTAAATGAAAAAGAGCACTCTGGTGATGGGGTATGCTCGCCGTGTAACATGTGCACCAAGGTTTCAAATGATCTACACTAGTCAATATCATGACCTGGTTGGTGATGGTAGATGCAAAATTGATTCTCATTATAATTTTGCAGTTTAGGATGCGAGGGGTTAGTAGGTCGAATATTAGGTAGGTCAATAAAACCCTATTACATGAGATGATGGAAAATTTTGGAAAGGGGTGTATGTGGAATAGGCATAGGATAGACGTATGGATCTACTAGAGATGAGCGAGGTCTAGGTGAAAGACGATCTGGTAATGAAGGCAAGGGTTTGGGGTCAGGGAAGGGATCTACATGGTGGCAAGGATGGATGGGTCATGGAAGAATACCATGGGTGAACGTGGCAATTACAGTGGCTCATTTATAACTCTAGAGCTTCGATACAAGAGATGAGATGTTGTATCTCATGGTGTGGTGATGATGGTATTGGGGAAGAGGACGATCAAGATTCCAAGGCAAATGGAATGGATCGATGCATGGTAGAAAAAGGATAGGGATGCAATGAGGAAGTAGCGAAGTGAAATGACTATGGTGAATGTAAGATTGGTTGGGGCTGTAAACCTCACAGTGGTGAAGGTGGTGTTTTGAGGACCAGTGGCATAGGCGATGGCCCTGGCAGTGACGTGAATGAGAAAGATGAATGTTTGTAATACTAGCTTGAGTAGCTTGGGCTATGTGGGCTTGCAGAGCCTGGGCATAGGTAGAATCACCATTGGGAAGGGGAGTGGGTATAAATGCAAGGTGAGGTTGATGAGGTGTGTATTCCCTATTTGGTGGGTGGTAATATCCTATGGGATGCTGTGGATGACTTGGAGGTGAATAGTGACATTTAAGATCATCATACGGATGGGAGGATAATCCTTGTGCTTGTGGTTGGGTGGATTCCTCTTTGTCATCGAAAGAGGACATGGTGATCTGGCTATCACCAGAGTGTGGTGAATAGGATGATCCTCTCTGGTGAGGAGAATTATGTCGAGGTGAAGTGTGGTGACCTAAATGGGATGAGTGTGAGGAGTACCTGGTATGAAGGGCGATCGGTGGTCAGGCAAGATCAGTTGGTGTAATGGGTTTTTGTTGTGGTTGCATATGGTCTTGCATGGTGGTAGGTGAGGCCACTATAGAGCTCTCCTGCTGATGGCATGAGTCCTACAAAAGGAAAAAAAAATACCTCGAGCATAAAAATGTCAATAAGGTGAAATGTACATATATAGAGAAATAATAAAGCAGAAATAACAAATTCACACAGTAATGTGCTTAATGATTTATTTCTAATATTATGTGACACTCGTGATGGTGACTATGTTATTGAATCATGCATTGAAAGCACAAAGATGTAGGATGTTTATGGGTTTAGGATTGTTATGGCCTTCGAGATTTGCCAAATGATATGCTCCTAAATAATATTTGTGTGTGATAATAAATGGTCCCAACCAGTTTGGGGTAAATTTATTTCGCTGCTGGTGAGGCTGACTTGTGATTTGCTAGTTCTCCTTGAGAACCAAGTCACCAATATGATATTCACGTTGATGTACCTTACTATTGTAGGCACAATAAAGGTAATATTGATATACTTGTGTGTGCTTGATGATATGGATGCAACGTTCATCAAGTGTTAGTTGATCTAGACGAGCTTGGCGAGCAGTGTCATCGTCAATGAAATATTTCATGGATATCCATAAATAGGGTATCTCCAGCTCAAGGGGCATGATACCTTCTACCCTGTAGACAAGTAAAAAAAGGTGTTGCCCCAGTGGGAGTATGAATGCTCGTACGATAGGCCCACAAGGCTAGGGTTATTTGATTATGCTAGTCCCGATGAGATTTCGCTATAGTTTTATGAAGGATAGAACATATGATTTTGTTAGTGGCTTTGACTTGGCCATTTCCTTGAGGTTAATATGAGGTTGAAAAGCTATGATGTATGTGAAATGTGTTGCACAGGGCTCAGACAATTTTTTTGAAATATTTATCATTATCTAAAATAATTTGGGAGGGAATTCCAAAGTGGCATATGATATGCTTCATGATGATTGTTGCAATTTTGGCTCCTGTAGTTTGGACCAGTGGGATGGTTTCGACCCACTTTATAAAATATTCTGTTGTTGTAATGATAAATTTATGATTGCTAGAGGATGAAGGTGTAATTTTTCCAATTATATCCAGGTCTCATTGGGAGAAGGGCCACATGTACTGGATTAGTTGAAGTTCCTGGGATGGTAAATGTGTTAAGTTGGCATGTTTTTCATATTTTATGTAACGTTCGACATACTCACAATAGTCTTACTCCATTTTAGGCTAGTAGTAGCCCATACGGAGAATGCATTTAGTGATCACCATGCCACTAAAATGGCCACCACAAGTGCCATCATGGGTTTCTTGTACAACCCACTACGATTCTTGTGGTTCTAGGCAATGCAAGAGTATATCGTCATAGCTACGGTGGTAAAGGATGTTCCCCAGCAAGGTATAGTAGATCACTCTTTGTTTAAAGGTTTGGCATTGGGCGTGAGGCAAATCACATAGTAGGAAGCCTAGTTTGATGTATTCCTTGATCTGTGAGAACCATGGGTCATGAGGTTTGGTGTTTACCACATATACACCACCATCGTTTGTGGGAGGTGTGGGTGATATAGCATATTGTGTAAGTGTATGAATGGTTATAAATGTTGTGTTGGAAATTGGATTTTGTGGGATAAGGGACCCTAAGGAGACCATGGTGTCTACAAAATGATTTTATGAGTGCGGCACAACTTCGAGGTAATACCATACAAATTGGGATAGGAGTTTTGAGATCTTCTTGTATTCATAGAGAACTAGGAAATTGCATAGCCATAGTTCCTGCACTTTATTGACAATCAAAAGTGAATCACGTATGATGTGGAGGTGTTTTATGTGCATAGCATGTGCTTATTTCAATCCTAGAATTAGGGCTTCGTACTCTGTGTTGTTATTGGTATAGGGAAAATCAAGTTTGAATGAAAATGAAAGTGGTTTTCCTTCAGGTGTAAAGAAAAAAATGCCTACACCCCCAACGTGGAGACACCTGTACCCATCAAAGAATATGAAGAGGTCAGCCACAAATTTTGGTTCTATGTATTTCTCATATTTGGTTATGTGAGATAGATTCATCAGGGATTTGGATGAGTAGGGGATAATTGTCAGTTATAGGGCTTTGGCTAGTTGGTTAGCAATGACTTACCCTTTGATAGACTTTTGAGATACAAATTCTAGGTCAAACTCGGTTAGGAGCATGATCCATTTAGCTATGTGGGATTTGTGATAATGTTTGTTCATCATATACCATAGGGGATTGTATCAGGCTATGACAAAAGTTGTGTGGTTTAATATATAGTGTCTTAGCTTCTAGGTTGCAAATACTACTGCTAGGCATAGCTTCTTCATGTATCCATATCTCATTTTGTAGCTAACTAGCGTATGACTAATATAGTAGATAGCCTGCTCTTTTTTGAGAGCATTCTTTTGAGCTAGGAGTGCATAAGCTCTGTGGCTAAGATGTATAGAGTCAGTGGTAATTGTGAGTGCGGAAGTGACATGACCAATGGCAAAGTGAGGTAAGTTTTGATAGCGTCAAATGCAGCCTAACATTTTTCATCCCATTTAAAGTGTACTTATTTTTATAGGAGATGATTGAATGGTTGGCACTTATATGATAATTGCGTTATAAATCTATGAATAGAGATAATATTGCCTTGTAGGCTGCATAATTTCTTTAAGGTAGCAGGAGGAGGCTTATCGATGATAGCTTTCACTTTACTAGGATCTAATTCAATGCCTCATTGAGAAACAATGAATCCTAGTATTTTTCCATATGTAACACCGAACACACACTTTTTTGGATTGAGGCACACATTGTGTTCTAGTAGTCGATCAAAAATCTGGTGGAGTTCTTCGAGATGATAGACACACTTATTTGATTTGGCTATGAGGTCATCTACATAGTCTACATTTTTGTGCATTAAATCATGAAAGATGTAGGTCATGGCTCATTGATAGGTTGCCCCATCATTTTTAAGGCCAAAGGGCATGAACTTGTAGAAAAAAGTCCCCCAGGGTGTTGTGAAGGAAGTTTTGTGTTGAAATCTTTGGGTTGATCCTAATTTGATTATATCCAAAAAATCCATCCATGAGGGAAATCATTTCGTGACTTGCGATGGAGTAAATGAGGGAATAAATGTTGGGTAAAGGGAAGTTGTCTTTGGGACAAGATTTGTTTAGGTCACGAAAGTCTGTGCAAACACGAACATCACCATATGGTCTGGGGATAGGGACCATGCTGGATACCCATTCGGGATAGTCGATGGGTATTATGAAATCAACATCTAAGAGTTTTTGGAGCTCAAATTTTACTATCAATGTGACAGTTGGATGCATGCGTCGTAACTTTTGTCTTACTGGTTTGGCATTGGGATCTAGTATAAGATTATGCACTACTATAGTAGGTTCAAGTCCCGACATATCTTTATAAGACCATGCGAACACTTTTATATACTTGCATAGAAAGTCCATGAAGACAATGCGCTCCTCGCGTGTGAGGCTAGTGGCTAATTTGAGGATGTGTGGATTTTTTGGATCGTCATCAATGTCTACATTGATCATTTCCTCGATGAGCATACGAGATCCGTCACACAACTATTAAGGGACATAAATGAGATTGAAGTCATCGATGGCCTCGCTAAACTCAAATTCATCATCTACGTAAATGCCTGTGTGATGGACTTGAGGGATTTGGGGAAATGTGGATGAGGAGGGGATATTTGCTAGCTACAAGATGTGAGGAGAGAGAATAAAGTATCTAGGTGCTGGTATGTGTGATATGTGTACGATATTGATAAAATTTTGGTTTGGGATATCATATTGAATCTGCTGGTGGCTGTAACAGAGGGGAGAATGTAAATCTACCATAACCATGTTAATCGATGTTGTAGGTGAATTAGGTGGGGTAGAATTGGGTGAGGAATGTTGGATAGGTTGTGCATATCCTAAGAGGCTCAAGGGAGGCCACAAGATGACTAGTGGTGAACGAGGACGAGAGGCTACTATCTGTAACTATCTATGTATAGGTAGGAATACTGGTAGGCGTATCGGTGGTGGGTTAGGCGACACCGAATATGACTCTATAGGTGGTGGATCATGCAGGAGTGCATTCGACTATATTGGTGAAGTTTCCTGAGATAAGGTAGCAAAGTGTTCTGCCAATCTTTGAACAACACAAAACAAGGAGGTATCAGGCATAGGAGATTCTTGGAAGAAATAATAGGGGACGACAGTTGATGTGGGCAAAGGTGTGTCTTATAGCATGTCCATGTCAATTTACTCTTCCAAGATATGTGTTGGGCATGGAGGAGGATGTAAGAATAGATCTTGGATCTCATATTCTAATGTATATATGACAGTTGGGCAATAACCTAGAATAGTTTTGTCGGTGGATGAGTAGACACGAGGGTTAATGGGTGTATGTAGTCCTTACTCATAATGACCTAACCCAAACCCATACCAATGAAAGCACTCTAGGTAGCGCAAGGTAAATTGAGGGTTGGCTAGGTGTGTAATTGCATCACCATAGCTAGATTGTGGTGGTGAATAAATTGGTGAGGGGATTGAAGAGTCTACTCCCACATACATAAATTTGGTGTGGTTTTCGGGACTTCCTAACTATATGACTATTCCATAGTCAGTATCGAGGCTGAGGGATGACCAAAATCTTGGGTAGATTGTATAGGGGTGTCACATACGTGGGCATCACATACGTTATAGTCTCCTAGGCCATTATTTATCATGAATATGGATATGCATGGTGTGGAATGCTCTGGTGACTGGGGTGGTGTATCCAAGTCAAACGAGGAGGGATAAAGTTAGGATTCCCTAATGGTGGCAGCTGACGGGTGTGAAGGTTCATCTGAGCTAGGTGTTGGTTGTTTGGGTTCATGTTGTTTGGTTGTTGTGGATTGAACAGGCTATTTGTTCTATGTAGGGGATGACATCGATGCAGGTGCAGGGATGCATGGAGACATGAATGTATTAGTTTTTGGTCAGAAGGGAAGAGGTGGTGTCTGCGATGTAGGAAGGATAGGGGCTTCCATATGCAAGGATGAAGGAGTAATGTAGTCGATTGTGTGATGGGTGGAAATAGTGGTTGTGACACCCTAGGTGGAAACTAGAATGGTAGGGGTTGGGATTATTATGGAGGCCATAATAATGGTGATGGAGAAGGTATAGTATCAATTTTGGGTCCCCCAAAATGTGATGCTAATGGTGTAGATATCGAGGCTTGTGTTGTTGATGAACACTGGGGTGTTGGGGTGGAAATTGGAGAGGATATCAATGCTCCTACTGACTGGTGAGAAGATATAGGAAAAATTGGGAATATGAGAATGAAGGTCCATGGAGAAGGTCTGTGACATTACAAAACTTAAAGGGGTATCCATCAGGTAGGACACAATGAACAAGTCTATTGTGGACATACTTGAGGCAATGATGCAATGTGGATGGGATACATTGCATGTCTCTGATACAAGGGTGACCAAGGAGAATATTGTATTGCATTTCTCCTTGAATTATGTGGAAGAGGATGGGGATTGTATGGATCCTACGGTAGGTCTCATGTAACCATAAAAAGCATGCAAGTCTAGGGAAGATGTGGTGAAATACAATGGATGGAGGTGTAGGTGATGTAAATTTGTTGTTGATATGATACTGATGGATGAGCCCGTATCAACGAGTACCTGCTTGTAGGTAATATCATTGATATTACCTTGTATGTGAAGGGTAGGGTCGGCTCCTTCACCAACGAGTTCCATTATCTCATGGTCATGAAATATAATTGATGATTGAAGGCATCATGGGATGTTCCCTATGAAATTGACAAAAGCATTTGTGTCATGTTTCTCTAAGTCAATGGAATGTAGGATATCATTCAATGCCTCACGATGGGGTTGATATTATTGTAGGAGGTAGAATATAGATGGCCACACAGGGGCATTACATAGCTGATGGGTTAGACTACCATAGATGGTAATCACATTTTGATATGGTGGTGGTACGATGTTAGGCCTTTGGGGTGTTTGCAAGGATGTAAACTAGATAGGGGGAGAAATAATAGGTGTTGTCTGGGGCGATGGGTACCATTGGTTTCTCATAGTAATGTTGATCATGCCTACTACTCCGCATGATGGAGGATCATGTTGGACATTGTTGACTTGGTGAGGGGTCACTGGAGGGTTTTTTGGAGGTCTAGGGAGATTAGGTCCTCTATGATATGATAGAGGGTTTTGGAAAATTCCTAAGTTTTGGTTCTACGGGGCTAAAGGGTTTGCTACCTGAATAATACCCCTATTGATTAGGTCTTGAACTTGCCCCTGAAAGGAGCAACATGAATCGATATTATGGCCATGCTGCCTATGAAAGGGATAAAATAACTTCTCATTGTAGTCATGAGGTTTAGGTGCATTTGGATCTAATGGGCAAATGTCGGGTAAAACAAGATGGTTAACCTCATACAATATATGGAATAGGACTGGTAATGGTTTAGATAAGGGTGTAAAGTTGTGTGGTGGACCGTATGGGCACATTATGCGATAAATTTTTGGTCGAGGTGGGGCAGGCGCATTAGCTTGGAGTGATTGTGATTGTAGTGTTTAGGGTGGAGGCATCGGTACTAGTGCGAGGGTAGTAGTTGTGACTTGATTGGTTTATTGTGGTCATGGGTAAGGTTGATTTTGTGCGGGTCTATTGAATCGAAAGTTGGAGTTATAGTTGGTTTTATCTCTCAACTTAATCTTCCCAATTTTTACCTTAATGTCTTTGATCACTTTTGCTTGTGATATAGCGTCTTCAAAAGTATGATTTTGATGAAGTTGAAGGGATGTGGAAATGTGTTTATGGCAGCTCTTGGAAAAGAGTGTCGCAAGCTCTGAGGTGTAGAGGCTATGGGTGAGATCATGAATAATCACTCTCCATCTAGAAACAAACTCGGTGATGGGTTCATCGATTGCCTATCATAAGGCATAGACATCAAAAAATGTGGTCTTTTTCTTGATGTTGATGGAAAAGTTCTCTAAGAAGGAATTGACCAACTGTTCAAAGGTGTATAGGATATGGTGTGATAACATGTTGTACCAATCCAATGCTATCCCAGTGAGGGATAGGGGGAAGGTATGCAACATAATAGGATTACTACTATGAAGTTGGTAACAAGACAAGCGATAGTTGCTCACATGTTCTCTGGGATCCTCCTTACCTCTATACTTGTTGAATTTTAGTATTTCGAAGTGATAGGGATAAGGAGGGATAGGAACTAATGAATGTACTGGATCGTTGCATAGTTCATCATAGCAAGGGTTTTGTGGCCCATAGCTAGAGGTGCATAGGTTCAAAATTTTGACTTCATCTCACAAGAGTTGAAGTTCGGGTGTCATAGGAGTCGAAGGTTGAGATATGGTAGGCTAACCCTGTGGATGTGGTGGGTATTGGTATTGTTGTTCTTCACAATATTGTGGACAATATTGTTGTGCCTAATCATGATAAGGTAGGTACTAGGCACCATGTGTTGTCATGTCTACAGGCACACTAGGTTGTGGGGTAGGCATCTATTGAGGATAATAATACTATGACTAAGCAACATGCGATTGTGGCATGGGTACTTGTTGGTTTGGATCCTGCTGTATCATTTGGATCGTGGGTGGCAATGACCAAACTGGATAAGGCATAAAGAAGCTAGGTGTAGCTAGTGGTGGTGTAGGTGTTAGTGCTACTAGCACTAGGGGTGGTTGAGATGAGGTATCAAAAGACAAGATCTATCTCTGCCCTGGAGGGTAGGAAGTAGGAAATCTAAATTGTGTGGAATAATTTGGCTGAGTAGGTACATACGATGCTGGTGTCTATCCATAGGTAGGATGGATATGGGTAGTGGGAGCTTGAAAATGCATATGTGGTGGTATCCTAAAGGTCATCATAGGCAAAGGTGGCTCCAAGGGTTGGGCATCATGCACTTTGGATACCTAGGAGATAGGTGGGAATGCTACTAAAAAGGTAGGATAAGCTACCGAGGTAGGATATTGGGTTGAGGGGAAAGTGTAAGTATATACTCCCACTTGGGTTTGCATATCTTGATCCTAAATAGGTTGTTGGGTGGCAGCCTTAGATATGGTGAAGAACGACTCTTGGGAAGAGGATGGTTGGTACTCTTGTGAGGAGTACGGGTGTGAGGTTTGAGGGAATGCTTGCGGTTACTACTAGGTAGGGATTTATTATGCAATTTGGAAGGATGGATTTTGGCTTCCTGTAGTAGATGAGTATGGGTGAGACACCATTCCTACAGTAGGGGCAAATTATGCAACCTTAGGATGGGTGTGGTTTAGAAGGGAGGAATCATTCTCAAACAGGAATTGAAATAGATTCTAGAAAAAGGGGTGTGTGAAGGTGGGTGACGTAGGCATGACCTCCTCATATACGGTGAAGACTATATAAGACTATCTTGGTGTTTTGTATATTACATGGTCATAGAATATGGTCAAGGGATTAGGTGAGGATGGGGCTACAAAGAGCGGGTAATCCTTTGCAAGTGAAGTAGCAAGAATTTCACTCAAATTTGATATCTTCTTGATGAGCACCAGAAATGCTCATATTTTGTACATATTTCTTTGATCAATATGTATATGTATAATAAGGATTGCATACTTTTATGAATTATTATATAGATATTTGATATAATTATGCGTGTTATCTAATTTGTGTGTTTTTAGTATGTTTTGTGGAATTGCAGTTGATTTAGTTAGATTTGGAATAGTCGAGGTCTTTTGATGGACCTGGCACTTTATTTCATCGGGGGTCAATGTAGAGAACATAGGTGCCTCCTTGCAACCATAAGGAACCAAGGGAACAAGCTCCTCCCTACAATCGAAAGGCACCAAACCAAAGATGAGCGCCTCCCTACAGTCGGAAGGCACCAAATGAATACGAGCGCCTCCCTGCAGTCGGAAGGCACCAACTAAATACGAGTGCCTCCCTGCAGTCGGAAGGTGCCAACTGAATACGAGCACCTCCCTACAGTTGGAATGCACCAACTAAATGCAAGCACCTCCCTACAGTCAGAAGGCACCAACTGAATGCGAGCGCCTCCCTGCAACCAAAAGGTGCCAACCAAATACAAGCACCTCCCCGTAGTCGAAAGGTGCCAACGGAAGGCAAGCACCTCCCCATAGTCGAAAGGTGCTACTAGAATGCAAGCACCTACCTACAACCAGAAGGCACCGTGATAACAAGGTACCTTCCTCATAAGGGAGGTGCCGTTGATTATTTGTCATTGACAAAATTTGAACGATGTGAACAACAGCAGCTGGTGCAGTTCCAGCTCTGTGTCATGCAGAGCTAAATTGGAGATAGCACCAATGTATCAAAATGTCTTACTGATTCCAGGCAAATCATGAACTAAAATGAACATGCCACCATCAAAATAGAATTCCAGACGTCGATTGCATTCACCAGACTATTCTAATTTAGTTTGGGAAGAATCGACTGTTGTAACCACTTCTGTAATAGAAGTTCTACGGGTGTGTTATATAAACACACGCAGATCGTTCTGAAAGATATATAGAAATAATTAATAAAGATCCATTTAGAGTTGCAGAAGATTGATTGTAATACGTTGATAAATATATTCCAGTTCCAAAAGTTCTAAAGCACGTGTTCGATCGGGAAGAAGCTGCTGGAGCCTAGGCCCACTCCAAGCTAGTATTTCTTCCCCATTTCCTTTTCGTTTATTTATTTTAAATTGTTTATTGCTTTTATAGGAACGTTCATTAGTTTGCTAGTTCTAGTATTTTGCAGTAGATTTATTTTGAAGAATGTATACATGATTTATTTCAGTAGATTTAATTTTGTTCTTCTTACATCAATTATTGAGGAGTGCAAGAATGATTGACAACCATTTCAAGAACACCCCCCAAACGTAGGATTAGTAGATTCACCTCCAGTGGTATTGTAGTAACATAATTTTGACTCTTTGCAAGTTTACGAAGCTCCTTGGGTTGATAATTAAATGCACAAGCATGTGAAAAAAATAGGAAACCATTCACCTTGTTTGGCCCGTAACATTTTGGCACCATTGCTGGGGAAGCGTCTTAATTATATTACTTACAATACCCTGAAACCTTCCATCTGACCTTGTATGAGTTCTTTGAGAAGAAGAGGACCTGACGATCGCTTTATAAGAACTAATCCATCAGGACCTGAGTCAGCTGAGCATCTTGGATTTGAGTTAGACTCGCGCAACCTACCCACAGTCCATTGGAGTGAGGAACCACACTTTATGCAAAGTTTCGCCTCATCCCATCAATAAGGGGACAAACGAATCATCATAAATCCCCTGTTTAATAGGACTCCTCTAGAGGAAGCCCTATTGTGGAAGGTTGTGGAGGATCAGACGATCTCTCCAGACAACCTTAGAGCATTGACTCAGAAATTTTTAAACGACTAGAAGGCCATAAACGCTGCATTGGAAAAAAACATTTACTAAAAAAATGGAAGATAACGATGAAGTCTCATCTGGCTTTAGTTTCCCAATAGAGGAGGGAGTAGGAGATACCAAAATGAAAAATATATCCCCTGCTCACCTTCCGTACTTCAGAGGACACCCGACTGAGGACCCTGACCTGTTTTTATTCAAGTTTGATGTTTTGTACAGGTCTGTGGATTACAAATCAAACATGCAAAAGTTGAAATTATTTCCTTCTACATTAGACGATGCAGCTCTATGATGGTTCATCGTTCTGGGAGAAAAACACATCACCACCTGGGACTAGATGAAGAAGCTCTTTCTAGAGCAATATCAAAATTTTAGGAGAGCAAGAGACTCCAGGGAGGAGGTCCTGAGCATGACACAAAGAGAATATGAGTCTCTCGAGGAGTATTGGGAGAGATTCAGATTTAATCTTCAATGGTCCCCTCACTCGAAGCTATCTGATAAGTCCCTCAAAAGCATCTTCTTGAGGGGACTTACCAATGAGTCACTGGAGGCTCTCAAAATGATCTTTGGAGGTGATGTCTATCAGCATGCTATGGATGACATCCAAAAATTATGCCGGAACTACTCTAGAAGGTGAGGCCAAATCATCGCCAAGACCATGAAGGTGACTACTTTAGTCACCAAAACAAAAATAGGCAACATGCTGGAGGATTTGAAGAGCGAAATGCTCTCATCTCTAGCACTGTAGATGGATACGTTGTTGTTAGAAAAGAAGAAACAAGAAAATGACGTAGCATTAGCCTATTTTTGCCCAAAATGTAGAGGAAGGCATGCAAAGAATGCATGTCTAGAAAACAAGGTTAGAGTATGCACAGTTTGTAGGCTGAATCATAAAACTCGATTGTGCCCACAACTGCCCAGTAACCAAGAAGCGGCTGAGAGCACGGAGGCCTACTTCATAGGCAATAGGAAGAGTTGGCCACAGCCCCCCACGAGGAATATACCAACTGAAATTCCATCATATGGGGGAGGGTCATACATGCACCAAGGACCCCCTCAACCACCTAATATGGGGTGGTGGGGACCATCACCCTGGACTAACGCACCCCCAATAGAATTTTTGAATCAGCAGCCATGGATGCCATATCCATATCCTAGGCAGCAGTGGAGAGGCCACAATGCATGGAATCAGACTCCACAGAGTGCAGCGCCTACTCACATCCAACAAAACTTACTAGCATTACCAGTAGTGAGACCTACACAACTACCAGCACAACCAACAGCAAACCCAAACAACAGAGTAAATCAACCGGCATATAACATAGAAGATGAGATGTATCATATGTACAATATTCAGCTAGAAGTAGAGACACCACCTCTAGTAGAAGAGGAGGAATAAATAGTAGAGACACCTCCACTAGTAGAAGAGGAGGAAGAAATAGGGGAGACACCTCTCGTAGAAGAGGGAAAAAGCACTTGAGAGAGCGGAGGCTTCATTTCCTAGTCAATTGCAGGAACAAAGAAAAACAACATAGTTGAAATTCGACATCTTGTCGAGCTTGAAGAATATCACGATGACAATCCCATTATTTCAAGCAATTCGAGATGTCCCAATTTACACCAAGGCAATTAGAGAAATGTTTCTAAGGAGATCAAGACGAAAAGCTACCCATACTATCAACGTCATGGGTAAACTGGTAGATCTAATGATGGGTAGAACACATCATCCGAAGTATGCAGATCTAGGTAGCCTAGTTCTGATCATAAAAATTGGAGGACATTCCCTGTCCAACACATTGGTTGACCTCGGGGCAGCCATCAACATGATGCCTCAAGAGACCATGCAGAGGCTATAGCTCATGAACCTGAAGCCAACCATGACAGTGCTGTAGTTAGCCGATCGATCAACCATGTCACCGAAAGGGATGTTGGAAGATGTGATCGTAATAGTCAGTGCATGGGAATATCCAACCGATTTTTTAGTTTTGCAAACCAAGACTAGGCTGGGCGGTTACCAATTCATTTTAGGGAGGCCATGGATGGCAACATCTGATGCTTACATCAGCTACCGAGATGGACTAATGACCATCTCCAATGGGAAAAATGTCAAAAGGCTAACCATTTCACCGACAGCTCAGTCTATGGACTTGGCAGAAGAACCTAGGATCACCGAGCATGGAACTATCGAGTTGTCCATAATCCATCCAGTGATGACCTTGGATGAGGTGGTAGAAGAGGATGAGGATGGTGCTATCATGGAGTTTCTCCATGGAGAATCATTCACCCCCACACCTGGATCACCGTTGACTGGCACCTAAGATCAGCACATCCGATAAATACATGTTGGGTTAAGGAGGATATTAAACGTCAACAACAGGTTGATGCCCACACAGCTAGAAAAATTGGAAGAGCTTCTGGTAAAATACCAGTAAGCATTTGCATGGGACTACGTAGATATGCACGACATTAGCCCAAAAATATGTACCCATCGGATTTATTTAGATGACCAGGAAACTCCTAGTCGGCAGCCATAGAGAAGGATGAACCCGACAATGAAAGACATTGTCAGAGAAGAACTGCACAAACTTCTGGCTATCGAATTCATATATTCGATTTTTGACAGTGAATGGGTATCACCATTAGTGGTGGTCCCCAAAAATAATGACAAATGGTGGATCTGCGTGGACTACTGGGCGTTGAAAAAGGTGACTAAGAAAGACCACTTCCCACTCTTGTTCATCGATCAAGTCTTGGACACACTCTCAGGAAGAAAATACTTCTCCTTTCTAGATGGTTTCAGTGGTTACAACCAGATTCATATAGGGGAAGAAGATCAAGATAAAACAATGTTCACCTATCCATGGGGAATGTTTGCCTATAAGGTATTACCTTTTGGACTGTGCAACGCATTGGCCAAATTTCAAAGGGTGATGCTTAGCATATTCTCTGATATGATAGGAGATGGGGTGGAAGTATACATGGACAACTTCATCGCCTATGGAGAAATCTTCGAGGAGGTAATGACAAATCTAGAAAGAGTGCTCGACAAGATTAAGGAAAATCATTTGTCCCTAAGTAATGAAAAATGTTTTATGATGATGCAGGAAGGCATTGTGTTGGGACACCACCTCTCTATGGAAGGAATAAAAGTAGACAAGAGGAAGATCGAGGTCATCAAAGACCTACCTAGCCCCAGAATGCAGAAGGAGGTAAGAAGTTTCCTTGGATCAGTTGGGTACTACCAACGATTTATCATCAAATTTAGTAAGATTGCCAAACCACTGCACACCCTACTTTCTAAGGATGTAGAGTTCAATTGGACGGGAGATTGCAAAGAAGCGTTCCAATTGCTGAAAGAAAAATTGATATCTGCACCGGTCTTGAGAGGACCGAATTGGGCCATACCGTTCCATATTTATTGCGATGCATCTAATGGTGCGATCGGAGCAGTCCTCAGGCAGAAATACGATGAAGAATTTTACGCCATCTATTATGTCAGTAAAAAATTTGCGGGAGCAGAGCTCAACTATACAGTGACAAAAAAAGAATTCCTTGTAGTTTTCCATGCAATAAACAAATTCCACCACTATATAATAGGATACAAGGTCTTCATCCATATGGACCACACGGCTATCAGGTATCTGATGAGCAAGCCGACCATTGGTGGCAAAATTATCAGATGGATGTTGCTATTGCAGGAATTCAACATCACTATAGTCGATAAACCGGGCAAGGACAACGTCGTGGTGGATTTTCTGTCAGATTGATACCGACGAGATCATCAAGCAGTGGAAGATCAGTTTTTGGATGAACATCTGTTCGCTATTAGTGAACAAACTCCGTGGTATGCAGACATAGCCAATTACTTGGCCACCATAAGGACCTCACATACTCTCTCCTTCCGAGAAAAGCAGGCGGTCATAGAGAAGAGCACATCATTCCTTTGGATGGATGGTCTCCTATTTAAAATAGGATGGGACCAAATTATAAGAAGATGCATAGCAGAATAGAGTTTTCAGAAGTGCTCAAGGCATGTCATGATGAGCCATGCGGAGGACACTTTGCAGGGAAAAAAACTACCTACAAAATCCTGCAGGCTAGGTATTTTCGGCCCACTTTGTTCAAGGACGCGATAGTGTATACCAGCAAGTGTGACGAGTGCCAAAGGATGGGTAGACCAACCCACCGAGATGAAATGCCCCTATAGCCCCAAGTACACCTGGAACATTTCAATAAATGGGGCATGGACTTTGTGGGACCATTTAATCCACCTTCAATGGGAAGGAGGTTTATTCTGGTCTGCATGGATTACGCCACCAAATGGGTGGAAGTGCAGGCATTAAGGGACTCAAAGGAAAGAACGGTCACCGATTTCTTATTTGCCCATATTTTCACACGATTTGGGGTTCCTCGGGAGATAACAACAAACCAAGGGCCCCAATTCACCTCCAAATTGATTGAGGAGCTGATGGAGCAGTATAGATTTTGGCACAATAAAACCATGCCCTACCATCCACAAGCGAACGGGAAAGTAGAAGTGACAAACAGGGAGATAGAAAACATCCTAACCAAAATCGTGCAACAATACAAGAAATATTGGGCCACACGGTTACTGGAGGCAGTTTGGGGATACAACACCACGTGGAAATCCACCACAGGATGCACACCTTTCCAACTGGTCTATGGGAAAAATGCGATGATGCCCATCGAGTTCAAAATCAAAACTCTGAGGATGGCTTCAAAATTAAATTTGAGCTTGGACAAAGCTCAAACATAGAGAATTCACCAGCTAGATCAGCTAGATGAAATTCGACTGGATGCTTTGTAGAGGACAGATATTATACAGAAGCAGAGAAAGAAGTGGCATGATAACCACATCAACCTGAAGAAGTTCCAAGTAGGGGAATGGGTACTATTGTACGATTCTCGATTCCAAGAAAGGAAGGGTAAACTTATGCAGAGGTGGATGGGTCCGTATGAGGTGGTAGAGCTCATTAGGAATGGGGCGGTGTGCGTTAAGACAATTGATGATAGCAACACCATGTTCATAGTCAATGGCCACCAACTACACCCCTATAATATGTCTGAAACGTTACAGGTGGAATCCAGAGTAGGCATGGGGGAGACCCCATCTTACTAGATCTGGATAGAACTCTCATAGGTGAAATGGTGGGCATGAAAGTGCTCACCCAAATTTTTTAGTTAATATAGTTTTTTTTTTGTAATGTGTGTTTTTGCAGGGACGACGCCCGCATGCAAGCTGCAGGCATCCTAATCCAGGGCCTAACAGGCACGGAACGCGTCTAACTGCCTTTATTTTTCTTTATTTTTCGGTTTCTTTTTGCAGGTGGAGGACTTGATAGCACGAGGGATAGGTATCTGGGAAACCAGGCCTAATTTGGCTTAGCATTCTGACATCGGCTCGTAGGTAGAATCTGGGCAGCGTGAAAAACTAGGAAGGCTTGATCACCCTTTTTCCAGTCAAATCGCCGTCCAAAAGAAGGCGCATTACTACATCCATAAGGTGCCAAGTCCAAAAGAAGGTGCCTTACTGTATCCATAAGGTGCCAAGTCCAGAAGAAGGTGCCTTACTGCATCTAGAAGGTGCCAAGTCCATAAGAAGGCACCCTACTGCATCCAGAAGAAGGTGCCTTACTACACCCGAAAGGTGCCCATATAGAAGAAGGCGCATTACTACACCCTAAAGGAGCCCATACAGAAGAAGGTGCCTTACTACATCCAGAAGAAGGAACCAAGTCCACAAGAAGGCACCTTACTACACCCGAAAGGCACCCATCCAGAAGAAGGCACCTTACTACATCCGAAAGGTGCCAAATCGGAAGACAGTGCCTTCCATCCAATTAGAAGTTCTAAAAAAAATAAAAAATAAAAAATAAATAAATATATATATATACATATGTAGGCGCCTTCCATGGTAGGAAGGCACCAAATAAAAAAAAAAAAAGCTTTCCGAATACGCCTTCCAACATCAGGAAGGCGCATTCATCCAGTCGAATACGCCTTCCAACATCAGGAAGGCACATTCATCAAGATGAATGCCTTCCAACATCGAGAAGGCATGAACCCGAAGAAGGTGCCTCCCACATTGGGAAGACGCTTGCAAAAAAAAGCGCCCTCAACCGCCAGATGATAGCCAATCAGAGGCACTTCCTGTAGACAGAAGGCACATTCATTCGACAAAGAGCACCGACAACGTTGGAAAGGTGCTACAAGGGCACCATCCACATGGGGAAGGTACCAAAGAATATCTTCCACGTGCAACATTTACATCTACCAGACGCCTCGAGCGGAATGAAGCATCGCACGAATAAGTGACATCAAATGACCATACCCCTCCCTCATGTCACAAGTCAGCAAATCAGCAGCTACCACGACAACTAGAACGTCGAATCAGGTACGCGCATATTAAATCAAATCGTTTATATAATTATTTATAAATACGAAGTATCGAAAAAATACCGTCGTCATAGAGATCGTATCCCCCCAAAGCCAAAAACATGTGCCAATGATAGGGCATATTCCATAACTTCTAGGGTTAGGCATCTTTTCTATAAGAAGGCCCCTTCCTAAAGAAGGACAAAAAAAATACAGCAACAAAAGGCACCATGGGAGGAAGGTCCAAGAACCACGCGATCAAGAAGAATGAACCCAGTGATACCGATGGAATCAGAGGGGCAGTGAAGACCCAATTCGAAGCCAAGGGGTGGCTCGAATATTGCACCCTGGTAAGTTAGGGCCAGGATGTGGAGGCAGCTAGAGGATTCATTGCCTCTTTGAGGGGCGATGTGGCCCAAGTACGAGGGATGGAAATTCTAGTCACCCTTGAGTTCATCTCATAGGCGACTGGATTGCCTCTCACGGGGGAATGTACATACAAGGGCGGAGTGTTAAAACTATATGTCAAAATACTGCTACCGAGAGAAAATGTGCAGATAGAAAGGGAGGGGTTACTCAAAAATAGTCTCCCCATGAATATGCAGAAGATGTTCGAGCAGATTGCTCGATTCTTCACATGCACAGGGAAGTATACCCATCTGCACATTAATCATGTGCACTTCCTCAATCACCTAGTGCATGGGAGGAAATTAAATATACCTTTCTACCTAGTGACTGCTCTGAAAGATGAAGCGGATCAGTACCAGAAAGGGGCATCGTCCGCCTTAGCCCACCTTGGGCTGATATCGGCATTGGTTTGCCATGCAGAAGCACAAGGACAGAACCGCGACGCAGAGGGATATGGCGACCAAATAGAGCAACACAATGCGATTGTCGAATTAGGGCAAGACGAAGCATCCCTTGTAGAGGAGATAACAAACATCGGGCAATTGGCATTGCCCTACTTTCCAGGAGGAGCAGAGCAGTCACCGGTGCCCAAAGACATAGAGGACAGAGGGCATTCCCTAGTTCCCGAGTATGAGGAGGAAGGAACACCACTCACTGGTGTTGAGGACGAACCAATCCCCAAGAGGAAATGTTTGCGGTGATTCCTCTCGATAGAGGAAGGATAGAGTGACCCAGAGATAGACGTTTCCACCCAAACCCTCTGAGAATTAATGAACCGGATCCCATAAAATGAAGGAACTTCCAGGAGTAACGACCAGATCGATGCGGCCTTGGAGGAGGTGCTCGAATGGCAAACTAATTGCTGGATGGCACATCAGAATCTAGAAGATTTCTAGAACTAGCATAAAAGGGAATTGGAGGAAAGGGATAGATGAATTGCTCAGCTCGAGCAGCTGGTCTAGCAGTTGCAAGAGGAAAATCAAATACTTTAGGATAGAGGAAAAGCAAGACAGGAGGCATCCACTCAGACTGATTAGGCAGAAGAAGTGTCGATGAACTCTCCCACATCTGTCAAATGAGTATTCTCTTTGGGGGAGATTCGATCAAACACACTACAGAGCAGCCCAGAAGCAGGGGAGGATTCCTCTATTTTTAGGGGTGAAAAGGAAAGAAGTCCTACGATGCCCCCTGTCATTGTCCTGAGTGACACAGAGTAGGACGAAGGTCTCCCACAATAGATAGGACCAGAGGATAAGGAGGACCTCCTTAGGCCTAAAGAAGGAGAAGAGCCTAAGGGTCGACACCAAGTAGACAGGAGAACGAAGGATCACCCCCAGAGATAGCAGCATAGCCGATCCTTCAGAGTAAAGAGAAGTCCCCAAAGGAGAAAGAAGAGACCCCGGTCCAATCCACCACATTGCAAATGCCAAGGCAAAGAGGCCCAGGACGGCTCGACAAAACGTGAAAGTGACCTTCATCGAGTCAGAGGAGGACGAATGGGACATGCAGTTGTTCATTGAAAGGCAAAAATATTTCGAGCAGCTGTGCAACAAAATGAAAGTAGCCAAGGAGGCCAGGAAGGCATCCTCGAGGATAAAAGGAGATTCTGGAATCTACGTCAATCCGGCAGAAGAAATCCAGTTTTGGGACGTCTATGGTTCATCTCGAGGGTGACCTTCCATGATGAGGAGGTACTTGGAATGGTGGGGAGTATATGGCCCACAATTGGAGGCTGCAACGATTGCAAAGGAGAATACAAGGCTTACCCCTAAAGTGGCCAGATTATACAAGGCCCAAGTAGTGCCTTCCAAAGGGGATAACTCGGATATCCATCTGGCAGTGGTCAGACCTCCAGACGTCGACCTATGGCAAGCTACCAAAGTTGCATTTCAATTGGTAGGAAAAACACTGGATAGACCACCACCAGTAGTGACCAGAACAAGAAGAGGACAATTGACAGCCATATTTTCCCATAGGCAAAGGTGAACCACACCTTCAAATTCCGACATGAAAAGACAAACTCGGGCCGCAGGGGTAGCAGAATCCTTCAAGAGATGGCGACGATGAAATGTCAGAGGGCTACCTAAGCTTGGATGCCACGAGGGCATGGCATATGTTAGGCATGGGGGGATGATGAGCACCAAAAATGCTCATATTTTGTACATATTTCTTTGATCAATATGCGGTTGTATAATAAGGATTGCATACTTTTATGAATGATTATATAGATATTTGATATAATTATGCGTGTTATCTAATTTGTGTGTTTTTAGTATGTTTTGTGGAATTGTAGTTGATTTAGTTAGATTTGGAATAGTCAAGGTCTTTTGATGGACCTGGCACTTTATTTCATCGGGGGTCAATGTAGAGAACATAGGCACCTCCCTGCAATCGGAAGGCGCCAAGGGAACAAGCGCCTCCCTACAATCGGAAGGCACCAAACCAAAGATGAGCGCCTCCCTGTAGTCGAAAGGCACCAACTGAATACAAGTGCCTCCCTGCAGTCGAAAGGCACCAACTGAATACGAGCGCCTCCCTGCAGTCGGAAGGCACCAACTAAATACGAGTGCCTCCCTACAGTCAAAAGGTGCCAACTGAATGCAAGCACCTCCCTGTAGTCATAAGGTGCCAACTAAATGCGAGCGCCTCCCTGCAACCGGAAGGTGCCAACCAAAGACAAGCACCTCCCCATAGTCAAAAGGCACCAATAGAAGGCAAGTGCCTCCCCATAGCTGGAAGGTGCTAATAGAAGGCAAGCGCCTCCCTACAACTAGAAGGCACCGCAATAACAAGGTACCTTCCTCATAAGAAAGGCACCGTTGATTCTTTGTCATTGACCAGATTCAAATGACGTGGATAGTAGCGGTTGGTGTAGTTCCATCTCTGCGTCATGCAGAGCTAAATTGGAGATAGCACCAATGTATCAAAATGTCTTACTGATGCCAGGCAAAGCATGAACCAAAATGAACACGCCGCCATCAAAATAGAATGCCAAACGTCGATTGCATTTGCCATACTGTTCTAATTTAGTCTGGGAAGAATTGACTGTTGTAACCACTTCTGTAACAGAAGTTCTGCAGGTGTGTTATATAAACACATGCAGATCGTTCTGAAAGATATATAGAAATAATTAATAAAGATCCATTTAGAGTTGTAGAAGATAGATTGTAATACGTTGATAAATATATTCCAGTTCTAGAAGTTCTAAAGCGCGTGTTTTATCGGGAAGAAGCTGCTGGAGCCTGGGCCCACTCCAAGCCAGTATTTCTTCCCCATTTCCTTTTCGTTTATTTATTTTAATTAGTTTATTACTTTTATAGGAACGTTCATTAGTTTTCTAGTTCCAGTATTTTGCAGTAGATTTATTTTCAGGAATGTATACATGATTTATTTCTGTAGATTTAATTTTGTTCTTCTTACGTAATTTATTGAGGAGTGCAAGAATGATTGACAACCATTTCAAGAACACCCCCCAAATGTAGGATTAGCATATTCACCTCCAGTGGTATTGTAGTAACCTAATTATGACTCTTCACAAGTTTACGAAGCTCCTTGGGTTGATAATTAAATGCACGGACATGTGACAAAAATAGGAAACCATTCACCTTGTTTGGCCCGCAACACTTCTCATGAGGCATCATGTGTGTAAATTGTGCATCAGATTCTATGTGTGAATTAGATGTGTCTATAATACTCTCATTCATGATCGAATAAGTAAGAGTGGACTGACTAGAGGAAGGGGAGGCCATTCCTCCATAGAGCATGATTTCTCATGCACTCTTCTAGGGGTGACCACAGGCATCGTATCTTGTGTTAATGGGGGTTTTTAAGAATAAACCTTGTGTGATGTAGACTCAACTGTGTCTACTGTGAGTGTGAAATAAGTGACATGCTGTGTGTAGAAAAATAATATATAGTGTGGTGTGTTGATACTAGTCTGTGATAATGCAAACAACGGTATACCGAAATCAATTCTAAATGCTGAGAAAAGTGTTATGTTTATTTTGTGTGTTGTAATGTTGATATTACATATGTAGAATCACAGGTAATGGAATGAATACTCTAGAAAATCAATAATTTCATCAATAACAAAACTCCTACAACACCCAAAGATGCACAAGATAAAATGGTACCGCAACGTACGAATGGTGACCTGTATGGAAGGCATAGTAAAATGGTATCCTAAAGGGGTGGAACTCACTATGCTAAAGTGATTCTGCTAATATCATATCACAAGAATATGTGGCATTGTCTAAGACCTACTACCGGCATACCCATGCTTTTGCTTCACCCTCGGGTGGGCTTAGTCAAGAATAACAGTTACCAATTCCACAAATTATACAAGCCTTATGGATGAAGGCACTAATCCTGTCCCACTCTACAGGTAACCGCTGGTGATGAAATCCAGGGCTCAATCACAAAAGTGGGGTATTTTCTGGTGATAAAATCCATAAAACTGCTCCTGTGGGGCTGCTATGTGTCTAGGGAGGTGATCTGATGGAGAGTGAAAATCGATTGACACCAGTCTCGAGTGATGGATTGGGGATGAATTCCAATCTCACCACTTGTTTAAGGTATCACGTGAGTGTGTGTGGGTTTGTATTTTGCGAATGATGTTTACAAGATAAGAAACTAACTAATTGCCTTTTCAAAAGAAACTAACCCTAATGCCTTTTCGAAAGCAAATTATTAAATATATTACAATCTTTATAAATAAATGGTCTAGCCTAAATGCCTTTGTGAAGCAAACTAATCTACTTTGCAAAATGTAGAAACATGTAATCCAAATGTGTGTGGGGTAAAGGGGATTATGAAACCCTAACTTGAACTTTCATAATGTAAAATTATTTTAGAAATATAAGAGGGGATTAGAAACCCTGATTTCACTTTGGAATGTAAAGTTCCTTTTAGCAATGTAAGCTATGAACGAAGGAAGAAAAACTTAGGCTTATGCCATATGTAAAAACAAAATACAAATGCAAATTTATTTGAGAAATAAATTTTATACACTTGTTGGAAAGTTGTAGGTCCTAAAAATTTCATAAACCTAATGCTTTAGCTACTTTGTAATGAACCCAAAACTAGGCCTAGTAATGGTCATACACCTAATCAATGGATTTATACTTCCAAAAATTTGCAACAGAGGTAGAAAAAATGAAAATACCTACATTCTGATGCTAAGGGGGGTTTTCTTAGTCCCTAAAAATATCACCCCAACTAATTTGAGGGTTTTTGAGGTGTTTGTGCTCAAATCGTGACCCGGGTCACATATTTGACCTAAACCGTAGGGTGGGTCACGAATTAGGTTTGGAGGCTCCAAATCAGAAATTTTCTAGTCTAGGATGATTCTTAGGGCTTTGGAGGCTTCAGTGAAACATAGTTTTGGTACCTGCAAGACACAAAAATAGAGGAAAATATCAGATTTATAAGAAAAATAAATCTAGCACTATCCATTGTGGGTGTCCCACCAAGCATGGCAGAATGAAATGACCAGAAGTTGACATTTGATCTAACAACAAGTAATAACACAAGTCATTCAGAAACATATGCTTTATTCATTATCAATTTTGTATAGATTACAAATAGGGAGAGTTTCCCATTTTATTTTCATGAATAAGCAATATAGGCCTAATGCCTCCTTCTAATGACCCTCAGTGTAGGTGGGCTTCGTTGTATGCGGGCCACCACTGAGTTGATGTTTTTTGGTGTTCCTTTCCTTCAAATCTATTGCATACCTAAAATAAACTTGTAAGAAAGGGTCAATACATTGGGGGGCTTGCCTTAGTCAGGCCCCATATTTCAGAAGACGAAATTATTGTAAAACTGTAACATAAATCACAATAAAATATGCAAAAGGTAATAATATGCTGAAACAGAGCTTACCTCCCAAATTTTGGGTGATTTGGGGCTTGTAGATGCAATTAGTGACCTGGGTCCCTAATTGGGGCCAGATTTGTAGTGCAGGTTGTGAATTGGGCTGTGATGCTCCTCTGGTAAAATCCCTCCAGTAGATCGGTCCTAAGGTAGTTGGGGTGCCTCTTTATGCTATCAGAATATATCTGTATGCATCAATAACAGACTGTGTGCTATTGGATTTCTATTTCTACAGAGTAACTATACTTTGAATTTGGGAATAAGACTCAATTAGGGGTTTAAGACCCATTATTTATAGGCAAATGCAAGGTGCAGGGGGAGGGGTTAGATAGACAAAACCTAGGTTTGATTCTGACTAGGGTTAGGTTAAGAAATGTTATGTGGCAACATCTCATTCTAAGTAGGAAATATCCTATCCTCACACATATGTGGGGAAGGATTAGTGCTAATTCTAATTATGCCTTAAGCATGTTTAGGGGAGGATTAAAAGAAAACCCTAGGAAACCCTAAATTTGCACATGTGGGAGGATTTGATTAACACTAATTATGAATTAAGAGTTAATTAATCCAATTTTGCCCTAAAAAGGGGCTTAAGTGAAGTCAACATTAAATTAGAATTTGATATTGACTTTTAATTAATTTTGCCAATTAATACCCCGTGGGGGTGTCAATTGAGTGTAAATGGGCTATGCATCACCTCGGGGTGCCGTCTGGAGGTATCTCAATGCATACAATGTATTTTTGAGGGCTTATTAGGGTTTTTGACCTAAAATCCATTTATGGAAGTCTATACATTACTATGGTGAACTTATGGAAGTCTACGCATGTCTACGCATGACTATGCATGGCTACGCATGCCTAAGCATAACCATAATAGTATACAATAACCTAGTGATGTCTAGAATCACCTATAGATATGCAAAAATAGTAATATGCAACTTTTGGGTTTCTGCAGTACCATTTTGTCACCAGGTGCACAATTGTGTTTGTGGTGTCCCGCAGGTGCGAAAGTGCACCTAGGTGCACCAACAAGCACCCAGGTAAGACTACGAATTTGTAGGTGTAGACTTGCACCTGAATATACTAGGGAAAGCTATAAATAGCTTTTTGAGTGAATCTTGAGGCTCACTTGTGCATTTTGGACTTTGAGAAGTTGTGTCTGAGGAGTGGAGTGGGTGTGAGAGCTTAGTGAGGCTAGTGAGGAAAATCACGTGAGAGCTATGGCGACGGAGGGATTGAATACGACTAGAAAAGTTGAGGTACCATTTTTCTTGTTAATGTTGAAAAACACTTTTGTCACTTGTGCATTTATTATTATTATATATATATTTCAATCGTATTAATGAAATTGTTTGCTACTGCAATTGAGGGACATAGAGCCTCGACATCGCTTTTCTCCTCTCATTCCTAGGATGAGGAAGAAGCTGACAACTAATGACTAGGAGTTTCTGGGGAAGGTGGGCCTGGAGGGCATGGCGAGGCTAGATGTTGTGAGGGCCAATGAGGGGTATCTCTCTGCTTTGATAGAGAGATGGGATCTGGATAGGGGGATATTTCAGCTACCAACTAGGGAGGCTACCATTACACTTGAGGATGTATACCATATTCTCAAGGTATTGGTAGAAGGAGAAAATGTGGTGGTTTGCTGGGATAAGAAGGTCAAGATGGAGAGGATGTTTGGATATCAATGGTGGGAGGCCCGGATGGGAGATGGCGGGATATGTTATTTGAGCATGTACAAGGCAAAGGAGTTGGATGCACTCCCAAATTTGATTATGTTCATGTTAGCAAACATAGTGCTACCTAATAGCACTGGTTGTAGGTTCCCTTGGAACCTATTGGGTTTGGTGAGTGATTTACTCATCGACCCAAAGGAGTATGCATGGGATCCTGCCTTGTTGGCATAGCTGTATCGGGAGCTATATGAGGTGATTTAGAGGGAGAGGAAGGGGATTGGTTGTAGCTTCCTCCTATAGTGCTGGGCTTGGGAGAATTTTGTGGTAGCTCGGCTTGAGGGGTTGCCATGTTTGACATGGCAGATGAGGGAGCCCTATGCTAGGTGATGGGTAGTGGTAGAGGAGGTGCAGCCGAGCTGAGATATTTATAGTGGCTAGTGGTATAGAGACATGTGGTCAGGGTTATCTTGGGCAAATGTGGTATGGAGGCCATGGCGAGGATCCTGATGGGATGGTTATGGGGAGAAACTATGTTAGGTGAGGCAAGCTTGATGGTTGGTTGGGCAAAGGGATGAGGAGGTAGAGTACTTATAGTACTAACAGGTGTTGAGGAAATTTGGATTTCCTCAAGGTGTGCCAAATGAGTAGGTGTTGTATCTGCGCCAGTGATATGAGGGGATTTTGCCATGTGTGGAGCCATGGAAAGTGGTGATTAAGGATGATGAGGAGATGGAGATCCCCAATATAGATGATATCAAGGTGACTCTGGAGTATGCAGCGTGGTTTGGTGCCCAACCGATATGGGTACCAAAGGTGGTAGGGGATGATGCAATAGCATCAAGATCGAGGACGACTCTGAAGAGGATGAGGCCTCAATGATCGAAGGGTCAAAGGGAGTCAAGGGGAGCAGCCCAATAGACTCTAGAGGTGGGGTTGGTAGAGGGAGAGAGGGAGGGTGATGAGGATATGGGTGAGATATTTGAGGTGGCTAGGCTACAAGCAGAGTTGGAGTAGCTTCACGAGGAGCATGAGACCATGCTTGAGACTCATAGGGAGTCTTTGGCTACTATAGCTCGACTAGAGGCAGAGCATGGAGTAGTTGTGGCTAGTGATCAGGTGATGGTCACGAGGCTCCAGGAAGATATTTTGGTGAAGGAGCGATGACATCATATGGATTTGCGATGTTTGTGGGCTAGTGAGGCATATGTACATTCTTTGGAGGATGTGTGTATGCAACACCATATTACATTACCGGATCCTCCTTCTTCTTCTGTGGCTGAGTCATCTAGGCATACAGAGTCTAGGTAGAGTACTAGGCCAAGGCTCCTACTAGGTCTCAGGAGTCTTCTCATGGATAGTAGACTTAGTGCTTAGATGCACTATTTTGTATATATGAGCCTTGGTGCTCCATTGTAGCCTTTTGGCATTGATTGTATATGTGATATTTATATATATATACATGGATTTTTCATATATATGTGTTATCTCTTGTGTGGATGCTTTTATGTTTATTTTATTAATGTTTGATGCATGTTTATGAATAATGTTTGAATATTATGGATGTTTAATGCAAGCTAATAATGATGTATATGCCTAATGTTTTATATGAATGATGTATGCAAGCTATGTGCTATGGATGCTTAATGCAAGTAAATGTATGATGAATCTAAAATGCAAGCTATGTGATGTGTTATTAATGATGATATGTTATGGATGATTAATGCAAGTAAATGAATCTAAAATATATGGGAGGAATGCATGTTGTTCGAATGATATTTTATAGTTCAAAAATTTTACTGACCATTTTTGTTGTCCATTGTTTGGCTATCGGGGGTACCGAATTTGGTGGTGTTCTGCAACTTGACTCACTATGAAGACATGGTTGTTTTTATGGAGGAAGATATGGATGTTGATATGGAAGAAGATATGGATGTTGATATGGAAGAAGATATAGATGTTTATATGGAAGAAGATATGGATGTTGATATGGAAGACCGAAAGATTTTCAAAGACTCAATCATACTAGTATTATCAATCAAACTCACTAGGGTTGTCTAACTTTCTTTAGGACCAATGTGTGTGCAAGTGAGGTTCATATACCAAATCTTGAGTGTGATAATGACCCTATCCAATCAAGAACCAGTGTGTGTGCATGTGAAGTTCATTGACCCCTTATGAGTAAATTGGGCATGACCTATTATGGAGATGACCTGAAGCTAGCCTATCCTTATGTGCGGTCAGAGGTCTTCCTATTTTCCAAGGAGACATGTCGCCCCGCATGAGCTTACTCCACTACCATTCAGGCATCTATAGCCTCGGTGAATATTCACTCCATAGTCCAATTGGGATTGATCTTTTGGGCCTTGGGGATGACTACCCATCCTTGTCAGGGACATGTAGTATGATCCTTACAACTTTAGGGATCAAGGGTGTTTGGGATTTTATTTGTTAATTTTGTATAGAGATTTGGGGAATCAGATTCTCAACTGAAGTATGATGAGAATTTTGGCCCTATCCTTACTACTCTATGTTTTTATGTTTATGTTCAAATAGTAATTGTGGCAGTGGTAAGAACCACTATTTTTTCTTTGGACTATGTTGCATGATGGGACAAGTGAGGATTATCCCTTTTCACTTCAAGGTACTACCCAAGTATGGTACTAACCCTCCTTGGTTCAATATTGTATTCGGGATCAATTGGTGATGCTCAAGACTTTCTTAGTATGTAAATTGTGTTTTTGGTCCTAAAGAAAATTGGACATCCATTTGGAGGTTGTTTGCTACCCTAGTAATGGATGAGTGACTGAAAATCTAGGATTTTGTGCTACGTGATGTGGTTGACATATGAATTTTGTTAAATTTTCATGAAGGTTTCAAACTAGGTACCCCCAATCGTTATGACTTGAATTTTTGTTTCATGGTCATATCATCATTACTTTGCTAGATCATTGAACATGGGATGGGATGGATGCAAATGTATATGCCTGATGCAATGGAGTGTTGATATGCAAATGGAAAGTGTACAATGCCATGGAATATGTATGATTTAATGAAACAATGCATGAGTGCAAAAAAAAAGTGAAGATGTATGTTAAATGCCTAAATGTAAATGGGATGTATGCAATGTAGATATGCCTATGTGGATGATGATTGATTTTTATTTTTTAAAAGAGCCATGTATATAGACATATAATGTGTCACTTTTAACAATGAAATACCTTTAAATGAAGAACATTAAGTGGTTTGGGTTCCTCTATTCCCTCTAAATCAACAAGTCTATAAGTACCATTACCCACTTTTTGAGTTATTATGTATGGACCTAACCAATTTGCTGTGAATTTGTCACGAAGGTGTGGCAAAGCATTGGTGTTTTTTTGGTTCTCTTTGAGTACTAGATCCCCTACTTGAAATTCCCAAAGATGGACTTTAGCATTGTAAGCACGCTTGAGGTGGTCTTGATAAACTCATAAATGTTCTAATGCATTGACTCACCTTTCATCTAGGAGTGTTAGTTGGTCAAGTCGTGCTTGTCTAGTTGTATCATCATCTATGAATTCTTGCAAGGAAATTCGTAAGGAAGGAATATCGAGCTCAAGAGGCATAATAGCTTTAGCTCCATAGACCATAGAGAATGGTGTTGCTCCTATTGGCATTTGGATGCTTGTTCGATAAGCCCAAAGTGCCAATGAAATTTGTGTATGCCAATATTTATGATTTTCTTTGACAAGTTTCTTAAGAATGGCAATCAAGGTCTTATTGGTAGCTTCAACTTGTCCATTTTCTTGTGGGTAATAAGGAGTTGAGAAACTATGTTGGATATTATACTTCTCGTAGAGTGCTCGAACATCCTTGTTCTTAAAAGACTTGCCATTATCCAAAATGATTTTAGAGGGAATGCCAAAGCGACATATGATATTATGGAGTATGAAATCCATGATTCGAGGTCCTGTCATACTAGTTAGAGGTATTGCCTCAACCCACTTTGTGAAGTATTCTATGGTGGTTATGATGAATGTGTACTGTCCTGAAGAGGAGGGTGAAATATTACCAATTAGGTCGAGGTCCCATTGTGAAAAGGGCCAGAGAATTTGTATTGGATGTAAAGCTTGTGATGGTACATGAGTTAAATTGGCATGTGTTTGACATTGTTTGCAATTTTTGACATATGTGCAACAATCATGTTCCATTGTGGTCCAATAATAACCCATGCATAATAAGCGCTTTGCAATGGCCATTCCACTAAAATGACCACCACAAGTACCATCATGGGCTTCCTCGATGGCCCTTTGAGCCTCCCTAGGTTTGAGGCATCAAAGCAAAATTCCATCATAACCCCGTTTATACAACACGTCACCCAAGAGAACAAAACGGGCTACCCTTTTCTTGAAAGCACATTTGGAAGACCGAGACATGTCCGATGGGAGTGTTCCAAATTTTAAGAAGGCTACAATGGGGCTTGACCAAGACTCACATGATTCCGTGTGTATGAAGCAGACATCTTTTCCATATTTAGGGTCAGCGTGAACAACAACCGCTTTAGATATTGTTGAGATTATTAGGGGTTGTACCTCTCCTAAGTCATTCTTTGGAATCAAGGATCCAAGAGAGGCCATTGCATCTGCAAACCTATTAGTTGAATGAGGTAAGTTATTGATTTCATACCATTCAAATGTTGAGAGCAATTTCATTGCTACTTCATGATAAAGCTTAATGGTAGGTTCTTTGCATTGGTATTCTCCAGTTACCTATTTTACTACAAGTTGAGAATCCCCAAATATTTGGATATGCTTAATACCCATAGCTATAGCTAATTGAAGACCTAGGATTAAGGCTTCATACTATGTTGTGTTGTTTGTACATGAGAAGTCTAACTTGAATGATAAGGGGATAGGAATCCCCTGTGGTGTATGAAAGACAACTCTCGCACCTTGACCTTTCTCGCACTTAGATCCGTCAAAGAATAATGTGATATCAACATATTCCTTGGGAATGACATCATTGTCCACTTTAGTGATGGAAAATACCAAATCATCTAGGAGCTCAATAATCAAGGGATGATCACTAGGTAGTGGAGCTTCTACAAGTTGATCAGCAATAACCTGACCTTTAATGGATTTTTGGCTAACAAACTCAAGATCAAACTCTATAAGGAGCATTATCCATTTAGCGGTACGGGTGTTGTTATAAGTGCGAGACATCATGTAGCGTAGAGGATTTTCTCTAGCTATGACATAGGTTGTTTGGCTTAGCATATAATGTCGAAGTTTCTTAGTGGCTAAAACCACCGCTAAGCATAATTTTTCTACATAAGCATATCTTGTTTCATAACTTACCAATGTTTGACTAATGTAATAGATTTCTTGTTCTCGATTTTGTTCATTTTTCTGTGCAAGCATTGTCCCTAAAGCGGCTTCTGTAGTTGAGACATAAATATGAAAAGGGACCCCCGACCTAGGAGGAGTTAAGACTGGTGGTGAAGTTAGATAGCGCTTGACATCATCAAATGCTTTTTGACATTCATCTGTCCATACGAATGCTACCCCTTTTGTAGCAAGTGATTAAATGGCCTGCATTTATCAAAAATTTGTGCAATGAAGTGTTTGATCGATTGAATTTTACCTTGCAAGCTACGCAATTCCTTGAGGTTAGTTGGGGGTTGCATTTCTATGATGGCCTTAACCTTATTTGGGTCCACTTCAATGCCTCTTTTGGAGATAATGAATCCTAAAAGTTTACCAGAGGTAACGCCAAAGACACACTTCTTTGGATTTAATCTCACCTTGTATTCTAACAGTCGATCAAAAATATTTTCCAAGACATCAATATGTTCTTGTCGGGTTTTATATTTAGCCAAGAGATCATCTACATAGTCTTCAATGATTTTGTGCATGTAATCATGAAAGATGTAAGTCATGGCTCTTTGATAAGTAGCTCCTGCATTTTTGAGGCCAAAGGGCATAACCCTAAAACAAAATTTTCCCCAAGGTGTTGTGAATGTTGTTTTATGTTGGTCATCAAGATTTATTCAAATTTGGTTGTATCCTAAAAAACCATCCATGAAGGAAAGTATTTTGTGGCTTGCATAGGTATCGACAAGAGTATCAATGTTTGGTAGAGGGAAGTCATCCTTAGGACACGCTTTATTTAGATCTCGAAAGTCATTGCAAACGCGTATCGCTCTGTTAGGCTTGCAAACGGGTACCATGTTTGACAGCCACTCAGGATAGTCAATAGGAATGATAAAATGTACGTCTAACATTTTTTGTATTTCCTCTTTGACTATGAGGGCTATGGTAGGATGCATTCTCCTAAGTTTTTTTTTTACCGGCTTGGCATCAGGATGCAAGGTGATATTGTGGACAACAAGGTCAGGATCAAGGCTAGGCATATCCTTGTAGGACCATGCAAACACCTCTTTATTTTTCTTGAGGAGAGCAATGAATTGCTCTTGTTCATCGGGTGTTAAAATTTTGCCAAGTTTGACAATTTGGGGATTGTTAGGATCTAAACTAAGGTTCACGTCGATGGTATCTTCAATGGACATATGTGAACCTTCCTCAATTTTATGTGGTGTTGGGATCATATTAAAGTCATCTAAGATGTTTTCTAACTTTTCTTGCTTATCGCTGTCTAACTCTGCCTGAAAGACCTCGGGACCGTTAGTGGAAGCTGATTGAGGTGAAGGTGGCGGTGAAGGAGGAATGTAGTGGGCCAAATATTTTAGCAATTCCTCGGATAGGGCAAAATCCGAAGAGGAGGGTGTGGAGGAAATCTGGTCCAAGTCAATAAGGCTAATGTCAATTGGAATTGGCCTAGCCAGATCGTATGGATTACGGAGCGGGGTAAATAAGTCAATAGGATTCATATTGACCTAGCAAAAGGTAGGATGGTTTGGCCGAATGGGTAGATGGAACAATTGAATCGGAACCGATGTCGAGGCATGGTATCCCTGTAATAGTGAATGTGAAAACATCAGAGCAACATTTTTTTATTTTTGTTTTTGGAAATGTTTTGTTGATTTTGATTTTTTTTTTAAATATGTACATATGTTACAATTCTTGGCTCATGTGGGTGGCTCAAGGCAGATTACTAGGTGGATCATCTTGTTCTTGTGGAAGAAGCAAGCGAAATATGGGATGATGGATGGGGAACATTCGGAGGTAAAACTCTTCCTGTTGGGTGATGGGGACAATGGGTTGTGACTCCTCTTTAGAATCATCAGAAAAGTTTGACATGACTTCAAATTCTTCATAACTTTCATCGTCGGAATCAAAGACAGGATATGAAAATTTGATGGGATCATCTTCGTTTACTTCATCCATGCAAATTTCTTGAAGGACTTGTTCAAGAGAAGATGTTGAGGGTAGTGGGTGGATGGGGTGATCTTCATCATTGAGTGTAAGCTTTTTAAAGGCTTTCTCAAGAGAAGCGGTGGAAGACAACGGGGTATAGCCTAAACCGGAATGATCATGGGCACCTCTATATGGGACCTCTAAGATATCATGCATCCCTTGCTCATGGGAACCTAGACCTTGACCTTGCCAATGGAACATATTAAAGTATCGAGCTGGAAACTCCTCTATGTTAGGTATATTGGCATGCCTAGGCTCTTTTGGTTCTTCGGGTGGGTTTTCCCTAGTTGAGCAATCCAACCCTCCATAAACAAAGTTAATGCTATTTGGAGTGGCACTCATGTCGTAAACAACACCTATGGATAAAGGACGGTCTCGGGGACGTCCAAAATCCTTAGCTGTGGGAATGGCTAGGGGTGTAATGGTGACGTCTTGGACCACATACTCACCAATGCTCAGATTAGTGATGTGGACTTCAACTTGGGTTGATGAGGTGGATGGTGAAGGCTCAAGTGGCTCTGGATTGGTTGTGGATGGTGGCGAGTTAAATATGGCACAATCTGAAAGTTTGACTTGTGACACATCGGCTGATGGAGTGGGATTGGATGGCGGTGTGGCATGAGGATATGGAATAGAAGAAGTGGTTGTAGAAGAAGGGGTAGATGTGATGTACAATGTGCTAATAGTAGACTTACTGTGACCACATGTACAAGAAGAAATAGATGTTTGAGGAGGTAATGTGATGGGTAGTTCCTCTATGATGGGAGCCTTAGAAGAAGATGGAGATGGATTAGAAGAAGGCGGATTGAAAGATGATGTGGATGGATTTGATGATGGTGCCAAGAATAGATGAGTGGAAGGTAACATGGATTCATAAGGATTTGAAATGAAATTACAATACTTAAAAGGTTCGACATCCACGGGGATGCAATGGACTTGTCCATCATGAACATATTTCAAGCATTGGTGGAGAATTGATGGAACACATTTCATTTCCCTCATCCAAGGTCTACCAAGGAGTATATTATATGCCATGGCTCCTTCCAAGATGTGAAACATGGTGTGCAATGTTCTGGCCCCTACTTCTATAGGTAAAACAATAGTGCCAACTATGGTACACAAAGCATCGTTAAATGCTTTGAGGGTGAATGATGATTTGGAAATGTGGGATGGAGGTATTTTGAGGTGGATAAGAGCAGTGGTAGTAATGATATTGATTGAAGATCTAGTATCAATTAATACTCATTTGAATGTCTTTCCATTTATTAATGCCATTATGTGCAATGGAGGGTCCACCGATTCTGAACTCATTGATTTTATCTCAAAGTCATAGAAGGTAATTGATGGCTCCATGCACGTTCTAACACTCCCTAAAAATTTGTTGAAGGCATTAGAGTCTTGGGATTCTAACTCAATTGACTTGAGTATTTCCATTAAAGCTTATCTATGCCTAGGGGATTGTTGGATGAGCTCATATATAGAAAGTTTGGTTGATGCCATTTTCAAACTAGTGGTTAACCGACTAGTTAAGGTTACTGCTGGCCTTATTGGATGAAGAATGGGCGGATTGGATGGGTTGGATAGATTGATTGGCGGAGATGGATTGGGTGATGTTTGGATGGGCGGTGGGTTTGAAGGTTGTTGAGCATTTTTTTGATTTTGCCTTTGCCCTCTAGTGACCACATGGACTACTCCTACAAAGTTTTGGTATTTTTGGACATGATTTACTTGATTAGGAGGTGGTTGTTGATTGTTACCCCCTACATTATGTTGGACCTCCCCATGGTTAGGTAGAGGTGTCTGATATATGCCCAAATTTTGATTTTGTGGAGCTAAGGGGTTATCAACACTAATGGCCCCTAAGTCTATGAGGTCTTGCACTATGTTTTTGAACACATGGCATAAATTGATATCATGCCCATTTTGCCGATGGTATGGGAAAAACAAGTGCTCTCTATAACTTTTAGGCCTTTTGGTGGGATCATCGGGCCTAATGTCCGAAAAGGCTAATTTTTTGGTCTCATATAACCTTCAAAATATGGCTGAATATGATTTTTCTAAGGGAGTGTATTGATGCTAAGGTCGATTGAATTGGCGACGGGTAGGTTGTTCCACAGTTGGTGTTGTGTTTTGTACCATTGGTGCTTGGGTTACTGATGGGACCGCATGATAGGAAATTTGTTGTTGCACTAGTTTTTGAGCCATTACGAGCCTAGCTCATGACCACTTGATTGACTTGATTAGTTGTGTTAGCCATTGAGGCTTGTGTGGATTTGGTTTGGCCAGATTGATTATTTCGGTATTGGCCTCTATTTTTCCATTCTTTATTCTTAGGCTTAATGACACCCTCTTGGATTTTTATCTCCTCAATGACACTAGCCTATGCTAAAGCCTCCTCAAATGTTCTATAAGTATTGAGTTGAAGCATCCAAGAGATGGGTTTTAAGCAACTCTTGGTAAAAAGTTTGATAATTTCTTCCATTGGGAGGGAGAATGGCAACTTTGTTATAACTGCCCTCCAACGATTTCCAAAATCATAGATAGGTTCCTCATCCCATTGTTTCAAGTAATATATATCTACTAAGGACACCTTATTTTTAATATTAAGGGTGAAGCATTCCAAGAATAGATCTATCAATTGATCAAAAGTATAAATACTATGTGTGGGTAATTGATTGTACCATTCAATGACATATCTCCCTAATGTTTGAGGAAATGTTTTGAGCATAAGAGCATTATCATCGCTAATCCAAAAACATATGTGGACAAATGAACTCACATGCTCCTTAGGATCCTCATTTCCCCTAAACTTGTCAAATTTTGGTATCGTAAAATCTTCCGGATAAGGCGGTGATGGTACCGATGGATGGATTGGTTGATGGATCAGTTGGCTTAATGTGAGCTTTTGGCTCATTATCCCTGGTGAGTTTTGCATCAACTAATCGATTTTCTTTTGCATTGCCTGGAATCTAAGATCTTCTGTTGGAATGTGAGGACCTTGGATTATGTGGTGGTTGGTTGATGGGTTGGATGGTAGATGTTGGGGTGTGACCAACATGGTGTTGTGGAATGAATTGGGTTGGGTATGTGGAGAATATTGATGGTTGAAATATGGGGATGATTGATGAGGATTGTGTTGTTGGTTTGTGGTAATGTGGATTGGTATGGTGGATGTGTGGAGTGGTGGTGGATTGGGGATGGACACTATGGAAGATTGAGGGACCCATGCTGAATTTTGATTGGTGAGCGGAGGTTGATTTGGAACTCCTTGGGTCATAGGGTCTATGTAGGCTGACTATTTTCCTTTTGTTCATTGTGAAAGCAACCTATTGATAAGCCCTAATGTATTCGTAAGTTCCTGATTTGACCATGTGTCGAATGATGGGGTTGTGGTTGGATGAGATGATGGATGAGTCGATGATGATGGGTGATTAGTCATGGTCATGTTGGCTAGGTGAGATGATGGAGGGGTGGATGACATGGTCATGTTGGCTAAGTGAGATGATGGAGGTGTGGATGATAATGGATGAGAGGACATGGGTATGGTGCAAGTTGTGTTTGATGTTACAACTTGGAGGCTAGGGACTTGTGAGGCAACATTGACATACTCCTCATACAAGGGGTTGGTATAGGTGGATGTGAGGTAAGTGTTTGGAACACTTGGGATTTGTGGTGGTTGGCTCGTGGAGGAAGGCATACCATATTCATAACTCAAATTAGGATATCCTTGGGCAAGGTAGGTGGTAGCCAATTTAGATTCTTCAAAACCCTCTTGGCTAAGGGGCTCTAAGACATAGTTAGAAGCCTTGTAAAGGGTCTGCACTCTATCCATGTCTATGTAGGTGGTGGTTGTCTCCACATTGTGTGAATGTGTCTCTACTTGAGAGTGGGGTGGATGGGATGATCCAACCAAAGTAGTCTAAACCATATTGGATGGGGCTACCGAAGTAGTGGGCTCATGGGAACTGTTTTCCATTAAACTACTTTGGTTTATTATTTTCTTTTGTTGTCGTGTTAGCACCATAAAGTAGTTAAACCAAATATTCAAAGCTTATCTAAATCACACAAATTAACAAATTTTCCAAAATTTAAAGTAAAGAAAACAATCAGTCCTAGGTTTCACCATGTGTGGCTTACCTTGTTCATTAATTATTTTCTTTCATTAATGTGAAGTTCCTTTTAGAATTGTTGGCTTGTGTATTTTGATGTAACTTAATCTTGTTTAATGAAAAACAAAGGTAAAAAAAACTAAGGTTGGCCAGGGCAACGAGATTCTTGTTGGTAATGACCTCCAAAAAGTTTTCTCGGGGGTAGTCCTATGGTTTCTAGGGTAGATATTGGTGGATGGAAATCATGGCCATCGTCACCAAATCTCAAGCAATGGTTGGTGATGAAATCCAGCCACTACTGTTAAAAATGTGAATTGTGCAAGTGTGTGTGATTTATTTTATTAGATTTCTTGTTCTCTATGGTGTGCAAACAATATTAAAGATTACTAACTTCACTAATCTAAATCAGAAGCCAACACAAAGACGTAAATTTCACCTAAAGAGAGTGGAGTACACCGCTCAAAACCCCCTACCTACAAATGATTAAAATCACAAGAGAAACCGGAGGGTTCGTCCACCTCTCTTCCAAAGGGGCCAACCTAGGGTAGGATTACTTTATGCATCAAAATGTTGTTCCTATTTAGATATGCAAAATTAAAGTGATCTTTAACCCTAAAATGCAAGATCTAGGATGCTTTTCTATTTCATATGCACTCAAAAATGCAAACAATCACCTAGATCTACAACTTTAGAACAAGAAATGAATTTGGTATAATGAAATACACAAAAAACCTAGATTCAACTTGCTACCAATTCTTTCCTAGATTACTTAGTGTTGAACCTAGAAACAACAAAAAATAGCAACAGAAAATAGAATACGTAAATCGCTAAATGGCAACCTAGGGTTATGAAACTTACTTGGAAGCCTTAGCTCTGCTCCAAATTACTACCAAGCATGGTTGGGCGCCTGTGTAGGCACTGCAAGGTGCCTTCTAGGCATGGGATGGCACCTACGGTTGTCTGTAGACGCTTCCGAATGCTCTGCAGATGCTCCCAAACGCCTATGTAATATCTGAAAATGTTGTAGACTACTTTAGAAACCCTAGCAATAAATTTGGTGACTTTTACACTTCTGTAAATCTTGCAACAAATAGAAATAAAATTAAGTTAGCAAGGTAGATCTATCAAATAATGAAACCCTTGTGGGGTCCCACCATGATCACCATTTGTGAAGACAAAGACACGACACTTAAATAACAACAAGAAATAAAATAACACAAGGAAATACAAATATTGCACAAATGGATGTATTCAATAAAATGGGGGGGAGCCAATGAACTCCTTTGTTACAATCAATACTCAATGTGAGTATTTGATACAATGATTTTACAATGGCACTAGGGTTCTCTGAAACCCTAGCAATAACAACAAAGTGTCTTCGTATTTAGTGTGTCCTTGCTTCCAACAAGTTGAGTGGGCTTCGAGTATCCAGTGTGGGGCCACTCCAACTTCAACAATCGTTCAACAATGTGTAGAACTTGCAGATCTGCATACATAAAAATAGAACAAGGGGGTTAGTAATACCTATGAGGGCTCCACAGTGTGAGACCCTCAGACATCAATAAAACCCTAGTTAACAATGAAGTTAGAAAGTATGCTGGATCAAAAAATCATGAGATAAAATACATTCAAATGAGATATACCTTGCTTTCATTTCGTTGTTGTAGATGGCATGGTGTAGCAGGCTCAGATTCACATTTCTGTAGTTGCAACAGGCTCGAATGTGCACTTGGTAGGCTTTAATGCAAGCTTCGTAGGCTCTGGTGTGCACCTGTAGGATACAATAGGCTCTAGAGAGCACATGTGGTATACAACAGGCTCTAGTGAGCACTTTGTAGGCTCTGCAGTGAGCCTCACAAGCTCTGGAGGGTGCCTACGGGTTAGGGCAGAATTTGTAGAAGCAGATATAGGGGGTGGTGATGAATGCGATGGATGGATGGGGGCTATGAAGGCGATGAAGGATGAATGGGGGACGGCTGGAATAGCAAAAGTCTTATCGACGAGCTAGGGCTTTAGATTTTTAGGATTCTATGCTAGGGCTTCACCAATAATTCCTCCAGGGTGTAATTTCTAATCTCAAGGTTCCAGTTCTAGGGTTTGGGCATTTACAAATGCCCTTATTTATAATCCAACCTAGGATTTTCTTAAGGTTTTAGCCATACACTTTTGATCGTGTGGCTAATATTAAATTAGATCCTAATGTTGAGATTACTTTTTGAATGTGGCATGGATTAATGAATATGGACGGTGGGGATTAGATTGGATCGGACGACTATGGTTAATTGAGTTTATAAATATATATTTTATAATAAATATATTATAATATAATATAAAATATTATATTAAATATAAAATAATATTAAAATAATCTCAATTGGGTTAGGAAATGGCAGGAAGGGTGGAATTGGGCTAAATAATTGGCGGGAAGGTGTATGGTGGACAAGTGGGTGGTGGGAAGGTTAGGATGGAGGATTAGTGGCTGTAATTTGGTGTCTACACTAAGTACCTCTAACACTAACCTCAAATGTTGGTGATGTTCATATTTTGTGTGATAATATCAAATTATCATCTAGAAATATCAAAAAAAATTGATCCATATATTTCCTGAACACACTTTTCACTAGATTCATAAAAATTGTTGGTGCATTTCTCAACCCAAATGACAACAATGTTAACTCATAGTGTCCATATCTAGTATTAAAGGTTGTTTTATGAGTATCCTCCTATCAAATTCTCAACTAATGATATCTTGATCTCAAATAAAACTTTGAAAATATAGTAGAATCATTTAGCTAATAAAAAATATCATCAATCCTTGGCAAAGGGTACCTGTTCTTGATGGTCATATTATTCAACAATATATAATTGATGCACAACCTCAAGGAACTATATTTTTTTTATAAATAGTACTATAGCACCCCAAGGTGACACACTGGGTTTGATCAAATCCTTTTTATAACAAATATTGAATTTGTACCTTCAACTCTTGAAACTCAATATGATTCATTTTGTAAGGAGTTCTTTTAATGGGTTTAGCTATAAGCATTAGTTCAATGGTGAAGTCAAATTCATGTCGAGGTGGTAGGCTTAGGAGATCCTCTAGAAATAAATCCCCAAATTCATGTAGAATTGAATATTTCTTAAAAATTTCCTCATCCCCATTATCACATGTCTTGCCATTCATCTTCATTATGTACAACATACCACCTCTTTTAATTGCTTTTTATAACTGCATGGATGCAAATAGATGTGGTCAAAAATACCCTTGCATAATTTAAACCCTAACTCTTTTCTTATCCTTATTCATATAGTCCATCCATACTTCTTGGAAGTTGATTAGGGCTCCATGAATCTTTAACCAATTCATCCCTAGGATAATATCATAGGCATGTAGTGGAACTACAAATAAGTGTCATATAGTGGATCCATTGGGTAGGGTAATCTCTATCATAAAGAAACATTTATGCACTGAGTAGTTATATCTAGACCCATACTCAAATTTCCATCCTTGTGCCAAAAATCTAGGTCTTTTTAGCATATCCTTGATAATACTAGTGGAAATAAAAATATATTTCGGTCCACTATCTATTAAAACTTTAACATTATTGTTAAATAACTAACCATTAAAAAACATAGGAGTTTCTTGTCTATCTAGGTTTTGACTTCTAGTAGTAGCATATATTCAACGTGGTTGCTCTTCTACTCTATTGCTCGACTCTAGATATTGGGGACACATATTAAAAAAAAAAAAACCCTAAACAATGAAGCAATCTATCTTGGGTGCCTATGATTTTTCCTACTTTTTATCCCTTATTCCCTCTTTCTACATTGAATCATTTTACTTCTGATGTTGAGGGTTGATATTGTCCTTCTAGAATTTCTTATAATTTCCTTGTTTCCCATTGTTCTTATTCCTAAAATTAGAGTTCCCTTTACTTTTATTATTTTTCTCCTTATACCATTTCATAAACCCTACACTCTTCCCCTTCTTTAGTTCATATATATCTACCTTTATTAACCCTACATAGTTGAATAAGGTATTTTGGTTTATAGATTGGCCTCTTACTACCTAGAAAAATCATAAGATATTTTTAGGGTTTGGGGTTTAAAAAAATAAATTATTGTTCTAATCTTAGGATCCACCCTAGTATGAAATTATGCACCTTTATTTTCTCATTTATCTCATACCTAGAAACATACTTTAAAATTTTAATGAATCTTTGGTGCTTTACCTCCACCAACATAGTATCCTATTGGATCATAGAAAACTCAAAATTTTCTACATAAAACTATTTTTATAGGAATCTCTTCTTAGCATCCCCAACAAAAATTTCTCATTCAAGTTCCATAACTTGGATTCCTTTGCCTACCTTGAATGTGTTCCACCATTCTAAAGTTGCATCCTAAATATCCCTATTATTTATTTTCCTATTATGTAGGGTTTGTATAATTTTCCATTGGTGTTCCACCTATTCTTATAGAAACTTAATTATGGAAGAAAGGCCTTCCACCCTCTCACTAGAATCTTATTTTTCCAATTTTCTTATTAGAGCCCATTGTCCTTCTAAACTTCTTACTAGAATTTATTTTCCTAGTTTTCTTTCTAGAGTCCATTGTTCTTAAAAAATTATTTTATATCACAAATTACTCATATGTAGCTAACCCCACCTTCTTGGATTATCCTCCTCTTAAAATAGGTACCATATCCCATCGACAAAAATAAGTTGGGTAAGTTACAATTTCTCCCAATTGTACTTATAATTAGTTTGTTTCATTTTCATCATGAACTAACACTGATAATTATCACTCTCTTGATAATGATCATGGTAACACTTGCCTACCCACAATGTGCTATTCCTAATAATAAACTATGCTCTCTAGGATTTTTACTCCTTGGCCTTTATGGTCCAATCGACATATAATATCCATCTTATCCTAGATTAAGTTAAGGTCCCTAGTAGAGTATGTCTCCCCAAAGTAGCACATCAAGTTAAGGATCATCCTAGGTGCACTCCATGGAAGATTTTATTCCTATAACCTAAATCTTTGATACCAACTATAACAACCCACTAGAGCAACTTGAGAGAGAAAGACTTTTTTTATCACAAGCAAGGTTCACAAAGAGGTCACAATAATTTTCAACATTGTAAGGCATAACCACATTTTAAGTTCAATATCACTATAGATGATACTTAAATGGATAGGAGTGGTCAACATATCATATTTTTGGGGTTCACCTTCCCAAACCTCACTATTTAAGAAAGACAAGAATAATGGTCCCCCCACCTTTCTTATACCCTCATCGATACATGACAAATTTCACAACGTAGGGATTATCCTTTAAGGCCAATAACACTTAAAGGGGAATGACATTTCCATAATCCTAAATAAGTCCATATATGTTAGATTATTTTGGTGTAATACCTTAGTGCTTAGTTACCACACCTCCATGGGCTAACTAAGGTTATTACCCCTCACTTGGCAATAAGCATAGTCACCTGAACCTCACTGATTAAGGTGCCACTCCTATATTATTTTGTGAATAATTACAAATACCTCATTGGTTTAGAAGAACTTGTTACAATTATTCACTATTGAGTTGTCATTGATGTCAAAGGCCAACTTTATATTTGAAGGTTGGTACCTTTAGATATGAGGTTGGTGCCTCAAGGCGATTGGTACCTTGATGTCAAATACCTCCTATATTTTTGATCAGTTTTATATTTGAAGGTTGGTACCTTTAGATATGAGGTTGGTGCCTCAAGGCGATTGGTGTCTCCCATAGGTTGGTTCCTACATATTTGCATAAGTAGATTGGTATATCCCATAGGTTGGTGCTTACATTATTGTAATAAGGATATTGGTGTCTCTCGTATGTTGGTGCCTACATATTTGTACAAGGAGATTGGTGTCTCTTGTGGGTTTGTGCCTAAAAATATTTTGAAGAAATAAAAGCAATATTTTTTTGTGGTTTTCTCCCAAAAGGGTGTTTCCACATAAAATTCTTATCTCTTGTGTGTATGGTATTTTGTGCATTGATTTATTATTGTATGTATATTATTATAGTTATTTTTTGAAAGGAAAATTTTTACCTTTATATAGTTCATCCTCAGTATATTCATGTGTTTCTTCAATTGGTATCAGAACGGGTTCCTTCGTGAAAGACTAACCACTTGAAGGAATATCTTGCAAGAACACACATGGCTTACCAAGAAGGTTTTTCATCAAGTGGGGCTCCATTTTTCAATGGAACTAACTATGTTTTCTAGAGCATGATGATGTGAACCTATTTGATTCCACATGGCTACGATATATGGCAATATATTGTGGATGGGTTCAAACCACCTATAACTCTTCCCATGGATCAAAATAGCAAGAAACTATTTTAAAATAATGCCAATGCAATGAATGCAATATTAAGTGGGTTACGTGAATAAAATTTTGTTAAAGTCATGCACTGCACCTCTGCAAAAGAAATATGGGATAAGTTACAACTAACATATCAAGGAGACGATAAGGTTAAAATGGCAAAAATTCAAACCCACAGAAGGGAGTTCGAAGACTTAAAGATAAAATATGAGGAAAATATTATCAAACATCTACTCTGTATTGATGAAATTGTCAACGCCATTCATGGAATTGGAGAAAATATTGAAGATCCTATTATTGTTCAAAAATTCTTAAGGTCACTCCCCATGAGGTTTGATGCGAAGGTCTTGAAAATTGAAGAAATGAAGGATCTTAAAACTTTAAGCATGGATGAGCTACATGGAATTATTACAACCTATGAGATGAGGACTAAAAAAGATCAAAAATCCAAATAGGAGACCACATTTAAAGTTTCAAAGAAGACAAATAATAAGGAACCAAATTCAAGTGAAGAATCAAGTAGTGGATAAGAAGCCAACTTTGTGCGAAGGAATGAGAAGGGATCAAGTAAACACAAAAGTAAGTATAATTTGAAATGTTTTAATTGTGGTAAAATTGATCAACATGCAGCTAAGTGCCCACAAGCAAGAAGTTGTAGATGTGAAGAAGAATATAAATAAAATAAAAAGAAGGAAATAAAATATCATCATGAAAAGAAAAAGAGGCACAGTCAAAGCAGACATAAGAAGAAGATCTTTTGAAGGCATAAGAAGAGTCTTTATATTGAAGAGGTAAGCATTTCTTCCAACAGTAGTGACGAAAGTCTCTTCGATAGTGAAAAAGAAGAAATCTTATTTATGGCTATGGAGGTGAAAGAAGATGCTCCTGTTGTCAAAAACCAAGAAAATGAGAAAGATCCAGAAAATGAAGAGGAAGCCATAGTTGACATAGAAGAGGAACTTATTTTTTCTCTTGAAGAGGTGAAGAGGCTTAGAAAGAAGAACTCAATATTGAAGACATAAGTACAAGAGTATGAGAATACAAAGGTAAATTTTTCACAAGATATCATTGACTTAAAAGTTAAAATTGAAGAGGCAAAGAAAATTGAAGAAGTTATGACTGAGCAATTAAAGGAAAAAGAGTTGGAATGTGAAAAATTGGAACATGAGATTGTATTTTTGAGGAAGGAAGTTGAAAAATCTAATGATAAGCTATAGCAAAATACTAGGTTTGAGAAAAGCATAGAAATATTGAATGATATTATCAAAGAACAGAGATCTTAAGTTATAAATACTAGACTTGGTTTTGAAGAAAGTCAAAAGAAACAAAAGGAGGATTCAAGCCCAAAAGGAGCAGAGTCATCAAAGAAAATAATTAATCAAGAGCCTGAGACCTATGCTAATGTTTTGAGAAGTGGAAGCATCAATAAGGAAGAAAAAAAACATCATCATGGACCAAGGTCCATCACAAAAATAGCAATGAGAGAACCATGCATCCATGTCCTCCAAGGCAATCATACAAGTTTCAATACTTCTTCCATGGTTATTGATTTTCATATCACCAATTTGGTAAATAAGTTGTACATTGTAGGGCCCATGCTAAAAATAATTTTGGCTTCACCAAGAGGAATTTAAATTCATTTACACCTCTCATGGACTACAACATAATTTGTTACAAATGTAATAATTTTTGGCATACAACTAAATGGTGTAGAACGGTGTTCCCTAAACTTTCAAAATCAAGAAAGAAGGAGGATGGTCAAAATGTTCAAAAGGAGGGTTAAGGACTACCTTAACTACCTCAATAATAATATAAATCCTTCATGGAGGGTTAAGGATTACATTGAGGAAGCTAATATTTTGATTCAAAACCAACAAGAAAATATTTTTAGCACACATTCATAGAAAGCAACAAGGTTGCTAAAAAATTAGCAAATTATGGTATCAACACCGCAGGTCTATTTACTTGAACAAGTGGTATACAACAAGAAATTATTATCACTATGGAATAGGATAGATCTATGACAACCAATAATAATGCCTAACCAATCAACTATAATGTTGTCTTTTTCAATCCCTTTTGGCACCCATGTTTCCTTAACACTTGGTGCCATCAGTGCTAATGATATTTTCAAATTTTATAGATTTTTCATCAATATTTTCTTAGAAATGTTCATCTTAAGCCTTAATCACCCAAAATCTTTCATAACCCTTAGTTTTGGCATCCATGTTTCCTCTTTTCAAAGCAAAAATTACACCTCCACTGATCATTTTCGCCTAAACCCTTTGTCCACAAATCACCTCTACCTCTCCTTTCACACCTTCACCTCACTCCTCTGTATCCCCATGGGCCATTCCCATACAAGCCATTTGTCCACAAATCACCTCTACCTTATCCTTTGCACCATCGTCCTACACCTCTATATCCCTACCCTTGCCTCCATCTTGCCTATTATACTTCACCTTCCTCACCATTTCTAATTTCACATCTTCACATGTCCCAAAAATAAGGTTTGACCATAAAATTGCAAGCCTTATTCTATGGATTTGTCCATTATGCATGGGAATCCTTACATCGGTATTTGCATTTCCCAAATATTTCATATTATTCAGATCCTCATCCAAGAAGGCAATTTTCCTAATCCCAAGATGGGTCTTCACTCGTCATTTCTTTATAGTGAACCCATTTATCATTATTCCTTGTAAATATTCCTCTATTCTAGTCCCAAGTGCCTCTTGTGCCTTATTACCATGAGATTTGTTGAGCCTACCACTACTATCATGGATCCCATTATTGAAGCCATGCTTACAGAGAGAGGCTTCATACATTTCTTTGAGAGCTTATCACAAGATGACTTAGAGATAACCATGGCAATCCTAGACACTTGGAGCAATAGGAAAGTGATCATCCATGGCAAAAAATTTGAGATTAATATTAAGCTGCTTGCTGAACTCACTGGCCAACCGATGAGATGGAGGTCCATTCGATGCGAGAAGCATAATTGGGAGGCAGAGTTGAAGGACATCAAGGACAAAGAAATCTACAAGAAAGTGAAGATGGGAATAAAATAACTGAGCTTCCTACCCCTTGGAATAGTGTAATGAAACACATAATAGAATTTGTCATCGTTGATGATCTTGAGAATGTACTATGTATCTTTCACTTTGCTTTCTACAATTATTTTAGGGATGTCAATCCTATGAACATACCCTAGTTCATTTTCAATTCCATTAGTTACTCCATTGAGAAAATTCGTAGAAATAAAAGTGATGACCTACCATTTCATTAGGGCCTTTTCAATTTCCTATATAATCATTGGCGTACCCATTGACCCTAAGACATTGCTATTCCTTCTATTCATCCCACCAAAGGTAAACCTAGCCCCGTACTTGCCAATACTAGCTAGTTTCAGGCTAGTCCATCCTCATCCCACTACCCAACCATGCCAGCCAAGAAACGTGCTACTATGGAGGTTGTCAAAACATTGAGAAATTAATATGCCAAGAAAATAAAATTTGAGGCTCTTGAGAAGTCAGAGAAAGTTGTAATATCCTCATCACGCTTGCAAAAACTTGCGTAGAAAAGGAAAACCTTTATTTTAGATTTGTACGAGGAGGATAAGGATGTTCCTAATAAATATCTAAATTAGTATATCATCAAATTGATTTCCAACTACATCACTCACATTGTAGACCTTCGCAATGCTCTTAATTTGTTGTTTTTCAAGAAGAAAGTTTTCAAGGATGGTGACGAGGAAATCGTTGTGGATGATGACAATAAATCTATTGATTCTAAGAATTTAGAGGATGAAAGTGAGGATGAGATAAAGGAAGAACCTAAGGACATAGATATTGAAGCTAAATAGGATACTTAATGGCTTTTTGGTTCCTAGTTGGTTTTTATTTTAGGGCATCCTCATGTTATACCCTTCTTCTCTTCTTGTTCTTTTTTGTCTTTCTTTTTGTGGGATTATGTTTCCCCCATTTTTACTTCTTGATATGTTCTTTTATTTTCATTGTTGACGTAATTAGGTTTTGGGAGCTTGTCAAAACTTGCTTTAATTGAAAATTTTCAAATATAATTTTTTTTTGTTCAAAAGGATATGTCCCCCAAAGTTTGGAAAAAGAAAATGGAACAAGAAAAGGAGAAGTCTCTTTGGGTACAAAAAACTCTTCATGTGCAAAATTAAGGAAATCAGTGGTACAATAATAGTGGTTGTTCAAGCCATATGATAGGTGATAAAAGAAAATTTCTCTCTCAAAGAAATAAATGGAGGCACAGTGAAATTTAGTGATAATGCTTCTGCCAAAATTATCAAAAAGGGAACCTTGAGCTTGGATAATGTAAAATCAAGGACATAGAATGTGTTATATATTGAAGGGTTTAAGCACAACATTCTAAGTGTGATCCAACTATGTGATCAAGGGAAAACACTTATATTTCATCCAAATGGATGTGAGATCAATAAATCCAAGATAGGAAAACTTATTATAGATGCCTATAGAACTACAAGCAATCTCTAAATGTTGAACAAAATTAAGGGAGAAAAATAATTTTTATCACAAGAGGATGAGAGCTAGTTATGGCACACGATAATGGTCCACCTAAAATTTGACAACATGGTGAAAATAAACAATAAACAGGTAGTCAGATATTTTTCCAAGATAGCCAAATCTGCAAGCATGATTTGTGCACAATACCAACATGGTAAGAAAACAATATCAAGTTTCAAATCAAATGAATTCTCTTCATCCAAGCCTTTGGAGCTAATTCACACCGATATATGCAGCCCTACAAGGACAAAGATCTTACAAGGTGAGAATTATTTCATGTTGTTTATTGATGATTATTCTAGAATGACTTGGGTAACATTATTAAGAGAAAAATCATAAGCCTTTGAAAGGTTCAAAGCATTCAAGGCACTTGTAGAAAATGAAATAGGAAAAAAGGTCAAGTGTCTAACATTAGAAAAAGGAGGTGAATTCACTTCAAATAAATTTGCAAAATTCTATGAACAACATGGAATCAAAAGATAATACTCAGTAGCAAGAACTCCACAACTGAACAGTTGAAAGGAAGGACATAACTTTTCAAGGTATGTCTAGGACCATGCTAAATTAGTCTAACCTTTCTGATGCTTTTTGGAGAGAGGTGGTCCATACAAATTTTTATATCATCAATAGAGCTCAAGTAAGAGTAAATCACCACAAAAATTTGTATGAGCTTTGGAAGGGAAGACTAGCTATTGTGAAGTATTTTAGAATATTTGGAAGAAAATGCTACATTATATGAGATGAAAAAAACTTGGGTAAGTTTGATTCCAGGTGTGATGAGGGTATCTTTCTTAGATACTATTCAAAGAGAAAAGTCTATATATGCTACAATAAAATATTGTATAAAGTTGTGGAAATTGCAAATGTAAGAGTTGATGAAGAAATATATATAATAGAAATAGCTCAAGAGATCATGTATCAAGAAGGAGAATTTTACAAATATGAAGAATATGAAGAAGTTGAGAATGAGAGGACACCCTCAAGAACACCCCCCAAAACACCATTCAAGGCACCACCTAAAACACCATCCAAATATGTGCAAAATAACCATACAAATATTTAATTATTGGGAATCTAGATGAGAGACAAACAAGGAGGAAAATAATAGGTACATGTGAACATGCCAACTTATCTTTACTATCTAAGGTAAAGAATTTCAATGAATCAAGTGAATATAAATATTGGATTAAGGTAATGGAAGAATAGTTAGATCAAATAGAGAAGAGCGATACTTGTTAACTTGTCCCACATCCACAATACAAGAACGTAATTGGCACAAAATGGGTTTACAAAAACAAGTTGAACGAAAATGGTCAAGTTTTCAGAAACAAAGCAAGACTTGTGTGCAAAGGCTATGCACAAGTTGAAAGAATTGATTTTGAAGAGACATTTTCTCCTATTGCTCGTATTGAGGCCATAAGAATGTTCTTGGTATTTTCAAGTTTCAAAAACTTCAAAGTGTACCAAATGGATGTAAAATCAACATTTCTTAATGGTTACTTAGAGGAAGAGGTCTATATTGAGAAACCAGATGGTTTCATCCTAACAGATAAGCTAGAATATGTATGTAAATTGAAGAAGGCTCTCTATAGACTAAATCAAGCCCCCAGGGATTGCTACTCAAGGTTGGATAAATATCTCCAAGAATAGGGTTTCATAATATGTATATCTAATAGCAATATGTACATCAATAATGAAGAAAATGACCAGTTAATTGTAGTGGTCTATGTGGACGACATCATTTTCAAAGGCAATAATAACAAGATGTGTTAGGAATTTGTAAAATGTATGCAAATTGAATTTGAGATGTCAATTATTTTTTACCTATCCTTCTTTATTGGTTTGCAAATCTCATAGTCATATAAAGGTATATTTCTCTCTCAAACCAAGTATGTAAAAGAAATGTTGAAAAATCAGGATGGAGGATTTCAATCCTATGAGTACCCCCATGATTATAAGATGTAAGTTAAATAAATATGATGAGTCTCCTAAGGCTAATCAAAATTTGTATAGATTCATGATTGGAAGTTTACTGTATGTCACAACTACAAGGCCGGATATAATGCAGGCAGTCGGGTTGGTGCAAGATTTAAATCTACACCAAAGGAAACACATGTATAGGCAATAAAAAGAATCTTCAAGTATTTGAAAGAAACTATGGATTTTGGATTGTGGTATCCCATATGTGATAATTTCACTCTCACTACATATACAAATGTATATTGGGTAGGCAGTGTGGATGATAGGAAAAGCACAAGTGGAGGAGCATTTTTTCTTGGAGACTGTTTGGTCTCTTGGCTAAGTAAGTGTTGAGAGTTAATTTTACTCAATTTTGAAATTACAATCTCCATTAGGGTTTGTATCCCAAAACACTCTCTTACAAATAAGTTAAAAAAACAAATTCTCCAAGGTCTCTGCTATATTAGCATTTGCATATGTGTATTAGTAATCTCAATAAAAATATATCAATTCAATGCTAGGAACACCTTAGTGATTGCAAGTAACTGTAAAAAAGGGGCATGTGTTGGTTTATTTTACCATGCTACTTTAATGATTGTTCATGAAACCAAAATAAAAGTAAATGTGAATTGGCCCTCATATGACCACGATGTAGTACCTTAATTCATTTTATCTTGAGGATTTTAAGGTAGATTTTATCTTTTCTTATTAAGTGAATTTTAATCAAGCTTTACCTTGCATTAAATCCTACTTTAAACATGAAAGTAAAGATTAAAATATATCTATGAATGTGAATCCGAAATGATGAATAAGATCCTTAAATGTAGATTCTTATCATGAAGATAAAGATAGCCTTTGATATGAATAATAAATTATTCCTCTTTGGTGAAATTAATTTTCACAAAGAGAATAATTTATAGCCTTAAAATAAGGGCTTTAAAATATCCTTTAATTATCCCTATTTTATGAAATAATTTTCATAAAGAAAAATAATTTAATGCTTTAAAATAACAACCTTTTAATATAATATATAAAACTATTTCCTTCAATGAAATTAGAATTTCATGAAGAAAGGTGCATTAATTGCTCCGAAAATGAAGGCTCATGAAATGCCATGAAAATTTCCCCTCCTTTATGAAATTGAATTTTCATAAAGGAAAGGTCATCTTATGCCTATAAATGAAAATGCAAAATTTAAAAATCTGATTTGCCTCCAAAACTTGAAAAAATGAATTTCCGAAATTATAAAAAACCCTTAAAAACAATAGTTTTCAAAAATTAATATAAAATCGAAATGACCTTGGAATGAATCCGAATATGTTGCGTATGGAATATTGATGTTCATTCTAGGCAGCCATGAATTTATTTTTATCTTTTTATTTTTTTACGATTTTTATTTTAATGCCCGAAAATTAAAAAAACTCTGTGAAATAAAAATTGGAAAGCTGAAAAATAAAAATCTGTAATAAATCAAATGCTGAAAACGCAGACATGCAAAGCTTTGTCAGTTTGATAGCACCCCATCCTGCAAAACCGAAGATGTGAGAAACTCATACATGCAACCTAGTCTATTCGACCTGCATTTGCACAATCGAAATAAACTAAGTGCTAGCTCCTAGGGTTCAGAAATAAATTTCAGATTTCGACATTCACATGAAGTAACAAAAAAAAAATGCATAAAATTCATTTATAAATATGGAATCTAAAATGGGAAAGATAAACAATTAAATATGAGCATGCCTGAAAAATCTCCTTCTTTCTTGCTAACAAGGCCTAAATTTCTGAAACAAACCTTGCATTAAAAAAATATTTTCATTTTACATCCAAAATTTTAGCAACATTCTGGCCTTCTTCCAAAACGTCTAGCACCTTGTTCATGTTTTCGATGGCATATTTGAACTCTTCAGGAAACTCTTCGCTTTCGCCTTCCAATCCCATCATGATTATGTTTACCTCCTTTCGTTTGATTCCCCCTGCTTTCGAAAAGTTTGAAATATAAGACGTTATTTTATTTTGGGTTTACATGCCTTAAGATTTTTCTTCGTTTCTTCACTTGTAACCGACGACTCTTATGATCCACGATTATATTGAGAATCATCACGTTGGGCAACCCTATTGACCATCATAATATTCTTTTATATAAAGCATTGTCCCTTCTTTGTGATGTGTTTCATTTTTTTTTTTAAAGTAAAATAGTGTGCTTGTCCTGCTTTATGTGAGAAGCAATACACACTTAACAAATATACTCTTATTTTTAAACCCGTGACCATGTATTACCAAGATATACATGGTGGGTAATGATTCTTTTACACCAAGTTAATTAAAAATCTTGGGCCTTAAGATTCCTTCATCCCATTTTATTTATTTTAATGAGGGATTTGTAACGCTGGCGGTTACCTTCACTTTTTACTCAAATTTTTAATATTTGAATCTACCCTACGTTAGGTAACGTCCTTCGCATGGCGTTGTGGCTCAGATGGCATCAATTGATGCCTTCCTCATGGCATGTGTAACTGCTATCTCTCACGAATCAGTACCTCTACATTAGCATGCTACTATTGCAGCTATCAAACCTGTGCAACAGGCTAAAGTTTGCTTTGTGAAGATACTATCGTCTACTTACTCTAGTGAGGTTACCAATGACATTCCCACTATCCTTCAACACCACAATCAAGCACTACTATTATGAAAACTTCATCGATGTCAAGATCCTATGTGGTAGTCATCCATGTCAATGGCTAGCATCTATGCTTCAATTCACTTTCCTGCATCGACATTGTTTATTCTGATGTTGTGATTATCATTCAATGTGAACTACCTTTGGACACCAAAAAAATATGATTACCCACTACGACCCTCAAGCTATGAAACATGACACTATCGCATATCTCTAGTGAGGGCCTCCATGTAATCCATCCATGGAGTCATGTATCTTTCTTATTGCTCAACATCCTGTCCAAATCATCGGTGCCTGTTAAAACCTCGAGCTCAAATATCGTAGAGGATATCACTGTGCATGTCCATATGCACTTGAATATCCATTACACTATAATCCCCTGTGCTTACGTAACTTATTCGTTACTGTTAAAGCTCATTTTCTTGCATCACTACCAAACTTATGCTACAAATGCTACCCCAAAGAGTGTGTCACCTATACATTTCCCTGATGTCTTTGTATACAATCGTCGTGTCATAATTTCACCTACGCTTCCCATACTATGATGTCTATCGCATTTTACGTTCATCTCCCCACTGTGCTAGCTTACGTCTGCATAGACATCGCCCTCCAAGTTGTGAAACACTACTCCATGCCATTCAATCACCATTTTTTAACTATGTGAAGTGTTTGTCACATTCAATGCTCCAATATGCCATAACGTTGACATCGATTGTTGCCACTACCCTCCATGTAAGATGTTGCATGGATTATATTTGTTTAACCATGATCATTTTGGCATTGAAATTCTCTACAAAAACCTAACCTCTAACATTGCTTATGACGATGTAGACCCCTCTGCGTATGAAAAAAAATCATCTACATCATCTTGTAGTTTCTCTATCATTGCTATACCCTATTACATTCGGTGTTTGAATTTGCTGCATTGTAAATATCTCTACATCTGAGTCTAGGCACCATCTATAGCATTCGCATGAGCATCACCATGTCACCAATGAATTTCTCGGTCCCCTGTTCCCTAGTCGTTCATTGATCACATAAACTGCCATCTAGGGTTTGAGCTATATTTACCAATGGTTTACTCCAATTTTTGGTCTCGTTGTATGAAAATTCCATGTTGTAGTATTTGCACCCTACCTCCATTATGTTCATCGAATGCCATGGGCCATGTATTGTGTTGTTCCCTATCTTTCTACACTGCTGCTATGTAATATTCATATTTTTTGTTAAATCCATTGGAGATGTCAATGTCATCCATGCTGGTTATCTTCGACACGGTGCCAATTCAACCCATCCATCGTACAACTAATGCCACCCACTATCGAGAGCTCACGATGCTAATCACCATCCATGTTAGCATGGGTCTCCAATCATGTGCTCTCATGACCATCATCCATCACTTAAACCTTGGTGCTCTCAAAACCCACCATGTAACCATTGATGAAATTCATCTCGATATCCCACCACACTATTTGACCGCCATTCCATCTAGTTGCATGTCCACATTTTGTATTTATCCGATTAACCTGCATACACAATATAAATTCAATCATTTCCAATAATAACCATGGCTACCATAAGAGGTAAGAAAATAATAAAAACAATTCCCATAATAGCAAGGGCATATTTAATCAAACATTCCCAAAAAGAATCACATGAGCCTCACTTTCGATCCTTATGTTGTATTTAATATAAAGAAGCTAACATGACAATAATAACGAGGGAATACACTTTTATTTTTTATTTATTTATTTTTAATATTTTATTAATAAATATTATATATTATATATCATATATATATAGATATATATAATAACATATTATTTATTTGAACCAACAATTATATTCAATAAAAATAAAAAGGCTTTTATTTATTAATCTTTTAATTATCATTATTATCATATGAAATATAATAACAATAATAATATTTTTATCTTATTATCATACCTACAAATGAAAGCCAATACGAAAATTAAACCAAAAAAAAATCACAAACAACAAACTTGATGGAAAACTCAATGACACAAAAGTGACAACAAAAAGTCATCGACAAGAAAAATCATCAACAAGAAAAAGTCATCGACAATAAAAAGTCATCGACAAGAAAAATTCATCGACAAGAAAACATCGTCGACAATAAAAAGTAATCAACAAGAAAAAGTCATCGACAATGACAAGAACTGATGATAACTGCAAACCCACAACAAAATGAAAGCACAAGACACTTCAAACAAATCGTAAACACCCAAATACCAAAATAAAAGGGTGGGTCCTCACTTTTGGGGTGAGTTGTGGAGAAGTTACAACAAATGGTGACTCTGCTAGGAAATGCTCCTGAGCATTTTGGTAAGAACCCAACTTGAAATTAAAACACACAAGATCAGCGAGACATGAAAATTTAGGAACGTCCCAAGAAGGTGGGGATAAATAGATTCGAAATAAAAACAATTAATCCATATTCCTTTTCTTAGTGTGTACAAAAGTGATTCATTTCTCGTATTTCTAAAAGTCCTCCAAATTCCATCATCCCTTTCTGCATTAGGCTATGAAGTACAACTCATGAAGAGAAGACTTTTACAGATAGAGCCCCACTTCCAGTTAGGCGTCTATAGCCCCAGTGAGGATTATCTAACTCATCTATGTGTTCGCTTAATTCTTTGCAAATCCCATCTATCCTAGATGTGTCAAGATTTTCAACGCTCATATTCTCTCTTTTATTTTTTCTCTATTTTTTTATTTTTTATTTTTTTTCTTTTCTCTTTTTATTTTATTTTTCTCTTTTTTTATTTTTTCTTTATTTTTTCCTTTTTTTTTCTCCTACTATGTATCAAAATTTACCTAGCTAGGGCCCCACTACCAGTCAGACTTCTATAGCCCCGGTGGAGTTTTCCTGAACTAGATGATAGATTTCAAGAAATCTGTTGCATAGTTTGTACCTATGGAACTCTTGCAAATTCTCAAGTCTCACTAAGGTTAGAAAGCCAGTAAGTAGAGCATTTTATATTTTTTTCCTAGGATTGCAAATAAAGACAACTTCATCCTTCTTACTTCCAAAAACACTATTTAATGTGTGTGAGTCCCATGTGGAGCTTTGGCTAACTTTTCATCATTCCACTTTCCACCATTTTTATCCCCAAAATCTGAGCACGATCACCAAATAACTCATCTCCCTTTTCTAGGGTTCATCAGTTTTCAGATTAGTTACTCCAACCTACTAAGCAAATAAACCTCAAAAAATAGGGCCAGAGTCCCAAATTGTTTTTTTTCGAGCTCATCAACTTTCAGCTCATGTACTCCAACCTACTAAGCAAAATATTTTCAAAACAGGCCAGAGACCATAAGTTAGTGACCACGAAACATCACCTCAAAACAAAGGAACAACCTAAAACACAAAACTCAAAACCACACAAAAACTATATACAAATATACAATATGGTACAAGATGGTGCAAAGCTTGGACTATCACTTTCCTAGATCCCAAACATGATTAGAACATTTCAAAACACATATAACATGATAAGCATGCCAAATGTTGTAGGACTCCAACAAAAACAAGATTAAGCCAAACAATACAACAATATTCAACTTGCCTTGCTCACCCCACCAATTCGATTTAATTCTATTAGTGATTACATGGGTGAGATTCAAATAATTAAATTGATTAGATAATATTTGATTTTCAATTCTTTCTTGTCTATTCTTTAAGATGTCAATTTCAAAACTCAATTCCTGACTTAGAATTAGGCTATCTTTTTCAAATATGCAATCTTGTAAATATGAGCCTATTTTTTAAAAAATTTAAGCCAATTCATTTTCCATTTTTGTAGGCCAAGCAAATTTATGCAAAAATTTGGAAGCATCTAGGATATCTATTAAATGAGAATCATTATGAGTTTTTATCCTAGATTCCATTATTAATTGTTGATGAATTTGATTTAAAAATTCAAGGGCATCAACTTATTTTTCATTCATTAAAGTAATATTATTAAATGTGTGAGTAGAAATCAATCCTTGTTCCCTATCCACCTTTAATGGCATTTCATCATAAACATCATTCAAATTCAATAAATGGCCATATAATTTTTCACCTGAAGCTTGGATGCTTGGAAACAAAAGTTTAGATTTTACCTTTTGCACATTTTCATTTACCAAAGCATGATGAGGATTTGCAATTTCTTCATTGATTACATTTTCATCAAACATACCAATATTGAGCACCCAATTGAAAACATGTCCATCCTTTTCAACCATTAAATCTTGTTGGTCAAGGTGTGCATCAAGTAACCTATCTTGATGATCAATCATTTGAGTTGCTTCAAATAAATCAACCTCTTTGTCATTTGATTCCAACTCCTTGTTCACTGTCCATGGTATCTCTTCATTTGAATCCTCAAAATAATCATGCAAACTAGTAACCAAATTTTCAATATCCCAAAATGAAAGAGTAAATTTTACCTCTTCCTCATCCAAAATATATAAGTCATAGGAAACTTTTACCATTTTTTCCCTTTCTATTTCAACAAAAATTTCAATGAATTTATGTTCAACATGATCGAATTTTGTAACCTTCTCAAATCTTATGAATGTAAGATCTTCATATGATGTAGAAGTTTCAACCTCCTACATATTAAGTGGAATAGAATTTTCATCAATAGGGGTGTGATAAAATAACACATCTTCATATCTTCCCCAACCATTGTAAAAATTATCATCCAAATTCATGGGATGAAACTCTACGGTATCCATAACATGATCTTTTGATTCATCCATAAATTCTTTTTCTTATTTGACCTTGGTAGTGTTGAGCAAGGTGCAGGAACAGTATTGTCATTAGTTTCAACACAGTCAGACAGATTAGTTGATGTAGTGGACAGGAGCTAAGAGGTTCTTCAGAGTATGTACAGTGATTCTCCAAAAGATCGAAGTGGCCCATATGCTAAAAATCAAAATAAAATCACAAGGAAGAAAACTGTCGCGATATCGCAAAATGTTGAGAAGAAAGAAAAACTGTCACGATATCGCGACATGTTGACAAGAAATAAAAACTGTCGTGATATCGCGACATGTTGACAAGAAAGAAAACATGTCACGATATCGTGACATGTTGAGAGGAAAGAAAAACTATCATGATTTTGCGACATGTTCGGAGAGAAAGCGCAAGCAAGCAAAACTATCATGATTTTGTGACATGTTTGGAGAGAAAGCGCAAACAAGCAAAACTATCATGATTTCATGACATGTTCGGAGAGAAAGCGCAAGCAAGCAAAACTGTCATGATTTCGTGACATGTTCGGAGAGAAAGCGCAAGCAAGCAAAACTGTCGCGATTTCGTGACATGTTGAAAGAAAAAGAGGCAAGTAGAAAAAGTGTCGCGATTTCGCGACATGTTGAAAGAAAAAGAGGCAAGTAGAAAAAGTGTCGCGATTTCGTGACATGTTGAAAGAAAAAGAGGCAAGTAGAAAAAGTGTCATGATTTCGCAACATGTTGAAAGAAAAAGAGGCAAGTAGAAAAAGTGTCACGATTTCATGACATATTGCAGGAGAGAGAGTCCGAAAGAAAAAATGTCACGATTTCACGACATATTGCAAGAGAGAGTGTACGGAAGAAAAAGTGTCACAATTTCGTGACATATTGCAGAAGAGAGAGTCCGAAAGAAAAAGTGTCGTGATATCGCGACATGTCAGGTTTTCGCGACCCAAAGACAAGAGAAAGAGCAAAGGAGAAAAAGTGTCATGATATTGCGACATGTCGGGTTTTCATTACCCGAAGGCAAGAGAAAGAGCAAAGGAGAAAAAGTGTCATGATATTGCGACATGTCGCATTTTCACGACTAAAGGAGGAGAGAGAAAGTAATAAGGCAGAAGTGTCGCGATATCACGACAAAAGTAAAGAGGTTAAGAGTTGTAGATTTGAATTTAAATAGCTACACTGATCCCCCCCCCTCTATAAATTTTTTTTCTTATTTTTCCTTGGTAGTAGGATCATTATCATTTTACATAATTTGATGAGATTCCAACCCCTCTTCCAAAATATTCTCAAATTGTGCAAGAGTTGTAATATCTTCCTGTGAGAAAGTGATTGTATCATCTTGCATATCAATTGACACAAAAGGTTCATTAGAAGGTTTAGAGTGAGCATATTCATCCAATTTCTTCCAAGGATCATGGTGATCATCTTCCAAAATCAAGTTGTGATGCTCAACTATTTCTTCAACATCTTCCAACTCATCAATATGTTTCTCATCAAATTCACCTTCACCTTCCTTAGATGGTTCAATGATTTCCAAAAGTGGGCTACTTTTTGTATCCAATTTTGCAAGATCAATATCTACATTTGTAACCCATGATTCAATTTCATCATAATTTGGAGGGTGAGTATTTTATTGATCATTAGTTTTAGGAATATCATCCAAAGTGTTTCCCAAGAACCAGTAGTGAAATTTTATTATATCTTCAAATTCATTTATTGATTCTCTTCCAATTTCAATTTCAACCACTTCATTCAATTCTATGGTAGGTTCTATCCTATCACATATTCCAACACTAATTATATGTAGGATGCAATTATCTGAATACTCATGCACTTTTAGAAATGAACCCCTCTCTACACAATCCTCATTGGTGTATGTTGGCTTGGCAACTTGCACCTCCTCTTGGGTAATATCTAAGGTGGTTGTAATATTTGGACATTCACATTCATCCCCTTGATCATTCACCTTAGGCATCATTGGAGTGGAGGGTGCTATATTCAATGGTTGGTGTAGGTTGGCTTCACTAACTCTAGAAGAATAATCTTTCATGGGAACATGTTGTGCCTCCACTTGCCCTTGTTCTACCATTATTGCAACCTCATAGATTCTAGGAAAATATGAATCATCAAGGTTTTCCTCAATAAGTGTAGTAAGTGCGGGGGGTATGGCTCCCATGTATACTTTAATAGCTTCCTCTTCTTGTATGTCAAAAATTTCCCATATTTGAGAGTGCAATTCATGGAACCTCCCATTGAATTGACTCATGGATTCATTAGGCTCTTTATGAATAGAGGTAAATTGATTTTGCAACATATCTAAGTCTACCTGATTAGCAAAATGATAAATATAGGTTACTTCTAGTTGGATCCAAGAAGTCCTAACCTCCATGGGTAATTGGCCATACCACAAGAATGATATGTCATCCAAAATGTATGAGAAGAACCTACAAGCAATAGCCTCATAAAAAACTTGGAATTGAAATAATGTGCTCTTGTACTCATGCAATTTTTGTAGGTAAGTCAATTTATGTAGGTATCCTGATGTCACCTCTTGATTAAATAGTCGTAGAAACTCCAATAACATTTCAAGAATTTGATGGGGTGTTCCAAACATGGGAAAATACTCATAATACTTTCCTAACATAGATACCATTTCTTCTCTTAAAGATATGATTTGCTCCTCTAATGTCACCATTAGTGAAACTCAAAGAATAACTTTAGAACCAAATTTGTTAGTCAAATAAAAATATCTTCCAAATAAGCATAAAATGACTAACAAATTTTAAATGAGTAAACCACAAAGATCATCATGTTAGTATCATCCAAAATATAAGCATCAATTAAATCATGACATGAAAGAACATTCTCAAATTTTCCAAAAGGTTAGTATTAACACATCATCAAATAGAGAATGTTAGAATCAATGAAAGTGATCAACAAAATTTCATTAGTCAAGACCAATGTCTTTGGATAAATATTTCAAGTAACATGAATAATTTAGCATCTAAATATCAATAGAATAAATCAACTCAAACCCTCTTAGCTCTCAAAGTGTTGAGTGCTAAAATATTACCAAATATGTTAATCAAATGACCTTGAAATATTTAGAAATTAAAACTCTCAAAGTTACACCAAATCACATCATTCATGTATGAACAATCCAAAAGTGTTAGATCAATGAAAACCAATGTATGAATTGCTTAGCATAAATAAAATAAAGTAAACCAATTCAAGCCCTCCTTCTAGTACCAAAATGTTGAGTGTTAATTTTACCCAATTGTGAAATTACACTCTCCCTTAGGGTTTGGATCCCAAAACCCTCTCTTGCAAAGAAGTTAAAAAAACAACTTCTCCAAGGTCTTTGCTATATTAGCATTTGCATATGTGTATTAGTAATCTCAATAAAAATATATCAATTCAATGCTAGGAACACCTTAGTGATTGCAAGTAACTGTAAACAAGGGGCATGTGTTGGTTTATTTTACCATGCTACTTTAATGATTGTTCATGAAACCAAAATAAAAGTAAATGTAAATTGGCCCTCATATGACCATGATGTAGTACCTTAATTCATTTTATCTTGAGGATTTTAAGGTAGATTTTATCTTCTCTTATTAAGTGAATTTTAATCAAGCTTTACCTTGCATTAAATCCTCCTTTAAATATGAAAGTAAAGATTAAAATCTGTCTATGAATGTGAATCTGAAATGATGAATAGGCTCCTTAAATATAGCTTCTTATCATGAAGATAAAGATAGCCTTTGATATGAATAATAAATTATTCCTCTTTGGTGAAATTAATTTTCACAAAGAAACAATAATTTATAGCCTTAAAATAAGGGCTTTAAAATATCATTTAATTATCCCTCTTTTATGAAATAATTTTCATAAAGAAAAATAATTTAATGCTTTAAAATAACAACCTTTTAATATAACATATAAAATTACTTCCTTCAATGAAATCAGAATTTTCATGAAGAAAGGTGCATTAATTGCTCCAAAAATGAAGGCTCATGAAATGCCATGAAAATTTCCCCTCCTTTTATGAAATTGAATTTTCATAAAGGAAAGGTCATCTTATGCCTATAAATGAAAATGCAGAATTTAAAAATCTGATTTACCTCCAAAACTTGAAAAAATGAATTTCCAAAATTATAAAAAACCCTTAAAAACAACAATTTTAAAAAATTAATATAAAATAAAAATGACCTCGGAATGAATCTGAATCTATTGTGTATGACCTAGACAGCCATGAATTTATTTTTATATTTTTATTTTTTTACGATTTTTATTTTAATGCCCGAAAATTTAAAAAAACTTTGTGAAATAAAAATTGGAAAGCTGAAAAATAAAAAAATGTAATAAATCAAATACTGAAAACGTAGACATGCAAAGATTTGTCAGTTTGATAGCACCCCATCCTACAAAACCGAAGATGTGAGAAACTCATACATGCAACCTAGTCTATTCGACCTACATTTGCACAACCAAAATAAACTAAGTGCTAGCTCCTAGGGTTCAAAAATAAATTTCAGATTTCGACATTCACATGAAGTAACAAAAAAAAATGCATAAACTTCATCTATAAATCTAGAATCTGAAAGGGGAAAGATAAACAATTAAATCTGAGCATGCATGAAAAATCTCCTTCTTTCTTGCTAACAAGGCCTAAATTTCTGAAACAATCCTTGCATTAAAAAAATATTTTCATTTTACATCCAAAATTTCAGCAGCATTCTGGCCTTCTCCCAAAAATTCTATCCCCTTGTTCATGTTTTTGATGGTATCTTTGAACTCTTCAGGAAACTCTTTACTTTCGCCTTCCAATCCCATCGTGACTGTGTTTACCTCCATTCGTTTGGTTTCAAAACGTTTGAAATATAAGACGTTATTTTCTTTTGGGTTTACATGCCTTAAGCTTTTAGTTTGTTTCTTCACTTGTAACCGATGGCTCTTATGATCCACAATTATTTTGAGAATCATCACTTTGGGTAACCTTGTTGACCATCATAATATTATTTTATATAAAGCATCGTCCCTTCTTTGTGATGCATTTCCTTTTTTTTTTAAAGTAAAATAGTGTGTTTGTCATGCCTTATGTGAGAAGCAATATACACTTAACCAATATACTCTTCTTTTTAAACTCGTGACCATGTATTACCAAGATATATGGTGGGTAATAATTATTTTACACCAAGTTAATTAAAAATCTTGGGCCTTAAGATTCCTCCATCCCATTTTTTTCTTTCAATGAGGGCTTTGTAACACTCGCGGTTACCAAGTATGAGGTGTAGACCAATTGGTTCATCCAAACCCCATAAGGGGGGCGGAGGTCCAAGGTTCAAATCTCGGGCCTCACCGGACTGAACACTTGTCCCTTTACTGGTGCTTTCAGTGGCGTAAAAGGTTTAAAATTATTGTGGCATGGTGGTTATAGGGGCGGACTGCACGAATATCTATGTGGCGGCTTCTGGGGCGAACAACGCAGAATACTATGGCGGCCATAAAAAGCTGGACAGCCTCTGCCCGGATTTGTAGCGGCTACCAATTCCACCATGTAAATTAAAAAAAAAAACACTCGCGGTTACCTTCACTTTTTTAGTCAAAGTTTTAATATTTAAATCTGCCCTATGTTAGGTAATGTCCTCTACATGGCATTGTGGCTCAGATGGCATAAATCGATGCCTTCCTTGTGGTACATGTAATTGCTATCTCTCATGAATCAGTACCTCTGCATTATCATACTTCTATCGTGGCTATCAAACCTATCCAACGGGCTAAAGTTTACTCTACAAAGATACTGCCATCTACTTACTTCGATGAGGTTACCAGTGACATTACTACTTTCCTTCAACATTGCAACCAGGTGTTGTTATTCTAAAAACTTCGTTGATATCGATATCCTACGTGGCAGTCATCCACGTCAATGGCTGGCATCTATGCTTCAATTCACTTTCCTACATCGACACTATTTATTTTGATGTCGTGATTATCGTTCGGTGTGAAAAACCTTTGAAAACAAAAAAAAGATGATTTCCCACTATGATCCTCGAGCTATGAAACATGGCACTACCGCATATATCTAGTGAGGGCATCCATGTAATCCATCCACAGAGTTGTGTATCTTTCTCGTCGCTCGACATCCTATCCAAATAACAAGTGTCAGTTGAAACCCTAACCTCAAATATCATAGAGGGTGTCACCGTGCATGTCCATCTACGCTTGAATATTCATTACATTGCAATCCTCTATGCTTATGCAACTTATTTGTTGCCATTAGAGCTCCTTTCCTTGCATCACTACCAAACTTACGCTACAAATGCTACCTCAAATAACGTATCACCTGTACATCTCCTTGATGTCTTCGTATACCACTGTCGTGTCATCATGTCACCTATGCTTCCTATACATATGTTGTCTATGGCATTTTATGTTCATATCCCCACTGTTATAGCTTACATATGCATAGAAATCACCCTCCAAGTCATGAAACACTACTCCATGTCATCCAATAACCGTTTGTTCACTACATGAAGCATCTATCGTATTCAATGCTCCAATATGCCATAATTTTGATGTTGATTGTTGTCGCTACCCTCTGTGTAAGATGTTGTATGGATTATCTTTGTTTAACCATGATCACTTTGGAATTAAAATTCACTACAGATGCATAACCTCTAATGTTGCTTATGACGATGTAGACCCCTCGGCGTGTAAAACAAATTTCACCTATGTCATCTTGTAGTTGCTTTGTCGTTGCTATACCCTATTGCATTCAATTATGAAATCTGGTAATATTTCATATGTCGTCTTGTAGTTTCTGTGTCGTTGCTATACCCTATTGCTATACCGGATTCATGGTAATATTTCATCCCACACATTATACTGTTTGAAACTCCCCAGAGTGACATTTCACCCTCAAGACTGCATGGTTGGATCTGGATTGGCAATTTCGCAAGAAAGGTCCATCAAAAGGAAAACAAGAATGATACTAATCTGGGAACCTCCCAAAGCTAAATATAGCCATAGCGAAAGCAGGGTAAATCCAAAAAATAAATACTAGGTTGAGACGTGGAGGCTAAATATTGCTCATGCATTCAATTCTAACAGACTCATGTGGAAACTGAAGAGTAGTCGAAGGGATGCGATGAGTTGGCAACATGATTTCAAAATTCAGCCAATAAGAAGGGAAGATGCCACTTTTTGAGCCACCAAAGAAATAAAGGAGGAGATGGTGAAGTGTGCCAACAAGATGTCACATAACTACTACATTTATGGTGGATGATACGCATGTTCTAGATGATAAAAGTGATGAAGTATTGCACGAGATTCATTTTGCAATCACTAGATTGTGGAGAAGCTTAGTAGTGTTCTGAAGCCCTCTTTGCTTGCTTAGTGTGCTATTTATTACCATTACAAAATGACTCCTAAGAAGTCTCCCACAAAAGTTGTAGAAGATGTTCCAGAATTTGAAAATCTGGATGAAAGAACATTTGTGCCCTACTTGGACAAAGCCAAGGTAGTAGCAGATACATAAATGACCATATTCAAAAGGACAAAATTGAGAAGCATGAATGATAGATACAAAAGTAATGATGTTCTATCGGTATAAGGTAGATGCTCCATTCTCTCTTATTTATCCTTTTATATTTGTGATTTTGTCCATCCATGTCCTGAATTGATAGCCACGATAGTAAAATACTATGACCCACTGAATAAGGCAGTAAAAACTAGTGAGGGAGAAACCTTTTTTATCATCACTACCTCTTTCTTTCATGAGATTTTCACCTTAGGGTTTGACCCTTTGGTGCCACCAAAAAACCTTTAGAATTGATGAGAAAATGGGGTTTTATTGTACAAAGAAGCCGGTGAATGATGGCGAGTCATTTAGGAATTGGGTCTATAAGCAGCTAAATTCCAAACCCCAAGAAGAGTTGCCTGAAGTTCCTATTTCTATCAAAAAGTTTGTAACTCCCATTTTGTTCTCTATGTTGGCCTGCATGGAGGGTTTGGACTCTGATGAGGAGGTTCATGGTTGGCAAATTGCCATTGCATACTGTATCTCTAATGAAAGGATGTATGAAAAGGAGGCAGAAAAAAGAGGAATAAGGATGATTTATTTTGATTGGCCAGCGTTTCTCGCCCAAAGGATTCATGAGCAATTAGTAAGCTTAAAGAGGAGCTCTGGTGCTTCTAGCTTTAGGCATTGTTCAAGATTAGTATGGATGTTTTATGACGCTATGAAATATAGAATGTCATGGATCCCAGTCAAATATAAAACCAATGAATGAGACCCTATGCCAATCTATTATTGGATAAATCATTTAAGAATCAATGAGTCTTACTATAGGTTCAATTTGGAATTTCTTGGACCAACCCTCAAAATAATGTACAAAAATTTCCCCAGGTTACCACCCGTGGCCAAAGAGGTTTTGAGTAATAAAGATGCAGAAGAAGGGAACTGGTATTTTTTAACTGAGGGAACAATCATCAGATTATATGGTTTCATGGGTAAACATTTCCTTTTGCCCCATTTTGTCATAGAGAGACTCTTTTCCTTAGAATATTTGAGGTAGGAAAAATACATTGACTCAAGATATGGTTCAGGGAGAAAAAGGAAGTCTTTGCTTTCCCACCGCACTTTAAGTGATATCACTATTACTAAAAAGGGGTAAAGTCAGCAAATTGACCAATACTTGGATAGGTTAGGTCTATTTTATATCCCGCAGAAGTGGAGTTATGATCTTGATGGTATTTTCACTACAAAAAATAAAACTCTGAACGGAGATAAGGCCTACAAATTTGAGAAAAGACCCAGGGCTTGTTTTGAACAGGGGAGAAACAATGATGAGACTACCCTGTTAGAGTGGAATGTTTCCAAGATGGATCAGTTACCCCTATTGTTGGATTTTTATGAGTAGATTGAAGATTTTAATCCTAATCACTAGCCCAGTCATCATATTACTGAAGAGATGATTGATAAAATTAAAGTTGAAACTACACAGAAAAATAGGCCCTCTTCCAAGTCAAAGTTGGCAAAGAAAAAGGACTTGTCATCTAAGAAGGAAGCTCCAGAAAAATAAGAAGAGGATGATTTCAAGGGACCATGGGAGGATGCCAAGATCATGGATTGGTGGCATATGAGAGTTGAAATTGGAAAAGCTGAATCTAAATTTGGAATAAAATTTGATAAAGAGTTTTCAAAAAGATATGATGAAAATATTGATACTTGGGAACTCAAGGATGTAAGGCACATTGTATTGATGGTTGAAAAACCCCAGGGTGATTCTGAATCTCTCCAACCTTCTATAAATCAAAGGACTTATTTAACAAATACTGAAGCATTGAGGACTTTCAGTCCTACCTCTGAGCAGGCAGAGATATTCCCTAAAGGAGCTAGGATGATGAGTAAAATGAAATGTTCTAAAGAAAAGGCTATTAGTGCCCCAATTATTGAAGCAAAATCTAAGCCTAAAAATTTAGCTCTAGGAGCACAACCTCATAATAAAGTTATTGATAAAAAGGAAGGGGTAAGAGCATTGGAATCAATCGACTTTCTTTTACTCTTGCGGTGTTAGCAAAGCCTCAATCCATTACTAAGCAATATTTACCTTTTAGAGGAGTGCAAGGAGAATTATCAAGAGAAGATACCCAATATGGGATGGATGCTTTTAGATTATTTCATAAAAGGGCCAAGACAACCCTAGATACAAAAGGGATAGAGCTTTCCAAAAGGTAAAAAATGAGTATGGAGGAAATTGTAGAAGAAGTAGTTGTTTTTGACACAGAAGGATTAATTGAACAAGAACAATAGATTGAAAAGGGAGCTGAGCAAGAAAACCCTACATCTGTAGGCGAAGGTATGTCTTCTAATCCCTCTTCTCCTTCTCATCTCCATGAATCCCCAAAATAATTGCCCTCCCTTTCTAAGCAAGAAAATGTGGTGAATTTACCTCCTCCATCTCCTAGTTTTTCTCTCATTCCATCAGTATCTATGGAGGTACCAGTCAGTTCTATTATGTCACAATCCTTCTCAAACCCACCTTCCACTTCTAAGGCATCCACTTTAGTATCCACTATCATTGTACCTCCATTTGCTTTACCACAATCCATGGGACACTACGTTCCAAGTTCATCCATCCCTTCTACTATCAGTACTATCCTCGTTTCTCTAAATTTACCTATGTCTACAGCAGTGGTGGTCATAGAATATACCATTGTAACAGAGGCTATTGTCAATATATCTCCATCCCCATCAATAACAAATCAGTCCACCCTTATGTTTTTAATGTTGTTATCTCCTTTGGTTGCTGATATTTCGAGGTCTATTGTTGTATCAAAAGAGCAGACAACTACTCAAAATATAAATGACTATTGGGCAGAGAATCTTACCAGGCCTTCCAACAGAATGGTTGTGACAAGGAAAAGTATGTATGTTAACCCTATCACTAGGCAAAGGGTTTCAAGATCCTTGATTCCGTAGGTAAGCAAACCTAAAAATGAAATGACTGCTCAAGATTATAAAGTAGAGGAAATCATAGAAGATATCGACAAGATTCCTGTTGAAGATGAATTAGGGATGGCAAAGGCTCACTTGGATACCTTTTATGTAAAGACTGATATAGAAAAATATAAGGTAGAAAAGTTGAAACAACAAGTTGAAAAGCTTAAAAAGGGCCTTCATGATCAGAAAGAGGTGGAGAAAGTTCTGAGGAAAGAGGCTAAGAGTTGGCAGGAAAGGTTCCAGAAAGCTAATGAGTTGAAAAAAAAAATTGAGGAATAAAATAAGTTGAATGAGCATCAGGCCAAAGAAATTCAAAATTTAAAACATCAGCTTCATATTGAGAAGGCCAAGCCTGCTATATTTTCTAAAGATGGTTTGAAAAATATCAAGGAGGAATTGCTTTTTGAAATTCAAGAAAAATGTTCAGGCCTTCAACTTATCATTGATTACTTGAAAGATGCCAGCCAGTTGCTATCTACCATTCATAAGGACTTAGATCATATCACTGGAGAGTTGCAACCTATGGTGATTCCAGTAGAACGAATGTATAGATTGGTTTATAGTAGGCTCAGTGATGTCGCTAAACCAATTCCTAGTAAGGAATGGAATATAGCCAGGGTAGCCTCCAAGATAGTAGTAAAAAAGCACAGGGTAGCTCAAAAATCTTGGCTATTGTTTGAAAGAATAGATAGGGGGATTAAAGAGATCATTGAATTAAATGAGGAAATTATTAAGGTTAGTTTTAGAGGACTTTGGAAGGAATATCACAACTTGTTATCTATGGAAGAAGTCCAGCAAAGCATTAAGGATAGCTTACAGGATGAGGCTGGAATCGGTTCATTAGAAGAACCACTATCTCAAGAACAAGATGCTAAGCTAATCATGAGCTACGCATGACTAAGATATCTCATGGAAGATATAGTTATTAGAGGAAATGATGTTGATTATGAGGATGTGGAAGAATTACAATACATTTATAAGCAACTCAAAGAAACATAAAATCCTTCTGAGCAAGCCTGGAAGTAAGCTCTTCAATATTTAGAATCAATGATTTAGGTGTTCGAAGATACCATTGGCAAAGATAATCAAGAAGTATAGACTCCTGGAGAGGATGAAGAGGAAGAGGCTATAGAAGAACAAGAATAAGATTGAGCAGTTACAGGCCCAGGAGGGGCTCATGCTGAAGACATTTTATGTTTGTACATATTTCATCATTTTTTGTATTTCTATTTTTTTTACCCTGATGATTGTCAAAAATAAGCAATAAAGGTATGAAGTCTATAGAGCAGCATTTTTGTGTAAATTAATTCTTTGAAATAAAGCCTTATAAAGGAGGTAGAGTTGTGTATGGTTTTGGAAAATAGTAATAGTACTAGTATTATGGACACAAGTCTATTACCGAACAAGTGGGTTTTATGAAATCAGTTTTGTTTTGACTCCTAAGGCCCAATGGATAAGACTTTGGATTCGATTGGCTTTGCGAGCAAATCCACCTGGGAGGTGCCATAATGTAGGACCAAAATGGCCACATACTTAGTAAAATTTTGTGTGATTTTTACTAAGTGATAAAACTGCCATTCTGCTCCAGAACAAGGTTGATAAGACAAATCCGCTCAACAGTTATGCAGTTTTGATGGTTTAAAATAATTCCGAGGAACTCCATTGTGGGTCCATATTGGAGTAGGATTGCAAAATCTACAAAATTTTGTGAAAGGTGGTGACGTAAGCAAGAAAAAAGTGTGGAATGGCCCTTTTGCATATACCCGATTTCGAAAACTCTTTTGCTCCTCGACCCGGATTAGCGTTATTCTCAAATCCACAAAAGTCTCAAGGAGATGATGATGTAAGTAGATGAAAAGTGTGGATTGACAATCCAGAGAATAAATGATTCTTTTTCTATCCAAAATGAAGATAAGGCGGAATGGCGGGATGAGGTAAGAACTTGACTCTAGATCTGGACTAAGGAAGACGCTCATTCTATCCGGAATGGAATCCGCACAAGTTATAAAGAAGAGGTGACATCATCAATTTTTAATGCGGATTAGAAAATATAAAATTTTCTAAGTGGATTCAAGGTTCGAATTTCCAAGATCCGGATTGGATGTTATGCTCTAATTAAAGCGACGTCATCCAGTGGATGGACTCTCAGCTTATACCGGATCTAATCTGGACCATGGGATAAAGAAGATCAATGGTGGAGGTTAGTCTACTAAATTTGGGTCATTTAAAAGGATGTTCCTGCACTAGAACTGTAACATATTGGCTAAAATATGAAGCATCGAGAGTTTTTAAGAAGATCAAACCAGAGGTAGTTGTAGATCGACGGTGGAGCTTTACTCCCAAGAAATATCTATGAAATTGCATGATCTAGAATGTTATGGACTATAGTTCTAATGAGTGACCAACAAGTTGTAGAGAACCCATGATGCCATGGTGGTTTCTCTTTCAACGGATTTCTCGAAGGTTTAACCAATGAGCTAATGCCAGCTAAGTTCTTTGTTGAGCTTTTGTAACAAGATTTGATGTATTGTTTCTTGATTTGTAATATGAAAAACTATAAGTAGAGGTTGAACCCTCGTTTTGAAGGGTTGGCTCTAGCGTGTTTTCCTATACCATTGTAAATATTTCTAAAGAGCTGAATGAAAGGAGCAATACATTGATATTTGCCTCAAGGTCTGCATTTCCATGCTTGATGTCAGAGGTTTGGATTTCATAGTTGCATTTCTGTGAATACTTAGATGGTTAGTTTGTGCCTATCTTGGATTACTAGCTATTATGAATAATTGAAATATGCTTTGAATTTTATTTTGTGTTATTAGTAAGTACATTTCTATAAAATCTAGTTTTGGTGAATTCTGCTATTTGGATTATCATTTCTTGGATATTGAAATTGATTGCTATAACATTTCTCTATTATGCTTTAATATCTAAAATGAGCTATCTTGAGATAAGGGTTGATCTGAATGTATGTCTTTAATATGGTTTTTTGGGAGCTTTTTATGGTGATGCAATGTTGTTAACCTATCCATCCATTGATATCTACATATCTCTAACCCTAACCTTATCTTACCCTAAACTCCAAGCCCTAATTGAGAATAATTGTGTCAACAATATGCTAAGTTGACAAGGAACCAACCTACTCTGGAGGTTGGATCGAAACCCTAGTTTTGGTCCTTCCAATGTTGAGTGTTGAGCTGCAGCTATCGGGTGCAAGCCTAAACATAAAGTAGGAAGATAAACAACCGCAGTATCAAGTAAAACTTGGTGCAATTCAGTGCCCAATAGGACCAAGCACATTCCAATCAAGTATCACTTTTTGAGAGAACAAGTGACTAATCATCAAGTCAAGTTGGAATACATTGCTACAAAGGAACAAATTGTTGATATCTTTACCAAAACACTTCTAAAGAAAATATTTGAGTATCTCAGAGGTAATTTGGGAGTTTTTTTACGCTCATATCATCATTCAGTGTCTTAGTTAGAGTAGTTAGTAAGGGGGAGTTGTCCAGTGCCTTATCATTTAGCCTCGAGAAGCCTTTATAATTGATGTCAAAGGGGGAGAATTTCAGTAAGGTGGAGCAGGTTGTATTCAATAAAGGGAAGCAGCTTGGTAGGGGAGCATCATGTGATCCTATTGTAGTAAAGGATAGTTTCTTTGCAAGGTTGCCATCAATGAAAAGGGGGATATTATTAGAAGTATTCACTATTGAGTTGTTATTGATGTCAAAGGATGACTTGGTTGTTGGAAAACCATGGTGTGCTTGGAAAAAGTATTCAAGGCAGATGGTTTAATTTATTTTAATATTTAAGATATCAAAGGGTTTATTTTATTTTAAATTAAAGATTTAAATATTATTGTAAGAGTGTATGGGCCGACTACTTGAATGCCAAAATTAAAAAGATAATGTTTGCATATTAATACAAAGGCCAACAATTCATTTTGAATAATGATTTTTGATATAATGGCTTAGATATAGGAGAAGGTGTGCAAATTTTGAAAAGAGTAGTGTAAATTGTGCACACAAAAGAGCTTTATGTTTTGTTTTCAGATCTAAGGAGAAATCCTAATATAGAGAGCAAAGCATTGAGGAATCTACTTGTATAGAAGAGCATAGTGTAAATACTATTGAATAGGTTCCAATATATTGGAAATATGAGTAGGATTTATCATCATTAATGTCAAGAGTCAGTTTTAGTGAGCAGGACAAAAAGAAGGGTGTCAAGGAGTCAATTATGCAAGAAAAAGAGTGCTTCTAGACCTAAGGAAAATAAAATTATAATGCCCCTAATTATTATATTCAAGGTGGTCAGATGAGGTCTAAAGAGCAATTGGAAGGCCTAAGAAAAATAATATTATAATATTTTATTATAATATTAGAGATCTAAGATACCTAAATATTAAATTAATTATAAATTAATTATAATAATTTCATTATAAATTAGTTTATAATTTAATTTTATTAAATCTAAAGAGTTATTAAATTAATTATAATTTAATTATTAGTTAGTTTATAACTTAATTTAATAAACCCTAGAGTTAGGGTTATAAAGTTCATAATTTGAATTTTTGAATTAATCATACTGACATTGTCGAAGACACCACAATACGCATATAAAGGAGGGAAGATACCCAAGGCATAAAGTATCCATGATTTTTTATTATTCCCTAAAAAAATCGTGTGTGTAAGTTTTTGTTGAGCAAGAGGAGGAAGAGTTTATTTTTGATCATTTTGGTAGGTGAGCAAAGGAATAAAAGGGACAATGCATGAAGGAATTGTCACCATCTAGCCAAGTGGGCTAGTGGCAAGTGGAAGCACCTAGGAATGCGAGGTCCCAAGTTTGAATCGCAATGGAGGTTGGTGTGTAGTATTTTGAGTGCCAAGGATGCGATATCCATTTTGAATTTTTGTGCCTAGGTGGAAGACAAAGTGTTGGGAGTGCTTTTGCCTTCCATGTGAGCACTTAGCTCATGCGACTTGGCTACCACAGCTAAGGCACTGGAGGCACTATGTTGTGGGATCGAATCCCACCGAAGCACTTTGTTAAGGTATTTAAATTTGGTTATAAATTAATTTGTGCTTCTAAGGTTGTATGGTGTATTTATGATCTTAGGGAGATATAAGGTTGATAAAATTAAATAATTTTTTATTTAATTATTTGGTTGTTTTAGTTGTTTAAGAGTGGAGTTATAAGGTTTAATAAAATATTTATTTTTATGTGTTGGTGAATGCTTATTTCAAAGGATTAATAAGGTGTATTTGAGTCTGATTATTTTTGTAATTGAGAAATATTTGTGAGAGAGTGCTAGTGTGATATTTTGTTATCTAACCTTTTGAAATTGGCAAAGAAGAAAATTGTTTTTAAAATAGATTTTGAGGTCAATTCTTCAACAAACAAAAGGTATGGGCACATCTTCCTTGGGAGTTATTATTGGATGTTGTGAATGCTAAGTTGGAGTGAAAAGGATTGTGTGGTAAGCATTTTTTATTTTACTTGTTAAAGGTTTTTCTCAGTGAGATTTGATGATAAAACCTTGTTTGATAAGCATTATTGGAAATATTGAGTAAGCTTTCATATGATTGAACTAGGATTTGTGAAATAACATGGGTATCATTGTTATGTGAAGTTGAGAACTATCTTGGACTAGGGTTTGTGAAAGATCATGAGTATCATGGTTATGTCATATTGTTTGATAAGCATTGTTGGAAATTATTGAGTGTTCATATGCTTGGACTAGGGTTTGTGAGCAAGGAGTATTTCATTGAGTGATTGATTGAGTGAGCCTAGTCAAGTGGAAGTGTTGAAGTGGTAGTTATAGTTCTATAAAACAAATTGTTCTATGTTCTAAATTGATTTTAGAAAGAGTTTGAAAGTAATTAACCATTATTGTGAGTAAGAATCATATTGAGTCTCTAACAATTCTCTATATGTTTATGTGGTAAAAATAGATTGAAAGTTATTGAACATTATTATGAGTAAGAAGTATATTGAGTCTCTAAAAATTCTCTATATGTTTTTATGATAAAATGATATTGAAAGTGATTGAGAATTATTGTGAGTAAGAAGCATATTGAGTCTCTAACAATTCTCTATATGTTTCTATGGTAAAAGAGATTGAAATTGATTGAGCATTATTGTGAGTGTGAAGCATATTGAGTCTTTAACAATTCTCTATATGTTTCTATGATATTGGACAAGTTCTAGTGAGGACTTGTTGAGCAGATTTATGGTAAGTCTAGTGAAGACTTGTTGAGCAGATTGGACAAGTTCTAGTGAGAAACTTGCTGAGTAGATTTGAGGTAAGTCTTTGAGAAGATTTGTGGATAGATTGGTGTGAGATTTTGTGGAAGCTTACAATATATATTTGAAGACAGAGATTGAGAGTATATTGGACAAGTTATAGATAGAACTTGTGGAAAAATGAGTGTGAGCTTTGTGGAAGCTTAAAAGGAAAATTTGATGTAAGTCCTTGAGAAGAATTATGAGCAGAGTTGATTGATTGATTTGTTCAAACCTTGGGTTAAGTTTTGGGGTAGATCTAGCAGAGTTGATTTGTGATTAATTCAAGCTTTGTGTTAAGGCTTGAGGATAGATTTGTGCTAGACTGAAGGACTATTTTTAGTGTATATTTGAGGACATATTTGTGCTATACTGAAGGACTATGTTTAGTGTAGATTTAAGGATAGATTTGTGCTAGATCGAAGGACTGTGTTTAGTGAAGATTTGATACAGAGCTAAGAATAAGCTTTGGATGTTATAGAGTATAGAGGACAATAGTCTCTAATGTATAGAGGTCCATTAGATAGGGTAGTGAGTATAGGTCTTCTAAGTGAGGACATGAGTCTTCAGTGCATAGATATCCATTAGCCAGTGTAGTGGAGGCAACGGTTCTTATAGAAGATCACCAACCAAAGTAGAGGAGATTGGTGTCTCCTGTGGATAGAGATCCATGAACTTTATTAGGGGATTGGTATCTTCTTTGTATAGAGGTCCATAAATATTATAATAGGGAAAGGTTTCCCAAGAGATTTGTTGAGAAAATTTTAATAAAATATTTTCTCTATGTAGTAGCCCATATTGGGTGAACCATGTTAAATTGCTCTCTATTGTGTATGGTTATTTGTGTATTACTTTAATTACTACTATTGATATTGCTACTTATAGATTTTGAGATGATAACAAAAGAGGAACATAATATCTAAAAATAATAAACCTTCAAAGCTACTAAGAAGACAAAGGGTAAGAAGTTAAATTCAAACAATGAGTCATCCAATGATGAAGAAGTAAATTATTGCAGAAGGAAAAAGTATCCAAGAAGATTTAAAGATGCAAAATCTATTATATGTTTTAATTGTGGAAAGTATGGTCACTATGCAACTTATTGTCAAGAAGCTAAAAATAACAATGATGAAGAAAAATAGGATCACAAGAACAGAGAATTAAAAAAATACAGGTACCAAAAGAAAGGCAAATATGAACAAGACAAGCAAAGAAATAATTTCTTTCAAATACATAAGAAGAGTTACTATGTAGACAATGCAAGTAAGTACTCAAGTGATAGTGATAATAGTTCCTTAGATAATGATAAATATGAAGTTCTATTTCTGACAAAAGAAAATTAAATGGTTAAGAAAAAGGTCACCAATAATCCTCAAGTGTTTTATATGTGGTAACTTTGGTCATCTTGAATATAGTTGTACAAAGAGTGGTTTTAGTTTTAGTGATGATGAATATGAAGATACACTTGAAGGACCAAAAGAGAATCTTCTAATAGCATTAGAAGAAGGAGGTGATCCTATAGAAGACAAGTAAAAAAAGAATGAAGATATTTTCAAAAGCAAACAAATAGAGGAAGAATAAAAACAAGAGGATTTGATATTGCAGGTGAACTTATTCATGCCCTTGACGCATTAAAGAAGGTAAGAAAGCAAAAATAGCAACTTAAGCTTCAGTTTCAAGAATGTGATGAAAATAAAGGAAATCTTATAGAGGATCTAAACAAGTCAATGGCTAAGATAAGGAAGTTTAAAGATAAGTTAGAAGCAAAGGTATTAGAATGTGAAAGGTTAGAACATGAAGTGGCTTCACTAAGGAAGGAAGTAAAAGAGTATAAGGACAGTTTGCACATGTTTGGAAAGATCTCAAATATTGTAGATAAGATTATCAAGGTACAAATATGATCAACAAAAAATACAGGTCTTTATTTTGAATAGGTACAAAAGAAACATGAAGAGGAGTCAACATCAAGTTTTGAAGAAGAAGAAACTTTAGAATAAGAAAATATAAGAGAATTTAAGACTTATGAGGATAAGTTGGACAACAGAAAGTTCAAAAAATAAAGGAATAATATACAAAAGAGAAATAGATGAAATAAGAACCAACACAGGGTAAAAGAGACTAAGAGACCAATGAGGTCAAGGCAAGGTAGTTTCAATGGATGATGATTTTCATGTCACAGGTTTGGGCATAAAGCTTCTCAGTGTAGGACACATGAAAGATAGGAATATGGAAGTTTTAGAAACAGGCAGCTATTTCAAGTGTATTTCTACTCTTGTAATCTATTTGGTCATAAGGCAATGAATTGCAAGGTTCAAGACAGGAATAGATATGGCTTCACTAGAAAAAATTCCAAGACATTTGCACCTCCAAGGAATAATAATATTAAGTGTTATAAGTGCAATAATTATGGACATATAGCAAAGTTGTGTAGAGTAGAAATTACAGAGACAAGTAGGAACAAGAAAAGTCTGAGGAATTAGAAGGATCATATGAGAAGGAAAGTGGACAAAGGTAAAGATTAGTGCATGTTGGGAGTAGAAATATTCCCACCCTAGAATTAACTACCTCAAGAGGAGGTGGGAGAGGGGCTAAGATAAGAGTTTCATTCTTAGCCCCGAGTCCCAAAGGTGAGCCTTTGCCATTGATGACAAAGGGGGAGAGATTTGAGTTAGGAGGAGAGCATTCAATCAGGGGGAGCAGTTTCTCAGGGGGAGCAAAATAGGAAAAGGTAAAAGGAATAGTAAAAATAAAGTGGGTTTCTATCAATGACAAAGGGGGAGATTTTTTGAAATATGAGCAGGATTTATTTTCATTGATGTCAAGAGTTAGTTTTAGTGAGCAGGACAAAAAGAAGGGTGTGAAGGAGTCAGTTATGCAAGAAAAAGTGTGTTTCTAGACCTAAGGAAAATAAAATTATAATGGCCCTAATTATAATATTAAAGGTGGTCACATGAGGTCTAAAGAGCAACAGGAAGGCCCAAGAAAAATAATATTATAATATTTTATTATAATATTAGAGTTCTAAGGTTGAGACCTAAAGATTAAATTAATTATAAATTAATTATAATAATTTCATTATAAATTAATTTATAATTTAATTTGATTAAATCTAAAGAGTTATTAAAATTAATTATAAGTTAATTATAATTTTATTATAAGTTAGTTTATAATTTAATTTAATAAACCCTAGAGTTAGGGTTATAAAGTTCATAATTCGATTTTTTGAATTAATCACGCCTATGTCATCGAAGACACCACATTATGCATATAAAGGAGGGAAGAGATCCAAGGTATAAAATATTCATGATTTTTTATTATTCCCTAAGAAAATAATGTGCGCAAGTTTTTGTTGAGCAAGAATAGACAGAGTCCATTTTTGACCCTTTTGGTAGGCAAGCGAAGGAAGAAAAGGGATAAGGCATGAAGGCCTTGTCACCATCTAGCCAAGTGGGCTAATGGAAAGTGGAAGCACCTAAGAATGTGAGGTCCCGTGTTTGACTCGCAATGAAGGTTGGTGTGTAGTATTTTGAGAACCAAGGATGCCAAAGCCATTTTGGCTTTTGGTGCCTAGGTGGAAGACAAAGCACTTGGAGCACTTTTGCCTTCTACGTGAGTGCTTAGCTCATGCGGCTTGGCTGCCACGACTAAGGCACTGGAGGCACTATGCTATGGGATAGAATCCTGCTAGAGTACTTTTTTGAGGTATTTAAATTTTGTTATAAATTAATTTGTGCTACTAAGGTTGTATGGTGTATTTATGAGCTTAGGGAGATATAAGGTTGTATGGTGTATTTCTGAGTTGTTTAAGAGTGGAGTTATAAGGTTTAATAAAATGTTTTTTTTTATGTGTTTTGGTAAATGTTTATTTCAAAGAAGGAGTAATAAGGTGTATTTGAGTTTGATAAATTTTGTAATTAAGAAATATTTTTGAGAGAGTGTGAGTGTGATATTTTTCATCTAACATTTTAAAATTAGCAAAGAAGAAAATTATGTTTAAGACATATTTTGAGGTCAATTCTTCAACAAACAAAAGGTATGGGCACATCTTCCTTGTGAGTGATTTTTGGATGTTGTGAATTCTAAGTTGGAGTGAAAAGGATTGTTTGGTAAGCATTGTTGAGTTTGCATGTTAAAGGTTTTTCTAAGTGAGAGTTGATGATAAAACCTTTTTTGATAAGCATTGTTGGAAATATTGAGTAAGCTTTCATATTCTTGAACTAGGGTTTGTGAAAGAACATGAGTATCATTTTTATGTGAAGTTGAGAACTATCTTGAACTAGGGTTTGTGAAAGATCATGAGTATCATTGTTATGTGAGATTGTTTGATAAGCATTATTGGAAATTATTGAGTGAGTGTTCATATGCTTGGACTAGGGTTTATGAGCAAGGATTATTTAATTGAGTGATTGATTGAGTGAGCCTAGTAAAGTGGAAATGTTGAAGTGGTAGTTCTAGCTCTGTGAATTTTTTTTTTCTATATTCTAAATTGATTTGAGAAATAGTTTGAAAGTGATTAAGCATTATTGTGAGTAAGAATCATATTGAGTCTCTAAAAACTCTATATGTTTCTATGGTAAAAAGAGATTGAAAGTGATTGAGCATTATTGTGAGTAAGCATATTGAATCTCTAACAATTATCTATATATTTATGTGGTAAAAAGAGATTGAAAGTGATTGAGCATTATTGTGAGTAAGAAGCATATTGAGTCTTTAACAATTCTCTATACATTTCTATGGTAAAAAGAGATTGAAAGTGATTGAGAATTATTGTGAGTGTGAAGCATATTGAGTCCCTAACAATTCTCTATTTGTTTCTGTGATATTGGACAAGTTATAGTGAGGACTTGTTGAGCAGATTTATGGTAAGTCTAGTGAAGACTTGTTGAGCAAATTGGACAAGTTCTAGTGAGAAACTTGTTGAGTAGATTTGAGGTAAGTCTTTGAGAAGACTTATGGATAGATTGGTGTGAGATTTTGTGGAAGCTTACAATACAAATTTGAAGATAGATATTAAGAGCAAATTGGACAAGTTCTAGAGAGGACTTGTGGACAAATGAGTGTGAGATTTTTTGGAAGCTTACAAGGCAGATTTGAGGTAAGTCCTTGAGAATACTTGTGAGTAGAGTTGATTGATTGATTTGTTCAAACCTTGGGTTAAGTTTTGGGGCAAATCTAGAAAATTTGATTTGTGATTAAGTCAAGATTTATGTTAAGGCTTGAGGATAGATTTGTGCTAGGCTGAAGGATTGTGTTTAGTGTATATTTGAGAACAGATATTGAGGACATATTTGTGGTATACTGAAGGACTATGTTTAGTGTATATTTGAGGATAAATTTATGCTAGATCAAAGGACTGTATTTAGTGCAGATTTGGGATAGAGCTAAAAGCAAGCTTTGGAGGTGACAGAGTATAGAGGATGAGAGTCTCTAGTGGATAGAGGTCCATTAGCCAGGGAAGTAAGGATAGGTATTTTGAGTACGGACATGAGTCTTTAGTGGATAGAGATCCATTAGCCAGTGTAGTGGAGGAAAAATTTCCTCACTAGCCAAAGTAGAGGAGATTGGTGTCTTCTGTGGATAGACATCCATAGAATTGATTAGGGTATTGATGTCTCCTTTGGATAGAGGTCTATAAAAATTGTAATAGGGAAAGGTTTCCCAAGATATTTGTTGAGAAAAAATTAGTGAAATATTTTCTTCGTGGAGTAGCCCACATTGGGTGAACCACATTAAATTGGTGTCTCTATTGTGTATGGTGATTTATGCATTGATTTGATTACTACTATTGATATTGCTATTAATACGTTGCATAATATTGATTGAAAAAGAAAAAGTAAAAAGTGATCTTATACTATTCACCCCCCTTTCAGTATAAGCTTGTGTTCTTCATAATTTGAGTACATGAACAAGTGGATTAAATCACAGAAGGTATTTAGAAAGTTTTCAAAATTTGAGGATGTCAACTTGAAGAAAGAGTTTAGCATATAAGGGTATAGTGCACACAAGAACTAAAGAACATATGTTAAGATGAGATCAACACCATCAAGGGAAGCATGCACTCAGTGATCGTAAACTACATCGAAGGTGAAACCAACCAATTAATTTAGAAGATAAGCACATACTTAGATATTATCAAGGATAGGATGCATAATCAATACACTAGGGTAGATAGTTGTTACAATAGCATCAGAGAAAGTATATTTGAGAGTCCAGTGCTAAAGAAGTAATCAATGAACATGTCAGGTTTTAGTAGTAGTTGGTTAACATGGAGCATTGGTCATGCACACTAAGGAAGTTCCACCATAGTTGAAGTCTATACAGTGTTGTTGAATATGGCAACATGCAAAAATTGAAAGTACCAATGAAGTTTACGAGCAAGAGGAGAAATACAAGCATGAAAAATAAATTCTAGAAACTTTTACTGTGCACCAAGAAACCTAGTTCAAGCATACAAAATGTCATTATTGAAGGAGTTAGAAGCATATTCGTTTATGAGTTCAGGTTCAAGCGTACAAAATGTCTTCTGATGTTCATTGGTTGTTTAGATAGGGGTTTATGAGTTCATTTTTATTGCCACATGGATTGGGGTGTAGGATGATAGTTATGCGCTCATGCTTTTGTCTTCACATGAGAAGATTCACTATAGCATTTTGAGTGTGGAAGTTCATAATAAAAAAAGTGGGTAGTGAGACAAACCAAGTTAGAAATTGATGATATCTTGGTGAGCAAAAATTGATGATCATATTTTGGAGCAGACCTATGTAATATTGTTGATCAGTTTTGTATTCGAAGGTTGGTGCCTTTAGATCTGAGGTTGGTACCTCAAGGATATTGGTGTCTTCCATAGGTTGGTGCCTACATTATTGTAATAAGGATATTGGTGTCTCCCATAGGTTGGTACCTACGTATTTATACAAGGGGATTGGTGTCTCCTATGGGTTGGTGCCTACAAATATTTTGAAGAAATAAAAACAATATTTTTTCATGGTTTTCTCCTGAAAGGGTGTTTCCACGTAAAATCCTTATCTCTTGTGTGTATAGTGTTTTGTGCATTGATTTATTATTGCATTCATATTATTGTAGTTATTTTTTGGAAGGAAAAGTTTTATCTTATACTGTTCACCCCCCTCATTATAAGTGTGTGTTTCTTCACAACTGAACCTCACTATTCAAGGTTTATCATCCATAGTTATATGGTTATTACATCATTATAACTCCTTCCAGATTAGTGAATACCTAGCTATTGCATCACCACAACTCCTTTTAGGATTTACATCTTCTTGGTTATTGCATAATTGCAACTCCTAATAATGGGTTCCTTTTTGTGTCATGGACAACCTTGGTGACTCTTTTATGATATGGACTATGTATTGATAAATTATTATTTAATGCTTAGTTTTTGATGTATTTGAATGATTATATGCATTTGTTATTTTGATTATATGATATGAGGATATGGTACTTGTTGATGCTATGTATATTTATAGGACCAATTACTCTCATGGGTGGGTGAGGAAGTTGTCCACTGAGAATGAGATACCAAAAAGGTAAATGATGTTCATTCTTATTGACAACTCTAGGGTAGGAATTACCTAGGGCAGAATTTACCCGCATGTAGGTGAATTCATAATGATGTTTGGTGTTGATCATCATCAATCAAATCCATTCATAGAAATAAGTTGGTAACCTAGAAGTTAACATAAAATCTTCTACTTGAGGATATAGCAAATGGATTGGTGATGTATTACTTCTTTTTTATTATTCTGATTGAGAAATGTTTATCTTATGGGAATGATGCATTAATGGATAGGATAAGTGCTTTTTTCTATATAATTAAAAATAATTATATTAAAGATCATATTAATACGTTACTATTTTTATAATAATAATGATTAGTGATTAAATTATTAGAAAAAATAATTTAGTAAATCCTTATGCTTTGATAGTAAAAAATAATTTAAAGAAATCACAAATAAAGAGATGGAGTAGCTTTATTTCTAATATATTGTGAATATTAGAAAGTAGCTTGTGGTTTTATAAAACAATAGATTAATTCCATTTTTTGAAATGTAAATATGTTAATATTAGGATTAAATTGATTAATGAATTATTATAAAGTATTTACCTTATAATACTAAAGGGGGGTGTTATGAGCTTCTTGAGTTAATAAAAGAAAATAAAAAGGATTTCCTTTATTATTGAAAGCCAATGGTTTGATTTAAAGGTGGATGGGCAGTTAGATTTGAAATTATCGTGTTCTTGTTCTTGGAACAAGAATAAAGTTAGAGATTGTGAGCAGTGGGGGTATTACATAGAGGAACATGAGCTAGAACAAAGAAAAACTAGAAATCAAGCTCCAATCAGTGTGACCTATGTGGTAGGAGTGTGAAATAAGTAAATGTAAGCTCCTTTATCTACTTATGCTTTGAAATGACATGTTCCTTGGCTCCTTAATTCCTTAAGACCCAACATATTTCCCTGGTTTTGTTGAATCTGCAATAAATTTATGCTTGTCTATTAAATTTGAATGAAATTTAAAAGGAAATAATATGTTTTTTATATCGTTTTATTTTGTATGAAGCAAAAAATTTCCCAAGAGTTTTGCTCCTTTAGTAGGCTTTCTTTGTCCAAAATTATTATTCCTTAAAAAAATTACATTGCTTGTAAGACTGATAAATGTTTTCCATATGTGTCAACTTGTTTGATGTGCCTATGGATGTTTAGCTTGCCTTGGATCAAACCATCATCTCATTTTTGTGGACCCAAATGTAGCAACCCCAGTGTTCTATAATTTATGGTAGAATTTTTCCTCTTTAGTTTGTTAAACATAGTTTTATACTAATTTGAATATCCATATATGTTTAACTAAAAACTTTATTTATTTTATAGTAAAAATGCTTTGCTCAGTTGTGCTCTATTTTGGAAGAGCCTTGAATAGACTATTCATATTCCTACATTGAGGTTGGTGTTTTTTTTATGATAATAATTGCTTTAAGAGATTTTGGGAATTTCTAGTGTGCTAGTTGTTTTCTTTTATAAAAGATCTGCTAAGAGTCTTTAATATTATATTGAGCATTTTACTACCTATTGGAAATTATGCAGAATGCTTTATGTTCCCTCCAAAGAGCATTTTGTTTTGACTCAAGCTTATTTTTTAAATATGATAGATATACTTTTAACATTTTTGGGTATATAAAAGAGCATAGGCATTTACATTATATTTTGCTAGTGAAGGATAAACACTTGTGTGGAAAGTTTATTATTTTATTTTGAAGAAGGCCAAATTATAGTTGATTGCTCGATAAGGCTTAGAGGTATAAGGTTTAATTGTGTTGCTTGCTACCAGTTTAAAGCAATGAACAAGCTCAAGTTTCAATTCTCTTTTTTGGATATTTTATTGGAAGGAATTATCCTTTAAGGAATTGTTAAAGGGACTAAAGAAAAAGGGTTTAGTTATAAAATATAAAAGAATAAGCCTACTTATTTTAATGATAAGAAATGAACTTGTTTATTTATTGTTCTCAAATAATATAAGTTGTTTTATTCAGTTATTATAATCTAGTTTGCTTTAAAATTGATAATATAGATTATAGATGGGGTTCTACCCTTTTAAAAAAAGGTATGAATATGCTTTATGATTGAGGTTTATGGAAGTGAAAAATTTGGCTTGATTAGAATATTTAAAAAAAGGTACAATTGAATATAGTATTGAACAGTTTTGCAAAAGAGCATATTTTGATATAAGATATGAATTTGGGTTGGAGATTGGGAGTAGTGGGGGAATTACATGGAGGAATGGGTGCTGAAATGAAGGAAATCTAGGATGAAATATCCAATCAGTGTGACCTATATGGTAGGAGTGTGAAACAAGTAAAGGTAATCTCCTTTATCTATTTATGCTTTGAAATGACACATTCCTTAGCTCCTTAATTTCTTAAGACCCAACATATTTTCCTAGTTCTGTTGAATCTATAATAAAACTTTGTATTTGTATATTAATTTTGAATGAAATTAAAATGTAAACAATCTATTTTTTATATCATTTTCTTTTGGATGAAACAAAAACTTTCTCATGATTTTCTCCTTTAGTAGGCTTTCTTTGTCAAAAAGTATTATTCCATAGAAAATTTAATGCTTGTAAGAACCGCAAATGTTTTCCATATGCGTCAACCTATTTAGTGTACCTATGGATATTTTGCTTCTGGTAGTCCACCTTGGGTCAAATCATTATCTCATTTTTGCAAACCTAAGCACCATTACCCCTATGTTCTTCTATGATCTGAGGCAACATTTTCCCTCTTTAGTTGGTTAAACATAATTTTATATTCATTTGAATAACCATGTAGGTTTAATTAAAAACCTTATTTATTTTATAATGAAAATGCTTTGCTCAATTGTGCTCTATTTTAAAAGAGCCTTGAGTAGACTGTTTGTATTCCTACATCGAGGCTGGTGTTTGTTTTGTGATAGTAACTATTTTAAGAGAATTCAAGAATTTCCAGTGTGTTGGTTGTTTTATTTTATAAAAGATCCAATAAGAGACTTTAATGTTATATTGTGCATTTTACCACCTATTGTAAATTATGCACAATGCCTTATGTTCCCTCTAGAGAGCATTTTGTTTTGACTCGAGCTTGTTTTTTAAATTTGATAGATATGCCTTGAATGATTTTAGGTATATAAAAGAGCATAGGTGTTTACATTATATTTTTCTAGTGAAGGATAAAAACATGTGTGAAAAGTTTATTATTTTCTTTTTAAGAAGGCCACATTATGGTTGACCACCCGATAAGGCTTAGAGGTATAAGGTTTAATTGTGTTGCTTTCTTCCAGTTTAAAGAATTTAAGAAGTTTAAGTTTTGGTTCTCTTTTTTGGATTTTTATTGGAAGGAATTATTCATTAAGGAATTGTTAGGGGACTAAAGAAAAAGGGTTTAGCTGGAAAAGATAAGGTAAGAAGCCTTACTTGTTTTAATGATATGAAAGAAACTTGTTTATTTATTTATTTTTATTTTTATTTTGTTTTTTTTGGTGGTGGCCACAAGGGGTAAACAGACTGTGACCACGAGGGAACCATTACATAACATATCCGCAACATGTGAATCGAGAGATTTGAACCTGGGCCTCTCAGCAACTAAAGAGGTTTAACTACCCACTTGCCCTCCAACTCCTCTACATGAGCGGATAACTTGTTTATTTATTATTCTTAAATAAGTTGTTTTATTTAGTGATTATAATTTGTTTTGCTTTAAAATTGATAAGATAGATTATAGATGGGGTTCTACCTTTTAAAAAAAGGTATAAATATGCTTGATGATTTAGTTTTATGGAAGTGGAAACTTTGGTTTGATTAGAATATGAAAAAAATGTATGATTGAATAGAGTATTGAACTTTTTTGCAAGAGAGCATGTTTTGATTTAAGATATGAATTTGAATATTTTAACTTTATTTATAGTATTGGACATGGATTCCATTATGGAATATTATGGGATATTCCATGAATTTACTTAGGTGGATGTGGAGTCCATCTGAATAAAAAAATTATGGGGTTTCCTCTTAATATGTTTTTTATATAAAGAAGTGGAAAAGGAAAAGAGCACTTTGAACTGGTTTTTATTGATGTATTGATTAATTGAAAAGAAAAGTAAATGGTTATCTTTGTATATTTTATTGGATGCAATAAAAATATATAAATACATTTAGGAATGCATAATAATTCTATGGAGTTGTCATGATCCCTCACACCAAATACCTCTCGGTGGAGCTTGATGAACTTAGCGAAACAAATTTATGTATAGAAGAAAAATCTATTAAGTTTTTACTAGGATTTATTTTGGATAAGAATATGTTGTATTAAAAATTTTAACAACCCAAAACTACTAACCCAATGTTTTTTGAAGAGCACTTACAAAATTAAGGTTATAAAGCAAGACATCCTTACATTATTTATTTTAACATACAAGACTTCACCACATTTTAGTTTTAAGTCACTGCATATGACACCTAGTAGATAGGAGAGGCCAACTCCCATAATTTTTGGGGTTCACCTTACTGAACCTACACATTCATGATGCCATAAGTGGTCCCCTCACCTTTCCTACACACTCCTTAGTATAGGACCATGTGACCATGGCATAGGGATTATCCTTTAAGTCCCATAAAAATTAAATGGGAATTCCAATTCCTTACATTGACTCTAGATCCTCCTAGAAATATTACTTGATGTAGAGCCTTGGTGCTTAGTTACCATTCCTCCATGGGTTAATTAAGGTGTAGCGATCCCGGGGAAGCGGTGCACTGTCCACTCACTCTATTTATGATTATTATTGAATATTTTAACATTTAACATGCATTAAATGAAAAAGCATAAAATAAAGGAATAGCCAGATTACGAAGAAATAAACGAATGAATAATTTGTATTGATATTTCCAATATCCGGTTACATATAAATCCCTCTACGGGATACCCTTCATTTGATACATGATTTTACACAAAGAGGGTAGCATATGTATAAAATATACCCTAGAAAGGGGTGATGTACCTTTATAGGCTTCCCAGTGATGCACACAAAACTGTATGAGGGCTTACAGACACCTCCTTCTCTAGGTCTGATTCCTAGAGGGATCCTCTTTCTTTCATATGTTGTGGATTTTTTTGATGAATTTGTAGACCTATAATCAATGAAACAACAACACATGCTTAGATGTTCGATATTGCCTCCCCGGATGAGGTTGTTAGCAATGAATATGTTTAATGAAAACAAATGCAATGAAACTAGTGCTATGAATGCAAATAACTAAAATAGAGCTTATGCTAATGACATGAAAAATACGAAGAAAGCAGAATAAAATAAACTATCACCAAAACCCTAGACTAGGTTATGGGTCACTTTCTAGGACAGTGACTGCTAAGGTAAAATTTGTCTCTATTGATCCAAAGGCTATGGGCTTAAGTCTTCTACTAATGTTAAATGATTACTATATATGCACGGGTGATTACCTCTCAATTGGCTAGCACTTCATTGCTCCTCAAGGATGCTCAGATTTTCTCTCCAATATGACAGGGCTTCACTACAAAAAATGATCTCCAAGGGAAGCTCTCCAAGTCTCTAGAAGCTCTCCTCAATGATCCAACCTGTTCAAAATTCCGATATGTGATATGTGATGTTCTCTCTTTTCAATTGATAAAAAAATGTCCCGTAGAGCTTCTAGGTTTACTCCTTATAAAGTGTTTGAAGCCCTATGTCAACGTTCAAACCCTAGGACTGAATCCCTCATGCGCACCAGATGTTAGCATGAGAATTTGAGCTTTTGTCTACCCTTGATGGGAAGTTAGCTGATGTATAAATCTGTAATTGAGTCTTTCATGTAGACTAGTTGTGAGGAGGAATGCAAATTTGTCCCCGCTCGACCTTATTTCATGCAGACTACAATTTTTGCCCGATATTAGGCTAGATTGGTAGAAAAATGCATTTAAGTTTTAGCCACTATCATCTACAATGGCTAAGGTTTGGCCACTCTGAGCTCCAATGGCCATAATCCAGTTGCTTTGGTCAATAGCGGTCAGACTTGGATGGGCTAAAAATACCCCAAATAAATTGTAAAAACCACTTTTGACACTTGGAAGGTCCCAAGGTTTAGTCACATGACCTATGAGTGTGCCCATGTGAGTAGTCTCCCTAAACATGACATGTTTTAGGTGTCTACAAATGCCCTTTTTTACGATGCACTAAGTGGAAAACACAACATGGAGCAAAAACGTAGACTGCTATGTTTGTAGGGTGTATGATGATCATTGATCTGATCAATGCTAGATGGCCCAATCATGCAAGATGACATGCATCCTTGAATAATTGGTTCAACCTGATTGAAGTCTTAATTTAGCATAGGGTTTGCACATGTCCACTTCCACTCATTCCTCAAATGCAATCATGTAGCTTATGTTGCTACAACAAAACTGACTAGAGAGCTACAAATTGAAGATGTTATATTTTCTTATAAACCCAGCAAACGAGAAAAGTTTTGTAAGAGTTGCATGCAATGATTCATAGGATGAATGTAATTTTGATATGATTGAGTGATCTTTGATTGAATTTGATTATGATTATTTTAAGATTTGAACTACCCCCTCACATAATGAATTGGTGAGGGAAGGGTAATGAATGAAGCGACAAGTCGCTTGACCACTTTGACTAAGTTTGGTTCCTTTATAGTGTTTGTTATTTTAATGGAAAAATCCCCATCCAAGTGTGATTTCAATTATTTATGATGATCATTCATCCCTATCCCAGGGAGCGATCCAACCACAAATAGCATTCTTAGGGAGTTTGGATGAGCGACTCTATTTATGCTTGCATTGCATCACTTGGCTTAGTGTTTTTGGTGTCATAAGAGAATTAGGATGATTCCATCGTACCTATGGAGTAGTCCGACCATCTTGATATTCTTCATGGTTTATGTAATACATCATAATTCCAAAATGACTAATTTACCCGAAGTAGACCTATGGTAACTTACTCATCTCATCGAGTTGCATGGAGTGCAAATAGTTGCAACCTTTGAGTTGATAGAGTAAGTAACTGGATACGAGGCTTACTTGAGATTTTTTTTATGTGATTTTTTTTGTTATTTTTATCATTATGATGATTAGGAACCACAAAAATGTGTTTACTTAATTATTTTGTTATTCCTCCTAGAAGGAATCTTCCTAATTTTACCTGTGTAGTTGGTCACTGTCAGATCTAGCAACTACTAAGTTCCTACCTGTGGCCACTCTCGCCTTGAGCGGCCAAGAAGTTCAGGAATCTAACATCAACAATGGCTGAGGTACGACTTGAGAAATATAAAAGGGATCTAGGGTTTTGACTTTTCATTCTTCTAGTTGGTGATTTACTTTCTAGAGCTCTAACAAGAACGCAATATTTGGGACTTGGAGTGTTGTTGCATTAGAGACTATGGCTGCGCAGGGAGAGACATCAGCAAGAGAAGGAGTCGGAGCTTCTTGGGTATTCTCTCAAACCTTAACCCTATTTTATTTTTGGGTAAAATTGAACCTCACTAAGTAATCGGTAATTGAACCTCACTAAACTTGCTGGAAACAAACCAAATTCATAGATAGGTTTAGCCTAGATTTTTTTTTGGTGGGCTTGCCCCTATTTTTCAAAAGTTTCAATTTTTTTTGGCATTTTCAGCCTAGGGCATACATTTCTATTGTGTCGCCCGTAGGCCGCTACTACTCAGAGTGGCCGTATTGACCTGTAGTTTGGCTGTTGTCGCTCAGAGAAGCCAGTTTTGAATCCCAATGGTCAGAAATTTGACCATTGGGGTTTGGCCACTGCTGGCCTCAACGGTCAATTTTTGGTCACTGTAGGTGATAGCAGCCAAGAACCTTAGTTAAATTTTGTACTTTTTTGGATTTTTTGAGATGGGTAATTTATTTTTTTGATTTTTTGAGCTGCTTTTTAGTACTATGTTGCATTATTAGGTGTATTTATTGCTCTTTCACTCAAACTTAGGATAGTTATAGCTTGCTCCTCCAGATATGGAGATGGGAGAATATCAGTGTGGATCGTCCCAGAGGACTCCCTGCTAATATTACAGTCATTGATGCTAATATGCAGTGCTATTCTACCAGGTGGGCTTGAGAGTGTGAGGAGTGTAAGAGTTGTCCTAATGAAGGGGAGCTCCCCTATTATACTGATACTTTCACTGGGCTACATGCCAGAGCTGTCATGTGGCACCCATATTACAAGTGCCCAGTTTGGGATGATCCACCCAAATTTATAGCTAGGATGTGATGTGAGTGGTGGCTCATTGGCCACAAGGCTAGAATCAAGAAGTATTTCTTCTACTCCTAAGTTCTTTGCTAGTACGAATTATATTAGTATGTTCCACTTGTCCCATTATTATATAGGTACATCAAAGTAGAGAGAGACCTCCCTCTCCCACATATCACATAGTTGGTTGATGAGGAGGATGCCCCTAAAGTTGATCCACAAGTCACTAGGGGAGTCATAGATGCATTTGCGTAGTGGTGGGGTGATCGAATGTGGCATGGTGATGGCAGTTTGGACCGTGAGGATGATGGAGAAGATGGTGTAGATCCATAAGGGTGTAGAGTCCAAGATAGGACTAAGGTATAGGACCAACCAATAGAGCAAGTGGTAGTGGAGGAGAAGGAGGCTCCTGAGGAGGAGCATGAGGAGTTGGATCCCGAGGAGAGAGATTCTCCTTTGAGATCATAGTTGCATGATGTAGAGGTTGAGCTCCAATCGGCCAAGATCTAGGTACATCAGTGTGATGTTATCATTGCTCAGTAGGATGATACCATAGTATAGTAGGATGCTACTATAGAGTAGCTGACAACTTAGATATAGGCTTTGCAGGCTGCTATCAAGGGCAATGCTTCTAGGATGCAGGTTGTTGTTGATCCTTCCACACCTCAGGGCTCTATAAGGATATATTTGGGGGTAGAGATTTGGCAGATGTAGACTCTGCTAGATGAGTATGAGGTAGATATTTCTGGTCATGTAGACCACATTGCTTCTCTCTAGATGCAGATTAGGAGGCTAGGAGCCACTCCTAGGGAGAGGATAGATTTAGGTGGTTCATAGGCTAGCGAGCGCTCTACCTTAGGGTATTCTTCTTTCTGACCTAGCCAGAGGACCCGAACTCACACATAGAGGCCAACAGGCTCACACCGCTCCACCCAAGATCCATCCATAGGGGGTGGTGCTACAGGGGGCGTAGGCCCAGTGTTTAATTGATGATGCATTGGGTTTCTATTTTTTAGGTCAACTGACCTATATGACTTTAGAATTTGGGTAATTTTGTATATCCATGCACTTTGAGATGCACATTTTGGGACACATTTTGAGACACATGTATTTATATGAGATCTTTGCATTATGCTTCATTATGTGTATCATTTATTTCTTATGTTTTTGTTTTATTTATGTGATGTGATGATGGTATTATGATGATTTGATACATGTGTTAGATGATAGGTGATATTTATGATGATATGGATATTGAGATGGATGCTTATGTAGATTTTTATGTAGATGCTTATATGATTTGATTATTGTGACATGATGTGATGTATCATAAGTTGATTTGATGATGGATTTATGTTTCTATGTATGGGTGAATGCAATGATGTGATCTTATATATGGATGGATGATCTATGACATTATGTAGTTATGGATGCAATGTTTTTGTTAGATGTATGTTTAATTTTGATTTAATTGTATGCATCTAACTTATGTTATGATATGGTAAATGTAATGTGTCATGCACTGTTTATATGATGTTTAATCTAATGTGAATGAACCTGTATGCTTTAATCACTTAAAACATAAGGAATGCATATGATATGATTTCAAAAATATAAATGGGTGATACCATAGAAAGTATAACAATAGTGAATGTAAGTAATCATTCTTATTTTATTTTTTTTTGTCGTATTTACATGGTGGAATCGATAGCCGCCATGAATTCGGGTAGGCTGTCTAGCTTTTATGTCCACCACAGTATTATGCGCTGTCCAACCCGAAAGCCACCACACAGATCTTCGTGCAGTCTGCCTCTATAACCACCATGCCATAATCATTTTAAACCTTTTACGCCACTAAAAGCACCAAGAAAGGGACAAGCGTTCAGTCCGGAGAGGCCCGAGATTTGAACCTTGGACCTCCGCCCCCTTATGGGGTTTGGATGAACCAATTGGTCTACACCTCGGACCTTTAATCATTCTTATTACAAGAACTAATTATTTGGGTATTCATACATGAAATGTATTGGTGTGTATGTATGTAATTTATTTATAAAGCTTATGTTATTTAAACGGTTCAAAATAAATAGTCATGTAGATATTATTTCTAACATCTATTCGGTATCTATCCTACTTTTTTTATACCCATTAAATTACAAACTTCATAAAGAAAAGTGATGATGTGATGAATGATATGACTTGTTTCTATGTAGAAATTTTTGAGGCTCTTCCTGGGACTCAAACACTCTAGTTACTCTATCAATAGCTACGTACTGACCACACTAGACTTTTGAAAAAGCAAGGATTTCATCATGGACCTAGATATTCATTATCCCTGTGTGTGCAAATGAATATATTTAGATAGAACTCAAGCATTTCCTTTGATTTCAAGTGGGATTCTTTCATCCCATTTCTAAGATCGTGGATCCTCAATTATTCATCTTATCCTACATTGGACTTAGTTGGATTATACCACTAGGTGGCTTTGGGTTACCTAAAGCTAGCTCATCCACATGCAAACATTGGTCTACACAAATACAATATGCTATTGTGATAGACATGTCGTCATGTATAAGGGTACCACGATTTCCAGACATGGTTGTACACCAAACCTGTAATAGGGATCACCTTTCGATTTTGTGCAATGCTGAGAATTCTAGGGATTCAAGTTTTATTCCCTTCTTTTCTTCATTTTATTCAGGATACTTGCTCATGCTTAGTGATGAAAATCACTATTTATTTTTGACTAATTTTTTTTTGTTTTTCTCTTGAGCAAGGGATTTATGTAAGGATGAAAATTACTTGTTTGTTTCGACTTTGAATGTTGCTTGATTTTGGGATTTTGAATTATGACTTTGGAAACTGGGATTTTGAATTTGTGCTTTGTTTTGGGATTTTTGATTGTTTCAATGAAAAAAAAAGGATTTATGTAGTGATGATAATTACTCAGTTTTGGGTAGGATGGTACTTGTCCGTTTTACAATTCTTAGCACCTTTGAACCGGTCACATAAGGGGATAAGCAAGGAAGAAACTTTTCTCTTGAGATAACCTAGACCACTTTTTGTAGCTTTCATATTTCCCTTGTACCAAATAGAATTTTAGTATTTTCAATTAGTGATAGGATCCTGAATATCTGAGGCATTCATGACTAGACCTTACTCTCTACTAATCAATATGGCTTCCCATAAAAATTGATAAGACCACTAGATATGGTTAAATGATCAAAAAATATTAGCCTGTTCCTTATAGCAACATGATATGGTTGTGTTGAAAAACACAGTTACACACATGGATGAATGGATGAAGGTGGACTTATGTATTTGTGGTTGTGATACAAACTGTGACATTGTTTGCAAGAGTGTGATCGTAACATATGCAAATGCAATGGATATGCATGTTTGATGTAATGTGACTATATGGATGCAAATGTAAGATGCAACTATTTTTGTATTTTTTATTTTTGCATTGTTTTTGTATTTTTTATTGTGTTTTGACCAAAGGGCTTATTGTGCCTTTGGGGATTTTAGAGTTTGACCAAGCGGCATGAAGCCATATTTGGAGCATTTTTATTGGATTTTGACCAAGCGGTGTGAAGATACCCTTGGAGCATTTTTATTGATTTTGACCAAGCGGTGTGAAGGTACCCTTGGAGTATTTTGATTGAATTTTGACCAAGCGGTGTGAAGATACCCTTGGAGCATTTTGAATTTTGAACTTTTATGTTTTTCGAATTTGTTTGTATTTTTGATGCTTTATATTTGGATGTTTTTGTATTTTATGACATATTTGAATGTTTTTGTATTTTATGACATATTTGAATGTTTTTGTATTTTATGACATATTTGAATGTTTTTGTATTTTATGACATATTTGAATGTTTTTGTATTTTATGTATATTTGAATGTTTTTATATTTTATGTATAAAATATCTTCAAATGAATGATATTGAGAGGATTAGGTTCTTCAACACCATCCAACGATGTGAGGCAATATGCCCCAGGCCCAACCCTTTCTGAAATCATGTAGGGGCCTATCCAGTTTACCACAAATTTGTCTCATAGGTGCGGTGATAAATTTGAGTTTTTTTGGTTTTCTTTAAGCACAAGATTCCCAAATTTGAATTCTCTCAAGTAGACTTTACTATTGTAAGTTCACATAAGGTGATCCTGATAAATGTGGAGATGCTCCAAGGTATTGACTCGACGTTCATCAATAAGTGTTAACTGATCAAGGCAACCTTGTTGTGCAATGTCATCATCTATGAAGTCCTTCAATTCTATGCATAGGGTTGGAATTTCCAACTCTAAGGGCATGATGGCCTCAATGCTATATATAAGTGAAAATGGTGTTGCCCTAGTGGGCGTCCGCACACTAGTCCTATATGCCCATAATGCCAAATGCAATTATGAATGCCAGTCCTTATGGATACTATTGTTTTTTTTAGGCTTCTGCTTGCCCATTTGCTTGTGGATAATAGGGTGTTGAAAAACTATGCTAAATGTGGTATTTTTTCATTAAAGCACACACATTTTTGTTCTTCAAATATGGCCCATTATTCGATATTATATTTGAAGGGACACCAAAATTACTTATGATATTGTGGAGTATAAACTCCACAATACTTGGTCTAGTTGTTGATGTTAAGGGGATCTCTTCGACCCATTTTGTGAAATACTCAATGGCCATTATGATGAACATGTATCGGCCTATGTATGGGGGTGATATCTTCCCTACTAAGTTTAGTCCCCACTATGAGAAGGGCTATGCTATCTAGATGGGTTGCAAGGCTTGTGATGGCAAGTGAGTGAGGTTTGCATGATGCTAGAACTTAACATATTTCTTGACATACTCACAATAGTATTTTTCCATAGTGGGCCAATAGTAACCCATTCTCAAGATGTGCTTAATGATAGCCATGCCATTGAAGTGACCACCACACGTACCATCATGAGCTTGTGAAATTGTCCAGGATGCTTCCTGAGGCTCAAGATAATGAAGGAGCATTCCATCATAGCCTCATCTATAAAGGATCTCTCCTAGCATGATATATCTCATCGCCTTCTATTTAAATTCTTATTTTTTGACATGCAACAGGCCTTGCGGTACCATTCCAAGTTTTAGGAAGTCTTGTAATTGGGAAATCCAATCCTGATAAGCCACAAGTTCTAAAAAATAAAATGGCATGCTCCTTCTATGATCCAAAACTTCAGAACATAGATTGAGAAACAACCCTATGGTGAATGGTTGTACCACACTCCACAGGACCTTGAGAGATCAAATATTCCCAAGGTGTTGTATGCAAGAAATCTCTAGCTCTAAAGGACCAATTCTGATTTGGTTTAGTCTAGATCATATTGACTGACTCTATATTGTCAATAGTCTCATGTTGTATTGCTGAGTACACAAGCACTTTAACATGAATGGTTGTGAAATCAACATATATATTTTGAGGGATTAAGGATTCCAAATATGCCATGGTGTCTACAAATTTGTTTGACGTACGAAGGATTGTGTCGATGTCATATCATTCTAGTCAGGCTAGGTACATGTCAACAAGCTCCTTGTAAGCTTTAAGGAGTGGTCACCTACATTGGAATAGTTATTTGACTTGATTAACTATGATAAAAGAGTCACCAAAGATATTCAATCTTTTAATGCCTATTGCAATAGCTGTTTGGAGTCCTAAGATCAGGGTCTTATACTCTGTGTTATTGTTTGTGTAAGGGAAGTATAGCTTTAATGATAAGGTAAATGGAGCACCCTACGATGTGATAAAGACTATCCCTACTCTGCCCCATTGCTCACACTTCAAACCATTGAAGAACAATGCCATGTCTCTTTCTTTTTCAGGATCTTCAAGTTTGGGTAGATCTAATAATGCAAAGACCACATCATTAGGCAATTCTATGGTGAGAGGATTGCTATTCTGAAGAGGTGCCTTTGCTAATTGATCTACTATGACTTATACTTTGATGGAATTTTGGCTTATGAACTCTATATCAAATTCTATCAATAGCATGATCCACTTTGTAGTACATGTATTATGATAGGTTTTGTTCATCATGTACTGCAAAGGATTTTGTTTTGATATAACGTAAGTCGTATGACTCAACATGTAGTATTGCAACTTTCTAGTTGCAAAGACCACCACTAAGCACAACTTTTCTACATATGCATATCCTAGCTCATAACTCATCAAATTGCAACTAATGTAATATATGGCCTGCTCTTTATCTTGTGCATTCTTTTGGGCCAAAATGGTGCATAAAGCAAAATCAATAGCTGATATGTATAGTAAAAATGGTACATCTGGCCTTGGTGGAGCCAATACTGGGAATTTTTCCAGGTAAGTTTTGATCTCTATAAAAGCTTATTGGAATTCTTCATCCCAATGAAATGGGATATCCTTGCATAACAACCGATTCATGGGTTGACACTTTTCTGATAGTTGCACAATGAACCGTTTGATGGATGCTACCTTGCCTTGTAGGCTTCTTAACTCTCTAATGTTGGTAGGGGAAACCATTTCCATTATAACCTTCACCTTTGCAAGATCAAATTTGATGCCTCTCTTAGAAATGATGAAACCTAAGATCTTACCAGAAGTCACGTAAAACACACACTTATTAGGGTTCAACCGAATGTTGTGCTCAATGAGGTGATCAAAGACTTTTGTAAGGATTTCAGCATGCTCTTGCCACACTAAATACTTTGCCAATAAGTCATCCATATAGTCCTCTAATATTTGTACGTATAGTCATGAAAGATATATGTCATGGCCCTCTGATACATGGCACCAACATTCTTCAGGCCAAATGGTATTACCTTGTAACAGAATATCCCCCATGGAGTAATGAAAGTGGTATTGTGCTGGTCTTTGGGTTTGATTCGGATTTGATTATATCCATAAAACCCATCCATTAGGGAGAGCATCTCATGACCTAAAGTGGCATCAAAAAGAGCATCTATTTTTGGCAATGGGAATGAATCCTTCGAAGTTGCCCTATTCAAGTCTTTGAAGTCTGTGCAAATGCAGACTCTTCCATCTGGTTTTCCCATGGGCACCATGTTTGAAACCCATTCGGGGTAGTCGATGGGAAATATGAAAATTGCATCCAACAATTTTTGTAACTTGTTCTTCACAATCAAAGCAATGATTGGATGCATTTTACTCAACTTTTGCTTGATTGGCTTCTTCATGGGATCCAATTATAGGTTGTGAAAAACTAACTTTGGATCAATTCTTGGCATGTCTTTGTAAGTCCAAGCAAAAACATTTGGCCTCTATTTAAGGAGAGGAATTATGATGGATTTTTCCTCTAGAGACAAACTTTCTCTGAACTTGAATTTCTTTGGTTGAGCAGGATCATCACTGATGCCCATATCGAAAGTTACTTCTATAGCCATATACGATCCATACTCTAGCTGGTGAGGCATGGGTATCAAATGAATATCATCAGTGGGATTTATAGGTCCTACTAACTTAGAATCCAAACCGGCATGGAATACATCATATGAACATCCTAATGTAAAATGAAATGGTTGCAACACCTCTTCGCTAGAGAAAAGGTCTTCAGGATCTATGGGTGAATCAGTGCTATCCCAATCAATAGCCTCTGTATCAAGACACAATTGTTTAGTGGGATCCATTGGGTTATGAAGTGGAGTGGTCAAATCAATGGAGATTATATTTATGGATGGAATGAAATCTCTAGGACAACATGGGTGAAATATTATCTCAGGTATTTCCCCTCCATACTTGCGATGAGGCTCTGAGGAAAAGGAATCACTGGATCTAGCACATGAGTATGCCAGATAATAAGATCATTGGGTTCTAAGAGTTCTATAAATGTAGGCGAAGGGGGATTGACCATAAAGTGAATGGCACATAAGTCGATAGGTCTTCCTAGAAACCACAAGCCAGGGTCTATGGCATGAAGTGCTACTTCTCTTCCTACCAGTATGTTGGCTTACCATAAGTGGCAAGGCCCAAGATAAGCCATCTTAGTCTCATTATAAAAGTCATCATCACTTATCCAAAATCCATTAGCATTGGTATGTGGTCGTAGAACAAGAGGCACATATATTGACCCTAAGTAGGCCATCTCTGTCTCATCCTCATATTATTTGTCACTTATGAATATGCCATTTGCATTAGTACATTACCCCAAGTCAAGGGGCCATTGCCTTGCCCATAGGTAGGCTTTCTATGTTGAGTCCTCTAACTCATAGCCACTTTCGTTCGATATGTACCCACTCTCATTATGGCTAGACCAGGTAAACATTTGTAAATAGTGAGACCCATGATAGGCTAAGCTTGCTTGTGCTTCATCATCGCTCACATCGCATCTATTTCCTTCTCGCTCTTCATCCCACAAGTTGCAACCTATTGGGATGGCATCAATTGTGAAGCTTGGATGGTAAGTCTCGGGTGGTGGTATGTTTACCATAGTCACTTATATGTTACTTGGATATCTTGTACTTGGTGGGTGATAAGGAATAAAATTGATGTCTTCTCATAACCCCAAGCTTAATCTATCCAAGGTTGCTACTAGAGAGTCATCTTGATCTTTGATGTGATAGCCTAACCCAAACCTATCAGAAGGAAGCTGGTATTGCGGCTCGAATGGCTACCTACACCCCTAATCATATATACCAAGACCGTAACCATACTAATGGCAATGTTCAAAATAGGTTAGAGAAAACTTGGGATTAGAGATGCAATGAACATTAGCAGTGAATATTTCATCATTGTCTATAGACTTATGGGCACATTCTAGGCCAGCCTAGATAAAATTGGTCTTGTTGGGAGGGATTCCAAAAAGAACCACTATTCCCACTGGTTGTCTTAGGTATTTTGGACATCCCATGTCTTATGAAAACTCTATTATGGGAGTGAATGTTATATTCTACAAAATATTCTCTCCTATACCTGTACTTGCCAAGTGTATTGTCGCATATGATGTGGATGATCCTATAGATAACACTGGCAAAGCAGGTTCTAGTATCTCCTCAAATTTATCTTGGAGATCTTCTTCTTCCATGGGACTTGGACTTTTCTCAATGCCTATGGTTAGTGTTTCTTTGGGTTTTCCTTACTCAACTAAGGGTGCCTTTAGCTTCTGATTGTCTTTTGGTTTAGATGTTGATGGTCTCTTAGAATTATTAGTCATTTTGGGTGCAAGATGATGTGTTGATGTGTCTGGGTCTTTATGTACCCCTTTGTCTTTGTTATCTAGTTGCATAGTTGGATATGAAGTACCTACATACAATTGGGCATAGGGAATTAAAAATTCTCCTAGAAAATCCACCTGATGGACATATTTGAATGTCTCTTCATTAGCCAGGACCATATAGACTTTGTCATCATGCACGTACTTGACACATTGGTGCAAAATTGAAGGAACACACTTTATATCTCTTATCCAAGGGTGCCCTAGGAGGATGTTGTATTGCATGGCCACTTCTAGGACATGACACATCACAAGGATGGTCTTATGCCCTACCATGATGGGTAGGACTATCGTTCCCATAGAATTGCATAAAGCATCATTGAAATCTCTTAATGTGTAGGCTCCCAGAACAATATTTGACTTGGGGATCTTAAGGTGTTCTATTGTTGTTGTTGTGATGATGTTGATTGAAGAACCTGTATCGACCAAGGCCCACTTAAAATGTAAATCATTGACTGATGCAAAAATGTATAGAAAATGGTCTAGTAAGGTAGTAGGCACTATCTTAATTTCATGATCATAAAATCGAATTACAGGTTCTTGATATTCTTGTACTTGTCCCATAAAATAAGTGAAAGCATTTGGATCTTGTGGTTGGAGCTCAAATGATCTCAAAATCTCCATAAAATTATCCATGTGCTTTGGGGACTATTGTATGAGTTCATAGATAGATAACTTAGCTAGAGTCATTTGTAAGTTTTGCTCTAGTCTACTCCGAACAGTTACCACAGGTCGGGTTGGTGGACCTGGAAGGTTGTTTTACACCTGCTTCTACCTAGGTGTAGATGGGACATTAATGGGAGCTGCATGAGGCTTTGGTTGACCATATCATCTAGTCCTAGTGTTGTGGCTGATCCACAACACACCCCAAAATTGGGGACCCACCTTTTTTGCATGTTTTCAAAGAAGACCGCAGTGACCCAGATGCTAAAAAAATCAAGGAAAAAAGCAAAATTTCACAAAAGAGAAGAAGTGTCGCGATATCGCGACATGTTGCTCCGTCTAGAAAGAAAAGTTGTACGATATGACATGTTGCTCGGTGGCTAGAAATGAAAAGTTGTCGCGATATCGCGACATGTTGCTCCGTCGCGGCTAGAAATGAAAAGTTGTCGCGATATCGCGACATGTTGCTCCGTCGCGGCTAGAAATGAAAAGTTGTCGCGATATCGCGACATGTTGCTCCGTCGCGGCTAGAAATGAAAAGTTGTCGCGATATCGTGACATGTTGCTCCGTCGCGGCTAGAAATGAAAAGTTGTCGCGATATCGCGACATGTTGCTCCGTCGTGGCTAGAAATGAAAAGTGCCGATCGAAGCCAAAATGAAAAGTGGAAATGGAAAATTGTCACGATTTCGTGACATGTCGCGTTTTCGCGGCTAAGAGCAGCAGAATGCATCATGAAGAGAAAATGTCGCGATATCGCGACGTGTTGTGAAATCGCGGTGCAAGACAAAGAACCAAGTTAAAGACTCAAAATGTCGCGATATCGCGACATGTCGTGAAATCGCGGTTCATAGAGGAGAGAGAAAGACAAAATGAAAAATGTCATGATATCGTGACTTGTCATGAAATCACGTCAAAGCAAGAGGAGAGTCAATGCAGAAGTTGTCACGATATCACGACATGTCACGTTTTCCGACCTAAAGAGCAAAATGAACGTAGAGGAAAACGTCATGATATCGCGACAGGTTCGCTGGCTCTCAAGAGAGATGGTACGGAAGGAAAATATGTCACGATTTCATGACATGTCACTTTTGCACAACGAGCCAAAGAGAAAAGCTGTTGATTTCACGACGAAAAGCGAGATGGTACGAAAGAGAAAAGCGTCACGATTTCACGACAGAAAGCAGTGAGACAGCCCAAAAGAGAAAAGCATCATGATTTCACAAAAAGCAACAAGATGGTACGGAATGAAAAAGTGTCACGATTTCGTGACATGTCGCGTTTTCACGGCTAAGTGCAACAAAACACAGAAGGAGAAAACGTCACGATTTCATGACAAGTTGCATTTGCTCGGTCCGAAATAGAAAAATGTCGCGATATCGTGACATGTCTCATTTTCGTGATGCATGATGATGAACAAGGCTGCTGACAGAAAAATGTCGTGATATCGTGACATGTCTCATTTTCGTGGAGTAGGTAGAGGAGCAAGGCTGCATACATAAAAATGTCGTGATATCGTGACATGCTATTTTTGGTCATGATTTACAGGGGGCCATTATGGAACATGCAGGGAAGCGCTGAACACGTGGCATAAAGGTGTAAGGGTTACAGAACGGTTACAGTTAGCAAGAAGATCAAACGTTTCGATGCTCGAACAAAAGCCAAAAATAATGCAAAGAGGCGGGAAGATGAAATGAAGAGACCTGGGAGATGAAGCGAAGTGTCATAGGGCAAAATAGAGAACCGTACCAGAAGGTTTAAAAGTAGAAGCCAAAGGCAGTTAGAGGGGTCAGAAACCGCTGGGAGCAGGGTTGTAGAGCTGAGGGTGATGAGCCATTCTGGGCCTGCTTTGGAGTGCTTTTCTTCCACTTTTTTTGGTTTTGGAGAACCAGATGTCTGCTATTGTAAAATGACAAATATTTAATGCAGATAATATTTCAGAAATTTGCATCTTATGGGCAAGAAAGAAGGAGTCATTTTCTGCATGCAAGATTAAATGTCTATTTTCCCTTTTCAGATTTTAGGCTTGTAAATGTAGTTGATACAAGTTTTTCTTGGTTGCTGCATGCGAATGCTTAAATCTGAAAACCTCATTCAAATCCTTAGGAACCAGCACTTAGCTTATCAGGATTGTGCATGTTTTGCAGGTCCAATAGGTTAGGTTGCATGCATGGAAACCTCATATCTTCGATTTTGTCGAAATAGGATAGCATCATACTGAAGGCATTTTATTTTTATTTTTCTGCACTTTACTTTTCCAGAAGTTGTTACTTTATTTTAATTTGCGATCGTTAAAATTATAAACATCTAAAAAATATCAAAATCTAAAAAAAAAACAATGAACAATCACTAAAGTTTCATGGTGAAATAAATCAACATTGCCCCTTGTTTACAGTTACTTGCAATCACTAAGGTGTTCCAAGCATTTAAATTGAATATTATTATTTATGCATATGAATGTTTGTTCATAAGAACCTTGGAGAAATAGCTAATTTCTTTGCAAGAGAGAGTTTCCTGTCAGAGACTCTAGTTGCATGATCATTTTGTTATAGGGCAAAATATCCACTCAACATTTTGGCGCTAGAAGGAGGGCCTGAATGGGTTTATTTCAGTGTGATTTAAATGCTATAGGGATTTAAATTTTGAATATTTCATGCCCTATTGGTTATTATCTTTAGCCCTCTTTTAACAATACAACATTGTACTGTTAAAAGGAGGACATGAATTGCTATGCATTGTTCTAACGTTTTTTGATTGTTCATACAGGAATAATGTGTCTTGATTGGATTTAAAAAAAAAAAAATTCTTGACTAACGAGGTTGTCTCCATGCAATTACTTTCATTTGATTTTAATGGATACATTGCTTGGTTGATGCTAACATGATTATTAACACGTTACAGGTTTGATATTTGCTAGTCATTTCATGCTCACTTGTAAGGAATTATTTTGTCTAAAATGTATTGGTTGTCGGTATTATGCTCTTCACTTGCGTGTAATGCGATCTTGTGAATCAGAAAGCCTACAACACTAGGAGTATGCTCTTCACCTGCGCATATGCGATCTGGTGAATCAGAAACTAATTTACATTTTTAGAATATTGCTTTGTCATGGTTCCTTCTTTTATTCATGACTAACAAATTGGTTTTGAAATTATTCTCTGAGTTTCATTAATGGCTACAACTAGAGGAACGTGGTATGGGATACATGCTAATCCTTTGAACATTAGTGGAGATTTTCATGATTTACCCAAGAACGTAGAAAAGCATTTGCCCAAGTTTAAACACAATGATCCAACATTAGCCGAGGAGCATATTCAAGCCTATGTGGATATCCTAGTTAGATGGAATGTCGAACATGAGGATGTGGCATGTAGAATGTTTCCTGGAACCCTAGATGAGGTGGCATATGATTGGTACATCAATTTACCCACTGGTTCTATTACATCTTGGACTCAATTGAAAGATGAATTTATCAATCAATTTAGGTTGTTCATTGATCCTCTCACGATATTTCAACAATTTGCTTCTTGCAAAAGAGAACCTAATGAGCCAGTGAGAAGTTTCAACGTGAGGTTTCGAAAGCTTTATGCGAGATTAATTTCTCCCTATACTATTGAGGAAAGTGGTGCTCTTCAAATATACTTTCGAGCATTGGATCCATTGTTTGCCATATTTGTCAGGATGAATCCCTTGGTTACTGATCTTGCATCGGCCTACACGGAAGCTATGATTGTAGATCAACAATTGAGGCCACAAGGTTATGGAATGGAACAATCAACTATGGTAGGACAACTAGGGGCTTGCAATCAAACCTCGATGGTAAATCAAGTGTGGACACAACAAAATTTGATATCAAATGTTTTTCCCTACAATCAACTTTATCCTACCTGACCAACTTATGCTCCCACGTGTGCTTATACAAGTGCTTCCATCCATCCAACTATGCCTCGATTAGAGAATCATGTGGTCACTCATGGAACCATTGCAACAAATGTTCAAGCATTGTCCGTGGATATCAATCCAACTAATCCTACTACTTCTACCACTCAACCCAAAGAGTTCGTATCGAAAGTAAAAGAGCAAAAGAAAGTGGTTAAGAAGGTATGTAGGCATGTTCCACCGCAAAAACGAGCACATCAATGTATGCATCCAAATCATCCTAGGAAGAAAATTCATAATGCCGATCTTAATGATATTTCATGTTATGCTTCTTCAAATGATACAAGAAATTTTGAGGTGACTCACGTTGAAGTGAATACCTATTCGAAATGTCTTGAAGAGCATGAAGATTTTGGAGAAGAAATTCTATGGATGGGTAACAAGAAGTTGGAATCAAATAATCACCATCTTGTTTTGGAAAATAAATATCCAGAATCATTACCCAAAAAGGAGTATTTGGATGAACAAACTTATGTGGATATGATTTGGGCAGATGTACTTGCAAAGGATTGGAGCAACTATATGACACGGAATTCAAAAATTGATCCCATTGTAGAAGCTCCTAAGTCATCACAAGTGGCTGAAAATGAATTTGAAATAAAATCAACAAATGAAGTTGAAGACATAATCGAATTTCACCACTTGTTCTCGAAAGACACTTTGGATGATGCTCTCGAAAGTGATGACCAAGAGGATCCACACCTTCCAAATTGTGATAAAATTGAATCATGGGTTACAAATTTGGATTATGATAGCTTTACCAATTTGAATTCAAGAAATAACCCACTTTTGGAAATAACGGGACCATCTAAGGAAGGTGAAGATGAATTGGATGAGAAACAGGTTGATGAATCAGAAGATGAAGAAGAAATACTTGAACGTCACAACTTGAACTTGGAAGATGATTACTATGATTCGTGGAAGAAATGGGAAGAATATTATCAATCTAAATCTTCTAACAAACTTGTTGTGTCAATTAATATGCAGGATAACTCAATTGCTTCCTCACATGAGGATACTATAAATCCTGTACAATTTGAGAAAGTTTTGGAAGAGAAATTCGAATCTCATCAAATTTTGGAGCATGATAAGGATTCTACAATCATGAATCAAGAAAGAGAGTCACTTGCTTTAGATTCCTTTGAAGGAAAAGAAGTTGAAAATCTTGATCCACTTACTTGTGCTACAACGATTATGCCATTTCAAAATGAGAAAATTACAAAACCTAAATCATTTGGGTTTGATATCATTGATGATCCAATTGAAAATCCCACGTTATCCAAAACAACCCAAGTGATTGATCATGGAAATATGTTAGTTAACCCACCCCTAGATAGACAAGACTTATGGTTTGAAAGGGATGGACACGTGTTCAATTGGGTACCTAAGTTTGGTGCCTTTGATAAACAAATCATGGAGAAAGAACAAGTGCTGCATTATGATGAAATGCCATTGAAGGTGAATGTAGAACAAGGATTAATTTCTAACCACACCTTTGATAACATTACTTTAATGAATGAAAAGGAGCTTGATGCATTTAAATTGCTAAATCAAATTCATCAACAATTAATTCTTGAACCTAGGATAAAAACTCCTAATGATCTCAATTTGGTAAATATCCTAGATGCTTGCAAACTGTTACACAAATTTGATTGGCCTACAAATTTGGAAAATGATTTGGCTTTAAAATTTTTAGAAATAGGCTCTTGCTTACAAAGTCTCATTTTGGATAAAGAGAGCCTAGTTCTAAATCATGAATCGAACTATGAAATGGATACTTTCAAGAATAGACAAGATAAAATTGAATATCATTTATTGTCTAATCATTTTAGTATTTTAACGCTCACCTATGAGAGTACTAATGGAATTAAATCTAATTGGTGGGGTGAGCAAGGGAAGTTAAAAGTTGGTGCATGGTGTGGTCTAATATTGTTTTTGTTGGATTCCTACAACACTTGGCATGCATATCACATTATATTTTTGTTGAAGTGTTCTAATCATGTTTGGGATCCAGGAAAGTGATAGTCCAAGCTTTGCATCATCTTGTATTATATTGTACATTTGTATATAGATTTTGGTTTTTGGGTTTTGGTTTGTGTTTTCAAGTTTGTTTTTGAAGTTGCTTTTTGGGTTTGGTTTTAAGTTTTGTGTGTTAGTCCTCTGGACATGTTTGGTTTGTCTAAAAATAAAAAAATAAAAATAAAAAAATGAATAAAAATTTGAGATGTCAACTCATGCCTAAGATCAGGAAAATATGAAACATTGGAATTATGTTGTAGAAAGCTCCGCAAGAAACACAAACAGTTTAATAATATCGTTTGAAACTTGTGATGCATGAAGTAGTCAGTTTTATATTTTTTTATGGCAATACTCCATCCACATTTCAAAAGAAGCGAGTGCATTCATATCTCATGTCACATTCCGCATTGCATATACATGTCATCTCAGTTACATTTTCATTTCATGTGCAATCATTGAGAAGGTGTTGAATCCTCTTAGGGTTATTACATAACATATATTAAAAGGATCCTAAGGTTGGGAACTGATGCCCGAACTATCTTGAACTAAGCACGTTCTACGCATATTAAAGAGAATCTTGAGCAAAATGGTCAAAACCATACTTGGAAGAAAAGGTGAGGCGAAAGAATATTTCATGTCTGTCCTATCATGCAACATAATCCTTAAAACAGTGGTTTTCACCACTCCCATAATGCTTAAAGCCTAAAATCAGAGTAGTAAGGATAGGATTAAATCCTCATCTCACTTAGGTTGAGGATCCAATTCCCCAAAGCTCCGATTTGACCTTCATGGAGTAGTAAGGATAGGGCATAATTCTCATCTCACCTAGGTTGAGAATCCGATTCCCCAAAGCTTTCATCTTTCATTTTATCATAAAACTTGGATGGGAAGGATCGTACTACATGTCCTCTAGCAAAGGATGGGTAGTCATCCCAAAAGTCCAAGAAACAAAAATAAAATTAATATTTTCCATCTTTCATTTTATCATCTTGGATTGGAAGGATCGTACTATATGTCCTCTGCAAAGGATGGGTAGTCATCCCCAAGGTCCAAGAAATAAAAATAAAATTAATATTTTCTATTTCATCTTAATATTGGATTGGAGGGATCGTACTACATGTCCCTAGCAAGGATGGGTAGTCATCCCAAAGGTCCAAGAAATAAAAAAAAAAAGAGAATGAATGAAGCCAAATCATGGATTATGGGGTTAAGTATGCTCATGCGTGGCAACATGTCTTGTCTAAAAGCAAGACCATTGATTGCTCAAACGGACAGGCTAGCTTGACAATTTCATCCATAACAGGTTAAATCATTTTGTTCAAGATGAGGTAATGAATTCCAGATCAGAGTAGTAAGGATAGGGTTAAATTCCCATCTCGCTTAGGTTGAGAATCCAATTCCCCAAAGCTCCGATCTCACTTACACCTGCACATGGGTTCAAGATGGTAGTGACACATAACCAACTTTGGGGTCTAGTAAATTAATTCGGTATACATATATTTGGTCCTAAGAGGGTTTGACAGTTTTAATATGTTTGTTCATGATATTAGAAGGTTTGAGCCTTTGTAAAGCAGGTTGTTATATCTCTAGTATCTTCATCATGCATCAAATCCTGCACAAATCATTCATAGCCTTGCATACAAATCATAAGTGAAACTGACAATGGAATGCTGATCCAGTTCAAGCGATAGGGAATGAAAACACATTGCACACACCGAGCTGATACTTAATGATTTTGATGTTTCATGTATTTCTGATCTATCGGTATTGGTTTATCTTTTATGTGTTGACGCTTGTATCTAAGCTTGTATATTTCAGGTTGGGTTCTCACCAAAATGCTTAGGAGCATTTGACAGCAGAGTCGCCATTTGTTGTGGCTGATCCACAACACACCCCAAAATTGGGGACCCACCTTTTTTGCATGTTTTCAAAGAAGACCGCAGTGACCCAGATGCTAAAAAAATCAAGGAAAAAAGCAAAATTTCACAAAAGAGAAGTGTCGCGATATCGCGACATGTTGCTCCATCGCGGCTAGAAATGAAAAGTTGTCACGATATCGCGACATGTTGCTCCGTCGCGGCTAGAAATGAAAAGTTGTCACGATATCGTGACATGTTGCTCCGTCGCGGCTAGAAATGAAAAGTTGTCACGATATCGTGACATGTTGCTCCGTCACGGCTAGAAATGAAAAGTTGTCACGATATCGCGACATGTTGCTCCTATCCAATAAAATTCGACATGTTTTTCAGGCTAAGAGCAGAATGCATCATGAAGAGAAAATGTCGCGATATCGCGACGTGTTGTGAAATCACGATTCATAGAGGAGAGAGAAAGACAAAATGAAAATGTCACGATATCGCTGACATGTCATGAATCCTATCCTAGAAGAGAAGAGTCAACGTGGAGATATCGTCGACATGTCGCGTTTTACCTAAAGCACCAAAATGAACGTAGAGGAAAAATCGTGATATCGCGACAGTTCAGAAGAGTGAGATGGTACGAAAGGAAAATATGTCACGATTTCATGACATGTCACATTTTCCGCAAGTAGAGAGCAAAGAGAAAAGCGTCACGATTTCACGACAAAAAATAGCGAGATGGTACAAAGAGAAAAGCGTCATGATTTCTAACAAGACAAAGAGAAAAAGCGTCATGATTTGCAAAAGAAAGATGGTACGAAATGAAAAAGTGTCACGATTTCGTGACATGTCCAGTTTTTGCGGCTAAGTGCAACAAAACACAGCGAAGGAGAAAACGTCATGATTTCGTGACAGGTTGCATTTGCTCGGTCCAAAATAGAAAAATGTCGTGATATCGCGACATGTCTCATTTTTGCGATGCGTGATGACGAACAAGGCTGCTGACAGAAAAATGTCGCGATATCGCGACATGTCTCATTTTCGCGGAGTAGGTAGAGGAGCAAGGCTGCATACATAAAAACGTCGCGATATCGCGACATGCTATTTTTGGTCACGATTTACAGGGGGCCATTATGGAACATGCAGGGAAGCGCTGAACACGTGGCATAAAGGTGTAAGGGTTACAGAACGGTTACAGTTAGCAAGAAGATCAAACGTTTCGACGCTCGAACAAAAGCCAAAAATAATGCAAAGAGGCGGGAAGATGAAACGAAGAGACCTGGGAGATGAAGCGAAGCGTCACAGGGCAAAATAGAGAACCATACCAGAAGGTTTAAAAGCAGAAGCCAAAGGCAGTTACAGGGGTCAGAAACCGCTGGGAGCAGGGTTGCAGAGCTGAGGGTGATGAGCCATTCTGGGCCTGCTTTGGAGTGCTTTTCTTCCACTTTTTTTGGTTTTGGAGAACCAAATGTCTGCTATTGTAAAATGACAAATATTTAATGCGAGATAATATTTTAGAAATTTGCATCTTATGGGCAAGAAAGAAGGAGTCATTTTCTGCATGCAAGATTAAATGTCTATTTTCCCTTTTCAGATTTTAGGCTTGTAAATGTAGTTGATACAAGTTTTTCTTGGTTGCTGCATGCGAATGCTTAAATCTGAAAACCTCATTCAAATCCTTAGGAACCAACACTTAGCTTATCAGGATTGTGCATGTTTTGCAGGTCCAATAGGTTAGGTTGCATGCATGGAAACCTCATATCTTTGGTTTTGTCGAAATAGGATAGCATCATACTGAAGGCATTTTATTTTTATTTTTCTGCACTTTACTTTTCCAGAAGTTGTTACTTTATTTTAATTTGCAGTCGTTAAAATTATAAACATCTAAAAAATATCAAAATCTAAAAAAAAAACAATGAACAATCACTAAAGTTTCATGGTGAAATAAATCAACATTGCCCCTTGTTTACAGTTACTTGCAATCACTAAGGTGTTCCAAGCATTTAAATTGAATATTATTATTTATGCATATGAATGTTTGTTCATAAGAACCTTGGAGAAATAGCTAATTTCTTTGCAAGAGAGAGTTTCCTGTCAGAGACTCTAGTTGCGTGATCATTTTGTTATAGGGCAAAATATCCACTCAACACCTGGTAGCTATATTGATAATTTAAACCATCCCAATCCACCCATGGGTAGGCGTATCAATTCAGACCTGATTGACATGGGAACCTTGCCCTCTAGGGACCTCATGGTTGGGTAGCAGGTTCTTATATATGCCCATATATCTATTATCATGAGCCAATGGGTTGTCAAACTTAAGTTCTCCTGCCTCAATCATGTTTTGCACCTGATGTTTGATACCAATGCAAACTTCAATATTATGCCCTAGTATCCTGTGATAAGGGTAAAATTGATCTTCCCTATACCATTTTGGCTTAGTATGGTTGGTATCTATAAGAGGTATATCTATAAATCTGATCTTCCCACCCTTGCTCAATTGGTTTAACATTTATTGCATTGACTCTGATAGAGGTGTAAAATAGCGAGGTGGCTTGCATTTTTTATTTCACCCCTGATTGTTCTTTTAATCGTAATTGGCTGGTGTGGACTATGCTTGATAATTCTGGGGTTTTTGCATAGTACCATCCTTAGGTGCAACCAATATTACTTTATTAACTAGAGTACGACTTGCCTGTTTCTACTTGTATTTGTCATTCTTGCCATTTTTGTTCCACTCCTTATTTCGGAGCTTGATGGTTCCCTCATCTAGTTTTATGTCTTCAATGAGTTTGGCCTATGCCAAGGATTCCTCAAATGAAGGATATTGTTGAATTTGTAGCAAGAGGGAAATGTGGTTAGAATAAATCTTGGTGAACATGCAAATAATTTCTATTGTGGGAATGGAGAATGATAACTTTACCATGACTTTTCTCCACCTATCCCCATATTCTATTACTATCTCATCATCATAATGTTTTAGGTTGTCTAGGTCCGACAGGTCCACATTTATTTTAGAACCAAAGGAGAAATACTTCAGGAATGCATTTGCTAGTTTTTCAAAACTTGATATGTTGTGCTTGGGTAGTTGGTTGAACCATTGAGTGGCAGTGCCCGAAAATGTCACAATGAAAGTCCTTAGCATAAGAGCATCATTGTATTCAAGATGAAATTATGCATTGATGAAATTGGTAACATGCTCTTATGAATCCTCTTCACCTTTAAAATTTTCCAACCTAGTCATCTCAAAATGCTTAGGATATGCAGGGCTAGGGTCTAATGGGCATATGGCTGGTTGTGTATTTTACTCAATGTTGGTTGGTTCCCTACCATTTCTTGTTTCTCAAAGAACTTCATTTTTTTAGTGAGTTATTGGAATGCCTTTGAGGTGAGGATTTCCTCTTCTTGCATGCTCCCTCATGGTGGTAATGGAGGTAACCCTATGTGCATTTGACTTGTTCTATTCTCTTCCCTCCTATGAGGATGTTCAGGATGTGTTTAATTCTAATTTATCATATCTACACTTTCTCCACCAGTTTGATGTTGTTCATAATTTGAGTGGTGGTTTTGTTGTGGGCTTTCTTATTGTCTGGTGTGTCCCTCTCTTGGTGATTCAACACATTTATCTCTTTGATGATCATTGTCATTGGCTTGTAAATTGATATGAGCTAGTTGCTCAGCTTGTTCTCTTAGATGCTACTCATGTTGGCACAAAAGCCTCTCTTTGTTTTTCATGCTCGAGAGCTTCCACTAGCTCTCACTCTTTGTGCAATGCATTTTATAACCGTCGCATGCGATCATATTACGCTGTTGAAGAGGACTCAGGTTTGTCTAATTTTGTTCTTGTGGTTTTGATTAACAGATTCCTCGAAGATGTCTCTATTGTTTCTTTGCTCTTGCTAGCTACTATAATATATTTTATGTGTTGATAAGTGTCTATATGGTAAAAATATGCATGAGACTTATAGAGTCACTCTAAAGCATCACTAGGTTGAGAGGTGCACTTAGAAGTAATAGTTCGTGAACTTTTAGATGCAAAATTTTATGTGGCTATTGTTCTGGAAGGTGGCCTCGGATGCAACCGATCCAACTCATCTAACTATCTTGTTTTCCATGGTTGATACCTTGGGGTGCCATTTTATCCAATGAGTTCATAATATATTGGAATCCTTACTCTTGTGTGAAGGGTATCTTATGTTTGATGTCTATAACTGGATGTAGCTCTAGTTTCTTGTCCTTTAGTGGGTAGACCTGTTCTCAATGTCTCATGTGAAGTTTGAGATGTTGTGACTCTTGTGTGTGTTTTTTGTGATGAGGGATTTATTGCCCTATCTACCATCCATGAGGATGGAGATGGGGAAAATTCATCATCCCTATGTGAAGAATGGGGTCTAGAACCCTGCTTATGTCCATGTGGGGAGGAATCTCTTGAAGCCTCCTCATGTCTTTGAGAATTTTTTGCATGTTTAGAGGAAGGCCTTGAGGCTTCCTCGTGTCTCCTTGATGATGATGGTTGTGAAGCATATTTGTATTTTGTGATCTAGTTCCATGATTTGACTCTCTATTTGGAGTTTCTCGATGAGATCCCCCAATGATTGAATTATCACCCCATAGACTCATAGAACTACGTCTCAGGGTCTTATGATAATGTGGTTAAATGTTACTATGACTTTGCCTATGGGTATGTGTTGCTTCAGATTCTCCCTCGGTATTGGATCGAGGATGTTTACTTCTGGTTTTGACCATTGTGTTTGTGAATTAGTTTTTTAGATGTAACCAAAAAATATCAAGCAAGTGTTTATCTTGATTACCAATTTATGTGTGCCCTAAAATATTTGATGTATATTTGATATGTTTTTATTATTGTTTCTTTATCTTTTTTTGTATTTAGAATAAGGAGACTCATCCATAGTGGGAGTCACGAACACCCATGCCAAACATGATTTTCTCAAAAAGAGACTAGGGTACACCGCTAAAGTCCTAGTAGGGGGTTTGCCTAGTTGTTCCACTCTGAATTAATTATTCCAATAGTAGGAGACAATTTGAACATGAGTAACTTAGTACCACTATAAAGAAGTTCCCAATTCCATTCTAAGAAGATCTAGGGGACAAGCCAATAGAAGAAGATGAATGCCAACGTCATCATACTGAATTGAAGGTTGGTGATGAAATCCAACTCTCCAATATTTAAAACATGTGTGTGTATGGGGTTCATTTTAAGTTTACATAAAGTAAAATACATCATATAACAGAAATGTATCTTTATTGTATGTCTAATATGAATGACATTTCACTTTTCAGAAAAGATGCATAACTAGTATGAGATTCATGAATGTATTCTACTTCGTGCAAATATGGCCTCTAGCAAGGCCTCAAAGCAAGTAAACCAACACATGATTTCTAGCATGCTATATTCTAGGGAAGACTTCACAAGCATAAGCCTCTATTCCTAGTAATGCCTACTGGAAATCTAAAAAAAACTCTAAGATGAACCAAATGCAAGTTCTTTCCTTTCCATTCCTTAATTTTCCAAATTAAAATGTGTCTTAATGTTCACTATTTTAGGAAAATAGAAGCAGATAAAAGAACATAAATCATCAAAAAAGTTGTACCAACCTCAAATCCAACTCAAGAAACTAGTATTATGACCCCTATGGCACTCAATATCTAGCCGTTGTTGACCAGAGTGGTTGATTCTTGGTTGTTGTTGACCAGAGCGGTTGATTCCTGGATGTTGTTGACCAGAGTAGCTAATTCATGGCCACTATAGAACAGAGTGGCTAATTTTTGGCTGTTGTAGACCAGAGCGGCTAAACCTACACAAAAATATGGATCAGTAAAGCAACAGAAAATAAAAACTAGACGGGGGTCCCACCGTTATCACCATATGTAGCGACCTCGGGGAAGCGGTGCACTGTCCACTCACTCTATTTGTGATTATTATTGAATATTTTAACATTTAATATGCATTAAATGAAAAAGCATAAAATAAAGGAATAACTTGATTACAAAGAAATAAATGAATGAATGCTTTGTATTGATATTTCTTAGATTCAGTTACATATAAATCCCTCTACGGGATACCCTTCATTTGATACATGATTTTACACAAAGAGGATAGTAGATGTATAAAATATCCCCTAGCAAGGGGTGATGTGCCTTTACAAGCTTCTCGATGACACACACAAAACTTTATGAGGGCTTATATATGCATCCCACAGGTCTGATTCCTAGAGGGATCCTCTTGCTTTCATATGTTGTGTATTTTTCCGATGAACCTGTAGCCCTGTAATCAATGAAACAACAACACATTTTTAGATGTCCGAGATTATCTCCCTGGATGAGGTTGTTAGCAATAAATATGCTTAATGAAAACAAATGCAATGTAACTAGTGTTATGAATGCAAATAACTAAAATAGAGCTTATTCTAATGACATGAAAAATACAGAGAAAGTAGAATAAAAGAAACTATAACCAAAACCCTAGACTAGGTTACTGGCCATTGTCCAAGACAGTGGCTGCTAAGATGAAATCCATCTCTATTGATCCAAAGGCTATGGGCTTAAGTCAGCTACTAATATTAAATGATTATTGTATGTGTGTGGGTGATTACCTCTTAATTGGCTAGGACTTCGTTGCTCCTTAAGGATGCTCAATTTTTCTCTCCAATCTGACAGAGCTTCACTACAAAAAATGATCTCCAAGGGAATCTCTCCAAGTATCTAGAATCTCTACTCAATGATCCAACTTGTTTAACATTTCGATATGTGATATTTGATGTTCTCTATTTTCAATTGATAAAATAAGATCCTCTAGTGCTTTTAGGTTTACTCATTATAAAGTGTTTGAAGCCCTAGGTCAACGTTCAAACCCTAATATTGAATTCCTCATGTGCACTGAATGTTAGCATGAGAATTTGAGCTTTTTTCTACCCTTGAGGGGTAGTTAACTGATGTCTAAATCTAGACTTGAGTCTTTCATGTAGACTGGCTATGAGGAGGAATGCAAAGTTGTCCCCGCTCGGCCTTATTGCATGTAGACTGCCACTTCCACCTGATATTAGGCTATATTGGTGGTAAAATGCATTTAAGTTTTAGTTTTTGTTATCTGTAACATTTAAGGTTTGGCCACTTTGAGCTGCAGTGGCCAAAATCTAGCTACTTTGGTCCATAGCAGCCAGCTTGGATGGGCTAAAAATACCCCAAATGAGTGGCAAAAACCACTTTTGACACTTGGAAAATCCCAAGGTTTAGTCACATGACTTATGAGTGTGCCCATGTGAGTATTCTCCTTGAACATAACATGTTTTAGGTGTCTAAATAAGGTTATATTCACTTTTATGAAAACTAACATGATATTCAGATGCTACACAATCAAGGAGTCACCACTGCTATCTTGTGAATAGATTTTATAACACTCTCAATCCTACTCATTCAAGGTGCAACTACTCACAAGGACTATGGCTATTGTATACTCATAACTCATTCTAGGTTCAAAATATCCTAGCTATTGCATTATAGTAACTTATTCTAGGAATCTCATCTACCTGGTTATTGCATTCACACAACTCCTTCTAGGGTTGGATTTCATGGTTTACAAGAGAAAAGTCTACCCACCCTAAAGATATAAAATAACATCATTTAACATAATGATAAACCAAAGCATAAAGCATTGCAATATTCATCTCAAATGAAATGCATCAAAAATATTCCTCTTAACCATAAACCAAACTAGGTTCGAGGTGTAGACCAATTGTTTCTCCTAAATCTCGTAAGAGGGCGAAGGTCCAAGGTTCAAATATTGGGCCTTTTTAGACTAAATTCTTATCCCTTTCCTAGTGATTTCAGTAGTGTAAAAGGTTTAAAATGATTGTGGCATGATGGTTATAGGGGTAGACTGTGCGAAGATCTATATGGTAGCTTTCAGGGTGGATAAACTAGAATACTATGGCGGCCATAAAATCTGGACAACCTGCCTAAATTCATGGTGGCTACTAATTCCACCATGTAAAATAATAAAAAAACATAAACCAAACTATGCACTTAATAAATCTTAAAATATACATTCTCATAATTCCATGAAAAAACTAGCACATCAAAACTTTAGCAAGAGCAAGAGGAATGAGTGAGCTGAGGTTTAGCGGGTGCGACGGGAGTGAGGGCTTGAATTTTTTGGGTATAAATCTTAGCCAAGGTGGTATAGGTAGAGCAAGTATGAAAGGAACAGGTGGGAACCTTGAGCATGGATCAAGAGAGGATCCAGAGAAAGGCGGTCAAGCTACGATAGATTTGGAAGCGGGCATCACATGGGGGCTCCACCCTCCTCAGAAAGACCCCAACAAAAAAGATACGAAGGACAATGTGGGGCCCAAGAAGTGGTTGTCTTTTGCTAAGACTCTTAGAGGAAAAATAAAGGAGGTTCTCTCTCTTTTGCCCCTAGTTCTAGTAAATAATAAAATTTTAGCCCCGTCAAGTTCCATGAGACCTTTTCTTTTAATGGAAGAATTCTCCCTGGTAGGCAAGTTTTTGGGAGGTAGGCCAGACATGGAGACTATCAGGGCTTGTGCAATGGGTAAATGGTAAATGGTAGGCATCTTGGAGTTGGTAGCTCTAACTCAAGGGTTCTTCATTATCCATTTTAACAATATGGAGGATGCTAACCACATTTTAACAGGAGGTCCTTGGTTTCTAGGCAAAAGGAGCCTTTTTCTCAGACGATGGGGTGAAGATTTTGACCCTAAAAAGCAAAATATTAACATTTCCCCTATTTGGGTTCATCTCCCAAGTCTACCTACCCAGTTATTCAATGAATATTGGCTACAGTGCATAGCCAAAACTATAGGGGACCTGATCTCCATTGACCATGCGACCTTGGCCAGGACAAGGATGACTCATGCATGAATATTCATAAATGCTAATTTGAATAATGAATTACCAAGGTTTGTGGAGCTAGAGTATGGAGAATACTATAGAAAATAGCTGATAGAATACGAGAACAGATCGACATTCTATGTAGAATGTAAAAATCAAGGACATCTATGCAATCAGTGCCCTAACCTAGAAATGAATAGAGAAAAGCATAAGCAAGGAATGCTAGATAGAGGAAATTTGAGGATTTTCCCTGGCAAAGGCAATTTCAATCAGGAAAACTATGTCTACCAAAAAAGAAAAGAGAGGGTGTAGGGTCCCAACAAGACAAAGGAAAACAATAGGTTGTTGGCAACCAAAATACTCAGGTAAGTTCCAATCCTCTAGTTTAAAATAAATTTTCAATTCTATCCAATATGGGAGTAGGAGGATTATCAGAAGATATGGAAGCCCAGCACTTTCAGGCTAACCTTTATGACTCTCTCGAATCCCCATCCAAGTTAGGATCCACAAACCCTAATGCTAAAATTACTATAAACCCCATGGGCATCACAAATCCAAACCCTATTGAACGATCTCTAAAATCCACATCCAAGTTAGGATCCTTAAACGCCAATGCTGGAAATACTTCAAGCCCAGTGGGCATTCCAAAGCCAAACCCTAATGTTGAAGAACTTAGGAAGAAAGTTGAGGCATTGGAAAATAAAAAATCTCATCTCCCTAACATCATCACTAGGAGCCAAGTGAATCCTACTGAGGGGCCATCCCGCAGACTAGGGGAATATAGGAAAAAAGGAGAATATTTGGATGTAGGGGTGGAGATATGTGAAACTCTTCAGACTAAGGAATATTGCAGTCTGGTTCTGCAACAAATTACCTCCCCTCAGTTTAGTCCTAAATAAACCAGGAGCACTGTGAAGTCTCCTATAGATTTTGGAAGTGAAAAAATATGAGGGAGAATATCAAATGTTGATCATAAAAAAATTAAAACTGATAATGACATTACCAATGGAAAATAGAGAACCTTGTTTCAATAGGTTATTCCGGGTTTTGAAGACAACAAATTAGGAAAACCCCCTCGAGGGATTGGGAGAGGAAGAAATCCCAAACAATCTAAATGAATTTCCTCTCATGGAACATGAGAGGCCTCAATGGCCTGCCCAAACACAGGGAAGTCAGTGCAATAAAAAAATCAAGTGAATCCAACTATTATCATGTTGCAAGAAACAAAAACTAATGAGATTCAGTCAAAAAAATAGCAAAAAAAATATGGAATCAAGGGGAGATGGTTTGCAAATCAACCAGAGGAGCATCTAGAGGCCTTATGACTTTGTGGGATCCCTGGATAGTAGAAGGCACCATTATTCAGAAAGATGATAGGATTATTAGTGTTTTATTTAAGGAAATAAACAACAACAGGTCATGGATCCTTTCAAATATTTATACCCTGACTTCAATTCAAGGGAGAGCTCTACTGTGGGAGTACTAAGGCAATATGAGTGAAATCTTCCATAATGTCCCCTAGATTTTGGCTAGGGATTTTAACACTCCTCTTTACCCTTAAAACAAAATGGGTGGAAATGGACCACCTATCAGGAGCATAGATGAGTTCAATGACTTTGTGAACTCCAAAATTTTGATGGATGTAAAAATTAGAGGAGTGAATTATACCTGGAGCAATCAGAGGATAGGGTGTCACCTCATTCAAGAAAGGCTTGATAGGTTTTTTCTTTAAAGGGAGGCTACAAATTTGTTCGGTGATTCTACCCTGCAAGCCCTTCCTAAAATTGCCTCTAATCATAATACCATTTTTTTGGATATCCCTAACTCTCTGTCCTTAAATAAACCTTTTAGATTTCAATCTATGTGGATCAAACATTCTAGTTTCAGATATAACATAAGTCAGTGGTGGCAGCAGCCTGTCAGGGGTACTCCAACTTTTAAAATTGCTGGTAAATTAAAGTTTGTTAAGGAAAAGCTTCGAACTTGGAACAAAGAGGTCTTAGGGAACCTCTTTGAAAATAAAAAATAGGTTGTTGAAAGTTTGAAGATAATTGATCAGAGGATCCAACATGGTGATGTTGATGAAACAACTAGGCAGGAGGAACGAATAAAACTAGCAGAGTTTCATAACATTTTGGCCTGTGAGGAAATATATTGGAGGCAAAAATCAAGGGCTCTTTGGTTGAAATATGGAGATTCAAATTCCAAGTTTTTTTATGTCACGACACTTAGAAACAGAAGCAATAACAAGATAAAAATTTTAAAAAAAGTATATGGTTCTATTACTTAAGACTTAACAGAAATCAGAAAGGAGGCAGTAACTTATTTCAATTCTATCCTTGGTCAGGAATTGCAGTGCAATGAGGAGGCCAAATATATTCTCTTGCAATCCATTCCTAGCATAATAAATGAGGATATAAAACTTAATATTCTAGCTCCCTTTTTTGATGAGGAAATTAAGGAAGCCTTGTTTAGCATGGAGCCAGACAAAGCCCCGGGACTCGATGGCTTTCCCCTCATTTCTATCAAGCTTTTTGGGACATTGTAAGTGAGGATGTAATTTTTGTTTGTCAGAGAATTCCAAGTAAGCAATCTTATCCCAAAAGGTATCAACTCTACTTTTATTTCTATAATTCCTAAGAAGCAAACCCCTAAATCTATGGCTAACTTCAGGCCAATCAGTCTGTGCAATGTTTCTTACAAGATCCTAACTAAAGCCATTGCAAATAGAATGAGAGATATTTTGTCCCACATCATAGATCTATGCCAAGAAATATCTGTCTAGGGTAGGTCAATTCTAGATGGATTTATCACAGTTCATGAAACTCTGCACTCTGCTCATAAGACTAACAGGTCTATTTTTGCCCTCAAGCTTGATATGAACAAAGTATATGACATGCTAAATTGGGACTTTCTGATTGTTGTCCTCCTTAAGTTTGGTTTTCACAACCAATGGGTTAATTTTATCAAAGAATGTATTTCTAAAGCATAGTTATCAATTCTAGTTAATGGAACAACTGCTGGTTACTTTCAAAGTCACAGAGGAATTCGGTAGGGGACCCTATCAACCCCATGTTATTCATAATTGTGGTAGAAGCTTTAGGCAAAACCATAAAAAATACTTGCAATTCAAGGCTAATATTGGGAATCAATACAACATCTCTCACTAGGGTTTTTTCTCACCAAAAATTCGTCGATTATACCCTTATATTGACTAAGGCATTAGTGGTTGAGGCAAAAATAATTAAATACATCCTGCAACTCTACAAGGACGCTGCTGGTCAAAAATTTAATTTAAGTAAAAGCAAGTTATATTTATTGAACACCCCCATTCAAAGGTAAGTAAGGATTGAAATTTTTTTAGGGTGTGATATAGCAAACCTCCCCACTTCGTATCTTGGTATCCTTATTTTCATTGGTTCTCCGAGAGAGTCAATGTGGGATAGGGTTATTGAAAGAATTCAAAAAAAACTTGCTGGATGGAAAGGTCATCTTCTATTTTAGCAGTAAAGCTGACCCTCACTAAGGCCTCTCTTTAGAGCATTCCAGTCTATTTCCTCTCTGTTTTCAAAGCCCCTATGAAGGTTTTCCAAAAAATTGAGAAACTCCAAAAAGAATTTTTATGGACTGGATCAGAGGAGAAAAAAAGGATACACCTTGTAGGATGGACCAAAGTGTGCAGACCCAGGGAAAATGGGGGCTTAGGTATGAGGAGAATAGCTCATATAAATTTAGCTTTATTAGTTAAGCAAGCATGGCGTATCATTTCTGGTGAAGAAAATGAATGGACAACTATCATCAAACGAAAGTATCTTCAAAATATGGAATTTCTAAGTGACTCAGTTCCAATCAGAGGTTCTGCTTTTTGGAAAGCAATTCTTAATTGTAAAGAAATCATCAAAAAAGGTTTAAGATTGATTTTAGGTAATGGTGAGAGGATAAATTGCTGGAATGATAGGTGGGCTAAGAATGAACCACTGACACAATATCCTAACTTAGCCCGAATCAGAGATATCATAGAAGAACTCATTGGCAAAAAAGTCTCCGATTATATGGTTGAGGACAGAGGTAGAATGAAGTGGAAACAAATAAGAATTAAAGGATTTCAAGAAGAATAAAATGATCTTTGTAACATTCTCAGGCAAAATTTTATCCCCATGAGACCCAAGGAATATCAAGTGACCTGGGCTCCTACAAAAAACGGGCAGTTCACTGTTAAATCAGCTTACAAGCTTTTGCTTGATGACGAGGATTTTCTCCTCCAAAAGGACTTAGTTTGGATAAAAAATTTAATTCCTAAAATTGTAGTCTTTTCATGGCTGGTTATCCAAGGAAGAATTCTAACCATTGATAATATGATGCGTAAAGGTATTTGTATCACTAATATTTGTTATCTGTGCAGGGCTAATTAGGAGACCATTTATCACATTTTCCTTGAGTGCCCTTTTTCCTTGACTATCCTAAGTGGGGTTTTTTAGGCCTTCAATATTTCATGGGTTAAACCAGCCATCGTACTTGATTTGTTCATCTAGTGGCCTTGTCCCTTTTCAAGCCAAAGGCTTAGATACATGTGGAAAATTTTTCTCAATCACTATCTTTCACAGGTGTGGTTAGAAAGGAACCATAGAGTCTTTAATGAGTCTATCCATGACCATCAAAATATCATTGCCAAGATCCTATCCTTTGCCAACAAGAATGTGAAACTTATCCCTTTTGATAGCTATAAACCTCATTTGCAAGAGACCACGATTGCTCAATATTTAAGCTTAACCTTGTTAGATGAATCTATGCCTAGGGTAGTCAACCCCAGAGCCAATGTTAAGTGGTCTCCGCCTCCTACGGGTTGGTTTAAGCTTAATTTTTATGGAGCGGCTAAGAAAAATCCTGGCAGAGCAGGCGCTAGTGGCATTGTGCAAGATCATAATGGGAATATGATGCTTGCATTTTCTAAATATTTGGGAACAAGTACGAACAACGAAGCTAAAGCTAGAGCTATGTGGAGAGGCCTTCAAATGACTCAAGACTTAGAAGGCAATTTGATCATAGAAGGAGACTCTATGCATGTTATAAATCTCCTCAATAATTGGAAAACATCTCCTTGGAGGATTAAAACAATTGTTCAAGAGGATGGGATCATTTTCTAGGGAAGACAGGATAGAAAAGCCCAACATGTCTTTCGGGAAGCTAACAAAATTGCTGATAAGCTGGCCAATTTGGGTGTCAATGGTGATAGAATTTTCAAATGGGAACACGGTGTCCCAAGTTAAGTAGAGGAGTGTATTAAAAAATAATGCCAAGAATGATAGTCAAATTTACCAATAGGGAAGGCACTATAAGTTCGAAGGCTAGGAGTATTCCCATCTCTTTTTTGAATTGGACTCACAATAAAAATTATTTGAGTTGTCAGTCTTCGTGGATGCTACTTGGAAATACCACAAAGACTAATGGGGATAGTCACATGTCAGATAACATGGCTTCTAGTCATCTTAGTAATTTGAGGTTGGTTGATAATCACAAGGAAGGAAAGAAACGACAATATAAGACTTCGAACCAAAGCCACGTGGACCACCAGATAGCCACCACCATAAATCTAGTCAGTAGGTTCACTTCTCCAAGGCTGATTGGCCAAGATATTATATGGTACCAAAGCATATCATATATGGAAGAAAGCAATTACCAAAGGATTATTAAGAGTAACTTTCAATACAGAGCTTGTGGGAGTTTTTTTCAGTACTCTGTTATGTGTGTCTGCAACTTTTTGTTTCTCCATTGTCTCAAGGAAGGGATTCGTTTCTATTTATTTTTTGTAATTATGATGCATGTGTGTTTTCTTGGGGTATACCCAAAATGTTGTATGGGAAGTTTCTTTTTTATAACAGGCTATGTGCCTTATCGGATGTAATGGCTTTGGCGGTATGTAGATTTTACATATATAGGATCCTTAGTAAGGATATGTTCATCAATCAGCCCTGGGCTGATTTTTGTAAAAGGTTTTGGGTCAACCTGTAAAACCCGGTATTAATGCTATAGTATCTTATCTACCAAAAATAAATAAATCTTAAAATATTTCCATCAATATTTACACAATAACAAGATAACTTATATCTCTAACATAAGCATGCATTACAACTAGTTAATGGAACATAAACCAACTATCTCAAGAGATTAATCAGAAAGCATGAAATGCAACCCCAAGTTGCCATTAGACAATATAATCTTACATTGTACAATAACCAATATTCAATGTTTAATTGAATCATTACAAAAATATTGAGTTTCCACAACCTCAAAACTTTCAAGCTCTAAGGAGCCATATCCAAAGGTTCTTGATCCATCTACAAGTTTACAATCTCTTTGTGATGGGAAAACCACCATAGTCCTTATGAGGTATACTTAGAAATTAGAACAAATCTCTTATTCAATACAACTTATAACATATCATATTCAAAATAATGCAAGCAACCATGCATCATAACATAATCAACTACAAGAAGAGAACCCTACTTCTCTTTCAATGATTTTTTTAACTACCACCAATCTCAAGAATCAAAGTAGAATTTTTCCTTTCATCACATAAAGCATTAACAAAGAGAAATCCATACTCCTTTTAAGATGATTCTTTTACTATCCCAAGTCTAAAGAATCAAACAATAAGCTTTATTTCAATACATAAAGCATTAACAAAGAGAATCCATACTTCTCTTAAGATGATTCTTTTACTACCCAAGTCTAAATAATCAAACATAAAGCTTTCTTTCAACACATAAATTATTAACAAATAGAATACCATACTTCTCTTAAGATGATTATTTTACTACCCAAGTCTAAATAATCAACATAAAGCTTTCTTTCAACACATAAAGCATTAACAAATAGAATCCCATACTTCTCTTAAGATGATTCTTTTACTACCCAAGTCTAAAGAATCAAACATAATCTTTGTTTCCTTTTCATTAAGCATAAGCAACTTAAATAAATCTCCTATTCAACAAAAGGATAACAAGCAACTTCCACACAACAATAATCAATATTGCAATGATCAAGATATTCTAAAGTTACCATTTAAGTGCTTAATCATCATAAGGAAGCCAAGCACAAAGATTAAATCCAAACAAGGTGCACAATAAATTTTACAAAGGCCACAATCCAAGCAATCCAAGGCACACAAAAAAACCAAACCCAATATTTAAACCTTAAATTAGGATTAAATAATAAATTTGAGTTCAAATAAGAATAAAAGCATTAGGCAAGTGCCTAAATAAAACAAAAATCAAACCTAAGGTGGTGATGTGCTATTCGACATCAACCTATACAGTAAGGATGCATGGAACTCAATCATAATATAGTATAAGCCAAAGGTAAGGAATGATTATATCAAACATCAAATGACATAGCCAAAGGATAAACCATAGTCAACTCCAAAAATTACATGCGACATGTAAAAAACCCTAATCTATGTCCATGAACTTGTTTTTCCAAAGTAATGCATAGGTAGTACGGAACACCATCCATTTGACATATACTTTAGCTAGATAAAGGGAGAAAGGATGCATACCAACCATACGATGTTTGAAGGTATCTCCAATGAGGCACCTTCCATAATCAAGACAACAACAAAATGACCAATAAGACAAGCTAGACTGATCAAGGAATAAGGAAGGCATAAAAAACAAGATATTTACTAGCATAAATGAACACACATAGCATGGATATACTCATGCTCTACATCCAATGAAGAAATGAGAAAAAAACATGAAACAACATTCAACCAAAGCATTAACTAGATTAATGAAGTTAACATAAAGTGTAAGTAAATCCACCTGGTAAGAGCTATTTCTATGGTCCACATAGTGCTTGATCTAATCCATGCTTGGCTATTCTAATAGTCCTCCTAATATTCCTTTGATAAATCAACCAAATACCACCATACCTTTTGATCCACCATATTAAGGAGCAATGGAGAAATGGTGTGCATTTGGGCAAAAGTATTACAAAGAATGCTCAAGAACACATTCTTCCAAGAACCATCTTATTCCCATTAGGAGCCACTTTCTCTTATGTAGAAAGGTGGGTATTAATTTAGTTTATTAAAGCAAGAGCTTAGTGGTTAATTTAAAACCAACATTAGATTTTAACCCTTAACTTTAATATTCAAGGCCAAACTTTAGATTCATTTACATAACACCAATATCAATAACTCAAAAACAAAAACATTTTGCATTACATGTACATTGTATTTATTTGTATTGCTTGATGTTATTCAAGTTTACCAATGTTCTAATATCAATTCTAGAAAATAGGATCCATCCATCCATTCACCCATTACCATCCATTTTTCCCTTAAGTCAACATGAATCCTATTGACTTATTCACCCCACTCCATAATCCATACGATTTGGCAAAGCCAATTCCAATTGACACAAGCCTTATTAATGTGGACTAGATTTCCTCACCACCACCCTTTTCTAAGTTTAACATTTTCAAGGAATTAATAAGAGCTTCAGTCAACTACATTCCACGAACATAGTGTAACCTCCAAAAAGTCTCTTGCTATTTAGTTTATCTATTTCAATTCATGAAATAAGTGCAAATGGAAAAACATAGGTTGACAACAAGAAATGAAACAAATACAAGGAATCCTTTATTGATCTCAATGAAGCCAAGCTAAAAATTCATCCCTCTTAGGGATACCCATTTGATATGTCAATTACAATAGAGTTTCAAATCCCTCTCAAGGGTAGATGCAATCAAAATGCCTTCTAGGGTGACATGAACTGCTCTAGGGTGTCGATGACCCTCTTCTCCATGATTAGAGGCATTTTCCACCTTGCATCCCAAAACCCTATTAGTATTGCATGAAATAAACAACAAGAAACATTAATAGCAAAGGAGGCCTCTCTTGATGAGGCTTTAAAAGGGTGCTTGTATGAAAGATAACATGATAATCAAGAAATCAAGAAAGTGATTCTATGCATGTAAATTGATCTAAAACATGATAATCTACCATTAGAAACATGAAAGAAACTAAGATGCATCTATCTAAGCTCCTATTTCACCAATTGAAGACATGGAAGCATGAAAATATTCGTTATGCCTACACTACAACAATGAAGGGAAATTGTAATTAACTCCTAATTTATCGATCAAATGTCTCTAGAATACTGAATTAAACCTGAAGCATGATTAATCTAACCTAATTAAATAGACTGCAAAGTAAAAAAATAGGAAAATCAGGTGTAACCTATTGACCATGGGTCCTTCAAGTGGTGGGCATTGTTCACCATGGCTAACAGCCATGGTAGAGACTGAAGTAAGTTTTCCCTCCAAATCAAACCAATTCCTCTGATTCTCCTTGTCAAATTAATGGTCAAGGGTCTCCTCTATGTCCTCTAATAGATTTTGTGGTTGAATTGCTCAGTGAGTGCATGGATTGTACAAATTAGTTTTTCTTTGCTCTTCTATCTTCCTAGGATCTCCATGACAATGTGATCTCCAATTAGATAGCAAAATTATTCCTATCAATGCATGTGAATGAGTATGCAATTTGACAGGGCTTCCCTACTCAATTGATTTTTCTCTCTCTTCTTCCCAATTTGGAGGGGGATTATATAGCAATTGCCAAGGGGATAGGAGTAGCTTCCTCATGAAGATAATATTAATATTGGGCAGTTGAGCTTGTTGGATGGAAGGATCCATAACCTTCCTCACTCAAACCACTCCAATCTACAACCAATTGGTCATTGCAACCGATTTTTAGGTTGGATGAAGGCCAACTAATTTTGAGTCTTGACCGAGGCTGATATGCATGGTCAGTACTGCTAACCATGGGTGTCAACAACATCTAGCACTAACTAGGCAAAGATACCCAAATGAGTGGTAAAAACCACTGCTATACCTTGGATTTGTCCAAAGGTCTTCCATATGGTCTTCTAGCATGTCCCATATAAGTAGTTGCCTCAACATGAGGCGTTTTAGGTGTCTACAAATAGAGGTAACCCTTGTATATCAATTCGAATAAGGAACATAGTGCTACATCCATTGTTTCATGTGAAAGACAGCTTCATTTTGTGACCATTGTCCTTGACAGTGGTTCGTAGGCACAACCTAGAGTTTTAGACATTATTTTCCAAGTTTTAGCTTAGATTTGTTATTGCTTTTTGCCCTATTAATTAGTTTTAGCATAGATCTAGTTTCTTGAATGCATTTGCACTATTATTTCTTGAGTTATCCATGCATTTCTCATTTAGTTTTTCTACATTTTGATCTTATTATGCTTACATATCATGCTTCATAGATTTTCTAATAAATCCTCTTCACGAGAGGTAGCCCGTGCTACTGATATACTACTGTTGTTTCTTGTACATAGGATACAGATTATAAAACCAAGCCAAAGTGTTTAAAGTGGCATATCCCTCCAGAAAATAAGGTGAAGAAGGTGTCTATAAGCCCTTATACAAGTTTGTGTGTGATATCAGGAGGCCTGCAGAGTGCATCATCCCCTTGCAGGGGATACCATTACACTGCTTGTATTTCATTGTATCAAACTAGGTATCCCTAAGAGGGATCGATATGTAACCGAAATCCACATGAATAAATAAAATATATTTCTTGCATTTGTCATTCTTGTGTTATTTATGCTTTATGGTCTTTTATTTTGATATGATGTTGTAAGTAGACTAAGGGTGCACAGCTTCTTGGGGTCGCACAGATGGTGATCACAATAGGACTCCCACCTGGTTTTTTGTTTTTGTCTAATTTGTTGATGTTTTCATGTATTTTCGATGTGCAGGTCTAGTCGCTTTGGTTGATAGCGGCAAGTAGAGTTAGACCGCTTTTGAAGTCAATAGCCAGCAGCAGTCACTCTGGTCAATAGCGGCCAGTAGAAAAAGTACCACAGAGGTCAGTATATACTTCATCAAATGTGGATTTTATGTTGGGGGCACTCTCTAATTTTTTATCTTTCTCTATTTGTAATTTATTTTCAGAAAATAGCAAGTAAAACAACATTTTAATTTAAGAAAACATAGAAATTTACCAAAAGAAAAATACATTGAAGCTTTCTAGTTTTCTTAGATTTCTTCTAGTAATTGATAGGAACAATAAACCTCTATTTTCATGGTCTACCCTAGTATCCAACGGTCTAGGTTTTCATTTTTTAAGTTTTCTTGCATGCAGTACAACTAGTGGCTATTAATTCATAAAGTAGAAGAATGCATTCATTGAAAATTATTGAAATATTTAGATATGCATTTTTTGAATAAAAATGTTCTTTTCTTAGGCATATAGGGAAATATCATGAGTGCTCATTGATGCATCATTTTCCTTTATTCTAAAAAGAACCCCACACACCATGAATTACTTTAACACTAGTGAGTTTGAAGTCATGACCAACCACTAGTAGATTTCAACGAGGTGGCTTTCATATCCATTCGTTGTCTCAAATCCCATGTACCTATTATTATTGGCCAATATCAGCTCCAATATCTGTCATAACCCATGGTAAATAACATGTATCTCTCTTAGAAGATGTATATCACTAACTATAGGTGAACTGGGTGAGGACTGGGAGGACCTGTGCTCCTTGACTGTGGGTGGACTTCATTACCACATATTATAGGTTGGATTACGTGACCTAAACTGATAGGGATAAATATTTCTATATTTATATTCATTATCCATGGATAATAATACATATAAATATGGCAACATTATCATCCACGGATAGTAAATTAAAATATAGAAATATTTATCCCTATCATGACATTTATCTTATAATTGAGCAATGAATCGTTTGATGGATGCTACCTTTCCTTGTAGGCTTATTAACTCCCTAATGTTGGTAGGGGCATGTTGGAACCGATTCTTGCATCCATAGGATTTGATTGTCATGCTACAAAAATCTTCTTGAAACCAACGAGCTATTACAAACTCTGGTCAACCTGCCTCTTCGTTCTGTTAAACATGAATATTGCTAAAGGAAAACTACAAAATAGGTAAGAAAACCCCACCAATAATTCTATGATAAAATTTTGATTACACGCTCCAGATTAATATAACACTATAAGTATTAAAATGACCAAGCAATAAAATAACCATTCATTATGCCTTATGTAGATCGGTGCCTAGATTCATTGGGATGTTATAAAAATTTAACAACAATTCTATTATGAACATAGAGAATGAGGAAAAGGAAATTGGTGTTCATATATTTATTAGAATATCATAATAAAACTAAGAGTTAACCAATGAAAGAAATGTATATAATACATTCAAATAATGTAATCCATTATACAGTGACACACAAAGCTGAGACAAATATATGACAAGAATAAAACATAAAATTGTATTGATTTCATAAAATATTACATGCAGAGTGGGCATGATGCCTTTTAACTCTATTTTTCTAAAAAAACTATCAATACAATGAAGAGGACTCTGGTCAAATAATGTAACAGGTCTCTCCTACTCTCCTTGTTCCAATATGGTAATAGTAGAGTCTTTGAATCCTAGGCTCAATAGGATAGGAAATAAACTTAGCTTCTTGAGCACTTTCCTATCAAACTCTTGCATATAAAATGGAAGCATAAGAAATAAGAAAGTAAAAATAGACACATAAGGGGACACAACAACACAACTAACAGGGCACTCAAGTATACCTCTTAACAAAAATTTTATTATCTAATTGCTTGATGCAAAATCTGTCCGCAGTTGCTTCCTTTTATAGCTACTGGTTCTTGATTCTATTATTTTTGTTCTATTTTTGACCTTACACTTGTCAGCATCTTATTGAACTTATTCTATATGTTTTCCAGCTGGTGCAACTCTGAATTTATTGTCATGGTTCTTTTCTAAACTGAAGGGAGCTCTTCATTGATTAATTTGGTCATTTTTCTCTCTTTGTTGGCCCTAGAAACTAAGGATTCATCATTATAATTTTTCTTTTTGTTCTACTCATCCTAGTCACCATGATCTGCTGTCAAGGATTGACCAGGCTACTATTATGAATTTTAGATGAGGGACGGAGGGGAACCCGACGTAATGGCAAAGACAAGGGGTGACGTGCCAGTGGAAAATGGATGGAATTGCACTGATCACGTGATAGATTTAAGGGAGAAAAGAGGAAAGGGGTGGCTTCATACAATGGAAGGTGGTGAGATGGCACACTATGAGGACAAATGTCAAGATGGTTAAGTAAGAAGGCCTATAATGAGGGAGCCAGTGGTAAGTAGGAAGAAGGTGGGAATGGAAAACAATATCTGGAAGCATCTATAAGCTACTTCCATAACTATACTTCGTCGGAGTGTTTCCCTCATAACTATATTCCTTCGAAGCACGGATTGAATGAATTTCTACAAGTCAAAGCCATGCTTTCTTCTTCACATGCTTTCTTCATCTTAAATATTTACAAAATAGAAAATGAATACATTTATGTTATTTGTACTCCATTGTTTTGTTTTACTTATGCGTTTTATCTCTCCCTTACTGTCCCTTATTTATAAACTATGACTATGCTTTATAGTCTTATTTTGTGGTACATTATTATTCCCAAGAGATATACATGATCTGGTTGTATGCTTGAGCATCAGGATTTATCTTTTGTTTGGTCTGATTTATTCTTATCAAGGTACTATCTATGGGATTTGCTCTAATTTTCTTGAATCTTTCCTTCCCTAGGTATCCTTATGGATTCACAACGTATATGTGTACTATTTTGACTTCGTCTCTAGATATTGATCTTCATAGTGTCTTTTAGTGCACCTTGTTGTGAATGAGTCACCTCTTTGCTTTATTCCTCGATAAATTTTAGGGTATTTTTATGAAGTGATCATCTTTCTCTAAGAGCTTAGTCTATCGAATCTTTCTTACGGATGAGTCCACCGATTTTGCTGGTTTGTGATCTTCACAGGTTCCATCATGGCTACCTCTGGTATTATTAAACCTACAAGAGTGTTAGTTTCCAAAACTTTGAGGACATTGATCAGTGGTGATTTTATTTTTATTGATATCTTCATAACTATTGGGCCGAATGTTTGACCAAGTACAGTCGTTCAATTTGCCTTTGTTCAACCACTACCTTGGTTCCTTTATAACCTACAGGTTAGTTTTTTTTTTAAGCAAAAAACCCCTTGGGGGCCGCCTTGGTCTAAGAGACCATGAACAAGGTTTTCTACACCATCAAAGTCACCCGAGGGTCACACCCAACCCTACCTGTACCAACATTATCAATTCGATTTTGGGTACCCAATTCAGATTTTTGGTAGGGTGGAGATTCAAACCTAGGACCTCCCTTTGAGGATTGCTCTCTCCTCTCCAACTCACCTACAACACCTAAGGTATAACCTGTAGGTTAGTTAACTGAAAGAAACATACTTCAACATTTCCTTGTCTTTAATGTTGATTAATCAAAATAAATGTGGTGACTAATAACGTGCTAAGACCCTTTATTAAGTGTGATTTAATACTTTAATTAATTAGATGTTGATTTAATTATACCTTTTGATTTACCTTTGAAGCATGTGCCACCATTAGATCATTTTGAGGTAGAGTGCATCCATTGGATCTGTTAGAAGATGCCTATCAGTTTAGCCATGCTTGTATTCTATTGTGTTGATCTTGACTTGCTCGATGTGGTTGGATATTTTTAACCTCGATGGAGCGTTACCATTGGATTATTGTGATTGCTTTATTACTTTGACCTTTGATTGTGTGCGCTATCCTCAGATATTGGAAAGGATTAGCACAACCGTCGATGTCCTGGGACCTACATGATTGTTAGTGTACCTATTTTTATATAAACCTTTGTAATAATGTGGCATATTAGTCCTTGTTTAATCATGATTTACCGAAGTTAACCTAATGATTACAACCTTAACCTCATTGTATTAAACCTAGACATTATATAATTTGTTCACTTCTCTAAATGATCACCGTTAGATTATGTCATGATGTGAGCGCTACCATTGGATCTCCCGTATATACACAAGTTTTTAGCAAAAGGAAATGGAAATATTACCCATGTATCAAACCATGATTAAATGCTCTCTTTAGCCTCAATAATGCATTTTAAATAATCATTTTATGAAGGAAACCTTTTAGGTTAATCTTCGATCACTTTTTACAATGTGCACCGTTGGATCAAACGTTTATGAAATACTACCATACAATTCCTTCAATCTTTGTTGGGGTGTTTTATAGTGTTTGAGAGCATCCTTCTAATATTATTTTAAATAAAGCACATCTGTCAAATCTCCTGTAACTGCATACTTAATAACCAAAAGGGTGCATCATTAGATTTGATTAATCTCGATTTAAGCAGAAGGAGGGTAATTAGCAATGTATTATACCTTAATTAATGCATAATTAACTTTACCTTTGTCTTTACCCGATATATTACCGTTTCTTTGTTTCAGCATGGTCATTGGATCTTGATTGATGTTTGCGCGGTCGTTGATTTTGATCAACCTACAAGGTTAGTTATCGAGGGGCACATAATTTCAAACCTTGATTAATCCAAAAGGGGGAATAGTTAGCAACATGCTTAGACCCTTGTTAATCTTATTTTAATAGATTTAATTAACCTCTTGGGGGCTTTTACTTTTTGATGCACCTTTGTAAGAGCATCGTCATCGGATCAGATTATGATCGAGCATTGTTGGCGGATTCATCTGACATGCTCTATGTTTTAATTCAAGGGACACATACCCTTTAATAATTTATTAATGCTTATTTTAATGAGGTTTTCTAATTAAATCAAGCTCAACCATGGATCCTGAGTTTTCTTGAGCGCTATCATCCGATCTATCAGATTTTCTCACTATTTAACTTGAAGCTTTGACCCATGTTGACTTGTTTAAAGTTTTGACTCTTTGGAGAGTGTGCAGCCATCGGATTAGGCTTGGCTCAAGTGCATCCATTCAGATTGACAGAGTTGCATGGAATTTATTAATTTTAATCATTTCTGACCTTAGGTTATAATATTTTTAAATTTTTGACTTGCTTGACTTAACCTTCAGTTGACTTATCGGAGCGTCATCGTCCGATTAAACCAGATTCGAGCGTGGCCTTTGGATTTTATCTAAGGTGCTCAAATTTTATTTTTATGGGGTGCATGCCCTCAAGATTTTAATTAAAATACCTTAATGCTAACTTAATATTTTTGGACTTTAGACCAAGGTATTTAATTTGTATTTCTCCTTACTCTAGAATACCTTAGGGTTTTGAATTTTTATCATTTGACTTAGACCCAAGGGAGACTTATTTTAGGAGGTTCGGGGCTTGGATTTAAGAATATGATTAATAAAATTTTGCCCTATCCACTTTTGAGATATTTGAGTAATAAAAAGAGGCACACATTATTAACAACCAAGGTTAGAATTCATCAAACAAACCAATGAAAAATCAAGTTACTCACACCAACTGAAGAAGTGACCAGCATTATGAACATTTTGATTGAAACCAAAAATTTAAATTTGGGGGTTTCAAATTTGAGTCAAATTTGGTTCCAACATAGGCTTTGACTGGGACAAAGTGTTGAAAACATGAGGCACTTGAGAACCACATAATATCCTGGTTTTATTTGCAGAAAATGAACAAAAATAAAAAACTTTTGACTATTAAGTAAAGCTTAAAAAACATAAAAAAAACATTTTTTTTTTATATATACTGAAAAACTGTATGAACAACATGATATCAAAGCTATAGAGTATTTTAAAACTGTAATCCCTTTCATTCAATTTTGAAACTAGGATCAGATTTTTAGAAACAAATGAGTTTTATTTTATATTGTAATGCTTGTTTTAGCTAAGTCATAAGATATGATTACACAAATATTTGTCAAAATTATTTACTTCATCATGTTCATGCCCATGTGTGTGTTTGTGCATTCATTTTAATTTCTAAGTCTTTTAGAACCTTACCATATCTGAGAAAAATAGTTAAGCCTAATATGTGATTTCACTCTTTAAAAATGTTCACCATTCTGCAGGGCTCCACTACCAGTCAAGCGTTATATCCCCGGTGGAGTTGCTTCTAATACCATCTAGTTTTACCCTACTACCAGTCAAGCGTCTATAGCCTCGATAGAGTTTTTACAAGATATCTCAGGTAGTGACTCAATTTAACTTTATTTTTTATTTTTATTTCTCGTGATATAAGTACTTGGATATATAAGCAAATTGTGCAACGAGTATGCTTGAGTTGAGGATTAGTTTCTGGCTATAAAATATGAGTGTAATAATTTTGGGCTCAACCACCCTCTCAAAGATAACTCGGTTCTTCGAAACTTTGAAGTCACCTTAAGTATCATTTGTAATGTGAGGCTTTGACATGATGTTTCAATCAGCTTTTTTTTCCTTCTGTTTTATCTCATATCAAACAACTATTGCATAAAAACTCATATTTTGAAAATTGTAAACCTCATCAGAGTCTAAAATAAATATCCTTTTTTCTTATTGTTTTTGGTGGAATCAACAGTAATGTATATACTCATCAAGCTAAGAATATCATGTGTACAACAAACTCAGAATTAAACTAAACAAGAAAAGAAAAGCATAAAAATAAAAACACTTTGTTTTGGGGGTTTTTTGTTCTTTCCACTTTTTATTTTATTTTATTTTAATTACCTTCAACATGGATTGTATATTTTGAGGTTTTGGCAATTAATAGGGATAGCCATCATTTCACCCTACAAGTTTTGCAACTTATATGTATTCTACCTGATAACATGGGCTATTTGGTATGGACCAATCCATTTAGGTTCAAATTTATCTTTTTCACGATGCTTATCATTTTTAGGATCCCAATAGATGACTATATCTTCTTGAGAAAAAATAGTACCCTTGGTTTTTTTATTAAACAATTTCATGGTTTTATGGGTTTGGGTCTCTCTTATCTTCTCTTCTAATAGGACAATTTGGTCCAACCTTCTCTATATGGTATTGGGGTCTTTATGGTCTTACAGTAGGAGGAAAAGTGCTAATTTCTCTATTTTTTAAGGTAATAAAGTTTTCTCTCCATAAACTATCTCATAGGGGGTTCTCCCTGTGTTTCTTTTGATAGACAACCTATCAGCCCATAAAGCAAATTTAAGTTCACTGTCCCACCCTCTTTTGTTCTTACCTAATGAAATTTTTATTTTGGTTATTACATTATTATTTGATGACTCAGCTAGACCATTTCCTTGGGGGTAACAATTAGTAGAATGGGATAATTCAATTCCATATTTAGCACAAAATTCTACCATTTTATATAAACACAATATTATGCATTATTTGTAATTAGGTTTTGAGGAACCCCAAACTTGGTCAGAATTTTTTCTTCCAAGAACTTGATGATAGTGGTAGTATTGGATGTTTTCAAGGGTGCAGCTTCTACCCACTTGGTGAAGTAATCTATTGCAGTTATGATCCACTTGTGTTGGCTAGATGAATTAGGCTTGATATCTCCAATTAGGTCAATACCCCATTGTGTGAATGGTGCCTCAATGATTATTGGCTTCATGGTTGCCAAATGCTTCTTTCTTGCAAAAACTTGATAGTTATGATAGTTCCTACAATGTTTATATACATCTTTAAAAATGAAAGGCCAATAATATCCTACTCTCATTATTTTATTGGTTGTAGCTCTTAGAGCAAAATGTCCTCCACAGAAATCATCATGAAATTCATTGATTATTTTTGGGACTTCACTTTCATATAAACAGGCTAATAGTATTCCATCAGGGTGTTTCCAGTATAGCACACCATCATGTATGTAATATTTTTAAGCTTGAAGCTTGACTGACCTCATTCTGTTTGTTGACATATCTTTAGGGAATGACAGAGTTTGTAAGTATGACAATATTTCTTCATACCATTTGCATTTAGTATTATTGATTCTTCTGACATCATATGCCTCATATATTGTGAAAACATTTTCAAATCCTTCTTATTTTTTGGCCAATAATTTTTCTAAACCCTACCCTTTGACAGTTTTAACTATTTTGAATTTAGCATCATATTGCAGAGGCTTTACTGTCCACCTTGCTGGTCTTCCTAATGGCTCTGATTGGGAAAAAATATTTTTTATTGCTATAAAATGGATACATCAGTAAACCTTATTTGAGCCAAATATACCTTTTAAGTGTTCTAAATATTGTATGACTGCATAAGCATGTTTTTATAGCAAGGTGTATTTAATATGTGCTCCTTTTAGCCCTGAGCTCATGAAGGCTATTGGCCTTTAATTATTTTCATCATCCTTATGTGAAAGAACTACAACAATAGAATGTTCAGATGCATAAGAGTAGATGTTAAAATCCTTTGCATAATCAGGGTAGCTTAGGGTTGGTGTGGTTGATATGGCTTATTTAATCTTGTTAAATGCTTCCATATTTTCCACTATCCATTTTATTTCTCTAGTTTTCTTAACCATGTCATTTATGGGTTTGGTCATCTCTACAAAATTTGGGACAAATATTCTGATGAAATTTATCTTGCCAAAGAATGACCTGATTCCTTTTAAATTTATAGGAGGGGGAATTTTGGAAATGGCTTCAATTCTGTCTAGATCAATTCTTATTCCTTTTTCTAAAACTATATGTCCTAATAACTTCCCTTGTGTAGTCCCAAATATGCATTTCTTGGGATTTAAAGATATTAAAAATTCTTTTCACCGATAAAAATTTGTAGTTAAGTGTTCTAGATGATCCTATAGATTTTTTGAAAATACAGTGATATCATCTAGGTATACAACTACAATTTTAAACATCAACCCTTTAAAGGTAAAGTCCATTGCTCTTTGAAAAGTAGCACCTACATTCATTAGTCCAAAAGGCATCCTTAAATATTCAAATGTGCCCTAGGGTGTAGTGAATGATGCCCTATGTCTATCTTCTGGATTTATCTGAATTTGATTGTACCTTGAAAATCCATCTAACAGAGACAATCTTGTTGAGCCAACTACTGCTTGCAATAGTTGTTCCATGTTGGATAATGGATAATTATATTTTAATGAAAACTTGTTTAAATTTCTAAAATCTACATAGATTCTAATATCCCCATTCTTTTTTCTGACTGGTACTAAGTTGGATATCCAGGAAGAAAATCTTACCTTTTTGATTATTTTGGAATCCAATAACTTTTGTACCTCCTTTTGCATTATTGGGTGCAAAGTTGGATTGTACTTCCTCTTCTTCTATCTGAATGGTTTGGAATCTTCTTTTAGGGATATTATGTGTGTCATTACATCTATTTTGAATGTTTTCAGATCTTCATAAGTCCAAGAAAAATGTTCTTTGTTCTTTTTCAAGAAATTGATATATCCAGCCTTTTCTTTAGCAGGTAAAGCCATGTCTACTTTCACTATTCAGGGTTATTTCATTAAACCAATGTTAATATCTTCAAATATTACTTGTCTGTGTAAAGTCTTATAGGATTTATCAAAATTATCAAATAGAATTTTAATAGAAACCAATCCTTTGGGTATTCTATTAGTTTTCAAATAGATTACTTCTACTGGCTCTCCTATTTGGTCTTTTAGATTTTATTCATATTTTTCATCACAGATTACATTTGCATACTGATTTTGTAGAGTCATAAAATATTTAATATTTATGTCATCCTAAGAGACCTGTAGATATACTATGTTATCTGGCACATAAGGTTTATAAACTAAAATAGTTGGGAATCTGTCCATATATTCTGTAGTTATCTTTGGGTGATCTAGACCTAAGGCATTTACAACTAAAATATCGGTAACACGATTTTGTTCTCTAGTAATAAATGAGATATTGAAAGCTAAGAACTTATCAATTTCTTCTAATACTGCATTTCTATATTGCTTAAGCCTAGGATGTTTAGTCTAATATTTACCTTTAATCTATAGTATAATAAGCTCTACATCCCCTATTATAGTCAAGTAGTTAATGCCTAATTTTTTTGCTTTCCTTAGCCCTAGTAATAAATCTTCGTACTTGGCTACATTATTTGTGTAAGGAAATTACAGTTTGTAAGGAATGCCAAGGTATTTTCCTTTAATATCAGTTAAATTTACACCTGCACCTACACCAAACTGTGATTTAGCTCCATCAAAATACATGAACCACATTTCTTGAGTCAAAAATCTATTTGATTCAATATATACTATTTTTATATCTTCTAGATCCATGTTCTTTGCTTCTGGTACCTCAACCAGGAATGGGTTGTGCCATATTGAATAAACTCCCATCCCTTTTTCTTCCATAGAGTTAACTAATTTAATCATGGTTTCATCTATTTGAATTAACTCTATAGAGTGTTTGTTGAATGGTTCCCTTCTCAAAATTATATTCTCCTTATTTGATATTGGGATTGTAGCATAGGACCAGTCCAATTGAATTGATCCTCCCAGTTGTTCTGCCTAATGTCTACTGAGTAATAATGAGAAAAATGGGTCAACATCAACTACTGCAATATCCATGACAATGCCCTTTTTGGGGTGTTGATCTAGGAAAACTAACAATCCAGTTATTACCCCTACATAAGGAATTTTCCTACTATGCATTATAGAAACAGGGGCAGAATCTCTGGTATAGATTAATCCCATTTGATCAGCTATTATCTTAGGCATGATATTATGTGAAGCTCCATTGTCTAGAATGCAATTATGAATCACATATATTTCTCCTTCATCTGAATTATATCTTAATGACACATAGAAGGGTCTGAAAAAGGATGGTGATCTTGTATCATGTTGATTTTGTCTAGTAGCATGGCAAGTTGGGTCTTCTTTTTTCTCTACTAATCCAAATATTCTACAGACTTATTCTCTGTACTGTTGAACTTTCATATGTTCCCCAAATGTGATATTAACCTTTTGCTTACTGATTTTTGACCCAACATCAAATTCTATCTTTTTTATATCTAGTGGTTTATTAATTTCTTCTTTGGGATTATCTTCTTCTAATTCTATTATTTCAAGAATAATATTTTTAAGGTTCCTATCAGTTTTATATTTACTGATATTTTTATTGGTGAAAGTTTATTTTCTTATTTCACTTGTAGAGGATTTCTCTGTCCTTTCAGGGACTATTCCATTCCTTAAATTTAGAACATGGTTTGCCGCTAATTATTCAACCTCTTGAGTAGTGGGGATTAATTTCCCTTGATTCATCTTATCATATCTTGACTCATGTGATTTCTGCAATATTTTAGTTCCTTTAGTTACTAAAATTTGAGGATGATGATTTGAAGCATACTTGTCCATATCTTCTTCAAACAACCTTTCTCTGGATTCATCTTCAATATACCAACAAGCATTAATTATTATATCCTCTTCTGATTATGCATGCATGTCTACATTACTATGATTACTTAAATGGATTCCACATGCATCAGGGTTATGGGGTCCATCACAAGTAGAGAAAAAATAGGAAAACCCCTCTGCTACATTAGTAGATGGTATAAGGTTAGGAACACTATTCTAATCTCTGTCAGAGTCTCGGTTTTTCTAGTTATTTTTCCCATTATTCCTACTTCTATTTCCTTCTTCAGAACCATTGTTGTTTCCCCAATTCCTATTGAATTTTTTCTTGAAGGGAGAACGATTATCAACATGATATTGGTCTGTCTATGAAGATTCACCATTATTTCCATATCTTTCAATTCTTGCTAACCTGTTGTTCACATTATTGAAAATCTTAGTCATTTGAATGGTCAATTTCTCCACTGGATCAATTTCAGTTCTTATTTGTACATCAAATGCCACCCTTTTGGGTTTTCTCTCAGGTAGGTTGACTTCTAGGGAATAGGGCTTCATCTTGCCACTGTCAAGCATATTTCTTTCTATATCCATTGCTTTTTCCATACAACCATAAATGGTAGTGGCTTGTTCTTGCCTTAACTCATAGTTAAAATCTCCTTGAAAGACATTCTTATAAAAATAAATATATTGAATATCACTAGGTCTAAGGTTGGCACGGATTTTGTTCCTAGTCTTTGAAAATATTATGTTGAAATCACTAATCGCCTCATTTTATTTTTTCTTCATAGTGGCTAGCTCAGTTAATAGTGATTGTTTACTTTTCATTTCACCATATTTCTTTAGAAACACAACTTCCATTTTGGTGAAGTTAGGGATATCATTTTTAGGAAGGGAATTCAACCACTCTCTAGCGTCTTTTTCTAAAGTCTATAAAAATAGTCTCAATACTACATCTTCATGTTCAACTTCCAGACTATCCATTGCATACAAGAAACTTTTGATATGATCTTCTCCAGTCACTACACTATTTCCTAAAAATTTAGGGAGGTATTTGTGAGCTTTATTGGGTAAGGTATTTAAATCTATGGGTAATACAAAAGGCCTATATCTATTAGTCCTCCATAAAAGAACATTAACCTAGGCCATTGCTACTATAGGATTCAGATTCACAGTAGTAACACTTACAAGAATGTGAGGCTGAGTAATATGGATATGATCTAATGGATTATTTACCTCAGTATTACTATTATAATAATAATCACATATATCTTCTATAACATAATTTAAATGTTCATCTATAGTAATAATATTTTGATTTTTCTTTATGTACTTTTTACTGCTAGAATTTGATCTACTATTATAAATAGTACTCTTGAAAAGTGGAGTTTTCTAGGTATGTATAAATACCTCTGGATTCTTGAGTTCTGGAAATAGCTCCGTACCACTTATAGTGTTTAAAGAATTTATACGAAGCAATAGATCATTCTCATTAATTTCGAATATAAAGGTTACAATGTGGTTACAAGTTGGTTCTAACCAACTTGGTGGTTAATCAACCAAATTGGAGAGCGCCTATGAGCGCTACTTTTGTTTATGCCAATAATGTGATATAACATATTCTAACATCCCCCCTTATTACATTAGTGGCAAATCCCAATTGTATCTCAAAATTTTTCATATTTGATACGCCCAAGTGCTTTGGTAAAGATATCTGCAACTTGATCATCAGTAGGAATGTATTGAAGTTGTATATGGTGCTTTGGAACTTCATCTCGAATAAAATGACATCTGGTATCAACATGTTTGGTACGTTCATGAAAGATTGGATTTTTGACAAGATTCAAAACACCTTGATTGTCGCAAAACAAATGAAGAGGAAGATTCTTTGGAAGGCCCATGTTTGTAAGAATGCGACTTAACCACATTATCTCGCAGACTGCTTCACTGGCTGCACGATATTCTGCTTCTGTAGAAGATAAAGCAACCACATGTTGCTTCTTACTGTGCCATGAGATAGGTCCAGATCCTAGATGAAAAACATATCCAGAAGTGGATTTACGATCATCAATAGATCCAGCATAATCCGAGTCTGTGTATCCTAGTAAGAAAAAATTATTATTCTTTCTATATTCCAGACCATAATTTGTACTACCATGAACATAATGAAGAACTCTTTTTGCTGCTTTCCAGTGAGTCATCTTAGGCTCTTGCATGAACCTTGAAAGATATCCCACAACAAAACTGAGATCTGGTCCGGTATTTGTCAGATATAGGAGACTCCCAATCAATTGGCGATAGAGAGTACCATCTACCTGAGGTGACTCATCATATCGGGATAACTTAAGTCCTTGCTCCATGGGAGTTGCCTTTGACTTACAGTTAGTCATCCGATATTTTTCTACTAAAGTCTTGGCATATTTCTTTTGTGTTACTCTAATATGAAATTTTTGCTGAGTAACTTCTAAACCAAGACAATAGTGCAGAAGTCCTAGATCTGTCATTTCAAATGATTGCTTCAAGTCATTTTTCACTAAGTCAATCATTCTTTCTGAGCTTCCTGTGATGATCAGATCGTCCACATAAAGTACAAGAATCACTATATCAGAACCATTTTTCTTAATATAGAGATTTGCATCTGAAGGACTTCTTATGAAACCATGTTGCACAAGGTGACTGTCTATCTTGATATACCAAGCTCGAGGAGCTTGTTTTAGCCCATACAATGATTTGATCAACTTGCATACTTTTTGTTCTTGCCCCTCAACCATGAATCCTTCTGGTTGAGTCATGTATACTTCTTCTTGTAAGTCACCATTCAAGAAGGCACTTTTAACATCCATCTGATGCAATTTCCACCCAAACTGAGCTCCCATGGCACAAAGTACACGAATGGTAGTCATTTTTGCAGTAGGGGCAAAAGTCTCTTCATAATCTATGCCTTCTTTCTGAGCATATCCCTTTGCAACAAGCCGGGATTTATGCTTATCAATAGATCCATCTGCCTTATACTTCACTTTGAATACCCATTTGCAGCCTATGGGTTTCTTTCCTGTTGGTAGATCGACCAACTTCCAAGTATTATTTTTAAGGAGAGATTTATGTTCTACATCCATGGCCTCTTTCCACTGTGGTTCATCAAGTGCAGATTGAACCGTTGTGGGTTCATTTGTATTCAATGTAGACATATAAATTTTTTCTCCATCCTTATCTTCTTCTCTATCATTTTCTGTACCCACTGACAAATCATCAAAGCGTTGACAAAGTTCGTCAACCTCTGAAGTAGATTCCTCTGCTCTCATCTGTTGAGTCATACTGTGAGTACATGGCCTATCAAGAGATAGATCGGGAAGAGATTTCAACTTAGCATCTCTCAAAGTGCTAGTATACCATTTTGGTACTTTCTATTTTTGTTGTAGAAGTTGAACCTCCTTCTTAGGCTCTTCTTCATCTAGGTATACAATTGTGGGTGTGTCTTTTGATGTGAGAGCTTCATCAAATACAACATCTCTACTTACATGTGTCTTCTTGGTCTTAGGATCAATCAATCGATAACCTTTTGAGTACTCATCATAGCCAAGAAAGATACACTACAAGGTTTTCTCATCTAGCTTCCTCCTTTTCTATTTTGGAATGTGCATGAATGCTTTACATCCAAACACCCTTAGATGAGAAATGGAAGGTTTCTTACCACTCCATGCTTCTTGTGGTGTTTTCCCTTGTAGAGCTCTAGTGGGTGCTCTATTTTGGAGGTATAATGTTGTGTTTATTGCTTATGCCCAATATTGATCCTCAAGATGTGCTCCCTTTAGCATACATCGAACCATTTCCATAATGGAACGATTTCTTCTTTCTGCAACACCATTCTGCTGAGGTGTATAGGCGGTAGTCAGTTGTCTTTTGATCCCATGTTTCTTAAGGAACTCTGAAAACTCTTCAGAGGTGTATTCCCCCCTCGATCTGAGCAGAGGGTTTTTATCAAACATCCCGACTCCTTCTCAACAAGTTTCTTGAATTGTTGAAAGTAGAGAAACGCTTTTGATTTCAACTGAAGAAAGAAAACCCACATCTTCCATGAGTAATCATCAACGAATAGTTGAAAATACTTTTTCCCACCATAGCTGGTTGGCATAGGACCACATAGATCGGTATGTACCAGCTCTAAAGGATTTGTAGCTCGAGAGGAGCTAGCTTCAAAAGGTACTCGGTGTTGCTTCCCTGCTAAGCAATCTGAGCAAACTGGTAAGATAGATGAAAGAGGTGGAAGACCCTTCACCATCCCATATTTGTGTAATTCAAGCAAATATCCAGAACTGAGATGCCCATAACGCCGATGCCAGAGAGAGGTGGCCTCCTTTGTAGTTGCAGCCAAAGCAACATGTGGAGTTGAAAGAGCATCGAGAATAAACAAGCCATGTTTGTAAGATCCGGTTGCAACATGTTTTCCACTGTGTGTGATAAAACATCTCTTCTTGCCATTGACAACTCGAAATACAACCTCCATGTTTCTATCCAACATTTGTGTGACTGAAAGCAGATTATTGGCTAAGCCTGGAACATAGAGAACCTTTTCAATTTGACAATTACCATCAGGAAGGGACACAAAAATATCCCCTTCTCCCTTTACTTGATACACTTGATTGTCAGCAATCGTGACTGGCTTACCCTCTTTCTCCACAAAAGTATCAAACCAGGATTTATCCCCAGTCATGTGTTTGCTAGCTCCTGAATCAATATACCATACAACATCTATCTGGGAAGACGAAGTATGAGTCATGAGCACCTTGTGTGCTCTTTCAGAGTCAGAATCTGAATCGGACTCAGGAGAATTTGAGTCTGAGTTGGATTCAGCATAAGCAACATGGCCTTTAGATTGCTTATGCTTATTGTATTTTTGCTTGTTCTTGCCCTTCTTTTGTGAACCTCTTTCGTTTGGTTGCTTGTTTTTGAACCAACACCTGTTGGTGTCATGGTTATTCATGTCACAAATTTTGCAATATTTTGTATCTTTTTGCTGAGGTTGCTTCCCTTTTCCTTTGGAAGAAGCACCCCCTTTTTGAAACTAGCCTTGCTTTTTACCACTTTGTTGTGTGGAAAGAGCATTATCTGGCACATCATCTTTCTGGACCTGAGTTGCCTCCTCAGTCTGAAGCAAGTTTACCAGTTCCACAAATGATACTTGTCTACCAGAAACATTGAGAGAAGTGATCAACATCTTGTAGGAACTTGGTAATGCTCTCAAGATGACAGAGTTCAAGACATCATCATCCACAGGTTTTCCCATAGCATTCAATTTTGCTTTCAAGTCTGCCACTCTGCAAAGGAATATGTCAACTGTTTCTCTAGAACTCATACTGAGATTATGTAGTTGAGTTTGAAGATGGAGAATAGTGGATTGATTCTTTCCCTCATATACTGTGATCAGGGCATCCCAGGCGATCTTACTAGTTTTTGCATCACAAATATGAGGCTGCACCTCATCTGTAGTAGCAAGCAAGATAAACACGAGACTCTTCTTGTCTCTCTTATCCCAAGCATCTTGATCTGTCCCTGCTGTCTGAGGACATTTTTCAGTACCAGTGACTACATCCCATAAATCTTCCAACTAAAGTATGGCTTTCATATTTGTCTTCCATGGAACAAAGTTAGGACCTTTCAACAATTGTGAATCTGAGAGATACTTATGAATTGTGGCCATTATGAAGGTTCCTTATATCACCAATTTGGTCCCCCTTTCTTTATACCTGCCAGATATTTATACTGTAACCATTCAATATATACCCGCCCTTACGTGAGGGAAACTATAGGTATATAAGAACAGTATACTTCTCAATATGTACTCGCCCTTACGTGAGGGAGACTATAAGTACATACGAGAAGCACAATATATTGAACATAGGCGATACTGAAAGGGCATCGTGTTGTTAATGACACCTACCATAGAAAGTTTTATTCCGCATGCGTGGGGCGTAACTTCCCCTAAACACTTTGGAAAAAACTTTCGTCAGGATTTACGCCTAACAACAATCACGATGTGGGTATGAAATGGGAAAAAAAACTGGTTTGCCTTATTTCTCCTCGACGATTTATAGAGAACAAGCTCAGACGTCGTTGTTGCAGCTATATTAGGTGGCGAATACAGTAGTCCAAAGCACGACAACATTACTTGTAAGTGTGGACCAGAGGTATCTCAAATACCGAACGTTGTTGTGCAATAAATTGCACAAATAGGGTATAAATTTGGGGTCTTATATTTTGTTTAATTTATGATTGTGAATGCAAGAAAATAGAATATTTAAATGCAAAAGAAACAATCATAAATGCCCACAAATTTTAGCTCCTATTACCAATCTAGCAATTATTCTGCCAAATGGTTTGAATTCCCCCCTTTATCTGACAACTTTGCAAATGAATCATGTGAAATCTTCCCCCCTTCAATTTGCAAAATAGACAGGAAGAGAAAAAAAATACCTAAAAAAAACCCCCAAAAAAAAATTGGAGCCTTCAAGGCATCAATTTTGTTGTTTTTGAGCGTCAAAGAGACCCTCCGGGCGTCAACGGGATGGTGCGGGCGTCAACGGGACTGTGTGGGCATCAACAGGCGTCATTCACTATCAACAACGCCCTGCAGGCGTCAATGGCGCCGTGCGGGCGTCAACGGGACTGAGCGGGCATCAACGAACCTTGCGGGTGTAAAAAAAACAACCCGCCATCATAGTGTTAAAAAAATCCTAGAAGGGATTTGAAACCGCAACCTTCCGCCAAACAGGAACCGCTCTTACCACGGGAGCCAGTCGGCCCGATGAAACAGATTACGCAACAGGGAATAATAACAGCGTTGCGGCCAGGGAAGGGAAAAAAAATTAATAATCCCACATGGCCTGTGCGGCCACTGTGGGAGGCTTTAAGTTGGGCGGAAAGCAATAGAGCTTTCGGTTACCTTCGGGCAACCAACCCCGCCCTTTTTGGCCTCCGCAACCGTTGACCCCCTTGTCCCCGAACCATCGCCTGCGTCCTCTGCCTGCGTGCCACACGCGCCTGTGTTCCTCGGTCTGCGTGTTGTCAGGGTCTGTCTGCTGTCTGTCGCCCTCCGTCCGTCCTCAGGTCCCGTTGGCTGTCTGTCGCCCTTCGTCCGTCCTCAGGTCTGTCTGTTGTCTGTCGCCCTCCGTCCATCCTCGGGTCCCGTTGGCTGTCTGTCGTCCTTCGTCCGTCCGCAGGTCTGTCGGCTGTCTGTCGTCCGTAGCTCTGATGCCATAAAGAATTTAGACGAAGCAATAGATCATTCTCATTAATTTCGAATATAAAGGTTACAATGTGGTTACAAGTTGGTTCTAACCAACTTGGTGGTTAATCAACCAAATTGGAGAGCGCCTATGAGCGCTACTTTTGTTTATGCCAATAATGTGATATAACATATTCTAACAGTGTTCGCCAGCATGTTCTGCTCTCTCCTTTTTTATTTTATCTTCTAGATTCATTCATTTAGAGTTGCTAGCACCAGGGTGCAGAAAGAAGAGCATATGCTTTTATCAAGAATGCTTGATATTATCACTCATCCTCATAGGATTCAGTTCTTGGGATAATTCAATAAGATCATGAAACGTAAAGAAAATCAATTTGAAAAACATAGGTAAAATAAAGAACGTAGAAAATGTAAAAATTAAAATGAAAGTTCTGTATTCTAATGGTGCCAAAAAAATTATTGGCATCTACTTGACGGGCTAGTTTAAAAAACTAGCTAATATATCTCATTAAAGCACAAAAAGTATCGCTCAAAAAATAAACTTATAAATAAATGTATTTAACATGTAAGTTCATTCCCCGACAATGGTGCTAAAAAACTATTGGAACCGATTCTTGCATCCATAGGATTTGATTGTCACGTTGCAAAAATTTATTTGAAACCAATGAGCTATTATAGACTTTGGTCAACCTGCCTCTTTGTTCTGTTAAACACAAATATTTCTAAAGGAAAACTATAGAACGGGTAAGGAAACCCCAATGGTAATTCTATGATAAAACTTCGATTACATGCTCCAGATTAATATAACACTATAAGTATTAAAATGACCAAGAAATAAAATAACCATTCATTATGCCTTATGTAGATCGGTGCCTAGATTCATTGGGATGTTATAGAAATTTAACAACAATTCTAATATGAATAGAGAGAATGGGGAAAAGAAAATTGGCATTCATAGATTTATTTGAATATTGTAATAAAACTAAGAATTAACCAATGAAAGAAACATATATAATGCATTCAAATAATGAAATCCATTATACTGTGACACAGAGTTGAGACAAAAATATGACAAGAATAAAACTCAAAATTGTGTTGATTTCATAAAATATTACATGTAAAGTGGGCAGGATGCCTTTTAACTCTGTTTTTCTAGAAAAACTATCAATACAATGAATAGGACTCTGTTTAAATAATGTAACAGGTCTTTCCTACTCTCCTTATTCCAATATGGTAACAGTAGAGTCTCTGAATCCTAGGCTCAATAGGATAGGAAATAATCTCAGCTTCTTGAGCACTTTACTATCAAAATTTTGCACAAAAAAAGGAAGAATAAGAAATAAGAAAGGAAAAATAGACATAGAAGGGAATACAACAACACAACTAAAAGGGCAGTCAAGTATACCTCTTAGAAAAAATTCTATTCTCTAATTGCTTGATGTAGAATCTGTTCACAACTGCTTCATTTTATAGTTGTTGGTTCTTGATTATGTTATTTATTTTTTATTTCTGACCTTACACTTGTCAACATTTGATTGAACTTATTTTGTATGTTGTCCAGCTAGTGCGGCTTTGAACTGACTATCATGGTTCTTTTTTGGATTGAATGGAACTCTTCGCTTATTAATTTGGTATTTTTGCTATCTTTGTTGGACCTAGAAACTAAGGATTCATAATTTTATTTTTTATTTTTGTTTTGCTTGTCCTTGTCACCATGATCTGCTATCAAGGATTGACGAGGCCGCTATTGTGAATTTTAGATGAGGGACGGAGGGAAACACGACGTGATGGCAAATTATGAGGCTTGAAAATGGCTCATTTTTACACTATGTTTGACATATAAAAACTATCATATTATTAAATTAAATTCCAAATAGTTTATTAGAATATATATTTTTTAAGTGTTTGCATGATTTTATGTTAGGATCATTATATCTCTGTTTTTGACTATTTTCAGCATTTTGTGACTGCTTTTGCTTGATTAAGTAGCAAATAAAAATATGCATTTCAAACAACCAAATGTGGTATGCTTATATCCATTAACTTCACAATGGTTTATGAATGTTTTCATGCCCTTAAAATTGTTTGAAGTCCATATTGAAGCCAAATTATTAGGACTATCATAAATCTAAAAATCTAAAAAAAATAGCCATATAAAAATCAGCAAGCTGCCACTTTATAGGAACACCTTGAAGTTGTCAAGAAAAGCATGAGGATATGGATGGAATGAGTTCAAAAAGACTATAGAAGACATTTGAACTATTTATAAGTATTTCCACATGGTATAAATAGGTAGTAACAGGGTATAATAGAGCAGGGACAATTGTGCAGCACTGTTGCACTATTTCAGCATGGTTACTTGGTGAATGAAGTGTATAAATTCAGTAGCAAATTGATGTACTCCTTTATGTTGATATTTGAATAATTTTTCCATGTTATAATTTGTTTTAATTTGCAAGAAATACCAATATTTTACAATTGTGCAACAGAGCTGGAAAATACAGTAATTTACCATGTAAATTCTAGCAAGCTACCAATGAATGGCAAGACATGGAATTCACACATGGAGAGGAATTAAGGCTATTGTAATTTGATTCTGATGGGTAATCCACCTGAGAAATATAGCTAAAATCATTTGAAGAGCATACATTTCGTCATTTTGAAGATCTTCGAATTGAACAGGCATCTTCAGATAGAGAAATACAGTCTCTTCAAATTAAGAAATACAGTCTCTTTGGATTGAGCCACTTAACTCCGGATTGAGAACAAAAAGTGCTTTTTGAATTTTTGAATATTTTTTTATGGTGGAAAAATATAAATAAGGTTGATAATATTAAGAGAAAATATCCCCCAGCTATCTTTGTCGTCCTTGCCGTCCAAAGCCACCATTCATGGAAAATGATCAATTGATCCTCTTCTAGGAAAAACCCAGAAATAACTGTAGCATAATAGGAAGTTGTTTGCAATTTAGAAATGGCATATTATGAAGTGGATAAATATATGTGAAATATTTTTAGACTCCTCCCACGTACTCCCACCACTGAAGATGCTTTCTAAGGGCCAATGACTACTACTACAACACAAACTATCCAGATTTGCATATATTTCAGATCCAAAATTATTGGCAAATCACTGTAAAGTAGCACATAGGCTGATTTGAGCATGGGATATGTTGTAAATATTTATATAAATAATACAAATCCCTCCTTGGTTGATCCAGTTAGGAATTAGAATAGAGGAGAGTTTTCAATAGCAACAATTAGGACTGTACAATAATTTTTTGTAACAGTTTTCAACATGTTTTGTCATCAATAAAAGTGCAGTTATTTTATCATTTTATGTTTTGAGTGTTAATTAGTTAAGAAGTGCTTTTCACCTCCTTCTAGATCAGGAATTATGGGCCCACTTTCATATCTAGAAGGAGGATTTTTATGGCAGGTTTTAATCTGTAATTTTGTTGCAGTAGAATTAATAGATTACTTGTCAAGTTTACTTTTCTTATTTTAAGTTTGTATAATGTTCTTTATGTTTTCTATTATGTTTGTATATAGCATTTGTGTGTGTGTCAGCTGATAAATTATATTAAGCATTTTTCCTTTGCTTTCCATGTTTTCCCTGCATTTTTGTTTTAGCAACTTTCCACTTTCAGCATATTTTATTTTGCTGTCAATTCTTGTAGCAGAAGCTTGATGACCTTTTGTGGTAGGACATTGATAGGTATTTTTAGCATAAATTGCATTTACAAGCACCATTTCAATTATTCAAGAGTAACTAGGTTTCAATTATGCAAATGTAACTTAGGATTTCATTTCAACAACATTTAAATTCAATAATTTAAATTTGTTGGCAATTTTGGGTACATTGGGTACATTGCCTTTACTCTAAGTGTAGATGTTGTCATTGATGTCAAGAAGGTCTTGAAGCAATTTGGTTTGATGTAAAAGAATGTGTCTTGATGAAGGTTTCAGCATGGACAGTGAGCTTCCAAGAAGATCAGGGTAGCCTAGTTGCAAAAGATCAAGAAAAAGACAAGTAAGAAAAAGTATGCAGGCGGTTGGAAAAACTGTCACGATTTCACGATATGTTTGAGGAGAGAGAAAATGCTGGCAAATCTGTCGTGATTTCGTGACATGTTTGAGGAGAGAGAAATTTTGGGCAAAAATGTTGTGATTTCATGACATGCTGGAATACAGAGACAAAGCAGGTAAAACTGTCGCGATTTCGTGACATGTTGGCAGGGAAGAAGAGCAGATGGAAAGTGTCACGATTTCGTGACATGTCGCATTTTCGTGACTCGGATAGTGCAGGAAGGTAGAGAAGGAAAAGTGTCACGATTTTGTGACATTCTGCAAAGTAATTTGTTCGGACGAAAAAGTGTCGCAATTTCACGACAAATTGAAAGAGAGAAAGTTTCATGTAAAATGTCACGATTTCGCGACATGCAGCAAAGGGAAGAGCCTGAAAGGAGAAGCGTCGCGATTTCGTGACAAGCTGCAAAAGAAATTGTACGGAAGACAGAAGTGTCGTTATTTCATGATAGGTAGTAAAGAAAACGTACGGAAGCCAGAAGTGTTGTGATTTTGTGACAGGCAGTAGAGAAAGCTTTCGAAAGCTGAAAGTGTCACGATTTTGCCACAGGCTAAAAATAAGTTGTACGGATGTAGAAAGTGTCATGATTTCGTGACAGGTTGAGTTGGTAGCTTGCAGTTGGAGAAAGTGTCATGATTTCATGACAAAAATATTTAGCAAGTCTTAAACAAAAGAAGAGTCGCAATTTTGTGACAAATTGAAGAAGGAAGAGCTCAAAGGTGAAAGCATCACGATTTTGTGACATGTTCTAATTTTGCGGGCATATGGCAGAAAAGAGCTTAAGGTAGAAAAAGCATAGCGATTTCATGACAGAGTTGTAGATGATGTCAGCAGAAGTAGATGTGTCATAATTTCATGACAAAAGTTGAAAGGAAGGCCATGAATACTAAAGTGTCATGATTTCGTGATAGAGTTGCAGATGACGTCAGCAGAAGCAGATGTGTCACGATTTTGTGACAAAAGCTGAGAAGAAGGCCATGAAGACTAAAGTGTCACGATTTCATGACAGAAGTAAGATGACATCAGCAAGAGGCAAAGGTGTCATGATTTCGTGACAGAAGCTCAAAGGAAGTCGACAAAGGCCAAGGTGTCACGATTTCACGAAAGCAGGCTTTAGAAGGTGTACGACTGTAAAAATGTCACGATATCGCAACATGTTGTAGTTTTGCAAGGACAGCTATAGAACCAGAGGTGATTGAAGGACAGAGTTAACTTTGAGCCAACAAAGTTAAAATCTGGGCCGACATAATGCAGGGTTTTATAGCCAACGCAGTTGAAGAGTAACAACCAATTAAGATTGAATGTAATGATCTTGAATCTTACTCTATAAAAGGAGGGCTATTTGAATAGTTTGTGTATCGATCAAGTGTATGTTCGAAGTGCAACTTTCATAGAAGCAGAGTGCAGGGAGAAGTTCAATCACAAAAGAGTAGAGTGTGCGAATACATTGTTGCTGTGTTTGCATAGAGGTGCATAAGTGGATATTTGAACAAGTGATGTAATTGCGCAGAGGTGTAAGTTCGAGGAAAATAGTGCTAGACCGAAGGATTGTGTTTTGGTATAGATAAAGAGGACCGACTGTGTGGTGATAGATTTTAGGACAGAGGTCTCCAGCTAGAGTAGGGAAGACAGGTGTCTTCTGTGGATAGAGTTCCACTTGCTAAGGGCTGTAGAGGCAGAGGTTTTCTAGAGGATCACTAGATTAAGCAGAGCTAGGGGAAGGTATCTCCTTTGGGTTTGTGCCCATAAAATTTGTAATCGGGACATGTTTCCCAGAATTTGAGGTGATAAAATTTAGTAAAAATTTTATCCGTGGAGTAGCCCGCGTTGGGTGAACCACGTAAATTGATGTGTCTCTATTATGGATGATATTCTGTGCATTGCTTTGATTTCTATTTTGATGCTTTTATATATTCACTGCATAATTTTGAACTGCAAGTTGAATCAAAAGAAAAAGTAGAAAGCGGTCTTATACTGTTCACCCCCCCTCTCAGTATAAGCTTGTGTTCCTCAATTGGTATCAGAGCGGGTTCCTTCGAAAAGGTTTAACAGCTGGAAGGAAGAACTGGTTAAGAACACAATGGATTTTTTAGGTAGCAATGTAGCACCTATTCTTGATGGATCAGATTTTGGTCTGTGGAGTGCAAGAATGAGAGTTTATCTAATGGCACTTGGTAATGAGGTATGGGAAGTAATTGAAGATGAATACACTATTCCTGAATATGGTCCTTATACCAAAGAAGACAGGCTCATGCTTCACAGCAATTCAAAAGTCATGAATGCAATCTCGAGAGGCTTACAGAAAGCAGATCTCACCAAAGTTATTCACTGCAAGACAGCTAGTGAAATGTGGAAACAATTACAGGTGGTTCATACAGGTGATGCAAATGTTCAAAAGGCCAAATTGAGACATTTTAAAGGTATGTTTGAAGAACTCAAAATGAATGATGATGAAAATATTAGTGACTACATGCTTCGTATGGATGAGGTTGTTAACTCTATGAAAGATCTAGGTCTTGAGGTTTCTGAAAATGATGTGTGTGATAAGATTTTAAGATCTCTTCCTAATAGATTTAGTGAAAAGATTTCTGCTATTGAGGAAGCTAAAGATTTAGATAAATTGAAAAAGGATGAGCTCCATAGTATTCTTACAACATTTGAGCTGATAACTCAAGTGAAAGTTGATGTCAAGAAAGAGGCTGCTTTCAAAGCTACCAAGAAATCAAAGGGCAAATAGATTCAAGAGAGTGATGAGTCTTCTAGTGATGAAGAGGCATATTATAGCAAGAAAGGCAAGTTCTCTAGAAAACACAAAAGCAAGAAAAACATAAGATGTTTCAACTGTGGAAAGTTTGGTCATTATGCTACTTGACTGTACTATTTCCAAGAATGAAAGTGATGAAGATATACAGGATGTTAAGAGCAAGGATTTTGAAAAGCACAGGTATTACAGAAAGAACAAATATGAGCACAACAATCAAGGAAAGAGGCATTCACACAAGAATAAGAAGAGCTTCTACCTAGACAAATCAAGTAAGTGTTCTAGCAGTGATAGTGAAAGTTCTTCTAGTGATGATGAAAATGAGATGTTGCTCATTTCAGAAAAAGAGGAAGAACCAAAACATAAATTCATTGTCATGAAATGTTTTAGATGTGGAAATTTTGGGCACCTTGAGGATGATTGCACAAATAATGAATTGGTTGCTAGTATGTATGAGGATGCTTCAGAAAATGATAAGGAAGATGCTTGTATGGTTTTTTAAAAGGATAGCACCTCTAGTGATAAGAAATCTAAAAAAGGACTTGATATTTCAAAATGCAATCAAATAGAGGATCTTGAATGTGAACTTACTAATGCTCTTAGTGTTTTGAAAAAGGAAAGGAAGAAGAATGCTGGACTCAAGGATAAGTTAGATGAATGTTGTATGGAGAGAGATGAACTCATAGAAAGTCTTGACATCTCTATGGCTAAGACACAAGAACTCAAGAATGAGTTAGAATCTAAGATGCTCGAGTATAGTGAATTAGAACAGAAAATGGCTGCCATGAAAGAGAAAAATAAAGAATACAAGGATAAGCTATACAAGTTTCAAGATAGCTCCAAAAGGGTTAAGTCTCTCATACAAAGTCAAAGAAATCCATCAGATAAAACAGGTCTTGGTTTTGTTAAACCACACAAAAAATAGGTTGGGGAATCAAGTAAGATATTTCAGAAAGAAGAGAGTTCTAATGAAGAGAGTATTTCAGAGAAAGAGTCCATGAGTGATAAATGCACAGAAATAGAAAATATAATTCTGAATACGAAAAAGAAGTTTTTGGGACCCAAGAGGTCAAACAGAAGAATATTTCACGGTAGATGTTTTGCGTGTCACGGGTTTGGCCACATGGCTTCGCAGTGCATGACTCAAGTAAGGAAGATAAATGACAATTTCAGGGGCCATAATTTATTTCAAGGGTATTGCTACTCTTGTAATCAGTTCGGGCACAAGGCAATTTTTTACAAGGAAAATAATAAGAACTGGGTTAGTCATAATAGGTGAATTCAAAGAACAGCTATGCCCGAAAGAAATAACATTGTTACTTGCTATAAGTGCAACAATGCAGGTCACACAGCCAGACAGTGCAGAGCTAATCTTCCAAGGTACAGGAACAGGAACAATGGTATATACAAGTCCAAGGATCAAGGTATGGACAAGAAAAGAGATGAGAACAAGAACAAGAAAAGTGACAAGAACAGAAACACTGACAAAGAGTTCCAGAGAAGGCCCGACAAAGAAATTGTAGACACCGATGATGATGAGTGCCTAATGGGAGTTTCACTCCCACCCTTGTTTTAAATCACCTCATCGGGGAGGTGGGGGAGGGACTAAGCTAAGAGGCTCATTCTTAGTCCCGAGCCCCAAAGGTGACCCTTTGCCATTGATGACAAAGGGGGAGAGATATGAGTAAGGGGGAGAGCTTCATAGTGAATAAGAGAGCTTCAAGTCAGGGGGAGAAAAATCTTCAAAGGTATATTCTCAGTTGTTGGATCAGTTGTCTTCAGTTTTGGCTCTTGACTTGTGTTTTCAATTAAGGTTTGCCATCAATGACAAAGGGGGAGATTGTTGGCAATTTTGGGTACATTGGGTACATTGCCTTTACTATAAGTGTAGATGTTGTCATTGATGTCAAGAAGGTCTTGAAGCAATTTGGTTTGATGTCAAAGAATGTGTCTTGATGAAGGTTTCAGCATGGACAGTGAGTTTCCAAGAAGATCAGGGTAGCCTAGTTGCAAAAGATCAAGAAAAATACAAGTAAGAAAAAGTATGCAGGCGGTTGGAAAAACTGTCACGATTTCGTGACATGTTTGAGGAGAGAGAAAGTGCTGGAAATTTTGTCATGATTTCACGACATGTTTGAGGAGAGAGAAAGTTCAGGCAAAAGTGTCACGATTTCATGACATGCTGGAAGACAGAGACAAAGCAGGCAAAACTGTCACGATTTCGCAACATGTTGGTAGGGAAGAAGAGCAGATGGAAAGTGTCACGATTTTGTGACATGTCGCATTTTTGTGACTCGAAAAGTGCAGGAAGGCAGAGAAGGAAAAGTGTCATGATTTCGTGACATTCTACAAAGTAAGTTGTTCGGACGAAAAAGTGTCATGATTTCGCGACATGATGCTGAAGAGAGAGTCCGAAAAAAAACTATCGTGATTTCGTGACAAGTTCGAAGAGAGAGAAAGTTTCATGTAAAATGTCACGATTTCATGACATGCAGCAAAGGGAAGAGCCTGAAAGGAGAAGCGTCGTGATTTCGTGACAAGCTGCAAAAGAAATCGTACGGAAGCCAGAAGTGTCACGATTTCACGACAGGCAGTAAAGAAAACGTACGAAAGCCAAAAGTGTCATGATTTTGCGACAGGCAGTAGAGAAAGCTTTCGAAAGCTGAAAGCGTCACGATTTTGCGACAGGCTAAAAAGAAGTTGTACAGATGTAGAAAGTGTCACGATTTCATGATAGGTTGAGTTGACAGCTTGCAGTTGGAGAAAGTGTCATGATTTTGCAACAAAAATAGTTAGCAAGTCTTAAACAGAATAAGCATCACGATTTCGCGATGAATTTAAGAAGGGAGAGCTCGAAGGTGAAAGCATCGCGATTTCGTGACATGTTCCAGTTTCACGGGAATATGGCAGAAAAGAGCTTAAGGCAGCAAAAGCATCGCAATTTCATGATAGAGTTGTAGATGACATCAGCAGAAGCAGATGTGTCATGATTTCATGACAAAAGTTGAAAGGAAGGCCATGAAGACTAAAGTGTCATGATTTCATGACAGAGTTGCAGATGATGTCAGCAGAAGTAGATGTGTCATGATTTCATGACAAAAGCTGAGAAGAAGGCCATGAAGACTAAAGTGTCATGATTTCATGACAGAAGTAAGATGACGTCAGCAAGAGGCAAAGGTGTCACAATTTCATGACAAAAGCTCAAAGGAAGTCGACAAAGACCAAAGTGTCACGATTTCGCGATAGCAGGCTTTAGAAGGTGTACGACTGTAAAAATGTCATGATATCGCAACATGTTGTAGTTTCATAGGGATAGCTACAAAACCAGAGGTTATTGAAAGACAAAGTTAACTTTGATCCGACAAAGTTAAAATTTGGGCCGACACAGCATAGGGTTTTACAGCCAACGTAGTTGAAGAGTAACAGCCGACTAAGATTGAATGTAATGATCTTGAATCTTACTCTATAAAAGAAGGGTTGTTTGAATAGTTTGTGTATCGATAAAGTGTGCATTCGAAGTGCAACTTTTGTAGAAGCAGAGTGTGTGAAGAAATTGCTGTTGTGTTTGCATAGAGGTGCATAAGTGGATATTTGAACAAGTGATGTAATTGCACAGAGGTGTAAGTTCGAGGACAATAGTGCCAGATCGAAGGACTGTGTTTTGGTACAGATAAATAGGACCGACTGTGCGATGATAGAGTTGAGGACAGAGGTCTCCAGCCAGAGCAGGGAAGACAGGTGTCTTCTATGGATAGAGTTCCACTTGCTAAGGGCTGTAGAGGCAGAGGTTTTCTAGAGGATTACCAGATTAAGCAGAGCTAGGGAAATGTATCTCCTTTGGGTTGGTGCCCATAAACTTTGTAATTGGGACATGTTTTCCAGAATTTGAGGTGATAAAATTTAGTAAAAATTTTATCCGTGGAGTAGCCCGCGTTGGGTGAACCACGTAAATTGCTGTGTCTCTATTGTGGATGATATTCTGTGCATTTCTTTGATTTTTGTTTTGATGTTGTTATATATTCACTGCATAATTTTGAACTACAAGTTGAATCAAAAGAAAAAGTAGAAAGCGGTCTTATACTATTCACCCCCCCTCTCAGTATAAGCTTGTGTTCCTCAAAATTTTGTTATTTTAATTCTGCAAAAGTAGATTAGACTTTCAATTTAGCAATTCCAATTCTTGCAATTGTAGTTAGATTTCAATTCCTACAACTTAGAATTAGTTTTTAGTTCCTACAATTTTCCATTCTATAGATTAGGTTTAGTGTGACACCAAAAGGCTAAACCAAATCTATCTCACCCAATAAATACTTGAAATTTGAATGCCTAAATTGTACTCTACTCTAGCCTTAATAGCTGGTATAAATAATAATTATTAATAGTTGCATTTCAGTCCATTTAGAAAATAAACAGCCATAGGGAGGTGATCTTCACAATTAGGGGTTAAATTGCCTATGTTTGAAATTATTTATAAAAATTGAAATAATTCATCATCCTCATTATCAAGAAACATAAGATCTCTTAAAATATTTAGAAGATCCATCTGCTAGTACTGCCCTTTTATATCCATATCATCAGGGTAGTATAAAAAAATTTGTACTAGGTGTTGGGAAGATATCATGGTAGATATACAAGACTATCCCTTGAACAAAATATCCATATTAGCTACTTATAGCATTTGTTCACAGGGACATATCACTAATGAATGTCATTTACTTTCACAACTTAGAGATGCAAAATATATTGCCTAGTCTGAATTCTTCTCAAAGAGAGATCCCAACAACAACAAACAGGGCAAGTAAATCAACCACCACCTTCAGCCCAACCTATGGCCAATATGAATAATACAGGACAGACAACCCCTGTCTATGTAAGCTGAATCTACTAAAAAAAAATCACAAAAACTTTTGCACAATCAAAATAGGATTTTACAACTTAACGGTGATCATAGAGTTTTCCATTATTACTTAAATATTGTTAGGATTTTACCGTGCTAAACCGCAACCTAGCAATTCTTAGCCTACATAGACAATAGTTGATCTCATTAGAGGTGATCCTACCTGACACATAGTTGATCTGCTAAAGTTGTACACTTCTTGTCTTATTGTGTAAACCAAATTTTTTTCTTTTTTAGCCCAACCTGTGATCAGTATGAATAATACAGGATAGGCAACCCCTGTCTATGTAGTTGAATCTGGTAAAAAAAAAATTGTAGGAAATGTTATTGACTACAACAACATACAACTCTGCTCAAACAAGAACTTACCTGAGCTTGAAGAGACAAAAATCAATGGAGATACATAGAAAACCTTTAGTCCAAACACATAGAAATTAGCCTTGGATAAAGGAGAAAAACTAGAAAAACTGCACATAGAAAATTTACTTCCATTGAACTCCTTAGTAAGAAATTACAAAGGGGTAAATTCTATCCTCCTAGGAATGAAACAAATTGAAGTGCAACCAAGAAAATTCTTGAACATTATTATCTGGCTGACTTATAAATAAAAAGTAAAATTGTTGCTATTTTGAAACAATATTTCAATCCTTTTACATTGAATTACAAGGGTATATCAAGATTTTATCTTGATGTAAGAACTTAACATCTTTTAGGAATTGGTATTTAATTATTTCAAGTATAGATTGACAAGATTTTGCAGACTATGAGGCATGGACAACACTTGATTGAAGAATTTTTTAGATATGGAGCAGTGCTTCTTTCTCCCATTGGTAAATAATAGGGAGGATGTTAGTGGTGAATGGACATTGCCTTCAGGTATACCATGCACCATTAACTAAGGAGGAGTTCTTGAAGGATATTCCATTGGATGTACACATAATAGAAGATAATTTCTCTTCAATATCAAATTCAAAGTGATGATAAAAAGTTTGATAAAAAGAAAAAAAAATACAAGAAAAGCAAAAAGAAGAATAGTCTTGTTTGTGAACTTCCTTCTTGGGTACAAGCAAGACAAGAAAAATTGAAAAAAAAAGAAAAAAAAAGAGAGAGAGAAAAAAAATTGCAGCAAAGGCATGTCCCATAAAATGGGGATACATGAGGACAAGCATCAATTTCAGCAAGTAATAGGAACAATGGAGCCAATACTTAATTTCCAATAATAAGGAGTTAAATTATGACATAAGTAGATTCTTACTGCTCATATAGAAAGGAAGGTTGCATCATTGTTACAGATTTCAATAGAAAAGATGGTGTTTTCATACAAATATTGACATGTTTTTGTAGAATAAGGATTTATTCATATCCAAATAAGAGTGAGAGACATTCTCTCTCATTGTAGCATCATGAGAGATAATATTTTATTGAGGCACTTGAAAAAAAAAGAAAAAAAAAATGACAGAAGTTGGTGCAAAACCATAAATGGCAGCCTCTTCTGATGAAAAAAATAGATGAAAAAAAAAGAGAAAAAAATGAATAATTCAGTAGTGAAAACCTCCTTGAGGTGTTGCTGAGTTGGCTTGCATGAAAATTTATTTTCTCACATGCATTGCCTTGTTGATCCACCCATCATTGTTCCACCATTGTACAAATCTCACACTGCTCATGTGTATATTTATGTTTTCAAATAGCTTGCTAACAATCATCAGAAGTAGCTTGTAAGGTGCATGATTAATTTTTAGGATAGTAAGATATGTATTTCTTACATTTAAGTCATAGTAAGAATTTAGCATTTAATGTAAGATAATCGGTACTTGGCATAAACTATTCATACAATATTGGTAAGTTGAAAATGGAACATGATCAAAATGTCAAGAAACACCCCCTTTTGCACTTAGTTGCATGAGAATTTCAAAACTATACAAAAACCTAATTTTAGGACAGACATGGCATAAATTCTAGCTCAATTAGTAGGGCAGGTTTCAGAATTAGGACTGCAAGTTTATCTCATAATTGGCTCATAAATTTGAGGAAGAAATCTGGAAAATGCACCTAAAGATTCAGTTTTACTATTGCTGCAATAAAATAACAATATACAAAATGAAGAATAACATCTAAACAAAATGATAGAGAGGGGATTTTTGATGTTATGGAAGGCTTATACACACCAGATATGGGCCCTCAACAGAATTTGTAGAAACTTTTACATATGAGGTCATTTCTGCATTTTTTTATGCATCTTTGAAATAAGCAGGATATCTTCGAAATGAGAAGGATATCTTCGAAATGAGTAGAAATTGTACCAAAATTGCTTAAAATGCTACAAAATAGCAAAAAAAGTAGGGTACATAAAATATTGAGGTTCTTAAGGCTATACCACATGTAAGTACATCCCTCAAGCATTTCAAAATCAAAATCTTATCAATTTTTTTCAAAAGGTGCAAACAACAAGAATAGGCATTCAAGCTGAAATATTGTTAAGAATAGAAAATTCCACCAGTAGTAGTGCATCTGCCAAATATGGTTCCACAATAAGGCTATTGTAAGATGAGTCACATGATACCAAGTCTTTAAGAGGTACCTTGCAACACTAAAACTTGTAGAAGGACAGAAAAAGAGTTAAAATTATAGATATTGCAGAAATTGCAATATTGAAGGATGAAAGTGCAGAAGTAAAAAAGTTGCAAGTTGCAAATAAAAAAAAATGCAAGAAAAAGAAAAGCAGAATAAAAAAAAAAATTGATTGAAATTTTTTTTTTGCAAGGTTGTAGAAAAATGAAATACATGTGCTTAAAATTACAAAATACTTGGTGTAGTGCAGTAAGGAGCAATTTATTAAGTAGCAGAGGGCAAAGGATATTTTTCACAAAGATAAAACCAGCATATTACTATGGCCTACTAGGATGCATGAGGGCATGCATCAGTTCAAGCTGGGGGGAATGATGAGGCCTGAAAATGCCTCATTTTTACACTATGTTTGACATATAAAAACTGTCATATTATTAATTTAAATGCCAAATAGTTGATTAGAATATATATTTGTTAAGTGTTTGCATTATTTTATGTTAGGATCATTATATCTCTATTTTTGACTATTTTCAGCATTTTGTGACTGCTTTTGCTTGATTAAGTAGCAAATAAAAATATGCATTTCAAATAGCAAAATATGGTATGCTGATATCCATTAACTTCACAATGGTTTATGAATGTTTTCCTGCCCTTCAACTTGTTTGAAGTCCACATTGAAGCCAAATTATTAGGACTATCATAAATCTGAAAATCTGAAAAAAAATAGCCATATAAAATCAGCAAGTTGTCACTTTATAGGAACACCTTGAAGTTGTCAAGCAAAGCATGAGGATATGGATGGAATGAGTTCAGAAGGACTAAAAAAGACATCTGACATATTTAGAACAGAAAGTGCTTTTTGACTTTTTGATTATTTTTTGATGGTGGAAAAAGGGAAAGAAGGTTGAGAAGGTTAAGGGAAAATACCCCCTAGGTGTCTTTGTCGTACTTGCCGTCCAAAGACACCATTCATGGAAAAATATCAATTGATAATCTTCTAGGATAAACCCAAAAATAACTACAGCATAATAGGAAGTTGTTTGCAAGATAGAAATGGCATATTCTAAAGTGGTGAAAGATGTGTGAGATATTTCTAGACTCCTCCCACATACTTCCACCACTGAAGATGCTTTCTAAGGGCCAATGACTACTACTGCAACACAAACTATCAAGATTTGCATTTATTTTAGATCCAAAATTATTGGCAAATCATTGTGAAGTAGCACATAGGCTGATTTGATCATGGGATATGTTGTAAATATTTATATAAATAACATAGCTCCCTCCTTGGTTGAGCTAGTTAGGAATTAGAATAGAGGAGAGTTTTCAATAGCAACAATTAGGACTGTACAGTAATTTTCTGTAATAGTTTTCAGCATGATTTGTCATCAATAAAAGTGCAGTTATTTTATCATTTTCTGTTCTGAGTGTTAATTATTTAAGGAGTGCATTTCACCTCCTTCTATATTAGGAAGTATGGGCCTACTTTTAGATCTAGAAGGAGGATTTTTATGGCAGGTTTTAATCTATAATTTTGCTACAGCAGAATTAAAAAATTACTTGTCAAGTTTACTTTTCTTGTTTTAAGTTTGTATAATGTTCTTTATGTTTTTTATTATGTTTGTGTACAACATTTGTGTGTGTGTCATATGACAAATTATATTAAGCATTTTTCCTTTGCTTTCCATGTTTTCCCTACTTTTCAATTTTAGCAACTTTTCATTTTTAGCATATTTCATTTTGCTATCAATTCCTGTAGCAGAAGTTTGACGACCTTTTGTGGTAGGACATTGACAGGTGTTTTTAGCATAAGTTTAATTTACAAGAATCATTTCAATTATGCAAGAGTAACTAGGTTTTAATTTTTCAAATGTAACTTAGGATTTCATTTTAGCAACATTTAAATTCAGCAATTTAAATTCTGTTATTTTAATTCTGCAAAAGTAGATTAGACTTTCAATTTAGCAATTTCAATTCCTGCAACTTAGAATTAGTTTTTAGTTCCTGCAAGTTTCCATTCTGCAGATTAGGTTTAGTGTGACACCAAAAGGCTAAACCAAATCTGTCTCACCCAATAAATGCTTGAAATATGAATGCCTAAATTGTACTCTGCCCTAGCCTTCTATCATAGACAGCCTTGGACACCACCCCATATTGATAATATCTTTGATATTTAATAATGTGCTTAATAGCAATGCATCAACAAAGATAAGGTGTGACGTGCCAGTGGAAAATTGATGGTATTGCACTGATCATGCAATATAATTAAGGGAGAAAATATGAAAGGGGGTGGCTTCATACAATGGAAGGTGGTGAGATGGCACACTATGAGGAAAAATGTCAATATGGTTAAGGAAGAAGGCCTAGAAGGAGGGAGGCAATGGTAAGTAGGAAGAAGGTGGGAATGGAAAACAATATCTAGAAGCATCTATAAGCTGCTTCCATAACTATACTCCGTCGGAGTGTTCCCCTCATAACTATATTCCATCGAAGTGCTTATTGAATGACTTTCTGCAAGTCAAAACCATGCTTTCTTCTTCACACACTTTCTTCATATTAAATATTTGTAGAACAAAAAATGAATATATTCATATTATTTGTACTCCATTATTTTGTTTTACTGATGCCTTTTATCTCTCCCTTACTGTCCCTTATTTATAAACTGTGACTATGCTTTGTAGTCTTATTTTGTGGTACATTATTATTCCCAAGAGATATACATGATCTGGTTGTATGCTTGAGCATCAGGATTTGTCTTTTGTTTGGTCTGCTTTATCCTTATCAAGGTACTGTCTATGGGATTTGCTCTGATTTGCTCAAATATTTCCTTCCCTAGGTATCCTTCTAGATTCACAACGTATATGTGTACTATTTTGACTTCGTCTCTAGCTATTGATCTTCATAGAGTCTTTCAATGTACCTTATTGTGAATGAGTCACCTCTTTGATTTATTTATCGATAAATTTTAGGGCATTTTTGTGAAGTTATCATCCTTCTCTAGGATCTTAGTCTATCGAATATTTCTTACGGATGAGTCCACCAATTTTGCTGGTTTGCGATCTTCATAGGTTCCATCATGGTTGCCTCTGGTATTCTTAAACCTACAAGAGTGTTAGTTTCCAAAACTCTGAGGACGTTGGTCAATGGTAATTTTATTTTTATTGATATCTTCATAACTATTGGGTCAAAGGTTTGACCGAGTACAACCATTCAATCTGCCTTTGTTCAATCACTGCCTTGGTTATTTTATAACCTACAAGTTAGTTAATTGAAAGAAACATACTTCAAAATTTCCTTGTCTTTAATGTTGATTAATCAAAATAAAGGTGGTGATTAATAATGTTCTAAGGCCCTTTATTAAGTGTGATTTAAAACTTTAATTAATCATATGTCAATTTAATTTTACCTTCTGATTTACCTTTGAAGCATGCACCATTGTTAGATCATTTTGAGGTAGAGCGCATCCGTTGGATCTATCAAAATATGCCTATCAATTTAGCCGTGCTTGTATTCTATTGTGTTGACCTTGACTTGCTCGATGTTGCTGGATATTTTTAACCTATTGGATTATTGTGATTGATTTATCACTTTGACCTTTGATTGCGTGTGCTACCATCAGATATTGGAAAGGATTAGTGCAACCATCGATGTCCCGAGACCTGCATGATTATTAGTATACCTGTTTGTATATAAACCATTGTAATAACACGATGTATTAGTCCTTGTTTAATCATGATTTATCGAAGTTAACCTAATTATTACAACCTTAACCTCATTGTATTAAACCTATACATTATATAATCTATTCACTTATCTAAGTGATCACCGTTATATTATGTCATGTTGCAAGCGCTACCAATGGATCTCCCATATATACACAAGCTTTTAGCAAAAGGAAAGGGAAATATTACCCGTGTATCAAACCATGATTAAGTGCTCTCTTTAGCCTCAATAATGCATTTTAATTAATCATTTGATGAAGGAAACCTTTTAGGTTAATCTCCGATCACTTTTTACAACGTGCACCATTGGATCAAATGTTGATGAAATGCTACTGTCTGATTCCTTCGATATTTGTTGGGGTGTTTTATTGTGTTTGAGCGCATCCATCTGATATTGTTTTAAATAGAGTGTAGCCATAAGATCTCCTATAACTACATACTTAATAACGAAAAGGATGCATCATTAGATTTGATTAATCTTGGTTTAAGCTGAAGGGGGGTAATTAGCAATGTATTATACCTTCATTAATCCATAATTAACTTTACCTTTGTCTTTACCCGATATCTTATAGTTTATTTGTTTTGGCATGGCTGTCGGATCTTGATTGATGTTTGCGCGGCCATTGATTTTGATCAACCTACAAGGTTAGTTATCGAGGGGCACATAATTTCAAACCTTGATTAATTTGAAAGGGGGAATAGTTAGCAACATGCTTATACCCTTATTAATCTTGTTTTAATGGATTTAATTAACCTCTTGGGAGCTTTTACTTTTTGATGCACCTTTGTAAGAGTGTCGTTGATGGATCAAATTATGATCGAGCTTTGTCAGAGGATTCGTCTGACATACTCAATGTTTTAATTCAAGGGGTGCATACCCTTTAATGCTTTTATTAATTCTTATTTTAATGAGGTTTTCTAATTAAATAAAACTCAACCATGGATCATGAGTTTGCTTGATCGCTATCATCTGATCTGTCAGATTTTCTCACTGTTTAACTTGAAGATTTGACCCATGTTGACTTGTTTAAAGCTTTGACTCTTTAGAGAGTGTGTAGCCATCAGATTAGGCTTGGCTCAAGTGCATCCATTCAGATCGACAGAGTTGCATGGACTTTATTAATTTTAATCATTTTTTACCTTAGGTTATAATATTTTTTAATTTTTGACTTGTTTGACTTAACCTTCAGTCGACTTATCGGAGCACCATCATCCGATTAAACCAAATTCAAGCGCGGCCTTTGGATTTTATCTAAGGTGCTCAACTTTTATTTTTATGGGGTGCATGCCCTCAAGATTTTAATTAAAAGACCTTAATGCTAACTTAATATTTTCAGACTTTAGACCAAGGTATTTAATTTGTATTTCTCCTTACTCTAGAATACCTTAGGGTTTTGAATTTTTATCATTTGACTTAGACCCAAGGGAGACTTATTTTAGGAGGTTCAGGGCTTGGATTTAAGAATCTGATTAATAAAATTTTGCCCTATCCACTTTTGAGATATTTGAGTAATAAAAAGAGGCACACATTATTAACAACCAAGGTTAGACTTCATAAAACCAACCAATGAAAAATCAAGTTACTCACACCAACTGAAGAAGTGACCAGCATTATGAACATTTTGACTGAAACCAAAAATTTAAATTTGGGGGTTTCAAATTTGATTCAAATTTGGCTCCAACAGGGCGGTCATTTCCAATATAGCCTTTACCTTTATAGGATTGAATTCAATGCCTCTCTTAGAAATGATGAACCCTAAGAGCTTACTAGAATTTATGCCAAACATGCACTTCTTAGGATTCAATCTGATGTGCTCAATGAGGTGATCGAAGACTTTTCTAAGGATTTCAACATGTTCTTGCCATAATACAGACTTGGCCAGTAAGTCTTCAATGTAGTCCTCTAATATTTTATGCATATAGTCATGAAATATGTATGTCATGGCCTGTTGATATGTGGCACCAACATTTTTAAGGTTGAATGACATTACATTGTAACATAACGTTCCCCATGGAGTAATAAAAGTGATTTTATGCTGGTCTTAGGGTTTAATTTCTATTTGATTATAACCAAAAAAAACATACATTAGGGAGAGCATCTCATGACCTATGGTGGTATCCACAAGAGCATCTATGTTAGGCAATAGGAATAAATCCTTTAGAGTTGCCCTATTCAAGTCTTTGAAGTCCGTACAAATATGGATTCTTCCATTCGGTTTCCCATGGGAACCATGTTCGATACCCATTAAATATAGTCAATAGGAATGATAAAAATCGCATCCAATATTTTTTGCAACTCGTTCTTCACCATAAAAGTGACGGTTGCATGCATTTTCCTCAGATTTTGCTTTATTGGCTTATTTGTGGGATCCAATGAAAGGTTGTGTACAACTAACTTTGGATCAATCCCTAACATGTCTTTGTAGGTCCAAGCAAAAATGTTAGGCCTCTCCTTAAGTAGAGGGATTATAATGGCTTGTTCCTCTGGAGATAAATTTTCTCCAAAATTGAATTTCTTTGGTTGAGTAGGATCATCACTGATGTCCACCTCAAAAGTCATTTCTATAGCCATATGTGATCCATACTCCAACTGGTGAGGCATGGGTATCAAATGAATGTCATCGACAATATTTATAGGTCCTACTGAATTGATATCCAAACCATCATCGAATACGTCATATGCATAGCCTGATGTAAAATGAAATAGTTGTAACATCTCTTCATTAGGAAAAATATCCCCAAGATATACAGGTGAATCAATGTGATCCCAATCAATAGTATCTATATCAAGATACAATGGTTTAATAGTATATACTAGGTTATCAAGTGGAGTGGTCAAATCACTGGAGATCATGTTGATGGATGAAATGAAATCTCCAGGACCACATGGGTGAAATCTCATCTCAAAGGTTTTCCCTCCATACTCATGATGATGCTTTGGAGGAAAAGGAATATCCAGATCTGGCCCATGAACATGTCAGATAATAGGATTTTTGGATTCCAAGAGCTCTCTAAATGTAGGCAAAGGGGGATTTATTACATGGTAAATGGCATCTAAGTCGATAGGTCTTCCCAAAAATTGTAAGCCAAGGTCTATGGCATGAAGTGCCACTTATCTTTCTACCAGCATGTTGACTTGCCATAAGTGGTGAGGCCCAAGATAAGCCATATCAGTCTCATATTCATAGTCATCATCACTTATCCAAAAACCATTGGCATTGGTATGTGGCCCTAAGATAAGGGGCACATATCTTGGCCCCAAGTAGGCCATATCTATCTCATCCTCATATTATTTGTCACTTATGAAGATGCTATTTACATTAGTTTCTTACCCCAATCTATGGGGCCACTACCTTGGTCCTAGGTAGACTCTTTCTATTGAGTCCTCTGACTCATAGCCACTTTCATTCGATATGTATCCACTCTCATTGTGGCTGGACCAGACAAGGCTTTGTAAATAGCGAGGTCCATGATAGGCTAATCTTGCATGTACTTCATCATCGCTTGTCACATATCCATTTTCTTCTCACTCTTCATCCCACAAGATGCAACTTGTAGGGGTGGCATCAATTGAGAAGTTTGGATGATAAATCTCTGGTGGTGGTATGTTTACCACAACCACTTGTCTATTGATCAAATGTCTTGTACTTGGTGGGTGATAAGGAATAAAATGGATGTCTTCTCCTAACCCCAAACTTAATCTTGCCAAGGATGCTACTAGAGAGTCATTTTGATCTCTGATGTGGTAGCCTAACCCAAACCTATCAGTGGGAAGTTGGTATTGTAGCTCGTATGGTTGTCTATGTCCCTACTCATATATACCAAGATCGTAGCCATGTCAATGGCAACGTTAAAAGTAGCTTAGGACAAACTCAAGATTAGATAGGTAACAAACATTAATAGTGAATAGTTCATAATTGTCCTCTTCTACGTCTAAAGTCTCATGGGTGCAGTACAGGCTAGCATAGATAATGTTGGTCTAATTAGGAGGGATTCCAAGCAGAACCATTGTTCCCACTGGTGGTTTTAGGTATTTTGACCATCCCATGTCTTGTGTAGACTCAATTATGGATGTGAATGTTATGTTCTACACAAGGTACTCTCCTATCCCTATACTTACCAAGTGTATTGTCATATGTTATGTGGATGACCCTATAGAAGACACTGGCGAAGCGGGTTCTAGTATTTCCTCGACTTGATCCTAGAGATCTTCTTCTTCCATGGGACTTGGGATTTCTACAATGGCTATAGTTAGAAATTACTCAGGATTTTCTTCCTCTATTAAATGTACCTTTAGCTTCTGATTGTCTTTAGGTTTAGCCATTTATGGTCTCTTAGAAGTGTTAGTTGTTTTGTGTGCAAGAGGAGGTGCCGATGTGGATGGGTCTTTTTGTACCCCTTTTTCTTTGTCATCTAGTTGCGTAGTTGGATATGAAGGTCTTACATAAATGTGGGTGGAAGGAATCAATCTCTTGTAAAATCCTCCTGATGGACATATTTGAATGGCTCTTCATCAACTAGAACCACATAGACTTTGTCATCATGCACATACTTGACACATTGGTGTAAAATCGGAGGCACACACTTCATATCTCTTATCCAAGGATGTCCTAGGAGGATGTTGTATTACATGGCCCCTTCCAAGATATGATACATCATAGGTATGGTCTTATGCCCCACCTTAGTGGGTAATACTATCGTTCCCACAATAGAGCATAAAGCATCATTGAAAGCTCTTAATGTATAGGCTCCTGGAATAATATTGGATTTTGGGATCTTAAGGTGCCCTATTGCTGTTGTTATGATGATGTTTATTGATGAACCTATTTTGATCAAGACCCACTTAAAAGGTAAATAATTGACTGATGCAATAATGTGCAATGGAGGGTCTGGTAAGGCAGTAGGTACTATCTTAATCTCATGATCATAAAATCAAATTTTAGGTTCTTGGCATTGTTGTACTTGTTCCACAAAATGAGTGAATGCATTTGAATCTTGTGTTTAGAGCTCAATTGATCTCAAAATATCCATTAAAGTCTCCTTGTGCTTTGGGGACTGTTGTATGAGATCATAGATAGATAGCTTGGTTAGAGTCGTTTGTAAGTTTTGTTCTAGTCTACTCTGAACAGTTACCACAGGTCGAGTTGGTGGACCTAAAATGTTGTTTTGCCCCTACCTATACCTAGGTGTAGTTGGGACATTAATGGGAGTTGTAGGAGGTTGTGATTAACCATATCATCTACTCTTGGTTGCTACGTTGATAATTTCCACCATCCCAATGCATCCATGGGTAGGTGTATCGATTCAAAGTTGATTGACTTGGGAACCTTACCCTCTAGGGACCTCATGGTTTGGCAGCAGGTTTTTGTATATGTCCATATATTTGTTGTCATGATCCAATGGGTTTTTAACATAAGTTCTCCTACCTCAATCATATTTTACACCTAGTTCTTGAAACCAATGCAAACTTCAATGTCATACCTCGGTATTTTGTGATAAGGGCAAAACTGATCTTCCCTATATCCTTTTGGCTTAGGATGGTGGGGATTTAAAAGAGTTATATCAAGAAATTTGATATTCCTAGCCTCGCTCAACTGGTTGAAATTTTATTACATTGACTCTGATAGAGGTTTAAAATAGTGAGGTGGCTTGCATTCTATGTTTCACCTCTGATTATTCTTTTGATCGTAATTGGCTGGTGGGGGTTGTGCTTGATAATTCTAGGGTTGCTGCATAGCCCCATATTTAGGTGCAACCAATACTACTTGATTATCTGGAGCATGGTTTGCCTACTTCTTCTTGTATTTATCATTCTTGCCATTTTTGTTTCACTCCTTCTTGGTTTGGAGCTTTATGGTTCCCTCATCTACTTTTATGTCCTCAATGAGTTTTTCCTATGCCAAGGATTCCTCAAATGAAGGGTATTGTTGAAGTTGTAACAATAGGGATATGTGTTTAGAACAACTCTTGGTGAACATGCAAACGATTTCTTCTATGGGGATGGAGAATGATAACTTTACCATGAATTTTCTCCATCTATCCCCATAGTCGATTACTGGCTCATCATCATAATATTTTAATTTGGCTAGGTTTGAAAGGTTCACCTTATTTTTAGCACCAAAGGAGAAATATTTTAGGAAAGCATTTACTAGTTTTTCAAAATTGGATATGTTGTGCTTGGGAAGATGGTTGAACCATTGGGTGGTAGCCCCCAAAATTTTCATAATGAAAGTTCTCAGTATAAGAGCATCATTATCTTTAAGATGAAAACATGCATTGATGAAATTGGTAACATGATTTTGTGCATCCTCTTCTCCCTTGAATTTTTCTAACCTAGGTATCTCAAAGTGCTTAGGATATGTAGGGCTAGGAACTTATGGGCACAATGGCTGGTTGTGTATTCTAATCAGTGTTGGTTGGTTCCCAGTCATATTTTGCTTCTCAAAGGACTTCATATTTTTAGCAAGTTTGTGGAATACTGTTGAAGAAAGTATTTCCTCTTCTTATAGGACTACTCGTGGTGGTAATGGAGGTACTGTTGGTCATCAAATCTGCCCAGGAAAGGATTTGGGTAAGTGTATGCGCCCTAGACCTGGACCAACATTGAAAGGCCGAAGAGAAGAGATGCTCCTCGTGCCAATCTCCGGAGAAAGGCCGGCTCCTATACTACACTACTTCGATGTTTAAGATAAGGGTGCAAGAAAGAGATAAACAGAGTAAGGGTGCAGGAAAGAAATAAAAGAGTAAGGGAAGAAATTTTAGTAGTTTAGTGGTGGGAAAGAACAGGAAGCACGATCGCTAGCGAATAACTTGAAACAGTAGCAAGAAACACCAAGAATAAATGAAATAAACACAATATTAATCCTCCTATGTATCCTCTGGGCGAGTTCCAGGATTCTCCTTTCTCTCTCGCCAAAATTCAGAGTTCAGAGTAACGGCGATTAAGAAAAGTGAATGTAACAGAAACACTATCCACAGGCAGCATAAAAGAAAATCAATATGACGTTTTCCTCCCCTATGTATCCTTCGGGAAAATTTTAGGGTTCGAGTCCCCAATCGCATACCTAAATCCAGGATTCAGAATTACAGTATACAAATGAAGACAGATGAAAGAAATAAACACAGAAGGCAGCATACAAGAGAGAAATAGAGTCCAAAGCTCTTTAGTATTAATCGCAGAAATGCAAGTTACAACAGCTTTCTAGCAGAAAGTTCCCCCCCTTTTTCACTACAATGCCTAGGTTTTTATAGAGGACCCGACCCTCTGAGCCATAATTACACAAAATGGAGGAGTACATCCTCGAAAGCTGAGAAGTCGGCTCCTCATGGCTCTCGTGATCGAGCTCTCAAATCCGTTACCAAAACTGGAAACTGCGACCGGGTCGACCAAGGAAACATGCATTAATGAGCCGTCTGAGCGTCCTTGGTTTCTAGGTGCAGTGCTCGAGTGGCCGCCATGCTCGTCGGGTTCTTCATCATGGACTGATACTTCATTTCCAATTGCTAAAAATGAGCAACGAGCTTACCGGGCACGAAAAAATGCATTTATGAGGCACTTGATCGCCTCGGGAAAATACCCGACTTGGAATATGTGCCCTTGAAGTGCTTCGCTAATTCCTCATTTGGAACTTCGCTTCGCAATGGACTTGAGCCGAAGCAGATCCTCCTTGATTTGCACTTCGCATGGTTGAGCTTCGCAAAACAGCTTCGGGGGTGGTGAGAGCCGAAGTAGATTTCATCCTCAAAATGGGGTCTTTACTTCTCGCTGCTTCGCTGACAAAATTGCTTTGCTGATGCCTTGGAGGACTGCTTCGCCGTGATCCTCCTTCAAAACTGTGGTTCGGGAAGGTTTCGGCCGAAGCACTTGCCTTCAAAATATTACGTTCTCCACGACCTCTGCCACTTCGGGTGGAAGTACTTCACATGAAAACTAGCCGAAGCAGATGCTTCGCAACGACTTTTGGCGAAGTAAAAATGGTTCGCTGGTGAAGGGGCCCGAAGTGGGTGCTTCGGCGGCTTTTTGGCGAAGTATTTTTAACGTTGCGCTCCTTCAAATCCCGCTTCGCAAGTTTCTTGCCCGAAGTAGCCTTTTGAAGTGCTTCGGGCCCGAAGTAGTTTTCATTCTTCTTCCTTTGCATTTTGCTTCGGCAACACCGCTTCGCAAAACTTTCGCCCGAAGTAACTGCTTGAGGGACTTCGGGTCCGAAGCAGTTTTCTTGCCTTAGTCAATTCGGACCGCGTTTTTCCTTCGACGAAGCTATTATTTTGAAATTGCTTGAATGCCGCTTCGCAAAAAAGTCGCCCGAAGTGGTTCCTGGAAATGCTTCGGGTGCGAAGTTCTTTTTCTGAATTCTTCTTCGGCAACGCCGCTTCGCAAGGTTTTCGCCCGAAGTAGCTTCTTGAAGTGCTTCGGCCCCGAAGTAATTTTCACCCTTAGCGATTTCTTTCGGTGAAGCTATCTTCCTTGGTTTGTTTGGCAGCAAAGCTTTTTCTTCTTCTTTTTATGTACAAGGGGGTGGCAGGGAAAGCCAAAATTGCTGCAACACTTGAAAATGTTGTTTCTAAAAGCAAGGGAACAAATTCATGAAATTAAAAGAAATACTTTACAAAAGAGAGACTGTACAAAATTTTGATTTTTTTCTACCCCGTTGTGCAATGTGACAAAATTGTCAACATTCTTGGCGGCTCACGGGGCAACGAGCTCGTCTCGGTGGGAGAACCCTTAGCCTTGATCCGTTGGGCCAGAGTTACCTCTAGACCCTTCTCCCTTTTCTTCTTCTTCTGTGGGCTGCTCCCCGGCTTGTTCTTGTTCTTCTTCTTCTTCTTCTTCTGCTTCCTCTGGCGTGGCTTCTTGCGGCGATGATGGGGCAAGGCGATCATGGATATTTTTCATGGTTCGACGGACATGAGCCCAGGCACCCTTCGAGAAAGACTCTTGATCTTGCAATGCTTTCACCAAAATGCGAAACCGATCGATCTGCCCGATATCAGCATGTTTGGCTCTGGTATACAGATCATTCAGGCAAGCTACAATCTTGCAGTATCTCAGAATGAAATCTGTGATCTGCCTTTCTATTATCGGCTTTGCCCATTCATCTATCTCCGAGACGTCACCTTCAAACTGAAGCCATGCCGGCTTAAGCTCTTCCTTGGTCAGAAGGTTCCCATCATCATCCATGAAGCTCGGGAAACCTAAAGAAGAGAGATCCTGGAAATAACCTAGCGATGTGCGCTGCTCATTCTCAAACATGTCCAGGAGGTCCTTCGCCTTTTGTGCCTTCCTCACCTTTGAAAAGAAGGCACGAACTATGGCTTGGGCCGTGGACCAATCTCTAGCCGTCCGACTCATTGCAACAACCTGCAAGTCTTGATATTTCGTGCTTTGGACATCAAAGGCTAGTTTGAGTCGGCCTCTAGCTTTCTGAGTGACCTCATCTATGATTGGCCCTCCTTCGCCAGTGGCACGCTGTGCTTCAGTAATATAGGTCAAAATTGATAGGGCACTGGAGGCCCGGGATCTAAAATTTTTAAGCAAGTGTGAGCGGATTTCTTTGATCCTGCCTCTATCAAACAGCTCCAAGCCTTCTTTTTCGTGCAACTATTGCTGCAACTGCAAGATCTTGCTTTCAACTTCCTTGGCCTTTAGATCATTCTCGGCCTGTCTCTGTGCTTGGTTCTGAGCTGTACACTGTAGTTGTAGTATTTGTTGTTTTAGGGTGTGTGTTTCCTTCTTCATCAGCTTGCATTGCTTTTCTGAATCCTCCAGCTTGGAGCGGATTCTAGCCAACTCTTCCTCCAACTTGATGTTGGCATTTTTTGCTTCAAATCTATGCTGATTAGCGATGTTGGCATGCGCTCGAAAGGTTTCGATCCTGACGTGCATGGATTTAGATTCATTGTCAACATTCAAATGCTCCAGGTCCTTGGATTTGTCTTGGTAGTCATAGTCCGCTGGAGTCATTTCATCCAGGGGCTTCTGGACCTTGGGGATCTTTTTTACTTTATGCAACTTCCCGGCCTTCAAATCGAAGACAGCGCATTTTTCAACCTGGGCCAGAGAGCGCCCTCTCTTCTTCCTCGCCTCCTTCAGCATTTTTTTTGTATTTTGTCGAGCCAGGAGTAGCTTCTCGACTAGAGGGCATTCCTTAATTAAGGACATCTCTGATTTAAAAGAGGCTGGATCTCCAGCCAAAGGGGTGAACAGATACAAAGAATGAATGGGGGATGCTTCACCAGAAGGTTCGGCGACGGGTGTAGCAGGAGCTTCGGCGAGTGCAACAATGCCATGTGAGGCAGGGGAATGAAGAACAGGGTTCGACGTTGGGGCACTGCCTTCGCCCTGGCTAAGGTCCAAAGGATTGGTGGCATGGGAAGGCGAAGTGGTAGCAACAGACTTGTCCCGACTTGATGACTCGAGTGGAGTGGGGCTAACGGGATCGGTGGTAAGGGGCAACACGCGAAGAGGTGATTGAATTTGTGAGGGAGGGAGAGACTGATGGGGAGACTCGGCCGAGACCATGGTAGACACATGAGAGACCAAGGCAAAGGGTGGAGAATGCGTACCTACGTGCCCTTCTGGCAGAGCGGTCATGGTGACTTCTTGTGTAATAGGCTCTTGCTCTTTTTGGACTTCGGTACTCCCGACTTCCACAACTTCTACTTCGAGGTCTCCCTCTTGTTGGAGGAGCTCCTCCACATCAATGACGTCTATGTCTAGGACCATCTCGGCACTTGGTGGCCCCGCATCTTCGATATTTGCTTTGATCGGGCCTGATGCAGGTTGTCCAACAGGAGCACTTGGGAGCTTTGTGCGGGGTCGCTTTGGGTGGCTCGGAGGCACTTGAATTTGTTGCCTCTTTCTTTTCTTTCTCTCCAGTGGTTGCTCCGACTCTTTGGCACTTGTGTCATGGATTTTTGATGGTCCCTGTGGTAGTGCCTCTGGTGTAGCTTTGGCTTCTTCCTCTTCTTCTTGGTCTGAAGCATCATCAGCTCCTCTTGGGCTTTCACCCGATCCTGGGGTAGCTGGAGGAACAAAATCGGCAAAGGATATGGACTTCCAAGTTTGAACATTGGCTTCATAGACAATCGCGAAGTCTTTATCCGATGTCAAGAGTCCGTAAGAATTCATCTTTTGGCGATGGACTCTCATTATCCACCACTCCCTTAATTTTTCCTCGCTCCAATTCTTCAATTCTTCCTTTAAATCATCCTTTGCCTTTCTCCAAAACGTGGAGCTTGGAGTTGGGAGGGGGTGTTGGTCAGGGTCAAACTCGACCTCCATGGGGTAGAATTCATGCCAGGGAGGCAATGTCCTCATCCTCTCCAAATGCCACTCCAGATCCTTCCCATTGGGATTATTTCTTTGTTCCACAATTTTAGGGTGGGGGCAGATGTGGAAATTCTTGAATTTTAAGTGATCCCTCATCACTCCCAAGGGATCATAGAGCCATTGCTGAGGAATCTGGAGTAGGCCAAAATTGGCAAGCTTTTCCTCCAGGAAAACATTTTGTTTTAAGGCAAATACTTCAATTACCCCCATCCTGAAGGGGAAGTCACAGGTATGTGCCCATTTTCGACCGTGGCCGTACACGGAGTTTGTAGCGTCGCTCTGTCGAGCGACCTCCAACGTGAACTGATACTCGGAGGGGTAGACTGGTAGCAGGAAGGGCTTCCCAATGAAGCCGAACATACGAATTACGAGCCCCTACATCAGTTGAAACACGTCTCCCCTCTTCTCCTGCACCACTTTGTCTCTCAAACTGAGGGGCACCCGAGGGCAAGAACCCTTCAACAAATGCATGGCGGGTCCCAAAAACTGTTGATTAAAAGAATAATAGGACTCTGTCCTCAATAGGAGGGGAGTCCACTGGTACATCGGCAGAGGAATTCCATCCTCGCCGCTTGGAGAAATGGCGATATGGGGGAATTGCTTATGAACCTGGTAGAAAAACAACCAGACAAGGAAAGAACATGGTGCGAAGTACTGGCCCGTCATCGAATTCTTCATGTTGGTGAGCCGCGTATGCAAGGTTTGGGCCACCCATTCTACCCAATCGAAGAAAACTAGGTTGGTGTTTGGTCTTGAAGCGTCAGGGGCATAGAATTCCCCTCTCAAAATACATTCGGCCAAAGACACCTGCCAGGGTTGCACCGAAGCATCTGTCGATAGGCCCGCCACCCATGCAATGATGGAGAAAATATCAGTGTTTTTGAAGGCAGCCAAGGGTAAGGGCATCTGGGGTAGCTTGCTTGAAGGGAGCCCACTTTTGAGGTTCTCACGTAGGAATTTCAATATGTAATTGTTGGAGGTGAACCTCTCCATCTGTTCGCTCAGAATGACATTGCGAACGGAATAGCCCTTGGGTGGACCTTGTTGTGGCGCGAAGGCTGCTTGCACATCTTCCTTCAAAATTGAAAACAACTTATGGCCTGCAACATCCAACACTTGCCTAGAGGCAGGCTGGTAATTTTGCATGATAGCATATATCAATTCGGGACAGTGGTGAGCAGGCGGGGTCAAATACCAGTAAATTTGAGAGTAATATGCAGCAGCTCTCTTATTCTCTGGGGTGAGTCTGCTCGTCATAAACTCTATGGTGCGTCGGAGGTCGGACACACCCTTAGAGAGCTCTGTGTCTCTAATTTTTTCCCACCCATCAATTGGTGGTTCTACAAGCTGCTCCTCCTCAGAGTCATCTCCTTCTTCCATCGGCTATTTTTCTAGGCGAGGGGTGAGATTGATCTTCTTAGGAGTATGCTTTTTCTCTTCCTTGCCCTTCTTTGTTTTTTTAGGGCCTGCAACTTCAGGCTCCTTCCCCTTCTCTTTGGAGTTTTTCTTCCCCATGTTGAAAATGATGGCGATAGAGTCCTTGATACAGAGGGCTTTGATGTGAAGGGCTTAGATGCAAAGGGCAGGAGAATTGCAGAGTAACCGAAGGCTCTTAGTCTTGCATGAACTGATGGATAAATAACCTTCTCCTTGCTAGAGCTTCATGTTTTATAGCCTAAAAAGGTAACTACCTCAATTTATGGCACCTACCATAATTAAATTAATGCTTCGGACGGAGGAAGTTGTCGTGCCCTTTGATTGGCTCTGCAGTAGCGTAGTACATGGGGCCACGTGCTTTGGTGATCATGAAATGCAAACTACTGCCACCTCGTACCTCGGCGTGGGCTTTTCTCTTAACCGAATCGCCTCGGGATGTGCTCCACCACCTTTGCCTTAAATTCATCCACTTCGAACTCTTTTCAAGGTTGTTGTCAGCACGTTCTTCGAGGCACATTTTAAATTCTCCCATCTCACGCGTTGTTGGTTCGGCGAAGTTGAAATCAGCATTGAAAATGCTTCATGGTGAACCTTTGGTGCGGGCTGCTTTTCGATGCTTCGGCCCTGAAGTACTTCTCCTTCGTCGTGCTGTCACTTTGCTTCACGAAGACCGCCTACCAAAGCTTGCCTTCTTGGAAACTGCTTCGCCAAATTTTGCTTCAAAAACTGCTTCGCAAGGGCTCTTTTAAAATCTACTTCGCAAAACTTCTGCCCGAAGTCACCTCTTAAAATGCTTCGGGTGCGAAGCTCTTTTCGTGCCTTTGTTTGAATTTTGGTTCGGCCCTTTTGAGGGTAAAGTGCTTCGCTGCGAACCTCCTTGCAACTGCTACTTCGCATCAAAAGTCCTCGAAGGAGATTTTGGAGTGTAATACTTGGCTTTTGCAATCTCGAAACAGGATGTATATACACAAATGAAAATTATATACAAAAGTACATATATATATATATATATATATATTTTGAGTTTGTTTCACCTCAGTGATGAAAAGTCTTCAGATGAAGACCATTAACAGAAATTGGTAATACCTGGCCATCTGCATCTTTGAGGATGAAAGAGTTGGCCGAGTTCACCTTCATGATTTCGAATGGTCCGTCCCAGAAAGCATCCAACTTGTCATGATTTCCAGGCTTGGCCTTCCAGGAGTCCCACTTCCATACTAGATCTCCCACCTTGAATGTGCGATCGGATGATTTTTTCTTGAACCAATCTCGGGTGACCTGAGCATGTTTAGCGAAGCTCTGGTAAGCCTTCTCGTGATCTTCCTCCAGCTGTAGCAGCTGAGCCAGTCTACTTTCCAAAGGGTTGACTCCTTCTTCTTCTAACAACTGCAATGCAAGGATCTCTATATGGGTAGGTAAGATGGCCTCCTTGCCGTAGACCAGGGCATAAGGTGAAGTCTTGATTGACTTCTTGACAAAAATTCGATCGGCCCACAAGGCACGATCTAGAAGGAGATGCCAAGTCCTTTTGTTCATCTCTATGAGCTTTCTTAGCACCCTCAATAGAGTCTTGTTGGTTGATTCCGCCAAGTCGTTGCCCTATGGATAGTAATTGGAGGATACTTTATGATATATCCCATATCTGTAGAGGAATTCATTGATTTTGGCACCTGCGAAGCCAGGACCATTGTCTGTTATGATTGCTTCTGGAATGCCGAATCGGGTGATCAATCCTTCAAGGAAGGCTATGACAGTCTCCTGATCAGCATGCTTCATGGGAACTACTTCGGCCCATATGGTAAAGTAATCAGTCATGGTCAGGATGAACTTATGCCCAACGGAGGAGTTCGGCGATATGACCCCTATGAAATCCAACCCCCATTGTTGAAAGGGAATTTCTACTTGTATCGGTTGGAGAGGCATCGAAGCATTTCTGCTTCGGCCGATGAACTTCTGACACTGCTCGCATTTGCGACAAACCACGAAGGCATCAGCGAAGAGTGTGGGCCAATAGTAACCCGCCTTGATGATCTTCAGCGTCGTTGTTCTCCCTACGAAGTGGCCTCCAGATAATCCTGAATGAAATTCTCCCAGGACTCTCCTTTTATCATCATCTTTTATGCACCTGAGAAGGACGCCATCAATGTTTCTAAAAAATAGGCCTTCGGGGCGTAAGGTATATCGGGAGGACCTCATCCTGAAATGCCTTCACTGTGAAGCATTTAGGTGTGAAGGACATCTTCCAGTGTTGAAGTATTCAACTATTTCACTGACCCAGTCCTTCTCGTCCTCTTCCTTGTTTGTGAAGCATTCTTCTGCTGGTGAGTCATCCCACTGAGATTCTGTAGCTTCGGCCGCTATGCTCTTCGCTAGTTCTTGACATAATGCACGATCGCAAACCAGTTTTGTGGGTTTGATCTCGATGTCAAACTCTTGTATCTTATTGACCCAACCGGCTCTTTTACTGCCCAATTCTCCTTGGATGATGAAATTGTGCACATCGGGGTGGATGACGAAGACTGTAACCCGACTTTGGGAGATGAATTGCTTGAACTTCCTAAGAGACTTCATTACTGCATGCACCTACCTTTCTATGAAATTATATTTTTCTTCATGAGGATTTATCACTTGGCTTAGAAACGCGATGGGGCGCTCTTCGCCATCTTCCCCCTTTTGTGTCAGGACCGCAGCATAGCTCTCAGGTTCTCCTATAGCATATAGGATGAAGTCTCGATTGTAGTCAGGGTTGGTCAGGACCGGTGCTTGAGCAATTCGGGCTTTTATTTCTTCGAATGCTTCTTTTCTTTCCTTCGTCCAGATGAATTCTGCACCTTTCTTCAAAAGTTCGGACATCGGCTTGATGACCTGGGCAAAATCTGGGACAAACTTCCTCATGAAGTTAATCTGGCCAAAGAAGGATTGAAGTCCTTTCTTGTCTACTGGGAGTGGGAGCTTCATTAGAGCCTCAGATCTATCAGGATCTACAGCAAGACCCTTCTTCGATATCGCATGTCCCAACAACTTCCCTTCGTTGACTGCGAATATGGACTTCTTTGGATTGATTGAAATGCCAAATTCTCGACATTTTTCGAAAATCTGTTGTAAGTGTAAGGGGTGATCCTCCCTTCTTCGAGAGAAGATGGTCATGTCATCTAGATAGATAATGATAACCTTATTCAAGAGCTCACCAAAAGCTAGATCCATTGCCCTCTGAAAAGTGGCACCCGCATTCGAAAGGCCGAATGGCATTCGCTGGTAAGCAAATGTTCCCCACTTGGTAGTGAATGCGGTTTTATGCTGGTCTTCGTCCCTGACCCAAATTTGATTGTATCCGAAGAAACCATCGAGTAGGGAGAAGCATTGAGCCCCAGCCATCGAATGCAAGATCTGATCGATCTACGGGAGAGGGTAGTGATCTCTGAGAGAAGCTTGGTTCAGGTTGCGAAAGTCCATGCACAATCGTATATCTCCATTCTTCTTTTTTATTGGGACTAGATTCGCTACCCAAGAAGAATGTTTGATGGGATAAATTATCTTCGCCTCGAGCATTTTCAGGAGTTCGGCCTTCATCAAGACTTCGATCTTCGGATTGACGGGCCTTTGCTTCTTTCGAAAAGGTTTGATCCCTTCCTGCAACTCAATTGTATGCTGGATCAGTTGTCGATCGTATCCCCTTAAGTCTTGATAAGACCAGGCCACTATGTCGGGATACCTTCTGCATAGAGATCGGATCTGCTCTAGCTCTTTCGAAGTGCAATCTGTTCCAACTTTTATTGCTTTTCCTAGCTCAAGCTCTAAATCTTGATATTGCTTTGCATTAACTTTGATTCTGTGAGAAACTGCTCGATCATTCTGATCAAAGAGGCTTTCAAGAGTAATTAATCCCTTGGGAACGTGGTTATTCTTCAATTGAACTAGCCCTTCATATTCTTCTTCATCAGGGCTTCTGCTCTCAACTGTGGCTACTTCTTGAATCATGAAATTCACAATCTGCTCATCACTATCAAAAACCTGCCAATGCAGATCTCTGTCTGGGATAGAGGGCCTATAAATCATCCTCACAGCTTTGGGCTTATGCACCATGTCTTCTTCTGGAGAATACTTGGCTGCGATGGATGCTAGAACATCGGCATGTCGGTTCTTTTCTCTTGGAATAGACTACAGATTGAGAGATTCGAACTGGTCGAGCAAGTCCCATACCCTATTTTGGTATGACTTGAGATAATGCTTCTTTGAAGTGCACTTGTTTGTGACTTGATTGCATACCAATTCGGAATCTCCAAATATTTGGAGATGCTTTATGCCCAACTTTTTTGCTTTTTTGAGTCCTAGGCATAATGCTTCATATTCTGCTGCATTGTTGGTGCAACTCCACACCAACCGGTAACAATATTCCTTCTTGCTCTCCAGAAGGTGATACTAGAAGAATCCCCACCTCGATGCCATTTTTGCATCGGGTACCATCGAAGAACAATTTCCATAATCCTTCGACGAAGACCTTATCTTCTGACTTGATGTTTTTCTCAGGCTTGGTGATGGCATAACATCCCATCTCGGTTTCTATCATGGCATTAAAGTCTACCAATGAAAACTCATCTTCACAACTTAACTGTGTGAGAGACTCCTCGACCAGGTCCACCTGCTCTATCCCTTCCACTATCGCATGCACAGGATCGCTGCTTTCTCCTTCGGACATATTTTCTATGAGGAAAGTAGAAGGCTTCTCATTGTAAATTTTAATCTTCTTCCCTTTGAATGGAACCTCCAAGTGTGAGTAGTCCATAGATAGATATCCTCCCAGCTTCATCGTAAATTCTCTCGACAAGCACATACTAAAGTAGGGCTCAAGGTCAACAACTACCACCTCTTGTATAACTATGATTTGAGGCATCTTGTGTAGTCGAATAGGAATGTCCTTGATCACTCCTACAGTCTTCATGGGGGTACCATCCAACTAGAGTACACCATGACTGCTTCGCATATATTCCATCCCTATCTCTTCGCATACTGCCTTTGGCATGACTGTCGTCATGGCCCCAGAGTCAATCATACAGTTATGTACAATATACCCTTCCATCTGTAGAGACATGTAGAATGGTGGTGGCCTATTTTTCCTCATAATGGATGTGGATAGGGTCTGCACTAGGGCAAGCGGTGCTGCCTTTCTTGCTTTGGTTATCTTCAACGATTCTTGCAATAGGTCCACTTGTCCGGGTAGTTGCAGTGCGTCATACAAACTAATTTTGGCTGGAATCCTCTTCAGCTCATCTACAATGTTGTATGCCAGGGAACTGGGCACCTCGGGTTCCTTTCTCGGCTCATATCTGGTGTGATACTATTCCGTAGCTTCAACCCTTTGTCGCTTAGTCAGCGAAGGAAGCTTGAGTTTCTCTCTAGCTTGCTCCTTTGTTTCCACCTGTGATGGATTTGCAGGAGCCTGTTGGGCCTTTTCTTTGACTAGTGTAGGCTGTCGAGCTTCGTTCGAGGCTGAATTCCAACTAGTATTCTTCCCCAAAGGATGACCCAAAGGATGCATACCTTACCATCACACTAATATCAGGATTGAAAGCTCTAAGGAAATAGTATGCTACAGCTTCGTTAGATGGCCGAAGTCTAACTGGTATTCTTTGCCAAGTTTGAGCGAACCTAACATTGAAGTATGTGATCTCCTCTTGTGGATGTATTTGGATCATTGTGAACTGGTGTAGGAGAGAGGTTAGATCGGTAGAATAATTGAAGCTTCGCATCAACTATTTGGCTAACTAGTCCCATATCATAATGGTACCGGGTGGTAAAGATCTATACCAGTAGAGGAGTTTTCCTCTAAGAGATAGAACTAGAAGATTTACCATAACCCGCTCTTCTGTGATGTCATGGATCTCTGCTAGAGAAACTATATCCTAGATGTTCTCCAGGGCAGTCTTCTCAGTTCCATTGAACATTGGGATCTTCTTTATAGCAGCAGGTGGCACTTGCCCTTGTCCCGCTAGATTTAGTGGTCCCAAATAATTTGATGCTGGAAATAATCTGGGTAGCGATTGTTGTTGCATTTGTTGTTGTTGTTGTTATTGGTGTTGTTGTTGTTGTTGCTGTGCCATATTCACTCCTAGATTTTTAGAAATAGGAATTCTCGAAGCTCCTCCTTGATTACTGACAAGACGACCAATAGAAATGGAGGCACTAGGATGCTTTGATGAGTTGGGAGGATTAGGAGGAAAGCTAGCCACTGTGCTATCATAAGTTAGGCCTTGTTCGTCAATAGTGGCCTCTTGTGAGGATGTTCCATGTAATAAATATTTAGGGGTTACCAACCTAGATCGCTCCCCAAAGGTGTCAATATCTAGCTCAAAGAACTAAGTTTCCTCTCCTCTATTCCTAACTCTCCATCTTGTTGCATGAAGACACAAAATTTGGTATCGGTCTTTACGACTTAAATATTCTTGGGTAAATAGAGTCACCAGATGCTAAGAGTCTTTTGATAATAAGAGCATCGGTTCTCACTACCACTCAGAAGGTGAGACTTACCGGGTCCCACCGGGTGTGTCAAAAATGGTTGGTCATCAAATCTGCCCAGGAAATGATTTGGGTAAGTGTATGCACCCTAGACCTGGACCAACATTGAAAGGCCGAAGAGAAGAGATGCTCCTTGTGCCAATCTCCGGAGAAGGCCGGCTCCTATACTACACTAATTTGATGTTTAAGATAAGGGTGTAGGAAAGAGATAAACAAAGTAAGGGTGCATGAAATAAATAAAAGAGTAAGGGAAGAAATTTCAGTAGTTTAGTGGTGGGAAAGAACAGGAAGCACGATCACTAGTGAATAACTTGAAACAGCAACAAGAAACACCAAGAATAAATGAAATAAACACAATATTAATCCTCCTATGTATCCTCTGGGCGAGTTCTAGGATTCTCCTTTCTCTCTCGCTGAAATTCAGAGTTTAGAGTAACGGTGATTAAGAAAAGTGAATGTAACAGAAACACTATCCATAGGCAGCATAAAAGAAAATCAATATGACATTTTCCTCCCCTATGTATCCTTCGGGCAAATTTCAGGGTTCAGTCTCCAATCGTATACCTAAATCTAGGATTCAAAATTATAGTATACAAATGAAGACAGATGAAAGACATAAACACAGAAGGCAGCATACAAGAGAGAAATAGAGTCCAAAGCTCTTTAGTATTAATCATAGAAATGCAAGTTACAGTAGCTTTCTAGCAAAAAGTTCCCCCCCCTTTTTCACTACAATGCTTGGGTTTTTATAGAGGACCCGACCCTCTGAGCCATAATTACACAAAATGGAGGAGTACATCCTTGGAAGCTGAGAAGTTGGCTCCTCGCAGCTCTCGTGATCGAGCTCTCAAATTCATTACCAAAACTAAAAATTGCAACTGGGTAAACCAAGGAAACATGCATTAATGAGCCGTCTGACCGTCCTTGGTTTTTGGGTGTAGTGCTTGAGTTTCCACCATGCTCGTCGAGTTCTTCATCATGGACTAATACTTCATTTCCAATTGCTCAAAATGAGCAACAAGCTTATCGGGTACAAAAAATACATTTATGAGGCACTTGATCGCCTCGAGAAAATACCTGGCTTGGAATATGTGCCCTTAAAGTGCTTCACTAATTCCTCGTTCGAAACTTCACTTCACAATGGACTTGAGCCAAAGCAGATCCTCCTTCATTTGCACTTCTCACGGTTGAGCTTCACAAAATAGCTTCAGGGGTGGTGAGAGCCGAAGTAGATTTCATCCTCAAAATAGTGTCTTTACTTCTTGCTGCTTCGCTAACAAAATTACTTCGCTGATGCCTTGGAGGACTGCTTCACTACGATCCTCCTTCAAAAATATGGTTTGGGAAGGTTTCGATCGAAGCACTTGCCTTCAAAACTAGGGTGGAAGTACTCCACATGAAAACTAGCCGAAGCAGATGCTTCACAACGACTTTTGGTGAAGTAAAAATGGTTTGCTGGTGAAGGGGCCCTAAGTGGGTGCTTCGGTGGCTTTTTGGCGAAGTATTTTTAATGTTGCGCTCCTTCAAATCCCACTTCACAAGTTTCTTGCCCGAAGTAGTCTTTTGAAGTGCTTCGGGCCCGAAGTAGTTTTCATTCTTCTTCCTTTGCATTTTTCTTCGGCAACACCGCTTCGCAAAACTTCCACCCAAAGTAACTACTTGAGGGACTTCGGTCCGAAGTAGTTTTCTTTCCTTAGTCAATTAGGACTGTGTTTTTCCTTCGATGAAGCTATTAATTTGAAATTGCTTGATTGTCGCTTCGCAAAAAAGTCACCCGAAGTGGTTCCTGGAAATGCTTCGGGTGCGAAGTTATTTTTTTGAATTCTTCTTTGACAACTCCGGTTCGCAAGGTTTTCGCTCGAAGTAGCTTCTTGAAGTGCTTCAGCCCTGAAGTAATTTTCACCCTTAGTGATTTCTTTCAGCAAAGCTATATTCCTTGGTTTTTTCGGCAACGAAGCTTTTTCTTCTTCTTTTTATGTACAATGGGGTGGCAGGGAAAGCCAAAATTGCTGCAACATTTGAAAATGTTGTTTCTAAAAGCAAGGGAACAAATTCAAGAAATTAAAAGAAATACTTTACAAAAGAGAGACTGTACAAAATTTTGATTTTTTTCTACCTCGTTGTGCAATGTGACAAAATTGTCAATAGTAACCCTTTATCCACTTGACTTATTCTATTCTCTTCCCTCCTATGAAGGGATTCAGGATGTGTTTGGTCTTGATTTACCATGTTTACCCTTTCCCCACCAGTTTTATTTTATCCATAATTTAAGTGGTGGTTTCATTGTTGGTTTTCTTCTTGTCTAAAGCACCCTTATTTTGGTGAGTCAGCACATTTATATCTTTGGTGGTCATCACCATATTCTTGTAAATTGATATGAGCTAGCTGCTCAGCTTACTCTCTTAAATTTTGCTCATGTTGATGCAAAAGTCTCTCTCTTTGTTTGTCATGTTTGAGAGCTTCAACTAGCTCTCACTCTTTGTACAATTAATTTTATAATCATTGCACATGGTCATATTGTGTTGTTAAATAAGACTCATGTTAATCTAATTTTGTTCTTGTGGTTCTGATCCACAGATTCCTCAAAGAGGTTTATGCTATCTCTTTGCTCTTTCTAGCCAAGGTAACTTGTTTAGTGTGTTGATAAGTGCCTCTATGATCAGACTCGATATGTGTACTATGGGGTCACTTTGAAGCTTTCTCAGGTTGGATGGTGCATTTATAAGTAACACTTTGTGAACTTCCAAATGTAAAATTTTCTATCCCTATGGTTCTGGGAGTTGGCCTCAAATGAAATTGATCCAACTCATCTAATTATCTTGTTTTCCATGACTTATCCCGTGGGGTGTCATTTACTCCAATGAGGTCATAATCTATTGGAATCCTTCCTCTTGTGTGAAGGGTATCTTATATTTGGTGCCTATGACTGGATATAACTCTAGTTTCCTACCCCTCAATGGGCAGATCTATTCTAAGTGTCCTATGTAAAGTTTGATATGTTGTGACTCTCGTGTGTCTTTTTGGTGATGAAGGCTTTATGGCCCAATAATTCCTTTGTGAGGATGGAGGTGGGGAGACCCCATCATCCCTATGTGAATAATAGGGTCTAGAGCCCATCTTATGTCCATGCGAGGAGGAAGCCCTTGAAGCCTCCTCATGTCTTTGATAAGTTTCTATGTGTTTAGAGGAGGGCCTTGAGGTCTCCTTGTGTCTTCTTGATAATGATGGCTATGAAGCCTATTTGTGTTTTTGTGACTTAATTCCATGATGTGATTCCCTAATTAGGGTTTCTCGAGGAGAACCTCCAAGGGTTGAGTTATTACCCCTTAGGCTCATATAACTACGTCCCATGATCTTATGAGTAGGTGGTTCAATGTTATTATAACTTTAGCTATGGGTGTGTGTTGTTTCAGATTCTACCTCGGTATTGTACTGAGGATGCTTACTTATGGTTTTAACCATTGTGTTTGTGAATTAATCTTGAGTGTTGCAAATAAGGACAAACAAACAACATCAAGCAAGTGTTTATCTTGATTACCAATTTATGTGTGCCCTAAACTATTTGCTGCATTTTTATGTGTTTTTGTTTGTGTTGTCTTGTACTTATTTTGGATTTAGAATGAGGAGACTCATCCATAGTGGGAATCAATGAAACCCATGCCAAATATGATTTTCTCAAAAAAGAGACTAGGGTACACCGCTTAAATCCCAATGGAGGGTTTGTCTAGCTCTTCCACTCTAAATCAATGATTGTTCCAATAGTGGGAGATAGTTTGAACATGATTAACTTAGTACAACTATAAATAAGTCCTTTATTCTATTCTAGGAAAATCTAGGGGGCAAGCCGGTGGAAGGATATGAATGCCAATGTCACTAGACTGAATTGAGGGTTTGTGATGAAATCCAACTCCCCATTATTTAAAATATGTATGCGTATGTGGAGTTTGTTTTAAATTTGCATAAAGTAAAATGCATCATACAGCAAAAATGCATCTTCCTATATGCCTAATACAAATGATATTTCAGTTTTTAGAAAGATGCATAAAATAATATGAGTTCCATGGATGTACTCTATTTTATGCAAATATGGCCTCTAGAAGGGCCTCAAAGTAATCAAACCAACACATGGTTTCTAGCATGCTTGATTCTAGGGTGGACTTTAGAAGAATAATCCATTGTTCCTAGCAACACCTAGTGGAAATCTAAGAAAACCCTAAAATGTGGAAGATGCAAGTTCTTTCCTTTTCTTTTCTTTAGTTTCAAAATTAAAATGTGTCCTAATATTCATTGTTTTAGGAAACCAAAAGTAGACATAAGACCAGAAAACATCAGAAAAGTGTACCAACCTCTAATCCGACTTAGAGAACAAAGATTATATCCTCTACTGCACTCTAGTTTCGGACGCTATTGACTAGAGTGGCTAATTTCTAGTTGTTGTTAGTAGGAGTGGCTAAGTCTGTAGGCCACTGTAGACCAGAGCAACTAAATCTGCACACAAAAATCCAAACCTTTAAATCAGCAAAAAATAAAAACTTTATAGGGGTCCCACCATGATCGCCATTTGTAGCGACCTCGGGGAAGCGGTGCACCATCCACTACTCTATTTGTGAATATTATTTGATTTATTTATACTTAATCATGCATTAAATGAAATATGTGAAAATAGATGCAACTAAAATACAAGGAAATAAATGAATAATTCTCTATTTATTTTTCTCAAGTTCGATTACATATAGATCCCTCTAAGGGATTCCCTTCATTTGATATGGATTTTTATAAAATAGGGCAGCAGGTGTATGATATCTCCTTTGCAAGGGGTGATGCACTCTCGGAGGCTTCTCAGTGATGCACACGGAACTATATGAGGTCTTACATATGCCTCCTTCTCCAAGTCTGGCTCCTAGAGGGATCCTTTTGCTTTCATATGTTGATAACCTGTCTAGTGAAACTGTAGTCCTACAAGCATGAAAACAACAACAAACACTCAATTTTCTGGGATTGCCTCCCCAGATGATGTTGGTAGAAAAAACCTTAATTATAATAGAAATATGCTCAGTTACAATAGCAACTAAAGCTATGAATGCAAGTAAATGCGATAAACCAAATCTATTCTAATGGTATAAAAACATGTAACAAGCTAAATAAAAAGAACTAATGCTAAGAACCCTATACTAGGCCTATGGACCACTGTCCAATAAAATGACCACTAAGATGAAAACCTATCTCTATTGCTCCAAGGCTATGGATTTATGATTATTGCTAAAGTTGAAATGGTTGTCTTTTATGCCCTATGTGTTGAATATCTTGGAGATGATAACCTCTCAATTAGTCAAAATTTTGTTGCTACTAAAAGGTGCTCCCATATGCTCTCCGATTTGATAGGGCTTCACTATAAGAAAAAGCTCTCCAAGTCTCCAAAAGCTCTCCCCGATCGTATCTCTACGAAAGGTCTCCAAAAGCTCTCCCAAAAAATCCCCCTTTTGTTCTCTTAGGTTTGCACCTTATAATATCTTTGAAGCCCTAGGTCAATGTCCAAACCCTAAGACTGAATTTTGCATGCACACTGGATGTTAGCATGAGAAATTTTATCTTCTTCTTAATTTTAAGGCCAGTTAAACTAATGTCTAAACCTGGACTTGAGTATCTCATGTAGAATGACTATGAGGAGGAGTGCAATGTTATCCCTGATCGACTTTATTGCATGTAAAATGCTACTTCCACCTAATATTAGGCTATTTTTATGGTAAGTTTCTATTTAGGACTTAGCGACTATCATCTACAATGGCTAGGACTAGCCGTTCTTAGCTTCAATGGCCAGAATCCAGCCACTCTGGTTCATAGTGGATAGGCTTGGATGTGCTAAGGCTACCCCAAATGAGTGGTGAAAATCACTTTTGGCACTTGGAAGGTCCTAAGGTTTAGGCACATAGTCTATGAATGTGCTCACATGAGTAGTTCTCCTAAATATGACATGTTTTAGGTGTCTACACAGAGTATGTACTGATTTTAGGGATATCAATGTTGCATATCCCAAATATGACTTTCTCCTTCCTAATATGGATCAAATTATTAAATTCACAATAGGAAGGGGGTGTTATCTCTTAAGTATGGATTTTACAAATACAACCAAATTCATATAGCACCAAAAGATCAACCCAAAACTATATTTATTACACCATGGGGAACTTTCTGTTGGAAAGTTATGCCCTTTGGTTTAGAGAATGCAGGGGCAACTTATCAACGAGATATGACATATGTATTTCATGACATGATGTATGAAATTTTGCATGATTATATATATGACATCATATCTCGGTCTATTAAGGAGGGAGATCACATTCTCGACTTACGATAAGTCTTTAATAGACTCTGTGAGTACAAAGTCCATTTAAATCTAGATAAATATATTTTTGGAGTAAAATCTAGTAAACTGTTGGGATTTATTGTTCTATGTGAGGTATAGAGATAGATCCTATTAAAATTAATGTTATTATCAATATGACATCACCAAAAACTTTAATAGAGCTTAGAATTTTATAGGGTAAGCTTAAATCCATTCATACTAATATTGATAAATTAGCAGATAGATGCCAACCATTTCTTAAGTTACTTAAGAAAGATACCCTATTTAAATGGGATGATGAATGTCAAGAAGCCTTTGAAGCTCTTAAAAATTACTTGCTTACACCACTAGTGCTTGTTCCTCCTTGACCAAAATATCCTTTTATTTTATATATTTTTACCTCAAAACTTGTGTTAGGAGCAATGCTAGCGTAGCATGATGAGGATAAGAAAGAATGAACCATTTATTACATAAGAAAAACTTTTTTAAGCTATGAAACTCATTATACATCCCTAGAAAAGCTTTATTTGGTTGTTGTTTTTCTACATAAAAACTATGCCACTATATGCTTAGTCAAAAAATATTTGTCATAGCAAAATTTGATCCATTACGATATTTGATGAGTAGACCTTACTTATCAGGATGAGCAAAAAAATGGATTCTTGCTCTAAGTGAGTTTAACCTAACCTTTATTGGTCAAAATTCCATTAAAGGGCAAGTCATAGAAGATCAACTCACCACTGCCCCTCTTGAATCTACTCATCCTTTAACAATAGAATTTCTAGATGAATACCTTAATTTAGAAGGTGATCATTTAGACTCTTGGTCTTTATTTTTTAATGGTGCCTATTGCATGAGTGGTGCAAGTGCAGGAATTATATTGGTGTATCCACAAAATAAATTATTCAATTATCTTTCAAACTCTATTTTTTTTGTACAAATAACACAATAGAATATGATGTCTTGATTCTCAGTTTACAAGCAACTTTAGCTTTAAATATCAAAATATTATTATTTTTTAGAGACTCACAACTCATGGTAAATCAAATTAACAATTTCTACCAAAAATGAGATGAGAAACTCCATATTTATAAAGAATATGTTTTAAAAATTATGTATTTATTTGAGAAAGTTACTATCGAAGCTATTCCTCATACTAGTAGTCGTTCTATAGATGCAATGGTAGAAACTACTTCTCTCATTCCTTTAGATTTGGATGATGATCATGATACTATCATCATTCACCAAATTTGGAAATCCACTTTACTATAGTATTGCCTAGCACCCTTGGACATCATCATAATTGAAGAAACATCCACAAAACCATGGTATGAGGATGTCTTTAACTTTCTCCAAAATGGATCATTCTCAGATGGTCTAGATAGAAATCGACAAGGACTATTGTGAAAATGAGTTGTTCATTTCATAATAATTAGAAGTAACTTGTATAAAATGTCTTTTGAAGGTATCCTTCTAAGATGCCTCAACCTAGATGAATCCAAAAAGGCACTAAGTGAAGTGCACGATGGATCTTGTAGAGGTCATTTTAGTGGTAGTGCCATAGCCAAAAAAACTCCTATGAATGGGATATTTTTTGCCCTCTATGGAAAAATATGCTAATGACTATGTATATCGATGTGATAAATGTAAATGACACACAGATATTGTTCATGCTCTAGCCCAAGAACTTCAATCCATTTCTTCCCCTTGGTATTTTTCAAAATGGGGCCTAGACATCATTGGGAAGATTAATCCAATCTCATCCGATGGTCATAAGTTCATCATAAAAACAATTGAATACTTCACAAAATGGGTAGAAACCATGCCATTGGCTTCTTGCATAGGAACCCAAGTCTCAAAATTTATCTATAATTAAATCATATGTAGATTTAGGATTCCCTCTACACTTGTTTATGATAATGAAACTTACTTTAAAAATAAATATATACAAAAGCTTTGAGAAAAATATAAAATCCAACATAAATGGTCTACTCCTTACTATCCACAAGTAAATGACCAAGCTAAAGCATCCAATAAAACATTAAATTTAAGATCCTAAAAATATTGGTTAATAAGTTAGGTCAATATTGGCACACTCAATTATATCCGGTCTTATGGGCTTATCAGACAAGTGTTTGAACCCCTACAAGTGCATCTCCAATTATCTTGGTATATGTCATCAAATTTGTATTTCCTTTTGAGCTTGAAGTCCCTTCTTTAGGACTTTTACTTCAAGAAACTAAAGTAGGAGATGAATATCATGTTGGATGATTAAGCCAACTGGAATTATTAGATGAAAAGTCCATAAACGCTTTAGAGCATCTTTGCACTTATAAAAACAAACTCAAAATATCATAATCCAAGAAAGTGCATACTCAATATTTTGAGGTTGGAGATCTAATTCTTAAATAAAATAAGAAAAATACCAATGTTCAAACTGATACTAAAGGAAAATTCCAACCAAATTGATTAGGACCATTTATCATAACTACTAAATTTGGATTAGGTGCATATCATTTGGCTACCTTAGATGGAAAAGACCTTAAGAAACCAATGAATATAATGCACCTTAAAAGATACTATGCATAAAATCATGTTTCACCATTGTACATAGCTACCACATATTTTGTACATCCAATATTTATTACAAATAGTTTAATTCATAATCGCAACCATTGCATATAAATCATCTTTCATATAGTTGCATTTATCCTATATCTCTCATGAGTTTTTGGTCCAATTGCATATGGCATATAGTCACATCTAGTTATTATTATCACCTAAATATTAGACCGATGTTGTCAATATTCATAGTCAATCTTGGTTTTCTTTGAAGAAATTCAGAGTTTATCTTGAACCACTCATAGAGTTCACATTTTAATAAAATCTTGATTCTCGATATTGATTACAAATATCTCTTGAACCAAAATCACTATTCCTCATTAAGAAAGTTTTGAGTTTTGGGAACTGATCCTACCACTTTTTGAACCAAGACATACTTACACATCTTAAAAATAATTTTACACAAAGAAATATGATACTACATAGTAGTCCTATATCCTTAAGTGAAAAGTTTCCCTTGCTATCCTATTATGTGCATGGTCTAGAATGTTGAGAATTGACAAAAGGAAAAGCTCCCCCTACCCAAATAATATCCCTTGCTCTTCCATTAATATGAGCAAGTATCCTTTGAAAAAAAAATGATTTTACTACAAAGAAAATAAAAATCCCATTGTTAAAAAATGAACAAGAATCCCCATTTAAAGAAATCAAAATAAAAGAAGGGGGTAATAAGCTTGAATACTTGAAATTCTCCAATTTTTTAAAAATTGTAGGGTGATCCCTATTACAGCAATGGGTTGAATGAAACTCACATGACAATGGAGTAGTTTTACTTGTGGTGATATGTCTATCACATTAGCCACCTTCTTTTGTATAGACCAATGTCCACTTATGGATAAGCTAGCATTTGGTGGTTTGTATTACAAAGTAGTTAAGTCTAACCATGTATAAAATCATGGTAAATAAATTCATCATTTACACACACAATGGTTCTTAAAGTTGATTTGCATCATTACCTTACTAAAAATTGGTAAATTAACCTCATAAGCACACACATTTGATCCTTGAGATATTTCGTATCATAATTAAGATCAATATGGAAAATGAATACACAAATCACACACTGGTTCTTGATAAACTTAATTTTCATCCTAAAATGACCAAGATTCTCCTTGAGTCTTGATTAGTTGAAGTCATTATATCCTCATGGATTTGTATGACTATTAGCATAAGCAATTGGCCCTAAAACCAATTAATCTTGCATCTCATATCTACCACCTAGTACAATGCATTCATTTCATCATATTTCATGATTGCTTGCCATATACAAAAATTTACATTGATCATACATAATTGCTTGGTCATGTAGTTGCATATAGACTTCATGATGATGGTATGAGATAACCCTAATAAAATTTCTCCATTTACTTCACACTAGGAATATTATACCTAGTGCAAGTCCTCTATCCCATTTTTCATGCTTAATCACCTATATTGTGCCATACTTCTCTTAAGTTTAAATCAAAATTAATCTTAAGATCACACATTACTTATCATTACTTCTATCACTTTCAAATCAACAAATTTCAAACTACTTTTGGATCATAACCCTTCAATGTCAGCATTACAATAAAACCTCACACAGGATCCACTTCATGGCCAACACAAGGGACACCCTCCATAAATGATCATATACAAGCACACATCCTCAAGGTCTATTGCTGACTGATAAAAAAAGTAAGCCTATATTTCCCAAAAAATCTTTCTTTTACAAATAATTTAATCACACTACAACACAACATATCAATTACATCAAATCACACCTCACTTTACTATAATGATATCTTGATTAAGCATGATAAAAGAACATTAGAAATCAAACATGACCATAAGCATGATTATGAAGATCATAAAAAACAACAAAATTATTTTGCATTACGCATAACACATAAACATAAAAATAAAAACACATAGCATAATATTACTCTCTCAAAAATACATAAAGCACATAAGGTCAACTGGTATACCACAATAAAAAATGGCATACTCAGTAACTAGATGATATACCATAAAAATAAGTTAGTATATTATCCCCTAGAGCCTCTAGAACTTTGGCTATCATTAGGAGGTGGCCTATGCACTTGAAATTGAGGGACCCTAGACACTGACCTAGAAGCTAATCTAGAGCAACTCAGATCCGCTAACTCTAGGGGCAATGGAACCCTTTGACCATTAGGAACTGCTTGAAAATATAGTATTTGGTAGAAGGTCATCCACTGTGATTCTAATATCACCTTTGCCATCAATGCACTCTGTGAAAGGCTACTACCAAAGGACTGGCCTGAAGCTCCACTCCTCATCTGGTGCAACCATGAATGTGCTTGGTGCAACTATATCTATGCTTGTGCAAGTTGTACATGTACTTGGGATAGTTGAGTCTAAGTCTATCCTAGTAGAATCTATGACTGTGAGAGTTGTACCTCTAGTAACTAAATTCGACTAGTCTATATATCCACCTAGCTTTTTAGCCTAGCATTCTCCACCCATAAAGTAGAAACCTCTCCAGTATTTCTTGACTCTCCAACCTCCATCACAACACCCTCCCTAGGTGAGTCCTATCGAGGTGATAAAGGCACCTCCTATTATGGAGATAGTACATCCTACTATGATGGTGACACCTATCATTGTGGTGATAAAGTCTACTACTACTGACTAGTCACTCCCTCTATTTGAGGCACTCTCTTCTATTGAGAGGACCTCTATCTCTACCTAACTCCTATCATTTAAGGATCCTCCCTCATTTGTGTTGTAGTTCTATCCCCCTAATCTAGCCTAGAAGATGTCTATCTAGATATCACCTGATATGTTCATTGTATTTGATCTACTACTGTACCTCTCTCCAACATGATATTAGTAGGTAGGATGGTGGTATACCACTCGATATATCCATCCTCCACTCCCACATCATCTACCTCTAGGAGTACCAACACAGGATCATCCTCATCTATCTTTGTGAACCTGCTAATATCAGGTGCCCCACTAGTAGTTATTGAGTCTTTTGTCACTCATCGATATGAAAATCCTATACCAAGGGTATCCCTTGTACCAACCCAAATTGATGCCACACTTGATCAACTTGATTTAGCTCTATCTCTCTCTTTTCCATTCGTAGTCACTATATCTATCATACTTGGGCTAGATCCTCGCCATCCTCCTCCTAACTAGGATATCCTCACCAGGATATCCAATAAATGTGAGTAGTCAACTCATCAACAGCCTGCTTGGCCTCGTCTAAATTGCTCATCCTCCTCTCATAGCCTCCTATGTGGCCCCATAAAAATATAGTAGGTCAATTCTCCTCTATCTTATAATCAAGAAATCCCTCTATCCTTCTCACTACAATGTGCTCCCAGCACCATGCCTGCAGTAAAGTGGTAATAACCAAGCTATGACCATGCTTATACATGACATTAAATAAACTACTGTATAAGCATCATAGCACAAATGGTCCCCATGCAAACTGCTTGCTAGAATATTGCATGTCGATCACCACACTAGCCAAAGCCTAAGGGATATGTCATCTATCATTATGACACAACAATAATCCCATAATAATCCTATACAACACCACTATCAGTCTAACACCTCCACTGTGCTATCAATCCCTCAATGCTAATCCCACTATGATCTATGGGAGAAGAGGGATCCCCTATTAGCTACTACATTGCCTATGTTTGGATCATATAATGATAGGAAAACTTGTTATTTATAGGAATCTAAAGGATCCTCCACACATCCTCTAGATTCAAGGTCATCTCACCTATAGGTAGTCAGAATGTGGAAGATCCTAGATACCATCTCTCAACCAATGTAGTCAAAAGAGGATAGTCTACCTCTATTCATGGAATCTCAGCCACATGTAGGAGCCCTACTAACTCAAGAATTGTCCTGTCAGGACCACTCAACTCTCTAACATGGTCCTCAAAACCCTTGTATCACCACTCTCAATTATTTAGAGAACCTCACTATAAGTAAAAATAAAAATATTATTTATTAAATTATATATATATATATATAAAGTGAAAAACCCCTTGCGGGGCCGCCTTGGTCTTAGAGACCATGACTAGGGGGTTCTACACTGTCAAAGTCACTCGAGAGTCACACCCGCCCCTGCCTGCACCAACATTATCAATTGGATTTTTGGGTACCCAATTCAATTTTTTGGTAGGGTGGAGTTTTGAACATGATACCTCCCTTGGAGGATTGCCCTCTCCTCTCCAACTCACCTACAACACCTGGGTATTATTTAGTAAATTATCATGATAAAACACATTAATAAAAAATCAAAATTCACAAAAATAATGCATAAAAAATGTGCATTTCTTCTTCTTTTGCAAATTTGAATGCAATTTGCAAATTTGGGCGTAGTGCAAACACATATTAAAACGCCTGAATCTACCTTAAGCATACCCGTATTTGCAAATGTAGACATATTTTCAGTCGAATTCAGACATTTGAATTTACTTGAACCATTCAAATTTATGAATTCGAAAGTTAGGTCAAACGAATTCGAAAGTTTGAATTTTTTTGAATTATTCGAAATTGCTAATTCTAATGTGTTATGTTAGACCTCATCAAAAATCCTAAAAAATCAAAAAACAAATCTAAAAATCTAAATTTAAAGGTTACAATAATGCTTACATGTATCTGTACACCTCCTCTATTGCCACCTGCTCACACTTTGTACACTCAATGAAGAGGAGAAGCCATTTTATCTAGAGTCAAATTTAAAAATGGTAGGGTAAAATGAATTAGGTTTTATCCTAATTTTCTATTTTTACCCCTTTTTACCCATTTCTTCTTCAAATTTAAAGTTTTGTAACAAAATTTGAATTTCTCACAAAACTCGATGGGGGTACTCTAGAAAATAAATAATAAAATAAAAATGTAAAAATATTTTTGCCTTGTAGCGCAACTCCTCTTTCTAATACATCTTTCTTTAACGCATTTATTGTTCATAAATGCACCAAAGAGGGGGCAAAGTGTAGCCATGGAATTTTGACACACTTCAAAATTCCTAGACTCCCTAACAACATGTTTTTCCTCCTTAGCAACATAGCTTCCCCCCTTAGCTGGCTACTTCAATTTTTGTGCTTATTAAAATCCCATTTCTATCATTTTCCTCTTTTTTAACAAATTTAGACGATCAAATCAAATTCAGAAATCTGAATTTGTGAAAATCAAATGTGCACCTAAATTTGGTAGATTGTTTAGATTTACCTCCAATTTGGACAAACCTAGATTTTTAGCGAATTTAGAACCATTTTAATTCACCCAGATTGGGAAATTTCTAAATTTTCCCTAACAACCCTGATCTATCTTTGTCCTCCTTGATTTTTCTCGATTGGATTCAGTTCTTAAAAGTTGCAAGTGACTTTCAAAAGGAGGTAATGGTGATTTTATAGGGAAAAGAGGTGGAGAAGAGCTTTTCATGTCTTATTGCAGGTTTTATGAGAGATCTTGTCATTTTTTGTCACCATTCTAGTGGTCATTTGAGGATACAACTAGTACCATCGGTCCATATGCTCTAATTTAGCATCTTAATTTTATCATTTTGCATCATTAGATTAATATTTTATTGGTCTTTGATGAATTCAAAAATTTCAAAGTATTTTTGAATTCGTTCTGCATGTTTTAAATGTGTATAGATATTCCTAACAGATAAAATTCTTATCTTGTAATGATATTTATAATGGATACTCTTAATACTAACATCCCTTAATTACATATATTTAGTAGTTATTTGTCAGACTTTAGTATTTAAACAAATTTGGAAGATTGTTCGGTCATTTGAATTCACTAAAGGGCTTCTGAAATTACTCTACAACTTTCTAAATTTGACCATTGTAGGTTTGAACTAATTCAAAAATTGTCAAGATATTTCCAAATTCACTAAAAACATCTAAAATTACATAGACATATACTGGCGGTAAAAATTTGGTTCTCATATTTATCACATCATTTTATATTTTGCATTTTGTTATCATAGCCTTCACTACTTACTGATTTATATATTGCTTCACTATTTCTATCTGAATACATATTGCATTAGATCTAGAGAATCCATCATCTTTATTTATAGTTTTTTGAAAGAACTGAGGGGATCTGACTGCCACGTCACTGAGGAATTTATATTGGTTTAAGCAAATATCTCATCATTAATCATCTTTTCTAGTGTTTTGTTGAATAAATTCGAACAACTGCAAGATATTTTCGAATTTATTTTTTGAGATCCGAATCTATTTTGGGTTTCTAAATTTGCTTTGATATATCCGAATTCACTCTAATAGAAACAAATTCACTTGGAACAAATAATCCAAATTAGGCTAGGTTCTGATTCCTAACTCATTTTATTTTTGCATATTTCCATTTTGTACTTTCCTGTTTTAAGCATTTTTCATAAAAGAAAATACAAAAAAAAAAATTAAATAGAAAGAAAAGACAAAAACATAAATTTAGTTATATTTCTTTTGCATCAATTATACTAGTTTGAAAACACAAAATAATATATATATACACATGATAGCATAGAATTTATCTTTGTTTTTAGTATTCACAAGAATCATTGCATTGTAGTTAAATTATTAAGCTTTTTAGTTAATTTGTATATTGTTGCTTTCATGGAAATTTGAAGTGCATATAGTTAGGTATAGTTGCATTTTGGCTAAATCCTAGGTGTGTGTGAAGTAAAGAATCCATCAAAAACTCACCCTGCCTAGGTGTGTAAACCATTATAAAGTGTTTCCTGATGAACCCCACCTAATTTATTGATAAAATCCAAGGAAAGCACAAATCAAGTGCTTCTCGTATAAGGTGTAGGCACTTCATTTTCCCTCCCCATTTTAGGTATGGATCCATTACCCTAAAAGAAAGGGGTGCAAAATTTTTGGATCTACAATCACTCTCACCTATCTATTTGATCATACTCAATTTTATTGAGTTCACTCAATCATCCTACATGGATCTTGTCTCAATCAGTGCTTATGTCATTTATCACGGATCTTGTCTTAATTATTTAGGGGCTCATTTCTCCACTTCAGTTCTTGAGGTACTAACATTTTTTCCAACATGCTTAAAATGATATCTTTTCTTCATGCATATAATAATATTATGACCTTTTACCATACATGATATCTCATCATTGTGAAAGAAGAATAATTGGGAGGTAGAGCTAAAGGACGTCAAGGACAAAGAACTCTACAAGAAAGTGAGGATGGGAATGAAAAGCACTAAACTTCCTACCCCTTGGAATAGTGTAATGAAACCCATCATGGAATTTGTCACCATTGATAATCCTAAGAAGGTATTGTGTAGCTTTCACTTTGCTTTCTACAATCATTTTAGGGATGTCAATCCTGTGAACATACCCCAGTTCATTTTTAATTCCATTAGTTACTCCATTGAGAACATTCATAGAAATAAAAGTGATGACCTACCCTCACATCAGGGCCTTTTCAATGTCCTGTATAATCATTGGCTTACCCATTGCCCCCAAGGCATTGCTATTCCTTTTGTTCATCCCACCAAAGGTAAACCTAGCCCCATCCCTACCAAGACTAGCTAGTTTTAGGCTAGTCCATCCTCCTCCCACTCCCCGACCATGTTAACCAAGAAATATGCTATTGTGGAGGCTGTCAAAACCTTGAGAAATCAATCTACCAAGAAAATAAAATTTGAGGCTCTTGAGAAGTTAGATAAAGTTGTAAGGTCCTCATAACACTTGAAATATATTGTGCAGAAAAGGAAAACCTTGGTTTTAAATTCAGATGAGAAGGATAAGGATGTTCTTGATCAATGTATGAAGCAGTATATCATCAACTCAATTTCCAACTGCATCGCCTATATTGCGAACCTTCGCAATGCTCTGAATTTGCTATTTTTCAAGAAGAATTTTTCCAAGGATGGTGACAAGGAAATTGTTGTGGATGATGTCAAGGATGACAATAAGAAATCTATTGCTTCTGACAATGTAAAGGATGAAAGTGAGGATGAGATCAAGGAAGAACCTAAGGATGCAGATGTTGAAGTTGAAGAGGAGGCTTAATGGCTTTTTGGTTCATGGTTGGTTTTTGTTTCAGGGTATCCTCATGCTATTATCTTCCTCTTCTCTTCTTGTTCCTTTTTGTCTTCCTTTTTGTGGTACTGTGTTTCCCTTTTTTTCCTCTCGATTTGTTCTTTGCTTTTCATTGTTGATGTAATAAGGTTTTGGGAGCCTATCAAAACCCACTTTGAATAAAAAAATTTAAACTATCAACAAAATGTCTCATCATTGCCCTTTCAATGATTCCATTAATCAATTTTGTACATATGTATTTATGTACTTTATCCTTGGTGCCATTTTCAATTCTATCCATTATTACTCTATTGACAACCATCTAGGTCACATTTTTCTAACCACAAAATGCCATCACTCATTTGATAATGGTTAAGATTACACAAATTTAAGTTTGGTTAGTCTTGAAATGTACAAAAGTTACCATTTGATCAAACATAGTACAAAACATGTAAATGCTCAGAATATTGTTCTTTATTCATTAAAATGAGTACACAATTTACAAAATGAGGATTGTCCCAAATCCTTTTTATGAATATCAAAGAGTCTGATAGGTCCTTTTGAGATTCATCAATGTAGGTAGGCTTCATACGTATGCAGCCATCGGTAGTGTTGATGTTGATGCTTCTCCTTTTACACCTATTTTATGATTTGAAAAAGAGGGTTAGTGTGTTTGGGGGCTTGCCTTAGTTTGGCCCCATATTGATGAAATATGATAAAGATACAAAGGAAAATTATGCTAAAATAAGATAAAAATTGCATAGAACATCATAAAAATATGAAATATAGAATACCTAATAGATTTTATGAGAAAAAACTTCTATAGGGACAAATCATAGGTCAGGGGGTGAATTGTAAGCCGAAATCATGGGATAAGGGGTGAATTAAGCTATAGGTACTTTTTGTTGGAGATCCTTTTTCGGATGGGCTCTTGAGATGGTGTTATGTTGTCTTCATGGTTCAGATATGTCAGATTGAACTTCTGGCTAGATTTTTGTAGAGTTTTTGTATGTAAGCTAAAAGAGGAGAGAGAGATAATAAGGGATTTGGTCCTCTATTTATAGGAAAACCTAAGGTGTAGGGGGTTTGGTTAGGTGTACTAAACCCTAGGGTCAATTCCTATTATGGTCATATTAGGGTTTGTGAGGTGGCATGTCTAGTCATCCTTTCACATGCTCTAATAGAAATATCCTATCCTCACACGTATGAGGAAGGATTAGGTTAACTAGGGTTGGTTGATCTCTAGGTTAGATGAGGGTTGAGTTAGGGTTTCCTAAAAAATTTCCTAACTAATTTTATGCACACATGTGTGAGGGAATAATTAGGACTAATTTAGGTTTAGAATCCTAATTAACCTTTTTAATCCATAAAGTGCACTTAAGTGAAGTGACTTTCAAAATAGAAATTCAATTAACTTAATTAGGATTTTTGGGGAACTAATAGTCCTGTGGGGTCCCAATTAGGTCTAGGAAGGGCTTAAGTTGTCTTGGGGAATTGATAGGTGACATACTAATAAATGGAAGGTGGTTAGAACATAAATTGTGTAGTTTAGTAGGGTTTCATACCTATAGATCGATGAGATGGCCTATGTAGGTCTATGAAAGTCTATAATGACCTACACTAATCTAGAGCAGTATACATTGGTCTAGAGTAGTCTACAATGGTCTACAATAGTCTACAATGGTCGACAATGGCCTATGCTGATCTATATAGCCTAGAGAGTTCTAGGATGGTCTATGCAAATCTACATGTGTTCGGATAGATCTACAAGTACGTAGAGGTAGACATGTGCAACTTTTGGATGTCTACATTTGCCTCTTTTTGTATTACGTTGTGTGGAACATAGTTTAGTACAAAAATGTGATGGGAGAAAGTAGAAGATGAAGGAAATAATGGGAGAATGGAATATAATCAACGGTATGTAGCCACTAGAATCTTGACCATCTTGACCATACAACATTGAATGAGAATCTAGGGAGAGAATATAGGAAGAAAGGAGAAAGAATAGAGAAGAAAGAGAGAGAGAAAGGAAGAGGGAGAGAAGAAGCAGGGGAGAAGGGAGAAAAGAGAAGAGAAAGAATATAGAAAATGCTGATGATGAACACAAATGGATGATTTTGGATGCAATGGATTATTTTGCCAATTTAGTACATTATTCATGATATCATACTTAGTTGTTTGTGAGGGCAACTTATGACTGCTTTTCTTTTGTGACCAATGCAAGATGGTCCAAAGTACGAATAGAATAAATGTCTATTTAGATTTTTGTTGTTGATTTATTGATGAGTGTGTGGTGACATGTGTTAAACCATTTGAGCTAGGTGACATGGATTATTCATACGTACCATTTAGTATACAGTCAGGGCCGCTTTACCTAAATTCCAGAATGATATCTTCGAATATTTTGCTAATACTATTCAAAGGTACCATTCATTATATATTTGACATACATGAACATCATATTGACATATCCATGGTAATGCATAGCTCTCATGATCTAACAAATATTTTATTAGGATTGATATTCTTATCATAATATAATCTTCAACAAAAAATTTGGTAGACATATGTGATATCCGTGATTTGGATGTTTGATTATTTGGTTGTATGCGACACTGAATTTTGTATATGAATACCCCCTCAAACAAGAAATTAGAAATGAGGTGAATGAGATGTGGTGATATGATGATGGATCGATTGATAAAAGAAAATGCATGATAATACTAATGAAAAAATAGATGGACAAGGAGATGGGAAGATTTCCTAGGGTTTGGGAAGATATTTTGAATATTTTGGAGTTCATAGATGTAATTCATAGGTCAGGGGGTGAATTGAACCTGAATTCATGGGGTGGGGGATGAATTTGACCTAAATCATGGGGCAGGGGGTGAATTAGAGTTTTAGGTATATTTAAGCCTTTTTTGAAGTGTGGGGGGTCATTTTCACAATGACGACTTTGGAGAGTGAGTAGCGAGCAATGGTTGGAAATGCGTAGCTCTTACAGTTGAGATATTTGGATGCAAGGATGGTGAGGGGATGGATTGGTGCTAGAATTCAATGTGGAGATCCCTCAGTAAGAATTCATTACTTATTTTGTTTTGTAATTTTATTTCTAGAAAAGCATGAAATGGGCAGGGGAGGTGTTTACGTTATTTTTGAAATGTATGTTAATTTTAATTGAAATTGGAATACAAAATGTTAAAAAAGCCAAATGGGTACCCAAAAGTGTAATCGGTTTTTATGTTTGACCTATTTTTGCATTAATTTGATTAGTTAATGGGTAGTGTAGCTGTATAGTTTGACTTTGCTTTTCGGGAGCCATGGGGTATTGTTTTTGGAATGTGATTGAGTTTTATTTATAAAAGTGGGAAATGGGTATCCAAATATGTGACTGTGTTTGTATTTTACCTTCATTTGGCATGTTATCTGAAAGTGAGCTTGTGTGATGTAGATTAATAAAATTTGATCGTGAATTTTTCCATTGTGGGTGTGTTATTTTTGAAAAATGTTGACACTTTCACCATAAAAGGGTGAAATGGGTATTCAAAAATGAAATTTTTTTTTGCATGCTATTGCATTTGGCATATGTTTGAATTGTGTGTCATGATTTAGATATGGGTGAATTTAAAATTTGTTGTTGGGAGTCCAATATGCACTGTTTGTCATTTCTATTTGAACTTTTGCCATAAAATGGCAAAATGGGTATCCAAATATGCAACTGTGTTTTTTATTTGTGTTGATTTAGCATGTGTATTGTATTGATGAACTAGTGTTAATTTTGACATCGAATTATGTGCATATTGATATACTATTTTTAAAATTTGTTGACGCTTTCATTATGAAAGTGTGAAATGGGTGTTTAAAAATATATTTGAAATGGCCAAAATATTGCATTTGATCTAATAACACATTAAAGACACATGCTATTCAGAAAAATGTATTTTATTCATGATAAGATTTGCATAGGTTACAAATAGGGAGAATTCCCCTTTTTCCTTTCTTTTCACAAATGTTACAATAGGCCTGATGCCTTCTTTTCGCGTTCCTCAGTGTAGATGGGCTTGCGTACCACCGTGGGGTTGTAGTTTGTGTTGTTGTTTCCCTCCTTGGTTCTAGGATAAACCTGCAAAAAGGGGTTAGTGGGTTGGGGGCTTGCCTCAGTCAGGCCCCATAGTAAGAAAGACAAATCGACTCATAAAAACATAATAAAAACTGAAATAAATGATGTAGAACCTCATAAAAACACCAAATGAAGCTTACCTCCAAAATTTGGGTTGATTTGGGACCTGTAGACCCAATTCGCCACCCGAGGGGTGAACTGGTGTCGGATTCATGGGGTGGGGGTGAATCAGACTGTAACTGTTGTTCTTCAGAAATCCTTTGGTGGAGAGGTTCCTTTGCTATTGTACTGCTGATGTGTAGGTTCAGATCTACTTTGCTATGCTTCTGTACGTATTTTGGTAGAGTTTCTGTACTTTGGACATAAGTGGAGAGAGAGATAAATGAGGGTTTGGGCCCACTATTTATAAGAAAACCCAAGGTGTAGGGGGGTAGTTAGGAGAACTAAGCCCTAGGGTGAGATCCCATGAAGGTTAAGTTAGGGTTTGTGAGGTGGCATCCTCACATTCCCTTGAGGAAATATCTCATCCTCACACATGTGTGAGGAGAGATTAGGGTTAACTAGGATTAGTCAACTCTAGGTTAGATGTGGGGTTAGGTTAGGGTTTCCTAAGAAATATCCTAACTAACCTAGTGCACACACATGTGGGAGGGAGTAATTAGGGGTAATTAGGGATTAAGGACCTAATTAACCTTTTTAGCCCTAAAAGTGAACTTAAGTGAAGTCACTTTAAAATTAGATTTAACAATTGACTCAATTAATACTTTTGCCAATTAATAGCCCCGTGGGGGCCTCAATTAAGTATAAAGGAGTCTTGTATCACCTTAGGAGGCTGGTGGATGGTTTTTTGATGCATGGAAGGTGTTCATGATGTGATTTAGGTAGTTTATTAGGGTTTTGGACCTAAAAACTAGTGAAGTGGTGTGTGGAAGTCTACGCAATGCTACGATAATCTATGGTGATCTACGCTAGTCTACGCATGTCTACGGTAGTCTACGTATGTCTACGCATATCTACAATAGTCTACATAGGTCTATGAGGATCTACAATAGTCTACATTGGTCTACGATAGCCTAGGGGTATCTAGGATTACCTATGTAAACCTACAAGTGTCCAAAAGGATCTACAAGTACGTAGGTATAGCAATGTGTGACTTTTAGGTGTCTACATTTTACCCCTTTTTGTACTATACTATGTGGAATACAGTTTAATACAAAAATATGAAGGGTTTGTGTAGAGGAAAAGGGATAGAAGGAGAATGGAATCCAATCAAAGGTATGTAGCCACTCGAAGCGTGACCATACAACATTGATCGATAGCCAAGAAGGAGGAAGGAGAAGAAGAGAAGAGGAAAGAGATAAAATGAAATGAAAACAATACCGGTAAATGGAAATGGATGATTGTGGATGCAATGCAATGGTTTTGCTGAGTCCGTATGACATTTTTGATGTCATACTAGTTGCTTGGGAGAGGCAAATTTTGACTGCTTTGCTTTTACGACCAGTTCAACATGGTCCAAAAGTATGAATAGAACAAATGCCTATTCAAATATTTGTTGTTGATTGATTGATGAGCACATGGTGACAAGTGTCAAACCATTTGAGTTAGTTAACATTTGGATTATTCAAATGTGTCATTCATTATGTACCATGAATGCTAGAGTGAAATCCTTCCAAATGTTGCACTGAATTAGTCAATCATGTCATTCATTGTATACCATGAATGACAAAGTGACCTCTCCATTGTTACGCATAACTCTCTTGATTTAACAAATATCTAGTTGGGATTGAGATTATTTCATAAGATAATATTTAGCAAAAAATTTCGTAGATAGATGTGATATCCATGCTTTTGGATGTTCGGTTGGTTGGTTGCATGCAAAGCTGACTTTGGATATGAATACCCCCTCAAACGAGGAATCAACAATGAGGTGAATGGAATGTGGTGATTTGGTGATGCAATGATTGATAGAATACCAATGCATGATGAAAATGGTGAAAAAGTAGATTAGAGGATAATTTAGGAGGGTTCCTAGGGTTTTGGAAGAAATTTGTATGATTTCCTAGGGTTTTGGAAGCAATTTGATTGATTTTGGGGGTCATATGCTCAATTCAGGGGGAGGGGTGAATTGGATCCTGATTCATGGGAGGGGTGAATTAGGCCTAAATCATGGGGGGGGTGAATTAGGGTTTTAGGTATTTTTAAGCCAATTTTGGAGTTGGGAGGGCTCATTTTGATGATGAGACATTGGAGAGTGTGGAAGGAGCATTCGGTGATGCATGGAGATGACAAGTGATGATTTCGGATGAGAGGATGATGAGAGGATGACCTGGAGCTAGCAGCAGGTGAGGGGATCCATCGGTAAGTGCTTCTACTTGCCTCATTTTCATTTTTTAATTTTCCAGAGAAATGTGAATTAGGGGGAGGTTTTCATCTCATTTTAAAAAATTAAATTTTAATTGAAATTGGAACACATAGTGTAAAACTAGCCAAATGGGTACCCAAAAATGTAATTTGTTTTTAGGTTTGACTTGTTTTCATGCCAGTTTGACCGGGTAATGGGTAGAGTAGTCTTAGAGTTTGACCATCTATTTTTGGAGCAATGGTGTACTATTTTTGGAATGTGATTGAATTTTATCTATAAAAGTAGGAAATGGGTATCCATTTGTGCGACTATTATTTTTTATGCCTTCGTTTGGCATGTTTTCTGAATGTGTGGTTTTTGGGTGTAAATTGGAAAACTTTGACTATTAAATTTTCCACCGTAGATATAGTATTTTTAGAAACCGATGATACTTTCACCGTAAAAGGGTGAAATGGGTATCCAAAAATATTACTTATTTTGGTAGATGATTTCATTTGGCATGTGTTTGATTTACGTGCCAAGATGTAGGTAGTGTTAAATTTGAAATTAGTTGTTGGGAGCCCGATTTGCACTATTTTCAACATCTATTTGAACTTTCACCATGAAGTGGGCAAATGGGTGTTCAAAAATGTGACTGTGTTTTTGATATTGTGTGTATTGGTGTATGTTCCATTTGGATGTATGTGTGGTAAGATTGACCTTGAACTCCGTGTTGATTTGTATACTATTTTTGAATTTTGTCGATATTTTTATCATGAAGTGGGCAAATGGGTATTCAAAAATGTACTTTGTTTTTGTATGTCTGATGGATTGACTTAGTTTTGAATTTCGTGCCATAGTGGGTATGTGGGTAATTTTATATTTGACTGTTGGAAGCCAAATATGTACTATTTTTCACATCTATTTGAACTTTTACCATGAAATAGCAAAATGGGTATCCAAATATGTGACTATTTTGTTGATATGTTTTGATATGTGAATTATGCACTATTTTATGTCTCGAAGTGCATGTCAAATTAAATAGTTTAATTTGTATATTTGATTCATGGAGTTTTATTGGATTGCATCATTGTATTGATGACTAATGTATATTTTATTGTGTTTGTTTATGGATGAACAGGTGAAGATGCTCGAGCCTCATCATCATGTACGAAAGATGAAGAGTGATTTTGATGAACTGATGAACAATATTGATGATCTGGCATGGTTGGATGCCATATGGTTCAGAGGAGTATGGGAGTGTAAGAGTATACATGCCAACAAGGCATATATATCCACCTTATGTGAGTGATGGGATGCGGATAGGAACACTTTTCATTTTCCTACTAGGGAAATGATAATTACATTAGAGGACGTGTACCAGATTTATAAGCTACCTATTGAGGGTGTTCCAGTTAGAGTAGCATCGGATGATACTAAGGAGGTTTATTGGAGTACTTATTTGGTGAGGGGTGGAGGGATATAGATGTGGGGAAGATGGATTATGAGTGGTTGTGGCTGAAGAAGAAGATATCTAATCATCAGTGTGCAGTGATGATGATGATATCTACCTATGCATTACCTAACACTTCTGAGGTACTATTTACCTAGAACATGTTGGATGTGGTGAGTGACATGGTAGAGTAGAGTGTTGTGTTTGCATGGGCACCTGCACTATTAGCTCAGGTATACAGAGAGTTGCATGATGTTGTGCATGCTGGATGGAAGGGTCTGAGTTGGACTCCCCTACTATAGGTATGGGCATGGGAGCACATATCCATTGAGAGGTCATCATTATTGCCTCACCCTACCCATGTTGAGGGTAAGGAGTATTTACCCTATGCTTTGAGATGGAGGATAGATGAGGAGAAGGGCATTAAGAGGCCTCATGAGGGTGATCCTTTGTTGTGGAGGGTCAAGTTTGGAGACTTGACACCTAATGACATTAAGTGGAGGCCTTGGTTGGGTGGGGTGACCTAGGAGAAGGATGATGAGCAGTTGTGGGCCATTCATCAGGGTAGATGGCTAGTGGGGAGATATACTCGATAGGCCGAGTATTTTTAGTTTGATCGAGTGAGATGATAGTTTGGATTACAATAGGATGTTCCAGGGGCTCCTATTGTGTATTACAGATGATGAGGTGATAGGGGAGAGCATCCTATGGTTCTACCCTAGGTTGGTGAGAGGGACCCACCTATGGTTATCCTAGATGTGGATAATGTGGGATGACACCAGAGTTTGAGGCCTAGTGGGTGATGTAGAGTTGGGAGCCCAATAGGGGTATGATTGATCGATGGGTACCACCTAGTGGTGGGGTGCCTCCACTAGAGAGGAGAGTAGGTAGAGGGACTCGAGCTAGGCCAGAGGAGGGAGCTAGTAGTGAGAGGGAGGTTCCTCTATGATGGTATCAATGATGATTGGATGGTGCATCGAGTGCATAGGGAGTGGGAGTAGGGGAGGTTCCCATGATCATTGAGATAGATCCTATGGAGGGTGGGATGGCCATGGGAGAGGTAGTTGGGGGAGTAGAGGAGGTAGGTAGATCTACTATAGTGGATGGTGTAGATGACACCATTGATATTGGTTTATTTGAGGATATGGAGGAGATTCCATTTGAGGTCCAAGAGAGGCAGGATGTAGATGAGGAGGCTCAAGTACTATGAGATAGAGTTCATCAGTTAGAGACTGAGCTTCATGAGTAGGAGAAGAGTCACAAGGTAGAGGTGGAGTAGATGAGGTTAGATATGGCTAGGTAGTAGCAGGCATGAGAGGAGGATGCATAGGCTCTTGGGAGGGTGACTAGGCTACTAGTTGTAGAGTCTGCTAAGAGGTCATTATGTGAGGCTACTCTAATGGTGCATGGGATCACACTCCTTAATTATAGCTAGGTGGTGTCCCAGTATGAGTCATGATCATGAGTGTAGGTACCTTCACATCATAGCCAACATAGTGCTACTTTGATGGAGTAGATGGGTGCTAGGACTGAGGTACGAGATCCACCTACTATGGTTCAAGCTTCAAGGGCTAGGGTAGAGTCTAGCAGAGCTACAGAGGTTCGAGTGAGCCATGAGGGGCATGGGGAGACTCCTAGTGGTAGTTAGGGTTGCTCATGATTGTAGCCTATAGGTATTTTGGATGATAGATGATGGGCATGGTCCCAATTTGTAGCCTACGAGTATTTTTTATGGATGATATATATATATATATATATTTTGATTTCGTTATTATATATACATGTGTTATGATTATGGTTTTGAATGTGTTCTCTTTATGTTTGCATAGATAGCATAGCATAATTTGTAGGTATGTATAATGAATGGATATACATGTGTGGTATGGTTTAGATCTATTATCATTCTATAGTATGAATATACTATAGAATAGTATGCATGATTGTATTTTAAATGCAATGTGATGTAATATGAAATACCATTTGTAGTGAATGCATGTAGTGTGGATGCAATGATGTGATTTGATATGGAATGTATATAGGATAAATGCATAGATGTAATGTTTGATAAGTGTATGTAACATAGATGCATGGATGCATGTATGAAAGGACTGAAATGCACCAAGGAAGCACTTGTATCATTACATGTACCTATGTGGATGTGATCCATTCCATGATCTCAGAGATGTAGGATGGTATAAGGCATATGTAATGGCTTTGACCAATGTAGTTTTGGCAATCAAATCTCAGACCCAAAACTATGCAAGTTTATGTGACAACTCATAACTAATCGGACTAGTTCAAAATCTATCATGGACCTATGTGTGTAAATGAGTGAGGTTCATTTATCCATTTTGAGGGAGGTAGGATTAACCCATTGTAGACATGGCCAAACTAGCTAGCTCATCCATAAGTGAACAATGATCTATACAAAAGTGGGTAGCTAATGTGATAGATATATCACCACTTGTAAGACTATTCCACTGGTAGGCAGGCTCTTGGAGCCTATTGCTAGTGATGGAAATCATCCCATGGTGTTATGTTGAACCTAAGGACCAAAGGTGATGAAGCATAACATGGGTGATATCAGGAGGCTTTTCCTTTTGTTTTCTGCCCCTCATCTATTGTTTACCTATTTATTATGGTGCTCTTTTTTTTTCTTTTTTTTTCTCTTTTCTTTTTCTTTTTTTTTTTGTATGGGCATTGGCTTTTGTTTTCTACCCCATTATTTTACTTTTGCTTATGTTTATCCCTTTGTTTATCCCCAGGTCATATGTTGACCATGCAAGTGATAGGATGAGTAGGGGAAACCATTCGCTAGATGGTGACATCTACTCAAGGTGTCATATTTCCTAGACTCAAAATTTATTTAATGTGTAACCTATTGTGAATGGTCCATGAGAGAAGTTGAACCAACCTAAAGAACCATAAGGAGTATGTAAAACCTATCAGCTAGGGGTGACATTTGATTGACTAAACTAGTAAGTAGTCAAAGCTTAACATGACACCTATGTATACCCTAATCCTAAAAAGGGGGAATGGACATCCAGGTGGTGATGCTAACAAGTGCATGTATTACTCCTATTGAAGGTGCATTTTTGGGGAGAATGTACAAACTTGAAATGAAATTAACATGAAAAACATATGGATATATGCAATGGAGGTAATGTAAATGATGCAAGTGGGGGAATGCAATATCTACAAGAGGAAGCTCATGAAATGTAGAAGGAGAAGTGTGGAAAACTTATCTACATATGAGTATAGTGTATCATAATGACAAAAAGTATGATGCTATAATAATGGTTGCCCCAGCATGTGGGGTGTGTGTGTAGTAGGTGAATAAACTATGAGTTATACAACTATGTAATAATCACAAAAAGAATAGGATGTGAGAGTAGGATGTATAGATAGAAGAAGTGAGAAGAAATAGGCTTTGGTAACCAACAAGATGAGGGGATTACCAAAAGCCAAAGAAGATAGAAGAGAGGAAGTAGATCAACGTAGGTATGTAGCCACTCGAAGCATGACCATACAACTATGAGGAAGTAAGAAGTAGAAGAAGAAAGAAGGAAGAATATGAGAGCTACTGATGGGTGAAGTGGCATGGGTCAGGTCGAGAATGAGATGGTGAAGTGATAGTATGATTAGGACTTTGATGGTTGGTGTAGTTGGATATGTTGTGAATATAGTGAGTTGGCACTATCAAGGTTTCACATGGTGGTAAAGTTCTAGGGATGATGCGGCATGGAGGACTCAAAAGTTGGCTAAATGGGATGGAGCATTCAGGTGATGGAGTTTGATCGCCATGCAACATGTTGTGCACTAGGTTCTCGAATGATCGATATTCTTCAATGTCATGACCTAGTTGATGATGATAAATACAATATTGGCTCTCATGGTAATTACATGGTTTAGGATGTGAGGGGTCTATGGGTCGAATCTTAGGTAAGTCAAGAAGACCTTGATGCATGAGGTGATAAAATATTTTTGATAATGGAGTGAATGGAATAGGCATGGGGTAAATGTAAGGTTCCATTAGAGGTGAATGGGGGGTGGATGAAGGGAGGTCCAATGGTGGAGGTGTAGGTCAAGAGTCCGATGTGGGTCGAATCTGAGGTTAGAGGAATGGATCTACATGGAGGTGAGGATGCATGGGTCATGGGAGACTAGCATGGATGAACATGGCAATGATAATGGCTCATATATAGCTCAAGAGCCTCAATATAGGAAAGGAGATGTTGTATGTCATGGCATGGAGGTGATAGTATCAAGGAAGGTGGTGATCAAGACTCCAATGTGTATGGAGTGGCCTGGTATGCATGAGAAAATGGATGAGGTCATGATGATGAGGAGGAGGAGTGGAATGACCTTGGGGATTGGGAAGCTTGCTGAAAGGGTAAGCCTCATAGTGGTGAGGGTGGTGTCTAGAGGATAGGTGGCATAGGAGATGGCTCTGGATGGTGGTGCATGTGAGATGGAGGCATGTGCATGGTGGCTTGGGTAGCTTGAGCCATGGAGCTTGCAAGGCTTGGGTATAAGAAGACTCTCCATTGGGGAGTGGGGCTGGTAGGCATGAAGGATGAGCTAGATGAGGAGTGTATCCTCTATTAGGAGGGTAGTAAGCTCCTAGAGGGTGGTGGGGGAATTAGTTGGTGAATAAGGGTTCTTGGTATCTTCAGGAAGATGAGAGGGAGACCCTTGTATTCGGGGATGGGATGTTTCCTCCTTTTATCAAAAGAGGATAGGGAGACCTAGCTATCTCTAGAATGGGGTGAGTAAGATGAACCTCGATGGTGAGGGGAAAGGCATCGAGGTGGAGTGTAATGGTCCGAATGTGAGGAATGTAAAGACCACCTAGTATGAAGGGTGACTGGTGGTCGAGCTAGGTCAATCGATGTGATCGGTATAGGTGGTGGTGGTGGAGGGTCCTACATGATGATGTATGTGGATGTTATCATATCTTGCTACTAACGGTGTGGTTGTAGATGATGTAAATCCTAAAAAATGAAAATAGATACCAACAACATAAAAATGATATAAAGGGGAAAATACATGTAAAATATTTAAAGTAAAAGACATGCATTTATCATGATGTGCCTAGTGAGTGATGTGTTTGTGCATAGCAATGTGTACCACTTGTGATAGTGAATGCCTATGTGTGTTAGGCATTGAATGCATGAAGGTGCAAAATGTTAATAGGCTCAGGTTCATCAAGGCCTTCAAGATTAGCCAAGTGATAGGCACCTGAACCATATTTGTGTGTGATGATGAATGGGCCCAACTAGTTTGGGGTAAACTTATCTCATTGTTGGTGAGGCTGACTTGTGATCTATTGGTTTTCTTTGAGAACCAAATCACCAATTTGGAATTCATGTTGATGTACCTTACTATTGTAGGCATGACGAAGGTGATCTTGGTAGACTCATGTGTGCTCGATGGCATGGATGTGATGTTCATCAAGGAGTGTAAGTTGATCTAAGTGGGCTTGATGGGCAGTGTCATCATCAATGAATTCTTTCATGGATACCCTTAGGGAAGGTATCTCAAGTTCAAGGGGCATGATAGCTTCTACCCCATAGACAAGTGAAAATGGGGTTGCCCTAGTGGGGGTACGGATGCTTGTACGGTATGCCCACAAGGCTAGGGGTATTTGGTTGTGCCAATCATGATGTGATTCTGCTACTATTTTGCATAGGATGGAGCAAATTATTTTATTTGTGGCCTCTACCTAGCCATTACCCTATGGGTAGTATGGGGTAGAGAAACTATGTTGAATGTTGAACTTGTTGCAAAGAGCTCGGATGGTTTTATTTTTGAAGGATTTCCCATTATCAGAGATGATTTGGGAAGGAATTCTAAAGTGACATATGATATGATCTATTATGAATGTTGCTATCTTTGCTCCTATGGTTTGGACAAGTGGGATGGCTTTGACCCACTTTGTAAAGTATTCTATAGTAGTGATGATGAACTTATGATTACTTGAGGAAGTAGGTGTAATTTGTCCAATAAGATCTAGGTCCCATTGGGAGAAAGGCCACATGGATTGGATTGGTTGGAGTGCTTGAGATGGAAGATGTGTGAGGTTTGTATGTTGTTGGCACTTGATACAATGCCTCACATACTCACAATAGTCATGTTCCATTTTTGGCCAATAGTATCCCATGCGAAGGATGTATTTCATGATTGCCATGCCACTGAAGTGACCACCACAAGTACCATCATGGGTTTCTTGTACAACCCACTGAGATTCATGAGGTTCTAAGCAATGCAAGAGCATGCCATCATAGTTATGGTGATAGAGGATGTCCCCCAACAATGTGTAGTGGATTGCTCTTTGTTTAAATGCTCGATGTTGAGCATGGGGTAAGTCGCATGGTAGGAATCCTAATTTAATATAATATTTGATCTATGCAAACCATGGGTCATGTGGTTCGGTATCGACCACATGAATGCCACCATCATATTTAGGAGATGTGGGTGATATGGTAGATTGAGTGAGTGTATGAATGGTCATGGATGTGGTTGTTGATGTTGGATTTTGTGGGATTAATGATCCTAAGGAGGCCATTGTATCTACAAAATGGTTTGAGGATCATGGAGTGGCTTCGATGTCATACCATTCGAATCGGTAGAGGAGTTGTTGTGCAATGTGTTTGTATTGTTGGAGGACTGGGCAATTGCATTGCTAGATCTCTTGCACTTGGTTTACTATTAAAAGGGAATCACCTATGATATGGAGGCATTTGATATGCATGGAATGTACCTATTTCAATCTGAGGATTAGGGCTTCATATTCTATATTGTTGTTCATACAAGGGAAGTCCAACTTGAATGAAAAGGGGAGTGGTTCACCTTCAGGTGTGAAGAATACAATGCCTGCACCCCCAACATGCATGCATCGAGAGCCATCAAAGAATAGAGTCAAGTCGGCTATCATATCTGGTTCAACATATTCTTCATATTCTATTACATGGAAGATGGAGTCATCAGGGAGCTGAATGAGGAGAGGTTGATCATCAGACAAGGGAGCTTCTACAAGTTGGTCTGCTATGACCTACCCTTTGATGGAATTTTGTGAAATGAATTCGAGGTCGAATTCGGTTAGAAGCATGATCCACTTAGTTGTGTGGGAATTGTGATAGCTTTTGTTCATCATGTAATGGAGGGGATTGTCTCGGGTGATGACAAAGGTTGTATGGTTGAGCATATAATGGCATAGTTTTTGGGTGGTGAATACTATGGCTAGGCATAGTTTCTCCATGTACCCGTATCTAGATTCATAGCTAACTAGCGTGCGACTTATGTAGTAAATGGCTTGCTCTTTGTTGAGCATGTTATTTTGGGCTAGAAGTGTACCTAGCATGAAATCTATAGCAGAAATGTATAGGATGAGTGGTAGTTATGGGTGTGGGGGTGACATAACTGGTGGTGAAGTAAGGTAAGTTTTGATGTCATCAAAATCTTATTGGTAGTTATCATCCCATTTGAAATTTACTCCCTTTTGTAAAAGGTGATTGAATGGTTTGCACTTGTCTGATAGTTGTGCTATGAATCGATGAATAGAAGTGATTTTGCCCTGGAGGCTGCGTAATTGTTTCAAGGTAGTAGGTGGGGGCATCTCGGTGATGGATTTTACTTTACTAGGGTCAACTTCAATGCCTCATTGGGTGATAATGAATCCTAAGATTTTTCCTGAGGTAACACCAAAGACACACTTCTTTGGGTTAAGGTGGACATTGTGTTCTAACAAGCGGTCAAAGATCCGACGGAGATCTTCAAGGTGTTTTGAGCATTTCTTGGATTTAGCAATGAGGTCATCTACATAATATTCCATGATTTTGTGCATGTAATCATGGAATATGTAGGTCATTGCATGCTGGTAGGTTGCCCCAACATTTTTAAGGCCAAATGGCATGACCTTGTAGCAGAAGGTCCCCTAGGGGGTTGTGAATGATATCTTGTGTTGATCAGTAGGGTTGATTCTGATTTGGTTATAACCTGAAAATCCATCCATGAGGGATATCATCTCATGGCCTATGATGGAATCGATGAGGGAGTCGATGTTAGGTAGGGGGAAGTTATCTTTGGGATAAGCTTTGTTTAAGTCATGAAAGTTTGTGCAGACACGAACTTCATCGGATGGCTTGGGTATAAGGACCATGTTAGAGACCCATTCAGGATAGTCTATGGGTACTATGAAGTCTACATATAAGAGCTTTTGGAGCTTAATTTTTACTAGTAATGCAATGGTTGGGTGCATGCATCATAACTTTTGCCTTACTAGTTTAGCATTTTGATCAAGTGTGAGGTTATGAACTACTAGGGCGGGATCGAGTCCTAGCATATCTTTGTATGACCATGCAAAGACTCGAATATACTTGCAAAGGAAATTTGTGAATAGAATGTGCTCCTCGAGTGAGAGGCTAGTGGCTAATTTAACTATGTGAGGGGTTTCAGGATCATCACCTATGTCAACATCAATGGTTTCCTCAATAAGCATGTGGGAACCATCATGTAATTATTCTAGAATTGGAATAAGATGGAGGTCATCGATGGCCTTGATAAATTTATATTCATCATCTAGGTAAATGTTTATGTGGTGCACCTATGGTATGTGAGGTGGTATAGATGATGAAGGGGCATTCACAAGTGCAAGACGTGTGGTGAGAGTAGGAAATCTTGGGGTGTCGATATGGGTGAGATGTGGGTGAGATCGATGAAGTTAGGATTTGGTGTATCATCTCATGTGGGATGGTGTGTATATCATAATGGAGAGAAAAGATCCACCTCGACCATATTAACTGATATTGTGGGGGATGTGGGTGGTGAAGAGTCTAGTGATGATGACTCGACAACCTGTGAGCATCCTAAAAGGCTTAAAGGAGGGCATAGGATAACTAGTGGGGATCATGGTCGAGTAGTAGCTCATTGAAGTTATTGATGTATAGGTAGGAATAGAGCTAAATATGTTGATGATGGTGGTGAGGATGCCATGTCATGCTCTAGGTAGTGCATGTTTAAGGATAGCACAACGAATTGGTTTGTCAACTCATCGACACAACATGATGATGTGGTGTCGAACATGGAGGGCTCTTGAAAGAAATCATAGGGAACTATAATGGTGGAATTAGGTGAGGAGGTATCCTCTAGAATATCCATATCAATATATTCTTCCAAGGTGTGCATTAAAAGTGGGGAAGGATGTAGGGACAAATCTTGAAGTTCATCCTCTAACGTATGGACAATGGTTGGGTGATAACCTAAGCCAGATTTATCGATAGGGGATTGGACATGAGGGTTAATGGGTGTACGCAACCCTTGATCATAATGGCCTAATCCAAACCCATGCCAATGGAAGCATCGAAGGTAGCATAAGGTAAAGTAAGGATTAGCCAAATGATCAATTGTACCACAAAAGCTAGATTGTGGTGGTGGAGAAACTACGGGTGGGAGTGAGGAATCAACTCCAACATAGACAAAGTTGGTATGATTATCAAGAGATCCTAGTTGTATGATGGTTCCAATAGTCAACACTGAGGCTGAAGGGTAGCCAAAGTCTCACATGGATTGGATGGTAGGTGGACGTACATGGGCATCACACACATTGTAATCCCTTAGACCTGAGTTTGACATGAAAATAGATATGCATGGTGTTGCATGCTCTAGTGAATGAGGTGGTGAATCTGAATCAGATGATGATGGTGAAGTCTAAGAGTCTCTAATAGTAGTAGTGGAAGGGTGTAGTAGTTGGTCATCTAAGTGAGATGCTCATTGCTCCCACTCATGGCATTCAGCTATGGTAGCTGGTATAGGATGATTGGCTTATGGGAATTGTGAAGGCATGGGCGTAGGTTTTGGTGTTGGGCTATGCAAGGAGGTGAATGACCTAGGCCATGGATGAAAAGGAAGTGGAGGTGTGCATGATGTAGGGAGGATAGGTGCTTCCATAGGGGAGTATGATTGAGGTGGAGTGATAGGGTGTGATATGGGTGGTGATGGTAGTTGCGGTATCGAAGGTGAGTTTGTAGAGGATGAAGGTTGGGATGGTCATGGTGGCCATAATATGGGAGGTGATAATGGTATGGTAGTGGGATTAGGCACTACAGATGATGGTGCTAAAGGTGCTGACACTGAAGCATGTGTCCTTGATGAGGATTGGGATAATGAGGTGGATGTAGGAGAGGATGTCGATGCTTCGACTGATTGATGGGAAGAAACTAGGGAAGAGTTGTATGGATGAGAAGGAAGGTGCAGGTAGGAGATCTATGATGTTGTAGAACTTAAAGGGGTCCCCATCAATTGGGATGCAATGGACAAGTCCATTATGGATGTACTTGAGATAATGGTGTAGCATGGAAGGGACACATTGCATATCCCTGATCCATGGGTGACCAAGGAGGATGTTGTACTGCATCTCCCCTTGGATTATATGGAAGAGGATGGAAATGGTATGGACACCTACTCAGATAGGTAGGACTATGGATCCTACCATAGGTCTCATAGAGCCATCAAATGCATGTAAGTCAAGGGAAGGTGTGGCAAAGTGGGCTGGTGGAATATGTAAATGATGTAGGGCTACCATAGATATGATACTAATGGATGAGCCCATATCAATGAGGACCCACTTGTAGGTGATGTCATTGATAGTGGCTTGTATGTGGAGAGGGGGATCCACTCCTTCTCCTACAAGTTCTATTATCTCATGGTCATGGAAACTAATGGATGGTTGGAGGTATCATGGGATGTTCCCTACAAAGTTTACAAATGCATTTGTATCATGCATTTCTAAATCTATAGAATGTAAAATGTCATTCAATGCCTCATGATGGGGTTGAGATTGTTGTAAGAGGTCAAAAATTGATAATCATGTAGGGGCATTACGTAATTGATGGGTGAGGCTACCATAGATCGTGATCATATTTTGGGGTGGAGGTGGTATAGTGCTAGGAGTTTGGGAGACCTGTGGTGATGTGAATTGGGTAGGTGGGGAGACAATAGGTGTGGTCTGACATGATGGGTATCATTGGTTTCATGTGGTAAGGTTTATCATGCCTACTACTCCACATGATGGAGGATCATATTGGACACTATTCACTTGGTGAGGTGGTCCTGGAGGATTGGTTGGAGGTCTTTGGGGATTGGTTCCTCTATGGTCCGGTAGAGGATTCTAAAAGATCCCTAGGTTTTGGTTTTATGGGGCTAAAGGGTTCGATACCTGAATGGTACCCCTATCGATTAGGTCCTACACTTGAGCATGGAAGGAGTGACATGACTCGATGTCATGGTCATATTATCTATGGTATGGATAATAGAGTTGCTCATTGTATCCATGAGGCTTAGGTATATTTGGATCTAATGGTCGAATCTTGGGTAGAAGGAGATGTCCACCATCATGTAACCTATGGAAGAGGGTTGGTAAGGGTTCAGATAGTGGTGTAAGGTTACATTGTGGACCCTATGGATGCATGCCATGAGATTGTTGAGGCCTAGGTGGGGGAGGCACATTGGTTTGGAATACTTGTTGTTGTGGAATGTAAGGTGGTGGGCTTGGTGTGGGTGCTAGGGTAGCAGCTACCACTTGGTTGGTTTGTGGAGGTCGAGGATAAGGTTGGTTAGGTGTGTTTCTATTAAAATGGAAGTTTGAACTGTAGTTAGGCTTTGATCTTAACTTAATTTTGCTAGATTGGACTTTAATGTCTTCGATAACCTTTGCTTGTGAAATGGCTTCCTCGAAGGTGTGGCTTTGGTGAAGTTGTAGAGAGGTAGAGATGTGTTTGTGGCAACTCTTGGAAAAGAGTGTCACTAGATCCATGGTAGGGAGGCTATGGGTGAGATCATGGATGATCGCTCTCCATCTAGATACAAACTCGGTGATAGGTTCATCATCAGCCTATCGTAAGGCATAGATATCTAAAAAGGTTGTCTTCTTCTTGATATTAATGGAGAAGTGTTCTAAAAAGGTGTTTGCTAATTGCTCAAAGGTATAAAGGCTATGCCATGGTAGCATGTTATACCAATCTAAGGCTTGTCCTACAAGGGAGAGGGAGAAGGTACGCAACATAAGGGGGTTGCTACTATGAAGTTGGTAGCAAGCTGAGCGATAGTTACTGACATGCTCTCTAGGGTCTTCCTTACCTTTATACTTATCAAACTTTAGGATCTCAAAGTGGTAGGGGTAAGGTGGGATAGGGATGGATGGATGAATTGGCTCATTGCAGAGTTCATCGTAGGATGGTTTTTGTGGCTCGTAGCTTGTGGTGTGTAAGTTTAACATCTTGACTTCATCTCGTAGGAGTTGAATTTTAGGTGTTAAGGGTGTAGGTGATTGAGCTAGGGTTGGTTGAGCCTGGGAGTGTGGTGGATAGTGAGGTTGTTGTTGTTCTTCTCTATATTATGGAGGGAATTATTCTAGTTGGTCTTGGTATGATGGGTATTGAGTGGCATATGATGTAGGGGCTAGTGGGATACTAGGCTATGGAACAGATATTTGTTGGGGGTGGTAATATTGTGATTGGGATGTGTGTTGTTGTGGCATGGGTTCCTATTGGGTAGGAACCTACTATAATGGTTGGGTCATAGGAGGTGATGACCATGAAGGAGGAGGTGTGAAAAATGTAGCCCTAGTAGGTAAGAGTGGGGGTATCGATGCTACTGGTGCTAGGGATGGTCGAGGTAAGGTGTCAAAATTTGGGACCTATCTCTATCCTAAAGGATGGGTGGTAGTGAAGCTAAACTATGTGGAATAGCCTAGGGAAGTGGGTGTATAAGCTATGGGTTTTGATTCATAGGTAGGAGGAATATTAGTGGTAGGTACTTGGAAAGGAGGAGGAGGAGGTATCCTAAAGGTCGATGAAGGTGAGGGTAGAGTGCAGGATTGGGCATTGTACATTCTAGGAACCTGAGATGTAGGTGGGAATGTAGTAGAAAAATAAGGGTAAGCTTCCAAAGTAGGAGCTTGGGAAGAGGAGGTGGTGCTTGTGTCCACTCCTAAATGAATTTGGGTTGTTGGTTGTTGTTGTTGCCATTGGGTGGTTTGGGTTTGGAGAGGCTCTTGTGATAAGTCCTCAAACATTATGAAAAATGGTTGTTGAGATGATGATGGTTGGGACTCTTGGGAAGAGTATGGGTATGATGTTTGAGGGGGTGTTTGTTGTTCCTGTAGAGGAGGTTGTTGTTGCATAGTTTGGAATGTTGGCCTCTGGGTACCTATGGTGGAAGAGGAAGGGTCAAAAATCATTCCTACGATAGGGGTGAATGATGTGACCTTTGGGTGAGTATGGTTCAAGAGGGAGGAGTCATTCTCAAAAAGGGATTGAGATAGACTCTAGAAAAAGGGGTGTGCAAAGGTAGGGGAAGTAGGTATGACCTCCTCATCTATGGTAAAGAATGGATGAGGTTGTCCTAGCGTTGTGTAGATCACATGGTCATAGAACATGGTCGGTGGATTAGGTGAGGATGGGGATGAAAGAAGTGGATAATCTTCTACAAGTGAAGTAGCGAGGGCTTCACTCAAAGTGGATGTCTCATCCTGAGGCATCGTGTGTGTGTATTGTACATCAGATCCTATGAGTAAATTAGATGTGTGTATGGCCTTCCCCTTCATGATCGAAGGAGTAGGAGGGGACTGACTAGAAGAAGTGGTAGGTGCTTCCTCTATAAGGTATGCTTGCTCATGCACTCGACTACGGGTGACAATAGGCATGGCAGCATGTGTCATGTCATGAAGGTTTAGAACTACGTAGGAATTAAATCTTGTAGTTCTATGTGTGTTGTGTGAAGGGGTTTAGGAATAACCCTGTATAGTGTGGACTCAACTGTATCTAATATAAAAGTAAAGCAATGACGTGTTGTGTGTAGCTCGAATAATAAAGTGACAAGTGGTGTACTATGCTGAAACCAGTTTGTGATCATGCAAACAATGGTAAACTAGAATCAGTTCTAAATGCTAAAAATAAAAGTGTTTTGTTCATTTATGTGTGTTTCGATGTTGATACTTGTAACACCTTAAAATTGACCCATTTGCATAAAAATACAAAAATATTGGAAAAACACCATGTTTGCATTTTTTTACCTCAAAATTTATGTTTCTCTAATGAGATCATACTATGATCAGAAAAATCATAGTACGACCTTTGAAATCGTAACACGATTTCAGTTTTACGATCCTTGCGATCGACGTATGATATCATCAGTCGTAATACGATATTGCCCTAAAAATAGAAAATTTAAAATAAGAAAATGACACAGTTTATTAAATAGATTTTTACCTTTGCCTATGTAATCACAAGGGATTTACAAGATCAGATCTATTTGGTTTCACCCAGCTTGGAAGAAGTTGCAACAATCCAACCTCCTCCCTATTCTGGACACTCCTCCCTGCCTATTTAACTAGACCTTTCCCTCCGTAATTTTCCCTGGATCTGCATTCAAGAAAATTGAGTTTAATTTTGCATCCTAACACTTGTTACTTCATTATTTTCTTTTAGGATCGAAGGATTTCATCACAGATCAGAGGATACAATATTGTGATTGTAGTACGAACATGCAAGTTCAAAATACGATCTCACCTAGAATGCTACGATATCATCTGCAATTTGCTTGGGGGTAACTCCGAGTTCTGGTTTGCATATTCTGACCTTTCTTCATTTGATTTACACTTCATTTAGCATTTTTATCATAGGACATATTAGATTAAATCATTTGCATTCTTGGAGTTCACCTAAAATCTCATGTAATTGCATGTTTTAGGTAATTAGATGCATCTATTTATCAATTCTTGTTATTGTTACTATTCAGTAGTGTTTAATAGATCATAACCATATTTGCAAAGATAAATAGGATCATAAATTTATGTTCTTTACCCTCTATCCATGCATTTGTTATCTTCTATCAAAATCAGATTTGTTTGTCTGTGATCGGAATACGATCTCGTTGATCGTAATACAATATTACAAAATCGTAATATGATATTGCCCTGCACTGTACGTAACTGGACTGCACTCAAAAATTAGAAACTTCATCAGACTTTTGGATACAGGTAAGGATTTGAAATCACTTTTTAAGCATTGCATTGTCTATCTGAATTCTATTTTCTGCTATTTGTTGTCTGCATTTGAATCATATTTGCATATAGGTTATTATAGTTGCATATTGGCCAAAACTAGGTGTATGTGATTTTGAATAAAAATAACACATCAAAACAAATCCCAAAACCTAGGCATGGAAATAGCCATAAATATTTTCTGGTGAACCCAAAACAATTCATCAAAAAATCACCATTTTAGAAGGTACGATTATGTGTAGACCATCCATTCTCCCATTCCCATCTAAGGTGCAGATCCATCAGCTTTGAGGAAAGGAGTGCGAGATTTTTGGGCTATTTTATTTGGTGAACCTGACGTGAATACACAAGTATTTCTTCTGATTTCAAAATAAATAAATAAAAAATAATAAAAACAAAAAATCATAGTATTTTGTTTATTTAGTTAGGTATATATATAATATATATACCCAAAATTTTAGCACATATATATAAAATATATATCTACAAGAACAATTATTCTAAGACAAAATACCCATATTAAGAAGTGGTAAACAAGTAGACAACGATAATATGGGAGAACAAGAACAAGAAAATGTTGAGGATAGAGCACTCATTGGAGAAGATGTACCTTCAAAATATGAAGGTGATAACGAGGAAGATGAAGTAGAAGATCTTAATGAACCTACATTAGATGAAAAGGGAAATGTTAAATTTGAGTCTCTTGCAAATTTTACTCAATTCATAAAATATCACATAGAAGAGTTTAATCAAGCAGTACAAATTGATAATTCAGGAGAAGGTGATATGGAATCATCCTTAGCAGCTACATTTCAGACATATACAAACCCATTATCTTACATGCCTTCAATAGACCAAGATGATAATCAAGAAGGACCATATAATCAAAACATGATACCTTTAAATAAAAATGTGCAAAAACCAATAGCACAATCATATAAAATTACTGCTAGCAACACCAAAACCAATCCTAAAAAACAAAAATAACCATTCACATCCATTTTCACTCAAGCTCTTAATCAACAAAAATCTAAACAAGTGCAAAATATCAATCCTCAACAAAAAATCCAACAAAACAATATTTCATCTCAACTACATAATACTGTCCCCACACAGACTTTACATAATAGTGTTTTAGTTGGAAATATTCACACAACACCAACTTATTATCAAAGACATAATAGTATGATGCAACCAAATCATTTTTTTGGACACCAACAACAAGGACTTGAAGCTATGGTTAAGCAGTTAGCTTCTCGTCTAGACCAAATCGATCCCTACCGTCCCTCATATAGTTATCGAGATATATGTAGTCAACATTTGGATCCTATTGTGGTAGCTCAACCTTACCCTAAGAATTTCCCCATGCCTATCCTCTTGATATATAAAGGAACCGAAGATCCTATAGAGCATATTCGTATGTTTATAATGGCATGTCATGATGTTTCTCATGATGATTTGTTGTTGCTAAAGATATTCCCTAAAAGTCTAGGAGGCATGGCTCTAGAATGGTATTATCAGTTACCCAATAATTATTTAAGAAATTTTGAAGAGACAGCAAAAATGTTTGTCCACCAATGTAGTGCCTATATAGAGAGGTATGTGACCATTAAATATTTATACAACTTGAAATAAGGAAAATATGAATTTTTTACTGAATTTTTGGCTAAATGGAGACAAATTTTAGGAAAATTACACTTTGCATTACCTCATCATGAAATGTTGGATATATTTATAGGTAATTTGTAAGAACAATTATCTTATAAACTTTCTATTGCTACAGTAACATCCTTTGACCAAGCTACTGATTTAGCAAGGAGGGTAGAAGATGTCCTCATTAGAAGAGGTCAATTTAAGAAGAAATATGAAGATACAAATTCTAAGAATCAATACAAAAACAAACAAGTAGTAGGTGATGGAGTTATTGACAGTAGAAACAACTCAAATGTTAATCTTGTGGAAGTTGTGAAGAAATTTGTATTGAAAGTTCCTAATAAACCACCAAGAGAATTTACAATATTGAACCAACCTTTGCATATGATTTTACCTCAACTATTAGAACAAGGTTTGATACGGTTACCCAAAATAAGACAACCTGATACAACTGTAGCAGGATTTAGATCTGATTTAAATTGTAACTTCCATAGAACTAATGGTCATTCAACAAACTTATGTAAACAATTAAAACATTTGATACAAGATATAATTGATAAAGGTGAAATGGAAGTAGATAATTTCCCTCCAATAAATGCTCAAAATAATACATAGAAGCCTCAAAATCAAAATGCAAATAAAATTTTGGATATTTTTCAACACCCTTTACCAAAGCATCATAAAGAAGTTGTAAATAAAGTAGAACACTATAATGTTCCTCATACAACTCGATATGTGGGAACTATAAGTGGTTTTCTACCTCATCAAGATTTGCAAAAATCATATGTAACTACTGAATCTCAAGTTACTATTAGACCCTTAAAAGGTTGTCAAATTACACCTTTAAAAAGTAATGAAGAAAGTGAAATAGAAAGTGAAATGGATATCACTTCAAATAATTCAAATAGTTTGAAATATGAATCAGATTCAATCACTCCTATTACAGACTTGATGGTGCCTGAAGAACCATTTCCAAGAAGAGTAACTACTAGACCATCATCCCAACAATGGATTTCAAATTTGCAAGTAGAAAATGCTATATCTCACTTTGGTAATCCAAGACATAGCAACATTGTGGGTACCATTGGAGTAGTTACAAGACAACAAGCACAAAACCAAAATTCTCAAGATCAAAGTGAGAAAACAACCCCATTTGTATTGAAAGCTCCTACTAAGGGAAATAATGCACTAGGTTTGCAACAAAGATCACCATATGATATCAATGAACAGTTAGCTACCATCACAGCCAAAATTTCTCTTTTAGACCTCTTGAGAACTTCTTCCATGCATAGAGAATAATTAATGAAAACTCTAAGCAAAATGATGGTACCTGAAGATATTGAACCTAATGTTGTAGTAAATGTTGTAACTTTGGATGAAACGAACTTCATATATTTTTGTGATAAATATATCCCTCATCAAAGTATGTATGGATATAATCCTTTATACATCACATCATTGATTGGAGACGTAGGAGTTAAGAGAGTCTTAATTGATAACGGATCATCACTAAATATATGCACATATGATTTCTTTCAAAGGTTTAGATTTAAGAAAGAATATATGAAAAATATTGAAATGGTCATTAAAGCATTTAATTATGAAACTCAAGAAACATGTGGAGTTATGAAGATCCCATTACAATTTGGTCCTAGGATTTTGGATACGACTGTGTTTTTTGTGTCGTGTTTTGCATCATACAATATTATTTTAGGTTGGCCTTAGATCAATGCAATGAGAGCAGTACCTTACACATTATATCAATGTGTTAAATTTGAATTTAAAAATCAATTAGTCACCATCCATGGTGATCCTATACCATTTGATATGTGTGTTGTAGCAGAACCTGTAGGGGTTCCATTTTGTCTTGCTATGTCTGTTGTTCATCCTAGTCCATATTCATCACCAAAACCTTCTAAATATAAATCACCTTCTAAATAAACATCATTAAAAACATATTATCAATCATCAACATCAACAAATTCTACATCATTATCATCATCACCTTCTTAAACTATACCTAATCCATTTCCTAAGTCTATAGTAATATAGTCACCTCCTGAGTCTACAGTGTTTAAATTTACAACATCTAAAGAAACAACTAAGAAAGATAGTCCATCTACTTCATATGCCATTTCGGATGAAGTATTATCGGATTTATCTTTAGTGCTTGCAACTATAGAAGAAGTTAATTTTGCTACCCAAAATTCTTTGGTGCTATCTAAGTTACCACCATATCCCTGAAAATTAGGCTTATGAAAGAAAGGGACCAATTGTCATATTGGGAGTTGTGAATTTATGTATGCAAGATATGGTTGGGAAAAAATTTCAGTTATGCAGATTACAATTGATCAAGAGGGATTTGCTAAATGTTATTTCTCTAATGAATATGTAAAATCAAAACCAATGATGTGTAATATGGGATACAGAGGCAAAGGTTTGGGACCTTATGAAAATGGAATAAAAGAACCTTTAGAGATTGAATAATGGCCTGCCTGACATGGTCTTGGTTATATTCCCACAAAAATAGAGCCATTCCCATATAAAAATGATGACCATATTATAACATATCAAGAGTATATGGAATAAAAATAACTTCTTAAACAATACATACTTGTAATATGTTGACTATAGTTTATCCATAAATTATTGCTTCTATGGATGAATGTTTAGAAAGGGATATTTGTCATGATATATCCCATGATGAAGTTCTAAGAAATAAATTCTTCTTTGATGGATCAATGCCATGTGTAGCTCACATAGAAGCTACTACTCCCCAAGAAGAGTTAGCTAAATGCACATTGGAATAATTACAATAAATGGGGGTATCACCCGCACCACCAAACTTTGAAAGAGAGTTGAATATCATTGTAGAAAATTTCATAAAAATCAACATTGGAACAAAAGAGAATCCTCGCATGGTCAAAATTGGATCTGAGTTAAGTGAAGAAAAACAAAAGCTATATATTGAATTTATTATAGAATATTCTAATTTTTACACTTGGATATACACAGATATGTCAGGCCTAGAACCTTTTGTAGTTGTGCACCATCTAGTAGTGCGTCCTGATGCTAAACCTATAAAGCAAAAACTTAGAAAAATGTATCCTAAAGTAACACTGCTACTTAAAAGTGAATTAGAGAAGATTTTGAATGTCATATTTATACAAGATATTTATTATGCTAAATGGATATCTAATGTTGTTCCAGTAACTAAGAAAGAATCTATCAAAATTAGGGTTTGCACTAATTTTAGAGATATTAATGTTGCATTCCCTAAAGATGATTTTCCTCTCCCTAATATGGATCCAATCATATATTTTATAGATAGGAGTGGGATGTTGTCACTTATGGATGGTTTTTTAGGGTACAACCAAATTAGAATAGCTTCTAAAGACCAATCTAAAACAACTTTTATTACACCTTAGGGGACTTTTTGTTGGAAAGTTATACCCTTCGGTTTAAAGAATGATGGTGCAACATATCAAAGAGCTATGACATATATTTTTTATGATATGATGTATGATATTTTGCATGATTATTTAGATGATATTATAGCTCGTTCAGCTAAATAATATGGTCATATTAATGATTTAAAAAAAGTGTTTGACAAATTAAGAGAATATCTGATACGTTTAAACCCAGACAAATGTGTATTTGGAGTAAAATATGGAAAATTATTAGGATTTATTGTTTCTATGCAAGGCATCGAGATAGATCCTTTAAATATTAAGGCTATCTGTGATATGCCACCTCCTAAAAATATATCAGAATTAAAAATCTTACAAGTAAAATTACAAGCTATTCATCGCTTCATTGATAAATTGGCAGATATAACATAAAATTTTCTTAAATTACTCAAGAAAATGTTTCCTTTCAATGGGATAAGAAATTTCAAGAAGCTTTTGATAACATTAAACAATATCTTCTTAACCCTCTAATGCTTGTTCCACCTATACTAGATTGTCATTTCATTTTATATATTTTTGCTTTGAAACTTGCACTTGGGGCTATGGTGGCTCAAATTGATGATGAAAAGAAAGAACAAGCCACATACTACATAAGTAGAACCTTAATAAGATATGAAACAATATATACTCCATTAGAAAAACTTTGTTTAGTATTTGTGTTTTCTACGTAAAAATTGCATCATTATATGCTTAGTCATAAAACATATTGTAGACACCAAAACAACACCAATCCGATTACGTGACAACAAGCGCTGATCGCATTGACACACACAGCCCCCAGGGCAGCCCACAGAGGTTAAACAGTGGTCCTAACCACTCTCACAATAGTTTTGGAAGGTCAAATACCATTTTGGCACCTTTTAGGCACTCAGCTCCTTATTCGTTCCACCCAGGGACGAATACGAACTTCCAGTTCACGTTCGCTCCTGGGTGGGACGAATACCAGGTTTGACCAGCAAAAAGTCAAACCTCAGCCCATGACAACTCAGAACTGTCACTTAACTATCCCTTCATTGCATGGGAGTTCGAGTGAAGTTTTCTGAGCATGCAGAGGCAGTTATAGTACCAGTTGCAAAGACATGCACAGAGGCAGTTAAGAAGCCCTTGATCAAGACGAAGTCTTCTCTTCACAAAAAGCATTCATGCTAAGTAACACTTCTGCATGTTAATTCAAGAGACCCCTTGGGTCTATAAAATGGTGAGTTTCCTCACCCAAAAAGGATACAGAGAAGGAGCATTTTGAGCAACGAAGTGCTGCTATTTTACTGACTTACGATTTGTGCCTTTACATCCATAATCTCTTAATCGAAAGGGAGGTTATTGGGTGACTTTTGGAGGCACGAATCAAGACCCAAAACCCGATTTTTCTGACCACAATATCCTACCAATTTGTCGACAACACATCACAACAGGTTTCGGACTCATCCCAAGCGGATTGGTGTCGAAACAAAGTTTCAACCCGCGGGTGGTTTGCCTTCGGGCACCCCTGCCTTATTGCAGGTTTACTCGTCTCACCCTGAACGAGTACCAAACTATTGCAGGTTTACTCGTCTCACCCCGAAACGAGTACCAAACTGTTGCAGGTTTACTCGTCCTACCCCGAGACGAATACCGATCTGTATCGAATTTGGTGACTGTTTCTTTTGCAGTATTTTTCTAGTTACATGATTACGCTTCTGTCAAATTTTTAGTCTATTTGGATTCATTTTAATCATCGTTATATTCATCTTTTACATTCATTAACAGTACTCTTTCAGATTTGCGAGTTTCATTATCATACACAGGTGCTACTGACGATTTGTTGTTTCTTTGAACGTAGGAGGAGCAGCAAGGATTAAAGATTCATCAATACCAGTGGCGGCAACACTTTGGCTCACCCATTTCACATGTGGGCACGCGAAAGGAGGAACACTAAATCCATGATTGTAATTGAAACTATGTTAACGCTCCTACCCCCTAAAAGGGAGGAGACGTCTTTGTAACCGAATTGGAAGAGTATAAATAAAAAGGGTTGTGCTTTCTATACTTCCTTTTATCTCATTTAAATTCGTCTCTTTTCTTTCATTTCATGCATTTCACTTTATAGGACCTTAAGCGTTAACTTTGGGTTTTGAATACATCGCATTAGTTTTCCTTTCAATCTTCCGGAATCTCGTGCTTTCAATGGCGATCACGGTGGGACCATCTGTCCTCTATTTTTTTTAGGTTAGATTTCTGATCTGAAATTGCTTGTTTTGATTACAGGTACCTATTTTTCAGTCATTAGACTGTTATTCATTTCGGTCAGTGACGATTACAGAATTGGGATTCGTCTCACCCAGGGACGAATAGGCATTCGTCCTACCCTGGAACGAATATTGTTTTGATATTCGTCTCACCCAGGGACGAATAGCTTTCTATGCATTTTTTAGAGCAGCAAATCAGAAACATCCTTTTGGGCAGAGAAGAGGTAGGGGTTTTTAACAAGCCTCTATCAAATTTTTGTTTTCTATTTTTTCTGATTTTCAGTTTTTGTATGGCTTAGGGAAAGTTTCCTTTTTGTTTGCCTGTTTCAATTTTTGCAAATTAAAATGAACCCCACACACATCACGTGGTTACTTAAACCAAGGAGCTGGTCGTAAAACCCCAGCCCTTGAGCAAGACCAACAGTGGATTTCATCACCACGTTGGCTTGGATATTTGCATACATTTACCCCGATTGTCACTGTTGCTCGACGTAAATCCTGACGAAAGCTGACCGAGTGTCGTTGGGGTGATTCCCAGCACGCGAGGATAAGTCTTCTATGGTAGGTGTCATAAACAGGGCAATCCCCCTTCCGTACCACCTATGTTCCACGTATCATCTGCTCTCACGTACCTATAGTCTCCCTCACGTAAGGGCGGGTATATAGAGAGGTTGGTATATCGGTCCGACAATGGTATATTGAAGGGGCGACCATTTTGGGAGTCATATGAGCCTTCATGTTGCATTTAAACGGTCTTCACAAAAATTTTCAAAAACAAAACAAAATCATCATCAAAAACACACTAAAACCAGTCTAGGACACACCATTAATCTTTAAAAGAGATAATCATTGCTTTGTGTGTGTATGTTCTTTTCTGCTTAGTGTAACAAAAAAAAAAATCAAAAAATCATAAACAAAAAATAAAAATCTACGTAGCTTGTAGAGAGTCATTACCATGGTATTCACCCGCAGTCAAGCCCACTCACGGGCAGACGCTACGGAGAATGTCCAAGGAGGCACGAGTCACCTCCGTTACAGTCCCAAGGATTTGGTCATACCACCTTGGCGACCTAACACACAAGGCAGTCCCCTCCACACCTTAACGGAAAGGGACTATAGGGGCACCTCTTCTAGGGGCACTCCTATTCAGCATAGCACCCAGCACACACCCTTCCATGAGGGGTACATCCGTAGGAGAGCTCCCTTAGATGCTCGCTATGAGTGGTCACCGCACGATGAAGCGCTAGGTCAACATAGGGTTCGATGGGAGGAACCACATGATTACACTATCCCTCCTTCACCCCCTCTAGTTGTCAGGACTACAAGGACAAATCCAGAGCACAAGGCTCCTCAGGCGGGGTGAGCCAACTCCGCCCATTCCTTTTTCACTTACGAAAGAGAGCACGAGGAAAACCCTTACCTTCCTCAAGAGCAATATACATCACGGGAGCAATACGCCTCCGCAACTGCTAGCTATCAGGATCACCTACTGAGGCCAAAGCCTCGGGGGAATGCCGCTACCCCCAACAGAGGGAGGCGGCCTATAGAGATCTCGGATCACCATGACCGAGATAGATATCTAGGAGAGGCATCTAGGCCTTCTAGACATGAGACGGCAGGACCAACTATCTTAGAATCTGCCAAGCATATCGCACGTCGGATGCAACTCACGCTACTTGAGCTAGAACGACAACAGTTAGAGCAACGGTATCTTCTAAATAAAGAGTGCATTCAGCGTCAGAAGGATGAGTTGCTCAAGAACAATATGCAGGCAAGGACTCCAACCCCTCGCACGCATAAGACAAAACATTATGAGAGACACAACTGGGTGCGAGATAGGTCTTCATGACCTTATCAAACGTTGCCCCCGATGCCTCCTAGACTTGAGCGGGAGGCCACTCCTAAGACCAATGATGGGCGCCTTCTTCAGGCACCCACCCAAGTTCATGGGCCACCCTCAGAAATTCTTCAAGAAGCCTCTGAGGAACCTGAGCGAGAAGAAGAGTGGGATGAAATGCCCTACCAAGGTAGGGGGGTGCTATTCGGCCACCCCTCCCAAGGCCCCAAGTTCCCCACAACCTGCAACGGGAACAAATCAAAGAGGAGGAGCTCAACTCCCCCGATACAAGCAATGCGCTGCTAGAGCACTTAGAGTCGGTAGAGACCAAGATTTTGGGGCCCCAAAAGCCCAACTTACGTGAAACTCCTCTCAAAGAGGATCAACCCCTGGTTGTAGAGCTACCTGATGACGAGGTCTTCCATATCTCAGAATCACCAGATTCTGATGAGCCTGACTCTCTCGCCAAAGACGAGTCAGCATATGCACTAGCACCATGGGACCCGTTCGAGTCAGACAACAATAATTCATAGGTGGTCCCCATGGATGATCATCACAAAAGTCTCCTAACATTATTCCCTTTGGAGGCTCCCATCGAGCCCGTGCCATTGCAGGAAAATCAGGTCCCCCCGCAAAGCGCGGAACAACCCCATCGGGACCATGTCAATCTGCTCGAGCAGGACGAGCCTAGAATGTCGCAGACAGCTATCGAGGCCAATGAGGGCCTTTGGATCACCGATAATGATTACGAAGATGAAACTGAGATGGAATATCTTAATCATGCACGATGACACAATCACCCTGTAACCCATGAAGAACTGATGGCACAACTAGGCATAAGACTAGGGCATGAGTGGCGCATAGACCCAGCCCACTGGAATCAAATGTTGACTCCGCTCCTTTGGGTAGACCACGAGCAACTTCCACCAAGAGATATCATAGCACCATCAGTGCCGAAGGCAGACCCTGTCCTCCTATCCATGCATAAGGCCGATCCATTCGTGCCAATCCCTACAGAGCCAGATCCGATGCACAAAGATCATCAAGCTAGGGGTACCTCTATTCCCTGAAGAGCAAGTGGATTCCACCAAACACTCCAAAGGTGTCCATAAACCCTTTGGTCAACCCAAAAGCTCCAAGGATTATCGCAATCACTTGGTCACCCAAAAGCTCCAAGGATTATCGCAATCTCTCTGAAAGCTCCAAGGATTATCACAATCCCTTGGTCACCCCAAAAGCTCCAAGGATTATCACAATCCCTTGGTCACCCCAAAAGCTCCAAGGATTCCCACAATCACTTGGTCAACCCAAAATGCCCCAAAGGTATCTATAAACCCTTTGGTCAACCCAAAAAAGCTCCAATTACTTGGTCAACCTAAAAGCTCCAAGGATTCTCATAATCTCTTGGTCAAACCTCAAAAGCTCCAAGGATTTCCATAATCTCTTGGTCACACCAAAAGCTCCAAGGATTCTCATAATCGCTTGGTCAACCCAAAAATGCTCCAAAGGTATCCATAAACCTTTTGGTCAACACCAAAAGCTCCAAGCGTTACCATAACCGCTTGGTCAAAATAAATATTCAAAAATCAACAAAAACAATAAAATCATCAAAAATCACAAAAAAAAAATCAAAAATAACAAAAAAATTGCATTTCAATTCCATGCATTCTCATAAAAATCAAAATACAAAAATATAGGTTGCATTAGGCATCGCATCCATACATTGCATATTTGCTAGGTCATACAAGTCAAAAGCACCATAGACTGTCATTACTTGGCAATTCCATCATTTTCCACATCAAATCCATTTTCATAAACGCATACATCCAGCATAGCACCATCGCCATTTTTAGCATAGTCAATTGTCTCCTAATGTATATAGGGTTTTCGTCATTCAATTGTCTTTAAATTTCTAGCCAAAACTGTACACAGTTAAACAGATTTTACACGGGAAAGTTTTACTTGGATCATGCCTTGTTACGTAGCATCCCAACACAAATTAACACACATAAAATAATTCCTAAGTTGTGTGAACGCAAGAGAAACCTACAAAGCAGTCTAGGGTACCATAGGTGAAATATTAGCCTGTTCATCCCCCTGTGCGAATGGTTCCAGAATGCTGAGAATTGACAAAAGGACGAGCTCTTCCCTATCCATTCCCCATAATAAATAGTGGTTTTCACCACTCCCACAAATCCCAATCATAGTTGGTCCCCAAAGTTGTAAGGATTCGTACTACACGTCCCTGCCAAGGATGGGTAGTCATCCCCAAGACCTAAAAGGATCAACGCTATTCAAAAACACAATTCCAACAAACCATCATCACAACCATCTCCACTCACCTTTGGTCTCCAAGTTGTAAGGATTCGTACTACACGCCCCTAACCAGGATGGGTAGTCATCCCCAAGGCCTAAAATATCAATGCCCTTACTTCATAATCTCCATCATCCCCTTGGTTCCCAAAGTCGTAAGGATTCGTACTACACGTCCCTGAACAGGATGGGTAGTCATCCCCAAGGCCAACAGGATCAAGGCCATTCACAAGCTCAACCTTACAAAGCTCAAAATACAAAATCAAATAACAGTGGTTCTCACCACTATTCAAAATCCTTGCTCAAAAAAAAAAAAACAAAAAAGAAAAAATAAACAGTGATTTTCATCACTATATAGACGAGCAAGTATCCCAAACCATTGAGCCAATACACATAGCCTGAACTTGAATCCCTAGAATTCTCAGCATTTGAAAAACCATCTAGGTGATCCTCATTACAGGTTTGGTTGATAGCCTACCTAGCAATGGTGGTATCCTACCCGCATGACGATATGTCTGTCACATTAGCTTTGCATGTGCATAGACCAATGTTTGCATGTGGATGAGCTAGCTTATGGTACCTTAGATTGTCCCATGGATTAATCTTGCTAAATACAACAATGGAGTTAGTGGAGCTAATTAGGTGATCCTCAGTATAGGTTTGGTTGATAGCCTATCTGGCACTGGCGGTATCCTGATAAATACCACATAAACGAACTCAATTGCACACACAGGGATGTGAAATAACTTGGTTAAATTCAAGTCGGATTTATACCTTGTTCAAAAGTCTTGCGAGATAAATGTATAGTCTTGGCTAGTTAGTTAAAATATCTGAATCTCAGAAAAGCTTAACTACATTTTCAAACAACTGGTACATTTCATTCCGTACATCACCATCAAAATATATGCAAAATACAAAAACAAAGTTTTCACATGCAAAGTCATTCCACAAAGTCATCCCATTAGTACAGCAAGTCAGTCAAATCTTGTACAATCTATGGTGCCATCGACAAGTTATCAACAACTCATTTCATTCATTCCATATGCATACATCATACAAATTAGAAACATCGCATTCATAATAGCATATGCATACATCAATGTAAATACATGTACATAAAAACAAACCAAAAAAATGCACAAAAATGCACCAAAAAACAGCAATAAAACTGTCCAATGAGAGTGCTTTTGCACTTGACATTTCGGGCATGCAAAATAGATGTCGGGGTCACAAATCCTCACTATCCTACTCCCTAAGAAGGCTACCATAGCCGGACCGCTCCACGGGAAGACGGATTTTCGAGAATTTCATCCCCAAACGACGTCACCAAAACGGGTCAAAACCCATCCAAAAATAGCAATAACATTGTCGAACGAAGGCGCTTTTGCACCTGACATTCTTGGCATCCAAAATAGACATTGGGGTTACAAATTGTCACTATCCTACTCCCTAAGAAGGCTACCATAGCCGGACCGCTCCACGGGAGGACGGATTTTTGTCAATTTTAGCTCCAAAATGCGTCACAAAAAGGGTTAAAACCCACCAAAAATAGGTCAAAATATTCAGAAACTACTTTAGCATTCAATGGAAAACATCTGAAGGCACCCTTACCTAAGTCATCTTGGGTCAAGCGACTCATCGCTTTTCTCATGTCGGTCATTCCCTCATCGATTCGTCGCTTGAGGGGGTAGTCACACTTAGTTACCAATCAACAACAACATACCCAATCAAGGCAATGACATGCATTCAAAGAATCATTGACAAAGACAATCACGCTCCTGCTTGGGGCAGTAAACAAGCAATAATCACAAATTGATCAAACACTTGGCATTCCTGAAGCATGAACACAAGGTTCCCCCATGGACAAAAGGTTGCGCCCTTTGCCTATTCATGACTGATCAATGTCCAAGCTCAAGTCACACCTCACCAAAATAGGTTAATACTTGAAATCAAGTTCCTTAGCTCGTCAGAAGCAAGGATTCAAGAATGCATGCCCTTTCCATACTTGGGGCATCACAAGTTGGTTAGGTTACTGAGAAACCCTAATCATTAGTGCTTTGGTTATCTATTTTTGCTCAGCGCTGTGCCTTGCACAACGCCTCCCAAAAAGGGGCATCTGTAGACACCAAAACAGCACCAATCCGATTACGTGACAACAAGCACTGATCGCATTGACACACACAACCCCTAGGGCAGCCCACAGAGGTTAAACAGTGGTCCTAACCACTCTCACAGCAGTTTTGGAAGGTCAAATACCATTTTGGCACCTTTTAGGCACTCAGCTCCTTATTCGTTCCACCCAGGGATGAATACGAACTTCCAGTTTGCGTTCGCTCCTGGGTGGGATGAATACCAAGTTTGACCAACAAAAAGTCAAACCTCAGCCCATGACAACTCAGAACTATCACTTAACTATCCCTTCATTGCATGGGAGTTCGAGTGAAGTTTTCTGAGCATGCAAAGGCAGTTACAGTACCAGTTGCAAAGACATGCATAGAGGCAGTTAAGAAGCCCTTGATCAAGACGAAGTCTTCTCTTCACAAAAAAGCATTCATGCTAAGTAACACTTTTGCATGTTAATTCAAGAGACTCCTTGGGTCTATAAAATGGTGAATTTCCTCACCCAAAAAGAGACAGAGAAGGAGCATTTTGAGCAATGAAGTGCTGCTATTTTTCTGACTTACGATTTGTGCCTTTACATCCATAATCTCTTAATCGAAAGGGAGGTTATTGGGTGACTTTTGGAGGCACGAATCAAGACCCAAAACCCAATTTTCTAGACCACAATATCCTACCAATTTGTCGACAACACATCACAACAGGTTTCGGACTCATCCCAAGCGGATTGGTGTCGAAACAAAGTTTCAACCCGCGGGTGGTTTGCCTTCGGGCACCCCCTGCCTTATTGCAGGTTTACTCGTCTCACCCCGGAATGAGTACCAAACTATTGCAGGTTTACTCGTCTCACCCCGAAACGAGTACCAAACTATTGCAGGTTTACTCGTCCTACCCCAGGACGAATACGGATCTGTATCGAATTTGGTGACTGTTTCTTTTGTAGTATTTTGCTAGTTACATGATTACGCTTCTGTCAAATTTTTAGTCTATTTGGATTCATTTTAATCATCGTTATATTCATCTTTTACATTCATTAACAATACTCTTTCAGATTTGCGAGTTTCATTATCATACACAGGTGCTACTGACGATTTGTTGTTTCTTTGAACGCAGGAGGAGCAGCAAGGATTAAAGATTCATCAATACCAGCGGTGGCAACACTTTGGCCCGCCCATTTCACATGTGGGCACGCGGAAGGAGGAACACTAAATCCATGATTGTAATTGAAACTATGTTAACGCTCCTACCCCTTAAAAGGGAGGAGACGTCTTTGTAACCGAATTGGAAGAGTATAAATAAAAAGGGTTGTGCTTTCTGTACTTCCTTTTATCTCATTTAAATTCGTCTCTTTTCTTTCATTTCATGCATTTCACTTTATAGGACCTTAAGCGTTAACTTTGGGTTTTGAATACATCGCATTAGTTTTCCTTTCAATCTTTCGGAATCTCGTGCTTTCACATATGTCATTGCTAAATTTGATCCATTAAGGCACTTGATGAGTAGACCATACTTATCAGGATGTACATCTAAATGGGTTCTTTCTCTTAGTGAGTTTGAACTCGCACTCATCGACCAAAAATTCATAAAATGCCAAGTCATAGTTGATCAGTTAGTTGATGCTCCTATAGAGTCGACTCATCCTATGAATATTGAATTTTTGGATGAGTGCCTTAATTTAGAAGATCATTTTGAAACCTGGACATTGTTTTTTATGGAGCTAGATGTATGAGTGGTGCAGGTGCTGGTATTATATTAATATCTCCTAAAAATAACCTAATACCTTTATATTTTAAATTATAGTTTGCTTTTACTAATAACACCGTAGAATATGAGGCTCTAATCCTTGGATTATGAGCCACTTTATCTTTAAATATTAAAGTTTTATTAGTTTTCAGAGATTATCAACTCATGATAAATAAAATAAATGAATTTTATCAAACACCAGATGAGAAACTTCATCCTTATAAAGAGTATGTGCTTAAGCTTATTTCATTGTTTTAAAAGGTAACCTTAGAAGCCATTCCTAGAACTAGCAATCGTGTTGCCAATGCTATGGCCACGACTGCCTCCTTATTGAATTTGGATTTGGATGATGAATATACTACTATCATTATCCAAAAACTCTAAGAACCCACTTCCTCTAAATCCTTCTTAGAGCCATTGTATGTATTTTTTATTAATGAGATCTCCCAAAAACCTTGGTACATAGATATCTTTAAATTTTTGCAGAATGGGACTTTCACTAAAGGATTAGATAGAAACCAATGTAGGCTACTATGTAAGTGAGATGTTCACTTCGTAATTATTGGTAATACCCTATATAGAATATCCTTTGAAGGTATCCTATTAGGATGTCTAAACATAGAAGAATCTAAGAAAGCCTTAAGTGAAGCCCATGATGGATCCTATGGAGGACACTTTAATGGATGTACCATTGCTAAAAAGCTCCTTAGAATGGGCTATTTTTGGCCTTCCATGGATAAATATGCTAATTATTATCGGTTTCATTGTGAAAAGTGTTATAGAAATGCTGAACTTGTCCATGTTCCTACTCAGGAACTCCAAACCATAGCCTCTCCTTGGCCCTTCTCTAAATGGGGTTTAGACATATTGGTAAAATCAATCATGTCTCATCTGATGGTCATAAATTTATAATAATTGCAACAAAATATTTTACAAAGTGGGCTGAAGCTATGCCTTTAGCTTCTTACACAGGAGTTCAAGTTTCTAAATTTATTTCCAATAAAATCATTTACAAATTTGGAATTCCATCTAATATCATTTCAGACAATGGTACATGTTTTAAGAACAAAGATGTTAAAAATTATGTCAAAAATATAAAATCCAACATAGATGGTCTACTCCTTACTATCCACGAGGAAATGACCAAGATGAAGAATCTAATAAATCACTAATAAAAATACTAAAAAGAATGGTTAATAAAATAGGTCGTGACTAGAATATACAATTATATCCCGCCTTGTGGGCTTATCGAACTAGTGTTCGTACTCCTACAGGAGCTTCACCTTTTGTCTTGGTTTATGGTGTTGAAGCGGTTTTTCCATTTGAGTTAGAAGTTCCTTCTTTAGATCTTCTACTTCAAGATGCCAAAGTAGGAGATGAATATCGTACTGGCAGACTTAGTAAAATGGAACTTCTAGAAAAAAAATGCATTCATTCTTTAGAGCACCTTCGTGCCTATCAAGACAAACTTAAAAGAGCATATTCAAAGAAATTTCACAATCGATATTTTGAAATTGGTGATCTAGTATTAAAATAAAATTAGAAAAATAATAATGCAAGAAAATATCTTAAAGGAAAATTCCAACCAAATTGGCTTGGACCATTTATCATCACTGCTAAATTTGGATCAGGTGCATATATATTGGCTACCTTAGATGGAAAAGATCTCAAGGAACCCATGAATATTATGCATCTGAAAAGATATTATACATAAAAGTAAAAATCTCATCACTGTACATAGTTGTAAATAATTTTCTCATGCATTTCAATATATTATAAAAACAACCAAAAAAAATACATCTAAAAATCTACAAAAATATTTTAATGCATTATTTCATTATCTTTGCATTTATTATCTGCTAAGATTGCAAATTATATTTTAGTTTATTTCAAATAAATTCAAAATTTATCTTGAACCATGCACTAAAATTCACATATTTAATTTTGATTTCGTTGTTTTGATTATAAATCTCTCTTGTACCAAAGAACACTATTACTTCATTAAATAATTTTGAGTTTTGAGAATGATCTTGCTACTTTTTGAACCAAGAACACACTTTCACATATTAAAATGATTTATTGCAAATTCAGAAGTGACACAACATAGTAATTTTGAATACCTTAAGCAAAAAATTTCGCTTGCTATCCTATCATGTGCATGGTCTAGAATACTGAGAAATTGTAAAAAGGATAAGCTCCTCCCTACCAGAATAAAATCCCTTGCTCTACATCTAATTTGAGCAACTATCCCGAAAAGGAAAAAAAAATACAAGAAAAATGTTCCAAAGAAATAAAATCCCCTTTTTCAAAAAAGGACAAGAAATATCTATCCTATAAATGTGAAGAAAATAAGGGAGTATTGAACTTGAATCCTTGGAATTTCTTAGTTATTTGAAATCCATGAGGTAAAACCCATAATAGGTGATTTGTACCCAACTTGCTTAACATTGGGTAATTCTTTCACATGGCGATATGTCTGTCACATTAGTAATTTCCATTTTGTACAGATCAATGTCCACATTTGTATTAGCTAGATTTTGGTAGTTTGATTTACATAGTAGTTCATTATGATTGCATGCATAAAATCATGGTCAAATGAACATTTCACTTGCACACACATTGGTTCATTCAAGTTTGCTTTATTATTATATTGCTCAAAATTGGTAAATTAACCTTATAAAGTACACATATTTATCACTTTAGAGATTTTGTATCATCATGACAATCAAAATAGATAATGAACGCACTTCTCACACACTGGTTCTAGATAAATTTGAATTTGTCTTCGAAATAAGTTAAAATATTTCCTTGGAATTTTGTCAGATAATTAATATCATTAGTTCTTTTATCATCATCATATAATAATTCATCTTAAATAATATTGCAAAAACCAAAAATATTCATCATGCATTTCATTTTTTATTTTCGCGATGATGGTATAGTTCCTAAGTAACTATTTTTCTTCAAATTTCACACTTAGGGATTCTATGCCTAGCGCAAGTCATCTTTCTAATTTTTCATGCCCAAAATAAATTCCATATATTTCTTTACAAAATTATAAAATATTTTGCACATGTGACATAATGATTTATCCAACATTAATTTTGCATTTTAAAGAATAAACAAAATTTATATATCATCTTGCATTTCATTTTGATTTTCGCGATGATGGTATTATTCTTAAGTAATTAGGAATTCTTTGCCTAGCGCAAATCATCCTTCAAATTTTTCATGCTTCAATATATTTTACAAATATTTATCAAATACATTGTTCTCAAACAAACACCAAACACATTCTTTTCCATCATAAAAGCCTTAATATTATCCTTAAGCATATGACCATTTTTAGCAATATCAAAATAGTCCTCACAAACAAGATTATCTTCGTGACTTAGCGAGCTTTGAACTCCACCAATAGTCACATAACAACACACCATCCTTTGAGATTTATTGCTAAATATATCAAAAATTTATCATCACTCCCACAACACATTTTAAGCAACACATTTCCAAAAACACATTTTCAAAAAAATCAAATCATTTTACTTATTTCATTTACTCAAACATGATTAATAACATCTCGTCATCCAAAAATTAAAGTGCAAAATTAAAACACATGAAGTCACATAAGAGACAAAATATCTATATATATATATATATATCAAAAATCCATATACAAAAATAAATTTAGAATGATATGCCACAATCCTCAAAATTGGAATACTCAGTCAAGATATATCATACAACTATACAAATATCTAGGCTCACTCCATAGAATCCATAGAACTCTATGGATTATAATCTATACTACTGGGTGGAGGCAGTGGTGGCATCTCTCGTGTCTCTATAGCAGTCCTAGAATAAGTCATCCTAGATGAAGAGTGGGATGACCCGACTCGAATCAACTCTGCAATATCTATAGGGAGAGGCTCTCTCCAATCTGCAGGTACTAATATAAAGTATAGATTTTGATAAAAAATCATCTATTGCACCACTTGTAGCAGCTCATCCCCTACCTGAATTTGCTCAAATCGACCTATCTGAGTCAGTGTCATAGCCCTAGCTCTCGGTCCCACCTGAGCTCGAGCCTCTAATAGCTATCCCTTTAGAGTCTAAATCCTACTATGTAGACCCGCATCCTCAACTCTAGCCTACACTGGTTCTCCCTCTAGAGACTCTATTATTATCTTCTAGGTTGCATTATCCCCCTATAGCCTAGATACCTCTACCTGTAGAGTAGACATATCACTATTCTTCCCCTCCTCCAATACCCTCTTGCCCTTCCTAGGTGAGTATGATCTCTCCTCCTGGTGAGTAGATCCTCCTCCTTCCCCATGGAGTGATGTCCTCCTCTCCTACCTACCCTAGTGGATTTCTCGCCTCTAAGATATGTGTCCACCTTGAGTATAAGGACCTGGCCTCCTCAAAGATGCATGTGTCATCGACTGCTCTTGTTGACTAGCTAAATGATGTTGTCTAAAAACTCAATCAACTGCTCATAACACTGCGCTCATTTGTGGTGTCAACCAAGTAGGATGGATACTGATATACCACTATCGATATATTTCAGTCATCGTAGCATCATCCCCAGCCGCTATCTCCATTGAAGCATCGTCAGGATCTGGATCCAAAAACTCTACCAAGTTGGGAGTCCCACTAAGAGTGGTAGGATATCAAGTAGACCTGGCAAAAGTGGCATTCCTATACTAAGGCATATCCTATCGGAGTCCAAACTATCATTGCACCCGATCAAAATGGTGCAAATATACCTCCCCCTCATGCATCCATAGCCAAATGGTCCGCCTAATGTGGTCCAACTCAAAGGCATCCTCCTACCATCCTGGAAGCCCTCTCCATGGCCTCCATGTAATGTCATAAATCAATAAATCATCTATGAGCTACCGCATAACACTGAGGCTAGCTCATCTCTTGCGTCCTCCTTGTAGAGGCCAAAAAAATATCCTAGGTCTATCATCAACCATCCTAGGATGATCATTTGTCACCCTAACCAAAGGAAGCCATGTAGGTCACTGGATAGCTATATTCTTCCAGCACCACAGCTATAGAAATGATGTCAAAATGAGGTGCTTGCCCCTCTTGTAGACTACTCTATGCATAAATCTATATAGTCTACATAGGAGGAAGGAACCCCAAGCAAAGAAAAAACTCTGGTCTCTCATGTCGCAGATGACCTCTGGTAAGGTCCAGGGTAACTGCATCCCATTGGGATGGCACAAAATTAGTCTATCCATAATTCCACTCAATAGTACTATCAATCAAGAGACTCCCTCTATCCTACCAAGTATCTCCAATGGAACTCCTTCCTTCTTCAATAGGAAGCTCGGATCTCCAGTCAATCGGTGCATAGTCTGGCCTTGGTTGCCAGATGTGGAAACTTGAGCACCCCATAGTGGCAACCTTAGAATATACCAGACATCCTATAGGGTAGGATCCATCTCCCCTATAGGTAAATGAAAGAAAAATGACTTTAGATACCATCTCTCTACTAATGCTATCAGCAGTTGCATGTATGTGCCAATATATGGTATTTCTAACACATGTGCGAGACCCATCGCCTCTATAGTAGCCCACTCGTCATCTACAAGGGTGTATAAATATACCTGCAAGGTAGCATGCCTCCACTCCCTGTTCTTTAGCTCAGCCATCTATCAAAAATAAAAACATAAAATAAAAAATTAGTGATTGGATTAAAAAATGCAAAATCGAATAAACACAGTGTAAAATTGTACTAAAATAGATAGTATCATATCGATTACATGATATCGTAGCATTCAATATCACTAAAATCGATACGAGTTTGGCAATATCATATCAATTACATCAATATCACATGTTATGATATTGTGGAATTAATATGATTTTGTGAAATAATTATGATTTTGTAATTAGGGCTACGTGATAGTAGCCGTACCCTAAATTTGCCAAATTAAGTTCAAATTCAACAAAAAAATCAAGAAAAATCTACCCTAAATCAACTAGAAATGCATACCCGGAGTTCTCCATCTCTTGCTCGGACCAAATCAACGCGATGTGAAGCTCCTACCATGTTTTTCTCCAGAGCTCTAAAAAGTAAAAAGGTAAAAAAAACAAATGATTTACTTTTTCATGTTATTTTTCTTATTTATTCATTTTACTCCTAATTTTTGAGTTTTTTTATCCAAACATCAATTTGGATATAAAAAATCAAAGTGGGTACCATAAACATCATATTTCAAAACAACTTGCATTAAAACTTAAAATCATCAATGAAAATTGCAATAAATTTTTTTTTTCTCGTAAAACATGTTGCATTTTCTTTAACATGCTAGGCATGGTTGGCATACCCCATGGTTGGAATATTCTAAAATTGTGCTAAAGAGGGGGTAAAATGTAACACCTTAAAATTGATCCATTTGCATAAAAACACAAAAATATTAGAAAAACACCATGTTTACATTTGTTACCTCAAAATTTGTGTTGCTCTGACAAGATCGTACTACGATCAGCAAAATCGTAGTATGACCTTTGAAACCATAGCACGATTTCAATTTTACGATCCTTGCGATTAGTGTGCGATATCGCCAATTGTAATACGATCTTGCCATGAAAATAGAAAACTTAAAATAATAAAATGACAAAGTTTGTTAAAATGATTTTTGTCTCCACCTGTGTAATTTTAAGGGATTTGCGAGATCAGATCCTTTTGGTTTCACCCAGCTTGGAAGAAGTTGCAACAATCCAATATCCTCCCTATTCTAGACATTCCTCCCTGTCTATTTAATCAGACCCCTCCCTCCGTAATTCACCCTAGATCTGTATTTAAGAAAACTGAGTTTAATTTTACATCCTAGCACTTGTTACTGAGTTTACCCTCTATCCATGCATTTGTTGTCTTCTATTAAAATCAGATGTGTTTGTCTGTGATCAAAATATGATCTCTCTAATAATAATATAATCTTACGAAATCGTAATATGATATTGCCCTACACTGTATGTAACTGGACTGCATTCAAAAATCAGAAACTTCATCAGACTTTCGGATATTGTTAAGGATTTGAAATCACTTTTAAGCATTGCATTATTTATCTTAATTCTATTTTCTGTTATTTTATGTCTACATTTGAATCATATTTGCATATAGGTTATTATAGTTACATATTGGCCAAAACTAGGTGTATGCAATTTTGAATAAAAAGAACACATCAAAACAAATCCCAAAACCTAGGCATGGAAACAACCATAAATGTTTCCTAGTGAACCCAAAATAATTTGTCAAAAAATCACCATTTTAGAAGGTATGATTAAGTACCTCTCTTTTGAGGTGTAGACCATCCATTCTCCCATTCCCCTCTAAGGTGTGGATCCATTAGCCTTGAGGAAAGGAGTGCGATAATTTTTGGGCTAAAATACTTCCTAAGTAAAATCATAGGTAGTGGAGTGAATACTCTAGTAAATCAAGAATTTCATAGGTATCGAACCTCCTTCAACACCCAAAGATGCACAGAATAGAACAATATCTCAACGTGTGAAAGGTGAACTATATGGAAGGTGTAGTAAAATGATATCCTAAAAGGGAGGGAACCCACTATGTTGAAGTGAGTTTGCTATGTCCTCTTATAAGAAGAGGTGGCACTATCTATGAAATGCTAGGCATGGTTGGCATACCCCATGCTTTTTCTTTAGCCTCGGGTAGGCTTAGTCAATAACGACAATTAACGTATCCAAAAATTATGTGAGCCTTGTGGACAAAGGCATCTAATTCTATCCCACTCTGAAGGTAACTTTTGGTGATGAAATCTAGAAGCCTAGTCTCAAAAGTGGGGGGTTTTCTGGTGATGAGGCCCAGAAAGCCACTCTTGTGGGGCTGCTAGGTTTCTATGGGGGTTGAGAGCTGGTGGAGGGTAAACCTTTATCGAAACCAATCTTGAGTGATGGATTGAGGATGAAATCCAATCTCACCACTTGTTTAAGATACCGCATGTGTGTGTGGGGGTTTTTATTTTTCTAACAATGTTATGTAAAATAGGAAATCTAGCTAATTGCCTTTTTGAATTAAATGCTAGCCCTATATGCATTTTCCAAAAGCAAAAGACTAGAATAAAATACTTTTTATAAACAAAGAATCTAATCCTAGATGTCTTTAGGAAAATAAAATTATTCTATTTTGTAACACACATGCAAACAAGTGATGTGAAAGGTATGTGAGTAGGGGTTTATTGAACCCTAGATTCTAGCACAAGGAAAATATGTAACACAAATTTATATGAGGATAAATTATTCATATTACATTAAGCATGTACAAAGGAAAGAAACCTTAATCCTAAATCTGAACTTTAGAATTAATAATTTGAAAGATTTTTGTAATGGAAATGTATGCTATGGAGTAAAGAAGCAATGGAAAGCTTATGCTACATTTGAGTTAGGCAAAGAAACTAAAATTTGCACAATTTTTTACAAAATCAGACTTGTTGGTTTTGTGCAGGTTTCTGCAACTAAAACACATTTTCTAACATGATATAAATGCAAGAAAAGTGGGATTTACCAACCATATTGATGCTTTAATTAATAAATTATTTTGCACTCATACATTCCAAAATAGAAGTAAATTTGTGGAATACCTAGACTCTGATGCTATAGATTGTCAAGTTGGATCTTGTGCTACTCGCCCCTACAATTTTGGGGGCTTTGAGGTTGGTAGGTTGACTTCACCACCCGAGGGTGAATTGGGATATGGATCATAGTGTGGGGAGAAAATTAGGTTTAGATACCCTAAATCTATGTTTTTAAGGCCTGAGGTGGTTCATAGGGATTTGGAGGTCTCTGTATCAGTCAGATATTATACCTGTAAACACAAAAATAGAGAATAATGTTAGATTTATAAAACTAGTTAACCCAACACTATCTGTTGTGGGTGTCCCACTGGGTGTCCCAAAATGAAATGGCCAAAATATTATATTTGATCTAATAACACATTAAATACACATGCTATTTAGAAAAAATTAGTTTATTCATGATAATATTTGCATAGGTTACAAATAGGGAGAATTCCCCTTTTTCCTTTTTTTTCATAAATGTTACAATAGGCCTAATGCCTTCTCTTCATGTTCCTCAATGTAGATGGGCTTGCATTACACCATAGGGTTGTAGATGTTGTTTTCCTCCTTGGTTCTAGGATAAACCTGCAAAAAGGGATTAGTGAGTTGGGGGCTTGCCTCAGTTGGCCCTATAGTAAGAAAGAAAAATCAACTCATAAAACATGATAAAAACTAAAATAAATGATGCAGAACCTCATAAAAACACCAAATGAATCTTACCTCCAAGATTTGGGTTTATTTGGGACCTGTAGATCAAATTCACCACCTAGGGGTGAACTGATGTTGGATTCATGATCAAACTATAATTATTGTTCTCAAGAAATCCTTCAGTGGACGGGTTCCTTTGTTGTTGTAATGCTGATGTGCATATTTAGATATACTTTACTGTGCTTCTATACATATTTTGGTAGAGTTTCTGTACTTTGGACATAAGTGGAGAGAGAGATAAATGAGGGTTTGGGGCCACTATTTATAAGAAAAACCAAGGTGTAGGAGGGGTAGTTAGGAGAACTAAGCCCTAGGGTGAGATCCCATAAAAGTTAAGTTAGGGTTTGTGAGGTGGCTTCCTCATATTCCCTTGAGGAAATATCTCATCCTCACACATGTATGAGGAGATATTATGGTTAACTAGGATTAGTAAACTCTAGGTTATATGTGGGGTTAGGTTAGGGTTTCCTAAGAAATACCCTAACTAACCTAGTGCACACACATGTGGGAGGGAGTGATTAGGGATAATTGGGGATTAAGGACGTAATTAGCCTTTTTGGACCTAAAAGTGAACTTAAGTGAAGTCACTTTAAAATTAGATTTAACAATTGAATCAATTAATACTTTTGCCAATTAATAGGTGTTGATTATGTGATTCAGGTAGTTTATTAGGGTTTTTGACCTAAAAAATAGTGAAGTGGTGTGTGGAAGTCTATGCAATGCTATGATAATATATGGTGATCTACGCTAGTCTACGATAGTCTACGTATGTCTACACATATCTATAGTAGTCTACGCAGGTCTATGAGGATATACAATAGTCTGCGTTGGTCTACGATAGCCTAGGGGTATCTAGGATTTCCTATGTAAACCTACAAGTGTCCAAAAGGAGCTATAAGTACATAGGTATAGCAATGTGAAACTTTTAGGTGTCTATAGTTTTATTTTTGCTTGTCATTTAGATTGATGTGTTTTTAAATTTTGTGCCATAGTTAGTATGTGGGTAACCATGAAATTGACTGTTAGAAGCCAAATATGTACTATTTTTCACATCTGTTTGGACTTTTACCATAAAATGTCAAAATGGGTATCCAAATATGTGATTGTGTTTACAGTTTGTTGTGTTGTGTGGATTGTGCATGTTTTAATGTATCTAAATGCGTGATAAATTAATTGAATCAATTTATGAATGTGAAATTTGTGTGAGAAAATTGATTTTTGTTTAGTTCAAGTATTTTAATAGAATTGTATATGGACCTGATATGAATTTTGTTGTGTTTGTTTGTGGATGAACAGGTGAAGAATATCAAGCCACGACATCGTGTGCATATGATGAAGGCTAAGTTGGATGACCTTATAAAGAATAAGGAAGATCAGGAGTGGTTGGATGTAGTGTGGTTCAAAGGAGTGTAGGAGAGTAAGAGTATTTACACTAATAGAGTGTACATATCAGCATTATGTGAGAGGTGGGACCTAGATCGAAATACCTTCCACTTTTTGATGGATGAGATGATGATCACCTTGGAAGATGTGTATAGGATCTACAAGTTTCCCATTGAGGGTGTTCTAGTGAGGGCAGTAGCAAATGATAGGCAAGCAGTTGTGATGGAGTGTGCCTTTGGAGATAAGTGGAGGGAGGTAGATATGAAAAATATGGACTATGAGTATCTTTGGTGTAATAATATGTTTTCCAAGAATTAGTGTGCAGTGATGATGGTAATTTCTACTTATTCTCTTCTAGATACTTTTGAGTTGTTGTTTACCTGGAATATGTTGGAAGTGGTAAGTGATATGGTGGAGTGTAATTTTGTATTTGCTTGGGCACCTGCACTATTTTCCTAGGTGTATAGGGAGCTACATGATGTAGTACATGTTGGGAGGAAGGGGTTGAGCTAGACTTATTTGCTATAGGTTTCGGCATGGTATCACATATCCCTGGGGTATCTGTCAGTGTTGTGTTATAAGGATCATGCTAATGGATAGATGCACTTACCATATGCATTTAAATGGAGGAAAAATGAGGAAAATGGGATGATGAGGCCACATGAGGGTGATCCTCTATTTTGGAGGGTGAATTTTGGAGAGTTTGTGCCTAGTATCATGAAGTGGAGGACTTGGATGGATGGGGTGGCATGGGATAAGGATGATGAGTAGCTAGTTGTTATCCATTGAGAGAGATGGTTGGTGGGGTGGTATACTTGGTAGGCTAATTTCTTTTAGTTTATTCGAGTGATGCAGTAGTTTGGGCTACGATAATTCTAAAGGTTCCTATTATGTATTATAGGTGATGAGGTGATAGAGGGGAGCAATCTATGGTATTACCATGGAATGGTGAGAGGGATAAAATGATGGTGATTTTAGAGGTGGATGGTGTAGGCATGACACCAAAGTATGATGCTTGGTGGGCAACTCAAAGTTGGGAGCTAGGTTTTGGGGTGGGGGATTTATGAATATAGCCTAGTGGTGGGGTACCTATGATAGAGGACTGGGTAGCAAGAGATACTAGATCTAGATCACAAGATAGATCTAGAGGTGAGACAGAGGTATATCTTTGATGGTCTAGGTAATGATTAGGTGGTGCATTTAGTTCATCTATGAAGAGGGTGGATGAAGCACCAGTGATTAGTGGAGCATAGCCTATGTATAAGACAATGACCATGGAAGATATGGATGAGGATGTAGGTAGAGATGCAGGTTTTGATGATACCATTGATCTAGGACATCTTGGTCATATGGGAGAGATTCCTACTGAGGATCAGGAGATGCTAGATGTAAAGAAGGAGGTGTTGATGCTATGGGGGTGAGTACATTAGCTAGAGGGAGAGCTTTGAGAGAGTGAGAGAGGTTGAGTGGTGGATGTGGAGGATTTGGAGGATAGATTAATAGTCTTGGAGACTGCTAGTGATGTTGCATGGAAGGCCTTTGATTTATGATATGTTGAGTAGTGCAGGAGGCTTAAATATGTAGAGGTAAGGTATGCCAATATGGTGGAGGAGATGGAGCATCTGAGGGTGAATATGCATAGGCGATAGCTTATGTTAGAGGCCTGAGATACAAAGATTATGGATTTGTGTACTAAGGTAGAAATATAGTAGTAGGTGTGAGAGGATACTGAGCGAGCCTGGGTGATAGAGGATTTGCCTAAAAATATGGCTACCTTGAGGGTAGAGATAGAGCTACTATAGAAGGATAATGAGGATGTGAGAGGGTATCTTGCTGAGGAGGCAATGATGCGAGTGAAGTGTGAGTTTGTTTTATTGATGCATGGGATTCCACTCCTATATTATGGCTAGGCTCGATCATGGTCATGGTCATGATTGCAAGTACTGATACATTCATAGTAGAGTCATTAGAGTATAACTTTGGTGGCTCAGATGGGTACAAGGGTAGATGTACGTAATGTGCAACAAAGAGTAGGTGTTGGTGTTGGTTTGGAGAGGGTGGTAGTTCCTATGAAATTTCAAGCATCTGGGATGGGGGTGGAGTCTAGTAGGGCTACATAAGCACGTATGATGGCATAGGATAGGGTGAGTCACAAGGGGTGTGGAGAGACATCCTAGTGATAGTTAGAGCTAATGGTTGTGCTCTTTGAGAGGCTATGATTTTTTTAGCCTATGGGTATTTTGGATGATGGATAGTGGGTATGGTTCCATGTTGTAGCCTATAGGTATTTTTGATGAATTATATACATATATATATACACATTTTGGTTGTAGCTATTCTATATACATGTGTTATGATTTTTATTTGAATGTGTTTGACTTTATTTTGCATAGATAGCATAGTATAATTTGTGAGTGAATGTACGATGAATGAATAAATGTGTATGTGGTAGTGTGTAGGAAAATGATTACACTATAGCATAGATATACTTTAGAGTGATATGAGAAAGTGTAGATTGGATGTAATTTTATGTGATATAATGTAAGTGTGACAATGTATGTTAGAATTTTTGTAGATGCATGTAACATAGATGCGATGATGCAATATAAATAAATGCATGTAGGATAAATGCAATGATGTAATGTTTGATACCTCTATGTAAGATAGATGCACTGATGCATGTATGGGAAGGATAAAATGTGCAAAGGAAGCACTTTTATTGTGGCATATACTGATGTGAATGTGATACATTTTTTACTCTCAAGGATGTAGGATGGTATAAGGCATATGTAATAATCTTAACAATCATAGTTTTAGTAATCAAATCTTATACAAAAATTATGCAAGCGTTGGAGATAACTCATAACTAATCTGAATGGTTCAAAGTCTATCATGGACTAGTGTGTGTAAATGAATGAGGTTCATTTATCCATTTTGAGGGAGGTAGGATTAACCCGTTGTAAACATAGCCAAACTAGCTAGCTCATCCACAAGTGCACAGTGATATGTACAAAATAAGGTCACTAATGTGACAAATGTGTCACCACTTGTAAGACTATTCCACTGGTAGGTAGGCTCTTAGAGCCTATTGCTAGTGATGGAAATAATCCCATGATGTTATGTTAAATCTAAGGACCAAAGGTGATGAAGCATAATAAGTGTGATATTTGGAGGCTTTTCCTTTTTTTTTGCTCCTCATTTATTGCTTGTATTTTTATGATGCTATTTGTTTTACTTTTTCTTTTTTGGTATGGGCATTGGTTTTTGTTTTCTACCTATGTTTTTTATTCTTTTTTATTCTTATCCCTTTTTTTTATCCCTAGGTCGTATGTTGACCATAAAAATGATAGGATGAGCAGGGGAAACCATTCGCTATATGGTGATATCTATGCAAGGTGTCATTTTCCCTAGACTCAAAATTTTCTTAAGTGTGTAACCTGTGTGAATGGTTTGTAAGAGAATTTGAATAAACCTAAAAGAACTATAAGGATTGTATAAAATCTATCAGCTAGAGGTGACATTTTATTGACAGAACTAGTGAGTGGTTAAAACTAAACAAGACACCTATATACACCTTAATCCTAAAAATGGGAAATGGACATCCAATTGGTGATGCTAACAAGTGTGTATGTTATTCTTGTCAAAGGTGCATTTCTAGGGGAATAATATACAAACATGAAATGAAATAATAATAAAATATGATTGGATATATGAAATGGATGTGATGTAACTGATGCAACTAGAAGAATACAATATCTACAAGAGGAATAATGTGAAATGTAATGAAGGATGATTGAAAATCCTATTTACAAATGAGTATATAGTGTGATGATGATGAAGGTGAGAAGTTGTGATAATGGTTGCCCTAGCATGTGGGATGTGTGTGTAGGATAATAAGATATAATTGGTGGGAATGCATGTGATAAAAGTAAAAAGAGAAAATTTTTGAAGGTGGAAACTACAGATGGAAGAAATAAGAAGAAATGAGAATTGGTAACCAATACAATAATGGGATTACCATAGAAAAGAGGGGTGAGAAGAAAGAAAAAAGATCAACGTAGCTATGTAACCACACAAAGTTTGACCATACAACTATGTGGGGAGACAAGAAGAAGGATAGGGGAGAAAGAAGAGAGAGTATTAAAAGAAACTAATGATGGGTGAAGTGACAAGGGTTAGGTCATGAATGAGGAGGTGAGGTGAAAATACTACTAGGGATTTGATGGTTTGTATAGTTTAACACGTGATGGATATAGCATGATGGAGCTATCATAGATTCACGTGGTGGTAAAGTGCAAGGGACGATGTGATGAGGAGGAATTTGGAATTCATTGGATGAAACTAAGCATGTAGGTGATGGGATGTGGTCACTGTTGTGGGCCAAACAAGGTTAACTTCTTTCCTACTTTTGTCACATGCCCGTGCATTTAATTTATCAACCCGGGGAGCTTCGTAAACTTGCGAAGGGTCTTGAACAAGATTGCTTACAATACCACTTGAGATGAGTCCGCTAGTTCTACTATTGGGGGGTGTTTCAACGGTCGTCAATCATTCATACACTCCTCAATAATTTACGTAAAAACAATTAAATCTACAGAAAGGAAATATTCACGCATTCCTGGAAATAAACCTATTGCAATACGAGAAATAACAATGCGATAAACAATCTTATAAAAGTGGTAAACTAATCTAGAAAACACAAGAAAAATAGGGGAAGAAATACTAGCTTGGAGTGGGCCCAGGCTCCAGCAACTTCCTCCTAGCTGAACACGCACTTAGAAACTCTTAGAACTGTATTATAATTATCAAAGTATTACAATGCTTCTTCTGTATATCTCTCTACATTTACTATCAAAATATTCTATATATCCTCAGAGAGGTCTGCGTGTGTTTATATAGCACACCCATAGATCTTCTATTACAAAGAAGTTATAACAGTCGATTCATTCCAGACTAAACTAAGACAGTCTGGTAAATGTGATCGACGTCTGCTAAAACTGGCATTCATTTCTAATGGTGGCGTGTTCACTGATTGGTTTGTGCTTCACCTGGCATTGGTAGGACATTCTCATACGTCGGTGCGATCCCCAATTTAACTCTACATGACGTAGAGTTGGAACTGCACCAATCTCTGTTGTCCACGTCATGCTTGTCTGGTCAACGGGTGAAGAACAGGGGTGCCTTCCCTATGAGGAAGGTGCCTAAGTATGTTGGGCGCCTTCTCTATGCGGAAGGTGCCTTACTACCATTGGTGCCTTCCTGGAAGAGGAAGGCGCTTATCTTCTGTTGGCGCCTTCCTGTGAGAGGAAGGTGCTTGCCTTCTAGTGGCGCCTTCTTGTCGGTGCCTTCCTTATGAGAGGAAGGTGCTTGCCTTCTAGTGGCGCCTTCCTATCGGTGCCTTCCTTATGAGAGGAAGGCACTTATTTTCCTTTGGTGCCTTCCTAGAAGAGGAAGGCATTGGCCTTCTATTGGTGCCTTCCTAGGAGAGGAAGGTGCTTGTCTTTCCTTGGTGCCTTCCTGGAAGAGGAAGGCGCCTACTTACCTTGGCACCTTCCTAGAAGAGGAAGGCACCTACTTACGCTTGGCACCTTCCTGGAAGAGGAAGGCACCTACTTACGCTTGGCACCTTCCTGGAAGAGGAAGGCGCCTACCTTCTCTACATTGATTTTGAAAGAAACAAAGTGCCAGGTCCATGAAAAGACCTCGACTGATCCAAATCTGACTAAATCAACTACAATTCCACAAAAACACATTAAAAACACATGAATTAGATAACATGCATAATTTCATCAAATAATTATATAATCATTCATAAACATATGCAATCCTTATTATACAGCCGCATAATAATCAAGAAAATGTATACAAAATATGAGCATTTTTGATGCTCATCATCCCCCCATGCCTAACATATGCCATGCCCTCGTGGCATCAAAACTATAGGTAGCCCTGTTGACCCCTCATCATTGTCATTTCTTGGTGGATCCGGCTGTACCTACGGCCTGTGTCTACCTCTTCTATGCACTGGCATCTGGAGGTGTGGCTCCTCTTTTTCTATGTGAGGTTGTGGGTGCTGCTTGTTAGCTTTGCTTTCCTCATCCTAGCCGCTATCGGAGGTGATCTAGCTAGCATCATCTCTATTGCCTGAAATGTAGCTTCTACAGCTTGCCATAGGTCAGCGTTCGGAGGTCTGACCGTTGCAAGAGGGATATCTAAATTATCCCTCTTGAGATGAACTACTTGGGCTTTGTACAATCGGGTTGCTTCAGGAGTAAGCCCTACGTTCTCCTTTGCAATGGTAGCGGCTTCCAATTCGGGGCCATATACCCCCCATCATTCAAAATACCTTCTTATCTTGGAGGGTCATCCTCGGGATGACCCGTAAATCTCCCAGAACTAGTTGTCCTCTATCGGATTGATGTAGATACCAGAGTCCCCTTGCATCCTCGAGGTTGCCTTCCTGGTCTCCTTAGCTATTGTCATCTCTTTGAGTAGTCGTTCGAACTATTTTTGCCTCTCTATGAATGGTTGCATATCCCACTCATCTTCTTATAGCTCGGTGAAGGTCACCTTCACCTTCTTTCGAGCCATCCTAGGCCCTTTTCCTTTGGCCTCTATAGAAAATGTGGTGGCTCGAATAGGGGTTTTCCCTTTCTCCCTAGTGGATGTCTTCTCGCTTTGAGGGGCCTACTCTATGGTCCCTGGAGCATTCTCTTCACTCTAGGGGACCTGTGCTATCATCCCTAGGGGTGCTTCTTCGCCCCCTATCTATCCTATGCTGACCCCTCAGGTTCTTCTCTATCTTCCTTAGGTCCAGGGAGTTCTTCCTTATCCCTCGATCCTGTCTGCTACTTTGTATCACTCAGGTCGATAATAGGGGGTGTTGTGGGACTTCTTTCCCCTTCACTCCCAAAAATAGAGGAATTCTCCCCTACCTCCGGGCTACTCTATCGGGCGTCCGATCAAAATTCTCCCAAAGAGAATACTCATTCTGCAGATGTGGGAGAATTCATCGAGACCTCTTTTGCCCAGTCAGTTTGGGTCGATGCATCCCTTATTTCTATTCCCCTATCCTGGAGTAGTTGGTTCTCCTCCCACAACTACTAGACCAGCTACTCAAGCTAGGTGATTCATCTTTCTCATTCTTCCAATTCCCCTCTATGCTCATTCTAGTAATCCTCCAAAATTTTTTGGGCCATCCAAAAATTGGTCTGCCACTCCAACGCTTCCTCCAAGGCTGCGTCGACCTGATCATTGCTCTCGAAAGTCCCTGCATCTTGTGGGCTCTAGTTTGTCAATTCCTAGAGGGTTTGGGCTGCCACATCGACTTTCAAGTCATTCTCTTCTTCTTCTACCAAGAGGAGGAGTCACCATAGGCATTTCCTCCTAGGGACTAGTTCTAGTGGCAAAAACTCAGCCTCACTGCTAATAAGTGGTGCTCCTTCCTCTTCATACTCGAGCACTAGGGAATGCCCTCTTTCCTCTATGCATTCGGGCATTGGTGAATGCCCTCTTTCTTCCATGAAATTGGGCAATGCCAATTGCTTGATACTTGCCATATCCTCTACAGGGCTTCCCTCTTCTTGCCCTATTTTAGCAATAGCATCCTATTGCCTTTCTTGGCCGCCATCTCCCTCTACATCGAGGTTCTACCTCTACACTTCTGCATGGTGGACCAGTGCTGATATCAGCCCATGGTGGGCCAAGGTGGATGGTGCTCCATTATGGTACCTAGCCGCTTCTTCCTTCAGGGCATTTTCTAGGTAGAAGGGCATGTTCAACTTCCTTCCATGCACCAGGTGATTCAGAAACTGCACATGGTTAGTGTGCAAATGGGTATACTTCTCGGTGCATGTAAAGAATCGAGCAACCTGCTCGAATATCTTCCATAGATTCATGGGAAGGCTACTTTTGGGTAGCCCTTCCTTATCTATCTACACATTTTCTCCTAGTAGCAGCACTTCGACGTACGGCTTCAGCAGTCCACCTTTGTATATGCATTCACCTATGAGGGGCAATCCAGTTGCCTACGAGATGTATTTGGGGGTGACCAAAATTTCTACCCCTCGCACTTGAGCTACGTCGCCCCTCAAGGAGGCAATGAATTCCTTGGCTGCCTCCATATCCTAGCCCTGACTGACTAGGGTACAGTATTCGAACCATCCCTCGGCCTCGAACTATGTTTTTACCATCCCCCTGATTCCTTCCGTATCACTCGACTCATTCTTTTTCACCGCATGATTCTTCGACCTTCCTCCCATGGCGCCTTCCCTTACTACTGCGCTTCTTCTTTTTTATCCTTACTTCTTCAGGAAGGTACCTTCTTATAGGGAAGGTGCCTAACCCTAGCATTTAATTCTAGGGTACACCTTTCGAGCCATATCATTGGCACGTGGTTCCGGCCATGGGGGTATATGATTTTTATGATGACAATATTTTTTTTGGTACTGCATAATTTATGAATAATTATATAAATATTTGAGTTAGTATGCACGTACCTTATTTGGTGTTTCATGCATCATGAAGAGCATTGATTCACTGATTTGTGACATAGGGGAGGGGTATGGTAATCTGATGTCGCTCGTTCATGTGGTGATTTCATTCCGATCGAGGCATCCGTGAGACTTAAGTGTTGGTTGTACATGGAAGGTGCTCTTTGGTACCTTCCTAATGTGGAAGGCACTTATGTGGTACCTTCCCAATGTGGAAGGTACTTATATGGTGCCTTCTTGATGTGGAAGGCACTTATATGGTGCCTTCCCGATGTTTTCGATGCTCTTTGAATGGATGCACCTTTCGATGGTGGAAGGCATCTCTGATTGGATGTGCCTTTCGATGGTGGAAGGCACCTTTTTGATGATGGTGCCTTCCTACTATGGAAGGTGCTTCTGAATGGGTGTGCCTTCCTGATGTGGAAGGCACTGCTGAATACCTATGCCTTCCTAGGGTGGAAGGCACCATTGTATACCTACGCCTTCCTAGGGTGGAAGGCACCTCGGTCTGTATGTGCCTTCCTGATGTGGAAGGCGCCTCGGATTTTTTTTTTTTTTGTGGCGCCTTCCCGCCATGGAAGGCGCCTATTTTTTTTTTTTTTATGTGCCTTCTTTATAAGGAAGGCGCCTTCTTGCCTTCTTCGGGTGCCTTCTTCATAAGGAAGGCACCTTATTCTAGTGGGGCACCTTCTTTATAAGGAAGGTGCCTTCTTCTAGTTGGGTACCTTCTTTATAAGGAAGGCACCTTCTTCTAGCGGGGTGCCTTCTTTATAAGGAAGGTGCCTTCTTATGGCTGGGCACCTTCTTTATAAGGAAGGCGCCTTCTTCTAGCTGGGTACCTTCTTTATAAGGAAGGTGCCTTCTTCTACGCCTTCTCGATGTGGAAGGCACTTTATTCTTGGCAATCATGTTGTGATTGACTGGGAAAGGGTGATCAAGCCTTCTCAGTCTCGCTTCATGCTGCCTCAGCTTCTACCTACGAGTGTCGGTGTCGGAATGCTGAGCCGAATCAGGCTTAGTTTCCTAGATACCTATTCCTCATGCTATCAGGTCCTCCACCTACAAAAAGCAAATGAAAAGAAAGAAAAATAAAGGTAGTTAGATGCATTCCATGCCTGTTAGGCCCTAGATTAGGATGCCTACAGCTTGCATGTGGGCGTCGTCCCTACAAAACACATCGTAAGAAAAAAACTAAATTAACTAATTTTGGTGAGCACCTCCATGCCCACCATTTTTCCTATTAAGAGTTTGGTCTAGATCTAACAAGATGGGGTCTCCCCCATGTCTATTCTGGATTCCACCTATAAGGTTTTGGATGTGTTATAGGGGTGCAGTCGGTGGCCATTGACCGTTAACATGGTGTTGCTATCATCAATTGTTCTAACGCACACTACCCCATTCTTGATGAGCTCTACCACCTCATACGGTCCCATCCATATTTGCATTAATTTACCTTTTCTTTCTTGGAACCGAGAATCGTACAACAACACCCATTCTCCTTCTTGGAACTACTTTAGTTTAATGTGGTGATCATGCCACCACTTTCTTTGCTTTTGTATGATTTTCATTCTCTGCAAAGCGTCCATTCAGATTTTGTCCAGCTGATCTAGCTGTCGAATCCTTTCTTTTTGAGTGTCATCCAAGCTCAAGTTCAATTCTGAAGTTGTCCTCAATGTCTTGATTTCAAATTCAATGGGCATCATCGCACTCTTCCCATAGACCAGTTGGAAGGGTGTGAAGCCTGTGGTGGATTTCCACGTGGTATTATACGCCTAGACTGCCTCCGACAACCGTGTAGCCCAATATTTTCTATGTTGTTGCATGGTCTTCATCAGGATGTTCTCTATTTCTCTATTCATCACTTCCACTTGCCCATTTTCCTATGGATGGTAGGGTGTAGTTTTATTGTGTCGAACTTTGTATTGCTCCATCAGCTCCTTGATCAACTTGGAGGTAAATTGAGGCCCTTGGTCTATTGTTATCTCTCTAGGGACCCCAAATCATGTAAAAATGTGGGCAAATAAGAAATCGGTGACTGTTCTTTCTTTTGAATCTCTCAACGCTTGAACTTCAACCCATTTGGTGACGTAATCTGTATAGACCAAAATAAACCTCCTCCCTATTGAAGGTGGATTAATTGGTCCCACGAAGTCCATGCCCCACTTATCGAAGGGTTCCAGGTGTACCTGAGGCTGGAGGGGCATTTCATCTCGATGGGTTGGTCTACCCATTCTTTGGCATTCATCGCACTTGCTGGCGTATGCAGCCGCATCCTTGAATAGAGTGGGCCAAAAGTACCCAGCCTGTAGGATTTTGTAGGTAGTTCATTTCCCTGCAAAGTGTCCTCTGCATGGTTCATCATGACATGCTTTGAGTACTTCTGAGAACTCCTATTCTGCTATGCATCTCCTTATAATCTGGTCACATCCTATTTTGAATAGGAGGCCATCAATCCATAGGAATGATGCACTTTTCTCTATGACCGCCTACTTTTCTCAGAAAGAGAGAGTAGGTGAGGTTCTTCCGATGGCCAAGTAATTGGCTATATCTACGTACCATGGGATTTTCTCACTAATGGTGAACAAATGTTCATCCAAAAACTGGTCTTCCACTATTGTATGGTCTATCGATATCAATCTGGATAGAAAATCTGCTACGACATTGTCTTTGCCTGGTTTGTCGACTATTGTGATGTCGAATTCCTGTAGTAACAAGAGCCACCTGATAATTCTTCCACCAATGGCCGGCTTGCTCATCAAGTATCTGATGGCCGCATGGTCCATGTGGAAAAATACCTTATACCCAATGATATAATGGTAGAATTTGTTTATGGCATGCACAACTACAAGGAACTCCTTCTCCATCACCATGTAGTTGAGCTCGGCTCCTACCAAGTTTTTGCTGACATAGTAGATGGCATAAAATTCTTCACCATCCTTCTATCCGAGGACTGCTCCAATCACATTGTTGGATGCATCACAATAGATATGGAATGGTATGGCCCAATTTGGTCCTCTTAAAACTGGTGTGGATATCAATTTCTCTTTAAGCAACTGAAATGCTTCTTCATAGTCTTCCATCCAATTGAACTCCACATCTTTAGATAATAGAGTGTGCAATGGTTTTGCAATTTTGTTGAATTCGATGATAAATCGTCGGTAGTACCCGACTGATCCAAGAAAACTCCTCACCTCTCTCTACATTCTAGGGTTGGGTAGGTCTTTGATGACCTCAATTTTTCTTTTATCAACCTTTATTCCTTCTACAGAGAGGTGGTGTCCCAGTATGATGCCTTCTTGCATCATCATAAAGCATTTCTCATTGCTCAGGGACAAATTGTTTTCCTTGCTTCTTTCGAGCACTCTTTCCAAGTTCATCATTGCTTCATCAAAGGTTTCTCCATAGATGGTGAAGTCATCCATGTATACTTTGACCGCGTCTCCCATCATGTCTAAAAATATGCTAAGCACCACCCTTTGAAAGGTGGCAGGTGCGTTGCATAATCCGAAAGGTAATACCCGATAGGCAAACGTTCCCCATGGGTAGGTGAACGTTGTCTTATCCTGATCCTCTTCTCCTATCTGGATCTGGTTGTATCCACTGAATCCATCCAGGAAGGAGAAATACTTCCTCTCGAAGAGTGTATCCAAGACTTGATCAATGAACGGGAGTGGTAAGTGGTCCTTCTTGGTCGCTTTGTTTAACGCTCTGTAGTCCACATAGATTCACCATTTCCCATTCTTTTTAGGGACTACCACTAACGGTGATACCCACTCACTATCAAAAATTGGATAGATGAATCCAGCAGTCAAGAGTTTTTGCAATTCTTCCTTGACAATGTCTTTCATTGTTGGATTCATTCTTCTCTGTGGTTGCCTGCTTGGAGTTGCTTGATCATCTAGGTATATACGATGGGTACAGATCTTTGGGCTGATACCCTTCATATCTGAGTAATCCCATGCAAATGCCTATTGGTGTCTAACCAGGAGCTCTTCTACTTTCATCAATTGTGTGGGAGTCAACCCACTACTGACATTCAATGTTCTTCCTGGCCCGACGTGTATCTACTGAACGTGGTGATCTTGGGCACCAGCCAACGGTGATCCAGGTGCAGAGATGGAGGACTCCCCATGGAGGAACTCCACAATAGCACCATATTCATCTTCTTCTACCAACTCATCCAACGTCATCATCGGTTGGATCATGGATAGCTTAGGATTTTCATGCTCGATCAACATGGGTTCTCCTAATGAGTCGATGGACTACGTTGGGGGTGAAATAGTCAACATTTTAACATTTCATCCATCGAAGATGGTCATCAGCCCATCCCGATAGCTGATGTAAGCATCAGATATTGCCAGCCATGGCCTTCCCAAGATGAGTGGGTAACCACCCAGCCTAGTTTTAGATTGCAAGACTAAAAATTTGGTTAGGTATTCCCATGCATTGACTATCACTATTACATCTTCCAACATTCCTTTCGATGCCATGGTCGATCGATCGACCAGCTATAGCACTATCATAGTGGGTTTTAGGTTCATGAGTTATAGCCTCTGCATGGTCTCCTGAGGCATTACATTGATGGCTGCTCCGAGATCGACCAACATATTGGATAGGGAATGTCCCTCAATTTTTATAGTCAGCATCGGGCTGCCCGGGTCTGCATACTTAGGATGGCATATTTTGCCCATCATCAAATCTGCTAGTTTACCCATGACATTGATAGTCTGGGTTGCTCTTCATCCTGGCTTCCTTAGACACATCTCTCTTATCACCTTGGTATATATCGAAACATCTCGGATGGCTTGAAATAATGGAATTGTCATGGTGAGGTTCTTCAAGCTAGACAAGATATCAAACTTTGGTTGCGTTACTTTCCTCTGTTCTTGTAGCCGGTTGGGAAATGGAGCCTTTGCTCTCTCAAGCATTTCTTCTATCACCTCTTCTACAAGAGGTGTTTCTCCTACCTCTTCCTCCTCTTCTACCAGTGGAGGCATTCCTACTCCTAGCTGTCTACCAGACCTAAGCTGAATATGGTACATCGGATACATCTCACCCTCCACGTTGTATGCTGGTTGGTTCACCCTGTTATTAGGATTTGTCATCGGTTGTGCGGGTAGCTACGCAGGTCTCACTACTAGAAACGTCGGTAAATTTTGTTGGGGGTGAGCTGGTGCTACATTCTATGGAGCCTGATTCCATGTAGTGTGGCCTCTCCACTATTGCCCAGGATATGGATATGGCATCCATGGCTGCTGGTTTGGGAATGTTGTTGGGGGTGCGTTGGACCAGGGTGATGGCCCCCACCACCCCATGTTAGGTGGTTGAGGTGGGCCTTGGGGCATGTATGGTCCTCCCCCATATGACGACATTTTGGTTGGCATATTCCTCGTAAGGGGTTGTGGCCAACTCTTTCGATTGCCTATGAAATAGGCATCCACGCTTTCAGCATCCTCCTGATTACTGGGCAGTTGTGGGCACAATCGAGTTTTATGGTTCAGCCTACAAACTGTGCATACTCTGACTTTGTTCTCTGGGCATGCATTCTTTGCATGCTTCCCTCTACATTTTGGATAGAAATAAGCCAATGTTGCTTCATTTTCTTGCTTATTTTTCTCTAACAATAGCGTATCCATCTACAATGCTAGAGATGAGAGCATTTCACTCTTTAAATCTTCCAACATGTTACCTATTTCTATCTTCGTGACTGAAGCAGTCACTTTCATGGTTCTAGAAGTGGTCTTGCCTCTCCTTCTTGAGTAGTTCCGGCATAGTTGTTGGATGTCTTCCATAGCGTGTTGGTAGACATCACCTCCAGAAATCATGTTAAGAGCCTCCAGTGATTCATTGGTAAGTCCTCTCAAAAATATGCTTTTGAGGGACTTATCAGATAGTTTCGTGTGAGGAGATCATTGAAGATTGAAGTTGAATCTCTCCTAGTATTCCTTGAGAGACTCATATTCTTTCTACGTCATGCTCAGGACCTCTTCTCTGGAGTCTCTTGCTCTCCCAAAATCTTGGTATTGCTCTAAAAAGAGCTTCTTCATTTGATCCCAAGTGGCAATGTGTTTGTCTCCCAGACCGATGAACCATCATAGAGCTGCATCATCCAATGTGGAAGGAAAGAGTTTTAGCTTCTGTGTATCAGATTTGTAGTCCACAGACCTGCATAAGACATCAAACTTAAATAAAAATAGGTCAGGGTCCTCAGTTGGGTATCCTCTGAAGGTCGAAAGGTGAGCAGGGGATATGTTTTTCATTTTGGTATCTCCTACTCCTTCATCAATCGAGGAAACTAAATCCAGATGAGACTTCTTCATTGTCAGCCATTTTTTTAGGAAATGCGGTCTCTAATGCAGTATTTATGGCCTTACGATCATTTAAGACTTTCTGAGTCAAGGCTCTAAGGTTGTCTGGTGTTATCATCCGATCTTCTATAGATTTCCACAATAGGGCTTCCTCTAAGGGTGTCCTATTAAACAGGGGATTTATGATGATTCGTTCTTCCCCAAGTTGATGGGATGAGGAGGCACTTTGCACAAAGTGTGGATCCTCACTCCAATGGATTGCTGGTGGTGGGTCGGGTGAGTCTAATTCAAATTTAGAATGTTTGGCTGACTCAGGTTCTGGTGGATTGGTTTTTATAAACTGACCATCAGGTCCTCTTCTTCTCGAAGAACTCATACAAGGTCAGATGGAAGGTTTCCAGGTATTGTAAATAATCTAGTTGAGATGCTTCCTCGAACAATGATGCCAAAATGTTGTGGGCCAAACAAGGTTAACTTCTTTCCTACTTTTGTCACATGCCCATGCATTTAATTTATCAACCCAGGGAGCTTCGTAAACTTGTGAAGGGTCTTGAACAAGATTGCTTACAATACCACTTGAGATGAGTCCGCTAGTTCTACTATTGGGGGGTGTTTCAACGGTCATCAATCATTCATACACTCCTCAATAATTTACGTAAAAATAATTAAATCTACAGAAAGGAAATATTCACGCATTCCTAGAAATAAACCTATTGCAATACTAGAAATAACAATGCGATAAACAATCTTATAAAAGTGGTAAACTAATCTAGAAAACATAGGAAAAATAGGGGAAGAAATACTGGCTTGGAGTGGGCCCAGGCTCCAGCAGCTTCCTCCCAGATGAACACGCACTTAGAAACTCTTAGAACTGTATTATAATTATCAAAGTATTACAATGCTTCTTCTGTATATCTCTCTACATTTACTATCAAAATATTCTATATATCCTTAGAGAGGTCTACGTGTGTTTATATAGCACACCCGTAGATCTTCTATTACAAAGAAGTTATAACAATCGATTCATTCCAGACTAAACTAAGACAGTCTAGTAAATGTGATCGACGTCTACTAAAACTAGCATTCATTTCTAATGGTGGCATGTTCACTGATTGGTTTGTGCTTCACTTGGCATTGGTAGGACGTTCTCATACATCGGTGTGATCCCCAATTTAACTCTACATGACGTAGAGTTGGAACTGCACCAATCTCTGTTGTCCATGTCATGCTTGTCTAGTCAATGGGTGAAGAACAGGGGTGCCTTCCCTATGAGGAAGGTGCCTAAGTATGTCGGGCACCTTCTCTATGTGGAAGGTGCCTTACTACCATTGGCACCTTCCTGGAAGAGGAAGGCGCTTATCTTCTGTTGGTGCCTTCCTATGAGAGGAAGGCGCTTGCCTTCTAGTGGTGCCTTCTTGTCGGTGCCTTCCTTATGAGAGGAAGGTGCTTGCCTTCTAGTGGCACCTTCTTGTCGATGCCTTCCTTATGAGAGGAAGGCACTTCTTTTCTTCTAGAGAGGAAGGCACTTATTTTCCTTTGGTGCCTTCCTAGAAGAGGAAGGCGCTGGCCTTCTATTGGTGCCTTCTTGGGAGAGGAAGGCGCTTGTATTTCCTTGGTGCCTTCCTAGAAGAGGAAGGTGCCTACTTACGCTTGGCACCTTCCTAGAAGAGGAAGGCGCCTACTTATGCTTGGTGCCTTCCTGGAAGAGGAAGGCGCCTACCTTCTCTGCATTGATTTCGAAAGAAACAAAGTGCCAGGTCCATGAAAAGACCTCGACTGATCCAAATCTGACTAAATCAACTACAATTCCACAAAAACACACTGAAAACACACGAATTAGATAACACACATAATTTCATCAAATAATTATATAATCATTCATAAACATATGCAATCCTTATTATACAACCGCATAATAATCAAGAAAATGTATACAAAATATGAGCATTTTTGATGCTCATCAATCACTAGTCAACATGTTATGTACCATGATTTTGAATGTATGGCATGTATCAATGTCATGCCCTAGCGAACAATGGTATATACATAATAGGTTCTTGTGATATTTTTATAGTTTAGAATACGACAGGTAAATAGGATAGATTTTGGGTAACACAAGGAGGCCTTGGTGAAATATTTGATGAAACACATTGGATAATGGTGTGGATGGGAGAGGCATGGGATAAATGTAAGGCTTTGAGGGAGGTGAGTAGGAAGTAGATGGAGTGAGCTTGAATGATGGATATGTGGGTCGATAATCTAATGAGGATTATATTTAAGTACAAGGAATAGACCTAGAAGGGGGTGAGTATATATGAGACATGGTGGACTAGAGAGTAGAGGTGTGGCAATGACAATGACTCAGGTGTAGCTCAAGAGCATCGAGGTGAGAGAGGATATGCTAGATATCAAAATATGGAGGTGATGGGATTGGAGAAGGTGGAGAGCAAGACTCCAATGTATAAGGAGGAGTATGATATGGGTGTGAAGATGGATTTGTATGAGAGGATGAAGGGGGTGAGTGAAATGACTTTGCATATTGTGGGATTGGCTGAAATGGTAAGCCTTAAAGTGGAGAAGGTGGTGTCTGAAGGATGGGTGGTGTAGGAGATGGCTATGGATAATGACATATATAGGATGGAGGTACACACATAGAATCATCTTGGGAGGCATGCAAATGAAGGGCTTGGGTGTAGAGGGCATGCCGCTTGAAATTGGAGGAGGTAAGCATGAAGGACGCATGAGATCAAGTGTGGACATGGGAGTTTTCCTTATTTTTCAAATGAGGATAGGGAGACTTGAATGTCTCTTAAGTGAGGTAAATAATATGAGCCTCTATGGTAGGGTGAATGACATCGGGGTGGAGTGTGGTGGTCTAAATGGGAGGATGGTCAGGAATTTCACATATGTATAGAGTTATGTGGCCTGGCCAGGTTGGATGGTGTAATTAGGATGGGAGGTTGTGTGGGAGGATTCTGCATGGTGATAGAGTGAGATTCTAATAGTGTGTATGTATGATCACATATCTCTACTGAATATGTAGCAGTGGATTATGTGAACCCTACAAAAAGAAATAGATACCAATAGTATATAAATGACATAAAAAGTAAATGTGTATCTATTGTGTAACAAAAAATAAAGACCATGTGTGTATTGTGATGTGCATAGTGAGTGATGTGTGTGTAGATAGCACTATGTACAATTTGTGGTGGTGAATACCTATGTGGGCTAAGCATTGAATGCATGAAGGTGAAGGATATTGATGGGTTTAGGTTCAACGAGGCCTTCGAGATTAGCCAATCGATAGGAACCTGAACCGAATTTGTGTGTGACTATGAATGGGCCCAACTAGTTCGGGGTAAACTTATCTCATTGTTGGTAGGGTTGACTTGTGATTTGTTGGTTCTCTTTGAGAACTAGGTCACCAATTTGAAATTTGTATTGATGTACCTTACTATTGTAGGCACGACGAAGGTGGTCTTGATAGACATGTGTGTGCTCGATGGCATGAATGCGATGTTCATCGAGGAGTGTTAGCTGATCGAGATGAGCTTGATGAGTGATGTCATCATCAATAAATTATTTCATAGATACTCATAGGGAAGGTATCTCGAGTTCAAGGGGCATGATGGCTTCAGCGCCATAGACCAATGAGAAAGGGGTTGCCCTAGTGGGAGTATGGATGCTCGTATGGTAGGCCCACAAAGCTAAGGGTATTTGATTATGCCAATCATGATGAGACTCTACTACTATCTTATGAAGTATGGAGTAGATTTTTTTGTTGGTAGCCTCTGCCTAGCTATTACCCTATGGGTAGTATGGGGTAGAGAAACTATGATGAATGTTGAATTTGGTGCAGAGGGCATGGACAATTTTGTTTTTGAAATATTTCCCATTATCAAAGATGATTTGGGAGGGGATTCCAAAGTGACATATGATATGGTCTATAATGAATACCATAATATTAGCTCCCATGGTCTGGACAAGTGGGATGGCTTTGACCCACTTTGTAAAGTATTCTATGGTAGTGATGATAAATTTGTGATTGTTTGATGAGGTGGGTGTGATTTATCTGATAAGATCAAGGCCCCATTGAGAGAAAGGCCACATGGACTGAATAGGTTGGAGTGCTTGAGATGGTAGATGTGTGAGATTTGCATGTTGTTGGCACTTGACACAACGCCTCACATATTCACAACAATCATGTTCCATCTTGGGCCAGTAATAGCCCATGCGAAGGATGCATTTTGTGATCACCATGCCACTGAAGTGGCCATCGCAAGTACCATCATGGGTTTCTTGTACAACCCATTGAGATTCATATGGTTCTAAGCAACGCAAGAGGATGCCATCATAACTACGATGATAGAGGATATTCCCTAGCAATGTATAGTAAATCACCCTTTTTTTGAATGCTCGATGATGAGCATGTGGTAGATCACATGGTAGGAATCCTAACTTAATATAATCCTTAATTTATGCAAACCAAGGATCATGTGGTTTGGTATTGACCACATGAATGCCACCATCATCTGTGGGAGGCATAGGTGATATGGCAGATTGAGTGAGGGTGTGAATGGATACACACGTGGTGTCTGATAGGGAATTTTGTGGGATTAATGATCCTAAGGAGGCCATTGTGTCAGCAAAATGGTTTGATGATCATGGAGCGAATTTGATAGCATACCACTCGAATTGGGAAAGAAGTTGTGCAATCCTTTTGTATTGTTGGAGAACTAGACAACGACATTATCAAATCTCTTGCACTTGGTTTACTACCAAGAGGGAATCACCTATGATGTGAAGGCATCTAATGTGCATGGAGTGGGCCTATTTTAATCCGAGGATTAAGGCTTCATATTCTGCATTATTTTTTGTGCAAGGGAAGTCTAATTTGAATGAAAAGGGGAGTGGTTCCCCTTTAGGTGTGAAGAAAACAATGCCTACACCCCTAGCATGAGTGCATCAAGAGCCATCAAAGAATAGAGTCAGATCGATCTGGTGTTTCTGGCTCAACATACTCTTCAACTTCTGTAATGTGAAATATGGAATCATCAAGAAGTTGAATAAGGAGAGGTTGATCATCTAGCAATGGAGCCTCTGCAAGTTGGTCTATGATGACCTATCCTTTTATGGATTTTTATGAAATGAACTCTAGATCGAATTTAGTTAGAAGCATAATCCATTTTGTTGTATGAGAGTTGTGGTAACTTTTTTTCATCATATATCAAAGTGGATTATCTCGAGCGATGACAAAAGTAGTGTGATTTAGCATGTAATGGTAAAGTTTTTGGGTGGAAAATACTACAGCTAGGCATAGTTTTTCCATGTACCCATAACAAATTTTGTAGCTGACTAGCATACGACTTATATAATATATAGCTTGCTCTTTGTTGAGCGCATTCTTTTGGGCTAATAATGTGCCTAGTGTGAAATCTGTGGCTGAGATGTATAGAGTAAGTGGTAGCTGTGGGTGTGGGGGAGACATAACTGGTGGAGAAGTGAGGTAGGCTTTGATAGAATCAAAGGCTTGTTGACAGTTGTCATCCCATTTGAAAGTGACTCCCTTTTGTAAGAGATGATTGAATGGTTTGCATTTGTCTGATAGTTGTGTGATAAAGTGATGAATGGAAGTGATTTTGCCTTAGAGACTGTGCAATTGCTTTAGGTTGGTAGGTGGGGGTATCTCGATGATGGCCTTTACTTTGTTAGGGTCTACTTCGATGTTGAGAGACAATAAACCCTAGGATCTTGCCTGAAGTAACACCAAAGACACACTTCTTTGGGTTAAGGTGCACATTATGTTCTAGTAAATGGTCGAAGATCTTACGGAGATCATCTAAATGTTGTGAGCATTCCTTGGACTTCATGATGAGGTCATCAACATAATATTCCACAATTTTATGCATGTAATCATGAAATATGTAAGTCATTGCATGTTGGTAGGTTGCCCCAGCATTTTTAAGGCCAAAGGGCATGACCTTGTAGCAAAAATTCCCCTAGGGGATTGTGAATGAAGTTTTGTGCTGATCAACGAGGTTGATTTTGATTTGGTTGTAGCCAGAGAATCCATCCATAAGGGAGATCATCTCATGGCCTATGATGGAATCGATTAGTGAGTCGATGTTAGGTAAAGGGAAGTTGTCCTTGGGATAAGCTTTGTTTAAATCATGGAAGTCAGTGCAGACATGGACCTCACCGAAAGGTTTTGGCACTAGAACCATGTTGGACACCCATTCAGGATAATCTATGGGTACAATAAAATCTATGTCCAGGAGCTTTTGGAGCTCAAATTTTACTACTAACACAACTATCGGGTGCATGCATCATAATTTTTGTCTGATAGGCTTGGCATCTTTGTCCAATGTGAGATTATGGACAACAAGGGTGGGATCGAGGCCTGGCATATCCTTGTAAGACCATGCGAAGACTCTGATATACTTTTTGAGGAAAGTGGTGAATAAAATGCGCTCTTCAGGTGAAAGGCTAGTGGCTAGTTTGACAATGTGAGGGTTTTTGAGATCATCATCGATGTCTACATCAATGGTTTCCTCGATTAGCATGTGGGAACCATCACGAAGTTGTTCTAGAATTGGAATAAGGTGGAGGTCATCGATGGCCTCGAGGATATCATATTCATCATCTATGTAGATGCTTGTGTGGTGAACGCACGGAATGTGAGGTGGTGTAGAAGGTGAAGGAGCATTAGCGGTACGTAGGACATGGGGTGAAAGTAGAAAATCCTGGGGTGAAGGTATAGGTGAGATGTGTGTGAGATCAATAAAATTTGGATTTGGTGTGTCATCATGAATCTATTGGTGTGTATACCGAAGTGGGGAGAAGAGATCCATGTCGACCATGTTAACCGATGTCGTGGGGGATGTGGGTGGTGAAGAGTCTGATGATGAAGACTCAATAACCTATGAACATCGTAGGAGGCTCAATGGAGGGTGCAAGACAATAGGTGGAGAACGTGGTCGAGTAATGGAGCGATGGAGTTGCCGATGTATAGGCGGGAATGTGGCCAAATGTGTTGGTGATGGTGGGGGAGATGCCATGTCATGCTCTGGATAATGAGCATTTAGAGACAAGGCAACAAATTGGCTTGTTAATTCATCGACACAACATGATGATGTGGTGTCAAAAAAAGGAGTTTCTTGAAAGAAGTCACATGGAACTGTGATGGTTGAATGAGGAGATGGGTTGTCTTCTAAAATATCCATATCGATATATTCTTCCAAGGTGTGTGTTGGAAGTGGGGAAGGGTGTAGAGAGAGAACCTAAAGTTCATCCTCAAGTGTGTGAACGGTGGTAGGGTGATAGCCTAGGCTAGATTTATCAGTAGGTAATTGCACATGTGGATTGATGGGTGTATGTAACCCTTGTTCATAATGGCCTAACCCAAATCCATACCAATGGAAATACCAAAGGTAGCATAAGGTGAAATGGGGGTTAGCCATGTGATCCAATGTACCACAAAAATTAGATTGTGGTGGTGGAGGGACTATAGGTGGGAGTGAGGAATCGACTCCTGCATATACAAAGTTAGTTTGGTTATCAGGAGGCCCTAATTGTATGATAGTTTTGATAGTCAAAATTGAGGTTGAAGGGTGTTGAAGTCATGCATGGACTAGACTACAGGTGGGTGTATGCGGGCATCATGCACATTGTAGTCACCTGGACCTGAATTCATCATAAAGATAGAAATATGGGGTGATGTACGATGTGGAAAATGGGGTGGAAAATCTAAATTAAAATATGAGGATGAAATATAAGAATCTCTTATGGTAGTAGTAGAGGGGTGTAACAACTGATCATCAAGGTGAGAAGCTCATTGCTCCCACTCATGGCATTCAACTATCGTAGCTAGGATAGGGTGATCTACATGTGGAAATTGTGAAGGAGGAGGAGTGGAAGTCGATGTTAGACTACGAGGAGATGTGAATGACCTAGGTCATGGATGGAAAGGAAGGGGAGGTGTTTGAGGTGTAGGAAGGAGAGGAGGTTTCATAGAGGAAGATGGGTGATATGGAGTGGTAGGTCATGATGTAGGTAATGAGGATGGTCTCAATACCATGGATGGATTTGTGGAAGATGATGGTTGAGATGGTGGTGGTGGCCATAAGGAAGGTGGTGAAAAAGGTATGGTAGTAGGATTAGGTACTATGATGGCTGGTGCTAGTGGTGCAGACATCGAGGTGTGTGTCCTTGATGAAGATTGTGGTAATGAAGTGGATGTGGGGGAAGATGTTGATGCTTCGATAGATTGATGAGAGGAAATAGGGAAGAGTTATGTGGAAGATGATGAAGGTATTGGTGGAAGGTCTATGATGTTGTAGAATTTGAAGGGGTCCCCATCGGTAGGAACATAGTGGACAAGTCCATCATGGATGTATTTGATACAATGGTGTAATGTAGAAGGGACACACTGCATGTCCCTGATCCATGGATGACCAAGCAGGATATTATACTATATTTCACCTTGAATGATGTGGAAGAGGATGGGGATGGTGTGGATACCCACCCAGATGGGTAGGATAATGGATCCTACTATGGGTCACATGGAACCATCGAATGCATGTAGATCGAGTGATGGGGTGGTAAAATGAGCTAGTGGGATATGCAGATGATGTAAAGCTACTATGGAAATAATACTGATAGAGGAACCTATATCAACAAGGACACGCTTGTAGGTGATGTCATTGATGGTTGCTTGGATATGGAGAGGGGGATCTACTCCTTCTCCTATGAGTTCCATGATCTCATGATCATGAAAATTGATAGAGGGTTGAAGGCAGTGTGGAATGTTTCCTACGAAGTTCATGAAGGTATTCGTGTCATGAGTCTCAAGATCAATAGAATGTAGGATGTCATTCAATGCCTCACGATGGGGTTGGGACTACTGTAGAAGGTCATAGATGGATAACTGGGTGGGAGCATTATGCAATTGGTGGGTAAGGCTACCATGGATTGTGATGACATTTTATGGTGGAGGAGGTGTGGCATTAGAAGTCATAGGAGACTATGGAGATGTAAATGGTACCGATGGGGAAATGATAGGTGTGGTTTGGCATGAGGGATACCATTGATTGTGAGTGGTAAGGTTAATCATGCCCACTATACCACATGAAGGGGGGTCACATTGGACACTATTGACCTATCTAGGTGGCCCTGAGGGATTAGGTGGAGTTCTTTGGGGGTTAGGCCCCCTGTGATCCAGTAAGGGGTTTTGGAAGATCCCTAAATTTTGATTTTGTAGAGCGAGGGGGTTTGAGACCTGGATGGTACCCCTATCGATAAGATCTTGGACATAACCATGGAAAGAGTGACAAGAATCGATATCATGGCCATGATATTAATGATATGGATAGAAGGCTTGCTTGATATATCCTCGAGGCTTAGGTTGATTCAGATCAAGTGGTCAGATTTTGGGTAGGATGATATGACCTACATCATACAATCTATGGAAGAGGGTTGGCAAAGGTTCAGAGAGTGGTGTAAGGTTGCATTATGGAGCCTATGGTCGTAGGTCATGAGGCTGTTGAGGCCTAGGAGGGAGAGGTGCATTGGTCTAAAAAAATTGTTGTTATGGAGGAGAGGGTCATGGGACTGATGAGGGTGCTAAGGTAGTAATTACCACTTGGTTGGATTATGGTGGTCTAGGAAAAGGTTGATTAGGTGTATTTCTATTGAAATAAAAATTGGAGTTGTAGGATGGTTTCTATCTCAACTTGATCTTGCCCGATTGGACCTTGATGTCCTCAATGACTTTGGCTTGGGCAATGGCTTCTTCAAAGGTATAACTTTGATGAAGCTGTAAGGAGGTGGAGATGTGTTTATGACAACTCTTGGAAAAGAGTATCACTAACTCAGTAGTGGGGAGGCTATGGGTGAGGTCATGTATGATCAATCTCCACCATAAAACAAACTTGGTAACAGGTTCATCATCAGCCTGTCATAGGGTGTAGACATCTAAAAAGTTAGTTTTCTTTTTTATGTTTATGGAAAAATGCTCTAGGAAGGAGTTGGCCAACTATTCAAAGGTGTATAGGCTATGGTGTAGGAGCATGTTGTACCAGTCAAGGGCTTGTCCCCCAAGTGAAAGGGAGAAGGTACATAACATGAGGGGGTTGCTACTATGAAGCTGGTAGCAAGTTGAATGGTAATTACTCACATGTTCTTGAGGATCTTCCTTACCCTTGTATTTATCAAACTTTGGGATCTCAAAGTGATAAGGATAAGGTAGGATGGGAACTGATGGATGGATTGGCTCATTGTAGAGTTCATCATAGGTTGGTTTCTATGGTCCATAACCAATTGTGCGAAGGTTTAGCATCTTTACTTCATCTTGCAAAAGTTGAAGTTCGGGTGCTAAAGGTGTGGAGGAAGGTGCTAAGGTGGGTGGAGCCTGAGAGTGTGGTGGATATTGGAGTTGTTGTTCTTCCCAGTATTGAGGGGGAAAGTATTGCAACTGATCCTGGTGAGGTGGTTATTGAGTGATGTATGGTGTCACAGCCAATGGAACACTAGGTTGTGGAATGGGTATTTGTTGAGGGTAATAGTATTGTGGTTACAGGGTGTGCGGTTGTGGCATGGGTATCTACTAGAGATGAGCCTATTATAATGGTTGGGTCGTAGGAGGTGATGACCAAGAAGGGGGAGGCATAAATAATGTAGGCCTAGTAGATAATGGTGGAGGTATCGGGACTAACGGTATGAGAGGTGGGCGAGATGAGGTGTCAAAGGATGGTACCTACATCTATCCTGAGGGATAAGATGTGGGAAAACTAAACTGCATGGAATATCCTGGAGGAGTAGGGGTATAGGTTGTAGGTCTTGATCCATAGGTGGGAAGAGGACCAGTGATCAGGACCTAAAAAGGAGGAGGAGGGGGTAATCTGAAGGTAGATGTAGATGAAGGTGGAATGGAATATTGGGTAGCATACATTCCAGACACCTGAGATGTAGGTGGGAAGGATGAGGAGAAAGGAGGATAAGCTTCCAAAGTAGGAGCTTGGGAAGGTGGAGTGATGAATGTGTTCACTCTAGATTGGGTGTGGGTGATTGGTTGATGTTGTTGGTATTGCATTGGTTGCATTTGAGGAGGTGGTTGGGACATATCCTCAAAGGATGGGAAAAATGGTTGTTGGGAAGATGATGGTTGTGACTCTTGGGAAGAGTGTGGGTATGATGGTGGAGGTGGTGCTTGCTATTGCTACAAGGGGGGTTGTTGTGATGTAGTTTGAAATGATGGCATCTGGGTGCCTAGTGTGGAAGAGGAGGGATCTGAAATCATCCCTATGGTAGGGGTAAAATATGCAACCTTAGGGTGAGTACAATTTAATAAAGAGGAGTCATTCTCAAAGAGGGATTGAGATAGACTCTAAAAAAAGGTGCGTGAAGGTAGGAGACGTAGGTGGGGTCTCCTCATCTATGGTGAAGAAAGGATGGGGGTATCCTAGAGTAGTATAGATCACATGGTCACAGAATGTAGAAGGTGGATTAGGTGATGATGAAGGGGAAATGAGTGGATGATCTTATTTGAATGAAGTGGCAAGGGCTTCACTCAAAGTGGATGTCTCACCTTGAGACATCATGTGTGTAACATGGATCAAACCCTATGAGCAGATCTGGTGTGCATGTGGATTTTCCCTTCGTGAGTGAAGGAGGAGGGGTAGATTGACTAGAAGTGGTGCTAGAAGCCTCCTCTATATGGTGTGCTTGCTTGTGCACTCGACTATAGGTAACAATAGGCATGATGGCGTATATCATGTCGTGAAGCTTCAGAACTACATAGAGACTAAAATATGAGGTTTTGGGTGTGATGTGTAAAGGGGTTTTGAAGCAACCCTATGAAGTTTGGACTCAAATTGTAACTAAGACAAAATCAAAGTAGTGACAAACTATAGATAGCTGAACAACAAAGTGCTGAATGGTGAAATGTGCTAAAACCAGTTTGTGATCATGCAAACAACGTAAAACTAGAGTCAGTTCTAAATGCAAAAAATAAAGTGTTTTGTTCATTTGAGTGTGTTTTGATGTTGAAAATATACTTCCTAGATAATATCATAGGTAGTGGGGTGAATACTCTAGAAAATTAGGAGTTTCATCGGTACAGAACCTCCTACAACACCCAAAGGTGCACAGAATAGAACAATATCATGACGTGCGAATGGTGACCTGTATGGAAGGCGTAGTAAAATGATAACCTATGGGGGAGAACTCAAAGTGCTGAAATGAGTTCATTATATCCTCTCACGAGAAGAGGTGGTACTATCTAAGACCTGCTACCGACATACCCATGCTTTCGCTTCACCCTCGGGTGGGCTTAGTCAATAACGATAGTTACCATGTTCACTAATTATGTAAGCCTTATGAACGAAGGTATCTAATCCTATCCCACTCTGAAGGTTACTTCTGGTGATGAAATCTAGAAGACCAATCTCAAAAGTGGGGGATTTTCTAGTGATGAAGTCTAGAAAACCACTCATGTGGGGCTGCTAGGTGTCTAGGGGGGTGAGATGGTGGAGGGTAAGACTCCTACCTCACCAGTCTCTAATGATGGATTGGGGATGAAGTCCAATCTCACCATTTGTTTTAAACCACGTGCGTGTGTGGGTTTATGTTGTCTAACGATGATGTAAAAAGCAAGAAATCTAACTAAATACCTTTTTGAAATGAAAATCTAGCCCTAGATGCACTTTTTGGAAGCAAAAGCTAGATTTAAAATGCATTTTGAAAGCAAAGCTAGTCCTATGTGCCTTTCTGAAAAGAAGCTAGGATCTATGCTATGAAGTATGTAAACAAGCAATGTGAAGCATGTGATAAGAGGGATTTTGGAACCCTAATATTGCAATATGAAAGAAGTTTGAGAGAAATGTGCAAAAGTAAATTGAAATTCTATGTTAGAAGATGGGAAAAGAGATTGAAACCCTAATCTAATGATATGGAAAGAAATATGCAAATTACCCAAGGGATTTGTGAAAGAGATGGAAAATTTTCTAATCTAAAGACATGAGGAAAGAACATGCAAGTTACCCAGAGGATTTGTGAAAGAGATATAAAAATTTCTAATCTAAAGACATGAGGAAAGAACATGCAAGTTACCCAGAGGATTTGTGAAAGAGATAGCAAATTTCTAATCTAAGTGATTTGAAAGAAACTTGAAAGTTACCCAGGGGATTTGTAAAAGAGATTTTAAAAACTCCTAATCTAATGACATGAAAGAGATCTAAAAGTTACCAAGGGATTTGTGAAAGAGATTTAAAAACTCCTAATCTAATGACATACAAGAAATCAGAAATTTGAAATGCGCTTTGGAATAGAATTGATGGAATGACACAAAAGGGGAAAGAAAAATCTATTTAAAATGCGATTTGAGCAAGGAAATGAAAATGTTTTTGAAAAGATAAATGAACTGAACTTTCTGATTTAACGCAAGTTTTTGGAAAGAAATTTGAAAGATCTAGCTATTGCAAGAAAAAGGGCTTTAAAAATTGTGATTCACAAAAAGAATGAGTAGAAACAAAAGCCTATTTTAATCCTTTAAGCAAAGAGGAATGTAACTCTGATTTACACACAGAAAGAGAAATATAGAGCAACTAAACTAAATATTCTCAGTATGATAAATGCATTAAAACAAGAAATTCATCGAATGACATGATGCATTTACTAGTGAAATTTTCCTTGCAACAAAAAATGACAAAACAGAGAGGTTTAAGGGGAATACCTGATTCCTTTTGCTCCAGATGGATTTTTCTATCTTTCTGCTGTTGACCTCTACAATTTTGAGGGTTTTTGGAGTAGTTATGTTCAATTCATGGGGCAGGGGGTGAATTGGATCTGGATTTGCAGGGTGGGGGGTGAATCAGATCTAGGAGCCTAAAACTCCTATTCTGATGACCTGAGGGGGTTGTCAGGGTTTTAAGGGTCTCTGTGATGTCTGGATATGGTACCTACAACAAAATAAAAACAGAAAATTGTGTTAGATTCGCAATAAAAACTAGTCTAGCACAACTCTTTGTGGGGGTCCCACCGGGCGTGCCAGAATGAAACGTACAAAAGTTGCCATTTGATCAAACATAATACAAAACATGCAAATGCTCATAATATTGTTCTTTATTCATTAAAATGAGTCCATGGGTTACAAAATGAGGATTGTCCCAAATCCTTTTTATGAATATCAAATAGTCTGATAGCTCCTTTTGAGATTCCTCAATGTAGGTGGGCTTCATGCGTATGTGGGCCACCGATAGTGTTGATGTTGATGCTTCTCCTTTTCCACCTATTTTGTGACCTAAAAAAGAGGGTTAGTGTGTTTGGGGGCTTGCCTTAGTCAGGCCCCATATTGATAAAAGATGATAAAGACATGAAGGAAAATTATGCTAAAATGTGATAAAAACTGCATAGAACATCATAAAAACATGAAATAAAGTATACCTGATAGATTTGGTGAGAAAAACCTTCTGTAGGGTCAACTCATAGGTCAGGGGGTGAATTGGAAGCCGGATTCATAGGGCAAGGGGTGAATTGAGTTGCAGGTGCTTTCTATTGGAGATCCTTGTCCGGATGGGCTCCTGAGATGGTGTTATGTTGTCTTCATGGTTTAGATATGTTAGATTGTACTTTTGGCCATATTTCTGTAGAGTTTCTGTAGGTTAACTAAAATGGGGAGAGAGAGAGATAATGAGGGATTTGGTCCTCTATTTATAGAAGAAACCAAGGTGTAGGGGGTGTGGTTAGGTGTACTAAACCCTAGGGTCAAGTCCTATTGTGGTTAGGTTAGGGTTTGTGAGGTGGCATGTCTAGTCATCCTCTCATATGCCCTAAGAGAAATATCCTATCCTCACACATGTGTGAGGAAGGATTAGGTTAACTAGGGTTGGTTGATCCCTAGGTTAGATGAGGGTTGAGTTAGGGTTTCCTAGGAAATATCCTAACTAATTTGGTGCACACATGTGTGAGGGAATAATTAGGACTAATTTGGGTTTAGAATCCTAATTAACCTTTTTAATCCATAAAGTGCACTTAAGTGAAGTGACTTTCAAATTAGAAATTCAATTAACTTAATTAGGATTTTTTGGGAACTAATAGTCCTGTGGGGTCCTAATTAGGTCTAGGAAGGGCTTAAGTTGCCTTAGGGAACTGATAGGTGGCCTCCTAATAGATAGAAGGTGGTTGGGTCATGAATTGTGTAGTTTAGTAGGGTTTCATGCCTATAGGCCGATGAAATGGCCTACATAGGTCTACGAAGGTCTACAATGGCCTACATTGATCTAGAGTGGTCTACGCTGGTCTAGAGTGGTCTATAGTGGTCTACAATAGTCTACAGTGGTCTACAATGATCTATGCTGGTCTACAATAGCCTAGAGGGGTCTAGGATGGTCTATGCAAACCTACAAGTGTCTGGATAGATCTACAAGTACATAGAGGTAGACATGTGTGACTTTTGGGTGTCTACAAGTATTTTATATTTCCAAATAAAATTTTCTCATTATTTTTCATTTTATAAAAGCTATGGTTATTCTTTCTCAATGCAATATAATACCCTTAAGTAAGCTTAATCATTTATTTGATAATTTAATTTTTTTTGAGGGTTATACTTGCTTCGTGCAAGATACCTTAACAAAGTCATTTATTCTCCAGGGAATATCTTATCCTCTAGGAGGTTCCTCTGTAGTCTCATGATCTTCAAATGCCATCCTTCTATTGATTCTAAAAATCCACCCTATCTATTTCTAGCATCTTTTTTTGCCAATATTACAATACCACTACCTCAAATCTATTAAATTGGAACTTCTTTCCCTTTGATTTAATGCAGAGGAGGCATTAGTGTTTAAAAAAATTATTGAAGGTTTAGGCATCAGGTTCCCATAAATGGATAATAATACCACATGCATTGTGTAGTGTGGAAATTTCATATTTAAATAGTGTATACCACATTATTAAACTTGACCATCACCTGAGTGGTCGTGTGGTATACTATACTGTAGTGATGATAGTAGCAGATTGGTAGCAGATATGATCCCCATAAAATATCATTTTTGAGGGTGTTTCAGGTGGTTTTTGGATGGTAACCATGTTAAATATGGAGTTTCTCCATCCTTGTATTCCTTCATCCAAAGGCCATGATTGTATTATAACATAGATCAAAAATATAAATAAAAGAAAATATTCTTTTGTTGATCACTTGATATTATTCACACTCTTGTCTCATCATAAGGTATTATCACAATTGTGTTTCCAAATTAGATCTATTTTATTACTCCCCATAACTTATCAAATGGATTAAATCCCACTTATAATATCCATATTGTACTTATTTATGCAATAGATCATCCTTAGGTAAGCTTATAACCCTTTTCCTAGAGTTTATTCCATATATCATTCTAGCAACTCTTGTTTTCCATTTTACAATACTTAAGTAAGGAAGGAGCCTAGCTTAAAGCCACATATTCCAAGTGTAGTTCTCAAAATAGTCTAAGGTACTCCACTTAATATCCACAAGGTGTGGAGAGATCCACTTAACTCTTCCTCTCTGATTCACCAGTGTTTAAAATGAGGGAGAAAAGACTTGAACATCAGTAGACTCCAAGATTTTCCCTCATCTTTACCAATCATGTATTTATTTAGAGTTCACCTATGAATGTTATAAACATACAATCTATACTTCTTCATGGAATATTTTAGTCCTACAAATGTGCTCAGATACCAACTGTAATAATCCTCATTTCCAACCCACTCGAGAGAGAATTATTTTTTCTTTATATATATATCATAACATAAATATTCTCAATGTATATTTTATAATCAAGGATGCTTAAACTAACATCAACCAAGGTAGTAAGCAACCAAGATATTTATGATATGATTGGTATCAACTCTTGTGATGACAAAATCCTATCTAACTTTACGTACCCTCATGATGTTTAATAATTTATCGCTTGATTGTTTCTCTCCATTTTAATTAGAAATTTTAATTAAGTTTGCATATTTAATTGATTAATCAAAATTTTTATTTATGAAACTTATCTCCTAACTGAATAAATAGTCATATCTATTGTAGAATAAGTCATATATTATTCATCAATGCATAAATTTTACCTCGTTCATTCTTATGTGAATGTAAAAAAACTATTTCTTGAATCATTACATGTAAGCATAAGCCATTGCATCATATTTTAATAACCATTCCATGGAAAAGTAAATGCAACATCCATCATTAGATCTAATAAACAACAAGTGCAAATCCACATAATAAATATCCATAACACATTATTTATCTTGGGAAAAACCTTGAAGGGAAACAACCCAACCTCAAAATATGTCTCCTCACATTTCATTAATTCTTTTGTCTCAATTTACAATGATATAAGGAATCCTAAAGATCCTTTTCCAACCATCATTAATTACATTGATATGGGAATATCCCATTCATTTCTATTTTTAGGTCATCATTACAATTGAAACACATAAATAAAATGTTCATTGAATTCATATACATTGAGAATAAAGAGAACCTCATAGTTCCCTCAAGAATGAATCTCACATTCATTCTTCATAACTAGATATCATTATACCTTTCAATCCAGCATGGAATGAAATTTATAAGATAAAATCCTTATAATACAAGAAGATACCCCATAATCTCTTCAAGAATAGATTCCACATCCATTCCTTCTATATACATTCATTTTTCTACAAAATGAATTTTCTAATGCACACATGCAATCATAAACAAAAAAAAATTAATGTAGCCAAACTACAAGAGAAAATCCCAAAATTTCCGCATGAATAAATTTCCCCATCCATTCTTTCCAAAATAGATATTTTTCCACAACATTATCCTATAATATTTCCACAATATTACTCTATAGTTCCTACAAATTTTTCCATGATATTACACTATAGTTCCTACAAATTCTCCTCAAATTTGTACTATAATATGTCCACAATATTACACTATATTTCCTACAAATTTTACCACAAATTTTTAATGTAATATAACCATAAAATTACACTATAGTATCTACAAATTTTTCCACAAATTTGTATTATAATCTATCCACAATATTACACTATAGTCTTTACAAATTTTTCCATAAATTTGTATTATAATCTATCCACAAGATTACACTATAGTTTTCACAAATTTTACCACAAATTTGTTCTATAATCTATCCACAAGATTATACTATATGTTTCCCAATATTTTCCACAAATTTGTATCATAATCTATCCACAATATTGCACTATGGTTCCTACCAATTTTGCTATAAATTTATATCATAATATTCATACAAGTTATCCCTGAATTGTTATCAGATATATTCCAAAAATATGATTGAAAGATTCATATTTTTGTTTAACCAATTGATATCAATTTTCCTCCAAAATTTGAGTTAGGAATGCATCAATTATCTCACAATATGTCCCACACTTTGCTATCAATATTTTACTAAAATTGGATAGGGTTGTATTCATTTACTCCACTGGTTGGATATTTTTAGAGAGCTCCAAAAAACTCATTAAGCAAAAGATAGTCTAGGATATTTTTACAAATAAAAGGTATTTGGAATCTCCAAAATTATTATAATTTTCTCTATCAAAATATGGTTTAGGAAGTCAAACAACCAAGTTTCATTCCAATCAATCACCTTTCAAGCCTAAGTGAGTCATATCATATCAATCAAACTTCCATTAGTGCCTATCTCATTGACTAATGTGACCATCACTGTGGTCATCTTAGTTTGGGGGGTTTCCCCTAATTTAATCCTTTAATTGCTCTTGAAGAAGCAATGTGGGATTAATCCCATAAGTAAAAATAAAAAGGGTATTGATCTATTATGAACCTTGCACACCTGGTGCACTACCAACCTGGATAAAACAATGAAAATATAGAAGCAATCCATCCAAAAATAGCATATGGAAATCAATGGTGGTTGGCATAGACTTTGGTTTAAAGATCGGGTCGATACGTGTCTGAAGATGAATTGATTGGATTGTGGTGACCATCAACTAATGGTCATCTTATTAATAAAGACTTATTACTTATATACAACTCACAAACACCCACACCATTGATGTCTAATAATTTCTAATATATAATATAAAATAGGGTGCTCCATCCATGCATTATAAAATCAATTTGTATGCCAAGTATTAAAATCAGATTAACATAGCTATCAACTACGGTTTACAAGTTAGGGTAAGTGCATTAATAAATGGTGTTAACCTAACTACCAAGCGATTGGTTTCCTTGACCACCACTTGGTGGTTGAAAACACATAGGAATGAAGCTCCCTTTAAACCATACTTTATCCCAATCATGTCCCATGTGGTACAAGGCTCGTAGAAAGCCCCAAATATCTTCCACCCAAATTTTACTAGGACATTGTAATGGTGACATAGGGGCTCAATCAGAGGTTGTACAACCTCTTAAATACACCATTAATAAATCATATAAAACTTAAAAACACCAAGATAATTCTAATATGGAGGTCTATTTTAACCTCACATTCTTCTAAGACCATTTTATTGACAACTGGGTCTATTAGAAGCTAACCGAGAATTTTTAGGTATGATCATATAACAAAATGGTATTTATTCAGGGTTTGAATACAACAATAGTCCTTCTAAAACAAGCTAAAACCAAGGCATCATAATAAATACAAATTGATGCTTAAGCCATTCAATAAAATTACATATGTGATAGGCAATTCTCTATGGCTTCCAATATTAGGAAGGAACATAAGTTAGATGATTGAAATATTCTATACAAAATTTGATAGAAAACGTACACACATTGATAACACCTTTGATATGGAGTATAACAAGATATTTTAAGGTCTTTCAATATGGGGCATAACAAGACCAATTTATATCTTCAAAAAGTAGAAATAAGATAACCAATACAATGTATACGTTAGTATAGGTCGTATCCAACACAATCCATTTTAGAGCTAAAATAAAGTAGTGTTTATATGTAATCAACTCAGGTTTTAAAAGAGAATCAATCATCCAAAGTATTAAGGAATAACAATAAGACTCCTATTGCTAAAATTGTAGGATTTTTGAAACCAATTGAGTATATATATCCCACATACATTATGTTGTGGGTTAAGTATAATATAAAATGGCCTACATGTGATGGTGATGATAACCACCAAGCGGTGGCCACAGAGGCTCCACTGGTGGTGGTGACGGTGGTTTGGTTAATTATGTGGTCATTGTAATTTATTTGGATCCTACCCTAACATAGAGCATCTAAGGTTGAATCGATTTTAAACATAGTAATTAAAAAAGGAATAACAAGGTTGTAATTAATCGATGCATACAAGGGAATTTCATAGAAATAGAATCCTTAATCGAGGACTAACCTAGAGGTTTTAAAAAATCATAACATTCAACAGTGGTGTATCGTTCCAAATTTTTCACATCCTTACCTTCAGGCTAAAGGATCCGTGCCCGAAAGGAGGATGGGAAAAGGATGGGACAATACCTCGGACTGAGAGGCCCTTTGAAGGTCCCACCTCTCGGGGGAGGGGTATTAAGGTGATTTTTCGACGGATGGTGGGGTTCACCAGGAAACGTTTAGTGGTAGTTTCCATGCCTAGGTTGGGAATGAGTTTAATGTGTTCAATTTTAGCTTTAAACATCCAAGTCCTAGGTTTGGCCAGATGAATCTAAGTTGTTCTATTATGAAAATGCAAATTAAATGAAGACAGAAAATAGATTTAAACAGAAAACACAGAGAATAATTAAGTGAAGAGATCCATACCTAGTTTCGGATGTCTGATGGAGGTTCTAATTTTTGAAGCAGTCAAGATCATCTGGAATTTAATAGAATCATCTCCGATCTGACAGGATCGTCTGAGATCTGACGAATTTTTTAGAGACCTACAATCAGAGAAATAAATACAAAATATAGAGAATGCAACTATGCCAATAGAGGGCAATGATGTAGAATGACAGTAATAATGTTAAAATGATAATAATACAAAAAAACACGAGTGCATTACAATGATTTAATGACAATTTATGATTTTATTATGCATTAAGACTATATGGGTGAACTCCGGGATGCAAAATCATAATAAGTTTAACTAATGCAAAGCAAAACAGTAAAAAATGGAGAAAGAATGCAAACTCAGGGCACTGATTGCCCCCAATGTTGATTGTAGTCGAAATCATCTCGGATTGGTACGAAATCGTCTCGAATTGGATAGGATCGTCTGCGATGATCTGAGCTTGCTCCGACTGAAGAATAACAAAGTTCCTGCAAGAAAATTTGAAAAGATACAAAGGCAAACAATGGTCTAGGATATTCTAATGCATGTAAACTCGAAGTGTAGAAAAATTCAGCCAAAGGGATGTCAAGGGCGGTCCTAAGGTTTAAATAGGCTTAGGATGGAGGTTAGGAGGTTGGAGATCATCCTAATCTGGAAGATCTCCAACGGGGGAGGTCTCTAACGGCGCAGACACGCTTCTGCCCATTTAAGAAACGTCGTTGAAACAGAAGCTAATTATGAAAAATTAGTTTTGGGACGAAATCGGCTGGACGTTCTGCTCTAGATGAAATCATCTGATCTAAGGCGATATCATCTGATCGGAGACCATATCGTCCAACGGACGAAAAAAACTCTAAAAATGGCACGAAAAATGAGGAAACGAGTAGCAGGCGGTTTGGGAGCAGTTTTGGGGTTAAAATTTGAATTTGAATTATTACTAAGGTAATTTTAATTATTTGCTAAGGTTTACTGCGCCAATTTTAGGGTGCTACATTTTGCCCCCTCTTTAGCGAATTTTTCGAGGAAAATGTGTTAAAGATGAGTTCTTCTTGATCTACGAGAAAGCAAAAATTATTCCCATTTTTAGGCGATGATTCTTGGTCGAATCGTACGATAGCTTATTATGGTGCCCCCTCCGTGTTTTTACCCAAATCGAACGTTTGAGGTAAAAATGCGGAAAAGCAAAATTTTAAAATGTTGTTAATTGTTTTTGAATAAAATTAAGAAAAATAGGGAAAAACCCTAATTCATTGTTACTGTTCATTTGCATTTTCTGGTTTCGGAGCTCTACAAACAAAATGGTCGAGACAACGCACAGATCGACAGAGATCCGACGCGGGCTACGGGTAAGAGTCTAACTTAGTTTAGAATGCTTTAATTTTGATTTTCTAGGCTTTTTAGATTAATTTTAAATGATTTTTGAGCATCGCGGCCATTTTTTTGGGTCGTCGACGTTGTCTGGACGAAATCGTCTTCATTTCGTCGAAATCATCTCGATATCGTTGATTTCATCCAGAGGAAAAATCAGCAAAATGGGGATGATTTCATCAAATAAGGGACGATTTCGGCTTGCAAAATCAGAGACGAATTTGCTCAAATTGAACTTGTGTTACTTGTATTTTTAATCATTGTTTGATTAATGATTTTTATTGTTTTGTTGTTTATGTTGCAGAGAGGATTACTAAAGAGCAGAGAATGGAAATATGGTGGGCTGAGGGATGACTTGGCCTCTTTATCTTAGGTAGAGCGAGATCAGTTGGCTCAAGTCAGCTTGCAGCATGTGGTAGATGTACCACAGGTTTCTATAGATATGGGGCTATTGACAGCCCTAGCAGAGAGGTGGTATCCGGGTTCTTCCTGTTTCCAGTTATCTACAGGGGAGATGACTCCCACACTAGAGGATGTATGGAGGATTTTAAGGATCCCCATACAAGTATGGCTAATAACTCCCATGGCCAATCAGGGCCACGTGATGATGTGACTGTGTAGAGATCCGAGCTTTGCCTTGGAGAAGGGCAAAGTGAACAATGAGTCGCTATGCCAGATGCCTGGGGCATCTAGATTGACACAGGTTTTGGCTGGGGTGGTAGGTGGTCTACTGCTATGCCATCAGAGTGGATGTATACTACCATGGCTACTCACATATGTGGTCTGTGACATGAGAGGCCACGGGTATATGTTTGCTTGGAGGATTTTTGTACTATGTCGATTGTATAAGATCCTGCATGGGGTCGTATACAAGGGCGGCCGATGTCTGGTCATGACATCACTACTACAGGTTTGGTGTTGGGAGCACATCGTAGTGCGGAGGCCGATAGGGCTCCCACTGATAGGGATTGATGGGGAGAGGCCCTGAGCTTTCTACTGGTGGATCCAAAGAGGGTCACAGTGGTGGATAGATCTGCCAATGTCCCGGAGACTACTTGATGACCTTGTCTCTAACCAGATCACTTGGAGGCCTTGGAGAGATCATCCAGGGTGGGCTGAGGATGGATAGGAGCTGGCTCATGTTAGACAAACCTACTGGTTGAGGATGGAGAGGGGAGAGGTGGAGCTCCACCACTACGATCAAGTTTTGAGGTAGTTCGGTCTATAGCAGGGGATCCCATCTCTCAAAGACTACAAGTTTTCCTAGACCATTTGGGATAACACTATAGTTAGCGGGGCTCCAGATATGCAGTGCTTCTAAAGTCAGGATGCAGATGACGTCCCGATCCAGCCAGTGGATGGGGATGATGTAGGGGTAGCTGACATCTATGATGCCTGGTACATAGGCATCCACCCTCCTTGGATGATGAGGGCTTAGGGTCTGATTCACGTAGTTGTGCATCGGATGGGGAGGCAGCACTAGGCAGCCATTGAGGTGGCACAGGGTCACAGGGGGAGAGAGCAGAGGAGGCCATAGGCTCAGTAGAGGCCACGGCAATGGGAGAGGAGGGAGGAGAGACCCCCTTCTCCACGGAGAGAGAGGCCACCATCGCCCGATAAGGGCAAGGGTATGGACACAAGAGAGAGCAGTGAGATGGCTACTCTCTGAGCGAAGAATGTTCGTCTCCAGGCATAGGTGCAGACTCTATAGGATTATGCTACACGCCACTGAGCTGAGGCTACACAACTCAGATATGAGGTTGCACGCCTCAGAGAACAGAGTGGAGGGGTGATCACTCGGGACCTAGCACGGGCTATTGCCCAAGTCACATTCTATCAGACACTATACCACCATATGGTGCCAGAGGGGTAGAGGTTACCGTTGTCGGCCCATATTGTAGAGCCTATCATGATGAGATCATCGAGGACATCATCACGATCAGATTCCAGGACTTATAGCACCACATGGACTATGATGGGGCCACCTCATCCACCTCAGGGTAGGGAAGGAGATGAGGCTGAGAGCTCGAGGGGTTCTCAAGGCTAGCTGCTATAGATTGCACTACATAGATTGATACATAGTGCTTATTATTATTGATAGGGGATTGAGTATGCCAAGGTACAGATTGTGGCATACCAATTCAGTTTTGAGATGATGTATATATTGTAGATATATATATAGATGAGATAATTTTGATCATATGACTTGTCTTATGTGTTTGTATGATGCTTTAATGTTTTGATTTATTTTATTTGATGATTCATGTAATTATGTCATTTGGAAATATTATGGTTTGAATGTCATGCTTATAAAATTTAAATGAAATAATCTTATGTAAACAAATTGGTTGTTTGTGATGTGATAATTTGATAAAAATAAAAGGGGACTTTTAACAATAATTTCAAAGGACATTGTCGCTATTACAGACCATTTCATGGAGTCGTCGCTCACTCGGTCGTCAAGCTAATCCCAGTATAGAAATATTGCGAAAAGTAAAAGAGTGCTTAAGAGACTGTCTTAAGACTTTGTTGTGATGATGCAAATGATGATGATGATGATGATTTGTTTTCAGATTTCCATGAAAATATTATGCATGAAATATTTTAAAATGATTTTTCTAGGCATAAATTCCTAAGTGTGATAAATTTTTTGGATAATTCCCTAGGAATTATACCATCATTGCAAAGTTGAAGTTTGACATAATGACATGAAATAGAAACAATGTGCGTTGTTGTAAAGCATAATTGTGTAACATAATGATTTAAGTCATATGTTTTGATGACTTTTGTTTTAAAATAAATGAAAAAGAAAATTAGAACGATGGTTTGCGCTAGGAATAGAATTATAGGTATAGACTTATACCATCATCGTGAAATCCAAAGAAGAAAATAGATTGTTTTATTGCATGGTTGATTTTTAATTTTTGAAAATAGTCAAAAAATATGAAGATGAGGACTTGCACTAGTCATAAAATTCCAATTTTGGTTTTGGAACTATACCATCGTTGCGAAAGTCAAAAGTTATATATAATTGTAACTTGATTGTATGTTTTTGAAAATGATTTTGATTTTTGATAATGCATGTAGTTGTCTTTATACTAAACAATTGTTCTTCAAAGAAGAAAAAGAATTTATTCGAAACAATTTGCAAGAATATTTCAATGTATCTTAAAGACAACAGTTAGATTTATAAGGAATCCCATGTGCATATGCGATTTCATTACCAATCTTGATTTATCATAATGATACACAAAATCTCTCAAATACAAATGTGTGTGCAATTGCATTGTTCATTTACTAGTTTTGAGCAAGATAATTTGATACAAGTGATTTGAATGAACCAAATAAGTGTTCATTAACCATTATTTAGATGCATATAACCGTACCAGACTACTATGTAGGTCAGGTTATCAAGATCTAGCTAATCCATAAGCAGACATAGGTCTGTACAAAATAAGGTCGCTAATGTGACAGACATATCACCATGCTAGGAGTTACCCAAGGCCAAGCGGGTTGGGCACAAACCACCTATTATGGGGCTTACCTCACAGTTTTTGAATAATTGAGAATTCCAGGGATTCAAGCTCATAAATCCTTCTTTTCTTTTCAATGGGTAGGGAAAAGGATTTTATTGCTTTTGCTTTTGCTTTTCTCTTTTGCTCTTTTTTTTTTCTTTTTTCTTTTTTTTTTGTACTTTTGTATTTTGGCTTGATATTTGAGATAACGCTGAAATAACTTGTTTCTTTTTCTCTTTTTCTTGAAATTTTATTTTCTTCCTATGCTAGGGATACTTGCTCGGATTAGTTGTAGAGCAAGGGATTTTTATTCCGGGTAGGGGTGAGCTTGTCCTTTTGCCAATTCTCAAATATTCTAGACCATGTGCATGATAGGATAGCAGGGGAAAATTTTCGCTCAAGAAACCACTTCTACTATGTAGCATAGTATGGACATTACAAATGTAATCATTTTATTGTGAAAATATATGCTTGGTTTAAGTAAATAACAAGATCAATTCTCTATGCTCAAACTTTATTTAATTAAATTTTGTGGACTTTGATATAAGAGAGATTAGTAATCATGCCAGATAAAATCAAGATATGTATTTTTGTGTTTGTGATAGTGAGGGATTCCAAATAAATGCTAATTTATCCAAAAATAATTTGAAAATATAACTGCAATACTTTAAGAAGAAATATATACAACAAATATTTTTGAGGAATTTGATAATTTTGATGTTTTTGTATTTTGATCTTAATTGAGGAATTGAAAGAAATACAATGTGATTGTTTTTTTTTTGAAACTTTTTATATAAGAGAAAAAAGGAAATAATATACAAAACAAATATATACAATGATGGAATAACCAAATTTTATGCGTAATATCGCTTAAGATGCATAATATTCATAGGTTCTTTTAAATATTTACCATCTAAGGTAGCTAATTTGTATGCTCCCGATTCAAATTTAGCAGTGATAATATATGGTCCAAGCCAGTTGGGCTCAAATTTACCTTTAAGGTCTTTAGTTGCATTAGTATTTTTTTTATTTTCCTTTAAAACAAGGTCGTCGATCTCAAAGGATCGATGACAAACTTTCTTGGCATATGATCTTTTAAGCTTGTTTTGGTAGGCACGAAGATGCTCCAAAGCATTGATGCACTTTTCATCTAGGTGTTCTAGCTGACTGAGTTTGCCAGCTCGATATTCATCTCCTAATTCGGTGTCTTGAAGTAGTAGATCCAAAGAAGGAACTTCTAATTCAAAGGGAAAAATAGCTTCAGCGCCATAAACCAAGACAAAAGGTGAAGTATCTGTGGGAGTACGCACACTAGTGCGATATGCCCACAAAGCTAGATATAATTGAATGTGCCAGTCGCGGCCAGATTTATTGACCAATATTTTAAGAATTTTGATTAAGGTTTTGTTAGATGCTTCTGCTTGACCATTACCCTAAGGATAATAGGGAGTGGACCAGTGATGTTGAATCTTATATTTTTGGCATAATTTCTTAACATCTTTATTTTTGAAACAAGTTCCATTGTCTAAGATGAGATTTGCAAGAATTTCAAACCTATAAATGATTTGATTAAAAATAAATTTAGAGACTTGTGTTCCAGTGCAGGAAGCTAAAGGCATAGCTTCAACCCACTTCATGAAATACTCGGTGGCGATTATGATGAATTTGTGTCCATCAGATGACACAGGATTAATTTTGCCAATAATGTCTAAGCCCCATTTTGAAAAAGGCCAAGGAGATGAAATAGCCTACAGCTCTTGTGTAGGTGCATGGACAAGGTCAGCATGTTTCTGGCACTTTTCGCAATGGCACACATAATCATGTGCATCCTTTTCCATGGTAGGCCAAAAGTAGCCTATCCTAAGGAGCTTTTTAGCAATGACACTACCACTGAAGTGTCCTCCACAAGATCCATTGTGGGCTTCACTTAAAGCTGATTTGGATTCTTCTAGATTCAAACATCTCAATAGGATACCTTCAAAAGATCTCCTATATAAAGTATTGCCAATTATTACAAATTGACTTGCTCGTCTACGTAATAACCGACGCTGGTTTCTATTAGAATTGACAGGGAAAGTCCCATTTTGAAGAAAATCAAATATTTTCGTATACCAAGGTTCAGGAGTAGTTTCATTGATTATAAACACATCCAAAGGTTCTAAACATGACTTATTTGAAGTGGGTTCTTAGAGTCGACGAATAATTATGGTGGCATATTCGTCATCTAACTCCAAGGGCAGAAGAGATGTAGCTGCGGCCATAGCATCAGCTGCACGGTTGCTAGTTTGAGGAATAGCTTCCAAAGTGACTTTATCAAAGAAGGATAACAATTGCAAAACATATGCTTTATATGGGCATAATTTATCATCTCTGGTTTGATAAACATCATTAATTTGGTTTATAACAAGTTGAGAATCACCAAAAACTAGCAGATGTTTGATTTTTAACACCAAGGCAGCTCGTAATCCAAGGATTAGAGCCTCGTATTCAGTAGTATTATTGGTGCAAGCAAATGTTAATTTGAAGGATAGAGGAATGATGTGTTTTTGTAGAGATATTAAAATAATGCCCACAATAGCCCCACTCATGCATCGGGCTCCATCAAAGTATAAGGACCATTGTTCAATATGGTCTGCCTCTAATTGAAGGCATTCATCGGGAAACTCAATGATGAGGGGATGGGTAGACTCTAAGGGTGTAGCAGCTAACTGATCTGCTATGATTTGACCCTTAACAGACTTATTTCCTATGAATGTGAGTTCAAACTCACTTAGAGCAAGAACCCACTTTGATGTACGACCCGATAAATAAGGTCGACTCATGAGATACCGCAAGGGATAATATTTGGCAATGACATAGGTTTTTTGACTGAGCATATAATGGTGTAGTTTCTGTGTAGAGAATACAACTGCTAGACATAATTTTTCTAATGTTGTGTAACAGGTTTCATAACTGATGAGGGTTCTGCTAATGTAGTAATTAGCACATTCTTTCTTCTCATCATCAAGCTGAGCTAACATAGCTCCTAAGGCAGAATCAAAAGCATAAATGTACAAGATAAAAGGACGATCAGATTTAGGCGGTGAAAGCACAGGTGGGTTAAGGAGGTATTTTTTGAGAAGTTCAAAAGCTTCCTTACATTCGTCGTCCCAATTAAAAGGGACATCTTTCTTAAGGAGCTTAAGAAAGGGACCGGTTTTGTCCGCCAGCTTATCGATGAAGCGACAGATGGCTTGAAGCTTACCTTGTAAACTTCATAACTCAGAGATATTGGTAGGTGTAGGCATATTAGTGATAGCCACAATCTTGAGAGGGTCGATTTTGATACCACGTAAAGAAACTAAAACCCCTAATAGTTTATCGGACTTGACTTCGAATATACATTTAGCTGGATTTAATCGAATAAGGTATTCTCTTAACTGATTAAATACTTTTCTTAAATCATCTAAATGATCATCTTCTTTAATAGAGCAAGCTATAATATCATCTACATAATCATGTAGGATATCATGCATCATATCATGAAAGATATAAGTCATAGCTCGTTGATATGTTGCACCTGCATTCTTTAAACCAAGTGGCATCACTTTCCACAAAAGGTACCCCAAGGGGTAATAAAGGCTATTTTAGCCTAATCTTCATGAGCTATCCTGATCTGATTATAGCCAAAAAATCCATCCATTAGGGACATCATTCCACTCCCGACAGTAAATTCAATGATTTGATCCATGTTTGGAAGAGGAAAATCATCTTTAGGGCATGCAGTGTTAATATCTCTAAAATATGTGCAAACCCTAACTTTTGTAGCTTCTTTCTTGGTGACTGGAACTACATTTGAGCTCCATTCAGCATAATCAATATCTTGTATAAAAACAACATTTAGGAGTTTTTCTAACTCCCCTTTGACTAGCAAGGCCACTTTGGGATGCATTTTTCTAAGTTTCTATTTAACAGGTTTAGCATCCGGATGGACTACTAGATGATGCATGACTACAGAAGGGTCCAAACTTGGCATGTATTCATATTTCCAAGCAAAGACATCTTCATAATCTTTAAGAAATGCGATGTATTCATTTTGCTTTTCTTGACTTAATTCTGATCCAATATTGATTATGTGAGGATTATCCTTAGTTCCAATGTTAACTTTAATGATGTTTTCTACTTCCATGTGTAGATCTCTTTCAAAATTAGGTGGGGTGGGTGAAATGCCCAATTCTTGTAATTATTTTAAGGTTAACTTGGAGAATTCATCTTGAGGAGTCGTGGCCTCAAGCTGGGCTATAGTAGGTATAGAACCATCAAAATAAAAACCATTGTGTAAAAAATCTTCAACGGAAACATCATGGAAAATATCTCCCTCCAACTCATCGTTGAATTCAGCAATCAATTCAGGGTAAGCTATGGATAACATATTGCATGTAAAGGGATTATTCTTTGGACATAAAGAATCTTATTTATCTAGATAATATTGATAACATATGAGTTGATCATCACCTTCAAAAGGGAAGGGTTGACCCTTACTAGGAAACAGGCCCACACCACATCGGGTGGGCCACGGTTCTACCTCGATAGGTTCTTTCATACCATTTTGGAAAGGTCCCAAGCCTTTCCCTTTATATCCCATTTTAAGCATTATAGGTTTAGCTTTAATATATTCATTAGCAAATTAGCATCGAGCATATCCATCACAATGCGTCTTGATGTTTCGGGGTATTCTTCCCCAATCATATCCTTTATAAATAAAAGCACAACTCCCGACTTGGTAAGTACTTCCCATAGGTTGTGGGAGGCCCAAAGTACGAGGATATGGTGGCAAGTTATTTAAAAGAATTGAATTTTGCATAAAAGCATTTGTTTTTTCTGATATTAAAATTTTAGATAAATCCGGTAAAAGCTCATCAGAAAGAGCATAAGATGTAGAAGGATCATTCCCTATATCTTTATATGTGGAAGGTATGATAGATGTAGATAATGTGGAGGCGTTAATAAATGGGTCTATAGGTTTTGAAATTATAGGGATAGAACATGAAGGATTGGTTGTGGATTTAAGATCCTGTTGAGGTTCTAGTGTGGTTTGTTCAGAAGATGGTTGAGGTAAATGTATAGGTGTATTTGATGGGGTAGATGATGTTATGGGTGTGTGTTTCACACGTTTAGATGAAAAATAAGAATTAGGATGTGTGGATGACAGAGCAGGGTAAAATTGCACTCCAATAGGTTCCGCCAGAGCACACATATCAAAGGGTCTAGGGTCACCATGGATAGTGACCAACTGATTTTTAAATTCAAATTTAACACACTGATGTAAAGTGGAGGGAACCGCTCGCATCGCATTGATCCAAGGGTGACCCAAAAGTATATTGTACGATGCTAGGCAATGTACAATAAACATGGTTGTATCTAGGGTTCGAGGACCAACTTGCAAGGGTATAGTAATGACTCCACACGTTTCTTGTGTCTCGTCATTGAAGGCTTTGATAATCATATCCGTTCTTTTCATTTCATCACTTCTAAAGCCAAATATTTGGTAGAATTCAAAAGTGCATATGTTTAAATATGAACCATTATCAATTAGGACTCTTTTAACAGCTACATCTCCAATTAGGGCAGTAATATATAGGGGGTTATCCTTATGTAGACTATGTTGTGGGATATCTTTATCTCGAAAGTCAATACAATCGACCTCTTGAGTGATGATAGTATTGGACATGGCTTCAGGTTGAATATTTTGTGGCACCATCATTTGGCTTAATGTAAGCATTAACTCATCCCTATGGGTAGGAGAAGATCTTAACAAATCCAAAAGGGAAATTCTGGCCGTAGTATTGGATAATTGTTCATTAATATTGTAAGGAGGCTTAGGTTGAACATTAGACATATGATTCCCTTTATTGGGATTTTTCAAAACAAATGGAGCTGATCCATCATTCTGAGTTTGATCCTGTTGAGAGTTTTGAGCCTGTTGTCTGGTAACAACTCCGATGGTACCTATAATTTTATATTGAAGACGTTGAACTGGTCTTGGTTGAGCATTTATTGCTTGTTCATTAGGAAGGAACTAATTAGAAGAGGGTCAAGTAGAAACTCTTCTAGGAAATGGTTCTTCTGGAACCATAGCATCTGTGATAGGTTGAATAGGATCTGATTCATTTTTAGAACTATTCGATTGGTTTGAGGTGATGTCTACTTCACTTTCAGTATCCGATTCTACATCACTAGGATCAGGAGTTTGAATATTATGTAGGTGTCTGGTCATGACCATGGATAAAGTTGTGCCAAATATTTGAGAATCCTGAATAGGTAATTGTCCGCTAATAGTCCCTACATATCGAGTAAGAGGAGGAACATTATGATGTTTGATTTGATTGGCCACTTCTTTACCATGGTTTGGTAAAGGATGTTGAAATATATCTAATGATTGATTAGAATTTTGATTCTGATTTTGAGGAATGGTCTTTTGAGCATTATTAGGAGCATTTTGTTTAGGTTGGAAAGCTTGCACCTCCATTTCATTATTATCAATCAGATATTGTATTTTATGTTTCAATATTTTGCAAGAGTTTGTAGCATGTCCAGGTCCTCTATGAAAATCACAATGTAAATCAGCTCTGTATCCGGGTAGAGTTGGATCAGGTTCCTGGATAGCTGGTAATTGAATCAAGCCTCGTGCTAGTAATTGAGGTAGAATGGTTGATAAAGGTTGATTCAATCTAGTAAATTCTTGAGGAGGTTTATCAGGAGGTTTTAATATAAATTTTTTCTGTTATCTTCGTTGTATTGATATTAGCAACGTTTCTACTATCAGTGACTCCGTCACCTACAACTTGTTTGTTTTTATACTAATTTTTTGATGTTTTCTCATCATATTTCTTTTTGAGCTGACCTCTCCTAATGAGAGCATCTTCTACCCTTCGAGCTAAGTCTATATCTTGATCGAAGGTGGTTAAGGTAGCAGTTGATAACTCATAAGATATTTGTTCTTGCAAATTATTGATAAAAATATCCAAATTTCCCTATAAGGTAGCACAAAGTGTATTTTTCCTGTCAACTGCCTCCATCTAGCTAAGAAATCAGCAAAACATTCATCTTTGTCTTTTTTTAAGTTGTATAAATCTTTAATGGTGACATGCCTCTCGATGTAGGCACTAAATTGATGGACAAAAGATTCAATTGTTTCTTCAAAATTTCTCAAAGAATGAGTGGGCAATTGATAGTACCACTCCAATTCCATTCCTCCTAAAATTTTCGGGAACATTTTTAGTAATAGCAAGTCATCATGCGATATATCATGACATGCTATCCTAAACATGCGAAGATGCTCTATGGGATATTCATTTCCTTTATATATAGGCAAGAAAGGCATGGGAAAGTGTTTAGGGTATGGTTGTGCTAAACTATGGGATCCAAAGTTTGACTACATATCTCTCAATAATTGTACGAGGTACGGTAGGGATCTATCTAGTCCATACGCGAAGCTAACTGTTTCACCATGGCTTCCAGATTACTGGTTTGCCCACCATATTGATTCGGTAGGGCATTAATATGGGATTTGTGAACATATGATGGAGGGACATAAAGATTAGATGCTATGTTGCTATTGTGTAAATTGTTGGTAGGAAGGGTGTTATGAAGAAGTTTTGAAGTTGTATTATGTTGTATCCCAGATTGTTGAAAATTGGTGTTTGGCTTCATTTTAGGTTTTTGTCGATTTGAAGCATATTGATCAATAGTTTGGCAAAATAAAGCAGGGAATGAAGGTTTCTTTTGTGTGGGAATTATTTTAGGCTCAATAACGAGGTTCCTTATGGGGTTGGGTAACTCGTTGTTTTTGCATGTTCTGAATCATAGTGATCATATCTCTATTGGATGGTCCTGCCTTATCACTTTCTTGATCAACAAAGGACAAGGGATTAGTGTGTATGTTAAACATATCTTCCATGGCTGCTTGAGTGTCACTAATTTGTCCTCTATCAATACGAACTGCCATATTAAGAGCACCAATGTTATTATTGAAAAATTTCCAAAAATGATCTAAGTTATCAAAAGTAATAGTTCCATCTAGAGCCATTCTAGGGGATGAGGATCCTTCCTCTTTAAGATTTTCTTGTTGTTCATTTTATTCAGCCAGCTCATCTTCTGGCTGTTCTAGAGTCTCTCCTTCTGAAATTGAATCCTCAGGAAGGACATTTAGGTTTTTTGTTTTGTCTCCTAACCAATCTTCTTCTTCTTCTTCAGTTTGTTTACCATTCCTAAGTCTAGGCATTGTGCTTAAATTTAGATTTCAGCAAATATATATATACTTGTATATATATATATATATATGCAACAAGCTTAAGAGGTATATATTTTAATTATATACCTACTATAGTATTTGAAATAAAATGTTTTAGTTTTGTTAAATTTTGGTTTTTCTTATTTTTTTTGTTTTTTGTTTTTTGTTTTTTGTTTTTGTAACAATATTATAAAGATAACAAACAACACACTAAATGCAAGAAATAATAATAATGAAAGCAATGATCTAGTTTTCTATAAACAATTTATAAATATCATTAATGGGCTCGAGTTCTTCAGGAGTCATGAAGTGTTCTTCTTCAAATTGAAAATTTTCTTTCAAGAATTTAATGAAATGTGCTATAGCAATACCGTGTATTTCAGATTCTGGTTGATAATAATAATTCTCACGATAATATTCACAATATAACATAGCTCTAGGAACTCTATTCCATATTTTTCTAATCATAAGATTAGTTTCTTGGACTTCTATATGAACTAGAAGTTGGCATACCACAGCTGCATTCTCGAGGTATTCCTCGAAGGTGAACAATTCTGAAGACACAAGAGCTCTCCTATAAGCTAACCACCTATGGCAGGCTCTCTGAAGTTCATGATAAAAAATGAGTTGATGAGGATCCAAGATCCTATCTAGGGCAAACCTCTTGATTTGTTTAAGTTGTATTGATCTAGATGAAATGATACCTAGCCTCCTATCAAGTTCTTTCCACAAAATTTGGTTTCTATCTGTTTTGGGCACACTAAGCATAGAATTAACTTCTATGGATGCTAATTGGTTTTCAACATTTATAGTGACAGCTAGTCTTTTCTTAGGAGCTACCATCTAGACATGATATGCAACTTAGTAGTTTTCTAATGATTTTAAATGCATCTATGTTTTTGTTTTTTTTTGTTTTCAAAAGGTTTTAGTTTCACGTCGGGTTCACCAAAATGTATCGTTCCAAATTTTTTGCATCCTTACCTTCAGGCTAAAGGATCCGTGCCCGAAAGGAGGATGGGAAAAGGATGGGATAATACCTTAGACTGAGAGGCACTTTGAAGGTCCCGCCTCTCGAGGGAGGGGTATTAAGGTGATTTTTCAATGGATGGTGGGGTTCACCAAGAAACGTTTAGTGGCAGTTTCCATGCCTAGGTTGGGAATGAGTTTAATGTGTTCAATTTTAGCTTTAAACATCCAAGTCCTAGGTTTGGCCAGATGAATCTAAGTTGTTCTATTATTAAAATGCAAATTAAATGAAGACATAAAATAGATTTAAACAGAAAACATAGAGAATAATTAAGTGAAGAGATCCATACCTGGTTTCAGATTTCTGATGGAGGTTCTAATTTTTGAAGCAGTCAAGATCATCTGGAATTTGACAGAATCGTCTTCGATCTGACAGGATCGTCTGAGATCTGACGAATTCGTCAAAGACCTGTAATCAAAGAAATGGATACAAAATATAGAGAATGCAGCTATGCCAACAGAGGGCAATGATGTAGAATGATAGTAATAATGTTAAAATGATAATAATAAACAAAAAAACGAGTGCATTACAATGATTTAATGACAATTTATGATTTTATTATGCATTAAGACTATATGGGTGAACTCCGGGATGCAAAATAATAATAATTTTAACTAATGCAAAGCAAAATAGTAAAAAATGGAGAAAGAATGAAAACTCAGGGCATTGATTGCCCCCAATGTTGACTGCAGTCGAAATTGTCTCGGATTGGTACGAAATCATCTCGAATTGGACAGGATCATCTACGATGATCTGAGCTTGCTCTGGCTGAAGAATAACAAAGTTCCTGCAAGAAAATTCAAAAAGATACAAATGCAAACAATGGTCTAGGATATTCTAATGCATGTAAACTCAAAGTGTAGAAAAATTCAGTCAGGGGGATGTCAAGGGGGGTCCTAAGGTTTAAATAGGCTTAGGATGGAGGTTAGAAGGTTGGAGATCGTCCTAATCTGGAAGATCTCCAATGGGGGAGGTCTCTAATGGTGCAGACACACTTCTGCCCAGATTAGAGACACCGTTGAAACATAAGCTAATTATGAAAAATTAGTTTTGGGACGAAATCGGCTGGACGTTCTATTCCAGATGAAATTGTCCGATCTGAGGCGATATCGTCTGATCAAATACGATAACAAAATAAACTCTAAAAATGGTGCAAAAAACAAGGAAACGGGTAGCAGGCGGTTTAGGAGCAGTTTTGAGATTAAAATTTGAATTTAAATTATTACTAAGGTAATTTTAATTATTTGCTAAGGTTTATTGCGCCAATTTTAGGGTGCTACAAGTGGTGGTTTGATTTTGAAATAATATCAAAGTAAAATAATATTAAAACTATACCAAGTATTTTAACACGGAGGATAAAGGTTTTATTTAAATATTAATCTAGAACATAAAGGAGGACCATAGACTAATTGCAACATGAAAATATTTAATCTATGCAAAATTAGTTACAAGCATAAATTTTTCAAGGAGAGATCCAAATTAATATCTCTCCTCCTTATATGCCTCCAAATATATGGTCTCCATATCCTTCATCCAAGCTACCTCCCTCCTCCTTAAACATATGAAGGTATTTATAGAATTTTGATAAACTTACCTATTCAAAATTCATGCTTGGAAGAATATGGAAGGAAGGATATCTAGGAATCAACCATAGGAAGACTACAATATCCTTGGATAAAAAATTCATTCTAGGAAGGATCTAAGAAGGAACAAATTTATGCCATATCTACACTAAAATGAACATGGTTGTATTTTTCCTCTTTCTAGTACCTCTTGGCCCATTTTTCCTTCTTCTAGAAGCTAGTTTAGCTTTAATTAAACTAACATGCTAATAATTAGGCCATAGGTAATTAATTTATTTTTCTATTTATTTTTATCATTTTGTAGCAATAAAATTATTACTTGATTACCATTTGAGTGCAAAAGACAATTAGGTTAAATTAAAACCATAATCAATATCAATTATTGACATTTTTCCTTTTTGATGAATATTTTGTAGGAATTTATCTCTTTCAAGTATTTTTATCACGGTGATTGTTTTCCTTTCCACCTTCATAAATGGCTAAAATTGCAAGTAAAAAAATCATCAGCCATACCATACTCAAAATATCAATGATAATTAATTACTAATCATATTTGCCTATACAAAATATTATAGTTTGTATCAACAATAGGACCTGCAAAGGGAGGGTTATGAAAAACATCATTACCTCAAACTTCTTCTCAATCTACAAGTATAAAAAATTATCCAACATTTTGTCAAATGGACTCAATTCCCTTGTTATGACACCTCACATTTATACAAAGTCTTTTCATAAAATTCTAGGCAACAAAAACAAAGGTAATAAATTCATCTACCAACATGCTAGACTATTCAATTCTAAATCAACACATTCCAAAATCTACTTTTGTCAAAATTCCAAACATCAATAAATCAAATTCATCAATATAGAAAATATTTTCACTGATTTGTAGGCCCTTAGGAAATATGGGGACTCAATAATCAACACTTTGCATAGACATGATCATTTAAAATTGTGGTAAGCAGTAGATTATCATATATTTATGCTTCTTAATGGTCTATATACCAGTGAAGATACTATCTTCACAACAACAAAAAATATTTGACTAGGCATCATACTACCATATGGACCTAAAATAATAAGAGATTCATTTTTCCCATGTTATATACATATGCAATTATTTGTTCATATGCTAATAAAAGGAGAAGGGCTTCTCATTTTCTCATATTATCCATATATGAGAAATACCTTGTCTATGAGATTTGTTGCTATACAAATTCTCTAATATTTCAACACATTAGATGTGCTCTCAAGTACTAGCTTTGTTCCTCACGTATCTATAAGTCTTTGCATATGTGTTAAGTAAAGTACCTATGATCTAGGAGTATCATCTTATGCATTCAAATATTTAAGAAACCAACATCTAGTGAACCCTTCATCTTCACAACTAATAGCATGACCTGACGTGCCTCTCAAATGAACTTTTTTATCATATCCACTTAAACCATATATTCAATATTATAGTGTGGGTACTATGGTTGGGGCATATAATTTTAAAATGACCTTTATTGGCACCTTAATTAATGTTTTTCATCCAAATATTATTTTATTTCACACATCAAATATGGCAATGAGTATTAAGTCCAATTCCTCAAGTACATATAATTTTTTGCATATGCATCAGGTAATAGACTTATATACTCTTTTTACCCTCTCTCATATGCCAAGAACATATAATATGCCATATCATATTTAAACAAAACATTTATTCTATCAAGGTATAACATCCTCCTTAAATACATGCAATTCAAAAAGCAATCCACACTCATGCAATTTAGAAAGCAATATACATCTATCATACTCTTTCTTAGGAAACACCTATAAGGTCAAAACATATAATTACTCTTATTTTCATAAAACCCTTTGGGTACACTTCTCAAAGCATACATAAAATCCTTTGTGTATGCCTCTCAAAGTGTGCATAAAATCCTTTGAGTATGCCTCTCAAAGAGTGCATAAAATACTTTGGGTATGCCTCTCAAAGCATACATAAAATCCTTTGGGTATGCCTCTCAAAGCGTGTATAAAATCCTTCAAGTATGCCTCTTAAAGTGTGCATAAAATCCTTTGGGTACACCTCTCAAAATGTACATAAAATTATTTGGATATGGCTCTCAAATAATGCATAAAATATTTTGGGTACATCTCTCAAACCATGTATAAAATCCTTTGGGTATGCATCTCAAAGCATGCATATAATCCTTTAGGTATACCTCTCAAAATGTGCATTACTAATTACTAACAAATAACTCTACTAACAACAAATACATATATCTTGTACATATTATAGGTATCTCACATGTCTTAAGTGCTTTTATTTTATGTTGCATCATAGGCCACCATTTAAGCATGATCAGATTTAGTTTCCATATCATGGAAACATACAAGTATTATCTAGGATCAAAGGATGATACTTGACATCAAAATTCATAATGAGCACTTGTTTTTTATCAATTCTAGAGACCACTGCTCATACCATGAAACTGAGAGTTCATCCATTTATCAAAATTTTAGTTCACCACTTAATAAAATGTAAATCCTCTTTAGTAATTATTCATTATCTAACTCATAATGTCATCACTAAATAAACATCCAAATACCTACTTTCAATCATCAACATTTGCAAAATTAATAAAGTAAACAATCATAAACATATCATATCATTAAATCATCAACACAATAAAATAAAGTTACATCAACTCATCCCAATATTCACACAAGTATATCAAACACAAAGTATAATATCATTACTATATAATTACTCCAAATCATACATGCCACTAGGAAAAGTGTATCACAATAAAAAATAATACACTTAGTCCCTATAAAAGGAGGGTGTACCACATCCTAAAATTGGTACACTCACCCAAGTCCCCTAACTAGTAGAACCTATATTCTCGTCAAACCCTAGTGGAGGTAGAGACAGATAAAAAACCTGTAGAAAAATAATCAACACCAAACAAATAAACATGAATGAACACTTGCAATAGAAAAAAATGTCTCTTTTTTATTAAAATAGGGGAGCCCGAATCTCCCAATGTTACAATTCTTTTGAATTACCGTGAGTGTATTGAGGGTAATTTTACAATGATATTTTACAATATAAGTGTTCAAATGACAATGGAGGGATCTTTAAGAAAATCAATTGGTGTCCTTTGTTCTTTCTCTATAGCTTTAGAGGGGTGAGTGGGTTTTTGGTATCTAATGTAGGGACCACTCCAACTTCAGTATCTTCTCCAAGATACCTACTTATTGCACACACATAAAAATACAAATGGGGGTTTAGTAGCACTTGTATACAAATATAGAAATCATACAATAAAAACCTTGACTAAAAGTTGCAGAAAACATAAAACATAAACAAAATGTCTTGCTAAGGTGAAACTTACTGATAGTATTTGTGGTGTCTTTTTAGCTTTAAGAAACCATGAATATGTGGTGTGGTCTAATAAACCATGCATGGGTGGTGGAGAAACTATGCAGGTGCAGTTTCAACTGTGTAACCATAGATGGGCAATTTTGATTGAGTGGCAGATTTCTCCAAAAGATAGCTTCGAGCTTCATATATTGGATTTACTCAAGATGAATGTAAACTTCTAGTACTATTCTAGTAGCTTGATGATACAAATTATCAACCTATTTTTTTTTGTGGGATGAAGGTGCCTTTATACGCTTCTTAGGATTTTGGAAGGAAATGGGAGGTAGCAAGCCATGTTTGCTAAGTGGTAATCGAGGGCTAAATGGAGGGGGTAGTTAGAGTGAGTCTCTTGGGATGTCTCACTTAACTACGGTGATGTGGCTACAAGTTGAGTGAGGTGTAGGAGTTTTCCCATGTGAAGGGACAAAGGGGAAAAGTATGTATTAGATGTGGCAAGGGATGTTGGTGAGGTGGCTAGTGGGTAGGCAGGGTATCCTAGGATAATTTTCTAGATTTAATAAATCTAGAAATTAGGATAATGTGCATGATTTTATATATCTAATTCTAAACTTAGGTATATAATTTTACTATGCATGATTTTGTGTGGGATGCCAAATGTGATTTTGTGGATGCCTAGGTTTTGGTGTCTATAGATGCCCCTTTTTGTACCATGTTGTGTAAAACACAATTGTTGGACTTTGAAAGTATTCTTCCTATGTAGCTAAGTTTTAATTAATAGGTGTTATTCTAGAACCTGTTAAGAGAATCTAGGAGTTACATTAGAATTTTCTATGTTAGTAAGGTAAGACATATAATATAAGAAAATAATATTTGCTATGAGAATAAATGTGCTCCAACCATATTGTGCTAAAATATGTTTTGCTTAAGACCTATATATTGTAACCTGGTACAAGTAAATAATAATATAATGAGTTTATGTTCTCATTTTAGTATTAGAGCCATTTAGAAGTACTCAAAATCTATGGATTACCCATCACGAATGTTGCATTTGTGAGTTCATTCTACCAGGAGGAGTGTGGCTATCTATTATAACGTTGTAAGAGGAGATAGTTTATATAAGATGCATTTGAATGAATGTTGAGACATATAAAGCATGGATGAGCCTACATAAGGAATTATGAATTGTGCTGAGACGTGGAGAGCCCATGATCATCCTAAAATGTTGAATCGTACTAAGACATGGAGAGCCCAATCTGTGTTGATATCTAGATCTGAGATAGACCATGTAAATCCATTTTTAAAGTTATTTAATGATGCACAAATTTTATTTTGTCATGGATTGTGTATGGTATACCATGTAGATCATGTTAATTTGGTATAATATGGTGTTGGATATCATGTTGGAGATATATCATGGATTTCATGGAGACTACGAGTTGAAAATACCAGCTCATATTGTGAGGAGTGATTATGTTGAAAAGACCTAAGACCTGCTTGTTTTGTTGAAAAATACTACTCGTATTATTGAGCGTGGAGGAACGCTACGAGGTTATCTAGAAATTTGCTACACTGTGAGGAAAACTATGAGTCAATCACACAATAACATGTTTGGAACACCATTTGGATCATTGTTTGGAACACTATGAGTAACATGTTTGCATTTGGTAAATCATGATTCAATCCATGGTGTTGATGTTTGTGTCCTATAAAATTTAGAATATGGAGTGTTTTAATACATCTTGTGCATTGTAATTGGCTCCTGCATGTATTGAAAATAGAATATGAATTGACAAGGTTGTGCATTATGTATTCATCATGGATCGTGCTCAAGTTTGGATAAGAGAGTTTGTTGTTGTTTGGTGCAAGTAAGACATAGAGAGTCTACGTGTCAAGTTTTATGAGGAGAGCAGACACTAAAAGTAGGCACTAAAAGAGTAGTGACACCATCATGGCAATGAGAGCCATCATTTTGTGAGTCACACTGCTACCCATAGGAAGAGATGTTTCTTGGTGAGTTGCAGGTCCACAAAAGAATAGCAGGCAAAGTATAGTGAGGTATTGTTCATTTATTTTACAAGTTTTTTGTTCATTAGCATCAATGGATGCTAATAACAACCTACCCATTCCTAAATTTAATGGGTTGGACTATGAGTATTGGTCTATCAAGATGAAGATATTACTCATAGGCAAAGGTTTGTGGGACATTATAGTAGAAGGCTACAATGAACCCGCTGATTGGAACACCTTGAATGCCACTGATAGGAATAATAAGAAGGATGCCCAAAAGAAGAATTATTTTTCTCTCTATCATCTCCAAGCATCATTGGAGAAAAGTATCTTTCCTAGGATTGCTTCTTGTTCAACAACCCTAGAAGCATGGAATGCCTTGAGAGATAGCTATCAAGGGAGCAATCAAGTGAAGCAAGTGAGGCTTCGAGATTTTGAGAATCTCAAAATGCAAGAAGATGAAAGAGTAGGATATTATTGTGTAAGAGTCAAAGCAATTGTAAACAAAATAGAGACACTTGGAGAGGATGTAAAAAATGAAGTTGTTGTGAAGAAAGTGTTGAGAACACTTCTTCATAAGTGGAATCATATTGCAATCATTATTGAAGAATCAAAATATCTTTCTAATCTCACATTTGATGCACTAATTGGTTCTTTTATGTCCCATGAAGAGAGACTCCAAGGTTCTACATCATCAAGCTTTGGAGGTGATGAAAAAGCATTCTCATCCAAGGAAGGTGAGACTCATGGCAATACACAAGGAAGAGGACAAGGAAGAGGACAAAGGAGAGGACAATCTTCAAGAGGAAGAGCAAGAGGAAGAGGTAGATCAAGAGGTGGCTACCAAGGAAGAGGAAGAGGAGGTGATAAATAAAACAAGTCTTGTTATCATTGTGGCAAGCTTGGTCACTTTGCTAGAGATTGTAGACTCAAGGCTTCTCAAGAAAGGAGAATTAATAATTATAAAAACTATGGAGAAGAGGAAGGAAATTCTTCAAATTTGTTCCTCACATATGGAAAATCAGATCAAAATCTTAATGAAACTTGGATTTTGGATACTGGTTGCTCAAATCATATGAGTGGCAAAGAAGAGTTATTTGCTACAATGGATTCCATATACAAGTCCAAGATCAAATTGGGAGATGACAAGGCACTACAAGTTGAAGGTATGGGAGCCATGGAGGTTCCAACAAATGAAGGCACAAAGAAGGTAAACAATATCTATTACACTCCTAAAATCCAACATAATTTTCTTAGTGTTGGATAAATCATGGAAAAGAACTATAAACTTGTTTTTGAAGATGGAAAATGTGTAATTTTTGACAAAAAAAATTGTAATAGAGTTGTCACAAATGTACCTATGACAAAGAATAGGTTATTTCCTCTTAAGTTTGGGGAACAAGTAGGTGCTCAACTTGCTAGTGTGGCCATAGAAAATCCAAGTGTGCTTTGGCACTTGAGATATGGTCATCTTAATTTTTCAAGCTTGAAGTTGTTGACTTCACAAGCTATGGTGTGTGGATTACCAAAAGTTGAAGAGCACAAGGAGGTGTGTGAAGGATGTGCTTTGGGAAAGCACTCAAGAACAAAGTTTCCAAGAGGTCAAGCATGGAGAGCAAGTCATCCACTACAATTGGTACATTCGGATATTTGTGGTCCAATGCATACCAAAATATTGGGTAATAATTCTTACTTTCTTACTTTCATTGATGATTTCTCTAGAATGTGTTGGATTTATTTTTTGAAAACTAAGGATGAAGCTTTTGAATGTTTCAAGGATTTCAAAAATAATGTAGAGAATCAAAGTGAGTATGTTGTAAAAATATTAAGGATTGATAGAGGAGGGGAGTTTTGCTCAAATGCATTTCTCAAATATTGTAAATATTGTGGGATCAAAAGGAAATTCACTACTGCCTACACCCCACAACAAAATGGTGTGGCTGAGAGAAAGAACCGCACTATTGTAGAAATGGATAGATCAATGCTTCAAACAAAGAAACTAAGTAACATGTATTGGGTTGATGTTGTTAGGACAAGTGTTTACATTTTGAATAGGAGTCCTACTTCTAGTTTAGATGGGATAAATCCCTATGAGGGATGGTATGGCAAAAATCCAAATGTAAAGCACTTCAAAGTTTTTGGTTGTCTTGCATATGCACACATTCCTAATGAGACAAGAAAGAAACTTGACCCCAAAAGTCAAACATGTATTTTCATTGGGTATAGTGAGTTTTCAAAGGCATATAGACTCTACAATCCAAAAACACACAAAGTTGTAATCTCAAGAGATGTATTTTTTGATGAAGGGGGAGTATGGGGTCATCAAAAATATATTGTATCCGATGATGGAGCCCAATGATGAGAGCAAAATCTCAAGTGCACCCATTAACAAGAACAACAATGAGATAGTCCTCCTCCAAGTCCAAGAAAGAGTTCTACTTCAAGTTCTCCACAAAGACCACCAAGAGCATCAAGTTCTTCTCCAATGCCAATGGAAGAAGATACACCACCAAGAGGTAAGAGAACACTTCAGTACCATCCCTCCTTCCAAATGATGGACAAGAATTTTCAAAGAAGGTACACTAGAAGCCAAGCTAGTGAGATGAATGAAGTCTTGAAAAGACTTGAAAATTTGCACATTTATGGTGATGAAGACTCCCAAGAGCCTAAGGGATATGTTGTAAATTATGCTTTAATGACTAGTGTAGAGATAGAACCATCTAGTTATGAAAAATCATGTAATCATGATGTATGGCAACAAGCCATGAAAGAGGAAATGACCTCTATAAAAAGGAATGACACATGGGTGCTAGTGGAGCTTCCTAAGGGAAATAAATGTATTTGATGTAAATGGGTCTATAATACCAAGTTTAATTCTGATGGGAGCATTGAAAGACACAAGGCAAGGCTAGTAGCAAAAGGGTTTACTCAAAAGTATGGGATTGACTATGAGGAAACCTTTGCTCCGGTTGCTAGACAAGAGACCATCATATTAGTACTTTCCTTGGTTGCCCACAAAGGGTGGAACATTCAACACATGGATGTTAAGAGTGCCTTCCTTAATGGGTACTTGAAAGAAGAGGTGTTTGTGCAACAACCTCAAGGCTTTGAAGAACAAGGTAAGGAGGACCTTTTCTACAAATTGAAGAAAGCATTGTATGGACTAAAGAAAGCACCAAGGGCATGGTACTCACTTATTGATGGCTACTTTCAAAACTATGGATTCACTAGGAGCAAAAGTGAACCTACTCTCTACTACATGAAACAAGGTAAAGATATCCTTATTGTGTGCTTATATGTGGATGATCTAATATTCATGGGTAGTAGTGCTAAAATGAATGAGGAGTTCAAAAACTCCATGATGAAAGAGTTTGAAATGAAGGATCTAGGTTTGATGCATTACTTCCTAGGAATGGAGGTACATCAAAAAGGAAATGGTATCTTCATATATCAACATAAATATGCATAGGACATGATACAAAAATTTGCTATGGAGAAGTGCAAGTCAGTTGCAACTCCAATAGGTCATGGGATACAATTAAGCAAAGAATATGGAGCATCAAAAGTTGACAAGACCACTTAGAGGAGCATGGTTGGGAGTCTAATGTTCCTCACCAAAACATGGTCGTATATTCAATATGCTATCTCTCTAGTATCAAGATATATGGATGACCCAATAAAAAATTTATCTACAAGCAACTAAAATAATTTTGAGGTATGTAAGGGGTACAATATATCATGGGATCTATTACCACAAAAATGATGATGTAAAATTAGTTGACTTTAGTGATAGTGGTTAGGGAAGCAACATAGATGATAGGAAATCCAATTCAAGGAATTGTTTTAGTCTTGGATCGGGGGTAATTGATGAGGCCCAAAAATGCCTCATTATTGCACAATGTTTGACTACCATATGATAAGTTAATTGCCAAATAGTTGACTAAAATATACTATTTGTTAAGTGTTTGCATGATTTTATGTTAGGAATACTATATCTCTGTTTTTGACTATTTTCAGCATTTTGTGACTGATTTTGCTTGATTAAGTAGCAAGTAAAAACATGCATTTCAATTAACCAAATGTGGTATGCTGATATCCATTAACTTCTCAATGGTTTTTGAATGTTTTCCTGCCCTTCAACTTGTTTCAAATCCACATTGAAGCCAAAATTTTAGGACTGTCATAAATCTGAAAATCTGAAAAAAACAGCCATATAAAAATCAGCAAGCTGTCACTTTATAGGAACACCTTGAAGTTGTCAAGAAAAGCATGAGGATATGGATGGAATGAGTTTAGAAGGACTACAGAAGACATCTGACCTATTTAGAAGCATTCCCACATGGTCTAAATAGGCAGCAATAGGGTATAACAGAGCAGGGACAATTGTGCAGCATTGTTGCACTATTTCAGCATGGTTACTTGGTGAATGAAGTGTATAAATTCAGTAGCAACTTGATGTACTCCTTCATGTTGATATTTGAATAATTTTTCCATGTTCTAATTTGTTTGAATTTGCAAGAAATGCCAATATTTTACAACTCTATAGCAAAGTTGGAAAATGCAGTAATTTACCATGTAAATTCTAGCAAGCTACCAATGAATGGCAAGGCATGGAATTCACACATGGAGAGGAATGAAGGCTATTGCAATCTGATCCTGAGGGCTAATCCACCTGAGAAATGCAGCTAAAATCACTTGAAGAGCACATAGTTGGTCATTTCGAAGATCTTCGGATTGAGAAATACAGTCTCTTTAGATTGAGAAATACAGTCTCTTCGGATTGAGCCACTTAGCTTCGGATTGAGAACAAAAAGTGCTTTTTGACGATGGAAAAAGGGAAAGAAGGTTGAGAAGGTTAAGGGAAAATATCTCCCATCTGTCTTTGTCGTCCTTGCCGTCCAAAGCCACCATTCATGGAAAAAGATCAATTTTGATCCTCTTCTAGGATAAACCCAGAAATAACTGCAACATAATAGGAAGTTGTTTGCAAGATAGAAATGGCATATTCTGAAGTGGAGAAAGATGTGTGAGATATTTCTAGACTCCTCCCATGTACTCCCACCACTGAAGATGCTTTCTAAGGGCCAATGACTACTACTGCAACACAAACTGTCCAGATTTGCATTTATTTCAGATCCAGAATTATTGGCAAATCATTGTAAAGTAGCACATAGGCTGATTTGAGCATGGGATATGTTGTAAATATTTATATAAATAACACAGCTCCCTCCTTGGTTGAGCCAGTTAGGAATTAGAATAGAGGAGAGTTTTCAATAGCAGCAATTAGGACTGTACAATAATTTTTTGTAACAGTTTTCAGCATGTTTTGTCATCAATAAAAGTGCAGTTATTTTATCATTTTCTATTCTGAGTGTTAATTAGTTAAGGAGTGCTTTTCACCTCCTTCTAGATCAGGAAGTATGGGCCCACTTTCAGATCTAGAAGGAGGATTTTTATGGCAGGTTTTAATCTGTAATTTTGCTACAACAGAATTAACAGATTACTTGTCAAGTTTACTTTTCTTATTTTAAGTTTGTATAATGTTCTTTATGTTTTCTATTATGTTTGTGTACAAAATTTGTGTGTGTGTCAGCTGAAAAATTATATTAAGCATTTTTCCTTTGCTTTCCATGTTTTCCCTGCTTTTCTATTTTAGCAACTTTCCATTTTTAGCATATTTCATTTTGTTGTCAATTCTTGTAGCAGAAGCTTGATGACCTTTTGTGGCAGGACATTGATAGGTGTTTTTAGCATAAGTTTCATTTACAAGCATCATTTCAATTATGCAAGAGTAACTAGGTTTCAATTCTGCAAATGTAACTTAGGATTTCATTTCAGCAACATTTAAATTCAGCAATTTAAATTTTGTTATTTTAATTCTGCAAAAGTAGATTAGACTTTCAATTTAGCAATTCCAATTCCTGCAATTGTAGTTAGATTTCAATTCTTGCAACTTAGAATTAGTTTTTAGTTCCTGCAAGTTTCCATTCTGCAGATTAGGTTTAGTGTGACACCAAAAGGCTAAACCAAATCTGTCTCACCCAATAAATGCTTGAAATCTGAATGCTTGAATTGTACTCTACCCTAGCCTTCTATCATAGACAACCTTGGACACCACCCTGGATTGATAAGATCTTTGAGATTTAATGATGTGCTTAACGACAATGCATCATTTTGGCACCATTTCTGGGGAACACGGTGTTGTTAGAGGGTAAAAGTAGCCCAATAATTGTTAATTATACTAAATTATGAACTTCAGAGTAAAATCTGGATAAATGATTGGTATTAGTAATAATTTTTGGTAAATTGCATTTCAGTCCATTTAGAAAACAAGCAACCACAGGGAGGTGATCTTCACACCTAGGGGTTAAATTGCTTATGTTTGAAATTCTTGATAAAAATTGAAAGAATTCATCATCCTCATTATCAAGAAACATAAGATCTCTTTAGAGGAGCCATCTCGCTAGTACTGCCATTTTTATATCCATATCATCAGGGTAGTATAAACAAATTTGTACTAGGTGTTGGGAAGACATCATGGCAGATATACAAGACTATCCCTTGAACAAAATAATCATATCAGCTACTTGTAGCATTTGTTCACAAGGACATATCACTGATAAATGCCATTTACTTCCACAACTCAGAGATGCAAAATTTGTTGCCTAGTCTAAATTCTTCTCAAGGGAGATCCCAACAACAACAAACAGAGCAAGTAAAACCACTACCTCCAGCCCAACCTGTGGTCAATCTGAATAATACAAGACAGGTAACCCCTGTCTATGTAAGTTGAGTCTATTAAAAAAAAATCACAAAACTTTTGCACAATCAAAATAGGAGTTTACAACTTAACAGTGATCCTAGAGTTTTGCCATTATTGCTTAAATATTGTTAGGATTTTATCATGCTAAACCACAACCTAACAATTCTTAGCCTACATCGACAATAGTTGATCTCATTAGAGGTGATCCTACCTGACAAGTAGTTGATCTGCTAAAGTTGTACACTTCTTGTCTTATTGTGCAAACCAAAAATACATCTTTTTCAGCCCAACCTGTGATCAATCTGAATAATACAGGATAGGCAACCCCTGTCTATGTAGCTAAATCTGGTAAAAAAAAAATTACAGGAAATGTTATTGACTGCAACAACATCCAACTATGCTCAAACAAGAACTTACCTGAGCTTGAAGAGACAAAAATCAATGGAGATACACAGAAAACCTTTAGTCCAAACACACAGAAATTAGCCTTGGATAAAGGAGAAAAACTAGAAAAACTGCACATAGAAAATTTACTTCCATTGAACTCCTTAGTAAGAAATTACAAAGGGGTAAATTTTGTCCTCCTAGGAATGAAACAAATTGAAGTGCAGCCAAGAAAATTCTTGAACATTATTAGTTGGATGACTTATAAACAAAAAGCAAAATTGTTGCTATTTTGAAACAATATTTCAATCCCTTTACATGGAATTACAAGGGTATATCAAGATTTTATCTTGATGTAAGCACTTAACATCTTTTGGGAATTGGTATTTAATTGTTTCAAGTATAGATTGACAAGATTTTGCAGACTAGGAGGCATGGACAACACTTGATTGAAGAAGTTTTCAGATATGGAGCGGTGCTTCTTTCTCCCATTGGTAATTCATGGAGGATGTTAGTGGTGAATGGACATTGCCTTCGGGTATACCATGCACCATTAACTAAGGAGGAGTTCTTGAAGGAGATTCCATTGGATGTACACATAATGGAAGAGAATTTCTCTTCAATATCAGATTCAGAGTGATGATAAAAAGTTTGAAAAAAAAAAAAATTACAAGAAAAGCAAAAAGAAGAATAGTCTTGTTTGTGAACTTCCTTCTTGGGTACAAGCAAGACAAGAAAAATTGAAAAAAAAAGAGAGAAAAAAAATTGCAACAAAGGCATGTCCCACAAAATGGGGATACATGAGGACAAGCATCAATTTCAGCAAGGAAGAGGAACAATGGAGCCAATACTTCATTTCCAGCAATAAGGAGGCAATTATGATGTAAGAAGATTCTTACTGCTCATCTAGAAAGGAAGGTTGCATCAATGTTGCAGGTTTCAACAGAAAGAGATGGTGTTTTCATACAACAATTGACATGTTTTTGGAGAATAAGGATTGGTCTTATCCAAATAAGAGTGAGATGAAAAAAAGGGACAGAAGTTGGTTGAAAACCAGAAATGGCAGCCTCTTTTGATGAAAAAAATGAGAAAAAAATAGATGAAAAAAAAAAGGAAAGAAAAAAATAATAATAATTCAATAGTGAAAACCTTCTTGGAGGTGCTACTGAGTTGGCTTGCATGAAAACCAATTTTTCGGCATGCATTGCCTTGTTGATCTACCCATCATTGTTCCACCATTGTACAAATCTCACATTGCACATGTGTTATGTTTATGTTTTCAGATAGCCTACTAACAATCATCAAAAGCAACTTGTAAGGTGCATGACCAATTTTCAAGACAATAAGGTATGTGTTTCTTGCATTTAATTCATAGTAAACATTTAGCATTTAGTGTATGATAATCGGTATTTGGCATAAACTATTCATACAATATTGGCAAGTTGAAAATGGAACATGTTCAAGATGTCAAGAAACACCCCCTTATGCCCTTAATTGCATGGAAATTCCAAAACTATGCAAAAACCTGATTTTGGGACAGACATGGCAACAATTCTATTTCAATTTGTAGGGCAAGTTTTAGAAGGAGAACTGCAAGTTTATATCTCACAATTGTCTGATAAATTGAAGGAGGATAATCAACAAAATGCACCTGAAGGTTCTATTTTAGTACTACTAGAATAAAATAGCAACATACAAAACAAAGAATAACATCTAAACAAAAGGATGAAGAAGGGATTTTTGATGTTATGGAAGGCTTATACACTCTAGATATGGGCCCACAATAGAATCTGTAGCTAACTTTTGCATAGGAGGTCATTTCTGCATTTTTTGATGCATCTTCGGAATGAACAGTCATATCTTCGAAATGAACAGGCATATCTTTGGAATGAGCAGGATATCTTTGGAATGAGCAGAAACTATACCAAAATTGCTGAAAATGCTACAGAATAGCAAAAAGAGTAGGGTACATCAAATATTGAGGTTCATAAGGCTCTACCACAAGTAAGTACATCCCTCAAGCATTTCAAATCCAAAAATTTTATCAATTTTGTTCAAAAGGTGCAAACAACAGAAATAAGCATTCAAGCTAAAATGTTGTTAAGAACAGAAAATTCCATCAATAGTAGTGCATCTGCCAAATATGGTTCCACAATAAGACTATTGCAAGATGAATCACATGATATCAAGCCTTTAAGAGGTACCTTGCAACACTAAAACTTGTAGAAAGATAGAAAAAGAGTCATACATGTGCTTAATTGCAAAATACTTGATATAGTGCAACAAGGAGGAATTTCTTAGTTAGAGGTAGCAAAGGATGTTGTTCACAAGAATAAAACCTGCATATTACTATGGCCTACTAAGATGCATGAGGGCATGCATCAGTTCAAGTTGGGGGGGATGATGAGGCCCAAAAATGCCTCATTATTGCATAATGTTTGACTACCATATGATAAGTTAATTGCCAAATAGTTGACTAAAATATACTATTTGTTAAGTGTTTGCATGATTTTATGTTAGGAATACTATATCTCTGTTTTTGACTATTTTCAGCATTTTGTGACTGATTTTGCTTGATTAAGTAGCAAGTAAAAACATGCATTTCAATTAACCAAATGTGGTATGCTGATATCCATTAACTTCTCAATGGTTTTTGAATGTTTTCCTGCCCTTCAACTTGTTTCAAATCCACATTGAAGCCAAAATTTTAGGACTGTCATAAATCTGAAAATCTAAAAAAAATAGCCATATAAAAATCAGCAAGCTATCACTTTATAGGAACACCTTGAAGTTGTCAAGCAAAGCATGAGGATATGGATGGAATGAGTTCAGAAGGACTACAGAAGACATCTGACCTATTTAGAAGCATTCCCACATGGTCTAAATAGGCAAGCAACAGGGTATAACAGAGCAGGGACAATTGTGCAGCATTGTTGCACTATTTCAGCATGGTTACTTGGTGAATGAAGTGTATAAATTCAGTAGCAACTTGATGTACTCCTTCATGTTGATATTTGAATAATTTTTCCATGTTCTAATTTGTTTGAATTTGCAAGAAATGCCAATATTTTACAACTGTGCAGAGAGTTGGAAAATGCAGTAATTTACCATGTAAATTCTAGCAAGCTACCAATGAATGGCAAGGCATGGAATTCACACATGGAGAGGAATGAAGGCTATTGCAATCTGATCCTGAGGGCTAATCCACCTGAGAAATGTAGCTAAAATCACTTGAAGAGCACACAGTTGGTCATTTCCGAAGATCTTCGGATTGAGAAATACAGTCTCTTCGAATGAGAAATACAGTCTCTTTGGATTGAGCCACTTATCTCCGGAATGAGAACAGAAAGTGATTTTTGACTTTTTGACTATTTTTTGATGGTGGAAAAAGGGAAAGAAGGTTGAGAAGGTTAAAGGAAAATATCTCCCATCTGACTTTGTCGTCCTTGCCGTCCAAAGCCACCATTCATGGAAAAGATCAATTTTGATCCTCTTCTAGGATAAACCTAGAAATAACTACAACATAATAGGAAGTTGTTTGCAAGATAGAAATGGCATATTATGAAGTGGAGAAAGATGTGTGAGATATTTCTAGACTCCTCCCATGTACTCCCACCACTAAAGATGCTTTCTAAGGGCCAATGACTACTACTGCAACACAAACTGTCCAGATTTGCATTTATTTCAGATCCAAAATTATTGGCAAATCATTGTAAAGTAGCACATAGGCTGATTTGAGCATGGGATATGTTGTAAATATTTATATAAATAACACAGCTCCCTCCTTGGTTGAGCCAGTTAGGAATTAGAATAGAGGAGAGTTTTCAATAGCAGCAATTAGGACTGTACAGTAATTTTTTGTAATAGTTTTCAGCATGTTTTGTCATCAATAAAAGTGCAGTTATTTTATCATTTTCTGTTCTGAGTGTTAATTAGTTAAGGAGTGCTTTTCACCTCCTTCTAGATCAGGAAGTATGGGCCCACTTTCAGATCTAGAAGGAGGATTTTTATGGCAGGTTTTAATCTATAATTTTGTTGCAGTAGAATTAATAGATTACTTGTCAAGTTTACTTTTCTTGTTTTAAGTTTGTATAATGTTCTTTATGTTTTCTATTATGTTTGTGTACAACATTTGTGTGTGTGTCAGCTGAAAAATTATATTAAGCATTTTTCCTTTGCTTTCCATGTTTTCCCTGCTTTTTTATTTTAGCAACTTTCCATTTTTAGCATATTTCATTTTGTTGTCAATTCCTGTAGCAGAAGCTTGACGACCTTTTGTGGCAGGACATTGACAGGTGTTTTTAGCATAAGTTTCATTTACAAGCATCATTTCAATTATGCAAGAGTAACTAGGTTTCAATTCTGCAAATGTAACTTAGGATTTCATTTTAGCAACATTTAAATTCAACAATTTAAATTCTATTATTTTAATTCTGCAAAAGTAGATTAGACTTTCAATTTAGCAATTCCAATTCCTGCAATTGTAGTTAGATTTCAATTCTTGCAACTTAGAATTAGTTTTTAGTTCCTGCAAGTTTCCATTCTGTAGATTAGGTTTAGTGTGACACCAAAAGGCTAAACCAAATCTGTCTCACCCAATAAATGCTTGAAATCTGAATGCCTGAATTGTACTCTGCCCTAGCCTTCTATCGTAGACAGCCTTGGACACCACCCCGGATTGATAAGATCTTTGAGATTTAATGATGTGCTTAATGACAATGCATCATTTTGGCACCGTTTTCGGGGACACGGTGTTGTTAGAGGGTAAAAGTAGCCCAATAATTGTTAATTATACTAAATTGTGAACTTCAGAGTAAAATCTGGATAAATGATTGGTATTAGTAATAATTTTTGGTAAATTGCATTTCAGTCCATTTAGAAAACAAGCAACCACAGGGAGGTGATCTTCACACCTAGGGGTTAAATTGCTTATGTTTGAAATTCTTGATAAAAATTGAAAGAATTCATCATCCTCATTATCAAGAAACATAAGATCTCTTAGAGGAGCCATCTGCTAGTACTGCCATTTTTATATCCATATCATCAGGGTAGTATAAACAAATTTGTACTAGGTGTTGGGAAGACATCATGGTAGATATACAAGACTATCCCTTGAACAAAACAATCATATCAGCTACTTGTAGCATTTGTTCACAAGGACATATCACTGATAAATGCCATTTACTTCCACAACTCAGAGATGCAAAATTTGTTGCCTGGTCTAAATTCTTCTCAAGGGAGATCCCAACAACAACAAACAGAGCAAGTAAAACCACTACCTCCAGCCCAACCTATGGTCAATATGAATAATACAGGACAGGTAACCCCTGTCTATGTAAGCTGAGTCAGTTAAAAAAAAAATCACAAAACTTTTGCACAATCAAAATAGAAGTTTACAGCTTAACAATGATCCTAGAGTTTTGCCATTATTGCTTAAATATTGTTAGGATTTTACCGCACTAAACCGCAACCTAACAATTCTTAGCCTACATCGACAATAGTTGATCTCATTAGAGGTGATCCTACCTGACAAGTAGTTGATCTGCTAAAGTTGTACACTTCTTGTCTTATTGTGCAAACCAAAAATACATCTTTTTCAGCCCAACCTATGATCAATCTGAATAATACAGGATAGGCAACCCCTGTCTATGTAGCTAAATATGGTAAAAAAAAAACTACAGGAAATGTTATTGACTGCAGCAACATCCAACTGTGCTCAAACAAGAACTTACCTGAGCTTGAAGAGACAAAAATCAATGGAGATACATAGAAAACCTTTAGTCCAAACACACAGAAATTAGCCTTGGATAAAGGAGAAAAACTAGAAAAATTGCACATAGAAAATTTACTTCCATTGAACTCCTTAGTAAGAAATTACAAAGGGGTAAATTTTGTCCTCCTAGGAATGAAACAAATTGAAGTGCAGCCAAGAAAATTCTTGAACATTATTAGTTGGCTGACTTATAAACAAAAAGCAAAATTGTTGCTATTTTGAAACAATATTTCAATCCCTTTACATGGAATTACAAGGGTATATCAAGATTTTATCTTGATGTAAGCACTTAACATCTTTTGGGAATTGGTATTTAATTGTTTCAAGTACAGATTGACAAGATTTTGCAGACTAGGAGGCATGGACAACACTTGATTGAAGAAGTTTTCAGATATGGAGCGGTGCTTCTTTCTCCCATTGGTAATTCATGGAGGATGTTAGTGGTGAATGGACATTGCCTTCGGGTATACCATGCACCATTAACTAAGGAGGAGTTCTTGAAGGAGATTCCATTGGATGTACACATAATGGAAGAGAATTTCTCTTCAATATCAGATTCAGAGTGATGATAAAAAGTTTGACAAAAAAAAAATACAAGAAAAGCAAAAAGAAGAATAGTCTTGTTTGTGAACTTCCTTCTTGGGTACAAGCAAGACAAGAAAAATTGAAAAAAAAAGAGAAAAAAAATTGCAGCAAAGGCATGTCCCACAAAATGGGGATACATGAGGACAAGCATCAATTTCAGCAAGGAAGAGGAACAATGGAGCCAATACTTCATTTCCAGTAATAAGGAGGCAATTATGATGTAAGAAGATTCTTATTGCTCATCTAGAAAGGAAGGTTGCATCAATGTTGCAGGTTTCAACAGAAAGAGATGGTGTTTTCATACAACAATTGACATGTTTTTGCAGAATAAGGATTGGTCTTATCCAAATAAGAGTGAGATGAAAAAAAGGGACAGAAGTTGGTTGAAAACCAGAAATGGCAACCTCTTTTGATGAAAAAAATGAAAAAAAAAGAGATGAAAAAAAAAAAAGAAAAAAAAATGAATAATTCAATAGTGAAAACCTTCTTGGAGGCGCTACTGAGTTGGCTTGCATGAAAACCAATTTTTCGGCATGCATTGCCTTGTTGATCTACCCATCATTGTTCCACCATTGTACAAATCTCACACTGCACATGTGTTATGTTTATGTTTTCAGATAGCCTGCTAACAATCATCAAAAGCAGCTTGTAAGGTGCATGACCAATTTTCAAGACAATAAGGTATGTGTTTCTTGCATTTAATTCATAGTAAACATTTAGCATTTAGTGTATGATAATCGGTATTTGGCATAAACTATTCATACAATATTGGCAAGTTGAAAATGGAACATGTTCAAGATGTCAAGAAACACCCCCTTATGCCCTTAATTGCATGGAAATTCCAAAACTATGCAAAAACCTGATTTTGGGACAGACATGGCAACAATTCTATTTCAATTTGTAGGGCAAGTTTCAGAAGGAGAACTACAAGTTTATATCTCACAATTGTCTGATAAATTGAAGGAGGATAATCAACAAAATGCACCTGAAGGTTCTATTTTAGTACTACTAGAATAAAATAACAACATACAAAACAAAGAATAACATCTAAACAAAAGGATGAAGAAGGGATTTTTGATGTTATGGAAGGCTTATACACTCTAGATATGGGCCCACAATAGAATCTGTAGCTAAATTTTGCATAGGAGGTCATTTCTACATTTTTTGATGCATCTTCGGAATGAACAGTCATATCTTCGAAATGAACAGGCATATCTTCAGAATGAGCAGGATATCTTTGAAATGAGCAAAAACTATACCAAAATTGCTAAAAATGCTACAGAATAGCAAAAAGAGTAGGGTACATCAAATATTGAGGTTCATAAGGCTCTACCACAAGTAAGTACATCCCTCAAGCATTTCAAATCCAAAAATTTTATCAATTTTGTTCAAAAGGTGCAAACAACAGAAATAAGCATTCAAGCTGAAATGTTGTTAAGAACAGAAAATTCCATCAATAGTAGTGCATCTACCAAATACGGTTCCACAATAAGACTATTGCAAGATGAATCACATGATATCAAGCCTTTAAGAGGTACCTTGCAGCACTAAAACTTGTAGAAAGATAGAAAAAGAGTCATACATGTGCTTAATTGCAAAATACTTGATATAGTGCAGTAAGGAGGAATTTCTCAGTTAGTAGGTAGCAAAGGATGTTGTTCACAAGAATAAAACCTGCATATTACTATGGCCTACTAAGATGCATGAGGGCATGCATCAGTTCAAGTTGGGGGGATGATGAGGCCCAAAAATGCCTCATTATTGCATAATGTTTGACTACCATATGATAAGTTAATTGCCAAATAGTTGACTAAAATATACTATTTGTTAAGTGTTTGCATGATTTTATGTTAGGAATACTATATCTCTGTTTTTGACTATTTTCAGCATTTTGTGACTGATTTTGCTTGATTAAGTAGCAAGTAAAAACATGCATTTCAATTAACCAAATGTGGTATGCTGATATCCATTAACTTCTCAATGGTTTTTGAATGTTTTCCTGCCCTTCAACTTGTTTCAAATCCACATTGAAGCCAAAATTTTAGGACTGTCATAAATCTGAAAATCTAAAAAAAATAGCCATATAAAAATCAGCAAGTTGTCACTTTATAGGAACACCTTGAAGTTGTCAAGAAAAGCATGAGGATATGGATGGAATGAGTTCAGAAGGACTACAGAAGACATCTGACCTATTTAGAAGCATTCCCACATGGTCTAAATAGGCAGCAATAGGGTATAACAGAGCAGGGACAATTGTGCAAGACTATTGCACTATTTCAAGCATGGTTACTTGGTGAATGAAGTGTATAAATTCAGTAGCAACTTGATGTACTCCTTCATGTTGATATTTGAATAATTTTTCCATGTTCTAATTTGTTTGAATTTGCAAGAAATGCCAATATTTTACAATTGTGCAGTAGAGTTGGAAAATGCAGTAATTTACCATGTAAATTCCAGCAAGCTACCAATGAATGGCAAGGCATGGAATTCACACATGGAGAGGAATGAAGGCTATTGCAATCTGATCCTGAGGGCTAATCCACCTGAGAAATGCAGCTAAAATCACTTGAAGAGCACACAGTTGGTCATTCCGAAGATCTTTGATTTGAGAAATACAGTCTCTTCGGATTGAGAAATACAGTCTCTTTGGATTGAGCCACTTAGCTTCGGATTGAGAACAGAAAGTGCTTTTTGACTTTTTGACTATTTTTTGACGATGGAAAAAGGGAAAGAAGGTTGAGAAGGTTAAGGGAAAATATCCCCCATCTGACTTTGTCGTCCTTGCCATCCAAAGCCACCATTCATGGAAAAAGATCAATTTTGATCCTCTTCTAGGATAAACCCAGAAATAACTACAACATAATAGGAAGTTGTTTGCAAGATAGAAATGGCATATTCTGAAGTGGAGAAAGATGTGTGAGATATTTCTAGACTCCTCCCACGTACTCCCACCACTGAAGATGCTTTCTAAGGGCCAATGACTACTACTGCAACACAAACTGTCCAGATTTGCATTTATTTCAGATCCAGAATTATTGGCAAATCATTGTAAAGTAGCACATAGGCTGATTTGAGCATGGGATATGTTGTAAATATTTATATAAATAACACAGCTCCCTCCTTGGTTGAGCCAGTTAGGAATTAGAATAGAGGAGAGTTTTCAATAGCAAGCAATTAGGACTGTACAATAATTTTTTGTAACAGTTTTCAGCATGTTTTGTCATCAATAAAAGTGCAGTTATTTTATCATTTTCTGTTCTGAGTGTTAATTAGTTAAGGAGTGCTTTTCACCTCCTTCTAGATCAGGAAGTATGGGCCCACTTTCAGATCTAGAAGGAGGATTTTTATGGCAGGTTTTAATCTGTAATTTTTCTGTAGTAGAATTAATAGATTACTTGTCAAGTTTACTTTTCTTGTTTTAAGTTTGTATAATGTTCTTTATGTTTTCTATTATGTTTGTGTACAAAATTTGTGTGTGTGTCAGCTGAAAAATTATATTAAGCATTTTTCCTTTGCTTTCCATGTTTTCCTTGCTTTTCTATTTTAGCAACTTTCCATTTTTAGCATATTTCATTTTGTTGTCAATTCCTGTAGTAGAAGCTTGACGACCTTTTGTGGCAGGACATTGACAGGTGTTTTTAGCATAAGTTTCATTTACAAGCATCATTTCAATTATGCAAGAGTAACTAGGTTTCAATTCTGCAAATGTAACTTAGGATTTCATTTCAGCAACATTTAAATTCAGCAATTTAAATTTTGTTATTTTAATTCTGCAAAAGTAGATTAGACTTTCAATTTAGCAATTCCAATTCCTGCAATTGTAGTTAGATTTCAATTCTTGCAACTTAGAATTAGTTTTTAGTTCCTGCAAGTTTCCATTCTATAGATTAGGTTTAGTGTGACACCAAAAGGCTAAACCAAATCTGTCTCACCCAATAAATGCTTGAAATCTGAATGCCTGAATTGTACTCTGCCCTAGCCTTCTATCGTAGATAGCCTTGGACACCACCCCGGATTGATAAGATCTTTGAGATTTAATGATGTGCTTAATGACAATGCATCACTAATTTCTTAGAGTTCTAAAAAGCAAACTATTGTAGCACTATCATCTATTGAGGCTAAGTACATAGCAATTACAAATGCTAGTGCCCAAGCCTTATGGTTGAGAAAATTCCTAGAAGAAATAGATGAAAAAAATTGGTCCTACCATATTGTATTGTGACAATATGAGTGCCATACAATTGGCACATAATCCTATCCACCACAATAGGTCAAAGCACTTCAACATGAAGTATCACTTCATTAGAGACATGGTGGAGAAAAATGTGGTTGAGCTAAAACATTGTAGCACTTTGGATAATATAGCGGACATATTCACCAAAGGATTTGCTAAAGCTCAGTATTTAAAGTTGAGAGACTATATTTTCAGCCCTCTCAAATTTAATGGGGAGAATGTTGGACTTTAAAAGTATTCTTCCTACGTAGCTAAGTTTTAATTAATAGGTGTTATTCTAGAATCTGTTGAGAGCATATAGGAGTTACATTGGCATTTGCTATGTTAGTAGGGTGAGTCATATAGCTAAGAAAAGAAGATTTACTATGAGAATAAATGTGCTCCAACCATATTGTGCTAAAATATATTCTACTCAAGAACTATATATTGTAACCTAGTGCAAGCAAATAATAATCTAATGATTTTATGTTCTTAGCAATGTGGTGCAAAAACCAATGACACCTATCTTTATTGGATGAATGGACTCAAATATTCTCAATGCACAAGAATGAATGATTTTTGAAATTTTTGATGATATTTTGATTTGTTTGCTTACCCCCTTAATTGGTGAATGGGTAAAGGATGAAACCCATGATTCAATAGACCAAATGTGTATGATGAAAGGAGGTGGATGATTGCTTGGTGTGGATGTGATATGTGCAATTGTAGACATTGAAGTCAACTTGATGCTCCAAATCTGGGATTGTTTGTGTTTTGTAAATTTGCCTTTGATTTCAATGATGCACAAAATGTTGTAGAAAAACCATTAACCACATTTGTGAGTTCTAGGTCCCTGCTACTATTATTTGCTCCTATGCATCGAAACCAATGCATTAGGCCTTCAGTACTCGAGCGATTTTTGATTATACCAAATTTTCTTTGATTTTTTTTTGCTTTTGTACCCAACGAAAAGGGCTTAAGGATAACCTTATACAAATTTGGTTGAATACATTTAATCTCAAATATTGAGGGACCTATCTAATTTAATTCCATAGTGATTTGATTGTTTGGATAAGTGTCTTTATGGTGAGTTACCCATATGACCCAATTGCATAGATTGTTAGTCACTACAACTGCCAGGTATATAGGATAATATGCTAGATACGAGGCTCACTATATGATGATGATGTGTTGTTTGTGGATATGCATGTGATGATGATGATTTTGATTCATGTGTTCTGATGATGCAGTTGGTTTTTTATGGGGTAGTGTTTTTTTATTTTTAATCATGCTAGCACAATTTGAGGTCCCCTTAACCACCAATCTATGGTTAGTGCCACCAACTATAGGTGTGTGGTTTTGTGCACTTCATGAAACATGGGTGCATGGTTTTCACCACAAAAGTGGCTACAAATAAGGGGTATATTTTAATTTTTATTTGTGCAGTTTCATTTGCTTGGCGATGAGAAGAGTGAGAGCGATATGGATTTTTGTAAGGCGAGTGGAGTTGGTGCGGGTGCAGGTGCAGGGACTGGAGGCTCGGTTGGAGTGAAATTCAGAGTCTGCTATGCTAAGGTAGGTGGCATAAACTCTTAGTTTAGGTTTTTATTTATTTTTGTATTTATTTTTGTTGCTTTTTGTTGTTTTTTTAAACCATTAAGAGGGGCTGGTAAAATGTTTTTTTTTTTTTAAGAATATGCATAAATGGGAAATGTGCAAGTTTTTTTTTGAAATGGATGGAGGAAGGTGAAAATATTTGTTGTTGTTTTTTTTAATGCAATGTATGATGTGATGTGTGTGTGTTTTTTTGAAATGGATGAAGTAGGAAGGTGAATTTTATTTTTTTGAATGCAATGTATGATGCGATGTGTGTTTTTTTTAAATGAAATTTATATGCTAAACGATGTGCAATACTTTTTGAATGCAATTTTCTTATATTTTTTTGTTTTATATTAATTTTTAAAATGCACTGATATGAATTTGTGTGTGCTTTCAAGTTAAGTTTATTACTTCTCGATATCGATGGCCCTACAATATAGCCAAGGTGTAGAAAGCCCTCATAGATAATGATAAAAAGTTGCTAGAGGCTATGAGGTTGGCTAGGTGTGGCCAAGTGGAGATTGTCCATGTGGATGAGAAGATACTATCTGCATTGGTGGAGAGATGGGACCCTGATAGGGGGACTTTTCAGATTTTTATAAGGGAGCTAATTGTTACCTTGGAGGATGTATATCGCATCTTCCATGTTCTTGTTGAGGGCTTACCAGTTAGGGTGGGCCACTAAAAGTAGGAGGCTCTAACACCTATTAATGGATATGAATGGGATGTGGACTGCATCAAGGATAGGATCCCTTATATCTAGCTCTATAAGTATAAAAAATTGAGAGTATTGCAAACTTTTCTAATGTATATAGTAGGCAACATGTTTCCTAATAGTATGGATTCGAGGTTCCCTTGGAACAAGGTGGCACTTGTATTGCATTTGGTAGCTAAGCCTCATATTTATGTATGGTATTCTGCTCTTCTATGTTAGTTATACATGGATCTCTATGAGGTGAAGATATGGGAGTGTAAAGGGCTTGGATGTAGTTTGGTGCATCATTTATGGTCTTGGTAGTACATCAAAGTTGAACATCTAGAGGGTCTACCTTATGAGTGGGACCACTCACTTCCTTGTGCTCTTCACTAGAAGACCAGTGAGGATTATTATCCTACTCATATTATTTATGGTGTTGGGGTATTCCAGGATAGTTTGAGTGGTTTGATGAGTAGTGATATCTGTTGCTGACCTTGGAGAGGTCTGACTTGGGAGGATGATGCAACACAACTTTGATGGGTGATATGAGGTAGGTGGGTTGTGAGGAGCCATGGGTGAGATATGGAGTTCATCAAGTTATCATAGATTATGAGGTAATTTGGTATGGTTCAGGGAGTTCCAAATGCTCCTAGGATGTACATGTGATGGGGAGATGAGCTCAGTCTTTCTTTGACTCTAAAATTTTGGATGATGGATGATGCATAAATTGATGTCCTTGATAAAAATGATGTGAGGATAACTATATACTATGAATATTGGTTTGTAGAGTAGCATCTATGGAGGCCAATCCAAATAGTGGATGATATAGTTAGTAGGGATGACCTCAATACTGGTGAGCAGGTACCTCAGTGATAGAAGCATCATCAGGGTAGTGAGGGTAGGAGACAATCTAATGTGGATGTGCAACCAATAGATGTTGGCTCTAGGGGTGGTGGATATGGAGGTGATTGAGGTGGTAGAGGTGATAGAGGTGGTGCAATATAGGATCCTCCTCCATGACATAGTGAGTAAGGACTAGGGGATTCTCCAAGTTGAACGAGATAGCTTGGATGGGACTGTAAAGTCCCATATTTTTAATATTGCTAGGCTTCAAAGTGAGGATGCTCAAATTCAATAGGAGAATGATAGTTTTTAAATGTATATTGTTGGTCTACGAAGTGGGCTTGGTGAAGGTAGGGATGCTACTATGATTATGATGCTTTGGGTAGAGATAGATCAGCAAGAGGTACACAAGGATCAAGAATTAGTTGATGCTCAAAGCTAGGCTAGGTATATAGTGATGCTAGAGGACAACCTACGCCATCATAACATTTTTCTATCATTATAGCCTTCATTCTTAGCATCAATATTTAGCAGATGAAGTGAGTCTAGGCCTAGTGGTTCATGGTCTGAGGCTCCTAGCTTTCATGTTTCTTCTAGATCTCAGGGATCAACCTAGGGGTCTCGTAGGAGCCAGGTGGTGCTAGCTAGTAGCACTTATTACCTTTTTATCTTTTTCTATTTATGCTTATGAGCCTTAGTGCTTGATTTTTTACCACATTCAAGTATTTTTTACTATGCGATTCATATATATACATGGCCTTTATTATGATATTTTGTGTATTTATGCTTTTCTTTGTTTTATTCTATGTATGGATGCATATGAGATGTTTGTATGAATGGATGGAATGAATATTGAATATTTATGCTTAAATGATTATTTGGTATGTTATAGATTATCGCATGATCCACTTGTATTATCATCACATAATCAAGGGCACTAATATGTGGTCAAAAGGGGATGTATAATGAGATGTAACAATGTAAACAATTGTGATTTTTTAATGGATGATTTTTTTTGGGCATTTTGCAAAGACTCAAACATATTAGTGACCTTTATCAAACCCATTTATGGTCTCACAAATATTCATGATGCTAAAGTTATCCAAGTGTTTTCAAATTTCTTCAAGGACCAAATATGTGTGCAATGATTATTCGTTTCCTATTATGAATTAAGTCAAACTAATCAATTATATTTTATGCTAATAAGCTAGCTCATTTGAGAGCAACCATGGGTATGTAAAAAAGAAGGTCCCTAATGTGACAGACATGGCACCATATGTAAGGATACCCCATTTCTAAGCGATTTATGCCATTGTTGTAATGAGGATCACCCCATGGTTTTTGAGACACTAAGAGTTCCATGGATTCAAGCTCCTTTTCCTTTTTTTTATTGCATTATATTTTGGAAAAAAAAAATTGAGTTTGCTCTTTTTTGTAATGGAGCAAAGTGGATTTTATTGCTTTTTGGATATTTGCTCATTTTTAGGAGGAGCAAGGGAATTGTATTGCTTTGGGATACTTGCTCATTTTGTGGAAGAGCAAATGAATTTTATTTATTTTGGAATACTTTTGGAATACTTTCTCATTTTGAGGAAGAGCAAGGGATATTTATTGCTTTTGTAATATTTTTGGGATACTTGCTCACTTTGAGGAAGAGCAAGGGATTTTTTTTTTACTATTTTTGAAGGGTGGATGAGCTTGTCCTTTTGTCAAATTTATAACATTCTAGACCATGCGTATAATTGGATGAATAGGGAAACCTTTCACTGCAATAGAAAATTTTGATGTTGTTATCCCCAAGATTCACAATGTTCTTAATGTGTTTTATTGTGTGTGGCCCAAGAGAAAATTTGATTGACCAAGATCAACTTATTACCTCTAAATATTGTTTGACTTTGAATTAATTTTTCTCAAAACACTAGGAGTGTCTAAGTGATTGAAAACATTTGGAATGTGCTTATGGATTGATGTGGTATGTAATATTTTTGTGATACTTTCATTGCAAGATTTTGAAAATTAAAAGGTGCACACAAAATAGTTAGTGGTCACATAATAATTATTGCTAATAATTATATGGTATCTATCCTACTTTATGTGAGCTCCTTAATCATCAAAATATTATAAGGAAAGCTACAAATTATTGTTGTTGATGGATTTATGAGTGATGTTTTATGTGAGGTGCTCCTGATTAAGGCAATAAGACATAGTAGACTAGCGATCATCCAAATTAACCAAATGATCTCTAATATGATGAATGGTATGAAAAAATTCCTAAAATGTATCTATGTAGTGTAGGAGGAATGCATGGATCAATGTATGAAATGCAAATGAAATATTTTTGTGTTTTTGCCTTTTGTTTTTTTATCCACATATATGTACATATATAAACTACACTATGCATAAAATACCTTTAGGTGTATTATGTTGAGTGGCTCAGGTTCCAATGTTCCTTCTAAATTGTCAAGTCGATACGTTATTGGACCCAAATTTTTTTTAACAATGTATGGACCTAACCAATTAGCCACAAATTTATCTCTCAAGTGCGGCAATGCATTGGTGTTTTGTTGATTCTCTTTAAGGATGAGATCTCCCACTTGGAATTCATGAGGATGGAATTTTGTGTTATAGGTATGCTTGAAGTGATCTTGATATACTCATAGATTTTCTAAGGTATTGATTCACCTTTCATAAAGGAGTGTAAGTTGGTCAAGATATGCTTGTCTCACTGCATTGTCATCCATAAATTTTTGTAATGCAACTCGTAAAGAAGGGATATTGATATCAAGAGGTATTATTGCTTCGATTCCATAGACCAATGAAAAATGTGTTGCCCCAGTTGATGATTTGATGCTTTTTTGATAAGCCCATAGTGCCAAGGGGATTTGTGTATGCCAATCTCTATGATTTTATTTGACAATTTTTTTTAGAATGGCTATCACGGTCTTGTTGGTTGCTTCGACTTGTCCATTTGTTTGTGGGTAATAAAGAGTTAAGAAGTTGTGTTGGATATTGTAATTTTTACATAAAGATCGAACATCCTTATTTTTAAAAGAATTGTCATTATCAAAAATAATTTTGGAAGGAATTCTAAAATGATAGATAATATGCTAGAGTATAAACTTTGCTATTCAAGGTCCAGTTGTAGTGGTCATTGGAATTGCTTTGACCCATTTGGTGAAGTATTTGATGGTAGTTATGATGAATTTATGTTGTCCCAAAGAGGTGGGTAAAATTTTACCAATAAAATCTAGGCCCCATTATGAAAAGGGCCAAAGGCTTTGAATGGGTTGTAATGCTTGTGATAGTACATGAGGCAAGTTGGTGTGATGTTGATATTTTTGATATATTGACAACAATCACTTTCCATGGTGGGCCAATAATAACCTATGCACTAAATGTACTTTGAAATGGCCATTCCTTTGAAGTGGCCACCACAAGTACCATCATGGACTTCAATTATAGCTTGTTGTACCTCTATGAGATCTAGACATCAAAGGAGGACTCCATATTAGCCATGTCTATACAACACGTCCTCCAAGAGAGTCTAACAATTTGCTTTTTGTTTGAACATTTTTTTTATAGTTTGCATCAATTCTAATGGGAGGATCCTAAACTTGAGAAAGTCTCTTACTTCATCAAGGTAATAATTTTATGGCTCCAACTGAATTTAAGGATGTCAAGGACAAGTATATTTGTAGAAAGTCTTGTTTGGGTATGTGATGCGATGAGATACCGAGCATCTTAAAGCCCATTATGGAGTATGTAACTATTGATGATCCAGATAAGTCCCTCTACAATTTTCATTTCACCTTTTACAATCACTTTCATGATGTAAGTGCAGTCAATATACCTCAATTTTTATTTAACTCTGTTAGTTATACCATTGAGCATTGTAGGGAAAAAAATGGTTCATAATTACCCACCCATCATGGCCTTTTTAATGCATAGTTTAAACATTGGTTAATTCACTACCCTGAGGGAATTGTTGTGACCCCCTTCCCAAACCCAAGCAGAGTCCCATGAAACCCAGATCTTCTCAAACCATACCTCAATCCTCATGCACCCCTAGGCTATCCATAAAAAAGCAAAAAATTATTGAGGCTATCATCCAATTAAGGAAGAGAACCTACAATGCCTCCCCTAGACCTGAAATAGAGCCTAAGAAAAAACTATTTGCACTCCTCTGTGCATCTAAAGAACAAATATATGCAGAAATAATCACTGTTCATTGAGTCTAAATATTAGGACAAGGACAACCCTGATCTTTGTATGCAGATGTTCATCATCAAATCTGTAGCAAATTGCATTACCCAAATTGTTGATCTGTGTAATACCCTTAATTTTTGGTTGTTTATGAATTCCTTTACTGAGGGTGTGGGAGGTGTTCCTACTAAAAATCTAAAGGCAACTAGTTTTCCTAAGGATGTCCCTACTAAATAAAATGTTGCTGAAATGGATACTTCCAATGATGGACACCAATATGTTGCTGCTAAACTTGGCATGGATATTTAAGTGTTCCCCTTCCATTCTGGAAGATTTTTGGTCACATTTTTGTTGTTTAATACCTTCTATTATTTTTTGGGTCTTTTCATATCTATGATTCGGTTCATCCCTATCCATAATTAATAGCTACCATAGTTAAATACTATGACCCATTGGCCAAAGTAGTAAATACCTCTAAGGGTGAAACCCTTTTCAATATCACCGCCTTCTTTCGTCATGAACTCTTTGCCCTAGGGTCTGAACCGCTAGTAATACCAAAACCATTTAGGGTCACTGAGCAAGCTAGGTTTTACTCTTTGGAGAAGCGAGCTAATGATGGTGAGTCATTTAAAATATGGGTTTATAAGCAGCTTGATACTAAGCCCAAGAAAAAATTTCCTAAGATCCCTATCTCTATTAACAAGTTTGAAAATCCCATCATATTTTCTATGTTGGCTTGTATGGAGGATTTAGACTCTGATAGAATGGTATATGACTGACAAATTGTCGTAGCTTATTGTATTTCTAACGAAATAATGTATGAGAAAGGTGTAGGAGAAAAGGGGACTAGGGTGATTTGTTTTTATTGGCTAGCTTTTCTCGCACAAAGGATACATGAGCATATAGTAAGTATGAAAAGGGGCTCTGATGCTCCTAGTTTTAGGTATTGCTCAAGTCTGGTGTGGATGTTCTATACCACCACTAAAGATAGAATGCCTTGGATTTTGGTCAAGGATAAAACCAATGATGGGGAACCCTTATCGGTTTATTACTAGACAAGTCATATGAGAAGTAGTGAGTCTTACTATAGATTTAGTTTGAAATTTCTTGGACCTGCCCTAAGGATAATGTATGGAAAGTGCCCTAGATTACCACCCTTGGCTGAGCAGATACTAAGAACAAAGGGTGCAGAAGAAGGAGACTGGTATTTTTTGATCGAGGGCATAGTTATCAAATTGTATGGTTTCATGGGTAATACTTTTCTCTTGCCCCACTTTTTCATGGAGAGGCTTTTTGCCTTAGAATATTTGAGGTAGGTGGAGTACATCGATGCGAACTATGGTTCTGGGAGAAAGAGAAAGTCTTTACTTACCCATCGCACTATGGAGGACATTACCATCACCAAGAAGGGGCAGATCCAACTAATTGACCAATACCTTGACAAGTTATGTCTATTTTATATCCCCCAAATATGGAGCTATGACCTTGATGGTATTTTTACTACAAGGAATATAGCCCTAACTGGAGAAAAGACCTATAAGTTTGAAAAAATACCTAGAGCTCATTTTGAATAGGGTAGAAACAATAATGAGACTGCTATTTTAGAGTGGAATGTCTAAAATATGGTTCAATTGCCTCCATGGTTTATTTTGATCCTGAAAAGAAGCCAAATCATCAAATTATAGAAGCTACAATTAGTAATATTGAAGGGGAGACTTCAAAGAAAAAGGATCCTCAGCCTAAGGGAGAAATTTTTGAAGAAGTTGAGGAAGAAGGACAATGGAATGTAGTGAAAATATCAGATTGGTGGAGAATGAGGATTGAAATTGGAAAACCTAAGTCCAAGTTCGGAATGAAAATTGATAAATAGTTTTCAAAAAGATATAATGAAAATATTGGGACTTGGAGATAGAAGGATGTTAGAAACATAGTATTGATAGTTGAAAAACCCCAAAATGGCTCTGAATCCCTCCCTCCACCTACAGATCAAGAAGCTCAACTAGAAGAGCCATAAAATCCTTTGAAAACACCCAAAGTATTGAAAAATTTTCATCCTACCACTAAGCAAGTGAAGAAATTTCCTAAGGGGGCCCAACTGATGAGAAAAATGCAATATTCTAGAGAAAAGGCTGTCAATACTCTAGTTATTGAAATAGTATCTAGGCCTAAATTCTTAGATCTAGGAGGTCAGCCTCCAGACACAGATATTGACTGGAAGAAGAAAGATGAAAGTTTCAAGTTCAAACCCCTGTCTTTTACCCCTGTAGCATCAATACAATTACATCTTGTTTCTGAGCAAGTTCTGATTTTTGGAGCTATGCAAGGAAATGAATCAGAAGAGGAATCTGAGAGTGAGATGATTGCTTTCCAATTGGTTCATAGAAGGACTAAAAGAGTTCTAGAAAGAGAGGAAAGAGAAATTTCAAAGAAACAAAAAATGGATATGGAGGAGATTGCAAAAGAGGTAGTTGATTTTGTTGTAGAATAATTGATTCATCAGGAGCAACAACAAGAAATAGAGATAGAGAAAGAGCACCCTACATCTGTAGGTAAAGGTATGGTTTCTAATCCCTATTCCCCTCTACATACTCATGAATCCCCAAATAAATCTCCCTCCCTTTCTAACCAAGAAGATATGACAAGAGTACCTCCTCCCTCTCGTAGTCCACCACATGTGTCATCTATAGCCATTGAGGTACAAGTCACTTCTATTTCATCATAGTCACCTCAAATTCCATTTTTAGCATCTGAGGTTCCCACTTCATCATCTCCTATCATTCCATATTCACCGTTTCTATCATCACCATCTATGGGACATATTGTTCCAAGTACCACCATCCATCCAATTGTTAGTCTTGCATCGGTTCCTATGAGTCTACCAATAACAACAACAATAGTAGTTATAGAGTCCACTATTGTCACAAAAGTTATTGTAACTATCTCCACACCCCCATCATCAGCAGTTCAATCTGCCCTTTCATTTCTGGTATCTTCATCTCCCTTGGTTGTTGGTTTCTCAAGACCTATCACTATATCAAAATAGTAGGCAACCACTCAAATTATAAATGATTATTGGGTAAAGAATCTTGCTAAGCCTTCCAATAGGATGGTTGTCAGAAGAAGAAGCATGTATGTTGACCCTATTTCTAGATAGAGAGTATCAAGATCTATGACTCCACTGGTGAGCAAACCTGAAACTGAGATGATTGTTCAAGATTATCGAGTGGAGGAGGTCATAGAAGATATTGACAAGCTTCTTGAGGAATATGAGTTGATTATAGCCAAAGCCCACTTGGATACCTTCTATGTGAAAAATGATATAGTCAGAGGGAAGGTGGAAAAATTGGAGAAACAGGTTGAAAAACTCAAGAAGAGTCTGAGTAATCAAAAGGAAGTGGAAAAGGCTCTAAGAAAAGAGGCTAAGGGTTGGCAAGAGAAGTTTCAAGAAGCCAATAAACTAAAGGACCAATTAGAAGAGCAAAATAATTTGAATGAAGATCAGGTGAAACAAATTCAGAATTTAAAGCATCAGATTCAAGTCGAGAAAGCTAAGTCTTCAGGATTTTCTAAGAATGAGTTGAAAAATATTAGAAAATAGTTGCTTTCTGAGGTACAAGAGAAATGTTCAAGGCTTAACTTGTTATTGATTATCTTGATGATGCCAGCCACCTACTCTCCAATATTAAAAAAGAGCTAGGTCAGATCACTGGAGAGTTGTAGCCTATGGTGATTTCGATAGAGCAAATGTATAGGTTGGTTGATAGCAGACTCAGTGATTCTACTAAACCTATTCCTAATAAAGAATGGAATCTCACCATAGTTGCTACCAAGATAGTGATTAAAAAGCACAGGGAACTTTAGAAGGTCTGGTTGTTGGTTGATAGGATTGAAAGGGTGATTAAGGATTTTGTTGAATTAAAAAAAGAAATGATTCAATTTGGCTTCAAAGGCCTATGGATGGAGGACCACAACTTTTTATCTATGGAAGAGATCCAGAAAAGCATTAATGAGAATTTTCAGGATGAATCTAGAATCAATTCTCTGGAAGAGCCACTACCCCAAGAACAAGATGTCCAATTGATTATTGATTTTACTCGGTTGAGATATCTCATGGAAGATCTGGTAAACAGAGGGAATGCTACTAACTATGAGGATATTGGAGAGCTACAATATGTTTATAAGCAGCTTAAAGAAACATCAAATCCCTCTGAAGTGGCCTGGGAATAGAATCTACAATATTTAAAATTGATGGTTCAATTGTTTGGTGATACTTTTGGAGGAAGGAGTCATAAAACACCTGCTCCACAAGAAGAAGATGAAGAAGAGGCTGATGAAGAGGCCCATGAAGAAGAAGAGTAGGATGGAGTGGTTATAGGCCTGGAAGGGGCTCACACTTAGTTTGTTTTTATTTTGTACATATGCATGAGTTTTGTATTTTTGTTTTGACTCTGACAATTGTCAAAAATGAGCAATAAAGGCATGAAGCCTACAGAGGCAGAAGAGTAGCAGACTGTGTATAAAGGCATTTTGCAATGAGGCCTTATAAGAAGAGTAGAGTTATGCCTGATTTTTGAAGATAATGAAAGCAGGTCTATGTTTTTGGTATAGTCTCATTATAAATGGATGAGCCATGATGTTTTTGGCATGATTTCCATATGAACCTTTACCCTCTAAGAATATTTTTGAATTTTTAGAGGGTAGTGTTTATATGGAAGTTATTATTTAAAGCATATTTTTAGAGACAAGTATTTTTTTTGACTCCCAAGGCCCAATGGATAAGACTCTGATTTTGTTGGCTTTGTAAGCAAATCCACCCAGGAGGCACCAGAATGTAGGCCCAAAATGGCCACATACTTAGGAAAATTTTGTAAATTTTGCCTAAGTCATAAATTCCTCATTCCACACACCTTACAATGTATTTTGGAGCGGATCCACAATAGAAGCCACGAGCCCACCCAAAACTTAGTAAATTTTCATGCTTTGAGTAGTTTCGGAAGACTTCTTTTGTTTTTGGCTCCGGACTAGCAACGCATCCCGAATCCATAAAATATTTTGTTAAAGGATGACAATAGCAAAAAAAAGGTGTGGATTGGTGACCACATGATATTTTGAATATCCACGAGCTACTAAGTTTTGGAGTGCATGATTCCAGAGAACACACAAAATATTTTTACCCGAAATGGTGATGAGGTAGAATGTTGTAAACATAGTAGAGGCGGATTGGCAACAATGGGTATTTTTGACTAACTCTTTTTTAGAATGGTGATAAGTAGTGTTTTACTCTAAAGATAGCGTAGAATGGAAGAAGAGTCATTTTACATTGTGACGGGTCCGAAACGATGGTCATACACCAATGCACTTGCCCAACCTAGAATGGAATCTGCAAAAGTTTTTAAGAAGAGATGACATCATCGATATTTTTGTGTAGATTGACGAATGCTTTGTGGACGATGAGGAAACTTGAAGAATAAAGAGCAGATTTGATCCCGCTTAGCCTTCAAGGCATTTCAAAGTCGGATTGGTGTTCCATAGTTTCTAAGATATAAAGGATGATGTCATCAATGTTTCAAAGTGAAATGGTGTTATGTTCTCCTCGCCATTATAATAAGCTTATATCAGAATGAATCATAGCCATACAATGGGGGATATCAATGGTGGGAATTATGTCAAAGAATATGAGGTATTTAAATATATTTCTTCACCAAAGTTGTAACAGACAGTTGGAGAGGAAACTAAAGTGTCGAGGGTTTTCAATAAGACAAGAACCAAAGGTGGTTATAGATCAACAGTGGTAGATGGCTTCCAAGAAGGATCAACGATAATGCATGGTCTCCAACAACCTGAACTCTAGTTTGTGCAAAGTGACCAACAAGTTGTAGGGGCCCCGATCTTCCATGGCGGTCCACCTACAATGGTTTCCTGGAGGGCATACCAGTAAGAAAATGCCAGTAAGAACTCTCTGTTGCGCTATCAAAAAATTGATCTTTGTAATGTTCTTGATAATTTTAATTTTGCAAAACTATAAGTAGAGGTTGAACCCTCATTTTTAAAGGGTCATCTCTAGCGTGTTTTCCTATGCTACTATAAATATTCCCAAGAGCTAATGGAAGGAGCATTACATTGATCTTCGCCTCAAAATTTGTATCTTCGTGCTTGATATCAGAGGTTCAAATTATTTAGCTACATTTATGTGAATACTTAAGTGGTTAGTTTGTGCCAAATAATGGATTACTAGTTGTTAAAGTAATTGAAATCTGCTTCTAAGATTGATATTTATTGTTAGAAAGTGTATTTCTATAAAATCTAGATATTGGTGAATTCTGTTATTTGGATTATCATTGTCTGGATATTGAAATCTATCTCTATAATATTTCTCTACTATGCATTAATGAATGGAGAATCATACAATTTGAGATAATTTTGGTCTGAGTTATGTGTATTTGGGTTAGTTTTTCGGAGATTTTTATTGTGGTGCAATGTTGTTAGCCTATCCATCCACTATTTTTCACATTTCTCTAACCCTAACCTTTTCTTACCCTAATCTTCAAACCCTAAGTGAGAATAATGGTGTCAACATCCTATTTAAGTTGACAAAGAACCATCCTACTCTAGAGGTTGGATCAGAAAACTCTATTTTGGTCCATCCGACGTTGAGTGTTGAGTTGTAGCTATCGGGTGCAAGCTTGGACAAGAAGTAGGAATATAGACAATCACAGTATTGAGTAAAACTCGATGCAATTCAGTGCCCAATAGGTCCTAATTTTTTAGCATGTAAAACCAAGATAAAAGCAATAATTACTATAGAGGAAATGTGGGATTTAGTGGATGGCATTGATACAAGATGCACATCAATAGGAGTAGATCATAAAGTATGGGATAAAAAATAACAATCATCTTCTCATGTTGATTCTCCTAGCTACTTCTGATGAGATCCAGCCTCACATAAGTGAAGCTAAAAATGGTAAATATGCATGGAATGCACTTTATACCATTTTTGAAGGTAACAATAAATCAACTATTCTAAACCTTCAAACTCAACTTATACACTCCATATGAAGTCGGGAGAATTGGTAGAGCTATTTCTTTGTAGAGTTATAGAAATGAAGTCAAATCTGAATGCTTTAGGAGCCAAAGTAGAAGATACTCTTCTGACTTCAGTAATATTGAGGGCTCTTCCAAAATCCTATAAGATGTTAATTACATCTATTAATGTATCTCAAATAATTGTAACCTTTGTGGAGTTAGTGAATTTTCTTTAAAATGAGGAAGCAAATAAGCTCCAAAGTAATGAATTGTCAAATAATGCACTTTTCACAAAAAAATAGGGTGGCAAAAAGAAAGGTAACTTTCAAAATGGAGGATCATCTTCATGATCAAGAGATAAGGGTAAGAAACCTCAATCTCAAGGGAAGTATTGTACACATTGCAAAATAGAATACCATGACATCAATCAGTGTTGGTTTAAAAATAAACAAAACAAGAAGGGCAAAACTAAGCCAAAAATAACTATAGACAACAAATAGGACATGTTGTTATTAAAAATTCTAATTCTGACACAAAAAGAGTACACAAAGTGCTCATGACCCATACAACTTCTACATTGAAGGATTCTATTTGGTACATTAGTTCAAGTGCTAGCAAAAACATGACTGGTGACAAGCAATTATTTGAGATATTTGTGACAAGAGAAGGCAAGCCAATAACAATTGTTGATAATAAGACCTATCATGTCAAGGGAGAAGGCAATGTCACTGTTTCCATTCCAAATGGAAATTTTCATATTCACAATGTTCTTTATGTTCTAGGATTGACAAACAACTTTTTGTCAATTCCACAAATCCTAGATAAAAATATGGTTCTCAATTTCAAAGTGGAAAATGGACTAAAACGTTGCTATATCACCAAGAAGGGTAAACACAGCAATCGGTTCTTACAAGCATGGCTTTTTCACACTAGATGTTGTTTCAATAGCTCATGTTGCCATGGAGATCAACATTAGGGAGGCCACTTCTAATTGGAATAAGATATTTAGGCATATTAGTAAAGAGTATTTACTTGAGCTAAGTAAATCTCAAATGGTGAAGGGACTTCCCACAGTTTCATCTACATTGCCAATTTTCTTGAATTGCTTAGTAGGGAAGCAACGCCAAGCACCATTCAAAGCTAGCTCTTCTAGATCTAAAATACCATTGGAGTTAGTGCACAGTGATTTATGCAGTCCCATACCACCAAGTTTTTAAGGAAAAATGTGTTATCAATTATTTGTAGACGATCACTCACGAAAGATGTGGGTCTTATTTCTTTAACTAAAATTTAAAAAAAAATTCTACTTTTAGCAGTTCAAGCAACTAGTTGAGAAAGAGTCTGGATGCTACATAAAGACCCTCCACTCAGATTTATGGAGGGAATATACCTCAAATTAATTCTCTTCATTTATAAAAATAGATGGGATCAAAATATAGCTAGCCACAACCTATTCTCCACAACAAAATAGAGTTGTTGAAAGGAGAAATCGTTCCATCATGGAAATGGTTTGCAGTATGCTTAAGGGTGCAAATATTGAGCAAAACTATTGGGAAGAAGCTATCACAATATAAATATATCTTTTGAATAGGGCACCCACAAAGGACCTTAAATATATAACTCTATAAGAAGCATGGAGTGGCAAGAAGCCCTCCATCTCTCATCTAGATTTTTTGGGTGTAAGGAATTTATGCATATGCCTAAAGAAAAGAGAAATAAACTAGATGAGAAAACCTTAAAGTGTATTTTCCTTGGCTATGATGAATATTCTAATGGGTATCTATTGTATTACCCTAGAAAAAATAAAATACATGTAAGTAGAGATGTGGTGTTCAATGAGGCTTTCACACCTAACATCACATCCTCAATATACCTGGAATATGAGGAGCCATAGAAATAAACTTCTCCACCTAAAAAAAAGGTACCAAAATGGTACAAAAGTATGGAAAGAGATTCAAAGTTGACCTCACCTCATAATATTACTCGGAATCATCCTCAAAATTACAGCATGTCTCAACAGAAGAGAGCAGAAGCATCACCAACCGTTGATGACCTTTGCCAACATTTTGAAGAGATTTCTGTAGACAGAGATATTGATAGTGGAGAAGACATGGATATTGATGATGATAGGGTTTATATATCTTCATATGATGAACATGAACCCACCATAGTCAAAGAAGCACTTAGTGATCCCTAGTGGAGGGCAGCTATGGATGTTGAATATAAAACTCTCATCAAGAAAAACACATGGAAGCTGGTTAATTTACCTTTAGGTAAGAAATTCATTGGCTATAAATGCATTTAAAAAATTAAATACAAATTATATGGAACCATTTACAAGCATAATACCCACATTGTGGTAAAGGGCTATGCTAAAAAGGAAGGCATCGATTTTGAAGAGACCTTTGCACCCACTGTAAGGATGACCACCATTCGTCTTCTTTATGCTATGGAAACATAGTACAGATGGAAACTTCATAAAATGGATGTAAATAGCACCTTCCTAAATGGTTATTTGAATAAGGAAGTATACATGACTCAACCATAAGTATTTTTTTAGGAATACCATGAGCAAAAAGTTTGCAAATTGGTTATATCCTTGTATAGATTGAAACAAGCCCCTAGAGCATGGTATATAAAGATAGACAATCACCTTCTACAACATGGATTTAAGAGAATGTAGCACAGGGGTGCAGTATTCCCAGGTGGGGAGGTGATATTTTAGGGCCAGGAATGATCAAAAGACAATTCCCCACTTGACTACCAAATCGTACAATCGTACCATCCTTCGAACTACCCCTTGCGATAGCTAAACAACTTGTACGGATGTCAAAGTCTCACACTGTACGGTTACAAATCATACAGGTACATGGGTTGTACACTTTTGCACTCATTAAAATTGATAGATTCAGTTTTGGAAGTTGTCGTACATAGTTTTGTAACTATTCAAGTCGATTTCCTCAAACTGCCAAATCGGGTAAGTCGATCTCTGTGGTTCAATTTGCCAAATCGGGTAAGTCGACTTTGTACGATTTGTACGGACTCTGGTGTACGATCGACAGAAAATGATGGTACATTCAGGTGCCAAATTAGATACTCTAATGCCTCAATCTCTCTCAGGGATATTTTGTAAGGTTTTACTATGCCAATTAATCCATTCTCCGGGTTGGACCAACCATCGCAAAGGAGCTTGGGAGAGATTCCATCTATCCAATTACATACAAAAATCATACAACAAGACTCATAACATCATTCTCCACATCTCCATGCTCATAGATCATCCCTCAAATTCCACCAGTGCTAACCTCTGTCAAGGAGTTGCAACAATGCATAAAACTAAGCTAAAACAATAACCAGAAAACACACATACATCAAGATTCCATTATAGATCATCAATCATCATTGCCAGGATCATACACGATGTGTAATGATGCAGTTCCATTCCATTATAGCATAATTTTCATTACAACAAGGTTATTCTATCAATCTCTTGCAATAACTCAGATATAAGTTAGCTATTACAACCAACAAGTACTCTATTCTACCTCTTAGCAACCAGACCTACAATTTTGAAAATGGGGCCTTATATAACATTGCCCAGGCCATTCCAAAGTGGTTCCTGAGGCAATTAGTTACTTACAACTACCCATGTACAACTGAATTCATTAATTTGGCCTTTTACTAAGTTTAACACCTTAGTTAGCAAATCTATGCGCCATTTCACTATGAAATTACATTTCCCATGCATTTGGATGAATTTCGGTGTGCCCTGTATGATTTGCTACTACCTTGTACGGTTTGTCCATCCAGTTGTATGGTTTGCCCCTACCTGTATGGTTTACAAAACTTGGGTAAACTATCACTTATGCCAAAACTATCAAAATTGAGCAAATCCCTTTTGATCACTTCTTCTTCTTTGGGAGGTGGATTTGTTGCCTACATCTGCCCTCCCCTTTACTTTGGTTGGTGTCCTCGCTGACTCATTCTGCTTCTTCCACTGTGCTTCATATTCTACCACTACAACCTCTAAGTCCTTAACTTGTGACTTATACATTTCTCATTCATTCTTCAACTTGGTTGCGTAGCTTCCCATATCTACTACTTTTGCTCCATGGAAGTTAGCCTTTTCCTCGATAGTCTTTAGGAACTCCATCATCTACTTTTCATAGTCTGAGGCACTCTTCTTCAACTTCTCCTTCCAGTGAGCTTCTACTCGAGCTACTGCCTGAAGTTCTTCATTATTTTTAGTAATGGTCTATAGGTGATGATTGATATCAACCTCCATAGCTCGAACACTATCTTCCTTAATTTTCAACTGAGCTTGCTTTTCTAGGACCATCTCATTCAATCTCTTATTGTCCTTTGTCAGCTCCTCCATCTGCTTGGCTTGGTTTACCATTTGCTCACTCTTCTCAACCAACTGAGCTATCATCTATTCTTCTTTGGCTTTGAGTTGTACCTCCAACTCCTTAATCCTATCCTCTACCATCTATGAGATCTATCACTTTTCCTCTTCAAGCATATTAATTCTAGCTTTAGACTCAGTTCTGATGCCTGATAGATCTCCCTCCAATTTCTTTATTTTCTCTTCCACCATAGTCCTACTTTTCTATAGTTCTTCTTCCATTATGGCCAATTCCTTTTGAGTGGCTATAGTTTCCTCCTTCTAAGCCTCCTTGAGCTGGTAGATTTGTTCCAATCCTATGCTCAACCACTCTATCTAGTGTGTTAGGAAGTTAAACTTCCTCAGGGTGATGGCCACTCCAGTAGCAACCCTCTTATATTCCAACTCTATCATATTTGTGGGGCAGGTCGGATGATTGACCCTATCCAAGTACATCCTTGGATCTCTCCTATAATTTTTTATCACCCCTTCAAGCAAGTCCTCTCTTCCCAACATTGTTGTTACCTCTTCCCTAGGTAACTTCCATGGATGTTGTGCATGAATATCCACAATTCTCCTTGTACGCTCTACACTACTCACCCATTCTATTATCTTTTCCAGCTCGAGGGACACTTGTTCTTCCCACAACTTCAATTCACCCACATGGCCAATACAAAATTCCAATATGGAACTATTAATAACATGGCCTAACTGAGAAAAGAAGTGTTCCACCTTATCCTCTATTCCACGTGCCTCCTCCTTAGTTGTAATTCTGTCGAACCGAGGTACTTCCAGAAGATAGTTGGATTGCATCCCATGTTGTTCTTCCTCTGTAGGAGTACGTACATCTTCTTCCTCCATATGGTGGCTAGAGCTTCCCCCAAGCTCCTGAAGTGCCCTCACTATATCTATCTTTTCTCGAGGTGGAGACTATTTTACAATTTTCTCCTCCTCACTATCTTCAATATTCACAATCTCCTCTTGAGATTGTTACTTCTCAACTTGTTCCTGGGCCTTTTCTGGTTTAGCAGAGCCCACCTATTGCTCTTATTTATTTTCCTGGGCCACTTCTTGTTCTATCTTGCCCACTTGTTGTTCTTCCATCACTTCTTCCTCCTGATCCTGTTGGGTATTCATTGTTGTGACCTATTCAACAACAAGTTCTTCTTTATCCTGTGATGCCTTCATATTCTCTGATGCATCTCTCTTACTTGAGCTTCCTCTCACAAACTTGTAATGAGGCTTCTTCTTGGGCTCTTCCTCCTAAGTAGTGGCTATTCCTTCTTGCCCTACCTCGAATCCTTTAAAAAATTTAGAAGCATCCATCTTCTCAAATTCTTGAAATATTGGTGGAGATGTCACTATTCTTTCTACCTCCACCCAACACAACTCATCCAGTTCCATCTCTTTCGAGTCCGACTATTCTTTTTCTTGTTTGTGCACCCTCGATGCAGTCTCTTCTCATACTTCTAGAACTAGTTTGCTAGCCATTCTTTCATATTGTCTCCTCATCATTATCTGAATTGGGCTTCCTTGCCTCCTCTCCCTTTCTCGAATGAGATGGCTACTCCTACTACCATTGCCTAGGTGCTTGCTATTCTAGCTCTAGTTCCAACCATCTAGGCCTTTTTCTCTGATGGTGTACATCCACATCTTCCTCTAGAGTAGTATCCTCTTGAGCTCTACTGGTCTATTGCTCGCTCCTCATTCGATATCTCTTTGGGGTCTCTTTTGCTATTGGTACTGACTTAGCCCACCTCAATATCATCGGTTGTCCTCTCCTAATTTCTTGAGGTGGCATCAATCCTGGAAAGTGGATCTCTACTTCTATGACCACATTTAATAATAATCCAATAGCATGGAAAGTCATTCCAAAGTTCTTCGACCTCTTTGTCAGTGCCTCATGCATTTTTCTTTCTAGAAAGGTACCCCAATCATACTGAATTCCCTTGGTGATACCCTCTACATACTGTGCTATCCACATTGGCATTTTTATGGCCCTTATATCTCCTATCAGTCGAGCCATGACTGTATTCATTGCACATGGCCAATGTTCCCCTTTCAACTAGCTCTATTTAATTTCATATGTTCCTGCACCTGAGATCTTTGCCTCAATCAGTGAAGTGACAGTGGTAAGGGTAGTGACGAGGTGGTATGCCTCTATTGGATCTACCAATATCTTTACTACCTCCATACCATCTTCTAGCAAGCCAAATGTCTTTCAAAATACCTCTACCAAAATATCCACTTTCACCGACCTCTTGCCCACATTGACATAGGCAGTTCGGGTTGTAGGGTTATACGCCTGAACTATCTACAATAGATAGTTATGGAAGAAGGATTTGTGAAATGGTGGAACTTGTGCAATTACTACTACATGAGCATCCTCGAACATCTTCCTCCAAGGATGATTCTTATTTCTTTCATCACTCCACCACTTCCTACAGGTATCTACCCCATGCTGTACAAATGTGATATTTGTGACCTCAACCTGTCCCTCTTCCTATCCACTACTCAGATTCTCCTCCTGATCTAGTAGGTGTACCTCACTTCTCATTTCCCTCCATGAGGTCCTTTCTTGTGCCATTCTTCCCTCTCTATGCCTTGGTGGTGTTCTTCTCAGATTAGCCCACCAATGTCTCTACCCCCTCCATGGCCTATATCCTCCTCTCCTCCAAGGATGATTACCATGCCAATCATGGGACTAAAACTACCACCCTTGGTGTTGCCATGGGTATGCTTCTCTCTCATGCAAGGGACCTGGTGACCTCTCCACCCTATTGGCTACAATCCACCTTAACCGGCATCCAAACTCTTCTATTGAGATCATTCCTCCAACATCTCACCGATTAACTTGACATCCACTCATTCACCATTTCTACAATCGAAAGTGTATCTGAATCATACAAATTACTATAAAATCATACAATGTATAGTCCTTTGTACCCTTGTACGGTTCTTACCTTCCCAGCCACTTCTAGATCGTACACTATTTTTTTCCCACAGTTCGATTTCTAACCCGTTAGTCTTCAAACCATCCTATCTCCACCAAATCGTACATCCACAACCTAAAATCATATAGTACGATAGTACTCCATACGATGTTGCTTTTTGACTACCTTCTCCTTTGGAATTCCGTACACTTCTGTATGATTTCGTATGATTTGCTAAAAACTGCCAAAATGGCCTAAAAACTACCAAGAACTATGCTAATTTTCTTTGAAATCGTACATTCTTTCCCAAAATCATACAGTACAATTTTTCAAACCCTAGGTTGTGAAAAATTCAAAATTTTGGTCTCCTTTGTCGAATCTTTCACCAACCCAATTGTCGAATTGCCCCGTTCCTCCTTTCCAGTCTTTCTCGGGAGCAATTTTCCAACTCCTTCACCTCTAGCACAATTTATTTCTCTTTGATGAATTTTTGGTTGTACTTTGATGGCTTGTACGGATTTATTTTTCCCTTCTCTTCTTTTTCTAGCTTTCTTTTTCGATTCTTCTATTTCTAGGGTTTAACTCTCCACTTTCCTTGCAATTTCCATCTCCCAACTTCAATTTCTCACTTCCACAAACCCTAACCTACCATTTTTTGCCTTTGGGTCCATACTTAGATATTTTATCCATCTATTCTTTGTATTTCTTATTAAACTTTGAATTTTCCCTTTTTAATGGAGTAAAACCCTAATTTCTCTTCTTCCTTCTCGAGTTAATTTATGAAAATGAAAAGTACTCCTTGGTGCTAATTAAAATGGGTCCTTCTAATTGCAGATTGTTGATGAAATTTGGCTGCCCATATAGTCTTCTCCATTCAATTGCATGCTTTCCACCTTCATCCTCCTAAAAATTCAAATTCTCACTTGTACGATTTAATGAAATTGCAAGTCCTACCTTCTATTTAAAGCATTTCAAAAACCCTAACTAAACCCTAAATTGTGCCACTTTGCACATTTTCCCTCCATATTGCATGGATGATTGACAACTCAACAATTTTTTGAAATTTCATCTTTTTCCCCCTTTTTCCTCCAACCGCTGCTTTCTCCCATGCATGCCGCATTAAATGGGTAGTTGAAAATCGTACAACATGCTTGAAATCATACAGTGTATGATCCAAATCGTACAACATGTCATTTTGTATGATTTCCCATGTCCTTATGTCGATTTTGCTTGTACGATCCCATAATTTGTACGATTTCATCCTCAATTTTTTTGTACGATCTTTATACTTAGAGAATTTTTCAAATTTTCTCTCTCTGAAGAGGCCATCATTTCCGGTTTTCAACCACTTCCTTCTTAATTGCGTCCCGAGGGATTTTCACAACTAAGGCACTTTATTTTCATTTTTTTTTTTTCAATCCTAATCTATTTACACTTACCTTCTAGGCAATCGTACAGTGACATTCACTTGTACGATTCCATCAAATTCTTCTCTTGGGGATTCAACTACAATATTTAAAGTGGTTGTGTCACCTATTGGTATTTGTTCCCTAGGCCGATTCATCTCCACTTGTGATGTTACCAAATTCCTTGGCCTTCTTCTTCCATGTGTACAATTTGGAATTGTACAATTGCAAGCTGGAGTATCTTCACCTGGTGTCCTTTCCCCTTGCTGCACAGGTGATTGATCCCTTGGTAGCGGTGTCCTTACCACTCTACTATCATTCGAGCGACTTCTCCACCTATCCCCTCAGATCAATTCTAGCTCCAGACTTGGTGATCGGGTTCTCAGTTGTCCCTAGTTTCTTTCATCTACAAATTATGCTCTTCCCCTACCAGTAAGGCCTCTTCCATGCGAGTGTCTCCCCCATCCTATTCCTCTTGGTATTGGGTTTCTCTGCATGAATGGTGATTCCTCCCTTCTCTAGAGTAATCCTCTACCACCCATCCCTCATTGAGATGGTTGTCCCCATGTACATTGCCTTATGGGATTTGGTAACATTCCCCTAATTCCTAGTAATCCTCATAGATTCCTTGTCTAGTTCATACAAGCTAAGGGTGTATCTCCTGGCCATCTAGGAGTAGGGGGTCAGAATCTTCCTCACCCTCTTCCTCCTCTAATTGTAACATCACCTCATCTTTGTTCATTTTGTAGTTGAATACCTCCCCCCTTCCTGGCTGAAGTCTTAGGGGTCTTTCTCTATTTCTTCTTCCCATTGTTTGGGTATCAAGAGTTATCTCTACCAACTCGATATTGGCTAGTGGACTTCTACTTCTTCTTCCACTTGGTGACAATTATCATAGTGCTCTGATTCTCTGATCCACATGAGCTAGGTGACATCTCCATATTCTTTCTTCAAAGTTTCTTTGTGGTGATGATGTTGCCAAAACTTCTCTATAGGCATCAGAAAAGTCCATCTCAGAACTTGAATGAGTCTGATTCTCTTCTCTCTATTCCACCCAATTGGTTGGAAAATTCATCCTTCTCTCCAATATTCGTACTTCTCTCTATTGTCTTCACAACTATCGATAGGCTATTATATAATCTTGTGGTCCAAGGTTGGTTTGAAGTCCTTGCATTCTCCCCACTTGTCATTGTGTCATTGTAACTGTTGGAGAATCATGATTACCTTGAGGGTTCTGAGGGTTCTCTAGGTGATTATCTTCATCACTACTTCCTGTACTAGGTTCCATTACGAGCCAAGGCATACCTTCACTACTGGAGTCTATCAAATCCAATAGTGTGTTACCTTGTGGTTCGGGTGATGTAGTTGCCTCTTCAATATCTCACCATAGTATCTCTACATCTTCGTTTGTCATAGGTGGGTCACTTGGTGGTACTTGTGAGCTTGTGTTGGCACCCTCATTTCCTCCACCACTTCTCGAAGTTAACTCCTTCCACCTCTTCCAGTTCCCTTTCATCTTCTTGTAGCCTAGCTACCCTTTGTTCTTCCAACCTACGTATCATGCCATCCAACTCCTGGATGATTTGCTCTCTCAACATTGCATTATGACCTCTCAACATTTGATATTCTTCTTGCAATTGTTGAGTCTAGACCCACATTCTTTGTTGTAACAGCCCTATCTAAGCCAATGGAGTAAGTCCAGCCAATTCTTGATCAATGGTCTCATTCCCTTCTTCCTCTAGAACTTCCATTTCAAATGTGTCCACTCTATCTTCATATCGTACTGTTAGTCGTATCCTTCTTCGACCTTCCCTTTGTTGGGGTAGTTCTCTCCGTTCTACCTAGAGGATACATCCTATTTTTGGGTAATAGTACTATCTCCTGATGTTCTCTTCTATTTGGGGGAATCCGTTCCCCATCTTCTTCTTCAACTCTTTTAGTTCCATCAACAAATCTGACATGTACTCGTAATCTTCTTCTTTCTTCGGGTCGAGGTACCAACTCTTGTTGTTCTATGGTTGGTCGTAGTTCCTCCCCTTCTAAAAATAAGTGTGTGAGACTTATGTCAGGCTCTTCCTATGATGGATCTGACTCATTCTGAGCTTCATCTTGGGTTTTCGCTCATCTTCATCATTCCACTTCTTCTGAAGCAATGAATAAACATTGTACCTTGTAAGGCTTCAACTTTGAGCCATTTACAGTATCGAGCACCTCTATCCCATTCAAGTTCTACAACTTGACTGCTCCATTATCCATTACTTCAACTACTTTATAAGGACCAAGCCATAACATCTTCAACTTACCTGACTTGATTTCCCTCTTTCCATTAAACTTTAGAACTAAGTCACCCGGACTAAGTTCCAACTTCCTCAAATGTTTGTCATGCCATGCCTTCCATATTTTTTGAGCTATCTCAATTGCCCATTGTGCCATGAATCTTCATTCATCTAACTTAATCAGTGTTATCAATCGCTCTTCCAAACTTTCTTGATCACCCAAGCGATGCTCTACCATGACTCTCAAACTTGGTATCAAGAATTCGATTGGTACCATTGCTTCCTATCCATACATTAATTGGAAAGGTGTATGTTCCATTGTAGGTTTAAAATTTGTTCTATATACCCATAAAATGGATGGTAGCCTTTCCTCCCAGTCTGCTCCCTCTATCCCATAGGTTTTATACAGAGTAGAAACTAGGACTTTATTCATTGCCTCCACCTACCCATTCGCTCTAGGATAATACAGACTAGACAATGAGTGTAAAATATTGAACTCTATTGTCAACATCTTGATAATATCATTAACAAAGTGTCCTCCTCGATCACTTGTTATCCATAGTAGAATACCAAACCTTGTGATTACCTATTCGTACAAGAATCTCATTGTACTCTTCATTGAATTATCAGGTAATGCTCTCGCTTCCACCCATTTTATTAGGTATTCTATTGCTACTACGATGTATCTACACTTCCTCCATCGAGATGTCTTTAATGGGCCTACGAAGTCCAATCCCCATCATTCAAATAACTCTTGTGGTTGTGATGGGTGTAAGGGCATAAAGTCCCTCTTTACTAGCTTTCCTGCTCTTTGGCAAGTGTCGCATGCTTTCACATGCTCCTTTGCATCATTATACACTATGGGCCACCATAGCCCTACTAGCAATACCTTCCTAGTAGTCACATCTGGTCCCATATGCCCTCCTGCTAAGCCTGCGTGAGCTTCCTTCAATGCTACTTTGACTTCTTCATCCATCACACATCTTCGTAAGACACCATCACTTCCCATTTTATACAGTAATCCTGCTATTATCTAGAAAGGTGTTGACTTCATTATTATTTTCTTCTTCTCAATTATCATCATTTCCTATGGCAACTCTCCTATGGATAGGTATTGGCCAACCAACTTGTACCATGATGGAACAACGTTGATGGTGAACAATTGTGCATCTAGAAATTCATCAAGAACTCTAGTTCCTATAGGTTCTCCTGATCATATCCGAGACAACTAGTCTGCAATCACATGCTTCTTACCAAGCCTCACCACTACTCGAAATACAAACTCCTGAAGGGTGACGAGCCACCTACTGACTCATCCTTGTATCACCGACTTATTTATCAAGTACAACAATGCTTGGTGATCGACATAGAAGGCAAAGGGATTCACCAATAGGTAATGCCTAAACTTTTGAACTGCATATACCATTCCCAAAGCTTCTCTTTCTGTTGTACTATAATTCCTCTCTAGCCTTGACAAAAGGTGACTAGCAAAGAAAATAGGTTGATCTAGCCTAAATTGTCCTTCTTGTGCTAAGGCACATCCAATTGCAAAATTGGAAGCATCAATGTGGACATGGAATTCCTTATCCCAATTTGGAAACACCAAAATTGGACTACTCACAAGCTTAGCCTTTAGCTCCTCAAAGGCTCCTTGGTGCTCCTCCATCCATCTGAAAGGAACATTATTTTTCATCAAGGAATCGAGTGGGTAGGATACATGTGCATAATTCTTGATAAACCTTCGGTAGTACCCTATCGATCCAAGGAAGGTTTTTAGTGAACTCACATCAAATGGTTCCTCCATGTGTAATATCACATGGATCTTATCAGGATCTGTCTTCAATCCTTCACTACACACAATATGTCCCAACAGTTTCCCATATGGTACCATCAAAAAGCATTTCATTGGATTTAATGATATCTGTGCATTTTTGCACCTACTCATACATTCACTAAGGGTAGGAAGATGTTCCTTGATCTTCTCATAAATGGACCAATCATCCAAAAATGCTTTAAAATTCCCTATTGCCAATTGATCAAATATATACAGTATGATGCGCTGGAATGTAGTTGGGGCGTTACAGAGCCCGAATGGCATTCGATTGTATGCATAGATGCCATTCTCCACAATGAATGTGGTCTTCAACTTATCCTCCTCGGCTATACTAATTTGATTGTATCCCGAGAACCCATCCAAAAATGAATAAATCTCATGTCCTGCGACTTCTTCCAAGATAGAATCTATGAAGGGAATGGGGAAGGGATCCTTAATAGTTACAATGTTTAGACTCCTAAAGTCCACGCATATTCTGATCTTGTCTACTTCCTTCTTCAAGGTGATCACTATGGGTGAAACCCATTCACTATTTGTCACTCTGAAGATAATTCCTGCTTCCAACATCTTTTCTATCTCTGCATTTACTAATGCCACATATTTTGGGTTCATCCTATATGGTCTCCTTCTCACAGGTTGAGCTCCAGGCATTAGGGTAATCTTGTGGACACACAATTCTGGTGGTACTCCTTTCAGGTCCTTATATGTCCATGCAAAGACATCCTTATATTCCAAGAATATCTTAAAAGCTATCGCTTTCAGTACATGATTCCAATCATCACCATAGTGAATCATCCTAGGTTCTTCCTCTATTCCTAGATTGATGTCCACTATCCGAGGTCCTTCATATTTGATATTTTCTGGTTCACTTGTAGCTTTCTCTACATTCTCTGGGTGTGTCGGTCTTGTATCAATCTCTGCATCGCCTACTGTATACTCTGCAAAACTTTTTAGAAATGTCCATTTCTCTTCTGCTTCCTTCTTAGGTTCTTGGCTAACTTCTGGTTTGTCTTGTTTTTCCTTGATCTCCTCTGATTCAATACAGAGGCAGTTGGGCTGAAAAATTTTGTACTCCTCCATTTTCCAATGAAGAAGTCCGCTATCAGATCGAGCTTCATCTTCGCTACATTCTTCTAGGTACAACATTCCTTCTCCATCAGGTTCATGCCCTTCATCCTCTGAGGAATTTTTTGATTCATCCATCATAGCTACATCCTCACTAACTCTTTGATTAGCTAGATTAATCATGTATTTGTGTTGTCCCTTCTTAAAAGTGATCTGATTCTTCCCCCAGTTGTGATTGACTTTGGCTACTCGTAGCCAACCTCTCCCCAAGAGAGCATCGTATGCAGGTTTCTGCATTGTAATCACAATAAAATCTAAGACAAATTCTTGTTCAGCTATCACCACTTGTTGTGCGGTCAAGACTCCCTTTGTCTCGATGCCATTATGATCAGCACCATATAATCGGAAGCTCGGTGCCCATAGAGATGGAGCACCAATTTCTAGCCATGTTCTTTCAGGTAACACATTGATGTTGGATCCTCCATCCATAATAACTTGTGTCAACTTGTGCCCTAGGATCTCCATATGAACTAATGCAGGTTTCTTTCCTACATCGATCATTAATATGGTTGGATCCATGAACTGATCCTTTCGCTCCTTCTCCTAAATCGGTTGGCTCTACACTTCCATCACCTTATGCGGTTGTATTTCTTCCACCATTGCTTTCTGCAATGCTGGAATAGCTTCCAATAGGTTTGATACTTTAACTTCCACTATGGTATCCAAAACCTGTGCTACCAGATTTTGCACAACTATCTCCTGATCTGATGGTTTCCTTAGTTCCTTACCAGTTGTTGACTCTACTTGCTTAGTCTTTTCAGCTTCCTCTTGCAATATTTTCTTTGCTACTTGCCAGCATTGCTTTTCCTTTGTTGGCTCTGGATACTTATCCTTCTTAGCCTGATTCCTTATCATGGCTAAAACTTCTTGGGTATCCTCCTTAACTTGAGGAACCTCTATGTCCAAATAACTAACATTCTATGGGTTACTCGAACTCACCTATTTTGGACAATTCTCTTCTTTGTGGTTCCTCGGACCACACCATCTACACATATGTGTAGTGCTTGCTTGTGGTGTTTCTTGCCTCTGAGGTGCAGGATAATTTTTTGCAAAATGCCCCCATTCCTGGAAATTGTGACACTGTATGATCGGTCTTCCTTTCGAGTCATACTGCAAATGACTTTGTCCTCCTTGTTGATTACCTTGATTCGGTCTTCCACCTCATCTATTATTTCTATAACCACCACTCATTGCTTGTTGCCCGCTTCCTTGGGCCTTCGGTTTCTCTTCTTACTCTTGGATTGACAATACTTGTGGGCGTACTCTTGCATTATATGGGCATAACATTACTTCATGCCCCATCACATTACAAATGTGGCAATAGTCATTCCTTGGACACTTCACATTTGTATGGCCTTCTATTTTGCATTATGTGCACCACATATCATTTATGTCTGGTTTGATATTTTGTTCTTTTATTAGTTTATCAAACTCCTTGTGAAATGATGCTACTATCCATTGTATAGTGTCGTCTTCTCCACTATCTGAATCATTCGACTTGGGATGAGATAAAATTCTTGTATACATTTGTTTTGATTCACTCTCAAAATTCTTTGCATGCTTCAATGCTTCTTCATATGTTTTTGATGGTACTACCTTCATATTTTTCTTATACTTTGGAAGTAATCCATCTACAAACCACCACTTTACTAGAACATCTACCAGAGGCATCTGCATCTTATCGACTAATTGCTTTAGTCTACGGTTATAGGACTTCACATCTTCATCAAATTTTTGCTTTGTCACGCAAAGTTCTATCACAATGTCTCCATCATCCTTCAAAGGTCAAAATTCTTCGATGAACTTCTCCTTTATCTGATTCCAAGTCTAAAAATCTATGGTATTTTCTCTCTTCAAATACCAATCAATTGCCAATCCTCTCAAGGTAGCAGGAAATAGAATTACCCAATCCTCTGGTCTATCCACTCCATTTGCTCTCCAAATGGTTATGCAAGTTCCTATGTGCCATGTGGGGTCTTCCTTACCCTCACCTAAAAATGGTGGACATCTCTATTTGGCTGCCCTATTAGCCATCTTAGGAGAGTCATCACTCTCACTTGAGGTGTCTCATGGAATCTCTGACTGATTCCTCCTTGGGGGTGTCTTACTCCCATTGTCATCAGAAGTGTCAATTTGAGGTATCTTATTTTGTCCCACCACTCGGTGACCAAACTCTCATGCATCTTCACTTAGTGACCTCCTTCACTGATGTGAGGGAGATGGTCTTGGTCTTTCCTCCTGAGACCTCGCATCCTGTTGCTCTGGTGCCTGACTCCCATCCTCCGCACTCCCTTGCAACCCTTCTACCACTTTCTCAGGTGTCACCATCCACTCTCCATCCTCTTGCACTTTTCCTTTGTCAACCCTTGCCTCTACGCTTGGTGGTTCTACTTCCTCATCTTCCATCTCTATCAACAATGCCTCAAAGTCTCCTTCTTCTGATGTCCAGACTTGCTCTATTTTTGGTTCGTGAGTACTCCAGTCTGAGTTACTTGTGTTTTCTCTCTGAGAAATCCTTATGCTCCTTCTTACTAGGATGTTTTCTCATGCTTCTCATCTCCCATGGTTTCGTGCACTGGTGTCTATCATTCACCTCCAACTTGTAGTATCACACTTCATCAATTTGACCCATTTTAACAAAAATGCCAGATTCGATAAGGCAATGGTGCCAAATGTAGCATAGGGGTGTAGTATTCCTAGGTGGGGAGGTGATATTTTAGGGCCAGGAATGATCAAAAGACAATTCCCCACTTGACTACCAAATCGTACAATCGTACCATCCTCCAAACTACCCCTTGCGACAGCTAAACAACTTGTACGGATGTCAAAGTCTCACACTGTACGGTTAAAAATCATACAGGTACATGGATTGTATACTTTTGCACTCAGTCAAACTGATAGATTCAATTTTGGAAGCTATCGTACACAATTTTGTAACTATTCAAGTCGATTTCCTCAAACTGCCAAATCGGGTAAGTCGATCTCTGTGGTTCAATCTGCCAAATCGGGTAAGTCAACTTTGTACGATTTGTACGGACTCTGGTGTACGATCGACAAAAATTGATGGTACATTCAGGTGCCAAATTAGATACTCTAATACCTCAATCTCTCTCAGGGATATTTTGTAAGGTTTTACTATGCCAATTAATCCATTCTCCAGGTTGGACCAACCATCGCAAAGGAGCTTGGGAGAGATTCCATCTATCCAATTACATACAGAAATCATACAACAAGACTCATAACATCATTCTCCACATCGCCATGCTCACATATCATCCCTCAGATTCCACCAATGCTAACCTCTATCAAGGAGTTGCAACAATGCATAAAACTAAGCTAAAACAATAACTAGAAAACACACATACATCAAGATTCCATTATAGATCATCAATCATCATTGCCAGGATCATACATGATGTGTAATGATGTAGTTCCATTCCATTATAGCATAATTTTCATTACAACAAGGTTATTCTATCAATCTCTTGCAATAACTCAGATATAAGTTAGCTATTACAACCAACAAGTACTCTATTCTACCTCTTAGCAACCAGACCTACAATTTTGAAAATGGGGCCTTATATAACATTTCCCAAGCCATTCCAAAGTGGTTCCTGAGGCAATTAGTTACTTACAACTACCCATGTACAACTGAATTCATTAATTTGACCTTTTACTAAGTTTAACACCTTAGTTAGCAAATCTATGCGCCATTTCACTATGAAATTACATTTCCCATGCATTTGGATGAATTTCGGTGCACCCTGTATGATTTTCTACTGCCTTGTATGGTTTTTCCATCCAGTTGTATGGTTTGCCCCTACCTGTACGGTTTACAAAACTTGGGCAAACTATCACTTATGCCAAAACTATCAAAATTGAGCAAATCCCTTTTGATCACTTCTTCTTCTAGGAGGTGGATTTGCTACCTACAAATAAGTCCTTTAGCTGCAAATCTCTATGTTAAGAATATTGGTTCTAATATAGTGATACTTTTACTCTATGTGGATGATTTTATCATAACCAGCAACTCAGAGACATTGATAGATGTCATGAAGAATGAATTGAGAGAGTCATTTGATATGACATATTTGGGACTTCTCCACTATTATCTTGGTCTGTACATTAAATAGAAAAATAATTACCTAAGGGTGACTCAAAATAAGTACACCAAGACACTGATCAAAAAGTATTGTATGACTGATTGTAATACAAAAGCAACACCGATGGAACAAGGGCTTCAGTTGTCATGATACAATGATTCACCTCAAGTAGATGGTACTCTTTATCATCAAATTATTGGAAGCCTTATAATCCTGATAAACACTAGATCAGATATCACATTTATTATGAATTATCTTTCTTGGTTCATGCAAGAACCAAAATTTACTCACTAAAAAATAGTAAAGTGTGTTCTCCCACTATATTCATGGTAATGTGGAGTATGGTTTAGAGTATAAGAAGAATGGAAAATTCTTCTTACAAGGTTACAAACTCTGACTATGTTGGATCAGTAGATGACCAAAATTTGACATCTATATATGTTTTCACCTCGGATCCAGATCTATCTCATGGCACAACAAGAAGCAATAGGTAGTTGATATATCTTTAATAGAGGTAGAATATCGTGCAACACAAGATGCAGTGTGTGAAGAAATATGGTTGAGTTGCATCATAGCAAGTATGGGTTTACCCAAGAAACTTCTAATTCACTTGTACTACGACAACCAAGGTGTTTTGAACTTATTGAAGAATCTAGTTCACCATGAGCGCACCAAACATTTTGATACACAATGTCATTTCAATGAAGTTTCTAAAAACAACATCAATCTCCAATTCATTCCCACTGACAAACAGGTTGCAGATATCTTCACAAAGGTACTTTGACATGTCAAATTTAAGTTATTCAAAAGGACACTTTGTATTTCAAAATAATGTAATAAAGGGGGATATTAGGGTAAAAAGTAGTATTTACCTTTTTACCATTAGGTTATTACATTATTACCTAGTAGGTTAGATTGATTTAATTATATTTCTACATTTACCATTAAGATATTCATGTCAAATATCTTATGGTTGTCACACACTATTATTTAGATGTGATATATTTCATATTGTTAGTGATTCATAAGTTGTTAGTTGTTAGCATATAATCCTAGTGGGTAGCTACCTTTTAGGGGGGGCAACCTATTAGGCTATTCATAGCCTAAATATATTGTTATTTAAACTCATTTGCATATCAATATTTTACTAATGATTCAAGCCTAATTATCATTGCATATTGAATTTACCAATAGGTTGACTTTAATATTTTTTTATGAGAGCTTGGAGGAGGATATCCCATAAGGCTAGGCCATCATCTGCTCAAGTGTACATATATTATGTCCATTCCTTTGAACCTGACATAAGCCTCCTCATAAAATAATTAGGAGAGAGAAGGTTTCCATAGATCTTCAAGGAAGCATCCCAAGCAAAAAAATGTTATTCCACACCGAGAATCTTACAAAAAGAAGCCCCACCAAACCTCTTCTACCCTTCACATCATTAGCTCAAAATTTTCTACCTACAAAGCTTATGCCTATTTAAAATAACACTATGTTGGGTCCCTCCCCTTCATATCCTAATAAAAATGCATAGTGAATGCAACAAGATATGAGAATGAGAATTCACTAGCTAATTGAAGAAGTCATCAACATGAAGAGGAAGATATCAGATGGAGAAAAATCTACTGATTGGAAAAGCAATACACAACAACCTAGCATACAATTGCATGGAAGCAATGCATGGGAAGGAGATCAATCCTCCAACTCATATAAAGTGGATGACCATTTATTCTTAAAGATGAGAAATATCATTGCTAGTAGCTCTTTGTAGGAAAATAAGACTGTACAGCAGGTAGCCTCCCAGGTAGCAAAGTAGAGTCAAGGGTATATCGGTGCTACATCACCATCAATACCAGCCTTGATAGTGGTTGAAGTAGCCCCCGTAGCACAAATTCTCCAACATGATTTGTTCCTCCATCAACAAGGGGAGGAGTCAGCCTAGGAACCTAGATGTGAATCTAGATTGAACTCAAATAATATGGTAGCAGTTGAACCAATCCATTGTGTGTTGTATCATAAATATCTCTACCACTGCCTCATTAATAGTTCCCATATCCAAGAATAAACAAAGCATAAAGGTTGGATTTTGAATGAAACTATTATTACTCCAAAATATATGAGGTATGAGTGACAATGTAGGTTGACCCATACATAATATGATTAAGTTATCCCCCTTTTGAATAGGTTCCAACTAGAGCATTGGTCAAGGCATTAAGGATATTCATTGTGCAAATGACACGTGAACAAAATACGGAGCTACTAAAGCAAAGCATGAGACCTATCCAACAATATTGAGTTGAACACAAGGATTAGCTTAAATTTTGTGTCATTTGGTCTGGAAATTATAGATTCACTAGATAGGCTAAAAAAATTCTCTAGTTTAGGCATGTGAACCATGTCATAATTTTATGTAAATAAGCCAACAAGTAAATGTAAAATATGGCATTTACAGAGCCAAATGGTAATTGACATCATCTCAAGCCAGGACTACAGGGATCTACTTCCACTATTCTATCAATAATCAGCTATATGACTGAGGTTTCCATAACCAAATAAATAATAATTTCCCATATGGCCCCCCTTCCTTTGAAAAACATGTTCCCTTGTTCTCCTCTTTTCCCCTTTTTCTGTGTGTTTTTTTTTGTGACTCTGTAATCTCAATGGATAGCATCCCTAAAAATATCATGAGCTTGAAAAGCAAGTACATCTAGTCTCATGAATGCATCACTCCAGTTGAAGCAGAAAAGCAAGATTTGTATGTATGGTAAAAGGAATTCATACCAACCCAAATATCTCAAAGAAGGTGTTGTATCCTTGTGAACTAGGGTAATATCCCTATAAAATACCTCATGATTTGTATTGATAATTCATCAAACAATGGTTCAAGTAGCACGATTAGAAGTCCCCAAGAGGTATCCTGATAAATTGATAAAGTTATTGCTAGATTGTGTAAATAAGAGGGGCTATATCAAGAGAGATAAATGTATTCAACACTCTATCTATTCTTGAAATATCTTAGGGTAGTAACAAAGTATGTCAAATATAATGTGATTCATGGGGGTGTCTCATGGATTAGGAATATTGTCCTGTTTTTATCACAAAATATCCCTAGGGTTACCTTCCATTTTGTTTCTATGTTTGTTTGTCCCCTTCTCTCTTCCCTATCTTCCCTGTGTGCTAGTTGTTGCTAATTTTCTTGGCTAGTAGCACTGGTTTTCTTCCTGTGGTTGCCTCTTTTCCTCTTCCCTTATCCCTTATTCATTCTTATTATTATTTCTTAGGTCTTTATTTTTGTGTGCTTCTTCTTCTTCTCTTGCACCCTCTTCACCCTCTATCATCTGGTAGCCTTCCTTGGATACCTTTATCTTCAATTTATTCTTTTTTCTAGCCTCTATTCTTCCCTATCTATTTTTATTTTTGAATTATAGGCTTCATTGGGTTCCTCATTTCTATAGAGTGGAGAACCCCTATGAGTCACCAAGAGTGTGGATAATATTTTGCACTCCTTCACCCACTCTTCTTCACAAAGTATGATTCCTGAAGAAATGGATAAGTTTTGGGAGCTGAATTTTGCATTAATGGTTGGGAAAAATATGGAGATAGTTAGCACATGTAGCGGTAGTTGATGCATATGGGTGAAATATCTAGAATAACCAAGCAAATAAATAGTTCAAATTCCATCACAGGAGTTAAGTTTTGAATAGAGGGTAGAGAATTAATTAAGCGGGTGGTTAGACTTTACCTATGAGCAGAGAAATCCTAGAATCCTACCCACTAGCTAGGTGGGAACTTGTACCAATAAGGAGGTAAGAAATTTCCTAAAATGTCACTTGATAGATAGGTAGGAGCTTTGGCTAAATCAAGAGGATGGAGCTATCGTAGAATCCTCATCCTCGAGTTGAACAAAAACCTATGCCCATTGATGGGTGAAACTTTGGGATTTTGGAAGGGCAAAACTTTGGTAAACGTCCACCCTCCTTCATAATTCCACTATGGGTGGTAGGTTGTTGTTTGATAAGCAAGAAAGCAAGTGAAATGACCACCCAACACCACCCTCCCCCTACCATCATCAAAAATTTTAAAATGGGAGGCATTAATGACTCCAACTATCTAGTACAACCTATTCATGAACGCGGAGGTGGTGATTTGAAAGCACACAGCTCCCAACACAATCAAGTCCAATTATTCACCACCTACCTAAAGGATCATCAACTAATTGGAGGGGTAAAGTAGATGATAATTAAATAACTTGTTGGAAATGTTAGAATGATTGAAGGTCTAGATTCACACAAAAGTGTAGAAACCCCTTTTGGATGATTTTTTCTCTTGAATAGTTGTTGTGAACCCATCTGCTTTGGCACTATCTTCCTACCTAACACCATTAATGCATATAATTTAAATTTATTGTAATATTTCTATAAATACTAGGATGTTAGACGTCCTAGGTATGGCTCTTTGGCCATTACAATTCATATGTAAAGTTCCTCATCACTTAATGAATACAAGTATACTATTGTTTGATCTCTAATTTGGCCTTCACATATTTTTTGTTTGATTTGAATGCTTATTTCTACTTTGGCTATTTGAGTCAATCTCATTTAATTTTGTTGTTTGGATTTTGTGGGTTTTGCTTGGTGGTTCTAGAATTCGCATTGTCATTGGGTTGGGGTTTATTTCTACTAAATTTGGTCAATTTGGAGCACTTTAATTTTTAATCTTAGATTTCATGCACCCATCCACCAGTTCTAGAATTTTTCTTTTGACCCGTTGTGTTGAGTGCTAAATGAGGACCGAATTGATTGATTTGTTAAGTGGTATGCATATGTTTTTTATGGTAGTGTTGGACGTGCATGCATCTTGATACAACCATAACCTATCCTTTTTATTATTGGCCATGGCCCCCTTCTTATCTCTTTCTCATTCCCATTTTATCCCTTTCTCTTTAGGTGTAAGAAGCTATAACCTCCCTCTAGGAACCAACCTTCTCTGAAGATCGACCACCTTTCATCCCCCTTTATGCAGTGGTGGTCGTTTGATATTGGTATTGGTTCACATGGGTGTTGGATCTCCATCCAATCGTAATTTTGATTGCTCAACCATACCTAGTGTCTCATTCAGTATGCATTGAACATTATTAGTCCTTGAATGCTATAGGTATTTCAAGAGTTTTCTCTTTGACTATAGACATGTATTACACATTAAATAAAATTTTGATTCTTAGGAAAGACAAACTCATGAGTCACTATCACCATAAAGTGAATGATTTCCCCTGCTCATCCTATCATGCACATGAGCTAACCTTGAGAATTGGTAAAAGGACAAGCACAAAGCCAAAAGATAAAATTCTTCAAAAAAAGTGAGCAAATAAAAAGCTTAAATCCCTAGAATTCTCAAGTTCTTATATCATGGGGCTAACCTCCATCAGGTCTATAGACACCTTACTGGTAGTGTATTACACCCTACATGGTGACACATCTATCACATTAGCAACATTCTTTTGTACATACCTATGTATGCTTGCAAATGAGCTAACTTATCAACATAAGTCACAAATAATCATTCCAACCTCACTCAAAATTGGTAATGAACATTCACCGCACACACTTTGATCTCTAATAAACTTGAATAACTTGGCTGGTCTTAGCATATTTAAGTGCCTACATGATCAGTAGATGAGTTTGATTGATATCACTAGGGTGTTTGAGCTTCTTGAAATCACTCTCAAATTCTTCCTCCTAAGACACGTGAAAGCACAAGTCATGTCATCTTGACCTCTATAGTAACATACTTTTTGCAACACATTACACCGCATCCATTCACATCCATTTCACATGTATTTCAATATCATTGGGTCGACGTCCTTGATTAACTGATTAAAGTCATGAATAAAGATACATGTCTAAGCATTTTTTAAAATATATTCACAATTATATGCATAAATTCATTGCATCAATAAATATAAATACATTCAATCAATCATAAACATGTTGTAAACACATAACATCCATAAATTACATCATATCATATATTATAATTAATAAAATACATATTAGCCTCACCCACAGGTTACATATATTTGAGCTCTCAGACTCATCATCATCATCAAAACCCATACCAAGAACTACACAAAATGATACATCACTTTACACTCATACTCGATATCTGCTACTATCACTATCACCACTACCCTCAGCCCATCAAATAATAAAACAACTTGGGGATAATAAGGGTATCACATGTTCCTTGTTAATAAATAAATCACACAACCATCAACAACCCTAAGGAAAATCAAGGTATCACACCTTCCCCATCAATCAATCAATCATATAGCCATCCATAAAATTTGGGGTGATAAAGGTATCACACCTTCCCTCCTAATAAATCACTCAATCTATCAAAAAACTTGGATATTTTCAAGGTGTAACACCTTCCTCAACAATTAATCAAATCAATCAATCAAACAAACACAATGCAAAGTAGTTATTCAAGGTATTGCACCTCCCCTCCCAATCAATTACTCAATCCATTAAATAACTTGGTATGTTAAAGGTATCACACCTTTCCCAATAATAAATCAAATCCACCAATCTCGCAACAGTCTCAAGCAGTTAGTTAATCAACCACTTTGCCTCACCATCAAGAATTTGGTATGGTTTTGTCAATGCCAGCACACATTCAATCAACAACTCAGTTTCTAGGTTCAAAAGGTTGCATCCTTTTGTCAAATATTGCACCCTTTACCTCACATTTACATCTCACAATATAAAATATCTTAGGGGTGCCCAAGGTATTGTACCTACCCCATTAATCCAACAAACCATCAACTAACTTGGGGATATTTCAAGTATTACACCTTCCCCACCAATATAGCACACGACTCAATCAATCACATAAAACAACAATTAAACACTTAGGGATGCTCAAGGTATCACACCTTCTTCACTAATCAATCAAATTAATTCAAATGATCCATCAAACATGCAAAAAATCAAGCATTACCTTAGGATTTTTTAGGTATCACACCTTTCCCATCAATCACACCTTCCCCATCAGTCAAACACATAAATCATCAACACAACTTGGGGATGTTCAAGGAATCACACCTTCTACATCAGTCACATCATACAATAAATGCAACTTGAGGAAGTTTAATGTATCACACCTTCTCCACCAATCAATAAAAAGCTCAATCAATCAAGTACTTTACCTTGCCATCCAAATTTTGATGTGGTTTTATCAATGCCATTAAACATTCAATAAATAACTCAACTACTAGGTTCAAAATTTTGTGTTATTTTGTCAAAGTTTGTACCCTTTACCTTACATTCACATCTCACAACACATCAACTACCAAGTTCAAAATATTGCATCCTTTTGTCAAAGGTTGTGCCCTTTGCCTTGCATTCACATATCGCAATACATCAATTGCTAGGTTTAAAATATTATATCATTTTTTCAAATGTTGCACCCTTTACCTTTCTATCTCAACATTCACATTTCAATTGAAATACCCCAAAGGTACCAAACTTATTTAGTCACATTTCAATTCAAAAGGCCCTAAAGGCACCAAGATCATTTGGTCACATTTCAATTCAAAGATCCTAAAGGTACCAAACCTCTTGGTCATATTTAAATTTTAGTTCAAAAAGACTCTAAATATGTGAAACCCCTTTGGTCAAATTCACATTCCAATTCAAAAGGCTCCAAAGGCACCAAACCCCTTTGGTCACATTCCAATTCAAAAGTCTCCAAATGCACCAAAATCCTTTGGTCACATTCCAATTCAAAAGTCTCCAAAGGCACCAAACTCCTTTGGTCACATTCCAATTCAAAAGGCTCCAAAGGTACAAAACCTCTTTGGTCGCATTTCAATTCAAAAGACCCCAAAGGAACTAAGATCCTTTGGTCACATTTCAATTCAAAATGCCCCAAAGGTACCAAACTCCTTTGGTCACATTTCAATTTAAAGGGTCCCAAAGGTGCAAGACCCTGGTCACATTCCAGTTCAAAATCCCCAAAGGCACCAAACTCCTTTGGTCACATTTCAATTCACATGCTCCAAAGGCACCAAAATATTTGGTCACATTTCAATTCAAAAGACCCCAAAAGGCACCAAATCCCTTTGATCACATTCAAATTCTAGTTAAAAGGCTCCAAAGGCACCAAATCCCTTTGGTCACATTTTAATTCAAAAGGCACCAAACCCCTTTGGTCACATTCAAATTCTAGTTCAAAGGCTCCAAAGGCACCAAACTCCTTTGGTCACATTCCAGTTCAAAGGCCCCAAAGGCACCAAACCCCTTTGGTCACATTTCAATTCAAATGCTCCAAAGGTACCAAAACCCTTGATCACATTTCAACTCAAAGGATCCAAAGGATTCAAACCCCTTTGGTCACATGCAAATTCTTTTTTGAAGGCTCCAAAGGTACCAAAATCCTTTGGTCACATTCCAATTCAAAAAGCTTCAAAGGCACCAACCCCTTTGGTCAAATACCACTTTTAGTTCAAAGGCTCCAAAGGCACAAAACCCTTTTGGTAAAATACCACTTTTAGTTCAAAGGCTCCAAAGGCACCAAACCCCTTTGGTCACATTTTAATTTTCCCCAAAGGCACCACACCCCTTTGGTCACAGTCAAATTTTAGTTCAAAGACCCCAAAGGCACTAAGACCCTTTGGTCACATTTCAATTCAAAATTTTCCAAAGGTACCAAAATCCTTTGGTCATATTTCAATTCAAAAGGCCCCAAAGATACAAGACCCTTGGGTCACATTACAATTCAAAGACCCCAAAGGTACAAAATCCCTTGGTCACATTTAAATTTTAGTTCAAAAAGGCTCGAGAGGCACCAAACACATTTTCTCACATTCAAATTCCAGTTCAAAGACTCCAAAAGTACCAAAATCCTTTGGCCACATTCCAGTTCAAAATCCCCAAAGGCACCAAACCCCTTTGTTCATGTTTCAATTTAAATTCTCCAAAGGTACCAAACCCTTTGGTCACATTTCAATTCAAAAGTCACCAAAGGCACCAAACCCCTTTGGTCACATTCAAATTCTAGCTCAAATGTTCCAAAGGCACCAAACCCTTTTGGTCATATTTTAGTTCAAAAGGCACAAAACTTCTTTAGTCACATTCCATTTCAAAGGCCCCAAAGGCACCAAACCCCTTTGGTCATGTTTCAATTCAAATGCTCCAAAGGCACCAAACCCCTTATTTACATTTCAATTTAAAGGTCCTAAAGGAATCAAACCCCTTTGGTCATATGCAAATTCCCATTCAAAGGCTCCAAAGGCATGAAACTCCTTTGATCACATTCCAATTCAAAAAGCTTCAAAGGCACCAACCCCTTTGGTCAAATACCACTTTTAGTTCAAAGGCTCCAAAGGCACAAAACCCCTTTGGTCACATTTTAATTCAAAGGCCCCAAAGGCACCACACCCCTTTGGTCATACTCAAATTTTAATTCAAAGATCCCAAAGCCACTACATCCTCTTTTGGTCAATATTTTCATTCCAGCTCAAAGGCTCCAAAGGCACCAAAACCCTTTGGTCATATTTCAATTTAAAATCTCCAAAGGCACCCACCCCTTTTATCATATTTCAATTCCAATTCAAATGCCCCAAAGGCACCAAATCTCTTTGGTCACATTTCAATTCAAAAATACCCAAAGGCACCAAATATCTTTGGTCAAATTTTAATTCAAAGGCTCCAAAGACACCAAACCCCTTTGGTCACATCTCAATTCAAAAAGGCCCCAAAGGCACCAAACCCCTTTGGTCACATTTCAATTCTAGTTCAAATACCCCAAAAGCACCAAACTCCTTTGGTCACATTTCAATTCAAAAAGCCCCAAAGGCACCAAATCCCTTTGGTCACATTTAAAATAAAAGGCTCCAATGGAATCAAACCCCTTTGGTCACATTTAAATTCAAAAAGTCTCTAAAGGCACCAAACTCCTTTGGTCAATATTTTCTATTTCAATTCAAAAATGGCTCCAAAGGCACCAAACCCCTTTGGTCAACATTTTTCATTTTAGTTCAAAGGCTCCAAAGGCACCAAACCCCTTTGGTCACCATCTAGAATAGCTTTTCCTTTCCTACTTTAGCTTAGGATCTACTTTCTTGTCCTAGATTAGCTACACTAAAACCTCAAGTGAGCCTTGTATCTAGTGATCTACTCTAGTCACCTAGTGGTTGCAGCAATTGGTTATCCATGCAATCTGGTAGGATGAGAATATTACCATAAGGATACTCATCATCAATCATAAATTAGCACCTTTTAATCAATCATGTATAATTCATGTTTTTGTAATATATCTTTACCTTCATGTTCATAGATTATACTAGCTTAGAGCCCCATTCTACTCAAGCAAAAGCAAAGCCATAGATTAGAGACTCATTCTTCTTGGGAAAAAATAGAGATAGATTATATTTCCTTTCATGTTCATCATTTAGATTTGATAACAACCCCATTTCACTTGGGCAAAATCAGAGACATAGATTAGCTTTACTTTCATCTAATTTCTTGCTTTCATATATTAGATTTCCTTTCCCATTGTTGATTAGCTAGCCCAAATCTTTGAGTGAACCTCATACCTAGTAATCTACTCTAGTCACCTGGTGGTTGTAGTGACTAGTTATCCATGCAATCTAGTAGGATGGGTAGATTACCATAAGGACACTTGTTTCAAACACAAAATAAAAATAATTGCCTGCACACACATCACAAAAAATAATCATGAGCAAACACACACACTAACAATATTTTCAACAAAACAATCAAAAGCATGCATGCAAAAACAAAAACAACTATGAGAAATCAAGTACACAATTAAGTTCATTTTAATCCAAAACAAAAAATATGAAAGGGTAACTTATGTTACTAATCGGTCCTCCATGCTATCCATCCTCCATCACATAAAAAAATACAACACAAAAATCAAAACCACCACCAACCACACTTCATCCATCCAATCTATCTCCAATCCAACCGAGGTCAATCATCTCATCACTAATATTTATTCTATCATCCATCGACTTGTTGCTTGAGGGGGTAGACTATACCAATAAAATCACTCCAAAAAAGTTCAAATAAACAAACACCCATGTTGGACTCAATGTTTGTCCAAGAACCTTGTCCAAGACTATAATTCACATAATATCATTTTAGTTTTCATATAGTGACTCCAGGTCACATTAGCATAGTTTCCAACACAGAGACTCTAGGTCTCAATATTTTAGTTATTAGTTAGCATCTATATGCACTCATCAATTTTTCAATGACAAGGTTTAAATATATTTGTCACCTCCATCACCAGGGCATCCCACATTGTTCTTTATTTTGGGTAACCAAACATCAACCCCTTAAGAACAAAAGTCACATCCACCATTCATTCATCCATCAACTATAGATGTCATTTGTTTTTACATCACATTGTGTTTTCACACAACATGATATAAAAAGGGGCATCTATAGACACCAAAATCAAGCATAAGAAATACTAGGTAATTAGTCACAATTAATTAGTATATATAATATTAATTAAAATTAATTAATATTAAATTAAATATTAGCCACATAATTTGCACTTCACTTCAGTTCCACCTCACATCCTCCATTTAGGTCACACACAAGAAAAGTATCACCCTTTACCACAAAATGAACATCGATTTACTGCACATGATATAACTTGCACTTGCACCTCCATCCGCACATTGGATATTTTCAATATGCACACAATCACAACATGCACTCACAGTTCAACATGCATATTTAAATTAAATAAACATATTTAATTTAAATGCATAAACAAATCAAACATGCATAATTAATTTAAAATATATATTTAAATCCACATGCACTTTCAATTTAGCATACACATACAATTAACATGCATATCCAATATGCGCACATTTCAAAATTGCATGCACATCTAATGATATTTCCAAGGTAAGCTTATCCTCATCTACGAGCATGCATCCTTTGGGATAATATCAATGCAAAAGAGAAGCACCAGTTAACACCACTTAACTAGTTGAGCCACCACCTCATCCATTCCCTCCAAGAAGCCTATAAATGCACCCTCTCCTCCTTTGTGAAGCAAGAGGATGGAATAGGTACATGCATGTTGATGAAACTGCAACCCACATAGAGATTTCCAAAAATAACACTGTGTAGCACAATGTAACATACTAACAACAATAAGGTAAAATTTATTTATTGGTAATCGCATATCATATTTTACATATCTGCATTCATTTCTTGCATTTTTGTTTCATTTCTTCTTATATTCAAGTCGCATTTTGGGAGGCCTAATAGATATTACTAATGATTTTGTAGTGTACATGTGTGCAAGTATTCAGATCTAGACCAAATCTAGACAAGCATATCCAAATACAATAGATTTGACATAGATCATATATTTCTAACACAAATCAAGAATTTCAATACCAAATCCAAATCCAACACACATCCAGACAGCAGATCTAGCAGATCTAATGTAGATCCAGATCCACAACCATCCCAAATCTAGAAGATATAATAGATTCAATGTGAATCTAGCCAACATAGATTTAGCAAAGCATCAAGTATATAAGCGATGGTCATGAAAAACCCACCCATAAAAGATTGTAGCAGGAGACACTGAGAACCATTCAATGATTGCATTGTAAAGAAAGAGAGGAAAGACAATTCCCCTTTCATATTTGTAAAAGCCCTTCACGGTTTTAGTTGTAATCAAAACTACCGGTAAAGCGTAATATCATTGCAACATATTCCTTTACATTTTATTTATTATGGTGTTGTCTTTTTCCATTTACATTCTCCAAAATCATTTTGTACCTTTAAAATTTTTGTTTCACTCTTCCATAATGTTGTCCTACTCTCTTTTTTGTATGACCCTTCGAATTTTGATGATGCTATGAATGTTGTCCTACTCTCTCTAACTTTGTTATCCAATGTGGACTTCTAGTATGTTGGATTTTATATGCTAGCTTCTCTAACTCAATATTTAATAACTTGTTGTCCTTTAACTTGGACTATCCTCAAGACTTTCTTGTTGTCTTGAAGTTTGCTATAACTTTCAATCTTTGGCAAGATGCTTGCCTTCCAAAAATTTACCTCCAAATATTTCAAAACTTGTTGCCCATGTGGTATTTTATGATGCTTTGCATCAATCTTCAACTATTTCTTCAAATTATCCTTGTGAAGTCTTTTTGCTACCTTCAAGTTCTTCTTACTTATTTTTTATCTTTATGGAGCAAGTTATATTAATGGTATCTTTTCTTATTAAGGACAAATATTCAATAGGATCTCTTTCTCGAGTCTTCTTCAATCTGCTTGGAATATTTTCCAAGTCTCCTTTGCCTACTTTTATGGGACTTCTCTTTTGGAGTCTCCTTTCTCTATCAATATCAAGGTCTATCTTCAAGACATGAAACTATTGTAGACTACCTTCTATTTTGAATATTATCCTTGGAATAGGTTAACTCAATCTATCTATCAAGGTCTATCTTTGAGACCTAAAATATTTATCAATATCTATATCTAAAACTTAACTACAACTCAAACCAATCCTTGCATGAGGAAAGCTCATGACCTTCAAGCAATCGAAGATGAAAGTCTTCTCTATATGTTGTAGGAAGCTTCTCAAATTTTGAAGATCAATTTTCACTGTAGTAATATCTTAGATAACTTTCTTTAGCATGCACTATGAAACTTCTATAAAACCTTTAAATAATTTGAAGTAGAATGGCAATGACCAACTTTCTCCTTGAGTTGGTTCTCTAAAATTTGAATCTTTAATCTTCATTGGTTGTTCTTCAACCTAGTGGTAATAATCTTAGCCTCACTGGTTTTTCTTCAACTCAGTGGAAATACTTTTCTTCACTAGTTTTTCTTACCCAATGGTAATATCCTTAACTTCACCGGTTTTCCTTACCCAATGGTAATATCCTTAATTTTTGCAACTTTCAAAACCTATGCAAGTAACCTTGTTGTGGCTTTGATACTACTAATGGATTTTGAAGCCTTATACTTAATATAAAATTACCACAAAAAAGTAATCACAAGATCGAATATAATAAAGTTGTAATATAATGAATCCAATAATAATTTGTAATAGAGATATGAGACAACTAATATGTAATATCAAGGCTTTAATAAGATAACAAATAACATTCAATGATATACTTAAATATGAATGTAAAGCCTGAAATATACAATATAACACCACTTACAATACTAGTTGCTCAAATGTATGTAAACTTGTATTACTCCTCTTTCTATTACAAATATCTCATAGAGATGATACTATAGAACAATGTAGACTTTGTAGGCTATGTAGGCAATGTAGGTAATGTAGACGATATAGACTATATTCTCTATGGAGTAATATATAGCCATTCTAGGATGACTCTTTGGTTACTATGACTCTTCCTTTCCATATGCCAAGCCTTATGACTCTTGGATTTTCTACTTGACACTTGCATACACATGCACACTTGTACTTGACTCTTCCTAATCTAAGGATACATGTGCACATTTACACTCTCAACACTTGCACTCATATAAACATGATACTTGTGCATTTCCTACACATTATTACATTACATGAAATATTAACTCATTCACTAATTTAAGACACGGCCCTAATAAAATATTTACAATAATGTACCAAGGTGGTACATTTGCATGTACCAAATAATGTAATATTCTTCAACAGATATAATTATTTAATTGAAAGGAATAGAAGAGACTTGAGGAATTTTATTTTTGAAAAATCCAAGTTTTAAAATTTTTGGGGTTTGAGGTCATGGAGTTGTCAATATTCACTAGAAGGGATGATATTGATGCTAAGGAATGGTGGAGGCAATTTAAATCCATGTATTCTACTAATTTATGTTGGGTCTATTGGCTTATTCAATATCTTGAAGGAGAAGCTCAACCTTGGCTTCATAATTTTCTTATTGACCATTACTATCAATTGATATGGGAAGAAACAAATCAAGATTTTTTAAGAAAATACGAATCTAAGAAGAATGATGAAAAGATAGATAGTTTGAATAATACATTGAAAATCTATATAGAAGCATTAAACAATCCTTAGAAGGAACAAAAGGAATTAAAAAGAGAGTTGAAAATTTTGGAGAAATTGGTAAGAAAAGAGAAGGGGAATAATATGCAGGTAGAAGGAAATACATATTTGATATCATATAAGTCAAGCATTGATCAGAAATAATTACTTGAATTTTAAAAATGTATTTTGTAGGTTTATGGTTGCATACGAAAGAAAAAATGTTATTATTTATATAAATTCTAGTAGTAGATACAATGTCATTAATATGTCTTTGGTTAAGAGGTTGTAGGTTTAGATAAAGAAAAACAAAGACATACAGCTTAAGGATATTAATGTTCACATTTTTAAATATTTGAAGATCACCATGGACAAATATAGTTTACATTAAAAATTGTATGTTATTGAGATGGATGATGCAGACATTGTTCTTGATTATCCTTGGTTCAATTCTTTGGGTATTTTTAATATTAATGTACAAAATAAGTTTATGAAGTTTTGGTACATGAAAATGAAAATAACAATACAATATATTTCTTTATGTAAGAGACAAGGATTTTAGGAAAAACAAGAATATATTTTATGATGGAAAAATAGGAATCTATTGTAAAGAAACAGATTGAGGAACAATCATTAGAACCTGAAACAAAATATAAGAAACAAATAGCAATAGCAAATTCCATGGAAAAAACAACAATAGAAATGTATACTAAAGACACAAAATAACACAAGGACACTTCAAACAAAGGACACATGAGAGAACATCATGTAGAAGAAATAAATATAGAGAAGCAAAATATGGAAGAGACAAAAAATGTAGAACATCAAGGTGAGATTGTAGTATATTTCAATCCACACCATCAAGAGCAGAAAAAATCTTGGAGGAGTGGCTTAAGGCAACAATATTATGGTTATATATGGAATCATAAGGGTACCAACTATGGTAGTGTTTGACAAAGAAATAATAGTAACTTTGGTTTTCAGAATCGTGCGGTAACATCAAGGAACAAATAGACCCATCATTTGAGTTACCAAAGTAGAGGAGTAAAAGTGTGGAACCAACAAAATAGCCTTGGATACTCAAGTGGCAAAAGCAATTATGGATGAAAAAAGTAATATTTATTTCCAGAAAAAAGATACCTTCAACACATGGAACCAAGGGATTACTTCCAAAAATTCAAATGGCAAAATGACATATTGACATTAGTGAAGACCACCACCAATTAGAGTTTCACTTAGATGGATGGATGATTGAGATTGGTACCAATTTATAGCAAGGCTCAAAATATCATATTATTTAGTCTCTTCTTATATTTCAAGGATGAAACATTTTGTAAGAGGGATGGAATGTTAAGTACCCAAGATAAAAATTTAATATTATAATATTGTACTTAATATTATAATATTATAATAAATGTAATTATCCCACATGTATGGATAAGTGGTAGTGGTAGGTAGTTGAGATTATATAATTTGGGCAAGAGGCTCATGTGGAGGGGGAGAAGAATATTGTATTTTTGGGATATCATATTGAGATGTATTAAGCAGTGGATTCCTTCCAATAAGGAGAATTGTACGGTATTGTCTTACCTCAAGGGTTTGAATTATAAATTGAATTTATATATATATATATTTCATTGTGAATTTATTATTGTGCTTAATATTTATGGATGAATTTTGTTATTTTAGTAAATGCGAGCATTTTTTATGTAATAAAATAAGAGGTTCATAACATAAAGGTGTAAATAAATATGTGGATAAAATTTTTAAAATGAAGGAGGTGATAATTTTTATATAATATAAAAAGAGTTTCATAAAATTAAGGTGTAAATAAATATGTGGATACAAATTTTAAAATGGAGGCAAACAAGGTCAAGCCTATTCTAGGTAAATCATCTTCATTTTTCTCAAGTAGTATATAATCCTCTCTTATAAATAGAAATGAAAATAGTGTAGAGGTTATCCCTTGCACTTTAAGGTTTTAAGAGTAACATAAAAAAGAAATGAATATGGAGGAATTCTAGTATAGTAATTTAGGGTTTTTATGGCAGTATAAGAAGATTGTTGATATGGAATAATGCACTTGCACTTTAGGGTTTCTAATACAACTTAAATAAGAAAGTATTTTTGAGGTTATTTCTTACATTTTAATCCTTCAATGCAAGAAAATCCTATGGATGATAAGCATCACTATGAACAATATCAAAAAAATAAAAAATATTGAGGAACATGAAAGTGTTGGTGGGAATGAAAAAGAGAGGAAGACCTAAGAAGAAAAAACCAAGAGAAAATGAAACTCATAAGAATATTGATATGAGAAATAAAAAAAAAATATTGCAAATGTTAACAATAAATAGGACCAAGCCCACAAATGAAAACAAAAACTAATGATTAAAATGATATCTTGGAATATTAGGGGCATGAATTAAACCTTTTTAAAAAAAGGTATTAGAAAATTAAGAGGTTGTTTTTTCTTTTTTTCTTTTTTTACTAGAGAACAAGGAGTTGTACTTGGGTCTCCCACATTTTACAAATCATAACTCTCTCCTTTAGATCTTGATATTTTACAAACATATTCAATTCTTATCTCAATTAAGTTCCTATAGCTAGATACCTACATCTTTTTTCATAAAATATCTAAATTCTTTATTTTTATTTTCTAGATCTTCAATTATTGTATGAATACAAATATTCTAGAATCTAGCATCCTTCTTCTTGGTATTTTCCTATAGCACACAATACCAAAAATCCACCTCTACTATCTATGCATTGCATCTCCGTAGAGTAATCTTTTGTAACATTTCATTATCATAGTGTACTTACTAGATCTGGATTGCTAGTTTCCTTTCTAAAGCATAAGTGCAACCACAAAATTTTAATAAGTAGTTTATATGAAAATGCCTTTACATCATAAAATAAAGCAAATATTACTAATGGAAATCATTAAAGTAAATCTTAAACATCATTTTATTCAGGCAATGAACATTTTTTTGTTAGCTTTAGCTAAACTTACTAGTTCCTCTAACAATGGAAATGAGAATTTTTAACTTCACGACCCTCAATTAAAATCCCTCTATTAGCTAGCCTATCTGCATATTTGTTTTCTTCCCTTAATGTATGTGTAAACCTTATTTTTTTAGACTCTATAACAAGGTCTTTTAATTCCACAATTATCTCTTGTATTTTACATGGAGTCATTGCTTTCCTCAAAATTGCATTTATTACTATTAGTGAATCACCTTCCATCGATACTCTATTCCAATTATTTTATTTATTTTTAACCCTTCCAAAGCAGCCCAAGCTTCAACTCCATTATTGATCTTAAATCCACTATTGAAAGTGTAATGAGATAAAATATTTCTATTATTTCTAATTATTCCTCCTCCTTCTACTAGTCCTAGATTTCCTTTAGATGCTCCATAAAAATTCAATTTGACCAACTCCACATCTAGTGGTTTCCACTTTATATTATTTGCCTTATTTTTGTTTCTCATGTACCCAAAATCATAATTCCATTTGATGACTTGACTCCATCTATCAAGGCTCTCTTCTTCTAGATTAAGGATTGGGTTAATTGGTTTTTTTAGAATCCTCTATGGCTAAACAAATAATTCCTTTTCATTACCTCTAAATCATTTTTATTTCCTTTAAATATTATTTTATTCCTTCTAGCCATGCAATTCAAAGTATTGTATCTTTTGATATATCCTAGATTGTCTATAAAACCTAACTTTTAAAAGTCCTCTACCATTGCTTTAACCATTCTTAAAAATTGTAATTGACCACCATGCATTTACCAAACATATTAAGAATCCATTACCAAAGTTTATAAACTATTGAGCAGTGTCCCAAGATATGGTCTATACTCTCCTCCTTTAAATAAAAAGCAAATTGTCAAGGACCATGAAAAAACCTTTTCATAAGGTTATATAAAGATAAAATACTTCTATCACCTTCCAGCCAAACTAACATTTTAGTTTTAGGAATTCTTGGACTATCCCAAATATCTCTCCATATTCTTGTGATATTCCTAGTTTTTGGTGCTTTAAATTATATCCACTTCTTATTGTGTATTCTCCTGAGTTACTCAACTCCCAAATCAGATTATCCTTGGCTCCCCTTGGAATAATCACTCTTGTTATCTTTTCACTCAATTACTTCCTAGCATCAATGTCTTGTATACTTGTAAATAAATATTTTTTCCATTTGTATATTCCTTCATGATCCTTGTAAATAATTTTTGAAACCATATCACCATATTTATTTTGAAGTAATCTCATCCATGGTTTCAAAATTGGATCTAGATTGAGTGATTCTTTATCATATTAAGTATTCATCTAGGTAGAAATTTTGTCTTTAGTTCCCATCGCCCATCTTAGACCTTTAGTCACTAAATAAATTGATTTTTTTAAATCATTCTAAAGAGTAAAATCATTTGGTAGTGAGAGTGTAGTAAATATTAAGCTTGGGTCATTGGGCTCAACATAGAAGAATTCTTGCCCATTGTATTTGAATCTCTTTGTACAATATCCAAATTACTTTCCCCCTAAGAGTTAAGTTTGCATTCGTAATAACTCTTAAACCAATACCTCCCCTAGTTTTATCATCACCCACCTTGTTCCATTCATCAAAGTAAATTTCCTTTTATAATGTAATCTTGACCACAAAAATGGTTGCATAATATAGATTAAACTTTTTTCTATTGATTTTGGTATAGTAGACAAGGACATATAATATGTTGGAATGTCCTAAAATACTAATTTTATTAGTCACACTCTTTTTTCTAATGAAAACCATCTACCTTTCCATGTTTATTTTAAACTTTACTTATAACTAGATTTCATAATTCTAACCTCTTTCTCCCCTCAAATAAGGGTATCCCTAGATGAGTTGATATAAAATTTACCTCTTCTATTTGAAGTAACATGTGTATCCCTAATTTGGTTCTAGTTATATGTTTAGGAAGGAAATTTTAGATTTTATCTTATTAACTTTTTGCCTTGATGCTCTTTAGTATTCATTTAATAAGTTATTCGAAGATTTGACCTCGTTTATCCTTAGCTTTCTAAAAAGAGTTGTATCATCTATAAACTATTGATGGATGATGTAGTCAATGTTATTACTAGTCTTAAGTCCATATATTAGACTGTATTTATTAGCCTTATTCAATTTCCAACCCAATATCTCTTCCATAATAATGACAAAATATAGAGATAGAGGATCTCCCTATCTAAGACCTCTCTTGACTTTAAAAGATTATTTTACTAACCCATTAACCAACATTGAATATGAAATTGTAGAGACAATATTTAATCCATCTGATCCATTTCTTCCTATTAATGAATTTTGAGCCTCCCACTCAAATTCATTAATGATTGCATGCAACCATTACTATGTGGGATCGACTTGATCAACCTGTGTCTATGACTAAAAGTTTCAAAAATTTTATGATACATAGTGGACGAGTTCGTGTTTGCAGCTAATGGAGTTGATCAGTACATACAAATGGTGTTTGAACCTTTATCAAAATATGGTGCTTGAATCCCATTCAAATCTAGTGTCTAACTCCCATTGTAATTTGGTGCCTAACTCCAATTGTAATCTGGTGCCTAACTCTCATTCAAAATCTAGCACCTAACTCCCATTTTAATCTGGTACCTAACTCCCATTCAAAATATAGCACCTAACTCCCATTTTAATGTGGAACCTAACTCTCATTGTAATCTGACACCTAGCTCCCATTCAAATTTGGCACCTAATCCCATTGTAATTTAGCGCCTAACTCTCATTGTAATATGGTGCCTAACTCCTGCTGTAATATGGTGTTTGACTCTCATTCAAATTTGGCACCAAACTCTCATTGTAATTTTGTGTCTAACTCTTGTTCAAATCTGATGTCTAACTCCCAATGTCATTTGGTACTTGACTCTTAGTTGACCAGGTTGACTGCACGCATGGCTGACTTTTTGACCAAAGACTCACAATTTTCAATGGTAGAGTGGAAACTATTTTAAATAAATAAATAGTTTTTTATTTCTTGCAACATTTATTATTGTTAGTCTTCTCTTTTGTGAGCTATCCATATTTTTGTACATAAAAAATCTTACGGATCTGGACAGATAGCCGAGAAGATTTGTTTTCGTTCGACAAGTAGGTAAAAAAATAAAATTATGCAGTCTTGTTGTGTTTTAATCCACATGTAAAATTTAAATATTCTCTAGCAACATCCCTTGTGAATGTAATGTAACGTGCAATGTTGGTTGTACGTGGGTTTTTTGAAGACTTTAAGATTTTTTGCATTGAGGATGGAGCATTCTATTTACGAGACTGGATGGTCAAAATTTTCCAAAGCCTACAAAATATTATTAATTACTACCATCTACCACGTTTTATTTTTTTTAAGCGAAAAACCCCTTATGGTACTACCTTGTTCTGAGATACCATGACCAGGGGGTTCTACACAATCAAATTCACCCGCGAGTCGCGCCCGGCCTTGCCCACACCAACATTATCAATTGGATTTTGGGTACCCAATTCAACTTTTTGGTAGGGTGGAGATTCAAACTTGGGACCTCCCTTGAAGGATTACCCTCTCCTCTCCAACTCACCTACAACACCTGCATAGCCATGTTCTATTTTTAAATTTTAATTGTTGTGTTCTCTATTTAACAGGGTTGTGTGCACATTGTAAACTCAACTTTTGGTCCTCGAGCTTTTTTGGCTCAAGATTTTGGCCCTGGTGGGTTGTGTTCATTACTATTTTTGTGCCAGCATTGTGACCCCATTGATTTAATACAAAAATAACTGTATTCTGTGTATATTTAGTTTGAGAGAATTTCATTTACACCAACCTTACCTCATGTAGTTATTATGGCATCTATGTTATTTTTATCTATGTTGCACTACGTCCAGGTAGATTTAATATCGAGGAATGTTATGGTTGTATATTGTGTATATTTAGCCCTGGTTGGATTGCATGTGGCATTGGCCCTTGGTCCACCTTGCCTTACCTCTTGCAATTGTTTCATGCTTCGTTTTATATTTCTCCATCTCGTTCTTCATGCGACTGTGGTAAATCAGCCAACCATTTTATGTTTGGTGCAGTCGCCTCTTTTTTATTTTTATTTTCGTGTTTGTTTTGTTGTTGTTGTTTTTATTTTTTCCTTTTCCCTTTTACTCGCAGGTTTAGTTAGGTTAGTTTAGTTTTTAATTTTTATTTTAGTTTAGTTTAGTTTTAGTTTTTAATTTTTATTTCTGTTTTTTTTTAGTTTTTATTTTATAGTGCAGTTTTTAATTTTTTTTTTTATTTTTAGTTTGCAGTTTTTTATTTTTAGTTTAGTTTAATAGTTTAGTTTTTATTTTTATTTTTATTTCTCCACAGGTCTACAGTTTTTATTTTTTTTTAGTTTTTATTTTTATTTCCCCGGCAAGTAAGTGCAGTGTTCTTTTATTTTTAAATTTGTAATTTTATTTTTATTTTATTTTATTGGTTGTTCATGTTTTCTTGGTAGTAAGTTTTTTTTAGGGTCAGTTTTTTTTTTTGTTTCTACGAGATCTGGTTCTCTCTGAAGGTTTCTTCCTCTCGGGTAGTTCCACACAAGAGAAAAAATCCTATGTTGATGTTGTGCGTGGGTGCAAGTGTAGGCATACTCTGAAATATCTATATAGATCTATTGTGTTTGAAATCAGTCAAGATTCGATGTTTGTCTTGACTGCTATCTACTTGCTGAAGCATTTTTTAAGCACCTGGAAACTTTGCTAAAAGAACCGAGCCCAATCTACCTTACTTTCCATTCTTTCAATTTTTGGAAGGTCTGTTGTTGTCATGTGTTTTAATGTTGTGGGTTTGTGGTAAATCTGTTGGGTGTAGATTTTTAGGATCTGTTGAAAATTTATTAATATTGTTGACTCTGTGCCCAATGGATGCTAAGGCCACTTGGTATTTTGGATTATTTTCACATTGCAGGCATGTGTCCCCTGTGATTCATCATAATATTAATGAATTTTTAGCCTCTCACTTAAATTCATTAATGATTGCATGCAACCATTGTCATGTGGGATAGGTTTGATCAACCTACGCCCATGACTTATAATTTCAAAATTTTTGTGATACATGGTGGACGAGTTTGTTTTTGTAGTTGATGGAGTTGATTGGTACATGGAGATGGTGTTTGAACCTTTATCAAAATCTAGCACCCAACTCCCATTCAAATCTGGCACCTAACTCCCATTGTAATCTAGCACCTAACTTTTGTTGTAATCTGGTACCTAACTCCCATTCAAAATACAACATCTAACTCCCATTGTAATTTGGTGCCTAGATCCTATTCAAAATCCAGTGCCTAACTCTTGTTGTAATCTGGTGCCTAACTCCCATTGTAATTTGATGCCTAACTCCCATTGTAATTTGTCACCTGACTCCTATTGAAATCTGGCACCTAACTCCCATTGTAATCTGGTGTCTAACTCTCATTCAAATCTGGCACCTAACTCCGGTTGTAATCTGGTGCCTAACTCCTAGTTGACTAGGTTGACTGCACACATGGCTGAATTTTTGACCAAAGACTTTCATAATTTTCAATGGCAGAGTGGAAACTATTTTAAATAAATAAATAGTTTTCATTTCCTTTATTTTTAGTCTTCTCTTTTGTGAGTTGTCCAGATTTTTGTACATGAAAAATTTTACAGATCTGGATAGACAACCCAGAAGATTTGTAGTCTGTCAAGTAGGTAAAAAAATAAAATTATGCAGTCTTTTCATGTTTTAATCCGCATGGGAAATTTGAAGATTCTCTGGTAGCGTCCCCTGTGAATGTAATGAAACATGCAGTGTTGGTTGTACGTGGGTTGTTTGAAGACTTTAAGATTGTTGGTAGCAAGGATGGAGCATTCTATTTGCAGGATTGGGTGGTCAAAAACTACCAGAGCCTACAAATATTTTTAATTGCTACCATCTGTCGTGTTCTATTTTTAAATTATAATTGTTGCATGCTCTATTTAACAGGGTTGTGTGCACATTCTAAACTCGAATTTTGGTCCTTGGGCTTTTTTGGCTCAGGATTTTGGCCCTGGTGGGCTATTTTCACTACTATTTTTGTGCCAGCATTGTGATCCCATGGATTTAATACAAAAATAATTATATTATGTGTATATTTCATTTGGGAGAATTTCATTCACATCAACCTTACCTCATGTAGTTATTATAGCATTTGTGTTGTTTTTGTCTATGTTGCACTTTGTTCGGGTAGATTTAATATCGAGGAATGTTATGGTTGTATATTATGTATATTTAGCCTTGGTTGGATTGCATGTGGTATTGGCCCTTGGTCCACCTTGCCTTATCTCTTGCGACTGTTTCATGCTTCATTTTATGTTTCCTCATCTCGTTCTTCATGCGGTTGTGGTAAATCAGTCAACCATTTTTTATTTGGCATAATCACCTCTTTTTTATTTTTATTTCCCTGTTTGTTTTGTTATTATTTTTATTTTTCCCCTTTCCCTTTTCCCCTTAGGTTTAGTTAAGTTAGTTTAGTTTTTAATTTTTATTTTAGTTTAGTTTAGTTTAGTTTTAGTTTTTAATTTTTATTTCTGTTTTTTTTAGTTTTTATTTTAGAGTGCAATTTTTTTATTTATTTTTAGTTTTTAGTTTGCAATTTTTTATTTTTTTTTTAATAGTTTAGTTTTTATTTTTATTTTTATTTCTCTGTAGGTCTGCAGTTTTTATTTATTTTTTATTTCCCAAGCAAGTAAGTGCAGTGTTCTTTTATTTTTATTTCTATAGTTTTATTTTTGTTTTATTTTTATTTTATTTTGTTGGTTGTTCGTATTTTCTTGATACTAAGTTTTTTTTTAGGGTCAGGTTTTTATTTTAATTTTTTGTTTCTATGAGAGTCAGCTCCCTCTGGAGGTTTCTTCCTCTCGGGAAGTCCCACATGAGAGAAATAATCCTATGTTGATGTTGTGCACAGGTGCAAGTGTAGGCGTACATTTTCAAATATTAACACTTCCCAAATCCAAACTTTTTTAAAACTACAAAAAGAAAATCTAATTTAACCCTATCATAGGCTTTGCTCATATCAAGTTTTAAGATCATTACTTTTTTTTCTTGAAGTTGTTGATTGTATAACTTCATGAGCTACTATGATCCTATCTAGAATTTATTTTCCTTTCACAAATCCTCCTTGCTTTTTCTAAAATGATTTTGTCTAAGGTCTTAACTAATTTTCCATCACTTTGAAGATGATTTTATATGCCATATTACATGGGATTATGGGTCTAAATGAATCAAACAATTATGCATCCTTCTTTTTTAGAATCAATGTAAGATATGTTGCATTTATTTTATAAGGTATGTATTGTTTTACCCTAGACTATTCCACTACCACCAATAATGAATCCTTCATTACATCCCAATTATGTTGATAGAAAGTTGTAGAGAGCCCATTTGGACTTAGGGATTTATCCTTATAAAAAGATAAAAGAGTTAAATGAACTTCTTCTAAAGTAATTGGCTCTATTAGTTTCCTATTATCTTCATTTGTTGTAATTGAATGTACTTGTAATAGTTTATCATTAAGAACTTCAAACTCCTTTGATCCTAGAATGTTCTGGTAAAAAAAACTTGCCTCCTTTCTAATTTGACTCTGGTCTTCAATACAATTTAATTCTACTAATTTTGGGTGTTGATATTTGTATTATTCCCAACCTATAAAAAAAAAATTGTATTTTTATCTCCTTATAACCAAGTTTCTCTCGATTTTAATCTCCAAAATTTCTCTTCCTTACTTAAAATATTATGATATTCACTAAGCAACTCCCTTTCCTCCTAGCTTGGATTATTATGATCACTTTTTTGGAATTTTGAAAGTTTATGTTTTAGTTTTTCTTCTCAAAAATATTTCCAAAAATATTCTTGCTACATTCTTTTAATCTAGAATTCATTGATTTAATTTGTTTTGGAAGTGTATATAGCCCATCGTTTCTTGAAGAACTCCACATTTATGCTATCATATAAAAAGATTGAGGATTGTCTTCCCATATATGCTCATATTAAAAATATGATCTTTTTTTGAAATCACTTACCACTATTTTACCTCTTATTGTCTAGTGATCATAACCAATCCTTGTCGAGGTATTAATTTTATCACAAGTCCCTTCATCTAGCCAATGATCTAAGATAATGCATATATCTAATTATTTTGTTGTTAGGTTTTAGAATATCCTATTATTGGTTCAAGTATAGTTATCTTATTCAAATTGTACCTCCCATGGATTATTGTTTTGAATAAAATCTAAGAAATATCTCATACTTTTGGGTTAATTTTCTAATTCCTCCAAATATTTCATCTAGCTTGGCTATAGCATTAAAAGTTCCTATGATCATGAATTGGATTTCTTGATATTTACTTATCATAAAAACTTCAATCCCACTCCATACTTATAATTTTTTTGATTGACTTGTAGGTCCATAGATATTGATAAGGATGAAATGAATATCTACAAAGTAGCATGTGACTAAAGAGGCTATCCAATACCTAGTTTTATGAATGGTTACATGGGATGTTCTAATAGGATTTATACATGTAAAAATTCTTCTTTTTTCTCCTTTAGAATCCACATCCCATTCACATCTCACCCATATTACTTTCTTAGTTTTAGAAAATTCTTCCTTTGTCATTTTAGTTTTCTAGATACAAATAATATCATATTTACTACTTAAACAGAGGTCCTTGATACACCTTTTCTTTGAGGGAGCATTAGCACCCCTTTTATCCCATAATATGGTAATCATGTCTCATTAGGGGCTTTTGGCCCCACCTACGAATTACCGATATCATTTTGTTGTTTGGTAAAGATAAGTTCAACCATCTTAGTTTGTGTTCCTTTCTCTATGTTTGCTCTTGCTTCCCTAGATCTTGCTTGATAATTTGATATTTTTCTTCTTTATGCCTTGTCTATATTAGAAGTAGGTCTTATTATTCTATTCCTAAATATTCTTTTACAACTTTATTTTTTATTAGATTTATCCTCTCTTGGCTCTCATATGGAAGCTTTTGAATTGTCTTACTCATTTTATGATATTTTCTTATTAATGGTAGAGGTATTAACATCTAACATTATATTTTCTCTACCAATTTTCTTCTCCTAAATGGTGCATTGTATTTCAAGAGAATATTCAAAGTTTGAATATATGCACTCCTTAGGTTCATCAAGAATGTTCTTCCCTAAATTAGGATCATACTAAATAAATAGTTCGTTATTAATATTTTGAACATGTACTATATCCTCTAAGATTTTATATTTTCTTCATAGGCTAAAGCCTCAAAATAATTGGTATTTCTTCTAATGTCCTTTCTTATTGGTTTGCATTGTTTATTTACTTTCATCTGTCTAGACCTATTTTTTGGAATTTTAAAACCATTCCCATCCATGTCTATTTGCAAGTTTATCTTGCAATTATTTACATATGTTTATGCTAGACTCTTCTTAGGGCATGATATCTTAATATACCCCACCTCATGAAATATTATAAATCTAAAAGATTTATTTTCATAAACTATACTTAAGAATGATTGATTCTAGTAAAGGTTTACTTATATCAATCATGACCAATAACCAAGCATAAATAGCCAATAATCCATCTTTTGTAGTTTTTAAAATCTGAAAGAATTCTCCCAAAGCATTGCCTTAAATAATTATTTGGTGAAATTTAGTTTCCTTAGACTAGATTTTGAACTTGTTGGAGTTAGAAGAGGAGATAAGAGGAGATCCAAAAATAAATTGTGTGTACTTTTGCAAATCTAGAACAATATACTAGTGATCTTGTTGGCCCTTCCTGCCTCAACTTACTACTTGTATTCCCTACTGGTTTCTACACCTTGTTGCTTCAACTTGTTGTTGCCTTCTACACTCTAGTGACCAATTTTTTGCTTCAAAGAAGAAGTGGATGATCTTCTAGACTAGAAGATCTGGATAAGCCTCTAACTACCCTTGCTAACAAAATTTGTTGTTTTTTTAGTGTTTTTATTCATCTTAGTTTACTTTCGATGATTTCGTTTGTAAAAAAACGAGGGGTTTTTTATTGGTTCGTAATATTTTGAAAGATTTATTTTATTAAAAAAAAAGCTTCCAAGCCTTCAAAAAAATTGTGAAAGCTTTCATATATTATTTTAAAAAAACTTTGAAAAAAAATATTTTGTAGTTGTCGAAGCAACTGCATAGTCACCCACTGAAGGAAACAAAAGTATTTTCATGTTCCAATGATGATGCAGGAACTACCACTATGTATCCAACGTAGATTGGAACCTGTGTTTGGCTAGCACATTTCAATGATTATGCAGGAAATATGGGCTTACACTTTCTTTGCATCATAGACGTCAACACAGACCAACCTATAGACCTTTAGCTACATAGATGCCAAAGCAGACCAAAAAAGTCGATGATAGGTCACCGGCTCAACCCAAGATAAACAATGAGACCAGCTTGCTTACCAAGATAACCCACTCTACACCTACGAATAGCTTGAGGTCAAAGAAGACAGTGCCTGATAGATCTTGAAATAGTAGGTAGCTCGAGGTTGTAGCTCCAATATTTGACATGGAATTTCAAAAAAACTCTACCCTAATATCATTGGTCAATGTGAATGTCAAAGTGTGTTCCCGATTGGTGGATCTCGACCAATCAAAAGCTTCTGTCATAAGTGAATCATGAGGTAAAACATGATAAGCATTCCCAGGCTGGATTTGATAGTTGCAATGATGACACATGGTAAAAATCGATCGTTTAATTTTCTAAAGGAAGTTATCATAGGAAAATTTAATCCCACATCCATCGAGAAAAAAGGCTTTGAGGCCTTTATAAGGGTAAACTCACCCTATTGAAACAGCTAGCACCTGTTGACTAGAGTGAGAACCAACTATGCATCTCTTTATAAGCACCCAACTTGGATTGTTGATTGGCTTCTGCCTTTGATTGTGCAAATTGACCAATACCTCATAATTGACCACGTGTTTCTAGCTGAGAACCCCTTAAAAAACACTAAATCCTTTTTTGTTTAATAATGGGATTTTTTTTAAGGGGCTAAATAATTTTAATAAGGGATTTAATTTTTCAAAAGGGGTTAAATAAATTTGCAAAATGGAGAATAATAATTTTTTGTGAAGAGGTAATATTTTAAAACATTTTTGTGCTTTTAATTTTGCCCTTTTCAAACCTTTGTAAAATTGTGTAAACAATTTGGTTTTTGCAATTATTTAGGAAACAAGCACACACTATTTGTAAACCCTTAGGCCTTTTGTAAAACTTATTTTTGGCTTACATAAGGCTAAAAATGACTACCGATTTGGTGGAGCAAATGGATGCAATAACTGTAGTAGTAAGCCTTTTGACTGATAAAGTCACTAATAGAGAAGTCAAAGTCAAATATGAGGTCAAAAATTATTATGGGTCTCATGATCCCAAGGTCCTAAATAGTTGGATTCTTGATATGAACACATGGTTCGAGTATAGAAAAAATTCAAAGGATGAGCAAGTCTCCTTTGCTAAGCTAAAGCTTTCAAGCATAGTCAAAGTCTTGATAACGGACCGTCAAAGCAATCAAGATCCCATCGACACTTGGGATGATTTAGTGAAAGCAATGAAGGAAACCTTCTATCCTTCAAATTATGCTAAAGACCTTGACTTCTAATGGCTTCATTTAGGGCAAGGATACAATATGAGTGTCCAAGAATACATTGGTAAGTTTAACAAATTAAGGATTTTAAATGGAATCCATGATTCAACTATAAAACTAATCAACAAATTCAAGAGTGGATTGTAGAAACCACTTTTTAGGGAGTTGAAATATACACCATCCACAACTTTGAATATAGTGTACAATCAAGCACAACTTGTGAAGAAGTTTTCTACTCAATCAGGTGGATCTCAATTTTCAGGCACCTCCAAAGCACCTAAACAATGACAACAACAAATGAAGAAAACTTCTTCTTCCTATCCTCCTTTAGTACCTCCTACTACTGCTCTAGTTGCTTATTTTTCTACTTCTTCATCTATTCAGCAACCATAACCTTATTCAGTTCAAAAGGTTCCTAATTTGAAACAAACTTTATAGCCTCAACAACAGGTCATTGGTCCTCAACAACTTCCTCAAGCTCCTTCTCGGGTTGGCAAACAAGTTGTGACCAAGCGTTATCTTTTAGATAAGACACCTCTTGGACTTATTAACATCATCATTACTCCTACCCCTCTGATACATGATTTGTAGTTTTTGCTTCATTCAACTCGAGTTCTTCTAGATAAGCTCACTTTTATTGTAAAAGTATTGGAGTCCAATGCTTCTATTGTGAGGAGGTATGATGAGGACATCAAATGATAGGTTAAGGTTTAATTTTCTAGGTTTGATAAAACCTTTGGATTAGGACTTAATCTTAATTTTAAATTTGATGAATAATTATAAAATGTGGGTTTTATGAGCTCACGTTGGACTAGGCAAAAATCTTCTAGAGATGTGCTAGTTGGATTGATAATAGTCAATCCCTAAAATAAGCCTTTGGATAAGAGCTTATCTTCCCAATTTAGGAATTGGTTGCTCCTTCTAAGGGGTTGATTGCTCGATCTAAAGGTAACTAGTTGTAATTTGGTGTCTATTTAAGAACCCCTTAGCAATACAATTCTTAGCTTTGTTTGATTCCACATCACCATCCAAATAATTAGAAGTTTCAATAACTTTAATGTTTTGGCAACAACAATGGTAAACAGATAAATCATCCCTCCAAAGATCGATGAATCAAGTATCAGGATATTTTTTAATGGGGTTATACAGTGGGTCCCTAAAGTTTGTGGAGCAGGAGGATTACTATATATTTTTTACTCTCATTATTTTAAATTCAAGGCTACACTAGGAGAAGGTTCTAATAATTATGCTAAAATTATGACCCTGAAATTGACGGTTTAGTTGGAAAAATCAAAAGGAATACAAAAAATTCAAATTTATATAGACTCACATGTGGTAATAAACTAGATGCCTGGTGTTTTTAGGATGGGAAACATGATTCTACAACCCATATTCTTTCAAATAAAATAATTTGTGGATCGAAGTGAAGCTTTCACTTTTTGGCATATTTATAAATAATTGAATAGGAAAGCAAATGAACTCTCAAAGGAGGCACTTCATATTGATCCAAGTATGTGCTTAGTACAAGAATTCAATGAGGGTAATGCATTGTAGTTGGTCCATATCTCTATCTAGAGGGATTAATTCACTTCAGTTAGAGAAAGCACAGATAAAACAATTTTTTTTAAAAACTCAGAAGTTAGTGATTTAAAGGATATTGGTTGACAAATTGGGAAGGTGTCCAAGGATATAACTTAGCCTAATAAAGATAGCTAGTTATAGTGTATAAACGACCTGACTCTTAGGTCACTACTGAAATTTTAAAGAAATTTCAAATAAGCATCTAAAGAATGTAATTTCATATTTGCATAATATAAAATTACAACTTTTTTTCGAAGAAAAAATATTTTATTATTTTAATAAAAATGACCCTAATAAAAACTACACAACTTATAAAAAATAATTATTTTATATTCCTTTTTGAGAAATACTTCTAAAAAAAGAAAATGAAAATATTCTTTTTCATCCCTAAAAGAGAAATAATATTTACCATGTGATCATTCCAAGAATAAAATTAAATTCCCGAATAAAACATCTTAGTGTACCAAAAAATTTACATCCTCAAACTCAATCCTTATCATTTAATTAAGAGGAAACAAAATTTAAGATGACGAAAGATATATAATGACATTTGTTTCTACAAAATAAAGGACTATTAGAATCATGTTCCTTATAAAACCAATGGTGTATATATATATATAGAGCATGTGTATTATAATTTTTAGAGAAAATTATGCTTGTATATGTGGATGACGATCTTATTTTAGAACATTTGAAATGAGTGAAATAAAAGGATCTTCAAATAAGAGACTAGAGATATCCATTGTATGTGGATGAAGACCATATCCAATATACCGAAGATTATCCAATTCGTGCTGAAGTAACCACAAGAATCACATCAACGATGGGAACAAATAGTGACATGATTCAAAATTAGTCCCTAGACAGACAAAGATAGAAGAGTCAAACCATGGGATAAAATTATGGATAGAACCCATAAATGACAGTGACTACCACTAGGATTTGTAAAGGTAAATACAGATGGGACTTAGAGGGGTAACTGGGGCAAGACCAATGTAGAGGGAATAGATAGATTACTGGACGGTGCCTTGGCATTCACATTTATATAAAACTTAGGTACACTTTCCAACAACATTGTTGAGGGATATGGTATTTTGAGAGGGATGCAAAGGCTCTTAAAGCCGGATGGAATAAAGTGACAGTGAAATCGTACTCTTAGTTTTTGATTAACTACCTTAAATTTCCATTGAAAATTAAAATGCTAGTTGAAGAATTCAAAGGATTGTAAAGAAAATCAAATGAATGCAAAGTAGTTTTGCAAAGGTGATACACACTCATATACCAAGAGAGTAAAATAAAGTAATTGACGATATGACAAACTAGGCTTTGGACAAGGGAAACCTCATTTTTTATGGGCACCCTTCTAAGTGGTGGGCACAGGAAATAAGAGAAAAGCTTCTACATATTCAATATATTGATGATAAAATTTCTGGTAATATGTAGAAATTCAGTTTTTATGATACTTTTTATTAATAGGAATTTTGGTTCTTAATATAATGGTTGATTTAGAATAATTTGATGTATCTTATGTCAAAAACATGGGTGAAAAACCTAATGGCCAAGAAAAAACTAAAACTATAATATAATTTGATGATCAATATAGTATAATCACTCTCTTTTTTAAATAAAAAAAATACAATAATCATATTTCTTAAAAAAACATTTTAAATTTTAGAAAAAATATAATTCATTTATATATGTATACAAATTTGACTTTATGTACTATATAAATAAAAATAAAGGGAAATAATGGAGGGTGTGTGTGGTGGCTTTGTATTAAATTCCCTATTGATAAGTATAGCTCTCAACTTTAGGAGAGGTCATGGTTGGGAGGAGACTGTTCAACCCTGTACGTCATGTCCATCACAGGGTTTCTCACAATAACCAAATAAATAATAATAAGAATAAATTAATTTAAATTTTTAACCTTTAAAAATATATTATTAATTATTTAAATAATAATATATTATTAAAAATTAATTACATATATAAATAAATATTCTTTATTTTTAATCTTAAGCGCAATGGTACGGGCTTCGGTTCTTCTTCGGGAGATTCAAGGTTCAAACCATGGCGTGGGGAGTGTGTGAGGGGGTGGATGTGTGGTGGTTGTGTTAAATTCCCTATTGATAAGCATAGTTCTTGACTTTACAAAAGGTCATGGTTGGGAAGAGACTACTCATCCCTATGCCTTAATAGGTTGAGTTTTTCACACTTAAAAAAAAAAAAAAATTATTATAACACAATATAAATGGATTGCATGGTAAACATAAAGCCTTTGACAATCACATAAATATATTTAACGGTAATAATAGAGTTTCTAATACTAACCAAATAAAAAAAAAACAAATTATTTATTTTTATTATAACACGATATAAATGGATTATAGGGTAGACATAAAGTCTTTGACAATCACATAAGTATATTTACGGGTAATAAATGGAGTTTCTAACGCTAACCAAATAAAAAAAACAAATTATTTATTTTTATTATAACACAATATAAATGGATTGCAAGGTAAACATAAAACCTTTGACAATATTTACTGGTAATAAATGCAATTATGCAACTATATATATATATATATATATATATATATATATATATATATATATATAATTTGGTTAGCGTGAGAAACTCGTGAGAGGCTTTCTTTAATCATGGCCCCTCTTAAAGCCGAGAGCTATGCTTATCAATAAGGAATTTAACACACAACCACCATACACTCACACCCTCACATGCTTTAAAAAGAACCAAAGTACGAACTGTTGCATTATCCCCTTAAACAAAAATAAAAAAATAATAAGCAAAAAGAGAAGATTGACCTCAACATCACCTTCATTATTAACATTGTGATCATCACATGGCATGAGGTAGAACCTTATAAAAACATATAACTAATAAAAATTATTAAAAGTTTTTTTTAGTTTTCATCTAATAAATTTAAATTTAAATGGACCGAAACCGGTGTAAACTTAAAAAGCTTATTAAAAAAACAAAGCCGTTGTCCTCTAGACCGCCCTGACCACCAATGCCAAACATGTTTAGACAGAGATACGAGAGGTGTTACGTCTCATTCACACATCATAGGCCCTATATTTCAAGGATGCGCTCTTCCCTAACTTGAGGCATTTTAAAAATTATTGTACGGCCTGACAGGGACGGTGAACCGCTTTTCCTTCATATTTGGTGATCTTTCTCCACCAGCATGAATTCACTTGTATCTAAAAATCATGTCCGGGCAGAATAAGGATTCGTCACCATCATTGAATGTCTAATTAGTTAAATTTTTTTGGTTGTTAAGTATTTATAGTTTTTAATTTGTTGGGTAAAGACAAAGTTAATTAGACTTATATTTTTTAAAGAATCAAATTGAGGTAGCCACACGGGTTAGTTTACTCTTCTGGATATAATTTTAGGATAGTTTATTCGTCTGGATAAAGCACAAGTTTTTGAAATACTATTACAGGGTATCACAGTAGACATTTTAATTCGTTGGGTAAGGACAAAGTTAATTAGACTTATATTCTTTAAAGAATCAAATTGAGGTAGCCACACGGGTTGGTTTATTCTTCTGGATATAATTTTAGGATAGTTTATTCGTTTGGATACAATTTTAGGATAAAGCACAAGTTTTTGAAAGACCATTACAGGGTTTGAATTTGAGTCTCCTAAATGAAAATTAAAAAACATATCACTATGTTCATGTAGACAAAAATTTCAATACTAACTTGTTTATATATATATATATTTTGTTAAGGTATTCAGGAATAAATATTTGGGAGCTGACTATTAATATATTATTATTGTCATACCTTGTCTTGGAAGGACTCTCTTAGGAGATTGCTTATGTATTGATAGTTGGTTTCAATACTTGATATATATGCAATATGGTTGTTTCTTTTGAGAAAAATGATGTTGTGTTGCATTACTTGATTGTAGGAGCAGGTATTCTCGTAGGTGGAAATTGACCACCAAAGACGAGAAGGAAAATGATGATGATGACAACTCAACCAGGTAAGTGCATAGCATGTTAAGGACTCATGTTTACATTATTGGACGATGATGTTATTACTAGTCTCCTTCATGCTTATGTATTGATAGTTGGTTTCAATACTTGATATGTATGCAATATGGTTGTTTCTTTTGAGAAAAATGATGTTGTGTTGCATTACTTGATTGTAGGAGCAGGTATTCTCGTAGGTGGAGATTGACCACCAAAGACGAGAAGGAAAATGATGATGATGACAACTCAACCAGGTAAGTGCATAGCATGTTAAGGACTCATGTTTACATTAGTGGACGATGATGTTATTACTAGTCTCCTTCATGATGGGCGGTGATAAGTAAGATTATCTTAAAATACCCGCTCACTTAAAGAAAAACAATGATGTGGAACATCGAGCATTCATCGACTGCTTGTCTTTGTCATTTGTTTATTATATGTTTGATTATACATTAAGTTTTGTGGAAGAAATTAGTGCTCTTGGATCTTACTTTGGAAAATTCAAATTAAGTGATTATGCTGGGTTTGCATCTTACCAAATTACTTTAGAGAAATTTGGAATACATTTGAGAAGTTTTATAAAGTTTTGTAAACTTTATTGTGACTTTGTGAAATATTGAATTGGACAATTCTTAATTTACAAAAAGAAATCTATTTTTCTGAATATGCTTATTTAATCTAATTGCATTCAGTTTGGAAAGAAATTAGGTATATTTGTCTTTACAAAACTTGTCCAATTTTGATTGGACCAAAATAAAAGGGAGTATTTTCTTATTTTAAGGGATTATCCATTCCTCCACATGGCTACTTCATGATGGCTAAAATTTAGGAGAGATTTTCTTTCTTATCTCTAATAGTCTTAATTTTGTATTCTCCATATGCCTAATAGTAGTAACTTTGTAGTTGCCCTAGGAATGGGGGACACAAGACAAAAAAGCTACCCTTATCTTATCTCCTTGGATATCCTTCCCATTATAATATTAGTTTCAATAAAAGTCTACACATGGGAGGAGAAATAAAATTAATAAAATATTGAGAAGGCATATTTCTTATCGGGAAGAAACATATTAAATTGAGAAAAAGGGTTTAGAATAGGGGAGGAAGGACTTGGAAGGCAAGAAAACAAGGAGGTTTCACAAGCAAAAAGATTCAAGACTATGCAGGAGCTCTAGGTGGGAGCTTTCCACTATAGCGTATAACTTGTTTGGTCTCCTTTCAATGCTTTGGTTGAAACATACTGAGAAAAAAAAAAATATATATATATATATATATATATATATATATATATATGATTTTAATTCGATGATTAAAATTAGTCTTTGTTAGCCTGTAGAGCTAATTTGGAAGCCTTTTTCTCTCAAATGTTCATATAAGATTCATTGGTCTACAATTTTTGGATGTTTGTGCCATCTTGTGTGCTTAAAAAATGATGATAAATCAAACCCTTCTCTATAGAAAACACGTGTTATTTTAACATTGCTTTGGATCTATCAACTAGCAACAATACTAGTGTATGCAGGTTTGTTTTGATCGATATGCTGATTTGATAAGATAGCTTATCTTGTATCATGCTTGATTTCATTTAATGTATTTGAATCATACATGTTGAGATATAATAGGTGTCATTGTGGTGACATTTCCACTTTACGTAAATGTCATCTATGTTGCATGCTTGTTTTTTTTGGGTAATACTTCTTATAAGCATCCACCGTGGGGCTTGAACCTAGGTCACATCACTTATAATGCAAGTGGTGTCCTTGCCGGTAGACCACACTCACATGGATTATTGTATGCTTGTAATCCCCATTATGGCTGAATTCTCACTTCAATCCCAATGGATTCATTGTATATATGGTATATTCTACTTGTCTGCCATATCATGAAATTTGAAGATATTTGATGTAATACCTATGCCTGGCTTATAAGGTAGACTTATTTTGAAGGACTTATGATCTAATCTTAGAACCATATCCTTACCAAACCTCAAAGATATCTACTCTATGCATTTCCTTTGCAAGTTGAACTATGTACCTGCAAACTCAGTCTTTGTCAGAAAAAGGAAGCAGTTAACACTTATTTCACCTGCTATATATGCTTGAATGTCAAACCGAATATGACAGGATCTTTAATCCCTTTCCATAAAGACGATTTCAACAGTAATTCATCTGTGATAGAATGTATCTTAGACATCGATACAATGAGAACCATACCCCACATGAACATCGCCTGCGAGATGCTGTAAGTATGGGTAGATCATGCATTTTTGTTCGCCTGTGATAATTATATGTATATATTACTAGAATATTGCATAATTAGTTCATTTCATTCGAAGTCAAGTCTAGGTCATCTGAAGGCCTCCTTTGTTTTAGACATATTCAAATGTAAATTGACCCAAAACCTTAGCTAAACTACCAATGTCTATTTCGTCAACACGTAGCACAGTAATTTGGTATTAGTATAGAGGTGAAGAAGATTGTTTTAATCCCATATGGATCATGTGTAGTAATTATATCTCTATATAAATACCCACACACTAATAATAAGATAGCCAAGTGTCGAGTGCTTGGCTTGGCTACTAACTCGGCCTTTGTTGACCGTGTTGGGTCACCTTCGTTGCTCTTAACTCAAAGATCATCCTTCGATTCATTAGTTGAGTTGTCTGATTTGTAAATTTACCTCTATATGGTGTTATCCATGTTGATCCACTTTGCATCAATGACTATGTGGTTGATTCTTTGTCTATATTCTATATATTAGTCTTGTATATCCTAAGATTAAGATGAGTTTTAAGCGTATGAGATGAGAATGGATGACTTGACTCTTTGTCTATATTCTCTATATATTAGTCTTGTATATCCTAAGACGAGTTTTAAGTGTATGAAAATGGATGAATAGTAAAATTACTTTGGAATACAATGGAATAGTAAAATTACTTTGGAATACAATGGAATTTAATCCCCGATCAAATTGAGTCTTAAATGAATACAATGGATGTTAATGAAGTAGTTAGTTTTGAAAATGGAATGATTTAAGAACTTTTGTATAATCCAAGGAAAATATTTATAAGCTATGATGGAAATGTGAAGCATTCTTTATTGTAAATTTGCGAGTGTTTTTTTATCTTTGTAGTTAAATTGTATGGTTTAGTATAAACTTGGAAATTTGTCTTATTAAGTAACTTTAACTTGAATTCAAATACATAGAAGAATTGAATGAGAATTTGAACCTATAGAATTTTGTTTGACATTACTACAATGAATAATCATTTATTCTATGTTTATGCTGAAAATGATAAATGAACCTAAGTAAATAGAAAGAATGAATGGAGATTTTCTAGTTTGGAAGATTGGGTGTGGAGTCCATTCTTGGAGGAGGTATGGGACTCCTCCATGGTTTTGTGCTAACTAGAATGATTTACATTTGTAATAGATGGAATTAAGAGATATATTCTTGGTGGAAAAATAATATTATTGATAGGATGGATGTGGAGATTCATGCCTAGAGAAATTTATTGGAATGTGCTTCCTATAATGATTGGATTGTAAAATGCACTATGATGTATGTTGATGCATGATTGCAAGCAATTGAGAAAAGCATGTGTTGCTTGAATTGCATTTTGTACATGTATATCATGAGTTGTCTTGATCCCTTCACCATCATATCTTGAGCAATGGAGAGTCAAAGAACTAGAGAAGACCTAAACATTACCATTGAGGATTCCTATGATATTTGTAAATTTAAGGTTTACTTTGGGAAAGCTTATTGTAATGGAAATAGCTGGAATGAGTATTGATTACTCAACAATGATTTTGTAATATTGGATAGAGCTTCTTGTACATTGAAAAGGGGTGACTAAATAATGTAGTCTTTACCTCATGATGTAAAGGATTATGTATAATGTCTTAATGGAGTAGGTCTAATTTGAATAAATAGAAGTTATTTCTTGTTATTTCATCTTATGAGTTGTGATTCTTGGAGGTGATGAATGGATGTAAAGTATATGTTACCTATCTTTCAATAGTTTTGATTAGTGTGGAAGAAACCCTGCTAATGTTCTTAGTAAGAATAATAAATGTCAAATTGAAGTACATATTAATAGAGTGAGAGGATTAATAAAGAATCAAATAGATGATACATTTTGGGAAAAGACTATGAACAATAACAAGACCTTATAAACCTTATAAATGAGAGGGGAAGATAATTGTGCTTAAGATGGTTATTCCAAGGCCTATGTAAGTTTATCATATGGAGTGATAATTATCTTAGTTACCTCATCATGGAGATGAGGGTAGTAACTAAGTATTTAAGATTCGATGATCCACCATGGAGGTGGATATCTAATCTTCAAGGCATTCGCTTATGTACTAGTCTTCATGGATAGTATGGAGAAGGGTGATTTCCCTATGTGTGGGATAAACTCCTAACATTATGGTCTAGTTGTCGTACATTCCTGGAGAATGTAGAGACCATTTGAGCATTCTCATACCATGGTGGCGGTATGAGGGTTTTGTAGAAGTTGGTCACTTCTACTCAAGAGTGACTCTGACCAAGTCTTAATAGCTCTTGATGATTGATGCCTTGGTAACTTACAATTCACTTTGGAATATATTTGTCTTAGATCATAATTATGTCCTTCACTCATTGGAAGATAAATATATAAAAAAAATAGTTGGTTGAGTAGTAACAATTGGGGTTGTTATAGTTGGTATTAGAGCCCATTTCGTAGGGTTAATTGCTTCCATGAGGAAAAACTCTAAAATATAAGTTTCCATAACTCTAAACAAATACATACTTAGTAAGGACAAAGCTAGTACTTGAGTCTACTGATGTTCAAGTTCCTTTCTCCCACAAGTAGATCCATTGTTGATCAAAAGTGGAAGAGCTAAGTGAACCCTCCACATCTCGTGGGTCTTAAGCGGTGTACCTTAGACTCTTTTGAGAATTTACTTGACATCTGTGTCTCTTGGATTTCTTTTTCCTTATTTTTAAGTTTATATAAATAAAAATGAGAGTTGATGGAATAAAATATGGAGTGAACCTAGGAATAGTTTATTGGTTGTACAACTTTGGGAATTTCATACTTAAGAATTTTACGATTAGGACATAAAGTAAATGATAGTAAATTAGAATTGCAACTCGAGAAAAGGTTGAAATTTGATCCAACTCTTTATTCCAAGAAAACATGGCATCAAATTTGAGAAGTGGGAAAAGGGAACTTTCCAACATACAAGCCAAACTAGACCAGATAGCACTGAGGCCAGACAAATAGGAGAGAGTTCAGAGAACTCCAACAAAGACATGGAAAATCTTACTACTGTTGTCTCTATGATGCAAGAACAGATAAACCAAATCTTGTAGACTATTAGCTCTTAGCACAACAATCTTGAGGTGAGGGATACAGAAGTTAGGGATCCTATAAATATTATGGGTGGAAACCTTGTGAAACCAAAGGTCAAGAAACCTATAGTTGAAATTGTAGTTAATCTGGATATAACTTATCAAGAAGCTATGGCCCTCATTGATGCAGAAATTGGTAAAGATATAAATAATTTTAAGGTATCTAATTTCAATGGGAAGGGAAATGGATATGTAATCAAGGCTTGGTTGGATGAATTAGAGACTTACTTCACCTTGAGGAATTATTTCTCTATGACCTGAAAAACATGGGTTACCATACATCTAGGAAAAATAGGATGGGCATGGTGGAATACATACAGAACTGGATAGAATATCAAAGCAATTCATCTAAAATGGGAAACTTTTGTGGATGCTTTCAAGAAAATATTCCTCACTAAGCAATTCTACTTAAACAAATATAAGGAATTTTCTACGCTTCAACAAGGAGCAAAATCTATGGAAGAATATTTTGAACAATTTGTGATATTGCTCAAATATGTACCATCATATGATCATGATGATGAGATGAAGATACACAAGTTTATCCTAGGAACTGAGCCTCAGATAAGAAATGTAATAAGTGTGCACAATCCCAAAACCATACAGGAAGCATATGATCTAGCTCGATGAACAAAGTCCACCCTACAACCCACAAGGATCAATAACAATTCTACAAATTGGTCAGACAAGGGATGATAATTTTAGAAGAAAAGGAAGTGGGAACTCGAACAGAGTCAAAAAAACAAAGGGAATCCAAAGTTTAAAAAAAGGAACAATGGAGGTAAAAATAACTTCAAGAAGGGATTCCAACAGAGGAACAACAACCATAACCACTTCAACAACAACAACAAAAACTTTCAACCACCAAAACAACCAGTACCATTACAAGTAGTTGATGCAGGGAAGCAGGTTCAAGAAGGAAATTCAGCTCATAAAATTGGGTGCTACAATTGTGGAGGTCCATATTTTGCAGCTAAATTTCCACTTCATGTAGGACCAAGCACTAGTACAGTTAGGCCTAACCATAAGATATATGCAACAACAACAAATCAAAACTTGGATGGATAGGCTACACCTTTGCTCCTAAATGGTAAAATTTTTGGTAAAGAAGTTAAAATTTTGATTGATAGTGGGGCTACTGATAGTTTCATTTCTAGTAGCTTAGTCAGGGATATGCCAAAAAATCTAGGATTTTTGGCACAAGGGTGGAAAGTTGAGTATGGGTCTAGGCAGACTTATTCTGTTGACCAATGTTTTCCCCAACTAAAATCACTCTACCCAATAGATTTACCATTTGGCATCTATATGTAGCACCATTACATGCCTTTGACATCATCTTGGGAATGGATTGGTTAAGGGCTCATGAAGCCTTGATTAATTTCCAAGAAAGATGGATTGAATTTACCAATGAAGATAAGGAAAGGTTGAAGATGTATAGTGAAGTAAGGGCTTTTCAACCACTGATAATATCAGCAATGCAATTAAAGAAAACCATCAAAAAAGGGGGATTAGTTTATGTGGTTAAACTCAAGGAAAATGGAAAAGTCTCAAATGAAGAAGTAATTAAAGACTACCCAATTTTGCAAGAGTTTAAGGATGTTTTCCTTGATGAACTACTTGGATTACCACCAAAACGTGAATTTGATTTCACTATAGAGCTAATGCCAGGCATTGAGCCCATTCATAGAGCTCCCTATAGGATGAACCCTAATGAAATGCAGGAGTTGAAGGTACAACTTCAAGAGTTGCTTGATAAAGGGTTAATTAAACCGAGTGTGTCACCTTGGGGAGCACTTGTTTTGTTTGTTAAGAAGAAAGATGGCTCATTAGGGTTGTGCATAGATTTAGAATGTTGAATAAGGCAACCATTAATAATATATACCCCTTGACAAGGATAGAGGATTTGTTTGATAAATTAAAGGGTGCCACTATTTTCTCAAATATTGATCTAAAGTCATGATACCATCAATTGAGAATTCGAGATGAGGATACTCATAAGACTGCATTCAAGACTAGGTATGGATATTATGAATTCACAGTCTTATCTTTTGGGATAACCAATGCACCAACAACTTTTATGAATTTAATGAAAAATATGTTCAAAGAACAACTAGATTGGTTTGTCCTAATATTTTTAGATGATATTTTGATTTATTCCCACAATAGAGATGAACATGATAGGCACTTGAGAATCATGCTAGAGTTGTTGAGGAAGAATCAACTCTACGAAAATTTATCTAAGTGTGAATTCTATGTTCCACAAGTGCATTACTTGGGACATATTATATCTGCAGATGGAATTGTAGTAGATCCAAGGAAGATTGAAGCCATTTTGAATTGGCCACCCCCTACAAATGTGACTGAAGTAAGGATTTTTATGGGTCTGTTAGGTTACTATAGGTGATTTGTGAAGGATTATTCCAAGATTTCTTATCCAATAACTAATATACAGAAGAAAGGGAAAGAGTTTAAATGGATAGACAAGTGTGAAGCTGCATTTAATTTTCTTAAGCAAAAGCTTACTTCAGCTCCTATACTAAAAATTTTAGACCCTCAAGAAATTTTTTTGTTTGCACTGATGCTTCTTTGGAAGGATTGGGAGGAGTTCTATCTCAAGATAAATATGTTGTAGCATATGAGTCTAGAAAACTCAAGAAACATGAAGTTAACTATGCTACTCATGATTTGGAACTTGTTGCGGTTGTTCATGCCTTAAAAATTTGGTGACATTACCTTGTGGGTAGACCATTTGAATTAAGAACCGACCATCAGAGTCTGAAATATATTTTTACTCAACCTTTGCTAAATGCTAGATAGAGAATATGGATTGAATTCTTAGCATAATATGACTTTGGTATTGAATATATCAAAGGTAAAGAGAATAAAGTTTTTGATGCACTAAGTAGAAGAAAACATATATCCGCTTTGACTCGTAGTCATGTAGACTTGATGGATCAAGTAAGAAAAATGCAATATCAAGATTAGGAATTGTTGGTCACGAATCTGCCACAGGAAAGGATTTTACAAAAAAATGCACCCTAGACCCGGCCAACATTGAAAGGCTGGGAGAAAGAAATGTCTCCCAGACCAATATCCAGAGTGGGCTGGTTCCCTTACTATTCTAAGTTTGTTTTTAGATCAAAGTTACAGGAAAGGAATTGTAAAGATGCAGAAAGAAACGATAAATATGGCCATAGGCTGAATTTATCAGATCGAGAAAGAATAGCAGCCGATAACTCTAAGTACGCAAACAGCAAATAACAGAAGACAGTGACATGATTCACTCACAACCTTGTGTGGATGACCTCCAAGATGACATTCCAGAACTCACTCCCTTACTAGAAAATGTTAAAACTCAATACAGAATTAAAACTAAGAAGCAAATAAGAAATGCGAGCACAAATTAGGAATGCAGAATACAGAAGGGAAAACACACAGAAAATTGCTTGCGAAACCGGAGAGCCGAATGTCTTATATTCATGCGAGGGTACTTGAAAAGCTTTCACACAAAGTATCTCTCAAACTCCCGATACTTGTTCTTGAGATTTACATTCGTTTATATAGAGGACTTGCCTCTTTACAGCATTAAAAACTTGCGACGGACCTCCTCGAGATCTACAAATTATGCAACAAAAACAAGGAAATGATATCCTTAAACAACCTCGGAGAAACCAAAAATTAAATGCCATAAGGAGGAGTCGGTCGTCTTCATTAAATTGTTGTTCTTGAAAATATGCTTGAAACCGTTAGAAAAATCGTGAACAATAGCTTCGAATAATGGAAATCTTCAATTTTGGTAGCTTGGGCGCGTTCTTCTACCTTGACCACATCGAAAAGCAGCAACACATTTAATTCTGGAGCGCTTTGAATCATCGAAACTCACAAAACTGCATCGGGCCATTTGAACCACTTTTTGACGTGAAACTATAACAGGTCGCGAAAACGTGACAGGTCACGAAATCGCTACGTCTTTCTGCTCCGTACGCTTCTGACGCTTCAAACCCGTGAAAAACAAACATGTCACAAAATCACTACATATTCGGCTTCCATATCTCCTTCGCTACCTTGAACCGTGAAAACGTGATGCTGCACGATTTCGCTACAATTTCTGTATTTGGCTCTATCTTCAACAATGTGTCACGAAATCGCTACGTCAACTTCTTTCTTGCCCTTAGCCTCAACAATGTCACGAAATCGCTACCATTTTATGCCTTAAGCCTTTCTTGCTCACGATGTCACGAAATCGCTACGTTTACTTGCATTCTTCACTGTTCCCACTTTCTGTCATGATTTCACGACGTCTTCGTCTTGCTTGGACTCATTCTCAAAAGCGTCGTGATATTGCTATGATTTTTTGCCTTAGACTCTTTTCATTCACCAGAACCGCGATCACGTAACATGTAGCAATTTTGCTACATCCTTGCTTGGCTTGGCTTCATCATACAACTGGCACGAAATCACGACCATTTTACACCTTGAGCCTTTCTGTCCACCCACGCCGTGAAAATGCGACGCGTTGCGATTTCGCGATGTCTTTTGCCTTATGTGCTGTGTGCCATATTGTGTCACGATTTCGCTACATTTTCGAGTCTCATCGCTCGTCGCTCAGTTATGTCGTGATTTCACGACAATTTCTAACCTTATGCTCCCTGGCCGTCGCAAGTCGCAAAAATGCGACAATGCACGAAATCGCTACAACTTTGTCGCTCAGCCTCCATTGACCATTTTGACCTTGAAAATCTAACACGTTGCGATATCACGATGGTTTTGCCCACCTGCTACCGTTGATTGCGCTGACCACGATTTTCTGACACGTCACGAAATTGCGACAATTTTGCGTTTGTTTTCTCTCTCCTCATTTGACCCGCAATTTTGTGACATGTCGTGATATCGCGACGGTTTTCAACTTTGGCTCTCCATGCTGTTTTTTGTCGCGATTTTGCGACAGTCTTCGGACTTAGGCATTTTTTGCACTAAAACCTATAGAGGAGTTAGAATTTCAATAGCCTATGCATGAATAAACAACAATCAAATAAATGTGGCAAAAATGCCAACATTCTTGGCGGCTCGCGGGGTATACAGTTCTGCTGTATGCAAGAATCCCAAGCCTGAATCCATTGGGCAACAGAGTCATGAAAACTTAGAACAAACTAGCTACTGGGGTTCATCTCGATGGACTGCTGCAACAACTTTTGCTGAATGAATGAAACTCAAAGAATCGGTATTTAGCTGAACTGATCATGGAATGGAAATGATGAATGATGGAATAATGGAATGGGGAAAAGTGATGCGGTAGACAGTAACAGAGTGCTTCTGTGCTACCAGCTGCTATGAAAGGAAAACGGAGGTGAATGGAATAAACAGAATGGTGATCAGTGAATGTGGAGACTGTGGAATGAGAATGGAATGGGGAAATGAACTGTAGATAAATGCGTAAACCAACAATGTAGTTAGAAGAAAAGGAAAAGAAGAACCGGGAATAGTAGAAAAGGGGAAAAGAAACAACAGCAGTGGCTTTTTTTTTACTGCAGAAGAAAAGGAGTAGAAGAAGAAGGGAATAAATAAGGGAAGGGAAGAAAAAGGAAGGGGAAGGAAGAAATTGATAGGAAGCCACTAACTGCTGGGAAAGAAGAAGAAAAAAGAAAGAAACATGTACCTGCGGGCTCGCATGCAAAAAGAGTCGAAGTTAATAAAGGAAAATAATACTTTTTTTTTTCTTTTCTTTGTTTTCTTCTTTTTTTTGTTTTTTTTTTTACTATGTACACAATTTTGCGACATGATTGGCATGCCGCTACCACAAACCCAGTATCAAAGGGTTATCCTGTAAATCGGCAGTTTCCTGACCAGATCTGATCATACTTGAGTCGGTCCTTGAAATTGGGCTGGCCTCTTCCTGAAGTTCTCCATGTTGCAGACAAGGGCAAGTTATTCTGCATGCCAGTACCCACACAATCGACAAATAATGTAGCAAAGAAATTTGCCACATGGAAAGCTCTTGTAGGTACCCGTTGTAGTAATGACTGAAGCCAATGCCACCATCTTGGAGGGTTCCCTAGTTGTGAACTAAGAACGGGTTCCTCCAACTCCTGGATCCGATCACAAAAATTGTCCAACGACAGTCCTTTCTTTAGGATCTCTTCAGACTCTTCCTCTTGATCCGGCATGCTCAACAGGTTCGGCTAGATACTTGCATGTTGTGCACAGTTATGCCCTCTTGGTGCTCAGGTCCTGGAACTTGAATCTGTTCCTCTCCTTGGCCCATCTCCTGATAGAAATTGCAAGCAACCATATGGTTCATTGCTGGGAAAGTACTTGCATGTTCCCATCGTTGGCTTTGGATGAAATCTAGCTCTTGAGCTCCACATAGCTGCATCTCAGGTCTCTGCATAGTATGTGGGATCTGCCATGATGAATACTGTGTTGGATAAACAGGAACATCAACTATCGAAGAAAGTAATGGAGCTTCTTCCCACGGTAATTTTCTTGATAGGAGCAAAAGCTGCTCCACTCGCATTGCTTCCTCAAATATTTGAGGGAACCTTCGTTCACCTGATTGCAGCAAGAGGAGGCCTATGTCAGAATGGAAAGCTCAAACATAGAAGAGGTGGGCTTGGGTGGGTGTCGGTCGGATCTTCTCTGGAATTCTCTTCTAGCTTCTCAAGAATCGGACATTGAAGTCCATGATGCTCTCTAGAGGTGCTCTTGCGATGTACATTAAAAATTGAAAGGGATCCTGAGAGCCGTTAAAGGGATCTTCGTCAAATATTTTGATTAGTGCTCCCGCTAGGTCATCCCATGAGCTGATGCTTTGACGCCCGAGCAGTCTGTACCACTGCAATGCCCTTCCTTCCAAATACAGAAACAGAAGTCTGATCATGACATCTTCATGAACTATATCATGTATGGTTGACAAAGCAGCAACATCTTCAACATGCTCTAGAGCCATGCCCTCGATGCCATCATATTTTTTTAGGGCCTTCAGGGAACTTTTGGGAATCTCATGCCGGATTTGGAGATTCAGAGGGCCAGGATCATCCCATCTAGGACAAACCCTCGCCATTATAGCAGTGGTCTATGAGATCACGACTATCGCCATTAAGTCAGAGTCGCCAAGTAAACATTCTTTTCTCCGCTTTGAGGTCAAGGCTGCTCACCAAACCTTGATTCCTCTAGGGTATCTTCTTTTAGCTTGAGAAAGGTAGGTGTTCACAATCAAGAAATTTGGATTTTCAACTCAGCAAAGTCACCAAATGAACTTACAAATCTTTGCTTATGAGATCAAGACAGCTCATCGAAATCTTGAGACCTCCGGGTATGAAACAATCAATCTCACGGATTATGGATCTTTTGAGACAGAAGAAGTCTGTCCCATCGAGCGTGCCAAAAAATGTTGGTCACGAATCTGCCACAGGAAAGGATTTTACAGAAAAATGCACCCTAGACCCGGCCAACATTGAAATGCTGGGAGAAAGAAATGTCTCCCAGACCAATCTCCAGAGTGGGCTGGTTCCCTTACTATTCTAAGTTTTTTTTTAGATCAAATTTACAGGAAAGAAATTGTAAAGATGCAGAAAGAAAAGGGAAATATGGCCATAGGCTGAATTTATCAGATCAGGAAAGAATAACAACCGATAACTCTAAGTATGCAAACAACAAATAACAGAAGACAGTGACGTGATTCACTCACAACCTTGCACGGATGACCTCCAAGATAACATTCTAGAACTCACTCCCTTAATAGCAAATGTTAAAACTCAATACAGAATTAAAACTAAGCAGCAAATAAGAAATGCGAGCACAAATTAGGAATGCAGAATACAGAAGGGAAAACACATAGAAAATTGCTTGCAAAACCAGAGAGCCGAATGTCTTATATTCATGCAGGGTACTTGAAAATATTTCAGCAAAGTATCTCTCAAACTCCCGATACTTGTTCTTGAGATTTACATTCGTTTATATAGAGGACTTGCCTCTTTACAACATTAAAAACTTGCGACGGACCTCCTCAAGATCTACAAATTATGCAATGGAAACAAGGAAATGATATCCTTAAATAGCCTCGAAGAAACCAAAAATTAAATGCCATAAGGAGGAGTCGGTCATCTTCATTAAATTGTTGTTCTTGAAAATATGCTTGAAACCATTAGAAAAATCATGAACAACAGCTTCGAATAATGAAAATCTTCAATTCTGGTAGCTTGGGCGCATTCTTCTACCTTGACCACATCGGAAAGCAACAACACATTTAATTCTGGGGCGCTTTGAATCATCGAAACTCACAAAACTGCATCGGGCCGTTTGAACCACTTTCTGGCGCAAAACTGTAACAGGTCGCGAAAATGCGACAGGTCGTGAAATCGCTACGTCTTTCTCCTCCATACGCTTCTGATGCTTCAAACCCGTGAAAAACAAACATGTCATAAAATCGCTACATATTTGGCTTCCATATCTCCTTCGCTACCTTGAACTACGAAAACGCGACGCTGTGCGATTTCGCTACAATTTTTGTATTTGGCTCTATCTTCAACAATGTGTCGCGAAATCGCTACGTCAACTTCTTTCTTGCCCTTAGCCTCAACAATGTCACAAAATCGCTACCATTTTCTGCCTTAAGCATTTCTTGCTCACGGTGTCACGAAATCGCTATGTTTACTTGCATTCTTCACTGTTCCCACTTTCTGTCATGATTTCGCGACGTCTTCATCTTACTTGGACTCATTCTCAAAAGCGTCGCGATATCGCTATGGTTTTTTGCCTTAGACTCTTTTCATTCACCAGAACCGCGATCACGCAACATGTAGCGATTTTGCTACATCCTTGCTTGGCTTGGCTTCATCATACAACTGGCACGAAATCACAACCATTTTACACCTTGAGCCTTTCTATCCACCCACACCGCGAAAACGTGATGCGTCGCGATTTTGCGACGTCTTTTGCCTTATGTGCTGTGTGCCATATTGTGTCGCGATTTCGCTACATTTTCGAGTCTCATCTCTCGTCGCTCAGTTATGTCATGATTTCGCGACAATTTCTAACCTTATGCTCCCTGGCCGTCGCAAGTTGCGAAAATGCGACAATGCACGAAATCGCTACAACTTTGTCGCTCAACCTCCGTTGACCATTTTGACTGCAAAAATCTAACACATCGCGATATCGCGACGGTTTTGCCCACCTGCTGCCATTGACTGCGCTAACCGTGATTTTCTGACACGTCATGAAATCATGACAATTTGCATTTGTTTTCTCTCTCCTCATCCGACCTGCAATTTTGTGACATGTCGCGATATCGCGACGGTTTTCAACTTTGGCTCTCCATGCTGTTTTTTGTCATGATTTTGCGACAGTCTTCGGACTTAGGCATTTTTTGCACTAAAACCTGTAGAGGAGTTAGAATTTCAATAGCTTATGCATGAATAAACAGCAATCAAATAAATGTGGCAAAAATTCCAACAGGAATGTAGTGAGATTCGAGCTAAAATAGAACAAAACCTTAATGAAAATTAGAATTATAGCATTAAATATGGACTTTTATGCTTTAAGGATTGGGTGGTTATACCTAAAATTGGTAATTTGAGGAGAGTAATTATGCATGAAGCACATAATTATCCCTATTTCGCTCATCCTAGAGGGGCCAAGATGAGGGAAAATGTGATAAAGACATTTTATTGGTCTGGTATGAAGAAGGACATTACATATTTTGTTGCATGATGTTTAAAATGTTAGAAGGTAAAGGCTGAGGATAGACATCCAGTAGGGCAATTATACTTGCATGATATGTCCATGTAGAAGTGGCAGGTTATATCAATGGACTTCATAGTAGGGTTACTTAAGACTAGGTACCAACATGAAGCAATTTTTATTGTGGTTGACAGATTGACCAAGGTTGCACACTTCATACCAGGGAGTACTAAGGATGATGCTTTAGTAATTACCAATATATTTGCTAGGGAAATTTTTAGGTTACATGGGTTTCCTAAAATGATTATATCTGATAGGGACTCTAGGTTTACATCTGAGTTTTGGCAAGCTCTCCATCGTGCAATTGGAACAACTTTGAACATAAGTTTTACATAACATACTAAAACTAATGGAAAAAAAGAAATGGTTAACCAAGTCTTGGAAGACATGTTTGGCATGTATTGCATGGACCAGAAGTCTCATTGGGAAGCATTTTTACCTCTGGTTGAATTTTCTTATAATAATAGTTATCATTCTTCCTTGAAGATGGCCCCTTTGAAGCTTTGTATGGCAGAAGATGCAGAACTTCATTATCTTGGGATAATCCAAAGGATCGGATTGTCATTGGACCAAAAACAATCATAGAAATGGAAGAGTAGTTAAGACTAATCCGATAAAGGTTTAAGGAAGCCACAAATAGACAGAAAAGCTACGTTTATTTAAAGAGGATGCCTAGGGAATTAGCTACGGGTGATAGAGTGTTTCTAAGGGTAAAACCTAAGAAAAGTGCCATAAAATCAACTAAATTAGATCCTATATTTGTTGGGCCATTTGTGATTATAGAAAAAATAAGTTTGGTAGCTTATAGACTTGATTTTCTACCTAACCTGTCAAAGATCCATGACTTTTTTCATGTGTCCCGAATTAGAAAATATACTGCTGATCTTGACCATGTGTTAGATGTTTCTAAATTGCATATGGTAGATCCAACAACCTTTGAAGTAAAACCTATGAAAATTTTGGAGTTTCATTCCAAAATGATGAGAAAATGAAATATTAATCAATGCAAGGTCCAATGGGATAAGTATTCTGATAGAAATACCACTTGTAAAAAAGTGGAGGACATGAAAGATAATTTTACTTATTTATTTGATACTATTATGTAATAATACAGGTTGAACAATATGCCACTTACAGAAAGTGGAGAGTATGCAAATCTATGTTTTTAATTGTATGTAATATTGCAAAGAAAACACAAGGGACTATGTTTAATCCAAGGGGAGAGTATGTCATACCCCACCTTGGAAGGACTCTCTTAGGAGATTGCTTATGTATTGATAGTTGGTCTCAATACTTGGTATGTATGCAATATGGTTGTTTCTTTTGAGAAAAATGATGTTGTGTTGCATTACTTGACTGTAGGAGCAGGTACTCTCATAGGTGGATATTGACCACCAAAGACAAGAAGGGAAATTATGATGATGAAAACTCAACTAGGTAAGTGCATTACATGTTAAGGACTCATGTTCACATCATTGGACCATGATGTTATTACTAGTCTCCTTCATGATGGGCGATGATAACTAAGATCATCTTAAAATATCCACTCACTTAAGAAAAAACAATGATGTCGAACATCGAGCATTCATCGAATGCTTGTGTTTGTTATGTGTTTATTATATGTTTTATTATACATTAATTTTTGTGGAAGAAATTAGTGCTCTTGGATATTACTTTGGAAATTCAAATTATGCAATTTTGATGGGTTTGCATCTTACCAAATTACTATAGAGAAATTTGGAATACATTTGAGAATTTTTATAAAGTTTTGTAAATTTTATTGTGACTTTGTGAAATATTGAATTGGACAATTCTTAATTTATAAAAAGAAATATATTTTTTCTGAATATGCTTATTTAATCCAATTACATTCAGTTTGGATAAAAATTAGGTAAATTTATCTTTACAAAACTTGTCCAATTTTGATTGGATCAAAATAAAAGGGAGTATTTTCTTATTTTAAGGGTTTATCCATTCCTCCACATAGCTGCTTCATGATGGCTAAAATTTAGGAGATATTTTCTTTCTCATCTCTAATAGTATTAATTTTGTATTCTCCATATGTCTAATAGTAGTAACTTTGTAATTGCCCTAGGAATGGGGGACACATGTAACAACCCTCAAACAAGAAAACACACAAACAAAAATAAAAAGGTTTATATATATATTTTTGATCAAGGAGAAGGATTCATAAATCCCTATCCAACCTTAGACCAATTTAATGTTTGACATCCCCTAAGTTTCTCAAGAACTATACCACATGAGATTCCCCTCATGCAAGTTCATTCTGTGTAGGCCTATATCATGTCATACATGTAATTCCATCTGTATTATCATTCTTGATGAGCTAGAATTACAACCCTCAATCATTGGAAGGTATACATGCATCTCCATACTACACACAAACCATCATGTGTGGGTATGCTATGTGCATTGTGAGTTAAGCTATCAATATTATCCTCTGACAAGCTATCTTAAGTCTTGGTACAAATTCTAAACCTAGATAACCCATCTCTCTAAGGGGGTCTTAAACCCTTGAGCCATCCTCTAAGTTCACCTAGAACTTACAACTTTTTAATTATTTTTTTTTAACTCATAATAATACCAAGGAGAAATCTAGATACTAAATCTAACAAAACAAGTGAATTTAAACAAGCATGAAACATTCATTAAAGGAAAAAATGTGATAAAAAAGAAAATAGTATTTCAATCAGAAAGGATATCAGAATATGACAATAAAAAATGCTCATTTAATCCATAGGTAAATATGGCAAAACCCCATGCTTTCAATAATTCCTTTACATTTAATACATTGGGGAAATCTTCCCATAATCTAATCTACTACATAATAAAGCAAGAAATAAGTTTGAGAGCAAACTTGCAAAGTATTCCATATTCTAACTTTGGTCCTTTTGCTCTTCCATCGATTAAGTGAGGATAGTAGAGGATCAAGACACTCATGGATCTAGATAGACATGCTTCTAATGCATTTACTCATTTATTTTCTGAATTGCAACTATACAATTAACCCAAGCAATTCAACTTTCTAATGCATAGTTATTATCATAGAGCTTCCCTCTCTATGAAACCTCTCACCCACTTGTGAGAGTCATCCTACCATGCATCCCACCTTATGATTTATTTGCAATAAATGATCTAACCCTCACTTAATAATTAAAGTCCCATACCCTTAACTGTTTAATGCACTGGGTTCTTTCATCTTATTTAATTAAGCAAACCGCTTTAGTTTGCACTGCAAATATTTCTCATCACTTCATAAACTAAGGTCACATACCCTCATTTTATAAAATGAACCATAAATATAATATAAAATCCATTCCATTTCATAAAGCAAGGTCTCATACCCTCATTTTATAAAATGAATCATAAACATATTTATTTCCATACCATTTCATAAAGCAAGGTCCCATACCCTCATTTTACAAAATGAATCATAAACATATTTATTTCCATACCATTTCATAAATCAAGGTCCCATACCCTCATTTTACAAAATAAATCATAACATAATATAAAATCCATTCCATTTCATAAAGCAAGGTCCCATACCCTCATTTTACAAAATGAACCATAAACATATTTATAAAATCCATTCCATTTCATAAAGCAAGGTCCCATACCCTCATTTTACAAAATGAATCATAAACATATTAATTTAAATTAGAAGTCTACCACTAAGGGAACCTTCTCCCTCAAGACAAGATTCCTACTTGACTAGAACTAGATAGGGGATTTCCTATATATCACCCTATGGTCTCCCAATATGGTTCTCCTAACTTGCTATGCTATACACACAACCCTTCAACTTCGGGTGCAACACATAGCTCTATGAATTTAGCTAACATAGCACCTTGACTTCGGTGCTACACACAACACTTCATCTTCAAGCTACACACACTCTGGCTAACACATAGTGCTTTGGCTTTGGTTAATACACAACACTTTGGCTAATACACAGTGCTTAAACTAACACTCAACACTTCGGCCAACACATAGCTCTTCAACTAACACACAACACTTCGACCAACACACGATGCTTTAACTAACACATAACACTTCGACCAAAACACAGTGCTTCAAACAACACACAACACTTCAACTAACACACAACGCTTTGACCAACACATAGTGCTTCAACTAACACACAAAACTTCAGCCAACACACAAATATTTAACTAACACACAATGCTTCATCCAACACACAATACTTTGGCCAACACACAATGCTTCAACTAACACACAATGCTTTTGCCAACACACAATGCTTGGCTAACATAATACTTTGGCTTTGATGCTACATGATGAGCTACACTAAACTACAAGGCAACATGATGAGCTACACTAAACTACAAGGCAACATGATGAGCTACACTTGACTACCACAAATAATAGTGAGCTACTCTTGGCTACAAGCTAACAAGGTAAGCTACACTTGACTTCCACATATAATAGTGAGCTATGTTTGGCTGAAAGCTAACAAGGTAAGATACGCTTGACTACCACATAGGGGAGAAAGAAAGTAATACCAACCTGGTCAATTGTTTCGCTAGGTTTCAATGGTCTCCCAGGCCAAGTCTAAGCACCACTCCTTCTCATTCCCCTAGTGCTTTTTTTTCTATACTCTGCTCTCTCATCTCTGCTTGCCCCCATTTGTCTAGCTCTCTTATCTCCTTACCTTAGCACCCCTCTCCATTTATCCTTGACTTCCATCTATAGAAATCTAAATCATGTCATGCTTAGGGGAGCTACTTACATAGACACACTCATAAGATCATAAGACATAATCTTGGACTTTCCAAGCACCAACAGTGGTTCTCACCACTCATTTGGGGCCTTTTCAAGCCATCCAAGCTTGGCCACTCAAGCCAAGAGCAACCATATTCTAGCCGCTCAAGCCTAGAGTGGCTAGACCTTAGCCATTGTAGATGACAGTGGCTAGATCATAGCCACTGTAGATGACAACGGCTAAGCCATAAGAAGCGGTTTATCAACAAACAGGCCCAATCTCGAGTGGAAGTGGCAGTCTACATGCAATAAAGGTGAGCGGGAGTGACTTTGCATTCCTTTTCACGACTAGTTCACATAGGAGACTTGAGTTTGCATTTAGACTTAAGTTAACTGACCTTCAAGCATAAAAAAAGGACAAAAGCTTCTCATGGTAACGAACAATTCGCATAGAAGACTCAAGTGGGCAGCTAGATTTCAATTAACTGGACTTCAAATATAGACAATAGACAAGGGATTCTCATGCTAACTTGCACTACACATGATAAATTCATTTCTAGGGCTTGGACATAGACCTAGGTTTTCACACTATAAAAGGTGTAAGCCTAAGATCACCAAAGAGGAGACACATGATTGATATATGACATATAGAGACACATGATCAATATATGACATATAGAGACCCGAATCACATACAGGAGATAATTTCATAGAGAGAGTTCTCTTTGAGATCATGTGTGTGGTGGAGCTTTGATAAATCAAAGGGCATAACACCTACTTTATTCAACATCAGATCATAGTCTTTGACCCATAGCTTTGGGGCAAGGAGAGCAAGGTTTTCTTTAGCGGTCGCTATCTTGGACAGTGGCCCGTGGGCTTAGCTTAAATAGGCATAGCATATTTTATCTTTTTTTGTTATGTCATTAGCTTAGATTTACTTGATTCCATGGTATCATTTTATCATATTTCTATTACATTATTTGATTACTAACAACCTTATCCGAGGAGGCAATCTCGGACAACTAAACGTGCATTGTTGTTTGAATTGCATATAGGGCCATAGGTTCACGAGACATAATCTACAATATTTGAGAGCAAGAGGATCCATCTGGGAGACATACCTAGAGAAGTAGGCATCTGTAAGCCCTCAGACATTTTTGTGTATGGAATCAGGAAGCATTTTAGAGCGCATCACCCTTTTGCAAAAGGGGACATCTCTTCATCCACTTGTAAATAATTTTATCAAGATGGGTATCCCTAAGATGTATCAACATGTAACCGGGGTTCAATATTAATGAAATATCAATTCTTTGTTATTTCCATGTTATATGTTTTCTCGTAATCTTTTAGCTTCATTTTTGGTATAGTAATAACATCGCAAGTAGAGTTAAGAGCGGCGCATGCATACCGAGGTTGCTACAGATGGTGATAATAGTGGGACAACCACTAATTTTTCATTTTTTACCGGAAAACTAACTTAATTTTATGTGTAGGTCTAGCCGCTCTGAGCTATAGTGGCCAGAAACTAGCCGCTCTGATCTACAACGGCTAGAAACTAGCCACATGGACATAAAGAAGGTTCTAAGATGATGCGGTCTTTGCATTAAGAGGTTGGTATAGCTTTTCTGATATTTTATAGCTTTCTATCTGCTTCTGTGTGTTCAAAATAGAGAACTTAAAGCACATTTATGTTTGGAAATTGAAAGAATAAAGAAGAAAGAATTAAGCATTTCACATATCTTAGATCCTCTTTTAAATTTTCCACTAGGCATTGCTAGGAACAGTGGCTTATGCCTAAAAAGTTCACCCTAGAATCCAATGTGCTAGATATTGTATGTTGTTTGCTTGCTTTGAGGCCCTATTAGAGGCCATAGTTGCACAAGATAAAGTGCGCTCATAAAAATCATAGTAGTTCATGCATCTTTATGAATATTGAAACATATTTTTGCACTTAGGCATATAGGAAAGACTCATTGTTGCTATATGATGCACTTTATGTTATGCAAGCTTAAAATGAAAACCACACATGCACGTCTCATTTAAATATTGGAGAGTTGGATTTCATCACCAACCTTCAATTCAGTTCAATGACGTTGGAATTCATCTCCTTCCACTGGTTTGCACCTAGAGCTTCCTAGAAATGGATTGAGAAACTTACTTATAGTGACACTAAGTTACTTGTGTTCAAAATATCTCCCACTTTTGGAACAATCATTGGTTTAGAGTGGAGGAGCTAGGTGAACCCCCCATTGGGTCTTCAATAGTGTATCCTATCTTCTTTTGAGAAAATCATGTTTGGAACGAGTGTACTTGATTGTCGCTGTGGATGAGTCTTCTCATTCTTAATCCAAGAACAAGAGCAAAGAAATCAAGATAATAACACATCAAAACACAAGAAATAGTTTAGGGCACACTTAAATTGGTAATCAAGATAAAAATTTATTTGGAATTGTGTGGTCATTCTTAAATAGCAAACTCAAAATATCAAGTCATAAAACAACATGGTCAAAAAAAGAAGTAAACACCCTCGGTCTGATGTCGACGGAGAGATAGAAGCAATTCATACCCATAGGCAGAGTCATATTAATATTGAATGACCTACCCATAAGACCGTGAGACGTAGCTCCACGAGCCTAAGGGGTGATAACTCAAATCTTGGGGGATCTCCTCGAGAAACCACCCCAAGTAAGGAACCACATCATGGAACAAAGTCACATAAACAAAAAGAGGCTTCACAGCCATCCTCATCAAGGAGACATGAGGAGACCTCAAAGGCCTCCTCTAAACACACAGAAACATCTCAAAGACATGAGGAAACTTTGAGGGCTTCCTCCTCACATGGACATAAAGAAGGTTCTAAGACCCATTCTTCACATAGGGATGATGAGACTACCACATCTCCATCCACATGGAGAAAACATGTCACCACTAAGCCCTTTTCATCAAGAATGCAAACAAGAATAGCAACACCTCAAGACTCACAAGAAACATATGCAATAGGTCTACCCACTGAAAGACAAGAAACTAGAGCTACATCTAGTCGTGGGAATCATATAGAAGAAACCCTTCACACAAAAGGAAAGATTCCCATAGAATATGACCTCATAGGAGTAAATGGCACCCCACGAGACCAACCATAGAGAATGAGATAGCTAGATAGGTTGGATCGATTTCCTATTCAACCAACCCAAAGAACTGTAGCTACTGAGAAGTCTGCATCTGGAAGCTCATGAACTGTGACTTCTAAACATACCTCCTAGTCTGGGGGTACCTCAGAGTGACCTCGTATAAGATGCATGGAGTCTGATCATAGGGATATTCAACTATACACTAAACAAGTCACATTAACTAGAAAGAGTGTAGATACATCAAAAACCCCCTCGAGGAATCTGTGAGTCAAGACTACAAGAATAGAGTCAGATAAACATGAGTCTTCTACAACAACACAAACTGACCGAATGAGGTGGTTAGAAAATGTATTATGTAAAGAGCGAGAGTTAGTGGAAGCTCTCAAACAAGAGAAACAAAGAGAAAGACTCTTGCACCAACATGAGCAATGATTAAGAGAGCAATTTGAGAAGCCAACACTTAAAAATTTACAAAGAAATGGTGGTGACCACCAAATAACAAGACACGCTGACTCACCTAAGGAAAGGCATACTAGAAAATATATCCCACAATGAAACCCCCCACAAAATCATGAACAAAATTCAACTAATTGGGGGAGGGCAAACATAACAAATCAAGATCGCAATCATGATTCCCCTTGTAGGAGGGAGGAAAATAGAACAAATCAAATGGATAGAGAGTTACCTCCATTGCCAATGCAAATAGGCTTGCATGAATAGGAAATATGTGCATCAAAGGTATTTCAAGAGCTTGCTGAAAAAATGAAAACCTTTGAGAAACAAGAGGTAGCTGGGAACTCACCAACATTGAGCAAGATACACAATCAACCATTATGCCTATAAATCCCTAGCCCTCCATATCCTAAGTACTTTGAGATGCCTACGTTAGAGAAGTTTAAAGGTGAAGAGGATGCACAAGAGCATGTCACCAATTTTATCAATGCTTGTTTTCATCTTGAAGACAATGATGCTCTCATGCTAAGAACATTTATAATGACATTTTTAGGTGCTTCCACTCAATGGTTCAACCAACTACCTAAGCATAGCATAACCAACTTTGAACAACTAGTAAACACATTCTTGAAGAATTTTTCATTTTGTTCTAAGAAGAAGGTGAACCTTTCAGACCTGGCAAACCTAAATTAGTATGATGATGAGCTAGTAATGGATTATGGGAATAGGTGGAGAAAAATCATGGCAAAATTATCATTCTCCGTTCCCGTAGAAGAGATCATTCATATGTTTACCAAAATTTGTTCTAAAAATATCTCTCTCTTGCTACAACTTCAATAGTATCCTTCATTTGAGGAAGCTTTGGCACAGACCAAGCTCATATAAGAGATAAAAGTAGATGAGGGAACCATTAAGCTCCGAAAAAAAAAGGAGTGGAACAAGAATGGTAAGAATGACAAGTACAAGAAGAAGCATGGAAACCCTACTCCAGTCAATCAAGTCATATTGGCTACACCCAAGGATGGGGGTGCACAACAACCATAGAACTATCAAGCACATCCCCCACCATCCAACTACGACCAAATTAATAATCAAGGAAGAAACCAAGAACATAAGCCACCTCATTATTTCATGCCTCTGATAGAATCAATGCAATCAATATTTAATCAGTTGAGCAAGGCCAGGAGGATCATATTTCTAGATATACCTCTTATAGATCCCAACCATCATAAGCCAAAAGGATATAGGGAAGATCAATTTTATCCTTATCATAGGATACCGGGGCATGACATTGAGGCTTGCATCGGGTTTAAGCATCAAGTGCAAAACATGATTGAGGTGGGAGAGCTCAAAGTTGACAACCCACTAGCTCCTGATAACAGAGACATGGGCATATACAAAAACCCATTGCCCAATCATGAGGCCCCTTGAGAGCAATGGGCCCAAGTCAATTAGGTTCGAGATGACATACCTACTCATGGATGCGTTGGGATGGTTGAGATCATTAACATAGCAACAAGGACTAGGCGGTATGGTCAACCACAACTTCCTGTAGCTACCATGAGCATCCCAACCGCTCCTAGGCAAAGGTAAGACAACCTTATAGGTCCACCAAAGAGACCTGTGGTAACTATTCGGAGTAGATTGGAGCAAAACTTACAGAAGACTCCAGCCAAGTTATCCATCTATGAGCTCATACAATAGTCCCCAAATCATAGGGAGACTCTAATGGATATTTTAAGAAAAATTGAGCTTCAACCACAAGATGTGAATGCATTCACTCACTTTGTGGGACAAGTGCAAGAATACCAGGAACCTATAATCCGATTCTATGATCATGAGATTAAGACAGTTTCTGTTGCCTTACCATACCCTCCGCTAAACATTATAGCAACCATAAATGACTTACATTTCAAGAGGGTTTTTGTCGATATAGGTTCATCGATAAACATCATCACAACAACTGCAATAGAGCACCTCAAGATACCCAAGACCAATATCATTCCAGGAACTTACACATTGAGAGATTTTAATGATGCTTTATGCAATACTATGGGAACAATAGTCCTACCCATCAAGGTGGGGCACAAGACCATCCTCGTGATGTGTCATGTCTTGGAAGGCACTATGTAGTACAACATCCTCTTAGGGCACCCTTGGATAAGGGCCATGAAGTGCGTGCCTTCGATCTTGCACCAGTGTGTCAAGTATGTCCATGAAAGCAAAGTCTATGTGGTTCTAGCCGATGAAGAGCCTTTTAAATATGTTAATTAGGTGGATATTCTGGGATAATTCATGATCCCTTATACTCACCTATACGTGGCACCTTCATCCCCAACCACACAAGTTGATAACAAAGACAAAGGGGTAAGAAAAGACCCATGCACATCAACACCTTCTGGTGCACTCAAGACAATCAATGCTTCTAAAGTACCATCAATGTCAAAACCAAAAGATAATCAGAAGCTAAAGGCCCCCTTAGTTAAGGAATAAATTCCCAAAGAAATGCCAATTGTAGCCATTGCTAAAATTCCAAGTCCTATGGAAGAGGAAGATCCTCAAGATCAAGACAAAGATAATGATTATCACCCTGCTTCACCAGTATCATCCATGGGGTAATCCATATCATATGCATAAATACACTTGGAAAGTACAGGTATAGGGGAATACCTTATGTAGAACATCACCTTTATGCCTATCATTGAGACTACATAGGACATAGGGAGGCCTAAATACTTGAGGCCGCTAGTAGGAACAATGGTTCCACTAGGAATCCCTCCCAACCAAACCAATTTTGTCTATTACAACCTAGACTATGCTCATAAGTCTTCATATATAGAAGGAGATGGTGAAGAATTATTCACATTCAATGTTTGTTACCTCTCTAATCCCGAGTTTGCTCTAAGATACTTTTAGCATTGCCATTGGCATGGCTATGGCCTTGGCGTATATGAGCAGGGGTGCAAGAGGCCTTACAAGCCACTATATCAACTTCATTTCGATAGATTTGGATTAGGCTATTATAGCGGAGGTCGAGATGAATCACTTGCAGTGGCATTGGAAATATTAAGCATAGGGTTGGGAGAAGACATTGATTTCATTTCTTATCACCCCTTCAAAATAGCAAATTTGAGAAATAGACAATTAGCCACGGTAAACATACCGCCTCCAAAAACTTATCATCCAAACACCTTAATTGATTCCACCCTAAAAGGGTACAACTCATGGGATGAGGAGAATGGATATGAAGCAAGTGATGATGAGGTGCAACTTGGCTTAACCTATCAAGGGCCTCACTATTTACAAAGGTTCACATGGTCCATCCACGTTGAGATTGAATATACATCAGATGAAAGTGACTATGAATTAGAAGACTCAATAGAAAGAGCTTACTTAGGCTTAAGCCATCAATCCCTGACTTTGGGGCAAGACACAAATGCAAATGGGTTCTTCATAAGTGACAAATAATATGAATATGAAACAGATATGGCCTACTTAGGGCCAAGACATGAGCCCTTTGTCTTAGGATCGTATACTAATGCTAACGGTTTCTAGATAAGTGATGACAACTTTGAAGATGAGACCAAAATGGCTTATATTGGACCTCACCACTTGTATAAAGTCAATGAGCTAGTAGAGAGAGGTGGCACTTCGTGCCATAGACCATCAAATCCAATTTTTAGGGAGACCTGTTGACCTACCTGCCATTCATAGGATGGTTAATCCCCCTTCGTCTACATTTAGAGAGCGGTTAGAGCCCAATGATCCTATTTTCTGCCCTACTCATGGGCTAGATCCAAAAATTCCCATTCCTCTAGAACCTCATCGCGAGTATGGAAGAGAAACCCCTGAGACAAGATTGCACCCATGTGGTCCTGGAGATTTCATCCCATACATCAACATGATCTCCATCGATTTGACCACTCCACTTCATAATCCAGCATATCCTACCAAATCATTGCATCTTGATATAGATGCTATTGATTGGGATCTTGCTAGTTCATCCATTGAGCCAAAATACCTCTTCCCCAATGAAGAGATGTTACAGCCATTACATTTTGCATTAGGTTGTACATATGACATCTTCCATGTTGGTTTGGTACCTGAGTCAATAGGTCCTGTGAATCCTTATTATGACATTCATTTGATACCCATGCTTCATCAGCTAGAGGATGGGTGACATATGGCTATAGAAGCAAATTTTGAGGTGGACATCAGTGATGATCCTACCCAACCAAGAAAAGTCAAGTTCGGAGAAAGTCTATCTCCACAGGAACAAGCCATCTTGATTCCTCTCCTCAAGGAGAGGCCAAATATTTTTGCTTGGACTTACAAAGACATGCTAGGGATAGATCCAAAGTTAGTCATTCACAACCTTTCATTGGATCCCATGAAGAAGCCATTCAAGCAAAAACTAAGGAAAATGCATCCAATTGTCACTTTGATGGTAAAGAACAAATTGCAAAAACTACTGGATGAAGTATTCATAGTTCCTATTGACTACCATGAGTAGGTGTCAATCATGGTACCCGTAGGGAAACTTGATGGAAGAGTTTGTATCTATACGGATTTCAAATATTTGAACAGGGCAACACTAAAGGATTCATTCCTGTTGCCAAACATAGATTCTCTTGTAGATGCAACCGCAGGTCATGAAATGCTCTCCCTAATGGATGGATTTTTTGGATACAACCAAACCCGAATTAAGCCAGAAGATCAACATAGAACTGCTTTTATTACTCCATGGGGAACATTATGATACAAAGTGATGCCATTCAGTCTCAAAAGTGCTGGTGCCACATATCAGCAGGCCATGACATACATATTCCATGAATATATGCTTAAGATCTTGGAATATTACATGGATGACTTACTAGCCAAGTCCCTATTGCGGCAAGAGCATGCCGAAGTACTTAGATAAGTATTTGATCACCTCATAGAACATAATGTCCGATTGAATCCTAAGAAGTGCGTATTCGACGTAACTTCTGGCAAGCTTTTAGGATTCATCGTATCCAAGAGAGGCATCGAAGTTGATCATGCAAAGGTAAAGGCTATACTGGAAATGGCCACCCCTACCAACATTAGGAATTTTAGGAGCCTACAAGGCAATATAACATCCATCAAAAGATTCATCGCACAATTATCAGACAAATGCATACCTATGAATAATTTTCTAGGCAAGGAAGTCCCCTTTCATTGGGATGAATAATTCCATAAAGCCTTTGCAGAGATCAAGACTTATCTAGCAACGCTGCCAGTATTGGCTCCACCAAGGCCAGACATCATTTTTACTATATATCAGCTATTGATTTTGCACTAGGCACCATATTAGCCCAAAATAATGCACAAGATAAAGAGCAAGCCATATATTACATTAGTCGCACCTTGGTGAGCTATGAGCTAGGATATGTGTATTTCAAGCCAAGAATTTTGGGGGTCTTTGATCTCCCAAGGAACTGTAGAGTGTGGTGCAACCATATACCATACAGTTGTTCCTAAATCCGTGTTTACTACCTCGAAAATGCAGGAAGAGCAAGTTTTCTATTCTATAGAAGTTGTGGCCTATCAGGATTGGCTTTCCCAACTGCGAGACTTCCTAAAGCTTGGAATAATACCTCAAGGTTTTTCGCATACTGAAAGGTGAATATTTAAACAGAGAGCAACAAGATATATTTTTCTAGGAGAAATCCTCTACAAACGAGGATATGATGGAGTATTACTCCATTGCCTTGAGCCCCAGGAAGCATCTTGGGTAGTTTCACAAGATCACAACAGAACATGTGGAGGCCATTTCAGTGGCATGGCCATCGTGAAGCACATCTTGAGAATGGGTTACTATTGGCTCACAATGGAAAAGGACTGCTGCGAGTATGTTAAGAAATATAGTAAGTGCTAGCATCATGCAAATCTAACACACTTACCATCGCAAGCTTTGCAGCCCATCCAGGTAGCATGGCCATTCTCGTAATGGGGATTAGACTTGATTGGGAAGATCTCACCCTTGTCCTCATGCTGACATACATTCATCATAACGACCAAAAAATACTCCACTAAATGGGTAGAAGCGATCCCTTTAACATCAACAACTGGGCCAAGGATTGCGGAGTTTATACTCCAAAATATCATAAGTCATTTTGGGGTCCCTTCTAAGATAATATCGGATAATGGGCCATATTTTAAAAACAAAAATGTGTGTGCTTTAATGAAAAAATATCATATTCAGCATAGTTTTTCAATGCCTTATTATCCGCAAGCAAACGGGCAAGCAGAAGCCTAAAAAAAAATAAGTCTCCATTTTGAGGAAGACAGTGCAATAAAATCACAAGGATTGGTACATGCAATTACCTCTTGCACTATGGGCATATAGGACTAGTATACGGATGCCCAATGGGGCAACACCGTTTTCACTAGTATATGGCACTGAAGCCATTATGCCTCTAGAGTTGGAAATCCTGACTCTACGCATATCACTAAAAGACTTCATAGATGATGAAGCTGCGCGGCAAGGCCACCTTGATAAATTGATGCTTCTTGATGATTTCCAATTCAATGCTTTAGAGAATCTCCATGTTTATCAAGATCGACTTGTGCGAGCTTACAATAGTAAAGTCCACCTAAGGGAATTCAAATTTGGAGATCTAGTGCTCAAAGAAAACCAAAAAAATTCAAATCTGTCGCCGCATCTACGAGATAAGTTCACATTAAACTGGATAGGTCCATACATGATTTCACAGAGAGTTGGGCCTGGAGCATATCACATTATATCATTAGATGGTGTTGAAGAGCCTAAACCTCTCAATATCATTCACTTAAAGGCATTCTACACATAAAAATACAAAAAAAATCAAATATTTCATAAAACACAAAAACAGTCAAATATTTCATAAAACACAAAAACATTAAATTATGTCAAAAATAAAAAACATTCAAATATGTCAAAAATAAAAAAATTTCAAATATGTCAAAAATAAAAAACATTCAAATATTTCTTAAAACACAAAAAATTTCAAATATGTCAAAAACAAAAACAAATCATAAAAACATAAAATTCAAAAATTCAAATCAAATGCTCCAAGGGTAATTCAAGCCACTTGGTCAAAAATCAAACCAAAGGCTCCAAGGGTAATTCAAACCGCTTGGTCAAAACCAAAATCATCAAAGGCTCCAAGGGTAATTCACGCCGCTTGGTCAAAAATCAAATAAAAAAGGCTCCAAGGGTAATTCAAACCGCTTGGTCAAAAATCAAATAAAAAAGGCTCCAAGGGTAATTCAAACCACTTGGTAAAAATAAATAACAAAAGCCCCAAATGCATAATAAGCCCTTTGGTCAAAATAATCAAAAATACAAAAACAACATAAAATCAAAAATACAAAAACAATTGCACTTCACATTTTGCATCCACATCATTGCATTGCATTTTCACATACATTACAAGATATGTCATGAGAGTCTTAAAAGTGATACCATAGTTTGTCGCACAAGTCATTCATATCCATACCTCCATCCACATGTGTGTAATTATGTTTTTCAACACAACCATTATTTGTTGATATACATAATTACTAATACTATTCGGTTAGTAAACCAAATCTAGTAATCTTACCAAATTTTGAGGAAAACAACTTTGATTAGTAGAAATAAAGGCCTAGCTGTGATAAAGCCTTGGATATTCATGATCCCGTCACTAATTGAAACACTAAAATCCTAGCTGGTACAACGAAAAGATGAAAGCTGCAAAGCGGTCTAGGTTACCTTAAGTGAAAAGGATTATCCTTGCATATCCCCCTATGCAACCGGTTTAAAGGTGCTAAGAATTGGTAAAAGGACAAGATTTACCCTATCAAAATCCCTTGCTTAAATAAAAATAAGCAAAATACCAAAGAGAAAGTACAAATTCAAAGGGCCAAGCATACAGTCTAGATTTCAAAAGCAAAACTCCAATACAATCATATATTCAAAATACAAAAAAATCAAGCTCAAAAAATAAAATAAAAAATAAACAGTGATTTTCATCACTAAGAATGAGCAAAATAAATAGTGATTATCATCACTACAAAACAATCCCCGCTAAAAAAAAAATCAAATAAAAAATAAAAGTGATTTTCATCACTACATATGAGAAAATATCCAAAGCCAAAAAGAAGCCAAAAAGAAGTGAATAAAGCTTGAATCCCTGGAATTCTCATCATTGTACAAAACTGGAAGGAGAAATCCTTATGCATGATGATATGTCTATTACAATTGCTTCATGCATTTGTGTAGATCAATGTTTGAATGTGGATGAGCTAGCTTAGGTAACCAAATATTGCCTAGTGGTATAGCCCAACTAAGTCTAACATAAGGATGAGATGAACACCTGAGGATCCTTGATCTTAGCAATGGGCTGAAAGAATCTTGCCTAACATCGGAGGAAATTCTTGAGTTCTACCTCAAAATATACAATCACATGCACACACAGAGATCATGAAAAACTAGGTCCATGGTAAAAGCCTTACTTTTCAAAAGTCTAAGTGGTAAGTAGACAGATGTTGATAGGGGAACTAGAGTGTTTGAATCTTCGAAAAGCCCCAAATTTTTTTTTACATAGCAACAAATCATAACATCATTCACACCATTATATTCCTTATAAGATTCTATAAATTAGGGGGTATCAACATAGTAGGACAGATACCACATATATTAGAAATAGTATATAGACGGCCACTGACTAATTTATATCTTTTAATTTACAAAAACTTATTAAGAAGATACATTACACACCATTACATCTCATATATTAATACTTAATCAATTCTTATGATAGAAGTGATTATTTAAATTCATGATTATTTTTAAACTTTCTGTGATATCACCCATTAAGATTGTCAATGTCATATGCATTCCATATATTTTTAATAATTAGAGCATACAAGTTCATTTATACCATTCCATCACATAAGTTAGGTGCATATAATTAAACAAAAATTAAACATGCATTTAACAATAACATTCACATCCACAAAAACAAGTCATTAATCATCCATAAACCACATCATAAAACATACAGGCAATATCCATTTGTATATCATAAATTCATCATTCATCATCAAAATACATTGCATCATATCATCAAATCATATAATCATCTACACATCCATCTAAGCATCTTCAAATATAATCTATCATCTAACATATCCATCAAATCATCATAATATCATCATCGCATCATATCATAAAATAAAATAACAACAAAAACATAAGCAATAAACGATACACATAATGAGTCACAAAAGGCAAATCTATCATAAAAATATATGTGTCAAGTCCAATGGATATACAAAAATACCCATGGGCTATAGTCATGTAGGTCAGTCGACCTCAAAAATGTATTAAGAACCAAGTAGAACATCAATCTAGTGTCGGGACTGAGCCCCCTGCATCACCTTATCCAGTGCCACCTCCCCCTATGGCGGTGTCATGAGTCGAGTGATGTGAGCCTGTAGGTCTCTCTGTCTGAGTCCGGGTCCACTGGCTAGGATGAGAAGAAGACTACCCTGAGGTAGAGTGCCTATTGACCTACGAACCACCTGCATCTACTAGATCTTTAGGGACAATCCTGTGCCTCCTGAGTTGCATCTGAAGGAGGGTAACATGATCTGTAAGACCCTAGATTTGAGCCTCATGCTCATCCAACAAGGAATGAATCCATCCTACCTCTGCCCTTGAGGCTGCTACTGGAACCTCCTATGGTGTAGAATTAGGAACAAAAAACTGCATCCTGACATCACCACCCCTGATAGTAGCCTGTAGAGCCTGTATCTATGCTATGAGTTGCTCAATCGTAGCATATCACCACTATACCTAGATATTAGTAGCTTGGAGCTCAACCTTGACCTTGTGCAACTATTCTCTCAGAGGAGAGTATCTCTCCTCGGGCTCTAACTCCTCCTCCTCAAGAATATCAATATCCTCTACTACCACCTGCTATGCCAACTGGCCCCATACCTCAGTCTTGGATCGAACCCTGCATCCTACTGGATCTGTGCCATCACCCCCGCCATCATCCTTGTGCCCTAGGTTGCCGATGCCATGCCACATACAATAATCCCACCATTGAGAGTAGGTCTTTGTAATTCCCCCAACCACTATAGGTTTTATGGATGGGGCATCCTCCTTATCTACAAGCTCTATGACCTATCGTGAAGGTAGGTCCCTATCTGCTGTGAGGTGCCTATACAAGAATAGTACCAAGGGCACATCCTATTGTAATCCATACTGATAAAGAACCTGAGAGTAGAAGCAATACTCCTAGATGGGAATATTACGGCCAATGAGCCATCACTCACATCGTGTCCTAGCAGTAAAACTAGCTGGATCATCCCAAATTGGACACTCATAATATGGCCGCCAGACGATATCTCAGGCCAATAGTCTGGTGAAAGCATAAGTGTAGTGGGACAACTCCCCTGTAAAAGTGTGGCTCTTATGATCCTCATGCTCTCGAGCCCATATGGTAGCATAGCACTGTGTTCGAGCCTCAATAGATGTAATATTCGATGGGAGCCCCTTTGGATGATCTACCTGAATGTGCTCCCATCCCCAAACCTATAAGAGCAAACTATAAGCAATGTTGACGTGTCCCCACTGAAGGATGTGGTACAACTCATTGTAGCACTGAGCCAATAGCGATCTACCCTATGCATAGATGATAGGATCCTCACTATCTAGTAGGTCTTGCACCATCAATAGGAGGTTCCAAGGGAACCTCAAACCCGAGCAGTCTAGGATAAGAATGTTGTTGATCACCATCAGCAACACAACATGCCTCGTTGTGAAAACATGAGCATCATACCAAGTCTTGATAGATACTCCCTCGAACCTAGTCTCCCGGAGAGCCTGTGTAGAACATGCCCCAAACACCCTATCATAGACGACCACCTGATCATTAGTGGCCAATAAAACAATGGGCACCCCATCGAACGAGATCCGAAAGATCCTATACACATCCTCCGACGTGATAGTCATCTTGTCTGGTGGAAGGTGGAAGGTGTTGGTTCGTGGGTCATGGGCTAAAGCCATAAGATAAGCCTGGTCGGCCATAATGTGGGGCAAAATGATAATGTATTGTAGCCCATGGGCCTTAAACCACTCCCAATCAGTGTCATCAAATCCAGGAAGCAAGTCCAGCAGGAGCTTCGGGTCCCGAGCCCGAGCAGTGAGGATCTAAACAAAGCAGAAGAAAAAAAAATTTAACTACAATGCATCTAATTCATAATTCATAATAAACATGAAAACGATGCAAAAGAGTATGAGTTACTCTAAATCTAAGCAAAAGAAGCATAAATTGCACCTAAGCAAAGCAAAAATTCAAAAGTAAAAAAAAAATCATAAAATCAATACACAAATGCAAAAACAAGGCTCAAGCTTTAACCGTTGTCGCCTATAGCGGTCGAAACCTGGCCGCTGGAGGCAACATCGGCCAAAGCCCAACGGTCAAATTTTTGACCATTGGGATTCAATCTTGGATTCTCTGAGCGAAAATGGCTCAGAGCCGACCACTCTGAGCGACAACGGCCAAGGGGCGGCATGGCAAACCCGTGAACCCTTGGCCAAAAAAAAAAAAAAATTACAATTGACAAAATAACTTAAGCAAAGCAACAAAAGGGAGGGAAAGCAAACAAATTGGAAAACAAATCCCCTACCCAAGAATCAAAACTAAGCTAATTTTGAGAATGCCCAAAATGGCGACAACAGGTGAATAATGGAAAATTTTCAAAAACCCTAGGCTAAAGCCACATATAGATTGCAAATTTGGTGACCAACCCACCATGGCAAAAAGGAACCTAAGCCTAATTACGGAGTTTTTTCATTACTAGCAGGTTTAGTGAGGTTCGTTTTGCTCATTTCTTAGTGAAGTTCAATTTTACTTAGACAAATAAAAGAGAGCTAGGGTTTTGAAAAGAAATACCCAAGAAGCTTCAGCTCCTCCAGTAGTTGATGTCTCGCCCCATGCAACCATGTCCTCAGCACCAGCAAAGTTTTGAAGTCGCAACCATCACCGTTGCACCAGAGCTCTAAAAATGAAATCTTGAACAGTGAAAATGATAGGTCAAAACCCTAGAATTGCAATTTTTATATTTCCTTAATTATGCCTTGGTCACTGCTGACGTCAGTGGCCTAAGCTTCTTGGCCTCTCAAGGCGACAATGGCCACAGACAAGAAATCAGAGGCCGCTGGACCTGACAGCGACCAAGCCCATAGGTCAAAATTAAGCAGTTCCTTCAATGAGGGAATAACAAAAACAACTAATAATTACACTCTTATGGTTTAGGATCATCAGAATGTTCAAAACAACAAAAAAAATTCACATAAAATCACAATCTCAAGCAGACCTCGTATCTAGTTACCTACTCTATCCACTCGATGATTGCAGTGATTTGCACTCTATGTATTTAGGTGATATGAGTAGGCAACCATAAGGCCACTTGGGATAAAAGCAACTCATTTTGGAATTACGATATGTCACCCTTCAAACCCAAAGAAGATCAAGATGGTCGGATTGCTCCATGGGTGCGAAGGGATCATTCTAATTCCCCTATGACATCAAAAATATTAAGTCAAAGTGATACAATCTAAACATAAACAGAATCACTCATCCTAACTCCCTAAGAAGGCTATTGATAGTCGGACCGCTCCTCGGGATAGGGATGGATGATTATCATAAGCAATTAGAATCACACTTGGATGTGGGATTACCCATTAAAAAGTAACAAATTCTATAAAGGAACCAGATTAGTCATATTGGTCAAGCAACTTGTCGCTTCATTCATTGTCATTTCTTCACCAATCCATTGTGTGGGGAGGTAGTTCAAAACTTTAACTTAATCATAATAAAAATCAACAAAATATCACTCAATCATAGCAAAATTGTGTTCATACTTTGAATCATTGCATACAACAATCACAAATTTCCCTTGTTTTCTAGAAACGTAAGCAGACATGACATATTCAATTGTAGCTCTCCTATCGGTCAAAATTGTTGTAGCAACTAAAGCTACCCGATTGAGTTTGAGGAATGAGTGGAATTTAACATGCAAAAGCCACTAGGCTAAGTCCTCCGTCTTGCATGATTGGGCCATCCGAAGTTGATTAAACTATTGATCACCATACACCCTACAAATAGATAAGTCAAAATTTTTTCTTAGTGTTGTATTTTCCACACAATGTGTCGTAAAAAGGGGCATCTATAGACACCTAAATCGTGTCATTCTTAGGGGATCTACTTACATAAAAAAACTCATAATATCATAAGACATAATCCAAGCACCAACAGTGGTTATCACCACTCATTTGGCACCTTTTCAAGCCATCCAAGCTTGGCAGCTCAAGCCAAGAGCAACCAGATTCTAGCTGCTCAATCCTAGAGCGACCATACCTTAGCCTCTTCAGATGATAGTGGCCAGATCATAGCCATTGTAGATGACATCGGCTAAGCCATAAGAAGCAGTTTTCCAACAAACAGGCCCAATCTCGGGTGGAAGTGGTAGTCTGCATGCAATAAAGTTGAGCGGGAGTGACTTTGCATTCCTTTTCACGACCAGTTCACATAGGAGACTTGAGTTTGCATTTAGACTTAAGTTAACTGACCTTCAAGCATAAAAAAAGGACAAAATCTTCTCATGCTAGCGAACATTTTGCATAGAAGACTCAAGTGGGCAATTAGATTTTAGTTAACTGGCCTTCAAATATAGACAATAGACAAGGGCTTCTCATGCTAACTTGCACTACTCATGAGAAATTCATTTCTAGGGCTTGGACATAGACCTAGGGTTTCACACTATAAAAGTTGCAAGCCTAAGAGCACCAGAGGAGACACATGAACGATATATGACATATAGAGACCCAAATCACATACAAGAGATCATTTTAGAGAGAGAGTTCTCTTTGAGATCACGTGTGTGGTGGAGCTTTGACAAATCAAAGGGTATAACACCTACTTTCTTCAACATTAGATCATAGTCTTTGACCCATAGCTTTGGGGCAAGGAGAGCAAGGTTTTCTTTAGAGGTTGCTATCTTGGACAATGGCTTGCGAGCTTAGCTTAAATAAACATAGCATATTTTATCTTGTTTTCTTATGTCATTAGCCTAGATTTACTTGATTCCATGGTATCATTTTATCATATTTCTGTTACACTTTCTGATTACTAACAACCTTATCCGAGGAGGTAATATTGGACAGCTAAATGTGCATTGTTGTTTGAATTGCATACAGGGCCATAGGTTCACGAGACATAATCCATGACATACGAGAGCAAGAGGATCCATATGGGAGATATACCTAGAGAAGGAGGCATCTGTAAGCCCTCAGACATTTTCGTGTGTAGAATTGGAAAGCATTTTAGAGCGCGCCACCCTTTTGCAAAAGGGGACATCTCTTCATCCACTTGTAAATCATTGTATCAAGATGGGTATCCCTAAGAGGGACCGACATGTAACTGGGGTTCAATATTAATGAAATATCCATTCTTTGTCATTTTTGTGTTATATGTTTTCTCATAATATTTTAGCTTCATTTTTGGTATAGTAATAACATCACAAGTAGAGTTAAGAGCGGCGCGTGCACCCCGGGGCTGTTACACCATCTACCAACCATTGCCATTACTTTTGCACCCATTTTTTAGGTGGTAGAGGAGACGTCCCTTACTCATGACTTCCTATGGTGTACCCAACATTGAAGTATTTTCTTCCTTACATAGAGGAAACCATCCCCTCACTATGGCAGAGTCATTCTTACATTAATGGAGCCATACCTCCTTGCTAGCTATACTCTAGTCCAAGTAGCCCACCCATTTTCAAGGTAAGTGTAGCTCTAAAATTCTCACACTCCTTTCCTCTAGGCTAATGGATCCGTGCCTCGAAGGGGAATGGGAGAATAATAGGTCTACACCTTAGAGGAGAGGCACTTGAGATCGTGCCCTCTTTGGTGATTTTTTGATAAATTGGGTGGGTTCACCAGGAAATATTTTATGGCAGTTTCCATGCCTAGGTTTTGGAGTTTGTTTGATGTATTCTTTTAGATAGTCTCACATACACCTAGTTTGGCCAATATGCAACTACGCTATTCTACATGCAATTTTGATTCACATGAAGATAACAAACAACAAAAAATAGGAAATAATGAATAATGCAATGCTTATAAAGTGATTTGAAATTCTAACCCAGATCCGGATGGTTGATTTCTACACTTTTATGCTTGTTGCAGACAAGATCGATCAAAACAGGATGAGATCGGGTGATACAATCTAGTGATCTATTGGTCCTATATGTGATCAAACAAGATGATCAGAGCAAAAACCTACAGTTTGATAATTTGACACAAAAAATAGTAGATTTACATAATAATATGCATTTATCGAGGTGGATTAGATTAAATGATAAACTTAAAAGGATAATGATTGAATGAACGAATGTAGATCTATGCTAGACACATGGACATTCATGAAAAGTGATAAAATATGAGTATAAAATCTAATGTATCAATGGTAATGGATTTAAAATGATCTAACAGATAATAAATATGATCTAAGATAGGAGAAAAAAGGAAAGAGAATGCAAACAATGAGGTCTGGATGCCCCCAAGTAGCTTAACAAAGCAAAAATATTTGATGCAGAAAAGATCGGGCAGTTTTGTTTGAGATCGGGTAGTTCTATCTGAGATCAGGTATACGATCCAAAGATTGGGTGGTACGATCTTGCATGAATCTAATTGATGCACAAATCCAACCTGCAAAAACACAACAAAAATGCAAAATAATAGAGCAAAAGTATGCAAAATTTCTAGGGGGAATCCAAGGCGAGGAGCCTGGATTAAATAGAATGGAATTAGCTGAGGGGTTGGGCTAAAAATGAAGGGGGTTACAACTTCCCCTATTCTAGATGAGATCGTTCGAGTCGATCCCATAACTATCGTGTAGTTGGCCAGGTAAGGACAAAGGAGTTGTAACAATTTTTGTCGCCTTGCTAAACAGGGTGATTTTTAGTTTTGGATGAGATCGGGTGATCCGATCTCATACAAAATCGTCTGATCTCATACAAAATCATACGATCTCGTACAATGGTTAAAAATAAACTTGCAACGGGCACAAAAATCGAGGCAACAAGTTAGGGGATAGTTTAATTTGATTTTTCTAATGTTTTTAACTTAGGATTGATTAATGTGGGTCAATTTTGACCCACTACATTTTACCCCCTCTTTAGCGCATTTTTGAAAAAAATGCATTAAAGATAAGATGGCACACTTTACGAGAAAGCAAAATTTTATTGCAAATTTTTGTTGATTTCAAGTTTTGTTGTCAAACTATTTTAGGTATGACACCCCCTTCGATTTTTTACACCAAATTCCAAGTTTGGTGAAAAACTCGAAAGTTGCATTTTTAGGGTAAATTTTAATAAAATTAGAAAAATTAGGGTAAAACCTAATTCATTTTTACTTTGTAGTTATTCTGAATTGAGCTCTGGGGAAAAATGGCAGAAGTTCCACACCGAGCCGATTTGGTGTGAACAAGAGCCAGCTAGATACGGGTAAGGATCTTAAACTATTTTTCACTTAAATTTTTTGAAATTTTTATTGTAATTTAGTTAAATTTTTGGTATTTTATGGCATGATCACCGTCACACGGTCGTGTCGACAATATCGGATCTATTTTCACAAAATCAGGCCGATTTTTGCGATATCATTCGATATCAGACAAAATCACCCGATATCGGACAAAATCGCCCGATATTGCAAAAAATCGATCGATATCAGATAAAATCACTTGATATCACACAAAACTAGCCAATATTAAACAATATTATCTAATATTACACAAAAATGACTGATATCGAACAAAACCAATCGATATTGGATAAAATTACTCGATATTAAACAAAGTTATTTATTTGACAAGTTTTTGATTAAATTTTTTATTTTTTATTTTGTTTTGTTAATAGAAGAAAGAACTAAAGTACCAGGAATAGAGATATGGTGGGTTTCAGGCTGACATAAATGCACTTTCACCAGTAGAGAGGGGGACTCTATATGCTACCGATTTTAGGCATGTGGCAAAAATACCATAAGTTCTAGTAGACATGCAACTGCTGACCACTTTAGCTGAGCGGTGGTGCCTGGGTTCTTCTTGCTTTTGACTACCTACAAGGGAGATGACCCCTACATTGGAGGACATCTAGAGGATTCTTAGAGTGCCTGTCAGAGGTATGTTCATTGCTGCTTCTAGTAATCATAAGTAGGTGCTCCAGAGACTAACAGGTGACCCTAGCTTCCCTCTAAAGAAGGGAGGTGTTGGGATTGAGCTCTTGAGTCAGAGAGATGGGGTTTCTTGGTTGACAATTTTGCTCGATGGGATTTTTGGGGGACTACTTTTGAGCCACTTTAGTGGCTGCCATCTACCATGGACTCTGGTAGAGGTTGTGGTAGACATGAGGGATTAGGGGATACAATTTGCATGGGGGCCCTTTATGTTATGCCATTTGTATAGGACTCTTTTTAGGGTCGTATACAAGGGTGGCGCAGCATTACCCCTTACTTCCTTTCTATAGGTTTGGTCATGGGAGCATATAGCCATTCAGAGGCCAGCAGGGCTTCCATTGGTAGGGGTGGCTGTAGAGAGACCTAGGGCTTTCTATTGGTGTCCACGTAGAGCTCTTGGGAGTCGAATTACTCTTGACACAGCTAGGAGATTGCCGGATGAGTTGACAACAGACAACATCACATGGAGGTCTTACAGAGATCATCCAGGGTGGGGAGAGGATGGTTATCAACTAGCTCACGTGAGGTGAGTTATTTGGTTGCAGATGGACCAGGGTGATGTGGAGCTGCACCACATCGACCAAGTGATGTGACAATTTGGGTTGTAGTAGGACATTCCTAGGACTAGGGATGTCTATTTTTCAAGAATGACTCGAGATGCTACCATAGTGAGTGGTGCTCCCAACATGACACAGTTTATGGATCCTGAGCCAGATGATGAGGTGGTTGCTATGATTGATGGGGATGATGTTGGGACTATAGATGGATATAGAGAGTGGTATGCTAGGATCCAACCTATGAGGATTACCCAGAATAGGATTGTAGTAGAGTATGTAGTTGGGTAGGTCTGGTAGTAATGACACCCAACTATCGAGAAGTAGTAGCAGAGGATACTGGTACCCTCTAGGAGGTGTGGTCCTCGTACTAGGGTAGGATACTAGCATCATTTGAGGTGGGAGAGGGTATCTAGGTCACGGGAGAGTTACAGGAGGACTAGGGAGGAGGGGAGGGAGGAGGAGAGGAGAGTCTCTCCTCAGTAGGAGATACTACCTTATTTTCCCAAGAAGAGCAAGAGGATTATGGACGAGGGAGAGAGCAGTGATATGGTGGCTCTACGAGTGAAGCTGACTAGTATGAGAGAGGAGAATACCTCATAGAAGACTAGGATTGAGTCTCTAGAGGCACAAGATATAGGTTTTATGAGTAGGATTCAGACTCTAGAAGCAGAGCTCGCATAGTCACGGGACCATGTGGATCAGGGAGTTATAGCTCCAACTCCTACATCTTTTGAGATGACTCGGTCTAGGAGGATCAAATCAAGATATGAGCTATTACGGGTGATTTGGTAGTTGATCTTTTATCATATTGTGTACTTCTTATCGGTACTAGTAGAGTAGAGAGTTCCCATACCTATTGATATCATGGGTCCTATTCACTTAGGATCATTATCCCGCTCTACATTTAGGGTGATTGCTTCTAGGGTGAACACTAAGGTGGGACAATTTTGACCACCACCACCCCCTAGCAGAGATGATGATACCCAAGTTCTAGAGGTTCAAGGGGATAGGGGGTGATCTAGGAGACTATTTTTGTTATATACTTTTGGTGACTGAGTATGCCAATGTTGGAGATTGTGGCATACCATTCGACTCTATTTTGTACATAGAATTTTGATATATATATATATATATATATATGATCCTCTTTTCGTATGTGACTTTGTATGATTTGATTGCATTTGATTGTATTTATTTTATGATGTTTAAATTTCTTTATAATCATGCTTTTAATTTTTAAATATTTTGATCATGCTTAAAATGAAAGAAAATGATTTGAATTTTGTAGATATGTTTTTGAAAAAGATATTTTTGTATGATAATAGATTAGCAATGTTCCTCGAAGGATGTTGTGTTGTTATATGACTGTTGGTGGAGATCAATGCTCGCTAGGTCATGAAGCGAATCATGTTGTGAGGAATTTTTGTATTGCTAATAATAGAAAAGTTTTTGTGGGGCTCAAGAGTGATCTTGAGGCTTATGATGATTAAAGAATATGTTTGATTTTGTTTTTGAGAAAATTTGATTTTTAAGAAATATTTTGATAAATATTATTGTTGTGAGAAAATAATGTGATTTAAGCATGAAAAATTGGGAAGGATGACTTGCGCTAGGCATAGAATTCCTAGTGTGAAAATTTTGAGGACAATAGTTACTAGGAATTATACCATCATCGCGAAGTAAAAAATGCAATGCATGATAATATGAAATTGTTTGTTCTTAAAATACAAATTGATATGAAGCAAATCATCGTACCACATGTTTAATAATATTGAGAAATATGAAATGATTTAGACCTAAAAATTGAGAAAGATGACTTGCGCTAGGCATAGAATTCCTAGTGTGAATTTTGAGAAAAATAATTACTAGGAATTATACCATCATCGCGAAGTCAAAATGCAATGCATGATAAATGATTTTGGACATGCAAATTCTTTTGGAATAAGTTATTTTTGAAGATTTTTAAGATTTTTAAAAATTTCAAAGAAATATTTTAACTTATTTCTAAGACAAAGTCAAATTTATCAAGAACCAGTGTGTGACGTGTGAGTTCATTATCCATCTTGATTTTCATAATGATACAAAATCTCTCAAGGATCAAATGTGTGTGCTCGTGAAATTAATTTACCGATTTTGAGTGAGGTAGTGATACAAGCAAACTTTTATGAACCAATGTGTGTGCAAGTGAAATATTCATTAACCATGATTTTGTGCATGCCATTGTACCAAACTACTATGTAAGTCAAGTTACCAAAAGCTAGCTAATCCACAAGAGGACATTGGTCTATACAAAATAAGGTCGCTAATGTGACAGACATATCACCATGCGAAAGGCTTACCCAAGGCCAAGCGGGTTGGGCACAAACCGTGAGTTATGGGGCTCACCTCATGGCTTTCGAATAATTGAGGAATTCTAGGGATTCAAGCTCATTATCCCCTTATTTTATTTTTGATTTTTGGAGTAGGTATTCTTGTCCATTTTTGAACAAGGGGATTTTATTGCTTTTTGTAGTGGAACTACTTTTCTTTTTCTTTGATTTTCTTTCTCTTTTTATTTTTATTTTTCTTTTTCTTTTTATTTTTCTTTTTTGGGATACTTGCTCAGATTAGACGTAGAGCAAGGGATTTTATTCGGGTAGGGGGGATCTTGTCCTTTTTCCAATTCTCAGTATTCTAGACCATGTGCATAATAGGATAGCAAGGGAAAATTTTCGCTTAAGGAACTAAGACTACTATGTAGTATCCTTTTCAAATTTGCAACAAATCATTTTTAAGATGTGAGAATGTGTTCTTGGTTCAAGAAGTAGCAAGATCAGTTCCCAAAACTCAAAATTTTATTTAGTGAAGTAATAGTGCTTTTTAATACAAGAGAGATTTATAATCAAAGTGATGAAATCAAAATCATTAAATATGTAAATTAAGTGCATGGTTCAAGATAAATTTTGAGTTTATCTAAAATAAAATAAAATATAACTTGAATTTTGGAAAACAACACACACTGATGCAAAGAATGAGAGCTTTAACAATTTGAAATATTTTTGGAAATTTTTCATATTTTTTCAAATTTTTTGGTTGTTTTGATAATATGATAATTGCAAACTGAATGATGAAGAAGTTATTTACAAATATATACAAAGATGGAATTTTTGCTTTATGCATAATATCTTTTGAGATGCATGATATTCATTGGCTCCTTAAGATATTTTCCCTCCAAGGTAGCCAAGCGATATGCACTTGATCCAAATTTAGTAGTGATGACAAATGGTCCAAGCCAATTAGGTTGAAATTTACCTTTTAAATATTTTCTAGCATTAGTATTTTTTTAATTTTCTTTAAGTACTAAATCACCAATTTCAAAAGATCGACTATGAACTTTCTTGGCATATGATCTTTTGAGTTTGTCTTGGTAAGAGTGAAGATGCTCTAGAGCATGAATACACTTCTCATCTAGAAGCTCCAACTGACTTAGTCTACCAACACGATATTCATCCCCTACTTCAGCATCCTGAAGTAGGAGAGCTAGAGAAGGAACTTCTAACTCAAATGGAAAAACTGCTTCAACACCATAGACCAAGACAAAAGGTGAGGCACCTGTGGGAGTACGAACACTAGTTCGATAAGCCCACAAGGCAGGATATAATTGCATATGCCAGTCATGGCCTGATTTATTAACCAATATTTTTAGGATTTTGATCAAGGTTTTATTAGAAGCTTCACTGGCCATTTCCTTGTGGATAATAAGGAGTAGACCATCGATGTTGAATTTTATATTTTTGACATAATTTCTTAACATCTTTGTTCTTAAAGCATGTTCCATTATCAGAGATGAGAGTTGATGGAATTCCAAATCTACATATGATTTGATTAAAGATGAATTTAGACACTTGAACTCCTGTGCAAGAAGCTAATGGCATAGCTTCTACCCATTTTGTAAAATACTCTGTTGTTGTTATGATAAATTTATGACCATCAGAAGAAATAGGATTAATTTTACCAATAATGTCTAAACCCCATTTAGAGAAGGGCCAAGGAGAAGAAATAGCTTGGAGTTCCTGAGCAGGAGCATGGACAAGGTCTGCATGTCTTTGAAACTTGTCACAATGATGCACATAATCATTAGCATCCTTTTCCATGGAAGGCCAAAAATATCCCATCCGAAGGAGTTTCTTAGCAATGGCACTTCCACTAAAGTGTCCTCCACAGGATCCATCATGGGCTTCACTTAAGGCTTTCTTAGACTCTTCTAGATTGAGATATATTAATAGGATACCTTCAAAATACCTTTTGTATAGGGTATTACCAACAATTACAAAGCGAAAAATTTGCTTACATAGCAGTCTACATTGGTTTCTATCTAATCCTTCTAGGAAGGTCCCTTTTTGGAGAAAATTAAAGATATCTATGTACCAAGGTTTTGGGGTTATTTCATTAATTAAAAACACATCTAATGGCTCTAGACATGACTTAGAGGAATCTGGTTCTTGGAGTTGGCGAATAATGATAGTAGCATATTCATCATCCAACTCCAAAGGTAACAAAGAGGTAGCAATAGCCATGGCATCGACGACATGGTTGCTAGTGCGAGGGATGGCCTCTAAAGTTACTTTCTCAAATAATGAAATAAGCTTAAGAACATACTCTTTATAAGGATGGATTTTCTCATCTCGTGTTTGATATACTTCATTAATTTGATTTATCACAAGCTGAGAATCTCCAAAGACTAATAATATTTTAATTTTTAGAGCTAAAGCGGCTCGTAACCCAAGGATTAGAGCCTCATACTCTACAGTATTATTAGTACAATAAAATTGAAGTTTAAAAGACAAAGGGATAAGGTGCTTTTGCGGAGATATTAATATAATACCTACACCTACACCGCTCATGCATCTAGCTCCATCAAAATACAAAGACCAAGATTCAGAAAGATCCTCTTCTAAGTTAAGACACTCATCAAGAAATTCTATGGTTATAGGATGAGTAGATTCTAGAGGTGCAACAACTAATTGATCAACTATAACTTGGCCTTTAATAGATTTTTGGCCAATAAATGTGAGTTCAAACTCACTTAGAGCAAGAACCCACTTAGTTGTGCATCTTGATAAGTAAGGTCTACTCATCAAGTACCTTAATGGATCAGACTTAGCAATGACAAATGTTTTCTGACTGAGCATATAATGACGCAATTTTTGCATAGAAAACACAACTACCAAAAAAAGCTTTTCTAATGGAGTATAATGGGTTTCATAGTTTATTAATGTTCTACTTATATAATATGTGGCCCGTTCTTTCTTATCATCATCAATTTGAGCCAACATTGCTCCAAGTGCAAGTTCAGAAGCAAAAATATACAAAATAAAAGGACAATCTGGTCTAGGAGGAACAAGCACTAGAGGATTAAGAAGATATTGTTTAAGGTTTTCAAAGGCTTCTTTACATTCATCATCCCATTGAAATGGAATGTTTTTCTTAAGTAACTTAAGAAAAGGTCTGGTTTTATCTGCCAACTTATCAATGAAGCGACACATAGACTATAATTTACCTTGTAAAATTCTTAATTTTGATATGTTTTTAGGTGGTGGCATATCTAGGATAGCCTTAATTTTAAGGGGATCTATTTATATACCATGCATAGAAACAATAACCCCTAAAAATTTTCCCGATTTAACTCCAAATACACATTTTTATGGATTTAAGTGAATCATATATTCTCTTAATCTATCAAACACTTTTCTTAAATCATTGATATGCTCTTCTTCCTTAGCTGAACGAGCTATAATATCATCTACATAATCATGTAGAATATCATACATCATATCATGAAAGATATATGTCATAGCTCTTTTATATGTTGCTCCTACATTCTTTAAACCAAAGGGCATTACTTTCCAATAAAAGGTTCCCCAAGGTGTAATGAAAGCTATTTTGGGTTGGTCTTCAGGAGCTATTCGAATTTTGTTGTATCCTAAAAAACCATCCATGAGGGATAACATCCCACTCCTAACTCTAAAGTCTATGATTTGATCCATATTAGGGAGAGGAAAGTCATCCTTAGGGCATGCAACATTAATGTCTCTAAAATTAGTACAAATCCTAATTTTAGTGGCTTCTTTTTTGGTTACTAGAACAACATTTGATATCCAATCAACATAGTCAATAGCTTGGATAAAAACTACATTCAAAAGTTTTTCTAACTCATTTTTGACTAGTAGTGCCACTTTAGGATGCATTTTTCTAAGTTTTTGCTTTATAAGTTTTGCATTAGGATGCACTACTAGATGGTGCATGACCACAGAAGAATCTAGGCCTAGCATATCTACATATGTCCAAGCAAAAACATCGACATATTCTATGAGAAATGCAATGTATTCTTTCTATCTTTCTTCACTTAATTTTGCTCCAATTTTGACCATGCGAGGGTTTTCTTCTATTCCAATGTTAACTTGTAAAACATTTTCTACCACAATATTTAAGTCTCTTTCAAAATTGGGTGGTGTGGGTGACACACCCATTTCTTGTAATTCTTCTAAGGTTAATTTAGCTAACTCTTCTTGAGGGGTAGTTGCTTCAACATGGGCTATACATGGTATAGACCCATTGAAGAAGAATTTATTCTTTAAAAATTCATCAAGAGAAATATTATGAAATATATATCCCTCCAAATATTCATTTGGTTCAACAATCATGTCTGGGTATGCTATTGATAACATATTACAAGAATATATCCTTCTACTTGGTTTGAAAAATTCTTGATGTGCTAAATATTCTTGATATGTTACAAGTTGATCATCATCCTCAAATGGGAATGGTTGGGTTTTTATAGGAATATAACCAATACCACATCGGGCAGGCCATTCCTCAACTTCTAAAGGTTCATGTATTCCATTTTCAAGAGGTCCTAAACCTTTACCTCTATAACCCATGTTACACATCATTTGTTTTGATTTTATATATCCATTAGAAAAGTAACATTTAGCAAAACCATTTTGATCAATTGTGATACTCACAATATTAATTTTACCATAATCATATCCTACATAAACAAAGGCACAACTCCCAACATGATAGATACTTTCTAAATTTTGTGGTAAGTCCATCGCTCACGGAGATGGCGGTAATTGAGATAACACCAAGGAATCTTGAGTGGCAAAATTATTATGTTCTGAAGTTGTGAGTATTGAAGATAAATCCAATAATACTTCATCCGAAATAGGATATGAAGTATAAGGACTATCTTCTTTAGTTGTAGATTTATATGGTGTAGGTTTAGATGATGAAGGTAGACTAGGGTGTAGGTTGTGTAGAATACTTGGTTTTTTATAAATAATAAATATGCCTATGTTATTCATGTCGGGTTCACCAAAGAATGTAGCTCTAAAATTCTCGCACTCCTTTCCTCCAGGCTAATGGATCCACATCTCAAAGGGGAATGGGATAATAATAGGTCTACACCTCAAAGGAGAGGCACTTGAGATTGTACCCTCTTTGGTGATTTTTTAATGAATTGGGTGGGTTCACCAAGAAACATTTTATGGTAGTTTCCATGCCTAGGTTTTGGAGTTTATTTGATGTATTCTTTTAGATAGTCTCACATACACCTAGTTTGGCCAATATGCAACTACGCTATTCTACATGCAATTTCGATTCACATGAAGATAACAAACAATAAAAAATAAGAAATAATAAAAAATGCAATGCTTATAAAGTGATTTGAAATTCTAACATAGATCCAGATGACTGATTTATGTACTTTTATGCTTGTAGATAAGATCAGTCAAAACAGGATGGTATCGGGTGATACAATCTAGTGATCAATCAGTCTGATTTGTGATTAGATGAGCCAATCAAAGAAGAAACCTCTAGTTTGACAATTTGATACAGAAAACAATAGATTTATATAATAATATGTATTTATTGATGTGGATTAGATTAAATGATAAACTTAAAAGGATAATGATTGAATGAATGAATGTAGATCTATGCTAGACACATGGAAATTCATGAAAAGCGATAAAATATGAGTATAAAATCTAATATATCAATGGTAATGGATTTAAAATGATCTAATAGATAATAAATATGATCTAAAATAGGAGAAACAAGGAAAGATAATGCAAACAATGAGGTTTGGATACCTCTAAGTAGCTTAACAACAAAAATGTTTGATGCTAACAAGGTTGGGTAGTTTTGTTTGAGATCGGGTAGTTTTGTCCAAGATCGGGCGATACAATCTAGAGATCATATGGTACGATCCTGCATGAATCCAGTCGATTCACAAATCCAACCTGCAAGAACACAACAAACATACAAAATAACAGAGCAAAAGTATGCAAAATTTCTAGGGGTAATCTAGGGCGAGGAACTTGGATTAAATAGAATGGAATTAGCTGAGGGGTTGGGATAAAAATAAAGGGGTTACAACTTCCCCTATTTTAGATAAGATCATTTTATCCAATCCCGTAAATGTCGTGCAGTTGGCCAGGTAAGGACAAAGGAGTTGTAAAAAAAAAAATTGTCTTGCTAAATAGGGCGATTTTCAGTTTTGGATGAGACCAGGTGATCTGATCTCGTACAAAATTGTTCGATCTCGTACAATGGTTAAAAATAAACTTGCAACAAGTACAAAAATTGAGGTAACAAGTTAGGGGACAATTTAATTTGATTTTTCTAATGTTTTTAACTTAGGATTGATTAATGTGGGTCAATTTTGACCCAGTACAGTAAGCAAGATATATTTTATTGTCTCTTTTATATAAAATTCAACCACTAATATATTAAGGATAATCCAAAATCTATCCAAAGGAAAGGTTATTTAAAGGGGGACATTTTTTTTATTTAAGAATACATCCATTTATCATTTAACTTAAATTACCATTTATTTAAATGAATAACTACCTACAATAAGGCATTATTTCTATCCAAGAATGAATCTATTTATCATTTAAAATAAATTTACCATTTATTTAAATGAACAACTATCTAAAATAAGACATTATTTTTATCCAAGAATAAATATATTTATCATTTAAAATAAATTTACCATTTATTTAAATGAATAACTATCTAGAATAAAGTATTATTTTTAAAATAAATCCACCATTTATTTAAATGAATAGCTATCTAGAACAAAGTATTCTTTTTAAAAATAAATCTACCATTTATTTTAAATGAATAGCTATTTAGAACAAGATATTATTTTTATCCAGGAAGCTATGAAGATAGTTTGTTCATTCCAAATTTCCACATTGCTGAGGTGAAGTGCTGAAGTAAAAGACAATTAAATATGAGCACAAACAAAGAGGGAGATTTTCCATCAATTTAGTCACTTGTCTCTGCCTCGAGAACTTATGATAGCTACTAGGCCATTAGTTTGGGGTTCAAGGTGGTTATTTATTGGAAATTATCCCTAATTGAATGCATACCTATATGAAGGTATCTATCCTTGTTACCTTCGAGTTGTCATATCATAATTTCTCCTAACCTCAAGTACCCTTTTCTTCGATGGATAACTCGACTTATTACACTTACAAATGCACCTGATCCTACCCATTGGTAATTTGTTAGCAATAACATATTCATCATTATCTATAAATATTGTATAACTACTTTATTGCACAAAAAATCGAGTATTGAAGCATCACTCTTTAATACATTGTTGCTTCATTTCAAAAGTCCATCTGGGAGGGTCATGACATCCTCCTCCACTAGGATTAACGCCATCCTCAATGTTGTTTTTTAAACATAGATAATTGTAGCTAAGACATAAATTATTACAAAAAAAAAAATTGACTTTAGATTTCATCAAACAGAAAAGGAAAATGCTTTTGCATATTCACCACTTTTTCCCAAGTGGCATTTCTTTCAGAGAAACGGTCCCACGGGACCTTACATTGCTCAAGGGTCTGATTTCGCATATCCTTAGAAAAAAATTTGAGAATTATCACTGGCATCACTTCAATTGCTTCTGGTTTTGCCATATGTAAATTAGAAACATACCATACACAGTTAGGGTTAGCAACATATTTTCTAACTAAAGATATGTGGAAAGTGTCATGGGTTTTTTACAAATTAGGAGGCAAGGTGAGTTGGTATGCAACCAAACTAATTTTCTCGATGATCTCAAAGGGTCCTACAAACCGTGGATCCAATTTTGTGGATTTGATCACACTTTCATTGGTTTGACTCTTAGGAACACTTTATCTCCCACTAAGTACTCTTGGGGAGTACTCTTTAGATCTGCATAAATCTTTTACCTATCAGAAGCTTCCTTTAGCCATTTCCTGATTATCTTAATTTTTTCTTCCATTTCATTGACAATTTATGGCCCAATCACAGTTCTATCTTCAAGGTTGTCCCAATACAATCACGTTCTACACTTTCATCCATACAAAGCATAGAAGGGTATCATCCCTAGGGAAGAGTGATATCCATTATTGTAGAAAGTTTCTACCAATGGTAGAAAATATTCTCATCGAGTCTTGTGGTCCATGCAATACATGCAAAGCATGTTTTATAATACTTGGTTTACTCACTCCATATGACCTTTTGTTTTAGGGTGGTATGCTGAAATCATGTGCAATTTTGTATCTATTGCTTGGTGAAGGGCTCTCTAGAATTCAAAATTGAACTTGGAATCCCTATCCGATATGATTACCTCTAGAAATCCATGCAATCAGAACACTTTCTTGATAAATCTGTTATCCACTATTTGAGCATCTTCATTGGTGCTCCTAGGTATGAAGTGTGTGACCTTGGTCAATTTTTCAACCACCACAAAAATTACATCATGTTGGTACCTAGTTTTTGGTAGACCCACTATAAAGTTCATTAATATGACCTATCATTTTTGAGTAGGTATACTATGAGGGTAAAAATATCCTACAGGATGCTTACATTTTGCTTTGACCTTATGATATTCAAGGCATCGAGCTACAAAATTTATAATATCCTTCTTCGTTCCTACTTAGAAGAAGGTCCTCTTCATATTCTCCCTCATTTTTACCCCTTCGATTTGAGCTGTATAAGGATATATATGGGATTATTGTATTATTAGCTTCTTTGAATCTCCTGAATTTGGTATGATGACTCTTCCTTTATAGCACAAAAGGTCATCTATCACCCCAAATTCCTTATTGGTTTCAGGATCTTTTCTTATTATTGCTTGAATTTCTTGGCAATATTCATCCTATTTTTTCTCCTGCCTTACTTGGTCCATGAGCTTTACATGAATTCTGTTTAGGGCTGCTATGTATCTTCATCTACTCAGATCATCTACCACCTTATTTTCTTTCCATTTTATATACTTAATTTCAAATTCATACTCAGCGAGAAACTTGACCCACCTTCTTTACCTTGTGTTGAGTATTGGTTGGATGAATATGTACTTTAGGCTTTGATGATTTGTTTTTATTTCAAATGGTCCTTCTACTAGATAGTAGCTCTAGATATTTAGGGGGTGTACTACAGTGCCTAATTCCAAATAATGAGTAGCATAGTTGACTTCGTCCTTCTTGAACTTCCTTAAGGTATAAGCCACTAGGGACTCCCTTTGCATAAGTACTCCCATTAATACTTCCGATGATGCATTTGTGCACACTGTAAAATATCCTTGGGGGTCTAGAATATTCAATATTCATGCAGTAGTGAGTTTTTCTTCAATAGTGCCAAAGTAGCTTCACACTTTTCTATCCATTTGAATTAATTTTCTTTCTTTTGAAGGTTCGTTATTACCAAAAAAATATTTGAGAAAGCTTTTATGTGACATCGGTAATAGCTTGCTAAGCCCATGAAGATCCTTACTTCTGTAACATTGGTAGGAAGTGGCCAATTTAACATGGCTTATGTATTTTTTGGATCTACTACAATCCCTTATATTGAGATGATGTGCCCTAAATAATGTACCTCTAAAACATAGAACTCACTTTTGGCTAGATTATCGTAGAGCTAATTATCCCTCAAAAGTTCCAACATGACTTTGATATGCTTGTCATGCTCTTCCTTGCTTCGAGAATATATTAGGATACTATCCAAGAACATAAGGATAAACTAGTCCAGATGCCTTCTCAACACACTATTCATTAAATTCATGAAGATAGTGGGGGCATTAGTTAGCCCAAAAGGTAGAACGGTGAACTCATAATGTCCATACCTTGTCTTAAATATTGTTTTGTGTGTGTCCTCCTCACGTATCCTCAATTGGTGATATCATAACCTTAAATCTATCTTGGTAAATATCATGGCATCTCTTAGTTGATCAAATAAATCTTTGATCTTGGGCAAGGGTTATCGATTCTTGATTGTAGCTTTATTCAACATTCTATAGTCAATACATAATCTTAAAGACCCATCCTTATTTCTTACAAATAAAATAGGTGCACCCCAATGTGAAACACTCAGTTTTATTAGTCCCTTATATAATAGTCCTTGTAATTGTACTTTCAACTCTTGAATCTCAATGGCTGACATCCTATATAGATATCGATGAATTGGTTTTTCTCTTGGTATAAGATCAATGGTGAATTCCAATCTCATAATGTAGGGAGCCCAGGTAAATCCTCAGGAAATACATCTTGGAATTCTTACAAAATTGGGTAAGTCTCATATATTTCTCCCTTTGGGTTATTTTTAACTTCATTCATATTTACCACATAGACAACCCCTCCTTTCTTGAGGGCTTTATTTAATTGCATAGCTAAAAATATCTAGGGTTTAAATACCCCCTATTTTCTATGAATTCATAGTCTTGCCTCACCTTCCTAAAAATACTTGATCCATCTATCTTGGAAGTTGACTATGAATTTATAGGTTTGTAGCCAATCCATTCCCAAAATTACATCAAAGGCTTGAAGTGGGGCTACATATAAGAATCCTTCCATATTTCCATCGGCTAAGGTAATTTTAATCATTGAGAAACATTGGTTTACATAGTAGGTCTTGAAGAACACAAGCTTATACTGAGAGTGGGGGTGAACAATATAGAACCACATTTTACTTTTCTTGCCCAATCAATATTATGCAATGTATAGATAGCAATATCAACAAAAGTAATCAATCAATGCATAAATAATTACACACAATAGAGATACCAAATTTACATGGTTCACCCAATGTGGGCTACTTAATAGATAAAATAATCCATTAAAATTTTCTCAATCAATATCTTGGGAATCCTTTCCCTATTATAATATTTATGGACCTCTTTCCAAAGGAGAAACCAATCCCCTAATCAATTTTGTGGATATTTATATACAAGAGACACCAATCTCCTAACTTTGCTCTGGCTTATGATCCTCTAGAAGACCTCTGCCTCCACTACCCTTATAAAATGGAACTCTATCCATAGAAGATACCTATCCTCCCTGATCTGGTTGGAGACCTATGTCCTCAAATCTGTCACCTCCAATACTCTATCTCAAATCTACACTAACCATAGTCCTTCATTCTAGCACAATTCAATATCTATTTTTGGTCTAGCACAAACCTATTCTCAAATCTACACCAAACTATGTCCTCAAATTTGTACTAAACATAGTCCTTCGATCTAGCACAAATATGTCCTCTATCTCTATCCTCAAGCCTTAACATAGAGCTTGAATCAATCTTAAATCAACTCTGCTAGATCTGCCCCAAACCTTAACTCAAGGTTTGAAAAAATCAATAAATCAACTCTGCTCACAAGTATTCTCAAATACTTATCTCAAATCTGCCTTGTAAGCTTCCACAAAAGCTCATACTAATCTATCCTCAAGTCCTTTCTAGAACTTGTCCAAATCTACCCTACAAGTCCTTACTACAACTTGTCCAAATATGCTCAATAAATCATCACTAGGACTTATCCAAATTTTCTCTCAATATGCATTGTAAGCTTCCACAAAAGCTCACACAAATATGTCCACAAGTCTTCTCAAAGACTTACCTCAAATCTTCTCAACAAGTCCACACTATAATTTTTCCAAAATCATAGAAACATAAAGAGAATTTTTAGAGACTCAATATGCTCTACACTCATCACAATGCTCAATCACTTTCAATCACTCTCCTAAAAACATATAGAGAATTGTTAGAGAATCAATATGCTTCACATTCACCTTAATACTCAATCAATTTCAATCACTCTCTTATAAACATATAGAGAATTGTTAGAGACTCAATATGCTTCACATTCATCAACTCTCAATATCTTTCTCAAATCAATTCATAATATAGAATAATTTGTTTGACAAAAATTGAACAATCAATTCACATATTCACTTGACTAGGCTCAACCAACTCTACTCAACCAATAACTCAATGAAATGATCCTTGCTCACAAACCCTAGTCCAAGCATATGATAACTCACTCAAATATTTCCAATACTGCTTTATAAACGAATCTCACACAACAATGATACTCATTCTTTCCAAACCCTAGTTCAAGTTCTTCACTCAACAACTCACTTCATCAACAATGCTTATAAAATAATCTTTAGATAACAATGATACTCATGTTCTTTACAAACCCTAGTTCAAGTTCTTCACTCAACTCAAACACTTCAACAACAATGCTTATAAAACAAGGTTTTATCAACAACTCTTAATTCTAGAAAACCTTGAAGCATTAATTCAAAACACTCTCAACAATGTGAACCAAACAATCCTTTTCACTCCAACTTTTCCTTCATAATTTTCAACAATCACTCACTAGGAAGAATATGCCCATACCTTTTATTGGATGTAGAAGTGCCTTTTGAAAACCTATCTTAATCATAATTTTCTTCTTTCCAATTCCAATGGTTAGACACAACAATATTACTTCAACACTTTCCAAAATATTCCTTGGACATAAAACAATCACAACTCAACTTATGTCTTATTTCTCCCTTTTAAACATAACACTCATCATACCATACATAAAGATAATTTCCTTGATACACCTTATAAACTCCAACTTAAAATAATATCCAACACCATAAAAATATCAACCAAACACCTTACAATATTTTCAAAACATTTGAGCATACACCATTAAAAATTTAATTTTGTCAAAACCCTTATAACTCCTTTAGCAACCTTGGAAACAATTTAAATATGAAAAAATTAATTTTTAATTTCCCAAACTATATCCCCAAAAATTTTGGTGATCAATTTCAAAGCATACCTTATACTTCCCACAAAAGGGGATTCAACGAGATTCCCTTCGCCGTCTCCTCTAGCCTAAGCGCCTTAGCACTTGGGAGCCCACCGCATGGGCTACGAATGCCCATGTGAAATAAGGTATAGCACCTTCTTCTTATGCCTTCACTCACCATCAAAATCTCATGAAATGTGCACACTTCCCCCTTTGCTTTGGACATAGCACTATTTGTATGGCTCACCAATATTTAAAGCTCACAATGATTATCAAAGGCATGGTAAATTTGGTAGGGTGGGAGTTCCCCCATTTATATACACATTTTTATTTTTCCTCATGTCGGCGCTTGTTATTCGAAATCAAATTTTGAATTTCAATTTTGATAACCCACCTTAGGGTTATTTAACCTTAGCTTAAATGAATTTATAATTAATAATTAAATTAATTAATAATTAATTTAAATAACTTTATAAGTTAAGTAATTTAACTAATAAATTAATTTAAATTTAATTTATAATTAATTTTAAACTTCCTTTGCATAATATTATAAAATAATATTATAATATTATTTATTTGGGTTTTTATCACACTTTGGACCTTATCTGACTTCCTGGAGCCGGATCTTGAAACTAAAACCAAAACGGATGCTGCCAACTGAAACTACCACTAACTAGTGCTGAAGGTTCGACATAAATGATCACTCACTCTTGACATCAATGACAACTTATCACTCAAAATATCCAACAATATCCCTTTTTTTCATTGATGGAAACCCAAATTATTTTTACCAAATCTTTGACCTTTTCATGTTATCCTCCCCCTGGGAAACTGCTCCCCTTGACTCAATGCTATCTTATTAAACAAAATCTCTCCCCCTTACTCAAATATCTCCCCCTTTGACATAAATGGAAGAGTGTCACCTTTGGGGCTCGGGGCTAAGAATGAATCTCTTAGCTTAACCCCTCCCCCACCTCCTCTTAAGTTGGTTAATTCTAGGGTGGGAGTATTTCTACTCCCAGCAAACACTGGTTTTTAACTTTATCTTCTTTTCTTCTCATCTGATCCTTTTGACTGTTCATATTCCTATTCCTATCAATGTCCACATTTATGTTTCTTTTTATATCCATATCCATATTCCCGTTCCTATTCCTATTCATGTTCATGTTCATATCCATATTCCTATTCATGTCTGTTCTTGTTCCTGCTTGATTCTAGAATGTCTACTCTACATCATTTTGCTGTATGTCCATCATTATTGTACTTATAACACTTAATGCTATTATTCCTTGGAGGTGCAAATGTCTTAGGATTTCTCCTAGTGAAGTCATATCCTTTTCTATCATGAACCCTGCAATTTATTGCCTTGTGACCAAACTGATTACATGAGAAGCAATACCCATGGAAAAGTTATTTGTTCCCATATTCCTGTCTTTCATGTGTCCTGCTTTGTGACATGAAAAATATCTTCCATTGAATTTTCCTTGTCTTGACCTCATTGGTCTCTTACTCTCTCTTAACCTATTAAAATTGTTGTTCCATCTGTTTCTTCTTTGTGCATTGTTCCTTTCCTTGTTGAACTTTTTGTAATCCAACTCATCCTTAGATGTCTCACTTTATCTTACACTGTATTCTTATGAAGTTTCTTCTTCTAAAGAACTTGAGGTTGACTCTTCTTCTTGTTTCTTTTGAGTATGTTAAAAAACAAGACCTGTTTTGTTTGTTGACCTTCTTTGTACCTTGATCATCTTATCCACAATTTTTGAGCTATTTCCAAACGTATGTAGCTTATCCTTATTAAAAATAATAATCAAATCAATACATAAATCACCACACACAATAGAGACACCACATTTACATGGTTCACCCAATGTGGGCTACTCCACAGATAAAATATTTCACTAAATTTTTTTCAATCAATCTCTTGGGAATCCTTTCCCTATTACAATATTTATGGACCTCTGTACAAAGGATACACCAATCCCCTAATCAATTTCATGGATATCTATCCACATGAGACACCAATATTGTAACTCTAATCTGACTGGTGATCCTTTAGAAGACCTCTACCTCCACTACACTTAGCAAATGGAAATCTATTCATATAATACACTTATCCTCTTTGATATAGTTGGAGACCTTTATCCTCAACTATGTCACCTCCAAAGCTTTGTCTCAAATCTGCACTAAACACAGTCCTTCGGTATAGCACAAATCTGTCCTCAATATTTGTCTCTCATTTGGCATAAACCTATCCTCAAATCTTCACCAAACTATACCCTAAAATCTATACTAAACATAGTCCTTTAGTCTAGCACAAATCTATCCTCGATATCTATTCTCAAGCCTTAACATAAATCTTGACTCAATCTCAAATCAACTCTGATGGATATGCCCCAAACCTTAACTAAAGGTTTGAATAAATCAATCAATAAAATCTGCTCACAAGTCTTCTCAAAGACTTATCTCAAATATGCCTTGTAAGCTTCCACAAAAGCTCACACTAATTTGTCCTCATGTCCTCTCTAGAACTTATCCAAATATCCTCTACAAGTCCTCACTAGAACTTGTCCAAATCTGCTCAATAAGTCCTCACTAGGACTTATCCAAATGTGCTCTCAATATGTATTGTAAGCTTCCACAAAAGCTCACACAAATATATACACAAGTCTTCTCAAAGACTTACCTCAAATCTGCTTAACAAGTCCACACTAGAACTTGTCCAATCTCATAGAAACATAAAGAGAATTGTTAGAGACTCAATATGCTCTACACTCATCACAATGATCAATCACTTTCCACATAGTTCTAGCTTTAGCTTCGTTGTTCGTCCTTCTTCCCAAATATTCAAAAAATACAAGCATCATATTCCCATTATGATCTTGCACAATACCACCAATGCCTGCTTTGCTAGGATTTTCCTTAGCTGCTCCATCAAAATTAAGCTTAAACCAACCCGTAGGAGGTGGAGACCACTTAACATTGGCTCTGGGGTTGACTACCCTAGGCACAGACTCATCTAACAAGGTTAATCTTAAATATTGAGCAATCGTGATCTCCTGCAGATGAGGTTTACAACTATCAAAAGGTATAAGGTTCACATTCTCATTGGCAAAGGATATGATCCTGGAAATGATAGTTTGATGATCATGGATAGACTCATTAAAGACTCTATGGTTCCTTTCTAACCACACTTGCCAAATATAGTGATTGAGACAAATTTTCCACATGTATCTAAGTATTTGGATTGAAAAGGGGCAAGGCCACTAGATGAACAAATCAAGTACGATGGTTTGTTTAACCCATGAAATATTGAAGGCCTGAAAAACCCCACTTATGATAGTTAAGGAAAAAGGGCACTCAAGGAAAATGTGATAAATGGTCTCCCAGTTAGACCTGCACAAATAACAATGATTAGTGATACAAATACCTTTACGCATCATATTATCAATGGTTAGAATTCTTCCTTGGATAACTAGCCATGAAAAGACTACAATTTTTGGAATTAAATTTTTTATCCAAACTAAGTCCTTTTTTAGGACAAAATCCTCATCATCAAGCAGAAGCTTGTAAGCTGATTTAACAGTGAACTGCCCATTTTGCGTGGGAGCCCAAATCACTTGATATTCCTTGGGTATCATGGGGATAAACTGTTGCCCGAGAATTTTATCAAGATCATTTGATTCCACTTGAAATACTTGAATTCCTATTTGTTTCCACTTCATTCTACCTTTGTCCTCAACCATATAATTAGAGACTTTTCTGCCAATGAGTTCTGTGATATATCTGATTCGTGCTAAGTTAGGATATTGCATGAGTGGTTCATCCTTAGCCCACCTATCATTCCAACAATTTATCCTCTCACCATTGCCTAAAACCCATCTTAAATATTTTTTGATGATTTCCTTACAATTAAGAATTGCTTTCCAAAAAGTAGAACCTCTGATTGGAACTGAGTCACTTAGAAATTCCATATTTTGAAGATACTTTCATTTGATGATAGTTTTCCATTCATTTTCTTCACCAAAAATGAGACGCCATGCTTGCTTAGCTAGTAAAGCTAAATTTATATGAGCAATTATCCTCAGACCTAAGCCCCCATTTTCCTTGGGTCTGCACACTTTGGTCCATCCTACAAGGTGTATCCTTTTTTCTCCTCTGATCCAGTCCATAAAAAATATTTTTGGAGTTTCTCAATTTTCTGGAAAACCTTCACAAGGGCTTTGAAAATGGAGATTAAATAGACTGGAATGCTCTGAAGAGACGCCTTAGTGAGGGTCAGCTTTCCTGCTTGAGATAGAAGATGATCTTTCCATCCAACAAGTTTTTTTTGAATTTTTTCAATAACCCTGTCCCACATTGACTCTCTCGGAGAACCAATGAAAAGAGGGAGACCAAGATACGAAGTGGGGAGGTTTGCTATATCACACCCTAAAATTTCTACAATCCTTCCTTGCCTCTGAATGGGGGTGTTCAAGAAATATAACTTGCTTTTACTGAAATTAACTTTCTGACCAGCAACGTCCTCATAGAGTTGCAGGATGTATTTAATTATTTTGGCCTCAACCACCGATGCCTTAGTCAATATAAGGGTATCATCGATGAATTGTTGGTGAGAAACAACCCTAGTGAGATATGTTGCATTTATTCCCGATATTAGCCTTGAACTGCAATCATTTTTTATGGTTTTTCCTAAAGCTTTTGCCACAATGATGAATAACATGAGACTGATAGGGTCCCCCTACCAAATTCCTCTGTGACTTTGAAAGTAACCAGCAGTTGTTCCATTAACTAGAATCAATAACCATGCTTTAGAAATACATTCTTTGATCAAATTAACCCATTGGTGGTGAAAACCAAACTTAAGGAAGACAACAATCATAAATTCCCAATTTAGTCTATAAAATGTTTTGTTCATATCAAGCTTGAGGGAAAAAATAGACCTGTTAGTCTTATGAGCAGAGTGCAGAGCTTCATGAACTGTGATAACTCCATCCAAGATTGACCTGCCCTAGATAGAGCTTCCCTGGCATGGATCTATGATGCGGGGTAGAATATCTCTCATTCTATTTGCAATGGCTTTAGTTAAGATCTTGTAAGAAACATTGCACAGACTGATTGGCCTAAAGTCAGCCATAGATTCAGGGGTTTTCTTCTTAGGAATTAGAGAAATAAAAGTATAGTTGATACCTTTTGGGATATGATTGCTTGCTTGGAATTCTTTGACAGCAAAAATTACATCCTCACTTACGATGTCCCAAAAATCTTGATAGAAATGAGGGAGAAAGTTGTCGGGTCCCGAGGCTTTGTCTAGCTCCATTCTAAACAAGGCTTCCTTAATTTCCTCATTAGAAAAATGAGCTAGAAGCTTAAGGTTTATATCCTCATTTATTATTCTAGGAATGGATTGCAAGATAATATCTTTGTCCTCCTCATTGCACTACGATTCCTAACCAAGGATAGAATTGAAATAAGTTACTGCCTCCTTTCTGATTTATGTTAAGTCTTGAGTAATAGAACCATTTGCTTTTTTTAAAAATTTTATCTTGTTATTGCTTCTGTTTCTAAGCATGGTGACGTGAAAAAACTTGGAATTTTAATCTCCATATTTCAACCAAAGAGCCCTTGATTTTTGCCTCCAATAGATTTCCTCACAGGCCAAAATGTTATGAAACTCTGCTAGTTTTGTCCGTTCCTCCTGCCTAGTAGTTTCATCAGCATCACCATGTTGGATCCTCTGATCAATTATCTTAAAACTTTCAACAACCTATTTTTTATTTTCAAAGAGGTTCCAAAAGACCTATTTGTTCCAAGTTTGAAGCTTTTCCTTAACAAACTTTAATTTTCCAGCAAGTTTAAAAGCTGCACTACCCCTGATAGGCTACTACCACCACTGAATTAAGTTATCTCTAAAACTAGAATGTTTGATCCACATAGATTGAAATCTGAAAGGTTTATTGAATGAAAGAGACTTAGGGATCTCCAACAAAATGGGATTATGATCAAAGGCAATTTTAGGAAGGGCTTGCAGGGTAGAATCACCAAACAAAGTTGTAGCCTCCTTTGATAGAAAAAACCTATCAAGCCTTTCTTGAATGAGATGACACCCTATCTACTGATTGCTCTAGGTATAATTTGCTCCTCTAAGTTTTACATCCATCAACATGTTGGAGTTCACAAAGTCATTGAACTCATCCATGCTTCTGATAGGTGGTCCATTTCCACCCATTTTTTTTGAAGGGTAAAGAGGAGTTTTAAAATCCCTAGCCAGAATCTAGGGGACATTATGGAAGATGTCACTTAGATTGCCTAAGTACTCCCATAGTAGAGATCTCCCTTGAATTGAAGTCGGGGCATAAATATTTGAAAAGATCCACGACCTATTGTTGTTTATTTCCTTAAATAAAACACTAAGAACCCTGTCATCTTTCTGAATAATGGTGCCTTCTACTATCTGGGGATCCCACGTACTTATAACATTAATGTTATTATTCCTTGGAGGTGCAAATGTCTTATCATTTCTCCTAGTGAAGTCATATCCTTTTCTATCATGAACCTTGCAATTTATTGTCTTGTGACCAAACTGATTACATGAGAAGTAATACCCATGGAAAAGTTATTTGTTCCCATATTCCCATATTTCATGTGTCTTGCACTGTGAAGCCATGTGCCCAAATATGTGACATGATAAACATATTCCATTGAAGTTTTCTTGTCTTGACCTCATTGGTCTCTTAGTCTCTCTTAACTTATTCTGATTTTTTTCCATTTGTTTCTTCTTTGTGCATTGTTCCTTTCCTTGTTGAACTTTCTATTATCCAAATCATCCTCAGATGTCTCACTTTCTCTTATACTTTCTTCTTCTGAAGTTTCTTCTTCTAAAGTTTCTTCTTCTTCAGAACTTGAGGTTGAATCTTCTTATTTTTTCTTTTGAGTTTGTTCAAAAACAATACCTATTTTATTTTTTGACCTTCTTTGTACATTGATCTTCTTATCCATAATTTTTTAGCTATTTTCAAACTTGTGTAGCTTATCCTTGGATTTTTCTACATCTTCCCTTAGTAGAGCTACTTCTTGTTCTAACCTTTCACATTCTACGACCTTTGCTTCTAACTTATCTTTGAACTTATTTGTCTTAGTCATCGACTTGTTTAGATCCTCTATAAGCTTTCTTCTCTCTTAATCACATTCTTGAAACTGAAACTCAAGTTTATATTTTTGCTTTCTTACCTTCTTTACTATGTCACGAGCATAAATAAGTTCTGCCTTAAGGTCATATCCTTATTTATCTGATTCCTCCTATATTTATTTTCCTTTATCTACATTTTCATTTTCTCTTGACTTTTCTTCTGTAGGATCACCTTCTTCTTCTTCTAGTGCCATTAGAATATTTTCTTCTGGTCCTTCAAGTGCATCCTCATATTCATAATCACTGAAACTATAGCCATTCCTTGTAAAACTATATTCAATATGTCCAAATTACCACATCTAAAACACTTGATAATTACTGGTGACCTTTTATTGACTTCTTCCTTTTATTCAATCATAAATAGAACTTCATCTCTATCATTATCCAAAAAACTAGCATCACTATCACTTGAGTACTTAATTGCCTTATCTGCATAGTAGCTCCTCTTTTTTCATTGGAAGAACTTATTCCCTTGTCTGCTTTGTCCTCCCTTACCTTTATTTTGGTACTTGTATCTTTATGATTCCCTGTTCTTGTGATCCTGTTTTTCTTCATCATTGTTATTTTTAGATTCTTGACAATCAGTTGCATAGTGACCATACTTTCCACAATTGAAACGTCTAACAAATTTTGTATCTTTAAATTTTCTTGAATCCTTATTCCTTCTGCCATAATTAGCTTCTTCATCACTGGATGACAAAATTACTTGATTCTGACTTCTTACCCTTTGTCTTCTTGATTGCTTTGAAGGCTGATTCCTTTTGGGAATTAGGTTCTTTTGTTCTTAACTCAAAATTTTTAAGAATACCAAGCAACATATATCTTGTCAAAGAATCACCATCCTTTGATTCTTCTATAGCAGAAATATTTTCACTAAATATTTTTGGAAGAGATCTTAAGACCTTATCACAAACATCCGATGCTTCTACCTTAAGTCCAAGTCCTTGCATACCATTAAAAATTTCATCAACTTGAAGTAGATAAGTACTAATGTTTTCCTCATCCTTAATTGTTAAGTCTTCAAATTGTCCTTTGAGATTTCATATCTTTGCGTTATTGACACTTTTATTTCCTTCATATATACTTTGCAACTTATCCCAAATTCCTTCTGCATATTGATAGTGCATAACTTTTATGGACTCTGTTCTATGCAAACCTTTCAAAATTGCATCCATTGCTTTTGAATTGTAATGTTGGAGAATCTTACCTTCCTTATCTGTAGGTGGATCAACTGGGGGTATGTATCAATTTTCCACTGCTTCCCAAAATTTTATTTCCAAGTGCCATCAAGTGAATCTTTATTCTCTTACTCCAATATATATAATCACTTCCATAAAATATTGGTGTGGGATTATACGAGGACAAATTCTTGGAATCCATTGTGTTCTTGAAATATTTTCCTTCAAGATGTTAAAATCTTCCAAAGGAACCCGTTATGATACTAATTGAAGAACACAAGCTTATACTGAGAGGGGGGTGAATAGTATAAGACCACTTTTTACTTTTATTTCTCAATCAATATTATGCAATGTATAGATAGAAATATCAACAACAATAATAAAAGCAATTCATAAATCACCACACACAATAGAGACACTAAATTTATGTGGTTCACCCAATGTGGGCTACTCCATGGAGAAAATATTTCACTAAAATTTTCTCAATCAATCTCTTGGTAATACTTTCCCTATTACAATGTTTATGGACCTCTGTCCAAAGGAGACACCAATCCCCTAATCAATTTTATGGATCTCTATCCACAGGAGATACACCAATCTACTAACTCTGCTCATGTTGGTGATCCTCTAGAAGACCTCTACCTCCATTGCCCTTAGCAAATGGAAATCTATTCAAAGAAGACACCTATCCTCCTTGATTTAGCTAGAGACCTCTGTCCTCAACTCTATCATCTCCAAAGCTCTATCTCAAATATGCACTAAACATAGTCCTTCGATCTAGTACAAATCTATCCTCAATATATGTCTCTCGTCTGGCATAAACCTATCCTCATACACCAAATTGTGTCCTCAAATATATACTAAATATAGTCCTTCGGTCTAGCATAAATTTATCCTCGACCTCTGTCCTCAAGCCTTAACATAAATCTTGACTCAATCTCAAATCAAATCTGATGGATCTGCCCCAAACCTTAACTCAAGGTTTGAACAAATCAATCAATCAACTCTGCTCACAAGTCTTCTCAAAAACTTATCTCAAATATGCCTTGTAAGCTTCCACAAAAGCTCACACTAATCTATCCTCAAGTCCTCTCTAGAACTTGTCCAAATATCCTCTACAAGTCCTCACTAGAACTTGTCCAAATCTTCTCAATAATTCCTCACTATGACTTATCCAAATTTGCTCTCAATCTATATTGTAAGATTCCACAAAAGCTCACACAAATCTATCCACAAGTCTTCTCAAAGACTTACCTCAAATATGCTCAACAAGTCCACACTAGAATTTGTCCAATCTCATAGAAACATAAAGATAATTTCTAGAGACTCAATATATTCTACACTCATCACAATGCTCAATCACTTTCAATCACTCTCCTAGATACATATAGAGAATTTTTAGAGACTCAATATGATTCACATTCACCTCAATACTCAGTCACTTTCAATCACTCTCTTAAAAATATATAGAGAATTGTTGGAGACTCATTATGCTTCACATTCATCAACTCTCAATATATTTCTCAAATCAATTTAGAATATAGAATAATTTGTTTCACGAAAATTGAAAAATCACTTCACACATTCACTTGACTAGGTTCAAAAAACTCTACTCAACCAATAACTCAATGAAATGATCCTTATTCACAAACCCTAGTCCAAGCATATGATAACTCACTCAAATATTTCCAATAATGCTTTATCAACCAATCTCACATAACAATGATACTCATATTCTTTCCAAACCCTAGTTCAAGTTCTTCACTGAACAACTCACTTCAACAACAATGCTTATACAATAATCTTTAGATAACAATGATACTCATGTTCTTTGCAAACCCTAGTTCAAGTTCTTCACTCAACTCAAACACTTCAACAACAATGCTTATAAAACAAGGTTTTATCAACAACTCTTAATTCCAGAAAACCTTGAAGCATTAATTCAAAATACTCTCAACAATGTAAACCAAACAATCCTTTTCACTCCAACTTTTCATTCACAATTTTCAACAATCACTCACTAGGAAGAATATGCCCATACCTTTTTTGGATGTAGAAGTGCCTTTGTAAAACTTGTCTTAATCACAATTTTCTTCTTTCCAATTCCAATGGTTAGACACAACAATATTACTTCAACACTTTCCAAAATATTCCTTGGACATAAAAAAATCACAACTCAACTTATGCCTTATTTCTCCCTTTTAAACATAACACTCATCATACCATACATAAAGATAATTTCCTTGATATACCTTATAAAATCCAACTTAAAATAATATCCAACACCATAAAAATATCAACCAAACACCTTACAATATTTTCAAAACATTTGAGCATACACCATTAAAAATTTGATTTTGCAAAAACCCTTATAACTCATTTAGCAAAATTAGAACCAATTTAAATATGCAAAAAATATTTTTTAAATTTCCAAACTATATCCCCAAAAATTTTGGTGACCAATTTCCAGGCATACCTTATACTTCCCACAAAAGGGGATTCGGTGAGATTCGATCCACCATCTCCTCTAGCCTAAGCACCTTAGTGCTTGGGAGCCCACCGTGTGGGCTATGAATGCCCACGTGAAAGAAGGTATAGCACCTTCTTCTTATGCCTTCACTCATCGTCAAAATCTCATGAAACATGCACACTTCCCCCTTCACTTTGGATGCAACGCTATTCGTATGGCTCACCAATATTTAAAGCTCACAATGATTATCGAAGGCATGGTAAATTTGGTAGGGTGGGAGTTCCCCTCTTTATATACACATTTTGATTTTTCCTCATGTTAGTGCTTGTTATTCAAAAACAAATTTTGAATTTTAATTTTGATAACCCACCTTAGGGTTATTGAACCTTAGCTTAAATTAATTTATAATTATAATTAAATTAATTAATAATTAATTTAAATAAATTTATAGGTTAAGTAAATTAACTAATAAATTAATTTATAATTAATTTTAAACTTCCTTGTTATATTTGCATCAGGTAGCGACGTTTCAAGTATCTCTTCTTGAGGGAGAACTTAAGGAATCAGATCTAGGGGATTTAAATGAAGAACAAAGGGCTTTGGATCTGAGTATAGGGGTTATGGTTGGGTCTATCCCTATAAGGGAAACTATTTTGGAAAGTGGTATAGATTTAGTTATGCCCTCTCCTACTCAGGCACTTATGCAGTCATCCTTGGACTGCAAAACCCCTATAGTGTTGGGATTGTAGCTTAAAATAATTAAAAAAAGTTTTTCAGATAAGAATATGAAGGTGGGTTGGAAGAAGGACCAAGATAAAATTAAGTTAATGGGGGAGACTTTGGTGGAGTCAGGCTTGGTGAGAACATTGGACTCCCATTTTTATAACCCCCAAAAATGATTATCCTCTCATGGAATGTAAGGGGGTTGAATAGCATCCCCAGATAAAAATTTATTCATTATTTTGTTCGTGTGCATTCTTCAGATGTGGTGTTTATTCAAGAGACTAAATTGGCTATTGATAGTATGTTCAATATTGCTCCCAAGTTTTGTAAAAGGGGGAAATGCCAGTGTATTGGTGCATGTGGATATGTTGGTTGCGTTGCTTGTTTATGGGATCTGATTAAGATATCTCCTCTTACTTGGATTTCTAGCAGATGGTCTATTTCAATGGTCAGGCATGCTAATGAATCTGGTGAAATTATCCTACTTACAAATGTGTATGCTCCTATTGATTACAATGGTAAAGTGAATTTGTGGAAGCACATTTGCTTTGTGAGAAGTTTGGTTCCCCTGTACCCATGGATTTTGTCTAGAGAATTCAACTCTATCACTTATCTAGAGGAGAAACGTAGTGGGGTGGACCATCTCAAGCCTTTTTCTTCTATATTCAGTGCTCATATCCAAGCCCTAAACTTGTTTGACATCAATCCAGATAATGGGATCTTTACTTGGCACAATAGAAGGTGTGGGGAAGCTTCCATATCAGAGAGACTGTATAGGTTTTTGATATCCAGTTATTGGATGGGTAATAACAGAGGTGCTAGTTTTGTGATTATGGAGGGTAGGGGATCTGATCATTGGCCTATAAAAATATCTGCTTTGGAGTTAGGGCTAAAAAAGAATCCCTCCTTTAAGTTTCAATTTATGTGGCTTCATGATCCTAAGCTTCATGATTTCATGCGAAGCTGGTGGACCACTGGCAAGCCTCCTAATGGCACCGCTATGTATTCCTTTATGAAGCGACTACAATTTGTAAAACATAAATTGAAGAGATGTAATAGACTAAATTTTGGGAACCTTTCCTTGGCTAAGCTGGCAGATCTTAGGAGGATGGAAGAAGCTTCAAGGAATATTAGAGATCAGGGATTCACGAAGGAGCTTCTTGTTGAGGAATTTGAGGCTACGAAAGACCTTGCTGAATGGGAACTGAGGGAAGATTTTTTTGGAAACAAAAAGCTCGAGTAGATTGGCTTCAGGAAGGGGATAGGAACATATCCTTATTTTATAACTCAATTAAGGCTCATCATAATGGTAACCTGATCACCTCTCTTGTGAATTCTCAAGGTGCCCTGCTCTCTTCTTTCAGGGATATTTTAGAAGGGACTAAGAGGTATTTTTCCTCTCTCTTCAAGGAGGACTCCCTATCAGATGATGAGAATGAAAATATTATTCTAAACTGTATTCCAACGATTTTTTCTAGAGAGATGAATGAGCACTTTATGGGTCCAATTTCCCTTGAGGAGTTAGAAAATGTTGTATTCAAGATGAAAAAAGGAAAAGCCCCAGGCCCAGATAGATTTTCGATTGAGTTTTATCAAGAGTTTTGGGATTTAATCAAATTTGATCTTTTGGAGGTGGTCCATGAGTCCCAAAAGAACAAACAAATGCTAAGGGCAATAAATGCTACCTTTGTTGTGCTTATACCCAAAAAAGAGGGAGCAAATTCCTTGGATATGTTCAGTCCTATTGCTCTCTGCAATGTTGTGTAAAAGATCATCACAAAAATTATTGCTGAGAGGCTGAAGATATGGTTGAGAAAAATCATCTCTGAGGAGCAAGGAGGGTTTTTTGCTGGTTGATAAATCTTGGATGGGGTTGTTATTGCTACATAAGCTATTCACTCGATGGAAAATTCTAAGGAGAAAACTATGTTCATTAAATTGGACATGGCCAAAGCCTATGATCGGGTCAGATGGTCCTTTATTCAAAAAGTTCTTGCTACTTTTGGATTTTAGGAGGAATGGATTAGATGGGTGATGAGTTGTGTTTCTTCTTCCTCATTCTTTATTATTGTTAATAATGAGCCATCAGAGCTGTTTGAGGCCTCAAGGGGATTGATGCAAGGAGATCCTTTATCTCCTTATTTGTTTATCATTATGGCAGAAGGGTTGGGAATATTTCTCAAGTATCAAGTCATGCAGGGTCTCATTCAGGGGTGGAAGTGGGATAGTAGTTTACCACCTCTTTCCCACCTTCAATTTGTTGATGATATTTCTTTGTTGGGGGTTTCCACTATCAGGGAAGCTGGAAATATTAGACAGTCTCTTGACATATATCTTGGTGCTTTTGTATAGTTGATTAATGAGGACAAGTCTTATATTTTCTTCTTCAATACCCCTCCTCTTATTCAAGCTAGGATTGCTTGCATTCTAAGATTCTAGTTTGGGACTCCCCCCTTCATTTGTCTTGGTATTCCAATTTCATCTCATCCTCTACCTAGATCTTCTTGGCAGTCTATGCTTGATAATTTTAGAAGGAAGGTGAGTCATTGGACTTTCAAATGGCTATCCACTACAGGTAGAGTCTCTCTAAAAAAACATTTTGTTCAAGCTCTACCCATTTATAGATGTTTTGTACAAATAGCTCCCTCTCACTTCATCAAGGACATGGATGCTTTGTCAAGACAATTTTTATGGTATGGAAAACTTGATCAATATAAATAGAGTTTGGTTAGGTGGGATTCTATATGTAGGCCGGTGCAAGAGGGAGGCCTTGGGTTGCGACAGACAACTCTTTTTTGGCAAGAGTTGGCTGCAAAACTTTATTGGATATTGTGCACCTCTCAATATCAGATTTGGGCTAAAATATTATCTTGTAAATACTTGAGAGGTATTTTTGAGGCTGAAATCTCTAGATTCAGCTTGGTTGGGAAAGGTTCAGTTATCTGGGATACTCTAAAAAAAGGAGCTAATTTAATCAAGCAAGGTTTGTTATGGATTTGCAATCGGGGATCAAATGCTCTTTTTTGATAGGATTATTGGGATGGCCACCCTCCTATCTTGAATCAATATCCTAGGTTATGTTCGCTAAGCATTTTTTTCTTGGAAGCAGGTTGGTCTCGTGTGGAGGAATTTAAAAAAATTTAGTCTTTTGGAAATATGGAGATATATAGGTGGAAATATCTACAAGAATGGCCCTAGGGAGGACTGGCCAAGCATAGAGAGGTGCTTGCTCTTATTATTATAGGGAGGCCTTGTTCTTCATTGAGTGGTAAAGATATTCTGGCTTGGAACCCTGATCCTAAGGGAACCTACTCGGTAGCCTATGGTTATCAGGTTCTTGATAAGCAAAAGTATGGGAGTCTTCCTGTCACTTGGTGGAAAAAGGTGTGGAACAAATTTTCCTTGCCAAAATGTAACTTCTTTCTCTAGTTGGTAGCTCGTAATAAATGCCTCACTTGGGATAATGTGAGGAAGATGGGATTTTAGGGTCCTTTTTGTGTCCTTTGCAATAAGAATGAGGATGACTTCTCATTTATTTTTCCAATGCTCCTTTGCTAGAGACATTTGGCATCGTTGGTGGAGCATCTGGAACCATCCATGTTTTCATGTGTTGTCCTTGGTGGAGTTTTGGAGTAGTCTGGGTAGACCTCCGACCAAGGCCCCCTTCCTTTGGGTGGCTTGGAATTTGGGCCCTTATTGCATCATCTAGAAAATTTGGCTTGAACAGAACCGACACATATTTCAGGGTAGTTATTTGGCTGTTCAACAGATCTGGCAAAGGATCTTGTATATGGTTCAGGAAACCATCCATAGAAAATGTGATGTGGACCCTCTTTTGGATTATATGGAGGAGAAGGTACAACAAGCCCTTGGTATCTTTGGGGATGGTGTGAACTCTTCTAGCCCTAGTAGGTTTCCTTAGCTCAGCAAGAAGGTTAGGAGATATGGTAGGTGGAGGCCACCCCCTAGAGGAGTTTTAAAAATTAATATTGATGGATCGTCAGGGGGTAATCCTGGACATGCTGGCATTGACGGTGTTGGGAGAGATTCTACTGGTGGTGTCATTTTTTTCTTTTCCATTTATAAAGGTGTTCACTCCAACAATTTTATGGAAGCTCTTGCAATTCTTGAGGCCTTGCATAGGGGGTTTTATCTTGGCTGGCATAGGATTATCTACGAGTCTGACTCTCAAATTGTGGTTAATATTTTAAACAAGTAAAAGGGTGGAGGAAGTTAATTGGCAGTTGGCCTCTGTAGCCATCCAGATTCTCAGAATGAGTGAAGAGTTCAAATTTATATCCTTTGTGCACATTCCAAGGGAATGGAATGCGGTTGCTGATTACTTGGCCAAAAGGGCTTCTAAGCTGCTGGATCCTTGGAGTATCGATAATTGGGATAGTATCCTATCTGGGGACTCTCAACGCATGTGGGAGTTGATCCACAAGGATGTACATACTTAATGTGGTTTATTCTTGTTGTCTTTTCTAGGTGTCATTCTAGTCTAGTGGTTTTAGCATGTTTGGTTGTTTATTTGAGTCATGGTTGGAAGCTCAATTATACTCTGTAATCCAGAATTTTTATCAATAAATTTGTACCCCTTTATTTAAAAAAAAATTAATTTTAAAATTCCTTTGCATAATATTATAATATTATTTATTTTGGCTTTTTCTCACACTTTGGACCTTATCTGACTTCTTGGAGTCGTATCTTGAAACTGAAACTGAAATGGATGCTGCCAACTGAAACTGCCATTGACTAGTGCTGAAGGTTCGACATAAATGACCACTCACTCTTGACATCAATGACATATTATTACTCAAAATATCCAACAGGTCTATCCAAATCCATACCCAACCTTCTATCAATGAGCCAAATACCATAGCATTTTTGGCATATCTTTGGCTAACTTACAAGAAATGAAAATATTAGTAGCTCCAATATCTATTAAGATATTTAATTTTTTGTCAAAATCTTACCTTTAATGATTAGTGGAGTGGTTTGCCCTTCAAGTTTCCGATTCCCAGTTGCAGCATAGATATTATGCATCAGTTACTTTCCCTTAGAACTGGGTGTGCTTGTCCCTGGTCGGTATGGCCACTGGTTAGAAAAGTGTGGTCCTCGACAATGATAGCATCCATCCTTGGATCCTTGTTTCTTTTCTATATTTTTCTCTTCTTTCTTAGTTGCTAGAATGGGGACTTGTGGCTTTTGTGAAGGGGGTTTAGCATTATTGGGTTTTTGGCCTTTCTTATAAAAGTTCTTTTTAAAATTCTTTTGGCCTCCATTGAATTTCTTCTTTAGATTATGGGGATTCTTAGCCTTATGTTCTTGCTCATCCTCCCATTTTATAAACCCGTTGTTATTTCTCTTATTTAATTCCTATCATTCTTGATCAGTCAAGATTTCATATTTGTAACAAAAGTATGACTCTACTTTCTTTGTCAAGTGATATACCTTTTGTGATGACTTAGGTTCTTGCATCTCTACATCATGCTTTAGCCCTGATTGCAATCCATGGGTAAACTTATGAATCCGTATTTTATCATTATAGGTGGGTGGGTACATATTTTAGCAAATTTACTAGATTTATGTAGTATATATCCATTGAGTTGGTTCCTTGCCTTAGAATGGTGATCTCTTCAAATTTTAGAGCATAGAAATGCTTTGTGAGGAACCTCTTCTTGAAGATGTTTACAAATTATTTCCATGGAATTTATACTGGCTCTATTTTGGTTTCCTCATAATAAGTCTCCCACCAATCTAGGGCATATCCTTTAAGGTATATAGTAGCCCAAACCATTTAGGTTCTTGAGGAATATCCCTTTTCTTGTAAAGAAAACTTCTAGTTCCCTTAACCAAGCCTCAGCTGCATCCTCCTATCCTTCTCCATCAAATTTGGAGATACAAATATTCTTTAGGTCTCTTACCATATCCTTTTCTAATAGGGTTATTCCTTTTTTTTGTTCTATTGTCAGTCCCTCAACTTGGTTGACTTTCGAATCTCTAGCCTACGAATTTTGATTCACTATAGATTACAACACTTGTCTTAATTGGTCTTGTAATTCAACAGCTGTAGTAGTAAGTTCTTCTATTCCCATATTGGGATTTCTTGGATCCTCATCCTGGATCTCTTCTTAAATATTACTTTATCGATTCTATCTAGGTGGAGGCCTCTATGTCTTGGCCTTAGGTGGCATATTGATCTGGTTCCAACCAAGAAGAGAATTAGATCCTAGTTTATTTGTTGATTCACTAATTCCCAACCACATTACATAGTTCTTTCTTATCCATCATTAGAAATATAATTAGGTCAAGGTTCCAATTTTATGATGTAAATTTGACACCAAATACCATACTAAGGTATCACAATGTTCATCTCTCCTTAGGACCAATTCCATTTAGATTCTAAATGAGCAAAGACTCTAGGTTATCCCATCCCCTTTTTTGCTTAACCTTAAGCAGGATTTCATTGGACATACCTGAATCCATTTTTGCACATAAGAATCTCTATACCCTCAAACCTAGAGCTCTAATACCAAATTTAACAACCCTCAAACAAGAAAATAAGAAAACACACAAACAAAAAGAAAAAGGTTTATATATATATATATATATTTTGATCAAGGAGAAGGATTCATAAATCCCTATCCAACCTTAGACCAACTTAATGTTTGACATCCCCTAAGTTTCTCAAGAACTATACCACATGATATTCCCCTCACGCAAGTTCATTCTACATAGGCCTATCTCATGTCATGCACGTAAGTCCATCCATATCATCATTCTTGATGAGTTAGACTTACCACCCTCAATAATTGGAAGGTATTCATGCATAGTCATACTACACATAAATCATTATGTATGGGTATGCTACATGCATTGCAAGTTAACCTATCAATCTTGTCCTCTGATAAGCTATCTTAAATCTTGGTACGAACTTCTAAACCTAGATAATTCATCTCCCTCAGGGGATATTAAGCCCTTAGGTCATCCTCTAAGTTCACCTAGAACTTACAACTTTTTAATTCTTTTTTTTTAAACTCATAAGAATACCAAGGAGAAATCTAGATACTAAATATAACAAAACAAGCGAATTTAAACAAGCATGAAACTTTCATTAAAGGAAAACATGTGATAAACAATTAAATAGAATTTCAATCAAAAAGAATATCAAAATACGACAATAAAAAATGCTCATTTAATCCATAGGTAAATATGGCAAAACCCCATGCTTTCAATAATTACTTTACATTTAATCCATTGGGGAAATCTCCCCACAATCTAATCTATTGCATAATCAAGCAATAAATAAGGTAGAGAGAAAACTTGCGAAGTAGTCCATCTCTTGAATTTGATCCTCCCACTCTTCCATCGATTAAGTGAGGATAGCAGGGGATCAGGACAATCATGGATCTGGATAGACATGTTTCTAATGCATTTACTCATTTATTTTCCAAACTGCAACTATACAATTAACCCAAGCAATTCAAATTTCTAATGCATAGTTATTATCATAGAGCTTCCCTCTCTATGACCCCTCTCACCCATTTATGAGAGTCCTCATACCATGCATCTCATATTATGCTTTATTTGCAATAAATAATCTAACCCTCACTTAATAAGTAAAGTCCCATACCCTTAACTTTTTAATGCACTAGTTTCTTTCATCTTATTTAATCAAACAAATTGCTTTAGTTTGCACCACAAATATTTCTCATCACTTCATAAAGTAAGGTCCCATACCCTCATTTTACAAAATGAACCATAAAAATAATATAAAATCCATTCCATTTCATAAAGCAAGGTCCCATACCCTCATTTTACAAAATGAATCATAAACATATTTATTTCCATACCATTTCATAAAGCAAGGTCCCATACCCTCATTTTACAAAATGAATCATAAACATAATATAAAATCCATTCCATTTCATAAAGCAAGGTCCCATACCCTCATTTTACAAAATGAACCATAAACATATTTATAAAATCCATTCCATTTCATAAAATAAGGTTCCATACCCTCATTTTACAAAATGAATCATAAACATATTAATTTAAATTAGAATTCTACCACTAAGGGAACCTTCTCCTTAAGATGAGCTTCCTACTCGACTAGAACCAGATAGGGGATTTCCTACCTATCACCCTATGGTATCCCAAGATAGTGCTTCTAACCCACTATGTTATGTGCACAACCCTTCAACTTCAAGCACAACACACAGCTCTATGGCTTCAGCTAATACAACACCTCAACTTCAGTGCTACACACAACACCTCAGCTTCGGGCTATGCACACACTTTAGCTAGCACACAATTCTTTAGCTTCGACTACCACACAGTGCTTCAACTAACACACAATACTTCAACTAACACATAGTGCTTTGGCCAACATACAACACTTCAACTAACACACAACACTTTGACCAACACACAACGCTTCAACTAACACACAATACTTTAGCCAACACATAGCGCTTCAACTAACACATAGTTCTTCGACCAACACACAGTGCTTCAACTAACACACAATGCTTCGGCCAACACACAATGCTTTAACCAACACACAACACTTTGGACAACACACAATACTTTAACTAACACACAATGTTTTTGCCAACACATAGTTCTTTGGCTAACAAATAGTTCTTTGGATTTTATGCTACAAACTAACACGATGAGCTATGTTGAACTACAAGGTAACATGATGAGCTACGCTCAGCTACAAGGCAAAATGATGAGCTACACTTAACTATAAGGCAACATGATGAGCTACACTTAACTACAAGGCAACGTGATGACCTACGCTTGACTACCACAAACAACAGCGAGCTACGCTTGACTGTAAGCTAACAAGGTAAGCTACTCTCAACTACCAAATATAATAGTGAGCTATGCTTAGCTGTAAGATAACAAGGTAAGCTACACTCAACTACCACATAGGGGACCAAGAAAGTAATACCAACCTAGTCACCTATTCTATTGGTTTTCTATGGTCTCCCAAGCTGAGTCTGAGCACCACTCCTTCTCGTTCCTCTAGTGCCTTATTTTCTCCGTTTCACTCTCTCATCTTTGCTTGTCCTTGTTTTTCTAGATCTTTTCTCTCTTTGCCTTAGCACCCCTCTCCATTTCTCCTCAAATTTCATCTACCAACCACTGCCATTACTTCCACACCCCTTCGTCAGGTGGTAGAGGAGACATCCCTTCCTCCCACATTCCCATAGTGTAGCCAACATTGAAGTCTTTTCTTTCTAACGTAGAGGAAACCATCCCCTCACTCTGGTGGAGCCATTCTTGCATTAATGGAGCCATATATCCTCGCCAAATAGACTCTGCTTTGGGTGGCCTACCCATTTTTGAGGTAAGCGAGATAGATTTTATTACCTCTTTTATATAAAATACAACCACTAATATATTAAGGATAATCCACCATCTATCCAAAGGAAAGGTTATTTAAAGTGGGACATTATTTTTATTTAATAATACATCTATTTATCATTTAACTTAAATTTACCATTTATTTAAATGAATAGCTACCTACAATAAGGCATTCTTTTTATCCAAGAATAAATCTATTTATCATTTAAAATAAATTTACCATTTATTTAAATGAATAGCTATCTAAAATAAGACATTATTTTTATCCAAGAATAAATCTATTTATCATTTAAAATAAATCTACCATTTATTTAAATGAATAGCTATCTAGAATAAAGCATTCTTTTTAAAATAAATCCACCATTTATTTAAATGAATAGCTATCTAGAACAAGACATTATTTTTTAAAATAAATCTACCATTTATTTTAAATGAATAGCTATTTAGAACAAGACATTATTTTTATCGAGGATTCCAAATTTCCACATTGTTGAGGTGAAGTTCTGAAGTAAAAGATAATTAAATATGAGCACAAACAAAGAGGGAGATCTTTCCATCAATTTAGTCACCTATCTCTGCCTTGATAACTTACGATAGATACTAGACCATCAGTTTGGGGCTCAAGGTGGTTATTTATTAATGATTATCCCTAACTATATGCATGCCTATATGAAGGTATCTATTATTTTTACCTTCGAGTTATCATATCATTATTTACCCCAACCTCAAGTACCCTCATCTTCGATGGAGGACTCAACTTCTTCCACTTACGAGTGCACCTGATCCTACACATTGGTAATTTTTTAGTAGTAACATATTCTTCATTATCTAGTAATATTGCATAATTGCTTTATTGCACAAAAAATCGAGTATTGAAGTATCACTCTTTAATACATTGTTTTTCCATTTCAAAAGTCCATCTAGGAGGGTCATGACAACACAAGACAAACAAAATACCCTTATCTTACCTCCTTGGATATCCTTCCCATTATAATATTAGTTTCATTAAAAGTCTGCACATGAAGGGAGAAAGAAAATTAATAAAATATTGAGAATTCATCTTTCTTGTCGGGAATAAAAACATTAAATTGAGAAAAAGGGTTTAGAATAGGGGGAAGGACTTGGAAGTCAAGAAAACAAGGAGGTTTCTCAAGCAAAAATATTCAAGACTCTACAGGAGCTCCAGGTGGGAGATTTCCACTTTTGATTTGTTTATGATTGCTTTATTGGATAGTGTATAACTTGTTTGATCTCCTTTCAATGCTTTTGTTGAAATATATATGTATGTATGATTTTAATGCGATGATTAAAATCAGCCTTTCTTAGCCTGTAGAGCTGAATTGGAAGCATTTACTCCCCAATATTCATATAAGATTCATTGGTCTACAATTTTTGTATGTTTGTGCCATCTTGTGTGCTTAAAAAACAATGATAAATCAAACCCTTCTCTATAGAAAACACTTTTTTTGTTTTAATATTGCTTTGGATCTATCAACTAACAACAATACTAGTGTTTGCAAGTTTGTTTTGGTTGATATGATAATTTGATAAGATAACTTATCTTGTATCGTGCTTGATTTTATTCAATGTATTCAAACCATACATGTTGAGATATAATAGAAATCATTATGGTGATATTTACACTTTACGCAAATGTCATCTATGTTGCATATTTGTTATTACCCATTATGCTATATCCACAAAGTTGAATTCTCACTTCATTCCCAATGGATTCATTGTATATATGGTATATTCTGCCTATCTATAATATCATGAAATTTGAAGATATTTGATGTAATACCTATGCTTGGCTTATAAGGTAGAATTCTTTTGAAGGACTTATATCTAATCTTAGAACCATATCCTTACCAAACCTCGAATATGTGTACTCTGTGTATCTCCTTTGCAAGTCAAAATTTGTGCCTGCAAATTTAGTCTTTGTCAAAAAAAGGAAGCATTTAACACTTATTTTACCTGCTATATGTGCTTCAATGTTAAACCAGAGATGACAGGATATTTTATCCTTTGCCATAAATATGATTTCAATAGTAATCCATCTATGATAAAATGTATCTCAGACATCGATACGATGAGAACCCTACCCCACATGAAAATCACCTGTGAGATGTTGTAAGTATGGGTACATCCTGCATTTCTATCTGCTTGTGATAATTATATGTATATCATACCAAAATCCTTCATAATTAGTTTGTTCCATTTGAAGTCGAGTCTAAGTAATTTGAAGGTCTCATTTTTTTTAGGTGTATTCAAATATAAATTTATCCAAAAACTTAGCTAAACTACCAATGTCTATTCTGTCGACACGTAGCACAATCATCTGGTATCAATGTAGAGGTGAAGAAGATTGTTTTAATCTCATATGGATCATGTGTAGTAATTATATCTATATATAAATACCCACACGCTAATAACAAGATAGCCAAGCATTGAGCGCTTGGCTTGGCTCCTAACTTGGCCTTCATTGACCGTGTTTGGTCACCTTTGTTGCTCTTAAATCAAAGGTCATACTTCGATTCATTAGTTGAGTTATATGATTTATAAATTTACCTCTATCTGGTGTTATCCATGTTGATCCGCTTTGCATCAGTGACTATGTGGTTGATTCTTTGTCTATATTCTCTCTATATTAATCTTGTATATTCTAATATTAAGATGAGTTTTAAGCATATGAGAATAGATGACTTGACTCTTTGTCTATATTCTCTATATATTAGTCTTGTATATTCTAAGATGAGTTTTAAGTGTATGAAAATGGATGACTAGTAAAACTATTTTGGAATACAATGGAATTTAATCCCCGATCAAATTGTGTCTTAAATGAATATAGTGGATGTTAATGAAGTAGTTAGTTTTGAAAATGAAATTGTAGACACCAAAATCCAGCCACTTGTAAGTCATCTATACCTTCCTGTCAGCCACGTGTCAGTCATCCATCCTTCCCGCCATTATTTGGCCCAAATCCACACTTTCCCACCATTATTTGGCCCAATTTCACCTTTCCCGCCATTTTTCATCCCCAAATTTATTTAAATTAATATTTATATATATATTTTAATATTTTAATATATATATATATATAAATATAGTTTAAGTGATTTAATCTGAGCCGTCCATCCTTCATTTAATCTCATCCGTCCATCCATCTTAATCCGTTTCACAACCTAGATTTATTCTCTACCCTTGGATCCACTTTAATCTTAGCCACACGTTCAAAGTGTCGTTAAAACCCTAAAGTGTGCCCTAAGAGTAGATTATAAATTGAGTCACCTTGATGGCTCAAACCCTATCTCTTCGGCTAAACCTACCTATCTTCCCTATCTAAGTTTGGAGTTTGCTATTGTTGTTAATCCTGAGTCTTCTGAGTCTTCTGCGGCCCTAAGTCTGAACTAAACCCTTTCGCCGCATCCATCGCCGTCCCTTTTCACCGCATCCATCGCCGCATCCGTCGCCAACTTCGCCGCCATCCCTTCTGCAGCACTCTTTCTGCAGAATCCCTCATCCTTGTCGCCAGCGCCGTCGGGCGTTTACCCGCAGCCGCAGACGCAGACCGGCGTCTGCAACCCCGATCCAGAAGCACGCGGGCGCTCAGCGGATTCCTCGAGATCGCACCAGGGCGCCTTCTGCAGCCGATCTGACAGTCACATCACTTCCAGGTGCCGCCTGGTCTCGCCGCGTTAACAGGAAAAGGTATAGATTCGTCTAAAGCAAGTAATCTTTCTTTATGTATTAATCTGCTGTTAAATTCTGCATTCCGTTTTATTTCATTTCATAAATCTAGGGTTTTAGACTGTTTCTGAGGGCTCACACAGTGGAGCCCTCTTATTAGTTTCTAACTCTTTGGTAATTTTAATGTGTGCAGGATTCTAATGGTAGATCTGATTTGTTGATAGCAGCTGCTTAAGCTGGAGTGGTCCGAGCCAAAGGATACAACGAAGCCCACTCATTCTGTTGAGGTTAAGGATACATCTTCGGAGATGCCACCACATTGTGCCAGCTAGGGTTTCGGAGAACCCTAGCACAAATTGTAACTTTGTATCACGAAAAGGGTTACAGGCCCTGTTGTACTTAAAAGGAGTTTCTAAACTCCATTGATTAATAAAAATCATTCATTTTGTACAACTGTTTTGCATTCCTTTATTGTGATTTCTTTATTTCTGTTTGGCGTTGTATCTTTAATCTACAAATGGTGATCACGGTGGGACCCCCTAGGGTTTCATGTTTTTAATACTTGCTTTACTGATCTATTCCTGTTTTCTGTTTTATTTTGCAGGTTCCAGAAATCGTGAAATTCGTTGTTCCAGTGAACTAGGGTTTCGAGGAGTTTGCAGAAAACGCAGCAGACGCAGAGCGGCGTCTGGAAGTCCGATCCGAAACGCAGAGGTGCGTTTCAGCCTGTGCAGACTCCCTTGGGCGTTTGAAGGTAGTTTTACAGAAAAGCGTAGGCTTCCGAGTAAGTGCATTTTTTTTTTTTCGTTGTTAAACTGTACTTTTTACGTTTTTGGTTTTTCTGCATTGCATTATTGGTTGTTGCTTGCATAAAAAAAAAAAAATTGCATACCTAGCTGCATATTAGAATAGCTACGAATTATCTGTTTTAGTTATCTAAGTAGGACTATTGATTGGATGTCAATAGTACTCCTGCCATTGGGTGATTCCAGGCAGAGAAGTGGACGAACCTTCCGGTTGCTCCTTTGATATCTGATATCATTGGTAGGCAGGGGGTCTTGAACGGTGTACTCCACTTCTTCAGAGGAAATGGCATGTTTTCAGTAGCCTCTTGCTTAGATCATTAGAACTTTTGATTTATAGCTTTGTATGTATACATTAGACAACTAAAACACTTAAAATAAAATTCACTGCATTTCATATTGCATTTAAAACAAGTAATATCTGGATTTCATCACCAGATATTGCTTGAAGTTTAGTGACGGTGGAATTCATCTCCATCCATTAAACTTCTGCCTTAGACACCATAGGTCACCCCCGAGCAAACTTGCTGGATTTCATCACCAGTAAGAATCTCGTTGTCCTTTCCTAGCCATAGTTTTTACCTTTTTTTGTGAATAATTCAAGATTAGATCACATGCAAAACTCATAAACCGGACACTTAAAATTTACTGCAGATTAAGATCAGAAAATAATTAATTAACCGCAGGTAAGACACATTGGTTGAAACCTAGGTTGTGACTGTTCTCTGATAATTTCTTTAGTGTAAATTTATCATTCAAGTTTTGCATTCTTCTTTTCTGAATTTGTTTAGATTTATTGCTTTATGGTCTTAACAAGGAATCAATCTAAAATGTTAAATCTAAATAATCAAATGAATAATTCACAGAACATCCCCACCACCAGCATGGCCACTTATCCTAGTGAATTTCAGGCAGGTTCGCCTGCAGGTCTTTCACGTCCTTCTGCCGTCTACCGCATGGCCATGCCCATGGAGGAAGACAATTCCCTTGTCATATTACCCACATTGATATGGCCCAAGTGCAAACTCACTTAAGAGATGGCACTGGCTATGTCCTTGAGCCAATCCAAGATTCCCCTATGCAAGATTCTATTTTTCAGTAGGATATTGCATCAACCCTACCCGCTGGTTTCACTCAGGTCTACACTAGCCCCATCTTTGAGGCTAATGTTGTATCTGCTCAACCGGCTTCATCTCCAACATCTTCCCAGATGCTCAATTGTCCTCCTTTGGAGACAAATGTAGTGTCTTCCCGACCACTTTCTCCTCCATTTACCCGGGTGTACACCAATTCTCTCTATGAGGCTGGTGGAACCTCCTCTAGCCATGACCAATTTCAACCCTCTTCTTCCCAAACCATTTATGGTTTCACCCTACCTGGGGCACAGTCTACTGTTTCTTCCTAGGTACCGCCTACTTCAACCACCTTCATTGCCCCTGCTATGCAGTCTCCTGTGACTACCATGGCAGCCTGCCCTCCACCTTCATCCAATCATCCCACCTCCCTTGGGTTAGAGATTAATAAGGTTAGGGAGTACCTCGACAAGTTGCTTCAACAACAATAGCAACAAAATGCCCAACCACCCGTCGTAGTAGATCCTACACCTCAACCAATTTCTACCCAACCAGCTTTTCTTAGCTCAGGCCCCACCCGGGTACCCCAATCTTCGGTGGTGTCCATTCCTACCCCACCTTTCTCCCAACCCATCCAGTTCATCATCCAAACCAATCACCTTCTTTTCGGTATCATCCATACCAACAACCTCTCCATTCCACACCGCCTAATCCAGGCAATTTCATCCCATCTCATCATTTTTCCACTCCTCCATTGCATCATCATAATCATCAAACGAATCAAAATTTTCATGAAGATTCTCGACTCCATGCTATGCAACAACAGATTGACAACCTTATGCTCAACATGCCCGGCTCATCTAGTCGAAACCTACGCTAAGGTCGTTGATCAATCAACCAATTCATCCTTCGGTACCTTCACCGCCATATCCGATTGATTTCACATTACCGAAGTTTGACAAATTTTGAGGAACTGAGGATCCTCATGAACATGTGAGCTCATTCATGCATGCCTGCTTTAGAATCCAAAATAATGACGCTCTTATGCTCAGAAATTTTCCTCAGACATTAGGGGGAGATGTTGTACAATGGTACAATCATTTAGCTCACCATAGCATTTATGCTTACGAGCAATTGATTAATCTATTTTTAGAACGATTCTCCCTAAATGTACAAAGGAAAGTCTCATTGTCCGACTTATACAAGCTCAAGCAACATGACGATGAGACTCTTTATGACTTTGGAAACCGTTGGAGGGCTATCATTAATAAATTGCCATTCTCCCTACCAATGGAGGAGTTAACCAAAATGTTCACCCGGAGTTGTCTAAAACCTATCTCTTGGTTACTCCAATTACAACAATACAGGACTTTTGAAGAGGCTTTGGCCCAAGCAAGTATCATAGAAGACATTAAAGTCCAAGAGGGTGTTTTAAAACCCCGTAGAAAAGAATGGCAACAAAAGGGCCAACAACGAAATAATAATTATGGCCAAAACAAACAAGCACAGGCTAGTACAGCCTCAAATGTTAACCAAGTTAATCAAGTGGTGGCGAGCCAGCCCGTAATGGCTCAACAACAACAAGTAATGCAAAGTCAACCGCAACCAATTGCTTATCATGCGGTACCCGCCCCTCCTCAACCAGCTCACAATACTGGGCCAACCATGGAAACTCGACCTTGGCAAAAAAATCGTCCCAAGCGACAGTTCACACCTTTAGATGAACCATATGCGGTCATATTCAACAAGTTATATAGCACAAATCAGCTAACTTTACCTGAGTTTAAACCTTTAGAACCATCTAGGAGGGGGAAGTATTACAAGGAGTACCTATTTTGTCCTTATCATAGGCAAAATGGGCACGATATCAATAATTGTACAGATTTCAAACATGTGATCCAAGATCTTATTGAGATTGGAGCCATTAAATTGGATAGCCCCTTAGCCCAACAAAATCAAAATCTTGGTGTATTTCAAACACCCCTTCCATATCGGGAGGAAGCTCCAACAACTTCAGGGGGAGTAACTCAGGTAACTCCTCCTAATCAAGTCAACCATGTACAACAATACCAAGGTTTTGTGGGTACTATTAACGTAGTAACCCGGGGTCAAAGGGCGAACCAACCAAATCAGGCTGAACCACGGCCACCTGTACAAACTCCCAGTCCACCTCAAGTAACAATGACCCAACGACGTGCTAGTACTTCTCAACAACCGCTAAATCATTCTACTCAACGCCAACGACCCATCATGTCATTGAGTAGCCGATTAACTACCAGTTTAAAAATGGCTTCTGCCAAGTTATCGATCTATGACCTCATTCAACAATCTCCCCCGCATAGAGAGGCATTAATGGAAATCTTAAAGTCAATCGAGCTTCAAACTCAAGATACTAATGCCTTCAACAACTTTGTGGGGAGTATTCAAACATGCATGGAGCCCTCCATCACTTTCTATGATTTTGAAATCAAACCTTTGTCAACAGAAAGTATAGATCCTCCACTGGCATATCATGGCCAAGATCGATCACAAGCCATTCAAGAGAGTCTTAATTGACACCGGTTCCTCAATCAATATCATTACAACATCGGCGTTGAGTCATCTAGAGCTGTCGCCATCCCTTATCACCAAGTCGACTTTTACTCTTAAAGCATTCAATGATGCTTTATCTTCCACGGTTGGCACGGTTATCTTGCCCATTGAGGTAGGGGCCCGAACTTTGCATACCTTGTTTCACATCTTGGAAGGGTCCATGGCATACAATGTATTGCTTGGACGGCCTTGGCTTAGGGAGATGAGATGTGTCCCTTCTATACCGCATCAATGTCTGAAGTATGTATATGAGGGACAGAGTTCATTGTGTACTCGCTGACACCGAACCCTTCAAACATTGCAACTATGTCTCAAATCCTTATGAGATTGTGTTGCCATCCACTCATCTTTTCTTGACCCCATCTACTTCTTCTATACCATCTTCTTCTAAAGCTCCCATTCCTGAGGAGCTACCCATCATATCGCAACCATCTTCCTCTTCCGCTATTCCATCTCATTCACCACTTTCTTCATCTCCTAATCTTCCTTCTTCTTCATCAATGACCACATGCACATGTGGCCATGACCAATCATCTCTTTCCACGTCATTACCCCCTTCTTCTACACCTTCTTCAACATCACCTATTATTCCTCCATCTTCCCAACCATCACCAACTGATGTTTCACAAGTCAATGAAGCATCAACCCAACCAAATCCTTCCAATTCTTCTATCCCACATTCTTCTATTCCATCATCTAGTCCATCTCTCTCCCAAGTCAAGGTCCATCTCATCGATGCGGTATTGGTGAGTATGCCATCCAAGATGTCCACATCACACCGTTCAATGTGCAAACAGTTAAAGATTTTGGTCGTCCACATGACCAACATTTATCCATTGGATCGGTTTATAACATGGGTTCTATGCCAAATTCCATTAATTTTGTATATGGGGGAATAGAGTCATCTTCTAGTCCTACCACCATACTAGAACCCAAGCATCCAATTCCTCGCCAATATCGAAAGGATGGAGGGTTTTCCCTCTCGCTATTTCCACAGACATAATTGGCAGCAATTTGGCCTAGGTCGATACGAGCAAGGGGTAACTGAACGCATCGATATGCCATACCAGAGACCCACTGAGCGTTTTGGTCTGGGCTACCAACCACTTCCATCCCTTTCTTCTTTTGAACAAGCTTTTCAAAGCATTAATCTTAATTCGGAAGAATAAATCCTCCACCCCGACGAATCCGAAGATGAAGCCTATGAAGAATTTGACGTCATGTCAAATGGTGATGAATCGAAGAAGAGTCGGCGCCCATTGTTCCCCTCACCGAACAAGACGAGTTTTATCTCCAATTGTTCCCTCTCCAAGAGGCCATCTTTCGCTTGCTTCTTCCACAAGAACGAGGTGAACCACCCCCTCCGCCACATCCATAAGCCATAATCCAAACCTGTATTATATGTATATACTAAAATAGTGGTTTTCACCACTACCAAAAAAAAAAAAAAATCAGAAAATTCCCAAAAAAAAAAAAAAAAAAAAATCAAAATATATAAAAATACTTTATTGCTTTATGTATGTGTGTAATAGTGGTTTTCACCACTACAAAAAAAAAAAAAAAACTCAAACTACAAAAAAAAAAAAACTGAAAAACTATGTTGTTTTGCATTTCAGGTCTTCCGAGGTCTTCACCGGTATTCCCTTCCATTCCGCCCATCCTTTCTTTCATAAGTCGACAATGAATTTTGAAGACTTATTCACCCCGCTCCATAATCCATATGATCCGGATAAGCCAATCCCGATCAACCCAAACTCGATTGACAGGGATCGGAATTTCATCCCCTCCATCTATTTGAGTTCTTCATCTTTTCCAAGGAGTTTTTAAGGGCTTCCCCCCACCACATTCCTCCTTCACCTCCACATTCACCTTCATCTTCTAAGCCGGAGGTCTTCCAGCGGACATAGACGAGAGCAAGGCACAGGAGCTTGATGACATTTTAGATGACATAAATCTGATCCCTACTCCCCATCGGCTTGAGGAAGGTTCCCACATGTCTATTGAAGAAACTATCGATGTAGACCTTAGTCCGGACCAAGATGGCACCCAAATTGTGAAACCGGCTAAAAGTCTATCATCAGAGGAACAAGAGCAAATGATTGCTCTACTCAAGCGGAAGAAGGAGATATTTGCATGGTCTTACAAAGACATGCCAGGCCTAGACCCTAATTTGGTTGTCCATAACCTCACCTTACAAAAAGATGCTAAACCTCTCAAACAGAAACTTAGGAAAATGCATCCTACCGTGGCCCTCATAGTTAAATCGGAGATTCAGAAACTTTTGGATGTTAAATTTGTCGTCCCGATTGATTATCCTGAGTGGCTTTCTAACATGGTACCCGTTCGCAAGCCTAACGGGGGATACGTGTTTGCACCGATTTTCGAGATCTAAATAAAGCGTGTCCTAAGGATGACTTTCCTCTTCCAAACATTGATACTCTTGTCGATACCTGCGCTGGTCATGAAATGCTTTCGTTCATGGATGGATTTTCAGGATACAACCAGATTCGAATAAACCCTGAAGATCAACACAAAACAACATTTACCACACCTTGGGGAACTTTTTGTTACAGGGTGATGCCCTTTGGCCTTAAGAACGCAGGTGCAACCTATCAACGAGCCATGACTTATATTTTCCATGATTATATGCATAAGATTATCGAAGATTATGTGGATGATTTATTGGCAAAATCTAAAACTCGACAAGAGCATTTTGATGTATTGGAAAAAGTTTTTGATAGACTTCTAGAGCATAAAGTAAGGTTGAACCCTAAGAAATGTGTCTTTGGTGTTACCTCGGGCAAACTCCTAGGTTTTATTATCTCTAAACGAGGTATTGAGGTGGACCCAAACAAGGTCAAAGCCATTATGGAAATGTGTCCCCCAACTAATTTGAAGGAGTTGCGTAGTTTGCAAGGAAAGATTAATTCAATCCGTCGCTTTATTGCACAACTTTCTCATAAATGTAGGCCATTTTGCCACCTACTACAAAAGGGGGTACAATTTTCATGGACAGATGAGTGTCGGAAAGCCTTTGATGACATCAAGCAAGATTTAGCGTCTCCGCTAGCCTTAGCTCCGCCTCGTCCAGGGGTCCCTTTCAATCTTTATATCTCAAGGAACGGACTTTGCCTTAGGGACAATGCTTGCACAAAAGAATGAACAAAATCGTGAGCAAGTTGTCTATTATATTAGTCGAACATTGGTAAGCTATGAAACCCGATATGCTTATGTGGAAAAGTTGTGCTTAGCAAGTGGTTTTTGCCACTAAGAAACTTCGTCATTATATGCTTAGCCATACAACATATGTCATAGCTAGAGAAAACCCTCTCGCGTTATATGATGTCTCGCACTTATAATAACACTCGTACCGCTAAATGGATAATGTTGCTTACCGAATTCGATCTTGAATTCATTAGCCAAAAATCTGTTAAAGGTCAAGTTATAGCCGATCAACTTGCGGAAGCTCCACTACCTAGTGATCATCCTTTGATTATTGAGCTCCCGGATGATTCGGTATTTGCTATCACTCGAACAAGAAGAGGACATCATTCCGGAGGAATATGTTGACATCACGCTATTCTTTGATGGCTCTAAGTGCGCGAAAGGTCAAGGTTCTGGAGTTGTGTTTCATACACCTCAAGGGATTCCCATCCCTTTATCATTCAAACTAGACTTCCAATGCACCAATAATATAGAAGAGTATGAAGCCTTAATTTTAGGTCTTCAATCAGCCATAGCTATGAGCATTAAGCGTATTCGGATATTTGGGGATTCTCAACTCGTGGTTAAACAAATTACAGGAGAATACCAAGCCAAAGAACCTACCATTAAGCTTTATCATGATGTAGCAATGAAGTTGCTCTCTAAGTTTGATTGGTATGAGATCACTAGTTTGCCTCGTTCGACTAATAGATTTGCGGATGCCATGGCCTCTCTTGGATCATTGATTCCAAAGGACTCCCTTGGAGAGGTACAACCCCTAATCATTTCCACAATCTCTAAGTCTGCAATTGTCCGTGCTGAGTCTAAGGATGAAAAAGATGTTTGCTTTATCCATTCGGATCCATATGAGCCTTGGTCTAGTGAGATAGTAGCCTTCCTCAAGTTTGGAACACTCCCATCTGATTTGTCTCGAACTGCCCGTCGCTGCTTTAAGCAAAAGGCAGCTCGTTTTGTTCTTTTGGGGGATGTGTTGTATAAACGTAGATATGATGGAGTACTCCTCCACTGTCTAGAAGCAGGTGAAACACATAGAGCTATTGCTGAAGCCCATGATGGTACTTGTGGTGGTCATTTTAGTGGAATGGCCATTGCGAAGCGTATTTTACGTATGGGGTATTATTGGCCCACTATGGAACAAGATTGTTGCAAATATGTTAAACAATGTAAAAAGTGTCAAGAACACGCTAATTTAACCCATATACCATCACAAGTTTTACAGCCCATCCAAAGCCTTTGGCCCTTCTCACAATGGGGTCTCGATTTAATTGGCAAGATTTCACCTGCCTCTTCAGGACAGCATACTTTCATCATTACAACCACTGAATACTTCACAAAGTGGGTTGAAGCTATTCCTCTAACCAAGTTCGACAGGTCCTAGAATTGTGGAGTTTATACTTCACCATATCATTTGTCGTTTTGGTATTCCCTCTAAAATCATTTCTGATAACGGCAAGTCTTTTAAGAATAAGGATGTTCGAGCTCTTTGCGAAAAGTATAATATCCAACATAGTTTCTCAACTCCTTACTACCCACAAGCCAATGGACAAGTTGAAGCTTCCAATAAGACCATAATTGCTATTCTTAAGAAACTTGTTAAAGAAAATCATAAAGATTGGCATACACAAATCCCCTTGGCATTATGGGTTTACAGAACAAGCATCAGAACTCCCATTGGGGCAACGCCATTTTCTTTGGTCTATGGAGTCGAAGCAATCATGCCTCTTGAGCTCGAGATCCCTTCCTTGTGAATTTCTTTGTAGGAATTTATCGATGATGATACTGCTAGACAAGCACGTCTTGATCAACTCACACTCATAGATGAAAAACGAATCAATGCTTTAGAGCATTTGCGAGTTTATCAAGACCGATTGAAACGTGCTTACAATGCCAAAGTTCATCTAAGAGAATTTCAAGTAGGGGATCTTGTCCTTAAAGAGAATCAACAAAACACCAATGCATTGCCGCATCTTCGAGATAAATTCGCGGCTAATTGGTTAGGTCCATATATGGTCACCGAAAGAGTGGGTAATGGAACTTATAGACTTGCCAGTTTAGAGGGAGAGGAAGAACCCGAACCACTTAATGTTATACACTTGAGGGCATTCTACGCATAGTTTGAATTTTATATGTACATATATACATGGCTTGTACAAAAAAAAACAAAAAAAAAAAAAAAAAAACAAATAAAATAAAAAGAATTTGCATTTCATTGTTAGTTGCATACATCTCATTCAAAAACATTGCATTTCATGTGCATACATCTCATTGAAAACCATAACATTTCATTTTCAGCCATAGTTGCATATCATGTTAGAGACCATTCTATCTTTTGGATATAAAATTTGGTCAAGCAAAAGTCATGTTGCCTTAATCGGGGGCACCTTCATAAAATCCATCAAACCGAATTGTCATTCGTACACCCATTTTCCATTTGCACATATTTACATTGCCAAAATGTTTTCAATCACTCAGCCATTCCTAGTGTTTTAAGCAAACTTCGAAATGCATGTCAAAGTTCTCTAGGGCCATATCACAAATTACACTAAATAAAATCTTGAGTATTGGGAAATGATTTCAAAAGCGGTCTTGAACCTATCACATTTTCACATCTTAAAAACATCTTGTGTCAAAGAGAGATAACACCATCCTTGGGTTGTGCCTTGAAGTGAAAAGGGTAATCCTCGTTTGTCCTATCATGCAAACATAGTCCATAAAACAGTGGTTCTTACCACTATCACAAGCAATCACAAAATATAAATATAAACAGAGTAGTAAGGATAGGGTAAAATTCTCATCATACTTCGGTTGAGAATCCGATTCCCCAAAGCTCTAAGGAAATGAACATTTTTCACACACCACTGATCCCAAATAAGTTGTAAGGATCGTACTACTTGTCCAATCAGACGGATAGGTAGTCATCCCAAAGGCTTACAAAGGTCAAAAACAACATGGACTATGGAGTTAACCTTCACCGGGGCTATAGACGCTTGACTGGCAAGTGGAGTATACTCATTGCGTGGCGACATGTCTCTCCTCAAAAAGAGACCTCTCAATGCTCATACGGACAAACTAGCTTCGGGGTCTTCTCCATAACAGGGTTACCTAATTTATGCAAGATGAGGTTAATGAACACACTTGCACACACACAGGTTTTTGATTGCCTAGAGTCACTACCATGCTTCCGATTTGGTTAATGAACTCGCATGCACACACATTTGGTCCTAGTTGAATTAGGTAGTGTTAGTAAGTTTGTTTGATACCACTAGCATGTTTGAGTCTTTGTAAAACAGTCTTCCATATCAACCTCTTCCTCCATATCACCCTCCATATCTTCTTCCATATTCATGTCATTCCATACGTCATCCATTCACAAGCCACCAAGTTCGGTGCCCCTGATTAAACAATTATGATAACAGTTGGCTAAATCTAACTATCTAAAAGTATGAGTGCTTCTTAGTGCATATTTCATTTACTTAGTCTTGCATTAATCATCCATAGATTTACATATCATTTACTTAGTCCTTATCCCATTGATTACTTAGTCTCGCATTAATCATCTATAAGTTTGCATTCCATTCCATCACATATGCATCAAAAACATTAAAACATATAAAAACATGCATCACAAAAACATAGGCATTCACACAAAAGAGAGTAAAACACCAAATAAATAAAAGCCATGTATATATATATGTATAAAGGTCAAACCTGTACGAGGAATGCCAAAAGGCTACAATATACAATAGAGCACCAAGGCTCATAAAGAGTGCATCTAAGCACTAAGCTAACCATCAAAAGAGGACCCCTGAGACCTAGTAGGAGCCCTAGACCTAGTGGTGTGCCTAGACTCACTACGCCTAGAGACAGAGGAGGATGGAGGATCAGGCAACACAATGTGATGCCTAAACAATGTGTCCTCCAGAGCCTCAATGTAACGAGTCCTAGACCTAAGCCTAGCTATGTCTATCCCGTATCGTCGCTCCCGCTCCGCTAGCTCTGCCTGGAGTCTCGTCACCCTGTCATCCTGGGGCACCCTGGTCGCTCCATCCAAGTCCGCCTGTAGCTGGGCCATCCTCTCCTCCTGAGCAGCTAACAGGGCATCCCGCTCTGCCGCCTGCTGCTCCAGCCGAGCTATCCTCTCGTCCCGGGCAGCTAGCATAGCATCGCGCTCTGCTATCTGCTGCTGCAGCTGCGCCAGCTCGTTCTCGTGCCCGCTAGGGGGTACCTCCCTAGCCTCTCCTGCGGCCTCTCCTAGGCCCTCTCCGCCATCCTCCCCATCATCTTCGCTCCCCGGAGCCTACCGTGCCATCTTCCCCTTTCGCCTTCGACTGTCAGATCGAAGGCGGGGACCCTCCCTGCGCTTGGGAACCTCCGTGGTTCCCTCGCCCTCTCCAGCCCCAGCCTCGGGCTCTCCGGCTCCACCAGCCACCAATGGTGGCTCCCACCTCGGCTCTGCGGCCATCCATGCTGCATACTCAGCTGTCACCCCGACGTCGTCCACGTCGGGGATCTCCATGTCCTCATCGTCCTCTTCGCCTCCCTCCATGGCTCGGCACACGACAAATCCCCTTCTGATCTGTGCCTCCGGTAGCGCACTGGCTCACCGGGGACATCCTGCCTCAATCCGACCTGGCGGAGTACTCGAGACATCTGTATGTACTCCGCCTCGCCGTGGCTCCGCCCCACTACCCATCTGGCCTGTCGCACCCGTCTCAGGTGCTCTCCATCCCCGATCCACCTCGCCTCCCGCCAGGGCCTCCAAATGACTTGGACATCTGTCAAGTCTGCCCATAGTCTCCTATACCATTGCCCCGATCTCACGGGGCGGCTCGACTGTCTCTCCTCCGCCACTGGCCATCTCCTACCATAAGCCTAGCTCACGTCCCAGTGAGCCCATGGCAACCCCTCCGGTCGGGCCACTCGAAGTGCTCCCACCCCAACACCGGAGCACCACACTGCAACCCAGGCCCTTTCGGCCCCGTCTTCGAACCTCATACAACTCCCGGTACACCTGCGCCAATAAAGCGGGTGCCTAGGCATACACTACCCTATTAGTGAGCATCTCGCTCACTACACCCATCAGGTTCCATGGGAACCTGCACCCGGTGCTGTTCGAGGCCACAATGTTGGCCAACACGAACATCGTCAGAGCCTCCACCGCTCCCAACTCCTTGGCCGTATACATGGCCAAGTATGGGATCCCCCCGCTCTCCGTTCGGATCTCCCTCCAGTCATCCCCAAACACCTTGGCCATCTCTGTGGCCCTATCTCGTCCAACCTCCACCCGCGCCCCTCCACGGGCACCTTGAGGATGCGGTATACATCCTCAAGCGTCACCGTCATCTCTCCAGTCGGGAGCTGGAACGTCCCCCGATCTGGATCCCACCTCTCGGCCAAAGCCGAGAGGTACCCCTCATCCGCCCGAACTACCTCCAACCGGGCTGCCTCCGCTAGTCCCACTGCCTCCAATATCTCCCAGTCTGCCTGGGACAATGACCTCCTCATCCCCGGAATGATAGGGGAGAATCGGTGTCGTGCCTCTAACACCCTAAGTTGCAAAACAACAAAACAAAAATTTGTTACAAATTTTTCCAAAAAAAAAAAAACACATAATAAGTACTTGCTTAAATGAACAAATACCTCGGCTGGCTGCACTGGCGCGTCCGCTCCCATCTCCGCCATAGCTCCCGCGTGCTTCAATCTCCCACACAACCTTTCACTCCACTTCACTCCACTCTCTCAGACGCACTTCTCTCAAGCTCGAACGCACAAATGAGCGAAATTCTCGCTGAAACTGTTTAAATAGCTGATTTTGGTGCCCTGAAACGTAGTTGGGCATTTCATGGCGGATTCAGATGCAGTCCTGCATCTGCAGAGCGCCTAAACACCGACGGGCGTCTCTGCCAACCACAAACGCAGACCGACGTTTGGTGTCAGTATTGAATAAAGGAACAAAACCTACAAAATTGAAGCTTACCTCCTCCAAATTTCATCAAATTGCATTCATCCATTCTTCTTATCATAATAAAACATTTTGTGAAGGTTACAACAGTTTTTGGACACAAATTTTGTCATTTCGCTCAAAAAGCGCATCATTCATCATTGTTTTACAAATTGGGTTAAAAATATTCAAAACCTTCACAAAATTAACCACATTCATCAATTCTTCTGATCTATCGTCAATTTCATTCTTCTTTCATCATGCATATTTTTGCCAAATCAAATTAAAGTAAACCTCGTATCTAGTGGTATATTCTATCACCTTGGCGATTGCAGCGATTTGAATCCATGCAATTCGGTAAGAGGATTAAACCACCATAAGGACACTTACCATTTATCATCATCAATTATTTCATCTGTTTGAAAATTGGAAATCAATTTTGGGTATTCTACTTTTCAAGTGACCTCATACCAAGATTAATTTGCTCAACAGCTTGTCATTGATGGCCTAGTTCATGGGGCCTTAAACATGGACAATCTTTCATATCGTCATTATTTTAAGTCTTGCTAGAGATTGTGGCTACCTAGGTTGATTGGTTCCGACCCGAGGAATTATCCATACAATCACTAGGAGCATCTCTCGAGTTCTGGACTCTTTCATGCATCTTTCATCTCTCCATATCAATGGCGCCAACAAGGCAATTTCATCAACAAGTATGGATTCACACACAGGAGTTGGGGCATCCGTTATCAATTTCTAATTTTCCTATAGTGGAATTCATCTTACATGATCATGGAATTTACAGTTTGGCAAAAATCCCTTTATAACCGTTGGGGCAGAAAACGGTCCATCTTTCACATCACTCATATCGTCTTCAATCATATTCTTTTTTGGTTTGTACACCAACCCCTTTTCTATTGGGACATAAACAGATGGTTCATACACCAACCCCTTTTTTTCACCGTTGGGGCAAAAACGGTTCATTTTCTTTCGAATTTCTTCCAATTGGCTTGTGAGAACCATTCTCGCTCGCCAATTGAGGGGGTAAGCTGAAAATTTTTAAATATTCTTTTATTCTTTGGTCTTCAAAGTTGTGCTTTAGTCTTGAGAGAGAGTTGTGTTTGATCCAGCTTTTCAGGTGTCTTAAGTTTTTGTGCTGCATTGTGTCTTCACACAAAGCAGCTCAAAAAGGGGCATCTGTAGACACCAAAATCCAGCCACTTGTAAGTCATCTATACCTTCCTGTCAGCCACGTGTCAGTCATCCATCCTTCCCGCCATTATTTGGCCCAAATCCACACTTTCCCACCATTATTTGGCCCAATTTCACCTTTCCCGCCATTTTTCATCCCCAAATTTATTTAAATTAATATTTATATATATATATTTTAATATTTTAATATATTTTTTATATATATATATAAATATAGTTTAAGTGATTTAATCTGAGTCGTCCATCCTTCATTTAATCTCATCCGTCCATCCATCTTAATCCGTTTCACAACCTAGATTTATTCTCTACCCTTGGATCCACTTTAATCTTAGCCACACGTTCAAAGTGTCGTTAAAACCCTAAAGTGTGCCCTAAGAGTAGATTATAAATTGAGTCACCTTGATGGCTCAAACCCTATCTCTTCGGCTAAACCTACCTATCTTCCCTATCTAAGTTTGGAGTTTGCTATTGCTGTTAATCCTGAGTCTTCTGAGTCTTCTGCGGCCCTAAGTCTGAACTAAACCCTTTCGCCGCATCCATCGCCGTCCCTTTTTGCCGCATCCATCACCGCATCCGTCGCCAACTTCGCCGCCATCCCTTCTGCAGCACTCTTTCTGTAGAATCCCTCATCCTTGTCGCCAGCGCTGTCGGGCGTTTACCCGCAGCCGCAGACGCAGACCGACGTCTGCAACCCCGATCCAGAAGCACGCGGGCGCTCAGCGGATTCCTCGAGATCGCACCAGGGCGCCTTCTGCAGCCGATCTGACAGTCACATCACTTCCAGGTGCCGCCTGGTCTCGCCGCGTTAACAGGAAAAGGTATAGATTCGTCTAAAGCAAGTAATCTTTCTTTATGTATTAATCTGCTGTTAAATTTTGCATTCCGTTTTATTTCATTTCATAAATCTAGGGTTTTAGACTGTTTTTGAGGGCTCACACAGTGGAGCCCTCTTATTAGTTTCTAACTCTTTGGTAATTTTAATGTGTGCAGGATTCTAATGGTAGATCTGATTTGTTGATAGCAGCTGCTTAAGCTGGAGTGGTCCGAGCCAAAGGATACAACGAAGCCCACTCATTCTGTTGAGGTTAAGGATACATCTTCGGAGACGCCACCACATTGTGCCAGCTAGGGTTTCGGAGAACCCTAGCACAAATTGTAACTTTGTATCACGAAAAGGGTTACAGGCCCTGTTGTACTTAAAAGGAGTTTCTAAACTCCATTGATTAATAAAAATCATTCATTTTGTACAACTGTTCTGCATTCCTTTATTGTGATTTCTTTATTTCTGTTTGGCGTTGTATCTTTAATCTACAGAAATGATTTAAGAAATTTTGTATAATTTAGGGAAAAGATATATAAGCTATGATGGAAATGTGAAACTTTCTTTATTGTAAATTTGTGAGTGTTTTTTTCTCTTTGTAGTTAAATTGTATGGCTTAGTATAAGCTTGGAAATTTGTCTTATTAAGTAACTTTAACTTGAATTAAAATATATAGAAAAATTTAATGAGAATTTTAACCTATAGAATTATGTTTGACATTACTACAATAAATAATCATTTATTCTATGTTTATACTAAAAATGGTAAATGAACCTAAGTAAATAGGAAGAATGAATGGAGATTTTCTAGTTTGGAATATTGGGCATGGAGTCCATTATTGGAGGAGGTGTGGGACTCCTCCATGGTTTTGTGCTAACTAGAATTATTTACATTTGTAAATAGATGAAATTAAGATATTTTTCTTTGTGGAAAAAGAGTATTATTGATAGGATGGATGTGGAGATTCATGCCTAGATAAATCTATGGGAATGTGCTTCCTATAATTATTGGATTGTAAAATGCACTATGATGTATGTTGATGCATGATTGCAAGCAAATGGGAAAAGCATGCATTTCTTGAATTGCATTTTGTACATGTATATCATGAGTTGTCCTGATCCCTTTACCATCATATCTTGAGTGATGGATAGTCAAAGAACCAGAGAAGACCTGAACATTACCGATAAGGATTCCTATGATATTTGTAAAATTTATGGTTTAATTTGGGAAGCTTATTGTAAATAAATAAATATTGAATTCTCAATAGTGATTCTGTATTATTGGATAGAGCTTCTTGTACATTGAAAAAGCATGACTAAATAACGTAGTATTTACCTCATGATGTAAAGGATTATGTACAATGTCTTAATGGAGTAGATTAAAGTTGAATAAATAGAAGTTATTTCTTGTTATTTCATCTTATGAGTTACGAGTCATGGAGGTGATGAATGTATGTAAAGTATATGTTACCTATATTGCAATAGTTTTGAGTAGTGTGGAAGAAACCTTGCTAATGTTCTTAGTAAGGATAATGAATGTCAAATTGAATTACATATTAATATAGTGAGAGGATTAATAAAGAATAAAATAGATGATACATTTTGGGAACAAAATATGAACAATAACAATACCTTATAAATCTTATAAATGATAGGGGAAGATAATTATGCTTAAGATGGTTTTTCAAGGTCTGTGTAAATTTATCACATGGAGTGATAAATATCTTAGTTACCTCATCGTGGAGATGAAGGTAGTAACTAAGTATTTAAGATTCGGTGATTCATCATGGAGGTGGATTTCTAATCTTCAAGGCATTCACTTGTGTACTAGTCTTCATGGATAGTATAGAGAAGGGCGATTTCCCTATGTGCAGGATAAATTCCTAACATTGTGGTCTAGTTGTCAAACATTCCTAGAGAATGTAGATACCATCTGAGCATTCTCATACCGTGATGGCAGTACAAGGGTTTTTTAGGAGTTGATCACTTTTACTCAAGAGTGACTCTGACCAAGTCTTAATAGCTCTTGATGATTGATGTCTTGGTAGCTTACAATTCACTTTGGAATATATTTATATTATACCATAATTATGCCCTTCACTAATTGAAATATTAAAACAAAAATTAGTTGGTTGTATAGTAACAATTGGGATTCTTACAATTATATTATAATATAATATAATATTATAATACAATCAACCTTAGGTTATGTGTGGCCCATGTCAACCCTTATACAATATAATAATATATCCCCAAATATCTATTCCTAGGTACTCTAACATACATACATACATACATATATATATATATATATATATATATATATATATATAATCTATGTGTGGCTTCCATTAAGGCCACTCCTATTACGAAAACAAAATATTGCATTGCTCTCATTACATTTCTAACAAGTTAATTAAAGCATATTCAACTTTGTATTTCTATCAGAGATATTTTTTATTTATCCTTGTATCAAAATATTCCTCATCCTCCTCAAACTGCTAAGTTTCCACAATCAACTCCTTTTATATCAAATGCCTTCAATAATTTAAATTTTGTTAAGATGAAATTCAACACCATGAATGGTTAAAATATTTGTTACCCAACTTCTATATTATGGATTTTCTCCAAACTCATTTCTATATTATTCTGCTCTTGAAACCTTAAAGTGCAAGGGATAACATCTTCACCAATTTCACTTTTATTACCTGAAGAGGATTCTATACTACTTGAGGAAAATGAAGATGATTTACCTAGGATAAACTTGACCTTTTTTGTTATCTTTATTTTGGGTTTTATCTCCACATCTTCTTTTACACCTTTAATTCCTTCTAAACTTCCCAATTGATATTACCGATATGATTTATTTACCTCTTCTTTTGGAGTGGAATATCCTTGATATGATCTAGCTTCTATTATTGAAGGATTTTATTGCTTCATCTTGAATTTTATCTCATAGCTAGAATTTTTTGTCTCTTTCTTCATAGTTTTTCCTATGCAAACTCTTTCCAGGTGTCCAATCTCAAAATAATTATGGCAAATGTAATATTTTTATAATCTACTTGTTGATCCCATTCTCTTGATTTAGATTTAATGGATTGTGGCAAAAGTTTTAAAATATTCATAGTAACACATAATTGAGTATATATAGCATGTATTTACTCCTTAGTTGATGGTCATTTCTTTATGAATTCCCCTTTAGGGTATTTCCAATATTTTTTAAAACATCCTTATTTATAAGTTGATATGAAAGTCTAAAAAGCCTAACCCACACTAGAATATTATTAAAAAATTCTCAACGAAAAAAATTTCTTTCCATGGTCTCAAATAAAGTGCATCTCTTCCCCCAAACCATGGGCCACCAACCATTATTTTATCCCTAATTTTTGAACTTAAAAAGATGATAAAGAAAAAATATTTAGGAAGAAAAGTCATAGAATAACTTGAATTCAATTCCCACTTCCACTTATCCAATTTTGAATCTCCAAAAACCTTAGCCATGATCTATGGAACTTGCATATTAGCTGTCTACTTTTAAGAACCATTATATCAAGCTCAATCATCTCATCGTTGATACTTACTTCTGGTGTACCATTTGCTACCTGGATCAAACTTACCATGTATTTGATCTTCTACTTATCTCCAACTTGGGCCTTCATAATTCCAACTAGGGTATTTTGATTTCTAGCTAGGGCATCTTGACTTCCCATTAGGGCTTTCAAAAATGAACTTCTTTCCAGAATAGCTAAGGGGGCTTGCTCTTGGCTTGCACTCCCTCTTGGTTCACACTCCCCCTCTATTTGCACTCGCTCTTGCTCTCAACTTGCACTCTCTCTTGCCTCACACTTGCTCCTAGCTTGCACTCCCTCCTAGCTCACAATTGCTCTTGTCTCTTTTTTTTCTTGACGTTCCTTTTCTTCAAAATTTTTTGAATTAGTATTCCACACACTCGTGGTAAGGGTTTGAAGCATTGATGCACTTTGGATGAATCTGTCACTCTTTTACCATGATTGAATCTTGGCTTGCACTCCCTCTTAGTTTACACTCCCTTTTGGTTCACACTCTCCCAACTTGCACTCCTTATTGGTTCACAATTTCCCTTGTCTCTTATTTTTCTTGATGTTCCTTGGCTTCAAATTTTTTTTAGAAATAATGTTCCACACATTCATGGTAAGGGTTTGAATCGTTTATGCACTCTAGATGAATTTATCACTCTTTTGCCATGACTAAATCTCAGCTCGCACTCCTTCTTGGTTCACACTCCCTCTTTGATCTCATTTGCTCTCAACTTGCACACTTACTCCTAGCTCGCACTCGTTGTTGCACTTACTCTTAGCTTGCACTTTCACTCACTTTTGGTTGCACTCACTCACACTTGATTTCAACTGCACTTACTCGGACTTACTACACTTACTCTCAGCTTGCACTTGCACTCATTGCTACACTTACTCCCTACTCACGCTCGCACTCGTTGGTGCACTTATTCCCGGCTCGTGTTCACACTCGTTGCTGCACTTACTCCCTTATACGTATACAATATATTTTAATATTTATAATTAAATTAAATAAATTATTTTTTAATATCATTAAAATTAACAATGTTTAATAAAATTATTATATTATATAACTTTGGAAAAATATGTTATTTTTATATTAAATTGTATTGTTTTTATCCATTTACATATTGATTGAATTTTATAAATTATTTATATGAACATCCTCACATACCCCCAAAAATAATAAATATGTATTTAAGTATTTATTAAAATATAAGCACAGAATAAACAAAATTTAGTGTTATTTTAATATTTATTATTATTTTTTAAATTTTAATTTAATTAGCTATAATATTAAGATATACATATATTAATTAATTAATTAATTAATTAATTAATTGTAATTTAAAAATGATTACAAGAATATACAATCGAATGATTATAAATGAAAACATCTAATTCAATTTATAATAATTTTAAAAGTTAAGCTTTCCTAAAGGTTTAAAAAATTTAACTTTATTTTAAATCAATATTATAAATCATTTTAATTTTATATAATTTTTAATTAATCCCAGCCTTCAACTTTGTGTTCCATGATGAATGGATATTTCTATCACCAACATGAAATTTTTCAAACCTAAAATACATGTCAAATGAACATGTTGCAAACAATAAAACAAAAAATAAATAGAAAGATTATTTCATTGTCATGGCTTTGGTTTCATATTTCACTAATATATCCCAAACATGTAAGTTTTTCATTCTCAATTCTCACCTTAATGAGCATATCCTAAAATTTAGGATCATTTTCATTTCAAAAATGTGTTACACAAAGCAAAGAAGGTTTCTAAGTATGTTAATTTTAATAGTTTTTGTCAATGTTGAGAAAATTGTCGACACCTTTCATTGATATTTAAACCCTCTAATTTGTATGTTAAGTGAAAATAAAAATTAGATTCTTCAAAAAAATCTTACGGTTTTTCATCTTCGAATTTTGGAGAGAGGATTGGAGATAGATAGATAGGTATTAATGGAAATCCAATCATGGAATATGCCACTAGACTTGCATCATCACATTAATGGGTTAGAAAGCAAGAGGGTCAGCCTCCCACACACATGCCCAAACCCGAGAGAGAAAAAAGCTAAAGAAGGGATTGGAGAGAGAAACAATAGCATTAATCTTTATTCCAATTTAATAAATATTTATTTTATTTTTAAAATATTTTTTGATCAAGTCATAATCATAACATCTCAAATAATTTATATAAATTGATCACTATCATAAGATTATTTTAGTTTCTTGACTTGTTATAGTTAATGAATCCACAACCTCCACAAATTTTAAAGATTTATCGTTTATTTGGTTTTGACAATTTTTTTTTGCTTTCAATAGTCATTTTGATCCTAGAAATCAACACAAGTTTATGTCAACTTTCTTGTTCATATCATTGATGTTCAAGTTTAGTTTCAATTTAATCTTCTAAATTTAAAAGGAGTTTTTTTATTTATTTCAGTTCTAGTTTTAATGTGGTTTATGAAAACAACATCAAGTTTTACTAAAACCCAAGATACTATCTTATAACCCATTCATGGACACTATGAATTTAGGTTCTACACAAGGTTCCATAACAATTATTTGCTTTAGGATCACATATATCCATTCTTAAATTTTTCATAATTATGTACAATGTTTATTGCCAAGTCTAAGTAAGAAAAAAATAATTTTAAAGATACTCAATGATAGAAGCCAAATATAATTATCTTTCTACATATTATAAAAGGATAAGTATACCATACAATTAATAACTTAATAACTAATAAAATAAAATAAATCAAAAGTACCATTTTATTCTCAAGAATATAACATTGCACTTCAATTTAAGTTCAATCTCTATTTATAAAAAAACTACTATAAATAAGTTATTACATAAAGATATAACATTCATAAACTAAATTATAAGTTCTTATTGCAATACATTTAAGTGTTTTCATTTTTAATCTTCAAAGTACATCAATCTACTTTCAACTTTTACAATGCAATTTGCTCTCATCACACAACTTTTTCTTGACATGAGCTATATCCTAGTGGAGAGAAGGCACCATCCAATCACTCTACCACACAACTAAGTGACACTTGTGCACTTTATCTATGTTGCATGTTATGACACTTGTCATATGACAAGTGCCATAATCTCATATAGGCTCCATGTCTATATATTTGTACTCATTTTATGTACAACATTATCTCTTTCCAATCCTATCATTTGGTATTAGAGCAAGTTTTCTACCCGGTAAGCTTGAGGGGAGAATTGTCTCTTTAGAAATTCTCCCCTTCCCATATGACAAGTGCCATAATCTCATATAGGCTCCATGCTCATTTATTTGTACTCATTTTATGTACAACATTATCTCTTTCCAATCCTATCATTTGATATTAGAGCAAGTTTTCTTCCTGGTAAGCTTGAGGGGGGAATTGTCTCTTTAGCAATTCTCCCCTTTCCTCTTCCTCCCATTGGTGGTGCACCTCCATTCCTTCCTTCTCCAAAATCTCAAGGAGTATGCTCTCCACTTTAGTGGATCAAAAATCAAAAAGCAACGGAGAAGAATTCATAGCTACCCTTAAAGCTTGGGTCATAAATTTAGCTAAGTTATGGTCTGAAAATTTCTTATTTTAAAAAAGGGTAAGACTTTAGGCACTTACCAAGAGGAGACCTAGGTTCAAACCTTGGGGCAATACTCATTAAAGGGCAAAGGTAGTAGTCTGACTTGATTCTGCTAAGTGCGTACCAATTTGACGATGGCAGTACCAACATTGAGCCACTAGGGCTCTCCCTTACTCTGGGCTGCATTTACCGAGGAGAGGTAGAGGTTATAGAGACAACTTTAATGATTTGACCTGAAGACAGAAACCTCAGCCACTAGGGGTTTCACTTACTCTGAGCCACATTTACCGAGGAGAGGCAGAGGTTATAGAGGCAGCTTCAATGATTTGACTTGAAGGTAGAAATAGGAGAATGTCTGACCCCGACTCGAGTACCCAACTATTAAAGATGAAAGGATGTTTTTTTTTTTTTGAAAAAATTGAAAAAAACTTGTATTAAAACATTGATCAGTTACAATTGGGATAAGACACATCCCAACCGAAAACAATGAAAGCACATGATTACAAGAGAAGAGGAAGATTTGCACTGGATCCAAATCTCTTGAACCAATACCAAGCTAGCTGAGAGAGCTGATAGGTCTCGTTACAACAACTTATCGCGAAAACACGCAACAAACACCAACTTCACCTCTGTCCGCGAAAAAGCTACAAGTCGCGAAATCGCGACACAAGACTCCTCTGACCGCAAAAAAGTCAACCTGTCGCGAAATCGCGACAAAAATCCATCCTTGGCCGCGACGGAGCAACATGTCGCGATATCGCGACAAAAATCCACCAGCGGCCACAACGACGCAACACGTCGCGAAATCGCGACAACTTTCCTCCAGCGGCCGCGACGGCGTAACATGTCGCGATATCGCGACAACTTTCCTCCCTTGGCCGCGATGGCGCAACATGTCGCGATATCGCGACAATTTTCCTCCCTTGGCCATGCCGACGCAACATGTCGCGATATCGCGACAACTTTCCCTCGACGGCAACGATGGCGCAACATGTCACGAAATCGTGACAACTTTCCTCCCTTGGCCGCGACGGCGCAACATGTCACAAAATCGTGACAACTTTCCCTCGACGGCAGCGACGGCGCAACATGTCGCGATATCGCGACAACTTTCCTCCCTTGGCCGCGACGGCACAACATGTCGCGATATCGCGACAACTTTTCTCCCTTGGCCGCGACGGAGCAACATGTCACGAAATCGTGACAACTTTTCCTCGATGACCACGACGACGCAACATGTCACGATATCGTGACAACTTTCCCACATCGGCCGCGACAACGCAACATGTCGCGATATCATGACAACTTTCCCTCGATGGCAGCGACGGTGCAACATGTCGCGATATCGCGACAACTTTCCTCCCTTGGCCGCGACGGCGCAACATGTCGCGATATCGCGACAACTTTTCCTCGATGGCCGCAATGGCGCAACATGTCGCGATATCGCGACAACTTTCTCGCATCGGCCGCGACAGCGCAACATGTCGCGATATCGCGACAACTTTTCTCCAGCAGCCGCGACGACGCAACATGTCGCGATATCGCGACAGCTTACCGCCAATGGCCGCGATGGCGCAACAGGTCACGAAATCGTGACAAAAACCACCCTTAGCTTTTTCATTGATCATTGTCTCAAGGATCTTTCAAGGCCCTGCCTAATCACCTCATCTTCAATAGGCATGTCACTGTGCAACTGCACCCCTACCTCTTTCGCAAGGACCCATCTTAGCCAGGAAATCGACCGCTTTGTTTAAATCTCTCGCTCACATATACCGGAATCACATCATCTAATTCCCTCCATAATTTCTTGATTTGAGAGACCATAATCCTCAACCTCCAAGCGTTCAATGAAAAGTTCCTCATGCAGTCTAGAGCTCCAACCAGAATTTGAGAATAAGATTCAAGAATTATCCTCCTGTGACCCCGAGTAACTGCCCAAATAGAGGCAGATTTGATAGCAATGGCTTCTTGCTTCATTATTTGTGGCTCTACCCAAACCCTGTAGTTCCCAATAAAGCACTGATCCCTCATGATTTCGGCAGACCACGCCAATACCGACGCTACCCGGATTGCCCTTTGCAGCTCCATCAGTATTGATTTTAATCCAGCCTTCTGGGGGTGATTTCCAACTGGTTCTGTTCTGTCCCTCTCGCTGGTCAACTCCCTCTTCCATTGGCCCAGGAACAACCTGAGTTTCCTCTTTAGCGTAGACGGCAACAGTTTCTGTGACTTTGCTCCAGATGACCTGCCAAACTCCATCTAGCGAGGAAAAGGTTTCTCTAAAAATTCTAGCATTTCTCTCCAACCACACTTGCCACCAAATGAAGTATAAACCAAGCTCCCACCCAATTTGAAGAGCTTTGGATGTAAATCTACCCCGCTTCCATCTTTCCCAAATATTAGTCCGATTCATGTCACCATTAACCTGGATTTTATAATGAGAGAGCCAACGCTTCCAAATCCGACGCGTGAAAGGGCACTCAAACATCAGTGATCAGCTGTTTCTTCGTTCTTGTGGCATAAAACACATTGAGAAGGGCCGATGATTCCTCTACATCTGAGATTGTCAAAAGTGAGAATACCATTGTGCATAAACTGCCAAGCAAAAAAGTTTACTTTCGGCCAGCCCTTAGAGTGCCAAATCTTTCTCCAATCCTCAACCGAAAAAGAATGGGGGGAGGGTCTGGGAGGATCTTGTCATATCCGTCCTTCACTGTATAAACACCAAGGCTCCCATAGCCCCAAGCTAATTCATCCTCCTCGTCTCTCCCTGTGAGAAACCTTTCTGTCAAGATTTTGGTTAAGATGGGTGCCAACTCCGGGGGATTGGAATTGGCCACTCCTCCAACCTCTTAAACTTCTTAAACTTATACTCCCCAACTCGAGAAGTGTTGAAATAACTTTCAATTTGGACCCAACCCATGATTTCTATGGCAGATTTTATTGGAAGTAACTCGGGGAATTCAACAATGATGGGTGGGTACTGATCCCAAGAATCAGTCCAGAAACGGGCCTTCTCCCCTCTCCCCACTTTCCAAAATAGCTGATCTTTAATAACCTGAGATCCTAGCTTGAGAGCCTGCCACACTAAGGATCCAGTACCATCCGAAGGGAAACGGCCCACCTCATTGGGGTTAACTTGACCCAAATATTTACTCGTTAGAATTCTACTGAATAAGGAAGTTGGTTGGGAAATCCACCTCCAGTACAACTTTCCAGCCAAGGCTTGATTATTTAACTTGGATCCTCTCAGTCCCATACCACCTTTTGCCTTGGGCTTGGTGACTTTATCCCAACCCACTAAGGCCCACTTTCTTTTTCCTTTAGCTCCTTCCCACAAAAACTTCCTAGCCATCCCGTCCAACTCTTTCCATATTGTAAGCGGGGCAGCCAGATAGAAAATTTGTAGATTGGCATGGCTTGAATGATCGACCGTAAGAACGTTAATCTACCACCATAACTTAACCACTTGTGAGACAAGTGATTAATTCTGTCCTTGATACACTCCAGCATATTCCTCCAAGTGTCTAATTTCAGCCTCTTGAAGTGCAAGGGGATACCCAAGTAAACCACAAGGAGAGAAGTCCTAGTGAATCCCAGGATTTCTAAAATTCTGTTCTGAAGCCTTTGCTCCGGATTAAAAAAGACCACTTTGGATTTCTTGTCATTAATGACCTGTTGAGTAGCCCTGAGATAGACATTAAGAGTATCCCTAATCGTTCTAGCTTCCCTGATGCTGGCTACTCCCATCAAACCAGTGTCATCCACAAACTGTAGGTGCGATACAACTTCATCCCCCACCCTAATACCCAATAATCTGCCTTGCTGTCTTCTCCTCGAGAAAAGTCTGCCAAGACCTTCAACTGTAATGAGAAAAAGATAAGGGGAACAGGGATCCCCCGGCTGCACCCCCGAGAAGCTCCAAAAGGTTGCGAAGGAAGGCCCTTGATAAGCACAGAGTAAGTCGGGGAAGAGACACAACTCATGATCCACTCAATCCAGCCTTGAGAGAAGCCGAAGGCTGCCATCATTTTAGCCAGGAGGCTCCATTCAACCCTATCATAAGCCTTTGACATATCCAATTTAATGAACATCCCTTTATTACCATAAGTGTGCATTGAATGGATTGCTTCCCGGGCCACAACCACCCCATCCGTAATCTGCCGTCCCTCAACAAAGCCTCCTTGCTCAGAGGAGATAATGTTGTGAAGAAGAGGTTTTAGGCGCTCACCCATTACCTTTGTGAGTATTTTGTACACCACATTACATAAGGCAATAGGCCTATAATCTGAAATATGAACCCCCTCCTCCCCTTTTGGAATCAAGGTAATGAACGTGTGGTTTATAGCTTTAAGCATTCTCTTATTTTCTCTGGATTCTTCAACAACAACCCTTACATCTTCCTCTAAGCAGTCCCAGAAAGCCTGAAAGAACTCAATTGGGAAGCCATCTGGACCAGGAGTTTTACCAGTGCTCATTCCAAAGACCACAGTTTTCAATTCATCCCTATCAATGGGTTTGAGGAGGGCCCGATTTTCATCCTCCAAAATAATAGCAGGTATGACAGAAATAACTTCATTTTGGGCCTCTACATCTTGAACCACACTTTCCTTAAAAAGCTTTGAAAAATAATCCATAGCATGGGAATGAATACCTGGAAGAGTATCAAAGGAATGACCGTTCTCATCTTGAAGGGCCTCCATCTTATTCATCTGTCTTCGAGCACAAGCAGTCCGATGAAAGAATTTTGTATTTCTATCCCCTTCTAATAACCAGGAAGTTCTTGCTCTCTGTTTCCAATAGATCTCCTCCTGGTTGTCAATGTCCTCAACCGCAGAACGCAAGGCATCATCCTCAACTTTGAGCTGATCAGTTATTACTCCTTCTCTAAACTATTTTTGGACCTCATCCCAGCTGGGCCACCAACGGAGCTCTTTGGGTCTGGAAGTCGGATTTATTAGAACGCCTCCAATACTTCAACCGAGATTTGACATATTGAAGTTGTTTGTGGATTCTAAACATAGCTCTCCCATAAGTCGGGCGGCCCTCTTCCCACCACTGTGGAATTTTCTCCCGAAGTTCTTCTTTCGAAGCCAAAAATTCTCAAATCTGAAAGGTTTGTGATGGATCCCCATCCTAGTCCCGCTTTCCAACAGAATAGGACAATGATCAGAAATAGGGCCTGCCAAAATCTGAAAATTGATATTCCATTTTACAAACACCTCCTCTGAAAGCAAAAAGCGATCTAGCTTCACCTTCCTACTATGGGGCTCCCGCATTTTATTAGTCCAAGTGAAGTTATTGCCAGGACATTTAATGTCCACTAAGTGCAAAGCCTGGACTTGAGCAATCATGAACCGGTCCCCTGGATCCAAAAGAGGTGATCCCCCTTCCCGGTCTCTAGAAGATAATTTAGCGTTAAAGTCCCCCGCTATAATCCAGTCTATATCTTCCCTTGATGCTCGCATGTCATGCACAGCCTTCCACTGCCGCCTCTGACCCTCTAGAGTTTGAGAACCATAAAAGTTAGTGACAAGAATGAATTCTGCAGAGACATTATTCCTAAACAGGGAAGTGAGAACACCCCTCCAGGCAAGGTGTTCTATTGCAGACCATTCCAGAGAGTTCCACAGAGTAACAATCCCCCCGAGGCACCTTGGGCAGCCACATCCATATGACCAAGACCCCTCCAAATTCTGTTGACTGTTTTAGACATAAGATCCAAAGACATCTTGGTCTCTTGTAAAAGCAAAAAATCAGTATTGCTATGCTCTAATAATCTTTGAACAACATATTGATGGGTTCTCACTGTTTAAACCCCTCACATTCCAAGATTGTATAATCATGGGTTACCCTGGGAGCAATAAGAGTCAATTGTCCTCACCAATCCTCCCATGATCAATTTGTCTCCCTGGGCTGCTAGCAGCTCCTTATTGGATCTTCTACCAGCTCCCTGAGAATTACTATTTTTTGATCTTTTTTCTATCTGGGTTATCCCCAAAGATGGCCTTTCCCTATTTTTCTCTGCTATCCCCATGCGAACATCCTGAGAAACTGTCTGCTCCTGGTTATGGACTACTAAGGCACCGTAACACACTGGCTGTGATACCTCAGAGGGATCAACTATCTGCTGAATGACAGGAGAAGATGAGAGGGGGAGTTGCCCAGGAACAACAGAGGTTTCCTTGAAACCCTCCAAGCCCTCCATAGATTGATCCTCTTCATCAACCAATGACTTAAAAATCTCATACCTATTGGCAGGCCTGAGATGAGATTGCTCCTTTCCCTCCTTTTTCTTTATCCGTATTTTTCTTCTAGGGCCGTTCAAAACCCTCTCTCTCGAGCTTCCCGGCCCTGACTGGTGCTAATAGGATCTTTATTGGGTGCAGCCTTATCCTCTTTAGGCGAGTTTGGCATTCCTGAGGAGGCCTCCATATTGGCATTCATATTAAGAGGACAGAAACGGGCCAAATGTCCATGCTTGTGGCAAACCCGACATCTAAAGGGTAGGGCCTCATAGTCCAACTGTTGAATCCAGGAAAGACCTCGCCAGCTCAATTTCCAACTCTACCGGCAAAGGCTGGCTCAGATTCATCTCCACACATATTCGAGCATACACCGCCATGCTCCCTTCAATAGTGTCTCTGGCAACACCCAGATGTCTACCAATCGAATTGCCAATCATTGCCAGTACCTGCTCACCCCAGAATTCCATTGGAAGAGCATATAATCGAATCCACACTGGGACAACAGTAGGTTCAACACGAGGATCGAATCCTACCCTCCAGGGTTGAACAAATAGCCCTGTCGGGCCATGGTTTTTCTTCTCCGACTCAAAAGCCTTATTTCTATCGGCCAGAGCCGAGAAGCTGACAATAAAATAACCATTACTAATAAACCACAATGAAAACTCACCGTGGGGCTCCTAGTTCTGGCGGATCCAAGAATGCAGAAAGCTCAGGGAAGGGCGAATACCCATGAACTTGCAGATTAAATCATGTCTAGCTCTATAGAGGACAGACTCCTCAACCATGCTGGGATCAATGACGATTTTTGGCCCGGATTCGGCCTGCGGTAAACAACCATTCACACGCCGTGTTGAAGACCTATTCCCAGCAGTCGTGAAGAGCTTTTTATATGCCATCTTTTGGGCTTCGGCATTCTTCAGAGGAGAATCTTCTTTAAACAAATCAGCATAAGAGCTAGTACTTCCTGGAAAAGGAGCCGGAGGAGTCCCCATTGGACCCTCCTGGGGCACCGATCGAACCTTCAGAACCACCGTACCCCAAAGACACCTCTGCAAGCCAGCAGAAGCCAGAGATTTTTCGAAAATCCAAAAACCCTAGTTCAGATTCAAAAATCGCCAGAGCTCAGTTTCCCCCCATTCCAACACCCATAAGATGAAAGGATGTTACGAGTGCCCAGCTGTTAAAAATAAAAGAATGTTACCAAGTACCCAGCTGTTAAATATGAAAGGATGTTACCGATAAAAAAAAAATCCAAGTTCTACTCACCTCGGGATGCTTAACTTTGGAGTTTTAATGGGATCCGCTACCGCCAACGATCTCTAAGTTTGTCTTTTTGGAAAAATTGCTCCATCTCGGTCGTTCTGCACCAACGACCTTGTGAGAATGTCATCCCGATGCAGAAGCCTTCCTCCATGGGAGCACGATCCACCTGTAGCATAATCCCAGCACCCAAAGAAAAAATAATTTTGCACTTAGATGCAGCAGTTATCGGTAGTTCTCTCCTCGGATGCAGTTTTCCAGGCAATGCACTTGGATTTGGCGCCTTTGACGAAGTTTTCCAGTGTTCTCCCTAGTTTTTTTTTTTTTTCCAGATTCTACCCGATGGTCCCTGCTCGATGCTCTTGTTTCCACTGTCATGCATTGTCTATCTGCACTAGAAACCGAATAACATAATTTTTTTTTATGTAGAGAATGGGATCGTGGTTCTCGATTGTAGAGAATGTGATTAGGGTGGATCAAAACTAGTTGAAGCATCCACTGAATCGGCCTCGTTTTCTATTGCTGCAGCCCCGTGTTGAGCAGATAGGCTGAATGAATGATTTGAGAATTGACACAGTCAAAAAAGTTGGAGCGTACAGAAGACAAGGAGGGAACATAGACGAAGGAGATCCATTCTTAATGCATCATCAATTTTGGAAGGAACAGTTACCCTATGGTTGTTATCAATAATTTTTTTTTTTTTTCCGGTAGGACAGGCAATTGATTATTGAGTGTATTAAGAAGATTCAAATCAGATTACTTTCTTTACTAACTAACATTTCTAAAGTTTGAACCTAAATCTCTTTTTGATAAATGCCCATCTAAACTAACACTTATTAGCACTTACCAATCCATTAACCCTTATAATTTCTTGGCGAAAGTAAAGTTGCCATCATGGAAGCAGGTGCAGTAGAGGTCTTAACTGAAAAGCTGACAAGCTTTTTTCCTAATGCATTCCAAGTAGAGCTGGAGGATGGTGGCGGTACATGGGTTAGTGCATTGCTATTAGCTATTCTCTTCCAACATAGGGATGTTGTTTGAGCTAGTTCTACCATGTGTACAGTGTCGGTGGCTGAGGCAATGCAGAACCCTCCGTCCCCCTCTTAGCAAGGACAGGCCTCTCTGTGGGGAGTCATAACGAGAATATTTTCACTTTTTGAACTGTTTTATTTCTCTATGTAATTTTAAAATGATTTGGAATTGTGTATATGAAGAAAATCCAAAGTTGCAGCTTGCTTTTCTGTTGAATTCCATAGCATATTGAACTGCTATAAATTTCAATGGACACTAGATTCTACAATGCTATTTTTGCGAGGCCTCGAAGAATTCGGCTATAAGAGTTGCGTGTAAAATATACTCCAATAATGAGTGTTCCAGAATTCAAGGATTTTTCGGAGGAAATTGTGAATGCAGTGCCTCAGATCAATTTCTACATGGGAGATGCCAACGACTCCAAAGAGGAGATAGAGGAGCCTGCGAAATTCAGAAATGATTGTACAGGTTGCCCGTGATGCTTTTGTGCAGAATCAATTAACTGCACAGTTTGCTAATGTGGCAAGTGTTGATGATGTTATTGTCGGTGAATGATCGACACGGAGGACGTCTCCTTACAAACCCAGTTTTCCTCTTTTCTCCAGTGAACTGGGTAACTTGACTTTGCTTAGAGTCATTGACTGAAGCATGCCCCACTTGGGCTTCTGAGTCAGCCTGTTGCAGATGGAGTTGGCGCATCCTAAGCGTGTTTGTGGGGCGGATTTAGCTTAGAATGAAGAAACGACGTCTTTGACAATCCCTAGCATTATGAGCAGCATCTTCGATACAACAACCATGTGCAATGGGGCCACATGCCACTTGCCACATGTCTCACTCAAAGACAAGTGGAGACACTCCACATGACACTAGCCACCTTTAAATTTATTTAAAATCAAATTGGAAAGTTGAGAGGGTAGAAGAGGGTAAGGTAATCTTTCAAGGGAGGTTTTTGGTTCGAATCTCCATCTTACCAAATGCACATTGGGTACAAAAAATTCAGTTGATTATGTTGGTGTGGTTAAGGTCGGGCGCAACTCCCGGGTGATTTTGACGATGTAGAACCCCCTAATCGTGGTTTCTCAAATGTGGTTTCTCAAACCAAGGTGACCCTACAAAGAGTTTTTCGCTAAATTCAAAAAAAAAAATTAAAGTGAGGGAACATTTTATTTAAAGTGGACATTTTTTTTTAAATATGTATGGTCATGAGGGATGGCCCATTATTTGTAAAAAGGCTCCATAAAACCTTTATTATTTGAAAAAAAAGCACAAGGCTCTAAAATTTTTTCAAACATGTAAATATTTTTGAAGACAATTTTCGAAATTTTCTCTAGGGAGGAGAAATGATGCGGAATATTCAAAATATAATTTCGCAAGAGGAAAAGATTCGACTATAGCCTTATATATAGTCATTGGAAATATATTTTCGAGCTGGACATATTGGTGGTGTTCATTTTAAGTTTTGACATTGTTTTATGTGCTTTTTTGTGGCTCAAAGTTTTTTTATATTATGGAGTGCATTTTTGGTTGAACCCGACACTCCTTGGAAAATGTAAGTGAACCTAGTATCTAGTGATCTTCTCTATAACACTTGGCGGATGCAGTGACTAGTTATCCATACATTTTGGTAGGATGAAAAGGTTACCATAAGGTCACTTACCACTCTAGGATCTACACAATCTTGATACCCTTGACTCAATCCAAAGACTACCAAGGTTCATTGCCACTTCGGACATTGACTTCTGAAGACTACAGACAGATACTTCAGAAGATTCTTTCTTTCTCCATCCTCCAAATTTTAGATTATAGTCTAAGGCTCATCATTTGTTGTAGTTTTTTTGGAGTGCATTTTCGGTAGATACTGACACCCTCAAATGGATCAATTTATTGTATAAAGGTGCATTTTTGGCAAGATACCGACACCTTTTAGAAGAGTTTCACCATGAGGAGGGAAAACGATGATACCTATGGTGAAAATAGTAGTGACCTACAAAGACAATATACCTAGAGGTTGACCTATAGAGGCAACAAACCTAGAGGAAGAGGTTGACCCTAAGGCAAACAGACCTAGAGGAAGAGGTTGACCCTAAGGCAAACAGACCCAAAGGCTGACCCTGAGGCACCAAACAAAGGTTGACCTATAGAGGCAATAGATCCAAGAGATAGGTTGACCCTGAGGCAATAGGCATAAAGATAGAGTTCTTTTTCAGAGCAACATAATTGAGAGCCAAGAAACAAAGAGCAAGAGCCTAGACATTATCCCAAATTTGTGTTAGGGATGTTCATTTTTTTGTATTTAGGAAAGTGCACCTTAAGGGGGAATGTTAGAATTAATGTGCACTTTGCCTATGTTGCATGTTATGACACTTGTCATATGACAAGTGTCATAATATCATATAGGCTCCATGCCTATATATTTGTACTCATTTTATGTACAATATTATCTCTTTCCAATCCTATCATTTAAAGCATAAAAGACCATATTTTATGCTGAAATCCTTGTTCTCTCTTTACTTGATCCATTAAGTCCACATGGCTATGAGTCAATATCACTATGTACCTTCTACTAAAGGCATCGATGACATTATTTTATTTTCCTTTGATATACTCTATACCAAAGTCATACTCTGCTAGGAACTTGACCCATCTTCTCTATCTTGCATTGAGCATAGGTTGAGTAAAAATGTACCTCAAACTTTGATGGTCAATCCTTAACTCAAAATATTTTCCTAATAGGTAATGTTACCAGATTTTAAGAGCGTGCACGACTTCTACTAGCTCCAAATCATGCATAAAATAATTTACCTTATGTTTCTTGAGCTTCCTAGACTCATATGCTATAGTAGCTTCATCTTGGGACAATACTCCTCCCAATCCTTCTAGTGAAGCATTTGTACATACAATAAAATTATTTTGTGGATCTAGTATCCTAAGTATAGGTGTTGTAATTAAATTTTGCTTAAGAGTATTAAAAGCGGTTTCACATTTGTTGGTCCACTTGAATTCTTTTCCCTTCCTCTGAAGGTTAGTGATAGGATAGGCAATATTTGAATAGCCCTTCACAAAATTCCTATAATATCTTGTAATGCCAATGAAGCTCCACACTTCGGACACATTTGTAGGTGTTATAAATTCAACTTTCTTTGGTTCTAAAAAAATCCCTTTTGCAGATATGATGTGCCCCAAATACTATACTTGAGGAACATAAAAGTCACATTTGGAAAAATTCCTATAAAGTTGATTCTTTCTTAGCACCTCTAGCATGATTCTCAAATGTCTATCATGCTCTTCCCTAGTGCGGGAGTATATCAAGATATCATCCAAAAATATCAGTACAAACTGATCCAAATATCTTCTAAACACACTATTCATCAGATTCATAAATGTTGTTGGTGCATTTGATAACTTGGAGGGTAACATTGTGAACTCATAGTGTTTATATCTTATCTTAAAGGTTGTCTTGTGAGTGTCCTCCTCATGAATATTCAGCTGATGATATCTAGATTTCAATTCAATTTTAGAGAATATTATGGTATCCTTTAATTGATCAAAAAGATCATCAATTCTAGGTAAAGGATACCTATTCTTGATGGTTACTTTGTTTAGCATTCTATAATATATGCATAATCTTAAAGAACCATCATTCTTTTTGATAAAAAGAACTGGTGCACCCCATGGTGACACACTAGGTTTAATCAAACCTTTATCTAGAAACCCTTGAAGTTGCACCTTTAACTCTTGCATCTCAATAGAATTCATCCTATAAGGATTTCTATTGATGGGTTTAGCTCCAAGCATCAATTCAATAGTGAAGTCAAATTCACGTTTAGGTGGAAGACCTGGAAGATCTTCTAGAAATACATCCCTAAATTCATCAAGAATTGGGTGTGTGCCAAAAATATCTTCCTTTCCATTATCATATGTTGTATCCTTTATCATAACAACATAGATCATCTTACTTGTCTTCATAGCTTTTTTGAGTTGCATCGCTAACAAAAAACAAGGTAAAAAATACCCTTGTTCACTATGAATCCTTATTCTCTTCTTATCCTCATAAGTTTAATCCAGCCATATTTATTATAAATTGATTAAAACTCCATGAGCCTTTAATTAGTCCATTCCTAAGATAATACCAAAAGCATATAGCAGTTCTACATAAAGATGCCATATGGTTGACCTGTTGGGTAGGGAGATCTTAGTTGTAGGTAGACATTGATCTATTCATTAGGTCTATCTAGATCCATACTCGAATTTCCACCCTTGTACCAAAAATATAGGTCTTTCTAGCATATTTGTGACTATATTAGTGGAAATAAAACTATTAATAACTCCACTATCTATTAAAACTTTAACATTTTTATCAAATAATTTACCATTCAAGAGCATTTTTGTGGCTTTCCTATACAAGTTTTGGTTTTGAGTTGTATAAATTATATGGGTTTGTTTCTTCATCCTCTTACTTGATCTTGGCCCTTGAGGATATCTATTTTCATAATGTAGACCATCAAAATTAAAGCAACCTCCCTTAGGACCCTGGGTTCTTTCTTGTTTCTGTTCCCTTGTCCTTTTTGCTTATGATGGTTTTGGATGCCTCTAAGGTTGAGGGTTATTGATCCTCTTTTGGAATTTCTTCTTGAAATTCCCTTGTTTTTCATCATTCCTTTTCTCAAACTTTGAATTACCCCTATTATTTTTATTCTTCTCTTGTTCCCACTTCATGAATCCAACACTTTCTATTTTTCTTTCTAAGTGATTTTGATCTTCCTCTATGAACTCAACATAGTTGAATTAAGTCTTTTGGTTTGCAAATTGGCTTTTTCCTACCTAGTCAAATCATATGCTTTTTGCAAGGTCTTGTGTTTGTGCAAGTTTATCACTATTCTGGTCCTAGAATCTACTCCTACGATGAACTTATGCACCTTCATTATCTCATCTATCTCATATGATGGTACATATTTTAATAACTTCACAAATTTTTGATAATATATTTCCACCATTCTTGTTCCTTGGTGAAGTGTAGAGAATTCCTTGAATTTATCTACATAATATTGTTATATTAAGAACCTTTTCTTAAAGGCTTGAACAAAGCCATCCCACTGAATATTTACTACCTAAATATTTTGACCAACTTTGAAGGTATTCCACCACTCTAAATTTGTATATTGTAAGTGGAGGGTATCCCAAAATATTTGGGTTACTGAAATGTTATTCTTCATTGAAAAGTAGGTCTCTAATTCATTCAGCCAAGCCTTAGCTAAATCACCTCCATATTCTCCAATAAATTTGGATATATTAACTTTTTTCATATCCTTAGCCAGTTTTACATCTATATGAGCCCTGACTTCTTATTCTTCTGTAGCAAGATCTCCCTCCTGCATAACCTCAAAATTTTAGTTTTAGGAATCTTGATTCACTATAGTTTTCAACAATTGCCTTTGCTAGTTCATATGTTCCCTCTGTTATTCTATTTGTTCCTAGAGTAAGGAAACTACAATAGTAAGATTATCCACATCTCTATTTCCCTAAACTTTCTCCTATGAGTCTAGATTTGGCACTACTCTACCTAGCTTGTCTTAGAGTTTGGTAAGATACTCTTCTTCTTCTTCCTCTCCTTAGCCTTGGTGCCATATTCCTTGGCCACAAAAGGTTTAAGTTAGGTTACAATTTTCCTCCAAATTGTACTTCTAACTTCTAGTTAGTTACATCATCCATATGAACTAACAATAGAGTATTATCATCCACTGATAATAGCAATGGTCACACTTACTCTATACAAGGTACCATTTCCCAATAAGAGATTTCATCCTTTAGGCTTTTTACTCAATCTGAATTGATCCCATCGATGTGCAATATCTGGTGTACTCAATCTAAGTTAAGGTCCCTAAAGTCACAAAACTCTTCAAAGTTACACATCAAGTCGACTAATCCTAGGCCCTCTCATGGAAGCTTCTAGTCCTATGACCTAAAGCTTTGATACCAACTATAACACCCCAAATCTAACCAACCTAAGAGAGAGTAATTTTATTATAGTTAAGTAATAATCTTAGTCAAGGCTCACTAAAGATGTTTCTATTTTGATTAAAATTGATAAGGCATAGACACTTTTTATTACTTAGACACTATAGATGACTCTCAAGTGTACAAGAGTGGCCAAACTCCCGCAAGTTTTGGGATTCACCTTATATAACTCCATAGTATAAATAATGTTTTAATGGTTCCCCCACATTTCTTACATTATATACAAATGCAAGATAACTTAACCATAGCATTGGGTTATCCCTTCTCAATATTTAGAGAAAGGGGACACCAATTCCCTCACCAAAAATAAGTCAATCTATGTTGGTGCATTTAGGCATAATTTCTTTAATTTTAGTCATTGCACCTCTAGGATGGAATGACTAATACTTGAGTGCTTAATTACCAAATATTTATGATGGGTTAATTAAGGTGATTATTAATTTACGTGATAATTCCACATGGACACTTGAGCCTTCTTATTCAAGGTGTCATCATTTCATTCAATTGCACATGGGTTCCTAACCCTTATGGTAGGAACTAATATTCAATATTCACCACTTAGAATCTTATCCAAAAACTCTATATCTTTGTATAACATTTGAGTTTCCCACTTTAGATGTACCCATTGCAACAAATATTGGGTTTTACCTCCTTGCAACTCTCTTAGGTTTGGATTCATACCAAAGGGTTCTCACAAGGTTACTTAAAGCATTCCCTTCTAAACCCTTCATGACCCAAAATCATAACATCTAAAAACATTCACCTTAACTCTCTCTCTTCATCAAAAGTGAAACATGCTAATTTCACTTAATTAAAAAAATATAAAAACATTTCTAATGCATATTATCAAAAGCATTAAAAATATTAATTAAGTTTACTCTTTTAGTAAGCAATAACATGTTTTGTAATCAACTTTATAGCTACTTTACATTCATTTGGTCAAAACACATAATCACCCTTGTGGGGTTTACGTTAAGAATAACTATAAATTAATTCTTTCAAAATGAACTAGAAGTAACAACAATGAATACTTATAACATCAATTATTCAAGTCTTCTCATAATAAAGAAACTTATTACAAAGTCTTCCTTAACAATATAACTCAATATACATATCATCAAACCATGACTAGTCATTATAAGCTTTTCCTACATTATATATATATATATATATATATATATATATATTAAAGAGATTTCAATTAAATCGTATTCTTAAACAATATGAAACCATGGTATATGATATAATACTATCCATCCATATAATTGTTGTTGATTTTCCTTGAGCTTCATTAAGATGTGGTTGGATTAAGGGATCAGGACAACTCCTTATTATGACAATGCATTCCTAAATGCTCTTTTATAAATGCATCACAAGATTTATAAAGAATGACCAAAATAATTCTCATTCTTTTATTTCCTTTTCAATATTAAGGTGAGAAAACCCCATAATTTTCCCCCTTTATAAATGGACTCCATGCCCATTCCATAACATTTCAAAAATACAACCTTTAGGTGAGAAAACCCCATAATATTCTCCCTATAAATGGACTCCACACCCATTTCAAAACAATTCATGAAGTTTCAAAACATACAATTCCTACTTCATGTCTTTAGAATAATTCACCAACATTTTCAATAAATAAATAAATCCTTTCTCCATTAAACTTTTCAATATCTCAAATAAAAACATACTTTATAATTTCCAATAATAAATAAAGCATTTTAGTATTAGTTCCAAAAGAGATACAACTTTTCCTTATCTTTCTATTTTATTATTATTTTCTCAAAAGCAACTAAATAATTGAAGGTCATTTATAGCATCAATTCAAATCAAGCCAAGATATAATTTCCAATTTATATCTCCTATTCCTAATAGTAGCTTAACTTAATAAATAACTCTTTTATTTATTAAACTACATTTTAGCAGCATATCAACATTATATTTTATTTCATCAAGTGGCATTAGCTCATATTAGATTCCTCAATATTTAAAAGGAGGAGACCAAGGTTCAAATCTTGCCAAGTGATACATGGATAATATCCAAGTTTTTTTTTAATACCACAAGGGGGGGAGGAGGTAAAAAAGGGGGGGCCTTTTTTCACCCAAAATAAATAAAAAAAAAAAATTTTTTTTATTTCATTAAACACATATTTTATTCATTAAACTTAGGATGAGAACATAAAGGTCCAAATTTAAACCAAGAATAAAAAATTTTATTGACTGATTATTCAAATTAATTATAGGGAGCGCAAGTTAAAATCTGAAATATAAGGCTAAAAAATTAATAGCCATCCAATAACTATCTAAGGCCAAGAATAATTAACCCTATTCATTATTCCATACATACATTCAACCTAGTTATGTTAGATGCACACCTCTTAGAGAGTGCAGATGCACAAGTTACCTTCCAATGGTAGGGGAAAACATATATTCATTAAACCATTAGAACTAAGAAGGACCTAAGCATTAGATACTTCCTAGATATCATGTTGTAGTCACAAGGATACTTAGGTTTCAGAACAAATTCCTTCTGATACGTCTAATATTGAAATTTTTTATTGGTAAGAAGGGTTTTGAAAGGTTCCCATAACATTTTACAAAAATTTCTAGTTAGGAAAAATGCTCCCAACCATCTAAAACAAAAAAGAAGCACCTTATTCAAAACAACCAAGAATAAATACAAAAATAGATAGAGAAACCCTTGCAAGGGTAAAAGAGGAATCCTCAATGGGCAATAAGAGAGGTATAAGCGAAATAGAAGTTCCACGCAAGACACCATAAGTCCAACCATCAACCAATCCTAAGAAAAAGTTGTAGTCAAGGTGTGAGAAATTTTTTTGGTGGCACTTCTCACAAGGTCATAAATGTCATTGGTAGAAAAATGATGTTTTGATCCTTTCCAATTTTGGTGCCACACCTCTTATGATGGATAGTAACTATTTCACCATCGGCTTCCTGCAAGCTCATGTGCAAACAAAAAGTTGAAACAGAAAGTTGCCCTAGGAACTCATAGTCATCCCTCATCCACCAAAAGAGACCAGTAACAATGATTCTCGAATTTGGTCTAGAGTAAATCTTACTCACATGTCTAGGTAAGATACCATATGGTTCCATTTATCATTCATCACACAACAAAAAACCTATAAGAGGTGTTCATTGAAGATGGTGCGGTTATAATGTCTCCACATATGGCTCACAAAGATATTCTCCATGTTGAGCCACAAGCTCCACGTACCCCAAACATTGAAGCCACGCATGAGAGTGTATGTTGAAAATAAATCCTATGAACTTAGAAAAATTCCACGGATTGATGAAACCTCCAATGATGTGTCTTGAAAATGCTATCCAATATGAGGTAGATTCCCATAACATGGAGAAGATGTGGCTACCCAAGAAACCCAAATCCTAAGAAAACTCACAAAAGAGATACAGGTGTGGGATTACCATCGACCAGGGGGGGAGGAGAACTTTCATTTCAAATGGTGAGGTTAGGAAAAGAAACCCCCAGGTTATCTAGAAAGTCAAAGACTCGGTTTCCTTCCCTAAGACATGTTGGACAATGACATTAGGGGAAGAGATCAAAAAAATTTTACCTCAAAGATTAAAATAGAGATGTTCTAGGAAGCTGATTGGGTGCCTACAATGCTTCTAATAATGTTCATAGAGTCACCTTTGATAATAAGGTTAGGGCAATTTATTCTATATAGGAGAGACATACCTTGGAAGTGGAATTGAGCTTTAGCAAAATGGTTAGTTTAGATGCCAATATTTTTTGTAAAGGCCAGCAATATCTTCCATGTATGATCTTGAAAGATACCTCCTGCTCCAACTAGCCCTAGGTTGCCCTTGGCAACACCATAAAAATTATACTTGATCCATCCCAAAGGTGGAGGAGACCACTTGATAAGTGAGCGATCAACCATAGAAGAGGGAGAGAAAATATTATAGGAAGGGAGTTGGAGGGACTTGGCTAACCGAGCTTCACTCGGGGACTCCGACCACCCAGTGCCCTAAATAATAGATATGTTTTCAACTATCACGTGGATAACTCTAGAAAGAACATAGTTGGAATTATGGATGGAGTTATTGAAGGCTTTGGAATTTTGTTCATGCCAAAATTCCCATAGGAAATGGGGGAGACAGAAGGTCCAAAAGGTTTTGACATAGAAACTTTTAAAGGGATTAGGCCACTATAAATAGAGGTCATTTAGAGAAAATGGAGGAACCTAGGCAATACCCATAGAGGAAAATAATGAGCAAAGAAATTTGAGAGAGAAATGATAGGATAGGAAAATATAATGGGTGGATTTGCACTCCTACTTGCAAAGGTAACAACAATTAGGAATGGGGAGCCCTCGAATCTGGAGATTTGGAATGGAGAGGATTTTGTCTTGAACAACAAGCCAAAAGAAGAAACTGAGTTTGGGAATGAGGTGCTTGTTCCAAATGGTCTTAGAAGGGAACCATGGTTAACCAAGGTTTTCATCAAGGAAATAGGCAGATTTGACAGAGAAAATCCCATTTTCATTTGGATCCCATAGGAGCTTATTTTCAAATAAACAACTGGAATAACACAGAGACACAACATGTTAGAAAAATAAGATTAGTTTTTTTTTTCGTTCATATTACCATGAGGAATGGTTTTCCAATGCTTCATGTCAACATCAATGAAATTGCACACCTATGTACCAAATAACATGTCAGTCACAGGTTTGAGGCAGATCATATCAAGACAGTTCTAAAGAGAGTTGTTACCTAGCCACTTGTCCTCCCAAAAGTGTATCCTCTGGCCATCACCAAGTTTCCAATAGATTCCTTTTTTGATGATCTCCATCGTACACAAGATAGAATTCTAGGTGACAGAACCTTGAATAGGTGAAGGATCATCTAAAAAAATTGGTTGATGCCAGAGGTATTTAACCTTGATGATATTAGCCCGTAGTGACTTTTCATTTCAAAGGATCTCCCATCCTTGCTTGGCAATGAGGGCTAGGTTAATTTGTTTGACCTTCCTGATCCCAATACCACCATATTTTTTCTTGGAGCAGACCTTGTGTAGACACCTAAAAGTCACACATGCTCACCCATAGATACTTGTAGACCTGCATAGACACTTGTAGGTCTACATAGGCATTCATAGGCCATCATAGGCCATCGTAGGCCATCGTAGGCCATCATAGGCCATCGTAGGCCATCATAGTTATTCGTAGGCACAAAACCCTACAAAACTATACAAAATACATCCAAAACACCTCCTATTCATAGGAGGGCTACCTACAAGCCCCTTAAGGCCACCTAAGCCCTTTCCTATGCCTAATTAAGGCCCCCATGGGACCATTCCCTACTAAAAACCCTAATTAGGCTAATTAGGATTCTAATTTGCAAGTGACTTTCACTTAAAGTGCACTTTATCATTAAATTGGGTTTAATTAGGGTTAAGAGTCAAATTAGCCCTAAACATGTCCTCACACATGTGTGCACCCTAAATTAGTTAGGATATTTCCTAGGAAACCCTAACTCAACCCTCACCTAACCTAGGGACTAACTAACCCTAGTTAACCCTAACCCTAGCTCACACATGTGTGAGGATAGGATATTTCCCTTAGGGCATGTGAGAGGATGACTAAGCTTGCCACCTCACAAACCCTAACCTAACCATGATAGGACTTGACTCTAGGGTCTAGTACACCTAACTACCCCCCTAACCTTGGTTTTCCCTATAAATAGTGGACCCATTCCCTCATTTATCTCTCTCTCACTTTTAGTTAACATACCCAGACTCTACCAAAATTGTGTTAGAATTCCTTCTAACCATTTTACATCCGATAAACAATAACAGACATCACCTACAACCTATTCGGATAGAAACTTTGTAGCAATAGTCAACAATAACTTAATTCACAGCCCAACCTATGAACCTAGGATCCAGTTCGCATGCCACCATGCGAACCAGCCCTACAATAGATTTACAACATCAAATCAGGTATATATCAGTTTTAAATAGTTTTTATAGCATTTCCATCAATTTTCATCATGTTTTTCTTCATATTTGAGTCAATTTGTCTTCATAACTATGGGGCTTGACCAAGGTAGGCCCCCAAACACACTAACTCCCTTTTGTAAGCCCAAAGTAGGTACAAAAGGATAGAATCAAACATCACTACCGATGGCACACACACACAGAAGCCCACCTTCACTGAGGGCACCGAAAGACACTAGCAAATGTTCTCAAATTCATGTGGAAAAAGGGATAAAAACCTTCTCAAGAGGAAGCTCATTTTGTAACCCTAATTTTAGATTAATAAAATAGCATTTAGCACAAATTGGTGATTTTCATGTGTTACATTCTAGCACGCCCGGTGGGACCCCCACAAAGGTTGTTTTAGACTAGTTTTTCTAGCTGATCTAACTCAATTTTTATGATTTTATTTTGTTATTCTAGGTACTATGAATGCAAAATAGAGCCCAAAAAAGCCTTGAAATACATCTCAAGCCCTTAGATTCAGATTTTCAAGCCTCAAAACTTAGTTCACACCCCAACATGCGAACCAATAGTCCAGTTCGCACCCTAACCTACGAACTCCACCAAACTATCTCAGAGCAACCTAAAATTCTAGAGGTCTACAATAGAGGCAGCAAGAAGCCCATATGACACCACAAGAGTCAGGTATTTCTCTTGGGGCCTTACTATTTCATCATTTCTTTGAAAAGATATTTTCCTCTCAAATACATCAATTCATTTTGGAAGATTTCCTTTTCAAAAGCACATTAAATTAGGGTTTTCAATCATTTTAAAACCAGTTTAGTTAAATCATTTTGAATTTCTTTTTGTCCTTTAGATTAAGGTTACATTCCTTTTTCAATTCATTAGGGTACATTGTCATTTATTTCACATCTTTGAAAGCACTTTCAAGTTATCCTTTATGCACTAGATAGGATTTTCAATCCCTTTTTAAATCACACTTAGCATAGGACTTTCAAATTTCTTTCATGTCATTTGCATCTCTTTTCAAAAGCATTTAGCATAGGACTTTCAAATTTCTTTCATGTCATTTACATCTCTTTTCAAAACATTTAGTATAGGACTTTCAAATTTCTTTCATGTCATTTACATCTCTTTTCGAAATGCATTTAGTATATACTTTCAAATTCCTTTCATGTCATTTAAATATTCAATTTTTAAATCACTTAGATTTAGAAATTTCCCATTTCTTTCCAAATCCCCTAGGTAAATTGCACTTTCCCTTTTCAAGCATTTAAATTAGGGTTTCAATTTCTTTACATCACTTAGATTTAGAAATTTCCCATTTCTTTCCAAATCCCTTAGGTAAATTGCACTTTCCCTTTTCAAGCATTTAAATTAGGGTTTCAATTTATTTCTAACGCACTTAGATATATTGTCAAATTCCTTTTTCATGCACTTTAGCTTGCTTGTTTCTATGCTTTCTAGAGTAAATTTATTTTTCCAAAAGAGCACTTAGACCTAGTTTCATTTTGAAAATGCATCTAGGGTTAATTTCACTTTTGAAAAGGTATCTAGTTAGTTGTTTTTGCTTTCACCTCAATGGTAGAAAACACACCATCACACACCCACATGGCATACATAGTGGTGAGATTGGACTTCATCCCCAATCCATCACTCAAGACTGGTGACGTTGGAATTCATCTCCTTCCACCAGCTCACCCCCTAGACACCATAGTAGCCCCCAAGAGTGGTTTTCTAGACTTCATCACCAAAAAATCCCCTACTCTTGAGACTAGTTTTCTAAAATTCATCACCGAAAGGGACCTTTAGAGTAGGATAGGATTAGATGCCTTTGTTCACAAGGCTCACATAATTAGTGAATAGGTAACTATCATTCTTGACTAAGCTCACCCGAGAGTGAAGCGACCACCTGGATAGGCTAGTAGTAGGTCTTAGATAGTGCCACCTCTTCTCGTGAGAGGTTTCTAGACTCATTAGTACATTTTGAGTTCCCCCCATTTGGTTATCATTTTACTACACCTTTCCATTCAGGTCACCACTTGCCTGTTGAGACACCATTCTATTCTATGCACCCTTGGGTGTTGTAGGAGGTTCTATGTCGATGACATTCCTATTCTTTCTAGAGTTTCACCCCACTTCCTATGATATTTTCTAGAAGCAAAAATCAACATCATAACACACAAAAACAAACAAACATTTATTTTTTTATATTTAGCACTGATTCTAGTTACACTTTGTTTGCATGCTCACAAAACTAGTTTTAGCACATTCACCTATTAGCAACCCATCTACTGGCTATCTACAGCCTATCACTTTCAATTTTCTATCAAATTCACTATCTGGGTCCAGTTCGCATAGCACCATGCGAACCAAATTTTTGTAGTCCCAGTTCACATAGCAGCATGTGAACTCTATTCTAAGACACAGAAACTTCCCAAATTTCATAAGGTTACCCAAAATCCTACACAGAACACACCCACAACTTCAGATTTCTATTTTTGGATAATTTGAGCACCTAATTGCACTACACAGCACCATGCCTATCACTACCCATAGTCAGGTGCATGAGCAAGTGCATCTTGAGGAGGAGGCTTCTCATGCCACCTCCAATCAGTCTACTCCTCCCCCTCCCTTCACAAGGGAAGCTTCCACACTCACACCTGATCTCCTTATAGGTTCTGAGTCACTTCACACATGCACTATATCTCATGGTGAGACTTCTATTTCTAGCAACATGCTTGCCACCTCATCTAGTGAAGATCATCCACTTCTTCCCCACTCACCTCCACCTAATCCACCTTCCACATTTTATGACCACATCATTTACACTACTCTAGGAAACCCACCTCCCTTATTCACTATCGATGAGGAAACTCCACCTACCTCACCTACCTTTGTACATCCTTTCTTTCAAAATCTATCTCATTCCCTTTTCAAGAATGACTCTTCCTTACTCAATCATCCTCACCCCAAGGGTGCATCATCCACCCCTACCATAGGGATGATCTCAGATCCATCATCTTCCACCCCGAGCACTCAAGTGCCCTCATCACAATTCCCTCTACAACAAGATTCATTGCAACAATAATTTACCCCACCTACATCATCACATCAATATGCTTCCCAAGCATCACAACCACCACCTTCCCAATAGTCCTTTTTCTCATATTTCGATACCACATCACAACCGCCCTCTCAATCACAACAATTCCAATATCAACAACACCAAAAAATCCCATCTCCACAATCCTTTGTGGACATGTTCACCATACCTTCCTCTCAAACCTCTATCTTTGAGGCCTACACTCCTCCTTCATCATTACCACCACCTACGTTCCCCTCTTTCAGAATGTATGGTATGCCATCTTCTATTCCTCCTCCACCTTCAGCCACTTCCATCTTTTAACTCCCTCCACCTCCACCATTTTAGGCTCCACCTTCCATCCCCTTTTCTACCTATGATCCATGCTACCCATCTTATCCTTCTAATCCCCCATGCTATTCTACTCAACCTAACTTCTCCACTCTTCACTCATCTCCAATACCATATTTTGGTACATCATCTCACCCACCACTTGCACCATCTATCCTGACACCATTACCTCCACCATAATCTATAGCACCTACCTTTTTCATGACACCTCCTTCATGGTCATCATCCCCCACTATGCAACCATTATAGTAGACACCTATGCAATAGTCATAGACTCTACAACCATAATATCTCCACCCTCAGTAGATATCTACTCCCTAATAGCATATCCCATCTACTTCGACATCTTACAACTTTCAACAACCAAATCCATAGGGACACCTACAATACATTCCTACTTCACAATGGGAAGAACAATAGCTCCAATATCCTCCTCACTCTCAATCTATGACTACTTCATCATAGTTCATCGCACCTCCATCACCCAAACTTCAACTCTTGCAAGAGGAAGTTAAGATGCTAAATCTTTGCACAGCTGGTTATGGGCCCCAAAAACCCACATACAATGAGCTATGCAATGAACCCATCCACCCATCAGTTCCTATCCCTCCTTACCCATATCACTTCAAAATTCCTAAATTCGACAAGTACAAAGGTAAAGAGGACCCTCGAGAACACGTCAACAACTACCACTTTGCATGTTATCAGCTCCACAATAGTGATCCCCTCATGTTGCGTACCTTTACCCTCTCCCTTGGGGGACAAGCTCTTGATTGGTACAACATGCTCCCATGCCATAGCCTGTTCACATTTGAATAGTTGGCCAATTCATTCCTTGAACATTTCTCAATCAATATAAAAAAGAAGATAAACTTCTCTGATATCTATGCCTTGCATCAGGCTGATGATGAACCCATTATAGAGTTTGTTTCTTGATGGAGATCGATCATCCATGACCTAGCTCATAACCTTCCATCTATTGAACTAGTCACACTCTTTGCCAAGAGTTATCATAAACACATCTCCACACCTCTACAACTTCATCAAAGTCACACATTTGATGAGGCCATTGCTCAAGCCAAGGTCATCAAGGACATCAAAGTCCAATCTGGTAAGATCAAGCTCAGACAAAAACCATCTTACAACTCAAATTTTTGCTTCAATCAAAATGCACCAAATCAACCCTACTCAAAACCACCACAAACCAACCAAGTGGTAGCAGCTTCTACAGCTTCTCCATCAATCTCATAACCTCCTCTACCATAGCAGCAATTGTTCCAAACCAGTGCACCCCTTCCATCTAAACCACAACAAGCTCATAGTCTTCAGCCTCAACTTCAACAACGTAATTTGACTCCACTCTCTAAGCCCTTGCCAACTCTATTTCAGATATTATATGATGTAGGTCATATCACCTTGCCCAAAATTTGACCTATTGATCCAAATCAACCCAAGCCTTGGGGGTATATCGAATAGGTCTTCTATGCATACCATCGATAGTGCAACCATGATATAGAATCTTATCACTCTTTCCATGGCCTTGTCCAGGACCTCATCGATCGGGGTACCATTCAAGTTTCAAATCCCCTCGCACCACAAAACCAGAATTTGGGTATCTATCAGAACCCACTACCTGAACATAGGGGGACCAATCCCCAAGGAGCCCAATCTAATTCGCAAGGACAATCTAGATAGGTTAACAATGTTCAATGTGATCCCCCCTCACATGGTGTGGTCAGCATGATTAACCTCACCACTCATACCCAACATTACCCAACATGCCAGGATGCACCCCTCACTTCACCCCTAGTACCATTCACTTCTCCCCAATCCCCTACAACATCATAGGCTTCAACACCCCTACCACAAAACATCATCACTATTCATGGTAGCCTCACACATCAACTATACAATACCCCTACTAGGCTATCCATTTTTTATCTATTATAACAATCTCAACCCCATCATGAGGCATTGAATGACATCCTTCGATCCATTGACCTTGAAACTCATGACACCAATGCCTTTGTGAATTTTATAGGGAACATACCCCATTGCATGCAACCATCCATCAGTTTTCATGACCATAAGATTACCAAACTCGTGGGTGAGGGAGCTGATCCTCCCCTCCATATCCAAGAAACTATCAATGACATCACCTACAAGCGTGTCCTCATTGATATAGGTTCTTCCATTAGCATCATCTCCACTACTACTCTTCATCACCTACATATTCCACCTACCCACTTCACCATGCCATCACTCGACCTTCATACCTTTGATGGTTCTATGCGACCCACAGTAGGTTCTATCATCCTACCTATCCACGTAGGCATTAGGACCATCTCCATTTTATTCCATATTATTCAAGGTGAGATGCAATACAATATCTTACTTGGATGACCATGGATCAGAGACATGCAATGCGTTCCTTCCACCTTGCATCACTATCTCAAGTATGTGTATGATGGACTCATCCATTGTGTTCCAGCTGATGGTGACCCATTCAAGTTTTGCAACATCATTGACCTCCCACCAAGACCTTCATCATCTTCTACATAGGTCCTCCCTATTCCTTCACATCATCAAGCAGAGACCTCTACACCTTCTCCCACAACTATTTCACCTCCACATAGCTCATTAGGGACACCCGCACATCCCCTTACATCTTCTTCTCACATACCTTCATCCTCCTCTATGGATCCCCATCCTCCATATGTACCTTTCTCACCACCTTCATCATGGCCTCCTCCTCCCTTCCAACCTTCTTCTTCCATGAATCCACCTCCCATATCTATACCTTTTTTACCACCATATTTGTGGCCTCCCACTTCATCTCATCCATCTTCCTCCATAGAGCCTCCTCTTCTCCCTACTCCTCAAACACCCCCACTTCCCTTTCATCCTCGACCTCGATCTTTCACATCTTCTCACAACTCGACACCTAGGCCTACTCCCCCCACCTCGTAGTTTCTACACGTGGGTCATCCAATCCCTTCCACTACAATCGAATGTCATGATTGGGAGCAGTGAGCCTCTCACCTCGATGACCAATTATTTCATCTCTCTACCACTACTATCCATGATTCCCAACTCTCATCTTCATCCTCTAATTCAAACTCACCACCTCATTCACCACCTCGTACGTCACCCCAAGTCTCCATTTTTATGATAAACTCTGGTCTCGAGTGAATACAATGTTCATGATGCTCGTGTGCACCCTCCTACGATCCAATCTACCCATGATTTTGGTCATCCTTCAACCTCGATGCTAACCATTGGTACTATCTTTCCCCTAGGTCCACCGAAAAATCATACCAACTTCATCTACATAGGTCTAGACTCATCGCTCCCAACAATTGTACCCCCACCATCGCAATCTAGTTTTTATGGTACCTTAGACCACATGTCCAACCCACACTTCACCTTACGCTACCTTCAATATTTCCATTAGCATGGATTTGGACTAGGAAATTATGAGCAAGGCTTAAAAATGCCTATCAACCCTCATGTTCAATTACCCATCGATAAATCTAGGCTAGGATATCACCCTACAACCATCCATACGCTCGAAGATGAGATTCAAGATCTCTCCCTAAATCCTCCATCGATTCCTACACACTCATTGGAAGAATATATCGACACTGACATCCTAGATGAGAGTCCTTCTCCTTCTTCTACCATCAACATTCCATGCACCTTCTTCCAAGAAACACCATTTTTTGACACTACCACCACTTACTGCATTGATGAGCTAGTCGATAAATTTGCTACCCTCTCCCTCACAACTCCTTGCTTAGAGCATATTTCTTCACCTCCCCTTCATCACCTACACATTCATTCATGCATCCACCTCATCGATGATAAACTCATCATTCTATAACTTGATCTCATTCTCCACCCATGGTGCTACACCCACCATTAAATCTACCATATCGTTCACACACTCCTGAGTCTTCATCTTTAGACTCATCATCTGACACTATCTCCACCACTTCCATTAACATGGTTGACATTGATTTATTCTCCCCACTTTGGTATACCTCTCCTATGGATCACACCGAGGCACCAAATCCAAACTTCATCGATTTCACACACATCTCCCCTACACCTTCTTCATAGGACTTCTTACTATCACCACCCATCCTGCGTGCTGCCAATGCACCTTCACCATCCACTCCACCCCACATCCCATGGGTCAATCATATGGATGTATACCTAGATGATGAATTTAGTTTACCTGAGGCTATCGATGACCTCCATATTATTCCTATCCCTACCCAACTTCAAGATGGTTCCCACATGCTTGTGGAGGACACTATCAACATCGACATTGGTGATGATCCTAAAAATCCCCATATCATTAAACTTACCGATGAGGCCTAGATAAGCCTCATTTATAGCATGTTTTAAATAGTTAAAACTACCTAAAACTCTTGTGAATTATCTTATATGCTAGTTAAGTTGATTTAATATGTTGTGTATTAACTGTTTGCATGATTGAAGTGTTAAGGACATTATATTCTGATTTTTAATAGTTCTTGTATAGTTTTATGTTATCTTGTCATGCTTAGGTTGACAAAACACTTCAGTAGTCTTATTTTGATGATCATTAAGCATTAGTTTCTCTAAATTCAGCAAATAGTACAAAGACTTATTACTGAAAAAAACTAGTTTTTCCATATAAATTCCACAACCGCCAATGAATGGCAAGGCATGGAATTCACATCCAAGGAAGAATGAAGACTATTGCAATCTGATCCTGAGGGCTAATCCACCTGAGAAATGCAGCCAAAACCATTTGGAGTCAACACAGTTGGTCATTCTAAAGATCTTCAGAATGAACACATATCTTCGGAATGAACAGATATCTTCGGAATGAACACATGTCTTAAATGAACATAATGAAAATATATCTTTAAATGAGTAGATCTTCGAATGAGAAAACAGTATCTTCGAATGAGCAGATCTTCGAAATGAGAATTGCAGAATCTTCGAAATGAGCCACTTATCTTCGAAATGAAAATAGAATGTACTTTTTGACTTGTTGACTAAATTTTGACGATGGAAAAGGGGATAAGAAGGTTGATAAAGTTAAGGGAAAATATCTCCCATCTAACTTTGTCATCCTTGCCATCCAAAGCCACCATTTATGGAAAAGATCAAATTGATCCTCTTCTAGGATAAACCTAAGAAATTTACAGGATATCAGAACAACATATTTTCTATTTGTAATTAGATTTTAGGCATCTATAAAAGATAGCTCCCATCAAGGTTGAGCTATTAGATTATTTAATGAGATTAGATAGAGGAGATAGAAAATAAATAGGGAGATAATAGAATAGTGATTTCAAACCTATAACAAATTTTAGTAGAATTGTAATTATGTTTTTGAAGCAATAAAAGTGCAGTTTCATTCCATTTATTTTGTTATGTCTGAGTGTGAGTAAGACTTAAAGAAGAATTCAAACCTTCTTCTAAGAAAGGAGGCTGGCCACTTCCAGACCTAGGAGGAGGACTGATAGATAGGTTTTATTCTGATTTTGCTATAGCAGAATAAGTTGTGAACTTGTCATTTTCATTCTTTTGCACAACTAACATTCCTAGTTGTTTAATTCTTGTTCATAATGTTTTTGTGATATGATTAGTGGTAGATCTGGTTATTATTTTCATTCCCAACAACTTTCCAATTCACTACAAATTTCCATTTCTAGCAATTTACAAGTTTTCTATAATTTCCCTACATTCTTGTTTTTGCTGTCAAAACCCTGCACAAAAGATTGACGACCTTCTGTTACAGAGCATTGATAGGATCTAGTTTTTATGCTTCATTTCAATTATTGCAAGATTAAATAGACTTTCAATTCTGCAACTATAACTAGAGTTTCAATTCTACAATTTAATTAGATTTCATTCTTGCAACTATAACTAGGGTTTCATTTATGCAATTAGCAATTAGTTTTCATTCTTGCAAATAGATTAAAGTTCAATTTATGCAATTTAGGGGTAGAAGTGACACAAAACCCCCACACAATCAATTCCACCAATAAGACTTGCTACTTCCAAATGAACTGAACTACAACCCTGCTTGAAATTTCTCTCGTAAATAGCCTTGGACACCACCCCGGATTGATAAATTCATTGAGAATTAATGATGTGCTTAACGACAACCCATCATTTTGGCACCATTTTCGGGGAACACGGTGTTGTTAGAAGGTGAAAAGCAGTCCAATAATTATTAAATATGCTAAGTTGTGAATTTTAGAGTAAAATCTGAATGTAATGACTTGTATAAGTAATTGTTATTGGTAAATTGTATTTCAGTCCATTTAGGAAATAAGCAAGAAACCACAAGAAGAAAAATTTCACAAGAGGTTGAAATTATGTCAAAAATGTCTAAATTTTTTATTTCCAAAAATGTTGGAATTTTCAAAGAATCCCAATCATCCACTTCCAAAACTGCAAGATCCTTTGAGAAATCATTACAAGGAGGAAAATTAAGTAGTTCAACACCATTTTCTCTTGACAAATCCATACAATCAAGAAAATTTGACAAGATTTATAATTGTTTTTGGGAACCTACAATGGAAGGCTCACAAGAGAATCAAGGTAGAGCCAACAATGTGCTCCACCCTAGTGCAACTAGTGCACCTCCCAAAACTTTTCAAAATCCCATCCAACTAGATCTTAATCAAAATGCTCCCATGAAGGTCATTTCACCTACAATATTACCAACTTTCAAGGGAATTACATCCGAAGATCCTGATATGTTTTTGTTTGAGTTTAAAATTGTATGTCAAGCTCATGATTACACTAATGACAATCAAAAGCTCAAACTATTTCCTTCCACTCTTAAAGAGTTAGCTCTACGATGGTTTATCACCTTAGCACCTGACTCAATTAGAACTTGGGATGAGATGGAAAACATATTCTTGGAGAGATACCAAGAATATTGTCAAGTCAAGAATCAAAATGATGAAATTCTTACAATGAAACAAGAGGAAAATGAAATCTTAGAAGATTATATAGACAAATTTTCTTTTGTTCATAAGAGATGTGGAAGTGTTGAACCTGAAATTTGCAAAGTCATATTCTTAAGGGGACTACAAGATGAATCTAGGGATGCATTGGATATCTTGGGAAGAGGAGATACAAATGCACTTAAATTTCAAGAAATTATTAAACTCTGTAAAAATTACTCTCATTCAAGGCATAGAAAACACAGAATTGGTAATGAAAAACATGATTTGAAAGAATGCATGAAAGAGGCTGATATTTTAGTACATGATAGAACATTAGATGAAAAAAATGAATCTACTAAATCTTCAGCCATCTATTGTTCAGAATGTAAAAAGCAACACTCTCTTCATGATTGTCCTTTGAACAAAATATTTATACCTGCTACATGTAGCATTTGTCAATTAGGACACCCCACAGATCAGTGTAGTTTATTTCCAGAACTTAAAAGTGTCTTTGAAAAATAGTCTCAACCTATGAAAAAATCAATTTTGTAGGACAAGGACAAGGGAATAATTTTCATAAATTTCCATATCAGAATGCTTCTCAATTTCCTGCACATTGGGGAAATAATCCTTGGTATATGCCATGGTCTACTTCAGGTCCACTTCAACAATGTTGGAGTCAACCACCATGGGCATACTCCCAAGCATGGTCTCAACATGGATGGATGCAACAACAATGGAATCAACAACATCCACCATGGTTGCAACCAAAATTACAAGGATATCAATGGGTACAACATCAAAATCTGTACAAAGGGCAACAACATTGTCAAAAACAAAAATCAAATTTGTTGCCTAATTATATCCATAATTTCTATCATGGACAACAACAACAAAAATTAAAACAACCTCTATTTTCAACTCAACCTATGGTCAATCCAAATCATGTTAAACAGGTAACCCCTATCTCTATGGTTGAATCAAAAAATACAACCCTAATAAATGTTAGTGACTATGTTAAAACTCAATTGTGTTCAAGTGAACCACATCTTGAACCTATTCCACTTATCAGTGTAGAAAGTGAAGTTAAAAAGAATGAACATGAAAACAAATCCACACTAAAACAACATCAAGAAGAACAAGATACCTCATCAAATAAAGTATCATATTTTGAACAATCCGAGATATCAAAAATAACATCTTCACAATCAGATTTGATAAAGGAATTAGAACATTTAACTCAATACAATCCCTTTACCTCAAGTTGTACCAATCATTAATAGGATTGTTCAAGAAATGTGTTTTAGCAAACCAAGAAAAAAGAAGAAAGTATATCCTAAAACCATACAAAAAGGTGGAAAATTAGTTAACTTGCTTTCATGTAAACTTATTACACCTAAGTATGATTGTACAGAAAGCCCATAGTTTCTTAGAACACATAAGGAAAATGAAAATAATACTTTAGTTTTGGCCTCCATTGTTGTAAATAAAAATTTTTCTCCAAGAACCAATTCAAATCAGCCTGGTACAAAACAAACTAAAATACAACCAAAACAACCTTTGAACAACAATAGTTGGTTGACTAAAAACCAGGGAGCAAATTTGTTTGATATATTGGTGCAACATCCTAATGCTTTACTAACATTTTATGCATATTTAGCAGTTGGCATTGAGTTGTTGCAGGTACAAAAAACAAATTTTGTAGTTGAATGCATTTGATGAACTTTGGTTGGAAGCACTTCACCAAATAGAGTTCACTCAACAAAAATGGAAAATGTGGCATGATGATCACATTAAGAGCAGCAAGGATGAACCAGGGAGTTTGAGAATGAAGTTGTTCAACTTTCTTTAGTTGATGATTTAAGGAGGATATTAGTGGTGAATGGACATCTTTTACAAATGTACCATAAACCACTAACAAAGGTGGAATTTGCTCAGTATTTCACACGTTACATTTGATAGAAGAGGCTTATTCTTCTGATGAAGATTCCAAATGATCATATCTTTGAATCTTAAAAGAAAAAAAAAAAATCATAAAAAGTAGAAAACAAAAAGATGAATAAATTCTGATTATGAATTCCTTCATGGGCATGATTTCAGGGAAATCATGAAATCCTTCATGGGCATAATCAGAATCAAGAAAAAAGAGAGAGAAAAGGAGAGAAAAAAAAGGAAACCAAGAAAAAAAAAGAGAGAAAAATGAATAGCTCAGCAGTGAAAACCTTTTTCTAAGGCACTACTGAGTTGGTATGCATGAAAACCAGTTTTCTGGCATGCATAACCTTGAAATTTCTGAGTCACCATTGTACAAATTCACCAACTACACTTGTTTTTGAAGTGTTGCAGAAGCCTCAAAGAATATCAACAAGCAATCATCTTTCAAAACTTGCATTAACTTGTTTTAACCAGGTATATATGTTTCTTGCACTTTTCTCATTGTAAATATTTGATATATAGTATATGACAATTAACCATTAGTATAAAAGTGTTCATAAGAGTTGGCATAAACAAAACATGCTTGGAGAAAGAGAAAAATGTTGGTTTCTCTATGTCTTCAAATGACCGTTATATCTTCAATAACCATGGTATTCTTAATGAATTTTTTAATGAAGTTTCTTAATAAGTTTATCTTCAATGAGTTATCTTAATTAAATGCCCAATTAGTCTTCAAATGAAACATAATCTTTAGAATGAAGATTTAACAGACTGTTTCCACGTAGCATCCAAGGAGGGAAAAAATACATAGTCAAAAATTTTTTACTCCATGTGATCATTGACACATGTCACTAGCTTCAATGGACGACTAAAAATAGTAAAGAAAATTTGATGGCAAGGATGTCCAATGATTGATGGCCAGTGTTCAGACAAAATAAGGAAGTGTGCCATATTTTCTTTAAGACATATTTGCTAATGATTACAAGGAAAGTAAAAAATTAAAAGTTATTTCAAGAAGACAAGAGCAAACCCTATAATTCTATAGAAACCAAAATCATGACCTAGCAGAGAAGAGAGCAGTTTCTCAAATCAAAGAGAAATGAAGTGAAAATGAAAAAGGGCCAACTACAAGAACCCTAGAATAACGTAACCACATGGGTTACCAGATTTTTCAACCTATGAAGGGTAGTATGTAATTTTGTCAGGGCATCATTTCAAAATTTTAAACCACCTCAAGCATGGTAGGCAACAACCTAAATTTAGAGTGAATTTTCCAGACACCTGCATCGAGAACTACAGAGCATGGCAAAACATTATCAAGAGAAAAAGAGCCCTCATCATCATGGTCTTATTAAACTGTGTGCCAACATCATTTTAGGGGAAACCCTAGAAGCTTTAATAGGTTTTATTCTACCCACTAATGTAGTTTTGAAGAAGAAGATGAAGAGAAGAGGATAATGTTTATAAAAATATGCTACAGGAAGAAGAAAAGGCTAAAAAAAATGCTATTGAAGAAGGAAACACACCAAAAAAGCAACAAAGCATTTTTCTCTAGAACCATCAACCTCACAACTAAGAAGAGAAGGGCTAAACCGACAAGAAAAATAAAATAGAAGAGGGTTCATTTTTCTAAAGATGTTATTTATCTCGAATAGGAGAGTGAAGTTCCAATGAAGAGCCCAAGCTATCCCTACACCTTTACCACAAGAAAACAGGGCAAGAAGAGAAAATATACATTAAGGACTAGGAGGTCTCAAGACTCCAACAAAAGAGATAAAAGAACAAATGATTGAAGAGAAGACCAGAAGATAGCCCGATGTCATAGAAGTGCAACAAGCCACGAGAATTTGGATGTAATCATAGATAATTTCATGGAACCTCTACAGGAGTAGGGGAAGAGAGGATGAGATCATTGTTGAGCAAAAACTAGTTGATTTGTCAGTATTAGGTTCGAGTCAAAGAAGAAGAGGAGGTGGGCATCACAAAAAAAAATTGAGAGCAACCAAGAGTGTTATAAAAATACAAATGAGATGGATTGAGGAAAGAAAATATGTTATTGAAAAACATGAAAAGAAAATTAGAGAATTATAGCAGAAAGTGGAGAAACTAAAAAACAGAGTGTCACAAGTTGAAGAACAATCAACTACATCGGATAAAGAGGAGGATTTGGTTCATTACTACTTGGATTATCTAGGGAAGATGAAGACAAGTGCTCATTCTAAGTAGTGCCCTCCACTTTGAAGATGCCCTTCCATTCGAGGCATTGCCTTCTCAATCCAAGAAATACCTTTATGCAACATTATTGGGTAGGTCTCAATTCAGGCCTCCAACCATCATTACTCTAGTTCCCTCCTATTTTGAAGAGGATTCCCAACCAGATGATCAGTTTGAATAATGACTCAGAAACCTTCATGAGAAATTACACAGACACTAAATTGTTCTATGAAACATGGAATATGAGTATGGACATTTGTGACTCCATAGCCCACCGCAATGCATGAGGGCATGCATTAATATAAGTTGGGGGAATGATGAGGCCTGGATAAGCCTCATTTATAGCATTTTTTAAATAGTTAAAACTACCTAAAACTCTTGTGAATTATCTTATATGCTAGTTAAGTTGATTTAATATGTTATGTATTAACTGTTTGCATGATTGAAGTGTTAAGGACATTATATTCTAATTTTTAATAGTTCTTGTATAGTTTTATGTTATCTTGTCATGCTTAGGTTGACAAACACTTCAGTAGTCTTATTTTGATGATCATTAAGCATTAGTTTCTCTAAATTCAGCAAATAGTACAAAGACTTATTACTGTGCAGCAAAAAACTAGTTTTTCCATATAAATTCACAACGCCAATGAATGGCAAGGCATGGAATTCACATCCAAGGAAGAATGAAGACTATTGCAATCTGATCCTAAGGGCTAATCCACCTGAGAAATGCAGCCAAAACCATTTGGAGTCAACACATTTGGTCATTTTAAATATCTTAAATGAACAATTCTTAATGAACAAATGTCTTAATGAACAATATCTTGAATGAAACAATGTCTTCAATGAACAATAAAATAGTATCTTAATGAACTTAATGAGAATTAGTATCTTCAATGAGGATCTTAATGAGAATTGAGTATCTTAATGAGCCACTTATCTTGAATGAAAACAGAATGTACTTTTTGACTTGTTGACTAAATTTTGGCAATGGAAAAGGGATAAGAAGGTTGATAAAGTTAAGGGAAAATATCTCCCATCTAACTTTGCCATCCTTGCCATCCAAAGCCACCATTTATGGAAAAGATCAAATTGATCCTCTTCTAGGATAAACCCAGAAATTTAAGATATCAGAACAACATATTTTTATTTGTAATTAGATTTTAGGCATCTATAAAAGATAGCTCCCATCAGGTTGAGCTTATATTAGATTAGATAGAGGAGATAGAAAATAAATAAGAGATAATAGAATAGTGATTTAGACTAATAGATTTCAAGAATTGTAATTATGTTTGAAGCAATAAAAGTGCAGTTTCATTCCATTTATTTTGTTATGTCTGAGTGTGAGTAAGACTTAAAGAAGAATTCAAACCTTCTTCTAAGAAAGGAGGTTGGCCACTTCCAGACCTAGGAGGAGGACGAAAGGTTTTATTCTAATTTTGCTATAGAGAATAAGTTGTGAACTTGTCATTTTCATTCTTTTGCACAACTAACATTCCTAGTTGTTTAATTCTTGTTCATAATGTTTTTGTGATATGATTAGTGGTAGATCTGGTTATTCTTTTCATTCCCAACAACTTTCCAATTCACTACAAATTTCCATTTCCAAGCAATTTACAAGTTTTCTGTAATTTCCCTACATTCTTGTTTTTGTTGTCAAAACCCTACATAGAAGATTGACGACCTTCTGTTATAGAGCATTGACAGGATCTAGTTTTTATGCTTCATTTCAATTATTGCAAGATTAAATAGACTTTCAATTCTGCAACTATAACTAGAGTTTCAATTCTGCAATTTAATTAGATTTCATTCTTGCAACTGTAACTAGGGTTTCATTTATGCAATTAGCAATTAGTTTTCATTCTTGCAAATAGATTAAAGTTCAATTTATGCAATTTAGGGGTAGAAGTGACACAAAACCCCCACACAATCAATTCCACCAATAAGACTTACTGCTTCCAAATGAACTGAACTACAACCCTGCTTGAACTTTCTCTCGTAAATAGCCTTGGACACCACCCCGGATTGATAAAATCATTGAGAATTAATGATGTGCTTAACGATAGCCCATCACTTACCACTAGCCTCTCCTTAGAGGAACACACCTCGTTCACATCTTTCCTTAAATAATATATTAGAGTTTTTTCCTGGTCCTACATGGACATGCTTAGACTCGATCCCACATTAGTAGTTCACAACCTCACTCTTGATGGGGATGCCAAACCCGTTAAGCAAAAATTGTGATGCATGCATCCTACCATCACTTTAATGGTAAAATCAGAGCTCCAAAAGCTCCTTGATGTAGGGTTCATACAACCCATTGATTACCTAGAGTGGGTGTCCAACATGGTCCCGATACCCAAGCCTTTCGGTGAAGTTCGTGTTTGCACTGATTTTAGAGATTTGAACAAAGCTTATCCCAAGGATAACTTTCCCCTCCCAAACATCAATTCACTAGTCAATTCCATCATAGGCCATAAAATGATATCCCTCATGGATGGCTTTTTCAGTTACAATCAAATCAAGATCAATCCAACCGATCAACACAAGATATCTTTCACAACCCCCTAGGGGACCTTCTATTATAAGGTCATGTCCTTTAACCTTAAGAACGTTGGGGCAACTTATCAACGTGCCATGACTTACATTTTCCATGACTACATGCACAAAATCATGGAGGACTACATCGATGACCTCATAGCTAAATCAAAGGAATGCTCGCAACACCTTACCAATCTTCGTAAGATCTTCGATCACCTTCTTGAACACAATGTGCATCTCAACCCAAAGAAGTGTGTCTTCGGTATCACTTCGGGTAAGATCTTGGGGTTCATTGTCTCCCAAAAAGGCATTGAAGTAGACCCCAACAAAGTCAAAGCCATCATCGAGATGCCTCCACCCACAAATATCAAACAACTACATAGTTTACAAGGCAAAATTCAATCCATTCATCATTTCATTGCCCAATTATCTGATAAATGTAAACCATTTAACCACCTTCTACAAAAAGGGGTTACCTTCAAATGGGATACCAACTATCAGCAAGCCTTTGAATCCATCAAAGCCTACCTCACATCATCACCAGTTCTATCTCTACCACATCCACAATTGCCATTCCTCCTATACATTTATGCTACAGATTTTGTGATTGGAATGTTACTAGCTCAGAAGAACACCCTCAATCATGAACAAGCCATCTATTATATCAGTCATACACTGGTCAGCTACAAAACATGATACACCTACATGGAGAAGCTATGCCTCACTATAGTCTTTGCTACACAAAAACTATGACATTACATGCTTAACCATACCACATTTGTCATTGCTCACGATAATCCATTACGCTATATGATGAACAAGAGTTACCATAACTCTCGCACCACTAAGTGGATTATGCTTCTTACCAAATTTGACCTTGAATTCATTTCCTAGAAGTCCATCAAGGGATAGGTCATCACAGACCAACTAGTTGAGGCTCCATTGCCTGACAACCATCCCCTCCTCATTCAGCTTCTTGATGATTCCATCTTTCATATCACTAAAGCTAAGGAATATGTCGAACCTGATGTACCAACTGATCTAACACTCTTCTTCGATGGCTCCCATTGCACTCATACTGGGGGTGTTGGAATCATATTTTTCACACCTGATGGAGAACCTCTCCTATTTTATTTCAAATTAGGGTTTCCTTGCACAAATAACAACACCAAATATGAAGCCCTAATTCTTGGTTTGAAATAGGCACTCTCTATGCACATTAGATGCCTTCAAATCATTGGTGACTCCCTTCTCATGGTAAATCAAGTCAAGGAGATCTATCAATTTATTGCCCAGTACTCTAGCAATATAAACAACTCGCTCAACAACTACTCACCCAACTTGAGTGGTATGACATCGAGGTCGCTCCTCGCTTGTCCAACCATTTTTCCAACACAATGGCTTCCTTGGGGTCTTTAATACCATAAAACCCCCTCTCTAACATGACACATGTGTCCATTCATACCTTGACATGATCCACTATTGCACCTCCATCCTCCATCGATGATGATGGCATTCATGTCATCCACACTGAACTGCATGATCCTTGGTTTTCTTAGATTAAGGATTATATCAAACTAGGCTTCCTACCTTGTGACCTACCACATGCTCACCATCGAGCATTCAAACAAAAGGTAATATATTACACACTATTGGGGGACATCCTTTACCACCACAGTCATGATGGCATCCTTTTACATTACCTAGAACCACATGAGGCTCAATGAGTAGTTCAAGAGACCCATGATGGAACTTGTGGTGGCCACTTCAGTGGCATGGCCATCACCAAACACATTTTATGCATGGGCTACTATTGGCCCAAAATGGAGCATGATTACTGTGAATACATCAAATGGTGCATCAAATGTCAACAACATGCTAACCTCACACACTTACCTTCATAAGCACTCCAACCCATCCAATCCATGTGGCCCTTCTCACAATGGGGCCTAGACCTTATTGGTCAAATCTCACCTACTTCCTCGAGCAATCATAAGTTTATCATCACTACCATTAAATATTTTACAAAGTGGGTCGAAGCTATCCCACTTGTTCAAACAATGGGAGCCAAAATCATGGCATTCATCACTGACCATATCATTTATCACTTTGGAATTCCCTCACAAATCATCTCTGACAATGGTACCCCTTTCAAAAACAAAACTGTTCATGCACTATGCACCAAATTTAACATTCACCATAGCTTCTCTACCCCATACTACCCATAGGGTAATGGCCAGGCTGAAGCTACTAACAAAACCATCTACGCTATCCTTCAAAAAATAGTCATAGAATCTCATCATGATTGGCATACTCAAATTCCATTAGCCTTGTGGGCCTACCACACAAGCATCCATACTCCTACTAGGGCAACACCCTTTTCTTTGGTTTATGGCATTGAAGCCATTATACCCCTAGAACTCAAGATACCTTCTCTTCGCATCTCTATGAAGGACTTCATTGATGATGACACCACTCATCAAGCTAGGTTAGACCAATTAACGCTCTTAGATGAGCATCACATCCATGCCATAGAGCACACACATGTTTATCAAGACCATCTTCATCATGCCTATGACAATAAGGTACACCAACACAAATTTTAGATCGATGACCTGGTTCTCAAAGAGAACCAATAAATCACTAGTCAACCCCATCAATAATGAGATAAATTCATCCTAAATTGGTTGGGTCCTTACATTATCACACACAAATTTGGTTCTAGTACCTATCAATTGGTCAACCTCGAAGGACTTGCAGAGCCCGAACCTATTAACATTATTCACCTTTGCACATTCAATGCCTAGCTAGCCTAGGTACACATCACCAGTGGTTGCACATACTATCATCATTATGTTGTATATATCACCTCACTCACACATTCACACCCCACATTGCACTACACACACACTTTGCACTTTCTATTACATGACAGAAATACTTTTCTTTATATGTCATTTTTATGCTTTTGGTATCTTTTGTCTTGTAGGTTCATGATCCTCAACCATGACACCTTCGTAGAGACACATTGCTTTAGATCTATGCTTTCAGCATTCCACCACTCCATCATGCAGGACCTTTCGACACTCCCTCTAGTACCGATCACCCCAATCGATCTTGCAATGCCACCTAGCCCTATCCATGTTCATCAGTCATCCATTTCATCACATTCAGCTCATGAGACATCACCTCGACCTCACTCACTAGACCCTAGGGATTCCTCCTATTCTCCTCACTCTAGATGATAGTCATATTTCCCTCTCCTCCTTTGTGGATAAGGAGGAACATTCCCACCCACCATACCCTCATGCATGGGGCTCATCCCCTCCTCCATTAGTTGATGAGTGAGATCCTTATCTACCAACCTCTTCAGCTCGATGACCTCCACTTCGCTATTTTCCTCCTAACAAGGGAAATTCACCTACTCGCTTACAGTCCTCAGGATTACCTCCACCCCTACCGAGTGGGATGTCACCTTATGACCAATCCCTTCGCCAACATATTTCCCAGGTTGGCCCTTCACGTGCTCACCCATCTCGGCCACGTCACTCCATACAACCATCCCATGCACCACCCATTCTCTAGACACCCCCATCCCCATTTTGTGGTATTCCACTTTAGCCTACTCCACCACCAACTCACCAATTCCAATCTCCTCCTCCTTCCCCTCGTTCATTCTCATATCCATGCTCATATCCCAACCCCATTATTACACTAGAATCTCACTCCCCACCTACCTCGATTCCATCACCCCCACATCTTGATATCCAATAGATTCTCTCCCACCTCGACAACCTCGAGTTACACTTGAGTCATTATCAATGTCATTCCCCTCCATGCCATTCTACCATGACCCATGTTCCCTCACCTTCTTCCATTCCTATGCCTCACTCCCACACACATCCCCCACCAGATTCTAGGGCCACGGTCCAACCACTCAGGCCTACCCCACATCCTTTGCACTCATCACCACTCGAGCCATACATTTATCCCACACCTATACTTTCAGAGCCACTCTCTCACATATTTCACCAACTGATGCATGCAAAACTCCTCGAGTTACCAAAAATCCATCCCATTGACCCCCTTCACCCCAAGCCAAGGAATTACAAGGAAAACCAATTCTGCATTTACCATCGACAATTGAGGCATGACATTGACCACTACCACACTTTTGAAAGCCTCATCAACAACATGGTAGATGGCACACTTCCTCCATGATCCACACACACCACACCTCCTAGAGTTTTGAGCACTGCACCTCCTCCCATTCCTCACCCCATGCCTTCACGTGAGTCCTTCACATCGATACCCCATTATTTCTAGTAGTTATCCAACTACACAAATTACCAGAATCCTGGTCGTATCACCATGTCACCTAGTCATTCATGACCTGATCTTCACCATTTCACATGCTCTTAGATTACCTTCCTATTTCTCTATTTCTCTTCTTTCTCTCCTTCTTCTTGTTATCCTACATTATTGTATGGTCACGCTTCGAGTGGCTACATACCTATGCTAGACTTCATTTCTTTCTCTTCTTTCCTCCTTCTTCTTGTTATCCTGCATTATTGTATGGTCACGCTTCGAGCGGCTACATACCTATGCTAATTCTATTTTCTTCTTCTTCTTCTTCTCTTCCTCCTTTCTTTGTTTCCTTCAGTTCTCTCTGTTGCTCTTCCCTCATTTTCACTTTCTCCACCATCTCTCTTAGCTTCCCACTTCCCTCATTCTTGTTGATTGCATATATTTTCTTAGTTGCATTCCTCCCTCACATTTGTTACACCACCCACATGTTGGGGCAACCATTACCACTACTCCCTCTTCTCATCATCTCTTCCCACATCTATTTCTTTTGAAATAGCCTCCACTCTCATCTCGTTGAGTTTCACAGATTTCCTCTTGTAGATATTTTCCTTGCATGCTATATCTCTCATATTGCATCCATTGCATATACACATCACTCCTCTTTTTACATCTTTATTCATGCTTGTACATTCTCCCTATAGAAATGCACTCATGATAGGATTAAAAATATGCACTTGTTAGCATCACCACTTGGTTGTCCACTCCTCTTCTAGGATTATGGATTATATAGTGATTAGCATGATTTTGATCACTCACCAGTTAAGTCAATCAAATATCACCTCTAGTTGACAAGTTCTTATGCTTCTTACAACTTTCTTTGGTTGGTTCAACTTCTTTTAGGGACCACTCACACATGTCATATTTTTAAGCAAGTTTTGAGTCTAGGGAAGACAACACCTTGCATAGATATCACCATCTAGCGAATGGTTTCCCTTGCTCATCCTATCATTTGCATGATCAAAATATGACTTGGGGATAAACAAAGGGACAAGCATAAGAAAAAATCAGAAAATGGGTAGAAAATAAAAGACAACACCCACATTCCAAAAAAAAGAAGAAAAGAAATGAAAAAGAGTACCACAACAAGAGAATCAAAAGAACGAGGGGTAGAAAACAAAAGAAAAATCCTCCAAGAGCACTACTATTATGCTTGGTCTCCTTTGGTCCTTCGGTTTAAAATAACATCACGGGATGATTTCCATCGCCAGCAATAGGCTCTAAGCGCCTGCCTGCCAGTGGAATAGTCTTACAAGTGGTGACACATCTATCACATTAGCGACCTTATTTTGTATAGATCACTGTATGCTTGTGGATGAGCTAGCTATTTTGGCTATGTTTGCAATGGGTTAGTCCTACCTCCCTCAAAATGGACAAATGAACATCACTCTTCGCACACACTGGTCCCTGATAGACTTTGATCCAGTCAGATTAGTTATGAGTTGTAGTCAAACCTTGTTCAGTTTCTCATGAGGTTTGATTGCTATAACTATGATAGTCAAGATTATTGCATAATCCCATATACCATCCTACATCCCTAAGATAATGAAATGGATCACATTGCCACCGGTTCTATTACGATACAAGTGCTTCCTATACGCATTTCATCATTCACATACATGCATCATTGCATCTATTTTACATTCATGCATTTACATTACATCATTCCACATTACATCTAATCTAAAGTGATATCATTCTCCTACATTTTACCATAGGCATACATATACATTCATCATACATTCACCTACCAATATTCTACATTAACACATACACGTAATGAGAAATCACACATTCATTCACATCAAATCATGACACATGAATATAAAGTTGCAACAAAAGCATGTATATATATATTACGATCAAAACTACCCTCAGGCTACAAAAATGGAGTCCATCCATCATACATCTCAGCCCTGCTGCTCGCTAGGAGTCTCACCGCTCCCCTCTTGAGCCACTATCACCTGCTCCACCCCGTGCACCTCCGCTGCCCCACTCGACTCTGGAACTACCTCCACCACCTGTGCTACCATAGACATCGCTATCCTATCCACATCTGGGGTAGCTCCCACTACCTGAGACACCTCTAGTACTACCATCCTCAGCTCCCTTGGCACTATCGATGGAGCACTCCATCGACTCTACTATGAATGTATCTATGTCCATGATCATGATCTCGATCTTGACCGTGACCCACCATAATCTAGAATTGCATGCCCAAAAAAATCAAGGTAACCTCACACTGCATCCTCATTGACCCCTCCTCTCTATACAACCTCGACACATCCTTATTTTCTCATCATAAATGATCCACCTCCACCCTCAAAGCAGCCATCTCCATCATGACCTACTTTACTACCCCTACATGATCGACCTCCTCCTATGCCTACCACTACCTCTCTATCTTAGCATGTAGCTCTACCACCTCTACCTCATGCGCTACTCAAACTACATCCATCTCACCCTACACCTATTGCACCATAGGTATATCTACCCTCAATCTCTCCTCAGCCACCATCATCTCTACAACCCAATGATGTAGATCCTCCACAATCTCAACATACCTCCCCTACTCCACCTCAAGCTATCCTCATAGCTCCTCACACCTCTCCTCTAACCCTCATCATTCCTCCCTCCATTTCCCCATATCTAGGGCCCAATCTACCTCACTCTCATGTAATCTCCCCTCCAGATCTTGTACCCTCTCCCTCAGTATCACCAACTCCTCCTGAGCATCCATCCTCTCTTGTACGTCAAATGGTATGTCCACCATATCTCTAACATCATCCTCCTCCATCATCACCATATCTCCCTGAGGAGATCCTCCTAATACATCGACCACCATACCACCTCCCTCCTCCTCCATAGGCACTATATCATCTAAGGGTTGGCCTCCACCACTGGCCTATCGATCTGGTGATCTCACTACAGGAATCCCAGACCCATCATCTTGACGTCACCTCTACCATTTAAGAGGCTCCTCTATCTCATCCTCAAATCCTACCTCTTACATAGGTCCTCCTCCCCCTGATGCCTATCCTCCTACTATAGGTAATCCTACCACTAGCTGCACCTAACCATCAATCACTCCAACTCCTAGCTCCCACCTCTGTGTGGCCCACCATGCATCATACTCAGGAGTCATCCCTACATCATCCACATCCAGAATCACCATCGATGGATCCCTCTCACCACCCAAGGGAGGCACTACAAGTCGCATCCCTACATCACCCTACCTCCTCCATATCACAACAAGTGCACCTGGTCTCCCCTACAATATTAACTATCACATGATCCTACTAAAGGGAAATAACTCTACTTTCACATGTATACCACCCTACCACCCATCGCTCTTAGTGAATCACTCCCAACTACTCAACGTCATTCTCCCACACTACCCCACCCCTCTAGGGCCTCCACTAAATGTGCTTAGGCTCCAAATTGCCTAAATATCTCCTCCAAAACAAGTAATCACCCTCATGTCCCATCTTCATACCCCCTTTTCCATATCCATACACCATCTCAAGGTGTAAGGTACAAAGTCATCCATCAACTCATGAGCACCATATGGCAATAACGATGACCACTCTACTGTTATATGCACCCATACCCAAACCTGTAGTAATGGTTTCCAACTCAAGTTAGTCTACATTTCTCACACTACATCTTGCAACTTCTTGTATACCTATGACAACAACACAAGTACCCATGTGAACACTACCTCATGCTTTACCATCTCATATACTACATCCATCATATTCTAGGAAAACTTCACTCCTAAGGTATCTAGTAGAGAATATGTCAATATCATCAACATCGTTGCACAATGACTATCAAATATCTTCTTGTACCAATAGTACTCGTAGTCTACTCATTTATCAAATTGTACCTCTCTCTAGTTTGCACCAAATGTGCACTGCAATACCTCCTTTTGCATACCATATACTACTACTCTCATTGAAACATCCTCTATCGATAGTTTATATATCTGTATATGTCCTCCAATGTAAAGGTCATATCACTAGTAGGAAAGTGAAATGTGTTTCTATCTAGATCCCACCTCTCACACAATGTTGATATGTATATCCTATTGGTATGGATGATCAAAACATCCCATAATACCTTTATCCACACCCTATCCATCCACTCTACATCCTCCTTATCACATGCCAACCCAGGACAACTCTCAACAAGCGCACGCGATGCCATGACTCAATATTCTTCATCTATTTTATTAAAAAATATCACACAACCTTTTATCAGTTTCACATGCATATTAAATTCATTTACCTTATCTCATATAGAAATTCATTGCATACACACTTCACAAAACACCTCTCATGCATCACACATATTCCAAAAAAACCTAGTTCGCATGTTGCCATGCGAACCAGGTTCACATGCCACCATGTGAACTCTACAAAACTAACATTTTTAGGCACCCATTAGGCCCCTTCATGGCAAAAATTTTGTTTGCACTCCAAAACAACACTTTTAGGACACACAAATCAACATGCACTCCACCCACATGCATTCAAGCACACAATAAAATAGCAAGAAAATTATATTTCTAGACACCCATTTCACCTTTTCATAGTGAAACTTCAAACATATTTGGAGAACAATACACTATTCACAACTCATGATAAAAGTCAAACCTCACACACATACATATCATGGAACACAATTCTAAGATTTACCAACACATCATGAAATGAAAAAAATTACATTTATGGACACCCATTTTGCCCTTTCATGATGAAATTTCAAACACATTTTAAAAAAAGTATATCATTCATGCAAATCAATTAAAGTCAACCTTTCACACACAACATGCGCCATGCAGTCAAACAATTTAAAATACTGGTCCAAACAAAAAATGGTCAACACTTCTGGATACCCATTTGGCCACTTTGACACTTTGTGCACAAATTTCAATCATTCATCACATGCAAACATCCATACACACTCAAAACCCATTACCATACTTTTCAAACATTCATGCAATTCAAAATCAAAACTAGTTTGAGTCTCGAGTACTTACCGATGGGGTCCTATATTGACCACTCGAGCTCGCATGTCCTCTCACCATCTCTGCACTCACTCAAGATTTTGCAAGTGCTTCACTTATCCAACTCTCACTCAATCCTCTCCTCACAACTCTTCACAACACAAATGACTCTCACACGAGTGAGAAGGGGCTTTATACTCCCAAAAGCCCTAGTTTGCATACCGCCATGCAAACTCTAGTCCATTAGTTCACATTCCATACCGCCATGCAAACTCTAGTTCACATGCCACCATGCGAACCTGGTTCGCATGGTGCTATGCAAACCAAACTTCATGACACAACTTTCACTTTTTCTTCACTCCTATAACTTCTTCTTCCTTTCCCACCACTATCTATCCCAAATTTTCTACCTCTTGTCACCATTTTCTTCTATCAATCGACTCATCACCACATCATCACATTTCATCTGCATCATTGTTGATTCCTCACTTGAGGGGGTATTCATACACAAATCCGCTTTGCATGCGATCAAACAATCAGTAACATTGTAAAAGGCTAACACCTAATGTTGTAATGGTTGTAAATCATATAAAAATGAGCATTCATACACAAATTGACAAGAAATAACACATAACAAGAAATGTATCTTCCATTAATTTGAATCAATCCATGTTACAAATCCATCCCTCTTAGGGATACCCATTCGATACAACAATTACAGTAAGAAAATCCCTCGCAAGGGTAGGTGTCTTTCAATGCCTTCTACGATGACACGAACTGCTCCAAGGTGTCGATGACCTTCTTCTCCACGATTAGAGGCATTTGTTGCCTTGCATGTCAAAACCCTATTAGTCCTGCATGCAATAAACAACAAGAAGCATATCAGTAATAAAGGAGGCCTCTCTTGATGAGGCTTTTAGAGGAAGATTGTACAAAAGATGTCATAGCAACATGAAATCAAGAAAGTGCAAGAAACATGTTAAACTACATTAAACATGATAATTCTACCATTAAGACTGTAAAGGAAACATCAATTAATCTATCTAATGCCCTAATTATGAATTTGAAAGCATGAAAGCATAGAAAAGACCATTAGTATCTTGATTGCAAGAATGAAAGAAAAGTGACTAAAAACCCTAATTCTATCGGTCAAAGTCTCTATTAAAGCAAATAAACATGAACTATGCTTAATCTAATGGAATTGAAAATATCCTACGACTAGAAAATAAGGAAATCAGAGATAATACCCTGACCACGGCTCTGTCATGCGGTGAGCACTATTAGTCATGGCTGACAGCCATGATTGAGCTTGAAATATGTTTACCCTCCAATTCAAGGGTTGAATCTCTAAATCTCCCTACCAAATTGATGGTCAAGGGTCGCCTCTATGTCCTCTGACTAGTTTGGTGGTTGGATTGTTCAGATTGCATGTGAAGTTGGTGTAATTGAGTTTCTTGGCTCTCCTAGCCTCCTAGGACCTCCATGGCTTGAATTGCCATTTTGATCTCTCAATGCTTATGACCAAGCTTTATCTCAATGCAAATAGGTGAGTAATGAACTCGATAGGGCTTCACCGCTCGAATTCTCCTATGCATCTCTCTTATTTCCCATTTTGGATGGGGGTCTTATAGCACCTAGGAGGGCTATGTCTTAGCTTCTTGAGGAAGCCAAGATCAAGAATGGACAGCTAGAGCAATTGGAGGGAAACTTCTAGATCTTTCCACCCCTAAACCACTCAGATCTACAACCAATTGGCCATTGCAACCGATTTTGGATCGGCCAAGGTCCAACTGATTTTGATTGCTAGCCATGGCTCTGAGGCGTGGTCAACACTGCTAACCATGGGTGTCAATCATGGCTAACATTGATTAGGCCAAACTGCCTAAATGAGTGGTTAGAACCATTGCTATACCTTGGTATTTGTCCAAGGTCTTCCATATGGTCTTCTAGCATGTCCCATATGAGTAGTCGCCTCGACATGACATATTTTAGGTGTCTACAGATGCCCCTTTTGAGATGCGTTGTGAGATCGAACAATGTTGAGAAAAAATAGACCTCCTAAAATGATGTCGTAGGTTGGATGATGATCATTAGTCTGATCAACATTAGATGCTCAAGGTCCAGAAAAAGGATGCACATCCTAGAATCATTGCTTCCAACTAGATGGAAGGCTTAAATTTGCAAAGCTTTGGCAAGCTCCAGTGGTGATCGGGTAGCTTCAGTGCTACTATAGGATTTTGCGCCATATAGATCCGAAAGGAGGAGAGCTACTAACTAAACTATCATATTTGCTTTTTGCCCTAGCAGAAGGGTAAGCTTATGATAGTCGTTGGCAATGATTCATAAGACGAACGCAATTTTGACAAGATCAAGGGATCTACGATCAAGGGATCTTCTATTGACTTTGATTATGATTATGATATTATGACTACCCCCTCAAGCGATGAGTCAATGAGGGTAATGACAATTGAACGAAGCGACAAGTCGCTTGACCACTATGAATGACTTTGAACAAATTAAGATTTAGCATTTGATAATTGATTAGGCCTAATCAGCTATGATTGCAACTATTAAGAGTAATTGTACATCTCTATCCCATGGAGCGGTCCAACCTCAATGGCCTTCTTAGGGAATCAAGATGATAGCAATTCCAATTAGGCATGTGTTGAATCATATTGTTCGATGATCTGCTAAAAATGTCATAGAAGAATTGACATGAATACCTCATTCCCATGGAGCAGTTCGATCGTCTGGGCCTTCTTAAGGATTGAAGTGAAGCATAACAATTCCACGATGATTAATTTACCCCAAATGTCCTTATGGTAATTTACTCATCTTGTTGGATTGCATGGAGCACAAGTCGCTACAACCACCAAGTGTATAGGGTAAATTACTAGATACAAGGCGCATTTGGTTTTTGATTTATCTAATTTTTTTTGTTATTTTTAATATTTTTGACAATTCTGGTCAGGTGGGTATTTTTAATTTGACATTTTACAACTCCTCACGATGGGATTTTTGAGCATTTATTATAGGTTTCTAGCCATGTTTGTCAACAACAACTAGATTTTCAAAATTTTCTTAGCCACGGTTGACATCCACGATCGACAAACCCTAGTTCTGCGCCCATGGGTGTCAACCATGATCAGGAAAAAAATAGGAAATATTTAAAAAATTTGTTATCATTTTTGATGTCATTTTCAACTTGACAACTTGCAAAACCTGAGTGCTCTGAGAGGTGTTTGAACAATTCTGACGTGAAGTGCTACTACAACTCGACCTCACTACCAACTGCATTGATGGCAGCCCAACCTGGAGGAGCCAGTGCTACTAAGGTAGAAGCACACAAAACCCTCGACCATTATTTATTTTTACCGATTTAAAATTAACCTCATTAAGTAATGGGTCAAATGAACATCATTAAACCGTCGGTAATGAACCTCACCCTAGTTAGGTTTAGCTTAGGTTAGCTTAAGGGGAGGGTTAAAATTCTTGAAAAAATTTGTTTTTGTTTTCTTCTTTTTGTTTTATTATTATTTTTATTTTTGGGGGTCTCGGGATGAGGAAGGACCCTGAAAAGGTCTTCCCTCCTGACCACGGTTGGTAGGCGCGGTCCCCAATTGGAAAATTGGGGGCCATGACTGTCATCCACGATGGGATTTAAATCCCAATGGTCATAAAATTGATCGCCATCCCGACCATGAGTCTGAGCCGTGGTTCGAAACCATTAGAAATTTTTTAATTTTTTTAATTTTTTTTAATTTTTTTGAATTATTAACAAGCATTTTTTGATGATTTTTTAATATTTTTTTATATTATTTTTGCCTTATTATCTTGCTATCGACCAGACTCTAACTATGAGGGCGAGGGAATCAGAGATCCTTCGCAACCTACATGGTGCCCTGACCCAGGTGGAGCAGGATTGGTTCGGGGCTATGGGATTTGGCTATGTCTTGTGCCTCCCCACCATTAGGGCCGATCAGGCCTACATGACTGCATTGGCCCGACATTGGGATGCGTGGACCAATACCTTTCACCTACCAACAGGTGAGATGACTATCACTCTAGAGGATGTCTACCGCATCTTTCGACTCCCTCTGGATGGTGAGGCCATCACATCTTCATCGATGGAGGTGAAGGATGCAGTATTCATGATGATCTTTGGTAGTTGTAGTGAGGCAACACAATGACACTCGGACCATGGAGGGGTCCACATTGAGCACTGGTACACCCAACAGGTCTTCTCCTAGTGAGCAACCATTTTTATGCACCTGATCATGCAGATTATCCTGCCCGACTCTTCTAGAGTGAGGTTCCCTTGGAACCTCCTGGCTAGGACTATGGAGGTCCTAGCGAGCAACACTGATCAACCCTTGATCCTATCCTAGGGGAGTGCCCTACTAGCGCAACTCTATAATGAGTTGTATCAGATTACATAGAGGAGCAGAGTAGGCATCGATTGTAGCCTACTACTTCAGATCTGGGGGTGGCAGCATATCAGGATTGAGCACCCCACTAGCCTACCACTCGAGATTGGCACCATTGAGGAGGTGCATCGATGCTACATGGTATGCTGGCCTCACGAGTAGGAGGGCTTTCAGAGTAGGTCTCACATAGGGGACCTGGATTACTACATTGGATAGTTCTCGCAACTATAGGTGGACCAGGTGGACTGGTGCCCATACCTAGACTGCCCTCCATGGATGGAGGTTGATGACTAGCTGCGTCGAGCATGCAGAGACAGATGGCTCCTCGGATGCAAGTCCAAGGTACGAGAGTTCTTTTACTTCTCTCATGTCACTAGATAGTTCAAGATTAGGTAGGACATTCTAGAGTTGCCTACCATCTACCATCACCTCACTCTAGAGAGGGACTTGGCATGGCCCAGGGTGACTCCACTAGGTGATGAGGATGATGACTTTTAGGAGTCAGGGCTGATAGATGTAGGGACTACTCCTGATTATGATACCTGGTGGACACTCAGGGTATGGTAGGGCTTCGAGGGCCCCTTGGGTAGGATAGCAGATGATGCAACAATAGAGGGTGCTGAGGGAGTAGAGGTAGACCCTCATGATCATCGAGTCCATCAGAGGACTGAGGGTGGATGGGGTGAGGGAGGAGCTGCAGAGGATGCACCTCCAGTTGAGGAGGAGGGTGATACTCTCAAGGAGGGTGAGGCCACACCTGATAATGAGGTTGGGTAGCTTAGGGCCTAGGTTGCTAGCCTACAGACTCAGGTAGGCTCTCTATAGACACAACTTCTACATCGGGACACCACCATTGCTACCTTATAGGCAAAGGTTGGGGATCTACAGTCTTGACTCACAGTAGGGTAGTCTCAGTGGTGTGGCTATGAGGAGGAGAAGACCACTCTATAGGCCAGGATTGACTCGATAGAGATAGAGATACAATGGGTTATAGGCCAATGCATCCTCCTACAATCTCAGCTAGATGCTCTTAGGGCACAACATGATGTACTCAGGTTGAGAGGGGAGATCCCTCTACTTCATAGGTTGCTCTAGCACCACCAGCTGCTCCAATAGCTTAGGTAGTATAGGGTTTAGCAGGGCTAGATCAAGGGGTAGATATCAGGAGACTTCGGGCTCTAGTGTAATAGCACATCGATGATAGAGCATGGGATTCTGCCTACATCACTTCCTTGAGAGGATCGATTCAGCTACTTGGGGGTGAGGTTTCGGAGATGCCCATGGCTTCAGGCTCTCAGAGGACTCACACTCGGGAGATAGGCCAGTCTTCATCTCGCTCTAGCCACATGAGTCACAGATCAGAGAGGACCTCTAGTGCCAGTTCCAGATGTAGGGATGGTGGAGGTGAGGGTGGAGCCTCACAGACTAGGGGTCAGGCGCTGCTTAGTACGGATCTATGCTAGATGCTTGTACCATTTTTGTGTGTAAGGTCGAGGACCTACACAACTGTAGCCTATGGGTATTTTTGACATATGTCGGTGTACTACTTATTATATATTTTTTGATACATATATATATATGATCAGACCTTTGAGACTTATTATATGTGCAGTTTATTTTTTTTATTGTTTTAGTTTTATGAGATGCATATGGATGCAATGCTTAGATGTGATGTTTATTTTATGCTATATGATGTGATGTATGGATGACATGCACTAGCTAGATGATGGATGTATGATTTTAGATGCAATGATATACATGTGTAGATGGACTACTTATGATGAATGTATATGAATGCAATATTTGTTGTTAAATGCATGTGTAATTTGTTGTACTTGTATGCATTTAATTTATGTTGTTATGACATAATCTATGCCATGTATGTATTGCATATATATATATTTTTCTATGATGATGTTTTTCTATAAATGGACATGTATGCTTTAATCACTTAAAACATAATGTATGAATGCAATATGAGTTTAACAATCTAATGGATGACACCACAAAATGTATAACAATCATGAAATGTAATTGCTATATATTTTTATGAAAATTGATAAATTGTGCACCCATATGTGAGATGCAATTATATATGGTTTCTATTCATAAGAGTTTGTAGATTAAAATAATATGGATAACATAGTCAATGGTCGTTTAAATATCATTTCTGACATCCATACGGTATCTAACCTATATTATAAATAATTCTAATAAACAAACTCTCATAAAAGAAATTGATTTTTGATGATTGCATTGAAAATTGGTTGTTGCTATTTGGGAATTTTTGAGGTTTTCCATGAGACTCAAACACCTTAGTTGACTTATCAAAAGTTGTATACTAACCATACTAGACTTCTGAAATATAAGGCTTTCGCTAGGATAGACCCTAACTATTCATTATCCCTGTGTGTGCAAATGAGTATATTAGATAAGGCATAAGCATACCCCGATGTCAAGCGGGATTCTTTCAGCCCATTGCTAAGATTGGGGATCCTCAAATGTCTATCCAATCCTAGGTTTGGATTTTAGTTGGATTAGACCACTAGGCGATACAGGACACCTAAAGCTAGCTCTTCCACATTCAAACATTGGTCTGCACAAAAGCGAAATGCTAATGTATCAGACATATCATCATGCATAAGGTATGGTAGTGCTGACAATTCCAAGGATTCAAGCTCACCCCCTTCTTTTCTTCAATTTATTGGGATACTTGCTCATGTAAAGTGATAAGAATCACTATTTATTTTGTACTTCTCTTTTAGTGATAAAAACCACTATTTATTTTATACTTTTCTTTTTTATATATTTTTTTCTTTGAGCAAGGGATTTGATACTGATGTGATTTCACTTTGAATTTGATCTTGATTTGATTTGATTTTTGAGGATTTAACTTTAGAATTTCACTCGAGGATTTCATTCTGGGATTTTGCTCCTTCATTTGTAAGCAAGGGATTTATTCGGGTAGGGGGAAAGCTTGTCCTTTTGCCAATTGCCAATATTTCCTACATCGTTCACATAGGGGGATAAGCAAGATAAAATTTTCACCTCAGGATACCTGGTCCCGCTTCATAGCATTCATATTTCCCTAGTCCTAATTAGGATTGTTTAGTTTGTTTATTAGTGATAGGATTCTGATATGCTAAGTGCTATCAAAACTAGACCTCATCTACAAAAGCAAAGCAAGCTTTCTACCAAACTCTTGAGAAGACCACTAGGTATGGTTGAATGACTAGAAAACCTTAGTATATTCTTCATAGCAACAAGAAGGGTTGTGTTGAAAAACACAATTACTCACAAGGGTGATGAATGATAATGATAGTGCAAAGATGCATGATTGAAATACAAACGTGGTGTCATTTGTAAGATTGTAAACACAAACTATCCTAATGCAAGTGCGATGGATGGATATGCCTAATGCAATGCAAAATGAAATGCATGTGGTAACTGGAATGCGATGATGCAAATGAAATGCAATGTGCAATTGTTTTTGAAATTTTGATATTTTCCAATTTTTTTAGATTTTATTACTTTTTAATTTGACCAAAGGGCTTACAGATGCCTTTGGAGCCTTTTTATGGATGACCAAAGGGCTTACAGATGCCTTTGGGGCCTTTTGATGGTTTTAGGCATAAAATGCTTTAAGATGAAGGATGTTGAGAGGTTCAGGCTCTTCAACCCCTTCCAACGATGTCAAGCGATATGTCCCAGGTCCAATCTTCTCAGAGATGATATAAGGACCTAACCAATTAGCCATAAATTTATCTCATATTTTTGGTGGTAGATTTGAGTTCTGTTGGTTCTCTTTCAGCACAAGATCACCAACCTCAAAGTCTCTCAGATGGACTTTGTCATTGTAAGCTCATTTTAAGCGCTCTTGATAAACGTGGAGATGCTCAAGGGCATTCACGCGATGTTCATCAAGTAGCATCAATTGATCTAGGTGAGCTTGCCATGTAGTGTCATCATCGATGAACTCTTTCAATGCGATGCGCAACGTTGGAATTTCCAACTCTAAGGGCATAATGGCCTCAGCGCCATATACTAGTGAAAATGGAGTTGCCCTAGTGGGTGTCCGAATACTAGTCCTGTAAGCCCATAATGCAAGGGGCAGCTGGATGTGCCAATATTTATGATGTTCTTGTACCATATTTTTCAATATGGATACCACTATCTTGTTTGAAGCCTCAGCCTACCCATTTGCCTACGGATAATATGGAGTCACAAAACTGTGTTTGATCTTGTACTTGAACGTCAAAGCTCTCATAGTTTTGTTTTTGAATGACGTTCCATTATCTAAAATTATCTTGGATGGTATCCCAAAATGACTTATGATATTGGTGAGTATGAACTCAGCAATACGTGCTCCAGATTGTCATTGTTAATGGGATTGCTTCCACCCACTTAGTAAAGTACTCAGTAGCCATAATAATGAATGTATGTCGGCCCGATGATGGAGGAGAGATCTTACCGATGAGATCCAAACCCCACTGAGCAAATGGCCAAGCCGCTTGAATGGGTTGTAAGGCCTGTGATGGCAGGTGCACAAGATTAGCATGATGTTGGCATTTAATGCATTTCTTGACATACACATTGCAATCCTTCTCCATAGTGGGCCAATAATAGCCCATGCGAAGGATGCACTTGATGATAGCCATGCCATTGAAATGGCCACCGCACGTACCATCGTGAGCTTGCAAAATTGCCCAAGATGATTCTTGGGGCTCAAGACAATGAAGGAGAACTCCATCGTAGCTTCGATGATACAAAATATCTCCTAACAAGACATACTTTGTCACTTTCTATTTAAATGTGTGCTTCATGGCATGCGATAATCCCTGAGGGATTACACCAAGCTTAAGGAAGTCGTATATCTATGACATCCAGTTCTGATAGCTCTCAGCCTCAACTGACAAGACAACATGTTCCCCCTATGGTTTAACATTCGCAAATGCAGACTAGGAAACAACCTTATGGTGGATGGTAGTACCACTCCCCGTAGGATCCTGCGAGATCAAAGACCCCCAAGATGCTCCCTTGAGAAAATATCTGGCTTTGTAGAACCACTCATGGTTTGGTTCTACCTGAATCATGTTGATTGACTCTTTGTTATCCAAAGCTTCACGTTGCACAGCAGAGTGTGACAATATTTTTACGTGGATGGTAGTAAAATTGGTAGATGGATTCTGAGGGATTAAGGATCCCAAAGATGCCATAGTGTCTATGAATCTATTTGATGAATGAGGGATTGCCTCGATGTCATACCATTCCAACTGAGCTAAATATGTATCAACAAGATCTTTGTAAGACTTCAAGATAGGACATCGACATTGAAAAAGTCCCTTCACTTGGTTAACAATGAGAAGGGAATCACCAAAGATATTTAACCTTTTAATCTTCATGGTGACAATTATTTGGAGGCCCAAAATTAGGGCTTCATATTCAATGTTATTGTTAGTGCAAGGAAAGTCCAACTTAAACGACAAGGGCATAGGAGCACCTTGTGGCGTGAACAACACTATTCCTGCACCACCCCCTTGCTCACACTTTGAACCATCGAAGAACAAGGTCATATCAGCTTTGTTATCTGGTTCTTCAGGTTTGGGTGCTTCTGATAAGGCAAAAATTGCATCATCAGGAAGCTCAATGGTGAGGGGCCTACTATTTTCAAGAGGTACCTCAGCCAGTTGATCAGCTATGACTTGTCCCTTAATGGACTTTTGGCTAATGAATTCCAGATCAAATTCTATCAATAGCATGATCCACTTTGCAGTACATGTATTATGATACGTCTTGCTCATCATATACTACAAAGGATTTTGTTTTGATATGACATACGTCGTATGACTTAACATATAATGTCATAATTTCTTTGTAGTGAACACTACTGCTAAGCATAGTTTTTCCACGTATGCATATCCTAGCTCGTAACTCACCAAGGTTCGGCTAATGTAATATATGGCCTGCTCTTTGTTTTGCACATTCTTTTGGGCTAACATGGTCCCTAATGCAAAGTCAATCATCGATATATATAGCAAGAAAGGCTCATCTGGTCTTGGTGGAGCTAGCACTGGTGGCGTTGCTAGGTATTGCTTAATCTCAGCAAAGGCTGCTTGACAATCCTCATCCCAATTGAATGGGACCCCCTTGTGTAGCAGTCGATTCATGGGTCGATATTTATCCGATAACTGTGTGATAAATCACTTTATGGATGCTACTTTGCCCTGTAGGCTTCTTAATTCCTTGATATTCGTGGGAGGATGCATTTCTAAAATTGCCTTGACCTTCTCTGGATCAACTTCGATGCCTCACTTTGAAATGATGAATCCCAAGAGTTTTCCTGAAGTTACGCCAAATACGCACTTCTTAGGATTCAACCTGACATTATGCTCTATTAGGTGATCGAAGACCTTTCTCAGGACCTCAGCATGCTCTGAATGCAGCAATGACTTTGCCAATAAGTCATCGATGTAATATTCCAAGATCTTATGCATATAGTCATGAAAGATATATGTCATAGCCCATTGATATGTGGCACCAATATTTTTAAGACCGAATGGCATAACCTTATAGAAAAATGTCCCCCATGGCGTTATGAACATGGTTTTATGCTGGTCTTCGGGCTTAATCTGAATTTGGTTGTAACCAAAAAAACCATCCATTAGGGAGAGCATTTCATGACCCGTAGTTGCATCTACGAGAGCATCTATGTTCGGAAATGGGAATGAATCCTTTGGTGTTGCCTTATTGAGGTCTCTAAAATCCATACAAATATGGATCCTTCCATCAGGTTTTCCTACAGGCACCATGTTTGATACCCATTCTGGATAGTCGATGGAAATGACAAACTCTACATCCAATAGCTTCTGCAATTCATATTTAACCATTAAGGCTACTATTGGATGCATCTTCCTAAGTTTCTGCTTGATTGGCTTCTTTGATAGATCTAGCAAAAGGTTATGAGTAACCAATTTTGGATCTAGACCTGGCATGTCCTTATAAGTCCAAGCAAAGAGATCAGGTCTCTCTTTCAATAGAGGGATGAGGTTGGCATGCTCATCAAGAGATAAAGTTTCTCCAAATTTAACCTTCCTTGGATTGGTGGGATCATCACTGATATCCACTTCAAAGGTTTCCTCTATTGACATATGGGATCCCTCCTCAAGCTGGTGAGGCGTAGGGATCAAGTGGATGTCATCTGCTGGGTTTATGGGTTTGGCATTGGAAGCATCCTCAACATGATAAACATCATGTGCACAACCTAGCACAAAATGAAAAGGTTGCAACATTTCTTCATTGGGGAAGAAATCTTCAGGCTCTAGTGGTGAGTCAACATGATCCCAATCAATAGCATCTACATTAAGATACAATGGTTTGGATGGATCGACTGGATTGTGAAGTGGAGTGGTCAAATCAATGGAGATCATATTGATGGAATGGATTATATCTCTAGGACCACGTGCATGTGACTCTACATTTGTATAACTTCCATCCCCGAGATGTGGTTCTAGGGGTATGGGGATCTCTAGATCCGGTCTATGAACAGACTCGAGAACAGGATCGCTAGGCTCAAGGAGCTCTCTATATGTCGATGGATCAGGGAAGACCATATGATAAATCCTATCCAAACTAGGTGGTCTTCCTCTGAGGCGAGGATGAAGATTGATATCTCTACACATATCCTCTGTAGTGTATGGTGCATTACGATGACGCAAGTAGGGAGGTCCCAAATAGGCTCTCTCTATTTCATCTTCATCATCACTATCATAATAGAACCCCTCACCACTCCCAAATGGAATCAGGAGATTAGGAATATGGGGCCCCATGAAGGCCCACTCTTGATAACTGCTATCATCCATGGAGGATTGCTCATCCTCAATGACTGTCTCTGAAGGTAATAGATGATGTAAATTAAGAGGGCCCAAGTAAGCCAACTCAGTTTCATCCTCAGATTGCTCCTTGTTTGAGGACTCATCATCATCACTCTCATACATGCAACTCGGTCCACCTATCTCAAAGATGGACTCTACTCTATCCTCATTAGAATGATCTTTTGACTCGAAATCTATCTCTATGCTAGCGATCAGAACTTGTAGGCCTATGTCATCGACTGCCTCATGGATTTGTTCCTCCAAGTTATCTCTTGGGATATGCTCTGGATCGGTCTCCACCAAGATATCTTCATGATATGTCTCAGGTGGTTCTATAGTGACATAAGACACTAACCGGTTATCCCTACGAAAGGCGAGAGGATTGGGGTGACACGGATTGAAGTTGACTTCATCCCCTAGAATGAGGTACAAGCGGTCTAAAGATGCCATGAGGAGTTCATCCTATCCTCCAATATAATATCCTAACTTGAACCTATCTATAGAACGGTATTATGGTTCATAAGGCCTCCTACGCCCTACTTAGATAATTCGAGACCGTAACCATGCCAATGGTAGCATTCAAAATATCGTAAGGTGTACTCTGGGTTAGAAAGATAATGAACATTCACAGTGAATGGTTCATCATCGCCCTCATCCATGGGGGTGCGAGATGCAAGCTGGTCGAGCCCTCCATAGATGAAATTGGTTTGGTTAGGAGGTACCCCCAATGGTACCACCATCCCTATGAGAAGGCGATGGGACTCGTGGTCGGCCCATATCCTGTGTAGTCTCGATGATCGGTGTAAATGTCACATTCTACATGATATATTCCCCCAATCTAGGATTAACCAAATGAACTATCACCTGCGGTGCAGATGACCCTACTGAAGATGCAGGTGAAGCAGGTTGAGGTGCCTCTTTGACTTCTCCTTGAGCATCCTCTACTTCCATGGGAATAGGGACCTCGATAACAACTGGTTTAGGCACTTGCTTTATCTCTTTTTCACCCATTTTAGCTTTTAGCTTCCCATCATCTCGATGCATTATGGATGCAGATGGTCTAGTAGAAGTAGCTATTGTGTGCTTCGATCGTTGAGATGTGAATATTGTAGGTTTGGCACACACTTCCTTCATTTTGCCTCCTAGCTCTTTGATCGATGACACTGGATGTATGTCTAGGTGCATTGAGGGGAGCATGAAATCCCCTGAAAAATCTACTAGATTCACATATTTGAATGGTTCCTCATCTGAAGGTACCACGTGAACCTGCCCCTCATGCACGTATTTGATACATTGATGGAGGATGGAAGGGACACAATATATTTCTCTTATCCAAGGCCATCCTAGAAGTATATTATATTGCATAGCACCTTCGATCACATGACACATCACAGGGATGGTCTTCAGTCCTACCTGGATAGGTAAGACTATCGTGTCGATAGTTGAGCATAATGCATCATTAAAAGCTCTCAACGTGAAGGTAGAAGGTATGATATGCATCTTTGGTAACTTCAGGTATGTTAATGCCTTGGTCATGATAATATTTATTGATGATCCCGTATCAATCAAAACCCGTTTGAAGGGTATGTGATTCACACACGTAATGATGTGGAGCAGTGGGTCCACCATGACAGTGGAAACCATCTTGATTTCATGATCATAAAACTATATGACCAGCTCCTGATACTATGGTTTTCATGAGTTATATTGATTTCATGATCATAAAACTATATGATTAGCTCCATGTTTTTCTTAGATGGAAATCATTTTGGCAGATTTTATTTGTAATTATAAAAATATTAACTCTTTATGAGACCAGATGTAAGAGATGAGTATTTGACTAATTTTGTATACTAAGTATTAAAATGTGTAAATAACCTTTGGAAATATTTTAGCTTCTGAACAATAGTAAAATTGTCCAACGAGACTATGGAGAAATGTCTATAGGAGACTCAAAGAAATATATTTTTCAACTTTGATGTAGAGAAAGTCGATTTTGAATATTTTACTCCCAATTAATGCTATTTTATTACCAATTATTAATAGTAGACTTATATATATATAGAAAGTCTATTTGCTATGTTGAATATTGTTTGAGTGGATTTGAATACTTTGAAACATTTGCTGATAGGATTGGAGGTCACTTGTGAAATGGTGATAGGGTTGTGCAAGACACTACAATATATATTTAAACATAAACAAAGATAACCATGGATTCTTTAAAGAATAATTGAATGGTAAGATCGATTATACTTTTACCTTTTAATTTGAATTGATTGGAAATGTTTTCATAAATTATATTAAATAGATTTATAACAAAGTCTTATTATCATAGTTGTATAACATGAGTCACTTGGTTAAGCATAGCTTGTAAAAATTCTTTGATATTTATATTACAATATAGATAATAATTTTGATATTATTAAAGATTAACTAATCTCATTGACTTCTTCAACCAAATATAAATTTAAAAAAAAAAAAATAATCCATTTTATATTATTTACTTAGTTTAGATGCCTATTTTTGTTGATTAACGAATACTATTGTAGTATAAAACATTGGGAAAAAAATTATAAGTTAATATATTTTATACTCCAAAACCTTTGAAACCAAAAGAAGAGTAACCCCATAAACCCATTACCAAGATGGTAAAATAGAACTTACAAGACAAGTTTTGTACTCCTACAATTTGGATGGTATTACACACCCAAATCCATATTTTGCAAGATAGGTAAATGCTATGAATCAACTTAAATCACTTTCCAGTAACCCTGCCAAGGACGAGGAGGTCCTGTTATTATGAACAAGTAACGAGGAGTGGAATGGGACACTCTTCAGATTGAAATGCAAGTGGTACATGAGGGTATATCATGATCCAAACATGAGTGGAGAATCATAATAGATATCTAGAAATGTCAAGAGTAGTTAAACCCCAAAGCTAAAAGGTGCAATGAGTATTGGAATAGGACAACACTTCGTAACTTGCAGTGAGGACTGATTTACCTAGTCCCAAACCAAATAATTGATGGGCCTTAGCTAGAACCAGAGAGAGTGGGCATTCAATTAAGCACTAGGTATTCAAACACTAGACCATATCATGTGTCATAAATAAACAATGGGAAAAGAAAACCCAAAACATATCATGCTATGGGTGGAGAAGCTATGCGTTCATCCTTTCAGGTGGTATGGGCCCTGAAAGGACAATCTCATATTGTGAACATAGAAATCTAGTAAAGGAGATGAACGTGTTCACATAATGGGACTAATTACAAGATTTGGTCAATATCGATCATTTACGGGACTATATGCAGTAGTCAACTACCTTGAAATGAATATCCACATGCCTGTGTACCAATTAAATCATGTGGTGTAAACTAGATTTGATCAAATTTTTATTTTATTGTTTTGGAAAACCGGGTGAGAAGACCTAGGGTGTTACAGTTGGTATTAGAGTCTAGGTTGCAAAACTTTGGATACTTATAACTAACTTAGCTCTTGTTGCAACTAGGTAATGGCAAGCTCTTCCAAAAATTCTACAATGGCTCAGTAAGAGATAGTTGTTGAAGTCCCAAGAAAAGGACTTAGAAGACTTGTAAGGGAGTCTAAAAGAGTGGCTAGAGTAGAAGCACCCCGAAGAATTGTTCGAAAAGCTAAGGAATCTAAGGCTAATAAAAACCCTCCAAGAGAGGATAATTTGGATAAGATGGTCCAACTACTGCAAGAGCAGATGAATCAGTAGTATGAGCATATGAAGCTACAAAGGATTCAATCACAAGAATAATTGAATCAGTATATGGAGCACATGGAAATGAAAAGGGTTCAATTAACTGATAAAATAGAGAAATAGAAAGCACAAATGGCTAAAAAAAAGAACTCCTTACCCAACAATAGAAGTTAATTGAAAATTTGTCAAAAATCCATGATACTTTCCAGGTGTCTCTCCTTCGTAAATATGTGGTAGACCCTTCACATGTCTGGAATGTGTCTCATTTGTAGATTTCAGACCTGTAGCACATTGAAGTCCACCCTATCCAAATCCTTGGCTTCAGAATGAAACAACTAAGAAAAAGAAATATAGAGCAATGCAAGGTCCAATGGGACCACTACTCTGATAGGAATGCCACATGGGAAGATGTGGCTACTATGGAAAAATAATTCCCTTACTTGTTTGAAAACTATTATGTGGATAAACATTAAAATATATATATATGTATGCATTTGATTTTGGGACTCATATGTATGTTTGATATTACTTATGAATGTATGCCATAAAAATAGGTTTCTGGATTTTATATATACATGTATTGATTTGGTAATGCATACTATGATTTTACTCATGTATGAAAGAGTAAATTCTTTGATATCATATTGCATAAATATTTAAATGATATTGTTATTATGTATAATTACTAAATCAAACACAGGGTCTATGTTTAATTATAGAGGGGGAGAATGTAACATCCCTCCCAAATCTACCTACTAGTTTGTTTACTTTATTTGCATGAATGAGTTACTGTTGATCGATTGGTGGATGCAAGAACAAGTAAACCCTATTGAAGGACTGATCGAGAGAATTGGACACCTCCTCCTGATGGAAAATGAAGGGTAGAAGAAAAAGGTAATATGGGGAAATATGATGAGCGATAGGGTATTTGTAGTTATAGGGAAAAAATACCCTATTAGCAATACACCGTCCAACGGTTCATATAGTTGCATATAGGGATTTGTGTTTTGTATGAATAAATAATTCTTTAAGTATTTTTTTCTTTAAAATATATAAATAATAAATAAAAATATATTGAATAAAAGTTAAAATTAAAAATAATAATTAATAAATAATAAAAATATATACATATATATATATATATATGGAAATTAATATAGAAAATACTAAATTTAAAGTAAATACATAAAATAAAATAACATTCCACTCATACACTTGGTGGACCACTTGGAAAAATTGGAGCTAGGACATTTGCATGTTCCTCACAGATGTTAAACATAATTTAATCTCTTCCATATATAAAATCAACTAAGAAATTTACAATACGACATCATCTTATTCGTTTGGATGCTTGGATAGATCGTTGGAGAGAATTCAAGTAAAGGAGTTATGCATTCTCTCAGGTCAGATTCTGAAATAATTCTCTTAATGAACTGCTATGGGGAATATGGATGTTAAAGTATTTCTAAAAGAATTCTAAGTGAAGTTCTATTTCTAAATATAAACTAAAAATTTTATTTCATTAAGCTAAAAGTATTACAAATTGACTGGATATGGATGATAAACTTAAGTTCGAATTATTGTGAAATAAAGTTGTATTGTTTGTCTATTATGTCTTGCATACTTTGCTTGTATGCTAGATTGGAATGCATTCACATGGTAGGCGTCCGCTCTGACTCCCCATAATAAAGTCTATGGTTTTCTTACTTCTTCCACCAATATGGATTTTGACAATGATTGTGACAGGAAGGTTCATTTGATGTTGCGTGTGCTTGGAATTATCTCAAATCACCTTCTGCATCTGGATATGCATTTTTTGGTGTTCATACTTCTATTTCTATTTGTGTTTTTATATGGAAATAATTTTTGTAGATTTCCTTTGTAATTATAAAAATATTAACTCTCTATGAGACCAAATGTAAGAGATGAGTATTCGGCTCTCTTTGTATACTGAGTATTAAAATGTGTAAATAATCTTTGAAAAACTTTTATCTTCCAAAAAACAGTAAAATTGTCCAATGGGACTATAGAGAAATGTCTATAGGAGACTCAAAGAAATATGTTTTTCAACTTTGAGAAAGTCGATTTCAAATATTTAACTTCCAATTAATGTAATATGATTATCAATTTCTAATAGTAGACTTTTATATATTTAGAAATTCTATTTGTTGTGTCAAATATTGTTTGAGTGGATTTGAATACTTTGAAATATTTACTGATAGGATTGGAGGTCACTTCTAAAATGGTGATAGGGTTGTGCAAGACACTATAGTATATTTTTAAACATAAAAAAAGACAACCAAGGGTTCCTTAAAGAATCATTCGTTAAACTCCAATGTAGTGTAGTCCGGTGTAGACTAGGGAAAACATTATCTTTCATACTCCAAAGCTAAGTGTTACTATTGGAATCTCCATCTAAAGATATTGACAATGTCTCAGATGTTAGTAAATTTGTATGGAAGTGTTCTTATTAGGAAGTAGTGTCAAAATATTTGAAATATGAGATTTAAAATTATTTAAAAAATGCTTGGCATGTTATAAAGTTGTGGTAATTTTGTTATGATAGTAACAATATTTTTAATACTCCACTACATAAATATGAGAACTATGGAAATCCAGTATGCATAGGGAAGAAATGATGTTATGCTTTTAGGAATTGTTAAATTCAATGATTAAAAGTTAATAACTATCATTAGAGATGAATGGTTTGAAATTATTCAAGATTATCTAGAATTGATTAATTCTAATTAATGAGACTTAGTTGCAATAGTGGTTGGTTATTACTTTTGTACATCATCCAAATGAGATGAAAACAATAGAAAATCATGCAATGTTCTTTTTTATCTCAATCAAAGGAAAGGACTAATGTTTAAACCATGTAAATTGACATCTTACTTGAATATGAAAAACAAGCATAGTATTCTCTTCACAATGATGATCTTGAAAAATTAGAAAATTGTGATATTAACTTTAGAAATATCTTTTGCCAAGGGATTGAAACACAAGGTGGTTGTGTATTAAATATGTACTTAAAACCAACTTGATAAGCATAGCTAGGTGGAGACAAGCATAGTTGGGTTGCAACTTCTCATTTAGCGAGATGTTTACAACATTAAGACCTTGTTATGAGTGATATTTATAATATCAAAATCAATCAATTATTTTTACGTCTAAAACATGCTCTGAGATTTTATAAAATGCACTTGACAGTTCAATTTGGAGGTTCCTTGGAAGTTACAAACTTTGGTATTGATGAATAACTAGAAAAATTGTAGGAAAATAATTCAATGGTAAGATCAATTATACTTTTGCCTTTTAGTTTGAATTGATTGGAAATGTTTTCACAAGTTATATTAATAGATTTATAACAAAGTCTTATTATCATAGTTGTAAAACATGAGTCACTAGGTTATGCATAGATTGTAAAAATTCTTTGATATTTATATTAAGATAATGATTTTTATATTATTAAATATTAAATAATCTCATTGACCTATTTAACCAAAGATAAAATGTTTTAAAATAACAATAATTCATGTTATATGATTTACTTAGTTTAGATGCCTCTTTTTGTTCATTAACGAATACTCTTATAGGATAAAACATCGGGAAGAATTTTATAATTTAATAGCTTTTATACTCCAAAATATTTGAAACAAAAAGAAGAGTAACCCCATAAACCCATTACCAAGAAGGTAAAATAGAACTTACAAGACAAGATTTTTACTCCTACGATTTGGATGGTCTTACACACCCAAATCTAGATTTTACGAGATAGGCAAACGCTACGAATCAACTTCAATCACTTTTCGGTAACCTTATTAAGGATGAGGAGGTCCTATTACTATGAATAAATAACAAGGAGTGGAATAGGACACTCTCTCTAGATTGAAATGTGAGTGGTACATGAGGGTATCTCACGATCCAAACTCGAGTGGAGAATCATTAGCAAATATATGGTAAGTTCAAGAGTAGTTAAACCCCAGAGCTAAAATCTCCAGTGAGTGTTGGAATGGGATAAAACTTTGTCACTCACAATGAGGACTGAGTTACCTAGTCTCAAACTAGAGAATTGGTGGGCCTTAGCTAGAACCAAAGAAAGTGGACATTCAGTTAAGGACTAGGTATTCAAACGTGAGACCATAGCATGTGTTGTAAATAGATAATGGAAAAAGAAAACACAAAACATATCATGCTATGGGTGGGGAAGCTATGCATTCACCCTTTCAGGTGTTATGGGTCCTGAAAGGAAAATCCCATGCCATGAACATAGAACTCTAGTAAAGGAGATGAACATGTTCACATACTGGCACTAATTATGGGATTTTTCCAATATCGATATTTTAAGGAGTTTTTTGCAGTAGTCAATTACCTTGAAATGAATATCCACATGCCTATGTACCAATTAAATCATTGGGTGTAAACTATATTTTCTCAAATTTTTATTTTGTGGTTTTGGATAACTAGGTGAGAAGACCTGGGGTGTTACACAAAGAATTCACTAACAATACTATGCACTTATTATTTCTCCTTAGTATTGCTACTTTGTCTTTGCAGATTTTTAATATGTAAACACTACTAACACTTTAACTTAAAGAACTCCTTTAAGTTCTTAATTTTCATATTCCAATGCAATATAGATATCAAATAATAATATGATGCTCTTAAAAAGTGATGTATAACTGATTTAAATACTCAAATAATAGACTTATTGTGTATCCTTCTTTCCTCTTTTTGCTAATTTTATTGGTGATTTGATTCACCCAACTTTTTGTCTCAAACTTGCAAACTTTGCACAAATATTCTCCTTGTTTGGGCATTTTTTGGGCTTAACTTCTCCTTGTTTTCTACCAAATAACCTTTCATAAATAACATTTTTTGGGCTTAACTTCTCCTTTTTTGCTACCAAATAACCTTTCACAAAACTACTCTTACCAAATTTTTAGCCTTTTTTGGGCTTAAATTCTCCTTGTTTGTTACCAAATAACCTTTCACAAAACTACTCCAAAACTCTCCAAATATGTAGCTTTCTATCTTCCTTCAATGTTGTCCACAAAATCTATTATTGTGGCTTTGAATATCCTTGAATCCTATCTTCACACACTCTAAAAATAGTAGTTATTAATGTTTCCCAAATTGGTGTTCATAAACCTATAACTCTGCAATCAAATCCTTCCTTATTTCATTAGGTTTAATCTGCAATGAGAGTCTTCAAAATGCTAGATTTTATTGCTATCTAAACACCTTCAATATCTTATCCACAAGCACTCCAAAATATGCCCAAAACTTCTCCAAACTGTAGCTCTAGGCTACCTTCAATCTGCTCTCCTGCAACTCTTCAATCTCTACTCCAAAACCTATAATATTCTCCTATAAATAAGTCTTCAAAACTTTGTGGTTATCCTTAGTTTTTCCAAAACCTTGGGCTCCTTAGTATTCTCTTCTCCTGTAATATCCTTGTCAAATTCAAACTTCAAAATTGATCTCCAATATTGTCTCCTTTCTCATTAATTTGAATTTCTTGAGATCTTCTAACTCTATCTCCAAAATTTAGCAAAATTCTTGCCAAACACTTATTTCTATTGGGCTTGTTGTCGTATGGTGACAATTGTCCCAGATCCAAAATTTAGCTCACAATATATTATCACAAAATTTCTTCAAATCTCCTCTTTGCTTGCACTCTCCTACTTCTTGCTTTCTCCAAGATGCCTTTAATGGCTACTTCTCCAAATCCTGCAACAAGGCTTTCTATAGCCTTATTATTCTCCTTTTAAATATATTAAGACCTTTATATTGGGTCTTCTAGTTCCAAAACTCTTCAAATTATATTCATGACTCTTCAAAATTTTCTTCTCAAAACTTTACTGAAACCTTTTCTTGCTTTCTTCAATCTGCCAACTATGGGAATTCTGCAATGAGATCACTTTCTTGGATCTCCAAATTCTGTTGCTCCTCAAATATGTAGTAGGACCTCTTCTTAGGTCTTCCAATTCTTAAATATCCAAACTATAGTCTTCAACCTGCAATATTCTATCTCCAATATTCAATCTTCCAAAATTGGATGTTCTTCAAACTAACCTCTTCTGGGTCTCTTCAACTTCTTCAATTTGTAGCTTTCTTATCTGCAATCTTCTAGGGGACTTCCTTCATGAGTCTTCTCTAATATTCAATATCTAATTTTTTGCAACACAAAAATAATATCTGCATGAGGAAATAACATAGACTTTTAGGTAATGAAGGTGAAATTCTTCTCTATCCTTTGTAGGAAGCTTCTCAACTTTTGGGTTTTAATTTACTATAACCAAAAACTTAGATAGCAATATGAAATATATTAGAACTTCTAGAATTCTAAAATAAATCAACTTCACTAGTTATTCTCAAAATTAGTGGAATAAATTTTGTATTGAGTCCTAGTCTTCACAATCATGTGGAAAGACTATATCCAAACTATAATTTGCAGTATTCTTCACTTTACCAATTCCTTCAATAAGACCTATTTTGTGGGTATTTTATTCTCCTCAATCTCTGCAATATCAGGTCTGACTTCAAGACTTAAAATCTCCTTCTATTTTGAATTTGTTCTTGGAATAGAAATTCTCCACCAATATTCTCTGGTTTCTTCTTCTAAAGATAATATACTTCACACTTCAAATAATTCCTTGAGGCAGTGTTTGCATGCAACGACACCCAATGATAGATCTGATTTTCAAATATGTAGTAAGGTTCAGGTTTATTATAGAAATGGTGGTCCCTTGTGGCTTTGATACCACTGTTAGCTTTTGAGGATTATTACTTAAGATAATAAAACTTATAGAAATGAAATAAAGTACCAAACTAATGCATATGATAATGGAAATATTCTATAAGTATAAAATACTGAAATAACTCAAGTAACTGCTCGTAAATATACCATAAAGAAAGGCTCACAAAAATGGAGCCATAGCACTGAAAGAACCATGTCATGTTATTACAATCATGTCTCTTACATATCCACATTACCATGTATATATAATGTAATGTGACTCTTCATATGAAGCACTCTTGGCCTTCCCACTTCTAGACTATTCAACTTCATATTCTATGGACTCATGTACACATGGACAAATGTGCACATTTACATTATTAAATATTATGCACCATGTGCATTTATTACAACACATAAATTAAATCCTAATATAAGAAATGTACCAAATAATGTAATATACTCTAACATGTAAGTGGGTCTACATCATATAAATCTAACTCAATCATGGCAACTAATGTTTAGTCAAAACAACTATAATATAGGTATTTTTATAGTGGGTCTACCTCAAAACCTCTACTATGAGCTCTACTTTCATGCAAACCATTACTATCATATATCATTGGGAGTAACAACCAACTAATCTAATAATGCCTAAACCAAATGAATGTCACTAGTGCTAGCTATCACTATATAATTTGTTATAGTTGTGTCCCTCTTGGTAGTTAGACTTATGAACTTTGACTATATCATGGAGTTATGTTGGACCATATGGTCTTACTCATCGATCTAGGTCATTGTCTGAAGAACACAAGCTTATACTGAGAGGGGGGGTGAACAGTATAAGACTTAACCAATTAATAATTTTAACTTTAGATAGCAGTGGCATCAACACAACATTAATCAAGACAGAAAGCATCACACATTGAAGACCCATTTTTAACGTGGTTCACCCAAAATGGTTGGGCTACATCCACAAAAACTTTTCTCTAAAAGTTATCTCAAGGTTCTTTGGGAATCCTTCCCAATTACAATGTTTATGAGCCTCGGCTCAAAGGAGATACCTTCTCCCAATCAGAATTTATGAGCCTCTGCTCAAAGGAGATACCTTCCCCTCTGCTCTAGAAATGATCCCTCAGAAGATCAACTGCCTCTACCTCTTGCCAGACACATGGAACTCCTTTCCACCGAAGACCTCCTGTCCTCAATGCTTAGCCTAAGAGACCTCTGCCTTCTATGATCACGTCCACAGTAGCTCAGCAACCAAATCTATCCTCGGGTTCTTCTCATAGAACCAATACATCTCTGTCCTCAAGTTCTCTGATAGAACTATCAAACTCAGCTCACAAGTCCTCTGCTCTCTCTGCGCAATCACAGCCGCATTTTGGTCGAACTTCAACCTTTGCACTATCTGTGCAAACACAGTGGTACTTAGAAAAATTCACCATGACTCTTCGCTCACTCTGCACACTTCGATCGAATTTTGCACTCTGCTCTCGACGATCGAACTTCTCACTCTGTGCTCTATCAGTGAACGTCGCAACGCACAACTTCAATCACTCCTCAACTCTCCAAACAACCCTCCTTTTATAACAAAATTTTCATGATGAAAACTTTAATCTTAGTTAGCTGTTATAACAAAAACAAACCCTAATATTTGTCGATTGCAAGCCCTAATCTTCGTCGGCTAAAATTTGACTTTGTCGGCTTCACTGCCTCTGTAACTCTTCTGTAGCTTTTGCCGTGAAACTACAACATGTCGCGATATCACGACACCTTTGCAACCATACACTTTCTTTTGGCTTTTGTCATGATATCGCGACACTTCAGCCTTTGATGACTTCAACTAAGCTCTTGTCATGATATCGTGACACTTTTGTCTTTGTCAGCATCAACTTTGCTTTTGTCGTGATATCGCGACACTTCTCCCTTCGTCGACCTCCTTTCTACTTTTGTCATGAAATCATGACACTTCTCCTATAGAAGACCTGCTTTCAATTTCTATCATGAAATCGTGACACTTTCGCTTCCTTGCACTCTTCTCTGCTTGCACTAGCGAAAACATGACATGTCATCAAATCGCGACACCTTTCACTTTCCGTACACTCTTCTCTGTAGGCACTAGCGAAAACGGAACATGTCACAAAATCGTGACACTTTCACTACCTTGTGCTTTTCTTTGCCTTATGCCCATGAAAACAGAACATGTCATGAAATCATGACACTTTCTGCATCCGTACGCTTTTTCTTCAATATGTCATGAAATCGTGACATTTCTTACTTCGAAACCTTTCCTTTGCTGCATGTCGCGAAATCGTGACAATTCTTACTTGGAACATTTTCATCTGTAGCATGTCACGAAATCACGACGGTTCTCACTTTGAACTCTGTAGCATGTCGTGAAATCATGACAGTTCTCACTTCAAACTCTATAGCATGTCGCGAAATCATGACACTTTTCGTGTTACTTTCTCTCTCTTCGAACTTGTCATGAAATCGTGACAATTCACACTACGGACTCTCTCTTTTGCATTATGTCATGAAATCGTGACACTTTTTCTTTCGGACTCTCTCTCCTGCAACATGTCATGAAATCGTGACACTTTTTCGTTCATACAACCTTCCTTGCAATATGTCGCGAAATCACGACATTTTTGACTTCGTACATTCTCTCTCCTCTTTGAGTCGCGAAACTGCGACATGTCGCGATATCGCGACACTTTTCTAACTTACTTTCTTTCGAACATGTCATGCCGTAACCTTCATCAAAACAAATTATTTTACATCAAATCAAATTCCTTCAAAAGCTTCTTGACATCAATGACAACTTATACACTTGAGCAAAGGCAATGTACCCAAGATACCCAAAATTGCCAACAATCTCCCCCTTTGTCATTGATGGCAAACCTTTACTGAAAACACGTCTCAAGAGCCAAAACTGAAACCAACTGTGCTAACAACTGAGAAACTTCCTTTGAAGTTTTGCTCCCCCTGACTTGAAGCTTTCCTCTTCACTTGAAGCTCTCCCCCTTACTCATATCTCTCCCCCTTTGTCATCAATGGCAAAAGGGTCACCTTTGGGGCTCGGGACTAAGAATGAGCCTCTTAGCTTGGTCCCTCCCCCACCTCCTGATGAGGTGATTAATTCTGGGGTGGGAGTACAACTCCCAATTTCTCCCTTAGATACTCAAACGTATCTCTTGGAAGAGGTTTGGTGAAGATATCTGCAATCTGCTCTTTAGTAGACACATACTCTAGCTTGACTCGCTTGTCTTGCACTTTCTCCCTTAGAAAGTGATACTTGATGGAAATATGCTTTGTCCTTGAGTGCATTACTAGATTTTTGGAAATACTTATGGCACTTGTATTATCACAAAGTATGGAGATGGGTTGTTCATGCCTGACTTTGAAATCCTCCAAGGTGGTTTTCATCCATAAAACCTGTGTACACCCAGCCACTGCTGCTATGTATTCAGCCTCTACTGTAGATAAGGAAACTGAAGGTTGTTTCTTACTTAGCCAAGAAACCAAACTCTTTCCTAGAAAGAATGCTCCACCACTAGTGCTTTTCCTGTCATCAATATTGCCTGCCCAATCTGCATCTGTATAAGCTATGAGGGTGAAATCATCACCTTTGGGATACCAAAGCCCAAAGTCCATAGTGCCCTTCAGATATCTGAATATCCTCTTAACTGCTATAACATGAGAATATTTTGGAGCTGCCTGAAATCTTGCTACTAACCCAACTGCCTGCATGATATCTGGTCGCGGTAGCTGTAACATATAATAAACTGCCAATCATTGATCTGTACAACCTCTGATCTGCCGCTGGAGATTCATCATCTTTACTCATCTTGCACCCTGTAATCATTGGAGTACATACTGGTTTGTTGTCCATCATCCCAAATTTCTTCAACATTTCTTTGATATACTTTCCTTGAGAGAGAAATACACCATCTTTTGATTGAGCAATCTGAAGACCTAAAAAGAATGATAGCTCTCCAATCATAGACATCTCAAATTCCTTCTGCATGGTGTTAGCAAAATCTTTGCACATCTGAGTATTATTTCCCCCAAAAATAATATCATCAACATAGACAACCATAATCAGCATATCATCACCTTCATCCTTAATATACAAATTGCTATCTGCCACACCTTTCCTGAAGCCTTGCTCATGAAGATACTTGTCAAGTCTTGAGTACCAAGCCCTAGGTGCTTGCTTTAACCCATACAAGGCCTTTTTTAGTTTACACACATAGTCTGACTGTTTCGAGAGAGACACTCCTTCTGGCTATTCTATGTAGACTTCTTCTACCAACACCCCATTTAGAAAAGCTGACTTTACATCCATTTGATATACCTTGAATGATTTGAAGCTTGAAAGGGCCAAAAACATTCGATAGCTTCAAGACGAGCAACAGGAGCAAACGTCTCTTCGAAATCAACACCTTCTACTTGAGCATAACCTTTGCAGACTAACCTAGCTTTGTTTCGAACAATATTTCCATCCTCATTGAGTTTATTTTTGAATATCCATTTTGTGCCAATGACATTCTTGTCCTTAGGTCTTGGAACCAATTCCCAAGTTTCACTTTTCTCTATTTGATTTAGCTCTTCATCCATTGCTTTTACCCAGAATTTGTCTGCACATGCTTCACTGAAATATTTTGGCTCAATCTGAGATAATAATGAAACATTTGTAGAATCATGTGAAGGAATGACTCTTCTTCTTGTTTTCCTGCTGTTTGGATCACCAATGATCAAATCTTTGGGATGATGTTTTTGAACATATCGTGAAGGAGTTTTGGGAAGCAATTGTTGTCTTTCCTCTTCTTCATCTGAAACCTCTCTGAATTCTTCTTGACAAATTTCATCACTGAGTTCCTTGACTGGTTCTCTTATCCTTGTCTTTTCATCAATCTGTTACATTTATGCTCTCTACAACTGTATGAGTTCTTTTGTTGAAGCATCCGTAGGCCTTGCTTCTCATTGGAATATCCAAGAAAGATTCCCTCATCACACCTAGGATCAAACTTACCCAAATTCTGATCTTCCCTTTTGATGAAGCACTTACTCCCAAACACTTTGAAGTATTTTACTGTAGTTGGTCTTCCTTTCCACAACTCATAAGGAGTTTTATGATGATTGACTCTAAGTTGGGCCCTGGTGATAATGTAGATTGATGTACTGAATGCCTCTTTCCAAAAGCCATCCGAAAGTTTTGATTCATTTAACATAGCTCTAGCCATATTTTCAATAGTTCTATTTTTCCTTTCAACTACTCCATTTTGTTGAGGAGTTCTGGCTGTTGAATATTCTCTTTTGATTCCTTGTTGCTCACGGTACTCCACAAATTCATTTGAAGTGAACTCTCCTCCTCTATCCGATCTTAAGCATTTGATTCTCTTGTCGATCTCATTTTCAATCATTTCTTTGAAAGCTTTAAATTTTTCAAAAGCTTCAGATTTTTCTTTGAGAAAAGTAACCCAAGTCATTCTAGAATAATCATCTATAAACAACATGAAGTAGCTTTCTCCCTGAATGCTCTGAGTTCGGTAGGGCCACATAAATTAGTATGAATAAGATCCAATGGTTTTGAAGAAGTATACCCTTTTGATTTGAAACTGGTTTTGGTCTGTTTTCCATGTTGACACGGACCGCAAATGATGTTATGGGGCCTTTTTATTTTGGGCAAGTCTCTAACTGCTTCCTTGTTACTAATATTGACAAGATTATCAAAGCTCAAATGCCCCAATATTTTATGCCATAGCCAACTCTCATCTTCTTGAGTTAGAAAACACTTTTCCTTTTTTATCTCACTTAGCATGTAAAGATTGTTTGGAGTCCTTGTAGCACTAGCAATGAGTTTTCCATTTTTTTCTTTACTTATCTCACATCTATCTGAAAAGAAAGATACTATGTGTCCTTGATCACAAAGTTGACTCACACTTAGAAGATTATGTCTTAGGCCTTCTACATAAAGCACATTTTCTGTTTTGGATTTCCCATCCAAACTAAGAGTCCCTTTACCACAGATTTTAGCTGACTTGTTATCTCCAAAACTAATTGTTCCTCTCGTTTGTTTTTTTTAAGACCAAAAACTTTTCCTTTTCACCAGTCATATGTTTTGAACAACCACTATCAAGATACCATTTTTCTACTTTGTCTTGAGCATGAAAAGCGGTTTGAACTATCATTGACTTAGATTTGATCTCATTTCTCTTTTTAGTGAACTCAAGGCTAGATCTATCCAAACTGCACATCCTTGCTATATGCCCAAAATTCTTGCACTTGTAACACATGACATTTTTATTCATAAGAGGTGCAAAAGAGTTAACATTTTCCTTACTATGGCTATTCAAAGACTTATTGCAATGCATAGCTTCGTGACCAAATTTCTTGCAAGAAAAACAATAGCCATGGAAAGTATTATGTAACCTATTTTGATGCCTTGGATGGTTGTTCTTCTTGTGACCAACTGGAATCCACCGCTCTTCAAGATGAAGATTGATCTTGCTTGAAGACCCTATTTCATAAATGGTGATACCATCCTTCTTTTGCTTTTCACACAGAGTATTCACGTCGAGAGTCAACTGTTCCAACTTCACTCTAAGAGACATAACCTCTTCTTCTAGTTTCTCGCAATCAGCTTCCTTTCCTTTTAGAGCCTCTGTCAGAACTTTTCAATCTTCTTCCCTTCTTCAACTAGAATTTTGAAGTCTATAACACTTTGAGACAATTTTGATCTTGCTATCTCTTCTTCCTGACATTGATACTTGAGAACATAATTCTCTTCCCTGAATTTCTCAAGCTTTCTTAGAGCCAAGAAGAATTCACCTTTGAGATCGAACTCAACCTCTTCATATCTTTCTGAATCTGTATGTTCCTCTGATAGATCCTTCTCCAAGCTGTTAGGCTCTTTCTGGAGAGACCGGCTCTGATACCAATTGAAGAACACAAGCTTATACTGAGAGGGGGGGTGAACAGTATAAGACTTAACCAATTAATAATTTTAACTTTAGATAGAAGTGGCATCAACACAACATTAATCAAGATAGAAAGCATCACACATTGAAGACCCATTTTTAACGTGGTTCACCCAAAATGGTTGGGCTACATCCACAAAAACTTTTCTCTAAAAGTTATCTCAAGGTTCTTTGGGAATCCTTCCCAATTACAATGTTTATGAGCCTCGGCTCAAAGGAGATACCTTCTCCCAATCAAAATTTATGAGCCTCTGCTCAAAGGAGATACCTTCCCCTCTACTCTAGAAATGATCCCTCAGAAGATCAACTGCCTCTACCTCTTGCCAGCACGTGGAACTCCTTTCCACCGAAGACCTCCTGTCCTCAATGCTTAGCCTAAGAGACCTCTCGCCTTCTATGATCACGTCCACAGTAGCTCAACAACCAAATCTATCCTCAGGTTCTTCTCATAGAACCAATACATCTCTGTCCTCAAGTTCTCTGATAGAACTATCAAACTCAGCTCACAAGTCCTCTGCTCTCTCTGCGCAATCACAGCCGCATTTTGGTCGAACTTCAACCTTTGCACTGTCTACGCAAACACAGCGGTACTTAGAAAAATTCACCATGACTCTTCGCTCACTCTGCACACTTCGATCGAATTTTGCACTCTGCTCTCGGTGATCGAACTTCTCACTCTGCGCTCTATCAGCGAACGTCGCAACGCACAACTTCAATCACCCTCAACTCTCCAAACAACCCTCCTTTTATAACAAAATTTTCATGATGAAAACTTTAATCTTAGTCGGCTGTTATAACAAAAACAAACCCTAATATTTGTCGGCTACAAGCCCTAATCTTCGTCGGCTAAAATTTGACTTTGTCGGCTTCACTGCCTTTGTAACTCTTCTGTAGCTTCTGCCGTGAAACTACAACATGTCACGATATCATGACACCTTTGCAACCGTACACTTTCTTTTGGCTTTTGTCGTGATATCGCGACACTTCAGCCTTTGACGACTTCAACTAAGCTCTTGTCGCGATATCGTGACACTTTTGTCTTTGTCAGCATCAACTTTGCTTTTGTCGCGATATCGCGACACTTCTCCCTTCGTCGACCTCCTTTTTGCTTTTGTCGCAAAATCGTGACACTTCTCCTATAGAAGACCTGCTTTCAATTTCTGTCATGAAATCGTGACACTTTCGCTTCCTTGCACTCTTCTCTACTTGCACTAGCGAAAACATGACATGTCACGAAATCGTGACACCTTTCGCTTCCATACACTCTTCTCTGCAGGCACTAGCGAAAACGGAACATGTCACGAAATCGTGACACTTTTGTTGCCTTGTGCTTTTCTTTGCCTTATGCCCGCGAAAATGGAACATGTCACGAAATCATGACACTTTCTGCATCCGTACGCTTTTTCTTCAATATGTCGTGAAATCACGACATTTCTTACTTCGAAACCTTTCCTTTGCTACATGTCGCGAAATCGCGATAGTTCTTACTTGGAACATTTTCATCTGTAGCATGTCATGAAATCGTGATGGTTCTCACTTCGAACTCTGTAGCATGTCATGAAATCACGATAGTTCTCACTTTGAACTCTATATCATGTCGCGAAATCATGACACTTTTCATGATACTTTCTCTCTCTTCAAACTTGTCACGAAATCATGACAATTCACACTACGGACTCTCTCTTCTGCATTATGTTGCAAAATCGTGACACTTTTTCTTTCGGACTCTCTCTCCTGCAACATGTCACGAAATCGTGACACTTTTTCGTCCGTACAACCTTCCTTGCAATATGTCACGAAATCGTGACATTTCTGACTCCGTACATTCTCTCTCCTCTTTGAGTCGTGAAACTGCGACATGTCGCGATATCGCGACACTTTTCTAACTTACTTTCTTTCGAACCTGTCAATCCGTAACCTTCATCAAAACAAATTATTTTACATCAAATCAAATTCCTTCAAAATCTTCTTGACATCAATGACAACTTATACACTTGAGCAAAGGCAATGTACCCAAGATACCCAAAATTGCCAAAAATTGCCTTTACCCTTATCAAATATTTATTACTACTCCAAATGCCCATTAAATAATTGTGGGACCATCATTGAGATACCTTTAATCACATCCTTTTACCTATCCTTAGGATTTCCATTTCCATCCTCCTAAGGTAGATGTTCTAGTACCATTTTTACTAGTGGTCATTGACTTTAGGGTCATCACTACAAATATTTTAAATGATTGTATTACTCATGTTATGATCAAGATATGAGTCAATATGTAGTAAGGTATTATACCCTCACTATCATATGTATTGATAATACCAGAATGGATTTGGTATGATTTCCTACTATAGATTAGAATATTAGAATATGTGCTAAAAATGGAACAGATCCTACTCTCCTCATGGTCCCACTAGCCATTTCCTTCATCTAATCCTAGCTAGATGATATCCATCATCTACCAAAAATTATTAACCCTATAGGGTAACCATGTCATTTTCTCCTCTATAGACCATCTATCAAGCTTCTTACTCTAGCTAGTGCACCTATATAAGGCCTACCATACCCACCCTCCAACTAGTGCACCTATTTATATGCCATTAGCATGTTGACATATTCCACTTATCTTAGTAGCCATGGTGGTCATACCATAGCTATGTGCTACTAGGCCCATATTTGGAGCAAAATTCACTAGGATAAGCCTCTCCCATCCATGTAACCACTTTTTACAATGAGTGGTATAGCTCACACAACATGACTAGGCTCAACCCAAATACTATTAGCTCTTCCATCATGTCTTCCATGACCTCTACCCAATATATAACCATTTAGCTAGTATAACCAATGAGAACCCATGATACCAAGGATTATAGTAGAACCTCCTATCTATATAATTGAATCCAATATTTGTGATAGTTATATCAATTCCTAATTTATCAACTAGAAAGTATGCATCATTAGTCTATCACTATAGGATTTGTTGCTGGCTCGAACTCATGTAGATAGGGAACTCCTAATGGGAATCCATAGGATCCTCCATAAATACTCAAGGATTATTTTCATCTTCCCATGTGGCAACTAGAATGTATTCATCTCTAAATATCATGTCTACACTAGCACCATCAACAAGGTTTGATCTAACTCAACTTGGGGTATTAGAGATACATGATATAGCCCTACTATTACAAGAAGATAATTATTCTCAAAGTATAATAAGGCCATTATTATCTCTAGAGAATGTGGTATCTTTTCCTAATTATCCATCATTTATAATATCTCTTGCAAACCATAAAACTAACCTATTAGTCTTTCATATCCTTCCATCCTACCTTAGATACAAAAGTAGCCTCAAAGCATTAAACAAAATAAAAGCACAATGATCATGCAAAAGTGCCATTACATGATGAAAGTGCTTTTATATAGAAAAAGCACTACCAAAGTGGTAAAAATACCATACAATGATGAAATCACCATTGCAAGATGATATCATGGTCACTAGAAAAAACATCAAAGTAGTAATGCAAGTACTATGCATTGCAATAGCATCACCTTTTGATTTGAAAATGGTTTTTGAGAAAAATATGTAAACTTTAAGCTAGTTTCAAGTTTCATACCTGAGGTTGATCTCCCCTCCTACTTCCCATGGCCTCACTCTATATGTGTGGTGTGGATATATTGCTTTCTATGTCATCAAATATAGTGTTGTGATATAGTTTTTAAAGATAAAAATTGTAACTCTCAATGATAAAAATTATTTTCATTTTATCCCCTAGCCATTTTACCCTATATTTTCCTAGTTATTTTTGTTGTTTTATCATAATATTTCTTCAATTAACATAAATAAATATATATATATATATATATATATATATATATATATATATATATATATATATATATATATATATATATATATATATATATATATATATATATATATATATATCATAGTCAAATCAATCTTCTTTGAGAAAATTTAATTTTCCTTTTGAAATATGAGGGGGTACATAGGGGCACAATAAAATTTAATGATGTCATAAAGACAAAATTTAATGTCATCAATAATCAATAAATCAAAACCATAAATCATATCTAATCATAAATCTTAATCAACAATAAATATATTCATCTCAAAATTGGGGCATGTAGGCAAATTTTTGACACATTCATCATTTAATGAATGCGTTAAAAAGTAAAATATATACACCCAATTTTGAACACATCAAAAAATCCTAAAAATATACCATCATTCACCTCATCTAGTCAAATAAGAATCTAAATACCAAACTTAGGTGTACTTAATATCCCAATGCAAAGGCATTGTGTCTGAGGTGGTAATGCCAATAGTGCTACTATGAGGCTAGAAACTCTTTTTCCATTTATTTAAATTTAATTTTTTCCTACCCATTGGGCCCTCCAATAGTCATTTTGATATTAGCACTTGGAATATTAATACAAATATTTTATCCAACACTATTACCTAATCATGAATAAAATATAAAATAAGCGGTCAACTACCCATAAAATTTGAAAACTTGCCCTATAAATCTCATCCAAATTTCATCCAATACCAATCACTAGAACTAAATGGAAATCAAGCTTGTAAATAAAATTATAATTAGCAAATCCACCTACCAAAATCACAATCAAATCTAGTTAACAACCAATTCTATCTTAATTCTTCTAGTTAAGCTTCTAATGAGTCAAAGCAACTCTAAATATCATAACAACTCTCCTTCAATCTTATCTAATGTATGCTTTGTCTCTAATGAATACTCCAAGGAAGCCATGGATTCTATAAGGCTAACCCTTGGGGGATCCCAAAGAGAGCATCATGTAAGGAAGAGAAAAATTACCAAAATTACTCATGACTCCATATTATAGCTTAGTAAAACTTTGATCGCTTACATCCAACATTGCATGTTGAAGTTCTATGCATCCAAATCTCAAACCGGTAGAGACAATGTGCTTCTATTTTATGATATGCATGCAATTTGAAGATTTTTAAGTCCATTCTATGACTACATTGGTGTAAAAATTTGGGTTAGATTCTTCATAAAATCAATAAGACTTTGGCTCTCAAACTCATTTTTTATTTTTTTTCTATACCCATATTTATTATTTTCTATAGATCCTATGATTTTTTATTTTAGTTTGCACCTCAAATTAACATATTATCCTATTTGTTTTTAATTAGAAAAAATATTACTTATAGTCACAAGAACTACTAGATCTATTGATAGACTATGGAACATTTCCCTCTATATATAATAAACGATATATTATAGTTTTTGCCCTTAGGTAGACCCTTTGCAACTGATCAACTTATATTATGTCTTTATTTATAGGTACCTACAGGAGAAAAAACACATAAGAAAAAGTTCCATCACTAGTAAAAAACACCAATAATGACTCTACAACACGTGACATTACTTACATAGGGTAGGAATAGGTTCATCTATTCCTTTTTGTCTATTGTCTATTTTTATCTATTTTTTTTAAATTTATTTTTAATTCTTATTAATTATTAATAAAAAAAAATTAAAAAAATATAATCATTGTCTTAAGGGACCTATTATTTAGCATTAAATATTTACTTAACATTTCATTTAGAATATTTTTGCATTATTATCAAAATTTTAATCACATGTAGAAGCTAGGTATGTGTGTTGCATTCCTCCTTGAACACTTTTTGAAATAAACAATGCATTATATTTCATCATCTAAAAATCAAAAGCATGTTGTGATAGATTTTATTTTGCATATTTTGTTCATTGCATGTATATTTAGATAGTATTAGATTCAAACAAGGTATTTGATAAAGATATCTTATAAAAAATAGGTATTTTAAAACTTAAACATAAAATAGTAGACTAGGTCTGGAACTTTCCCCTTATTTGAAGTGAGATATTGTAGACTCGATATTGAATAAAGGCAAGGGGACTAGTATGCTCATCCTCTATTAATTGGAGTCCATCCATGATTTTACATATCTTAAGGATAAATATGTCCTAATAGATATAGGACTAGGGAACATGGTTGACATAGCATATGTGAGTTTGTGTAGGCCCCTATACTATAAATTTATGTTATAGTAGAAATTATTACAAATATATTTCTATGGATACTAGAATCAAATGAGGTGATCAAGGTGATGACCATCTATGAGGATTTATACTTTTTTATAGGGATACCTATTTTGGGATCGACACCTTATTGAACTAGACAAAGTGATGAGACTCATGCTAGTAGAGTGGACCATATGAGAGAGGCATCTAGACCTCTAGAGCATAGTGAGACTATTGTGAGTGTCAAATATTGAGGAATTTCTTATGGTATGTTAGATGGATACTTTTGTCATGTTCTCCATGGTTTATTTTTAGAAAGGTGTAAACAATATTACTATCTCACTTATATACTCTATATCTAGCTCTAAAGAGAGGCCATGGGTGATTAGAGAGGATTTTATTAGAGTTGTGTAATTTTAGTGCTCCTTCACCATGATCTATATAGGATCTAGGATAGATGGGTTAGAACCAATAGACATTTAGTTTTTATAGAACCTTGATATATGAGCATTTTGATATATATAGACTGATAAGGGTACCACATAAGGTCATCTAGGGAAGATCAAGATCAAATGATAAAAGTATGTTTATGGGGCACTTTGTCCTCATTTTATCCCACTTCCATGCACCCCCAAAGACATGATTATATGAATTCCATACCACCACCCACACATAATCAAAATCTAGAAATAAATAAAGATGGATGCTATTTGTCTAATAGTGGTGTTCCATAGACATCGACTAACAATGGTACAACCACATAAGGTAGAGAGTGATAAGGTAGTTTGAGGACCCTCCTCTAGATAATGTTCTTTCTAAAGCATAGAAATCATCATAATAGAGCAATAGATAGAGAAGAGAGCTTCCACCAATATAACTATAAATGCCACCATTTATTGAGATAGAATAATGCTAGTAGTGGGAGACCAATTATGAGTTCCATCCACAATAGAGAGTATGGGGCTAGAGTGGTATTGATATGAACTCACTATGATAGATGTTGGTTGCCATAGTATCCATGAAGATAAAACTAGTCTCCTACCTACCCCACTATGTGGGAAGTATGGTGAAGCTCATATTATGTGACAACTTATAGCATAAGGGTTAGTGAGGAGTATATTGAGGAGGGAAATATATTGGAGGTAGTATATAAAGAGGTAGAGGAGGATAAGGAGCAATATATAGATACTAAGATCATATAGATGGTCTATGTCATAGTCAACATAATTGATCTAGAAGTTATGCACATAGAGATAACAACTATAGAGGAGGATACCAAACTAAGGGGATATGAAACTATAGGCAGGTAACCTAGGTATACACCTTAGATCCAATACCTTAAATTTATTTTAATGTTATCTTAGCTAACTTATATAAATTAGCTAATTTTATTATGATGATGCTTATAATTTTTTGATCTTGACCTTTGATATTCTAGACATCTCAAAATCATTTTTTATTTGGCATGCCAAATACAAAAGTCATATGCTTTCCTTTTTCCATTGTATTATTTTTTAATTTAGCCATATAACTTTCCTAGACCTTGTAGGTATATCCAAACTTCTTAACCACTACTTTGATGCCCTGTAAAGGAGGAGGATGGAGTGCTTCACTAATACTTTGTAGCCAAAGATCATGTTTGCCATCAACAAAATAGTTTTCTTAAATTCTCAATCCTATATGATGTAAATCAAGTTAGGTAATATTTTTTAGGAGTTTTTATTTATTTATTGTATTTTTTTCTAGTTTTTAGATCTAGCCCTTATTTCCCTAGTATCCTCTCAAATACAAAACTTATAGGGCTAGGGTTTCAAGATTTTTCTATTTTTTAATTAGCCTCTAATATTATGATTTATATATGTAAGTTAGCATAGAAATATTTTTATTTTATCTCATCTCATTTCCATCTATACTAGATAAAATTTGCTTTGAATGATTTAAATTTACCTAGTATATATATGTTTGATTTGCTTTATCTATGAGACAAATGAATGCAATATGAAAAATTAATAAAATAGGATCCTACAACAAGAGATATTGGAAAACTTGGTTATGTTGTAGTATTTTATCTTTCAATATGTTAACATAGGGCTCCATTGTATTTATGAAGGCCTTCAAGTTATTTAAGACTTACTCCTTAGTCATTATTCACTATTTGATTGTGTTCATAAGAGCCATGAGTTATTTTTAGGCATCTTAAGTGGAAGGATTGACCTAACATATAACCATAAATTTACCTTTAAACCATTCTTGCAATGCATGTATTTCCTAGTTGACTTCCTAAGTAAAACTCCTTTATTGGTCCTTCACCTCAACCAAGTCCTAAATATCCTTCCTATAGCCCTTTAAGGTATTTAACACCATGACCATCCATTGATGAGGTTGTCATAGAACTAGGAATATTACCTCCATATAATATCATATTTGGATTTTAAATTTCTAACTCAACTCATGATAACATTAGAGTAAGTCAATAATGGTGCTAAATAGCCTAGCTTTTGGTAGAGAATCATTTATCACTAAACTTACTAGCTTGAACCCTTGGGTAACATTGACCCATTGAGCCATCCTACACTATCAATAATCATATTGGATCCTTTTCCAAGTCCTCTTGGGTATTATCATGAATCACTAACAATAAAGATCTTCTACTTTGTCATAGTTTTCCTCAATCCCATTATAAGCATCTTCTCTCCTACTATCATCATTCTTCATGCAAACTAGTTAGGGGTTACCTATAACTAGTACACCCTTGTTGAATTTATTATGACCTCATAAAAATTTAAAATCTGTTCTCTAGCATGATATGATAGTTGAGCTAAGACTTCATTCATTTCTAGTATTAAAGGACTAATGCCTTGAGATTCTTCCTTAGCATTGTCTACACTAGAACACTTTTTGTAAAACTTTTTGGAGCAATTAACATGGACTTGGTCATAAAACCTATATCCTCCTTATCATATATATCTTGGAATATTTAAAAAATTGGTAAACCATTAAATAATTCATATATTTGAAATATAGTAGTGCTTGAGGTCCCTCTAACTCAGTATTTTATTATCGTTAATCATCACTTTCCTTGGTTTTGCTTATTTCTCATTAGATGATATAATTTGTGATGCCCTTAGTCATTTTTATCCTTTTATGCTTGTTAATACAATAATGCATATGTTGTTTTCACTTGATAAATATCAAATGTAGAAGATAATAGACTTATCTCCCTTATCATTTCAAGTATCGTATTTGAATTGTTGGGAGGAGGAATGAAAATAGAGGACAATTATTTGTAATGGGAGATATTTTCAAGGGAACCTATACCAATACCACTCTTGTAATTATTTAGCCTTTTGATTCTATAATCAGTGCCTTATCCTCCTTGGTATCCATTACTCATACATTACTTATTGCTATTTTTATTTTAGTAAATCCATAATTTCCTTATATGTCCTGAATCATTTTAGATAATATTACTCTTTCAAATATTATTAAACATTCTATTTTTTTTTTAAAGGATTCACCATTTTTACAAATGATTTTATAGTTGCATAGTTTATCTCATACAGTTGCCCCTTAAGTGCATCTTCCTTATTTTATAGGATTTAAAGACATAGTACTTGTCATTTATAAATAAAGGGGTAAAAATTTACTGATAAAAAGTCTGGATTACATAGTACAAATGAGCTTCCAACCAGGACTCAAATAAACAACCAAACAGGCTAAAAACACTAGACTATAATGACACCCAAAAAATACAACAAGAACAAACCACATTAAGTCTGTACATCCTTGTGGATCAACTCCCATAGGCATTGAGAGTCCCCAGATGGGAGACTCTCCCAATTATTGATACTCCAAGGATCCAACAGCTTAGAAGCCCTTTTGGCCAGGTAATCAACAACCACATTCCATTCCCTTGGAATGTGCACAAAGGATATAAATTCAAACTCTTCACTCATTCTAAGAATATGAACGGCTACAGAGGCCAACTGCCAATTAACTTCCTCCACCCTTTTACTGTTTAAAATATTAACCATAATTTGAGAGTCAAACTCACAGATAATCCTATGCCATCCAAGAGAAAACCCCCTCTACAAGGCCTCAAGAATTGCAAGAGCTTCCATAAAATTGTTGGAGTGAACACCTTTATAAATGGAAAAGAAAAATCTGACACCACTAGTAGAATCTCTCCCAACACCACCAATGCCAACATGTCCAGGATTACCCCTGGACGATCCATCAGTATTAATTTTTAAAACTCCTCTAGGGGGTGGCCTCCACCTACCATCTCTCCTAACCTTATTTTTGAGTTGAGGAACCCTACTAGGGCTAGAAGAGTTCATACCATCCCCAAAGAGACCAAGGGCTTGATGTACCTTCTCCTCCCTAGAATCCAAAAGAGGGTCCACATCACATTTTCTATGGATGGTTTCTTGAACCATATACAAATCCTTTGCCAGATCTATTGAACAGCCAAATAACTACCCTAAAATATGCGTTGGTTCCATTCAAGCAAAATTTACTAGATGATGCAAGAAGGGACCAAATTCCAAGCCACCCGAAGGAAGGGGTCCTTGGTTGGAGGTCTGCCCAGACTACTCTAAAACTCCACCAGGGATAGCACATGAAAACATGGATGGTTCCAAGCACTCCACCAAGGATGCCAAATGTCTCTAGCAAAGGAGCATTAGAAAAATAAATGAGAAGAGTCATCCTCATTCTTACTATAAAGGACACAAAAAGAGGGACCCTAAAATCCCCTCTTCCTCACATTATCCCAAGTGAGGCATTTATTATAAGCTACAAACTAGAGAAAGAAGTTACATTTTGGCCAGACAAATTTGTTCCACACCTTTTTCCACCAAGTGATAGGAAGACTCCCATACTTTTGCTTATCAAGAACCTGATAACCATAGGCTACCGAGTAGGTTCCCTTAGGATCAGGGTTCCAAGCCAGAATATATTTATCCCTCAGTGAATAACAAGGCATCCCCATAATAATAAGAGCAAGCACCTCTCTGTCCTTGGCTAGTCCCCCTCGATGCCATTCTTGTGGTTCTTTCCACCTGTACATCTCCATATTTCCAAAAGACTAGATTTTTTTAAAGTCCTCCACATGAGACCATCCTACTTCCAAGAAAAAAATGCTTAGGGAATGTAACCTATGATATTGATTCAATATAGGAGGGTGACCATCCCAAGAATCCTCCTAAAAAAAAGCATTTGATCCCTTATTGTAAATCCAGAACAAACCCTGCTTGATTAAATTAGCTCCTCTTTTCAAAGTGTCCCAGATAACTAAAACTTTCCCAACCAAGTTGACTCTAGGGATATCAACCTCAGAAATACCTCTCAAGTATTTACAAGATAATATTTTAGCCCAAATCTGATCTTGAGAGGTACACCATCTCCAATAAAGTTTTTCAGCCAAAGCCTTCCCAAAAAGAGTTGTCTGTCGCAACCCAAGGTGTCCCTCTTGCACCGGCCTATATATAGAATCCCACCTAACCAAACTCCATTTATATTGATCAAGTTTTCCAGATCATTAAAACTATCTTGACAAAGCATCCATGTCCCTGATGAAGTGAGAGGGAGCTATTTGTACAAAACATCTATAAATGGGTAAATCTTGAACAACATATTTTAAAAGCTACACTCTACCTGTAGTGGATAACCATATGGAAGTCTAGTGATTCACCTTCCTTATAAAATTATAAAGCATAGACTGCCAAGAAGATCTAGGTAGAGGATGAGGTGAAATTGGAATACCAAGATAAATGAAGGGGGGAGTCCCAACCTGGAACCTTAGAATGTGAGCAATCCTGGCTTGAATAGGTATTGAAGAAGAAAATAGAATACTTGTCCTCATTAATCAACTATCCAAAAGCACTAAGATATATGTCAAGATATTATATAATATTTCCAACTTCCCTGATAGTGGCAACTCCCAAAAAAGTAGTATCATCAACAAATTGAAGGTGGGAAAGAGTTGGTAAACTACTATCCCACTTCCACCCCTGAATGAGACCCTGCATGACTTGAGACTTGAGCAATATTCCCAACCCTTCTGCCATAATGATAAACAAATAAGGAGATAAAGGATCTCCTTGCCTCAATCCCCTTGAGGCCTCAAACAACTTTGATGGCTCATTATTAACAAGAATAGAGAATGAGGAAGAATAAACATAGCTCATCACCCATCTAATCTATTCCTCCTCAAATCCAAAAGCAACAAGAAATTTTTGAAGAAAGGACCATCTGACCCTATCATAGGCTTTGGTCATGTCCAACTTAATGAACATAGTTTTCTCCTTAGAATTTTCTCATTAGTAAATTAAGTACATAGGAAATTTTTCCCATTAATAAATTCTTACATAATAATTAGGGGGATTTATGAAGAACACAAGCTTATACTGAGAGGGGGGTGAACAGTATAAGACCACTTTTTACTTTTTCTTTCCCAATCAATATTATGCAATGTAAAGATAGCAATATCAATAGCAGTAATCAAAGCAATGCACAAATCACCACACACAATAGAGACACCACAATTTACGTGGTTCACCCAATGTGGGCTACTCCACGGAGAAAATATTTCACTAAAATTTTCTCAATCAATCTCTTGGGAATCCTTTCCCTATTACAATGTTTATGGACCTCTGTCCAAAGGAGATACCAATCCCCTTAATCAAGTTCGTGGATCTCTATCCACAGGAGAACTCCTTTCTCCTCTTGCTCTGGCTGGTGATCTTCTAGAAGAACTATTGCCTCCACTGCCCTGGCTAATGGATCTCTATCCACTGAAGACTCTTGTCCTCACTTAGAAGACCTATCCTCACTACCCTGGCTAATGGATCTCTATCCACTAGAGACTATCATCCTCTATACTCTGTCACCTCCAAAGTATTACACCTCACTCTATCTCAAATCTATACTAAACATAGTCCATCGGTCTAGCACAAATTTATCCTCAATATTTATCTTTAGTCTAGCACAAATCTATCCTCAAATATACACCAAAATCTATCCTTGAATCTATACTAAACATAGTCCTTCGATCTAGCACAAATCAGTCCTCAATATCTATCCTCAAGCCTTAACTCAAAGCTTGACTCAATCTCAAATCAAATCTATTGGATCTACCCCAAACCTTAACTCAAGGTTTGAACAAATCAATCAATCAAACTCTATCTCCTCAAGCCTTCTCAAAGACTTATCTCAAATCTACCTTGTAAGCTTCCACAAAATCTCACACCAATCATTCTACAAGTCCTCTCTAGAACTTGTCATCTCATAATCCCTCAAAACTTAACCAAATCTTCTCAATAAGTCCTCTCAAGAACTTAACCAAATATGCTCAATAAGTCCTCTCAAGAACTTAACCAAATCTGCTCTCAATATGTATTGTAAGCTTCCACAAAAGCTTACTCAAATCTGTCCACAAGTCTTCTCAAAGACTTACCTCAAATCTGCTCAACAAGTCCACACTAGAACTTGTCCAATCTCATAGAAACATAAAGAGAATTGTTAGAGACTCAATATGCTCTATACTCATCACAATGCTCAAACACTTTCAATCACTCTTTCAGAAACATACAGAGAATTGTTAGAGACTCAATATGCTTCAACTCAATCACTTTCTCAATTCAATTCAGAATATAGAATAGTTTGTTTTATGGAACTTGAACAATCACTTCACACATCCACTTGACTAGGCTCAACCAACTCTACTCAACCAATCACTCAATGAAATAATCCTTGCTCACAAACCCTAGTCCAAGCATATGATCCTTCACTCAAAATATTTCCAACAATGCTCAACAACAAATCTCACATAACAATGATACTCATGTTCTTTTCAAACCCTAGTTCAAGTTCTTTGCTCAACAACTCACTTCAACAACAATGCTTATAAAACAACTCTCACATAACAATGATACTCATGTTCTTTTCAAACCCTAGTTCTTTGCTCAACCAATGACTTCAACAACAATGCTTATAAAACAAGGTTTTAATAACAACTCTTTATTCCAGAAAACCTTGAAGCATTAACTCAAACACACTCAATAAGGAAGCCCTAATCAATTCCTTTTCACTCCAAACTTATTTTCAGAAAACCAATCAATCAACTCAACTATGGAAGAATGTGCTCATACCTTTTCTTGATGATGAAGGAATCTCAAATATCTGCCACAACCACAAACACTTCTATGCCAAACTCAAAGAGGTTAGAAGATAAATCTCTCTCACAATGTAATGCAAAAACTCAATTACACCTTATCACTCCATATTTAAAAACAACCATCAACATACATAAAATATTTATCCAATAACACCTTATAATCTCCCAATTAAAATAAATTTAACATCCACCAAAATTAACTCAAAAACCTCTTTAATTAGATTTAATGGCAAAAAGAACTTTGGCAAAAATCAAATCCACTTTCCTTATAACTCCAATAACATAAATTAATTACCAAGCAAGCATAACCTTTCATATACCCTTATAACTCCAAATAACACCTTAGGAAAAACATTAGGCAAATAAAAATATTTAATTAAAAGTACCTTTGCCACTTGTGGGATTCGAACCCACAACCACCGCCTCCTCGTGCACCCTAGCCATGGGCTTGACCACCGTGTGTGCTAGGCACATGCTTGGAAGGCTAAGAGCACCACGTGCTCTTTCTTCCCAAGCCTAGAACTTAAAAAGTGCATGCCAAAATATTTCCACCATGACGCTCAAGACAAACATGCCAACAACCTCCACGTGAATCGATCATGGTCACTTCCACTCCAAACGCTCTCACGAAATGTGCACTGCCAATGGACCACACTATCCAATGGGAGTGAGGCCTTAAGCCCTCCCCACTAGTCTTCTTCCTGGCGCTAAAAGACAAAATGATTCTTGTCTTCTTCCTCAACGATTTGCATGAAATAAACTTTGCTCGGTCGCTTGAATATTAATCGATGAAGGTAAGGTTTGAATGCCCCTTTGGCATGGCATTTATACATGAAATCCATCATTTGACTTAGACGTCGATGCTCCACAAAATTTGATGACGTCGAAGGGAAAAGACAATTGCAATTTAAATTTAAACTTTGCCAACCTTACCATAAGGTAATTTAATTAAATTATAAATTAATTAATAATAATATTAATTAATATAATTAAGTTATAATTAATTTAATAACCAAAAGGATTATTAAATTAAATTACAAATTAATATATAATTAAATTATTATAATTAATTTAATTCCTTAGGCCTCTCCATAGGTTTTAAGAAAAACCTTTTATTTTGCCATCAATGGTTTTGAGAAAAACCATTTAAATCATGCTTTACATAAAGCTCTTTTGGAACCAATCAAAATGCAATCCTTCTTAGAACCTTTTGACATCAATGACAACTAATATTCCTCAAAATTTCCAACAATCTCCCCCTTTGTCATTGATGGCAACCCAAACTCTTTATACCAGAAACTTAACCTTTTATGGGTTCTGCTCCCCCTAGGACATTGCTCCCCCTGGCTCAAATCTCTCCTTGTTGCTCAAATACCAAATCTCTCTCCCTTACTCAAATCTCTCCCCCTTTGACATCAATGGCAAAGGGTCACCTTTGGGGCTTAGGGCTAAGAATGAGCCTCTTAGCTTAGCCCCTCCCCCACCTCCTCATGAGATGGTTAATTCTAGGGTGGGAGTATTTCTACTCCCAAAAAACATTGGTCTTTACCTTTATCTTCTTTTCTTCTTATCTGATCCTTCTGATTCCTCTAACTATTCCTTTCCATGTCCATGTTCCTATGTTCATATCCATATTCTTGTTCTTTTCATATCCATACTCTTCTCTTCATACTTGATTCTGGAATGTCTGCTCTACACCACTTTGTTGTGTGACCATCATTATTGCACTTATAACACTTAATGTTATTATTCCTTGGAGGTGCAAATGTCTTAGGATTTCTCCTAGTGAAGCCATATCCTCTTCTATCATGAACCCTACAATTCATTGCCTTGTGACCAAACTGATTACATGAGTAGCAATACCCATTGAAAAGTTATTTGTTCCCATATTCCTGTCTTTCATGTGTCCTACACTGTGAAGCCATGTGCCCAAACCTGTGACATGAAAAACATCTTCCATTGAAGTTTCCTTGTCTTGACCTCATTGGTCTCTTAGTCTCTCTTGACCTATTCTGATTGTTGTTCCATATGTATCTTCTTTGTGCATTGTTCCTATTCTTGTTGAAATTTCTATTGTCCAACTCATCCTCAGATGTCTCACTTTCTTTTACACTATCTTCTTCTGAAGTGTCTTCATCTGAAGTTTCTTCTTCTCCAGAACTTGAGGTTGACTTTCCTTCCCATTTCTTCTATCCTTGTTCAAATCCAAGACCTATTTTGCTTGATGTAGGCTTTTGTATCTTGATGAACTTATCCAAGTTCTTTGAGCTATTTTTGAACCCTTTTAGCTTGACTTTGGAGTCTTCTAAATCTTCCCTTAGTAGTGCCACTTCTTGTGCTAACTTTTCACATTCTAAGATCTTTGCTTCTAACTTATCCTTGAACTTATTTGTCTTAGCCTTTGATTTTTCTAGATCCTCTATAAGCATCCTTCTCTCTTCATCACATTCTTGAAACTGAATTTCAAGTTTAGAGTTTTGCTTTCTTACCTTCTTCACTATGTCAAGGGCATAGATAAGTTCTCCCTTGAGATCATATCCATATTTATCTGAATATTCCTCTATTTGTTTACCTTTGTCCATATCATCATTTTCTTTTGGCTTGTCTTCTATAGGGTCATTTTCTTCTTCTTCTAGTGCCATTAGAATATTCTCTTCTGGTCCTTCAAGTGCATCCTCATATTCATCATCACTAAAACTATAACCATTCCTTGTACAACTATCTTCAAGATGTCCAAAGTTACCACATCTAAAACACTTGAGAATCATTGGTGCCCTTTTCTGAACTTTCTTTTCTTCAATCATAAATAGGACTTCATCTCTATCATTATCTGAAAAACTAGCATCACTATCACTTGAGTACTTACTTGCCTTATCCGCATAGTAGCTCCTCTTTTGCCTTTGAAAGAACTTCTTTCCTTGTCTGCTTTGTCCATCCTTGCTTTTCTTTTGGTGCCTGTATCTTTCTGATTCCCTATTTTTATGATCCTGTTTCTCTTCACCATTGTTATTCTTAGCTTCTTGAAAATCTATTGCATAATGACCATACTTTCCACAATTGAAACATTTAACAGATTTTAGATCTCTAGATCTTCTAGAATCCTTATCCCTTCTACCATAATTAGCTTCTTCATCATTGGATGACTCATTGCTTGATTCTGACTTCTTACCCTTTGTCTTCTTGATTGCTTTGAAGGTTGCTTCCTTCTGGGGAATAGGTTCTTTTGTTCTCATCTCAAAAGTTGTAAGAATACCAAGCAACATATCTCTTGTCAAAGAATCACCATCCTTTGATTCTTCTATAGCTGAAATATTTTCACTAAACCTTTTTGGAAGAGATCTTAAGATCTTATCACAAATATCTGATTCATCAACCTTCATTCCAAGTCCTTGCATAGCATTAACAACCTCATCAACTCGAAGTAGATAAGTACTAATGTTTTCCTCATCCTTCATTCTTAACTCTTCAAATTGTCCTTTGAGATTTCGTATCTTTGCTTTCTTGACACCTTTATCTCCTTCATATATATTTTGCAACTTATCCCACATTCCTTTTGCATCTTGACAATGCATAACTTTTATGGACTCTGTTCTATGCAAACCTCTCAAAAGTGCATTCATTGCTTTTGAATTGTAATGTTGTAGAAGCTTACCTTCCTTATCTATAGGTGGATCAACTGAGGGGTATGTATCCATTTTCAACTACTTCCCAAACTTCATTGCCAAGTGCCTTCAAGTAGATCTTCATTCTCAAACTCCAATATACATAATCACTTCCATCAAATACTGGTACTGAATTATCTGAAGGTCCATTCTTAGAATCCATTGTGTTCTTGTTAGATTTTCCTTCAAGCTGTTAAACTCTTCGAAGGAACCCACTCTGATACCAATTGAAGAACACAAGCTTATACTGAGAGGGGGGTGAACAATATAAGACCACTTTTTACTTTTCTTTCCCAATCAATATTATGCAATGTAAAGATAGCAATATCAATAGCAGTAATCAAAGCAATGTACAAATCACCACACACAATAGAGACACCACAATTTACGTGGTTCACCCAATGTGGGCTACTCCATGGAGAAAATATTTCACTAAAATTTTCTCAATCAATCTCTTGGGAATCCTTTCCCTATTACAATGTTTATGGACCTCTATCCAAAGGAGATACCAATCCCCTAAATCAAGTTCATGGATCTCTATCCATAGGAGAACTCCTTTCTCCTCTTGCTCTAGTTGGTGATCTTCTAGAAGAACTGTTGCCTCCACTAACATTAGCTAATGGATCTCTATCCATAGAAGACTCTTGTCCTCACTCAGAAGACCTATCCTCACTACCCTGGCTAATGGATATCTATCCACTAGAGACTATCATCCTCTATACTCTATCACCTCCAAATCTTACACTCAACTCTATCTCAAATCTATACTAAACATAGTCCATCGGTCTAGCACAAATATATCCTCAATATCTATCTCTAGTCTAGCACAAATCTATCCTCAAATATACACCAAAATCTATCCTCAAATCTGTACTAAACACAGTCCTTCGGTCTAGCACAAATCAGTCCTCAATATCTATCCTCAAGCCTTAACTCAAAGCTTGACTCAATCTCAAATCAAATCTTGGGATCTACCCCAAACCTTAACTCAAAGGTTTGAACAAATCAATCAATCAACTCTTTAAAACTCTCAAGCCTTCTCAAAGACTTATCTCAAATATACCTTGTAAGCTTTCACAAAATCTCACACCAATCAATCTACAAGTCCTCTCTAGAACTTGTCCAATCTACTCAATAAGTCCTCTCAAGAACTTAACCAAATCTACTCAATAAGTCCTCTCAAGAACTTAACCAAATCTGCTCAATAAGTCCTCTCAAGAACTTAACCAAATATGCTCTCAATATGTATTGTAAGCTTCCACAAAAGCTTACTCAAATCTATCCACAAGTCTTCTCAAAGACTTACCTCAAATCTGCTCAACAAGTCCACACTAGAACTTGTCCAATCTCATAGAAACATAAAGAGAATTGTTAGAGACTCAATATGCTCTATACTCATCACAATGCTCAAACACTTTCAATCACTCTTTCAGAAACATACAGAGAATTGTTAGAGACTCAATATGCTTCAACTCAATCACTTTCTCAATTCAATTCAGAATATAGAATAGTTTGTTTTATGGAACTTGAACAATCACTTCACACATCCACTTGACTAGGCTCAACCAACTCTACTCAACCAATCACTCAATGAAATAATTCTTGCTCACAAACCCTAGTCCAAGCATATGATCATTCACTCAAAATATTTCCAACAATGCTCAACAACAAATCTCACATAACAATGATACTCTTTTCTTTTCAAACCCTAGTTCAAGTTCTTTGCTCAACAACTCACTTCAACAACAATGCTTATAAAACAAATCTCACATAACAATGATACTCATGTTCTTTTCAAACCCTAGTTCTTTGCTCAACCAATGACTTCAACAACAATGCTTATAAAACAAGGTTTCAATAACAACTCTTTATTCCAGAAAACCTTGAAGCATTAACTCAAACACACTCAATAAGGAAGCCCTAATCAATTCCTTTTCACTCCAAACTTATTTTTAGAAAACCAATCAATCAACTCAACTATGGAAGAATGTGCTCATACCTTTTCTTGATGATGAAGGAACCTCAAATATCTGCCACAACCACAAACACTTCTATGCCAAACTCAAAGAGGTTAGAAGATAAATCTCTCTCACAATGTAATGCAAAAACTCAATTACACCTTATCACTCCATATTTAAAAACAACCATCAACATACATAAAATATTTATCCAATAACACCTTATAATCTCCCAATTAAAATAAATTTAACATCCACCAAAATTAACTCAAAAACCTCTTTAATTAGATTTAATGGCAAAAAGAACTTTGGCAAAAATCAAATCCACTTTCCTTATAACTCCAATAACATAAATTAATTACCAAGCAAGCAACCTTTCATATACCCTTATAACTCCAAATAACACCTTAGGAAAAACATTAGGCAAATAAAAATATTTAATTAAAAGTACCTTTGCCACTTGTGGGATTCGAACCCACAACCACTGCCTCCTCGTGCACCCTAGCTATGGGCTTGACCACCACATGTGCTAGGCACACGCTTGGAAGGCTAAGAGCACAACGTGCTCTTTCTTCCCAAGCCTAGCGCTTTAAAAAGTGCATGCCAAACATATTTCCACCTCGATGCTCAAGACAAACATGCCAACAACCTCCACGTGAATCGATCGTGGTCACTTCCACTCCAAACGCTCTCACAAAATGTGCACTGCCAATGGACCACACTATCCAATGGGAGTGAGGCCTTAAGCCCTCTCCACTAGTCTTCTTCCTGGTGCTAAAAGACAAAATGATTTTTTGTCTTCTTCCTCAATGATTTGCATGAAATAAACTTTGCTCGGTCGCTTGAATATTAATCGATGAAGGTAAGGTTTGAATGCCCCTTTGGCATGGCATTTATACATGAAATCCATCATTTGACTTAGACATCGATGCTCCACAAAATTTGATGACGTCGACGGGGAAAAGACAATTGCAATTTAAATTTAAACTTTGCCAACCTTACCTTAAGGTAATTTAATTAAATTATAAATTAATTAATAATAATATTAATTAATATAATTAAGTTATAATTAATTTAATAACCAAAAGGATTATTAAATTAAATTACAAATTAATATATAATTAAATTATTATAATTAATTATAATTAATTTAATTCCTTAGGCCTCTCCATAGGTTTTAAGAAAAACCTTTTATTTTGCCATCAATGGTTTTGAGAAAAACCATTTAAATCATGCTTTACATAAAGCTCTTTTGGAACCAATCAAGATGCAATCCTTCTTAGAACCTTTTGACATCAATGACAACTAATATTCCTCAAAATGTCCAACAATTTAATACTATATAGCTATTAGGAATTTTATTCTTATGCTCTATATAACCCATTCATCTAGTGATGCTACTCTTGTATCATTCATAAAATGACATCTAACTTGAACATCCACCCATGGCTATATTGAATATATGTATTCTCATTTTTCTTGGGAATTGTTGGTAAAATACATAGTGTGTAAAATTAGAAATTGTAATACATGAGTTGCATCTTCTCATCCTTAAATTTTTTAACATTCACCCAAAAACTCTTAGGAAGACATGGGTAAACATTGTGATTCTTCTCCCATACCACCATCTCATATTCTACCTTGGTATTGGCTATCATTATCATTTATTTGTGGCACTTCATATAAAATTTTTAGGCTAATACTTCTAGTATAAGTTGGTCCTATGTAATTTTATATCAACAATAGTTAACCCTCTTGCGTTGGTTATTGTGTTTAATATTGAGAACTTTTCCTTTATCATGATTATTTTATTCTCATCATACATTTTAGGGTTCTTCCCTATTTGTAGATACCTAATAACATGTTTACTACCTCATTGATATGATGGAAATTTTCCATCTATAGCCCATCACTATGGTAATGGTAAAGCAATATATTGATTAAATTCATAAACTTATGCACGTCTATATTCCCTTATTAATCAAAAAATTCCATTCGCACCACATATTACACCATTGTTATAATTCTATGATCCATTTGACTAATTTAATTTCCTTTCCTTGAAATATGGTGTATCATGTGATATTAATCTGGGAATTATATATGCATACTTCTTTATCACCTTATTTATGTTAGTGGCACTCATATTTACCAGAAATACCATGCTACAATCTATATTAGAAGGATTCATGGTCAATGATGGTCTCATATATATGCCACTATAATACTATTATGGTAGTTTTGATGCATCTACTAATTTCTACTCCCCCTTATACTTAGGTACCAATACTCTTTCACCACTATAATCATTGCTTCTTTTAGTTTATTTCCTAAGAGGATAGAAGCCTTTTGAAAATTCTAAAGTATTTTAGTGCTCAAATGAAATATTCACCTTCAATATTCCTTAAGTTTAAATTAGGTCTATATAGTTCCCCTATCATAATGCACTAGCCATTTTTCTCGTATACATCGTTGTTTGGGCTCTACATCCCCTATGCTAACTTTAACTGATACGTCTAATAATTTTTCCAACTAAATTCATGTTATGGTTTGACTCAACTTTTGATAAAAAATCCAAAACCTTTATTAACTTTCCTCTTAAATTGTAATGGCCCTCCTTGGTAGGACTTATTATTAACATTTGATTCATGTATTGATGGGTGGATATCTAATGCATAATATTTTGTTATGTTAAATGTGTTGGTAGTTACACTTTATGCTTTGATTATACTTGTAATATGGTACTGCTAATAAATTTTTGGTTGTAGGACTAGGTACTCTCACTAGTGGATTGGTATGGGATTGTAGACACCAAAATCCAGCCACTTGTAAGTCATCTATACCTTCCTGCCAGCCACGTGTCAGTCATCCATCCTTATCGCCATTATTTGGCCCAAATCCACACTTTCCCACCATTATTTGGCCCAGTTTCACTTTTCCCACCATTTTTCATCCCCAAATTTATTTAAATTAATATTTATATATATTTTAATATTTTAATATATTTTAATATATATATAAATAAAGTTTAAGTGATTTAATTTGAGCCGTCCATCCTTCATTTAATCTCATCCGTCCATCCATCTTAATCCGTTTCACAACCTAGATTTATTCTCTACCCTTGGATCCACTTTAATCTTAGCCACACGTTCAAAGTGTCGTTAAAACCCTAAAGTGTGCCCTAAGAGTAGATTATAAATTGAGTCACCTTGATGGATCAAACCCTATCTATCTCTTCGGCTAAACCTACCTATCTTTCCAATATAAGTCTGGAGTTGGCTATTGTTGTTAATCCTGAGTCTTCTGAGTCTTCTACAGCCCTAAGTCTAAACTAAACCCTTTCACCGCATCCATCACTGGGAGCACCACACTGCAACCCAGGCCCTTCCGGCCTTGTCTTCGAACCTCATACAACTCCCGGTACACCTGTGCCAATAAAGCGGGCACCCAGGCATACACTACCCTATTAGTGAGCATCTCGCTCACTACACCCATCAGGTTCCATGGGAACCTACACCCGATGATGTTTGGGGCCACAAGGTTGGCCAACATGAACATCATCAGATCCTCCACCGCTCCCAACTCCTTGGCCGTATACATGGCCAAGTATGGGATCCCCCTGCTCTCCGTCCGGATCTCCCTCTAGTCATCCCCAAACACCTTGGCCATATCTGTGGCCCTATCTCATCCAACCTCCACCCGGGCCCCCTCCACGGGCACCTTGAGGATGCGGTATACATCCTCAAGCGTCACCGTCATCTCTCCAGTCGGGAGCTGGAACGTCCCCCGATCTGGATCCCACCTCTCGGCCAAAGTCGAGAGGTACCCCTCATCCGCCAAAACTACCTCCAACCGGGCTACCTCCGCTAGTCCCACTGCCTCCAATATCTCCTAGTCTTCCTGGGACAACGACCTCCTCATCCCTGGAATGATAGGGGAGAATCGGTGTCGTGCCTCTAACACCCTAAGCTGCAAAACAACAAAACAAAAATTTGTTACAAATTTTTTCGAAAAAAAAAAAAAAACACATAATAAGTACTTGCTTAAATGAACAAATACCTCAGCTGGCTGCACTAGCGCGTCCACTCCCATCTCCGCCATAGCTCCCGCATGCTTCACTCTCCCACACAACCTTTCACTCCACTTCACTCCACTCCCTCAGACGCACTTCTCTCAAGCTCGAACGCACAAATGAGCGAAATTATCGCTGAAACTATTTAAATAGCTGATTTTGGTGCCCTAAAATGTAGTTGGGCATTTCATGGCAGATTCAGATGCAGTCCTGTGTCTACAGAGCGCCTAAACACCGGCGGGCGTCTATGCCAACCACAAACGTAGACCGAAATTTGGTGTCAATATTGAATAAAGGAACAAAACCTGCAAAATTGAAGCTTACCTCCTCCAAATTTCATCAAATTGCATTCATCCATTCCTCTTATCATAATAAAACATTTTGTGAAGGTTACAACAGTTTTGGACACAAATTTTGTCATTTTTCTCAAAAAGTGCATCATTCATCATTGTTTTACAAATTGGGTTAAAAATATTCAAAACCTTCACAAAATTAACCACATTCATCAATTCTTCTGATCTATCGTCAATTTCATTCTTCTTTCATCATCCCTATGATCCGGATAAGCCAATCCCGATCAACCCAAACCTGATTGACATGGATCGGATTTCATCTCCTCCATCTATTTTAGAGTTCATCCTTTTCGAGGAATTGTTAAGGGCTTCCGCCAACTACATTCCTCCTTCACCTCCACATTCACCTTCATCTTCTAAGCCAGAGGTCTTCCAGGAAGACATAGACGAGAGCAAGGCACAGGAGCTTGATGACATTTTAGATGACATAAATCTGATCCCTACTCCCCATCGGCTTGAGGAAGGTTCCCACATGTCTATTGAAGAAACTATCGATGTAGACCTTAGTCCGGACCAAGATGGCACCCAAATTGTGAAGCTGGCTAAAAGTCTATCATCGGAGGAACAAGAGCAAATGATTGCTCTACTCAAGCGGAAGAAGGAGATATTTGCATGGTCTTACAAAGACATGCCGAGGCCTAGACCCTAATTTGGTTGTCCATAACCTCACCTTACAAAAAGATGCTAAACCTGTCAAACAGAAACTTAGGAAAATGCATCCTACCGTGGCCCTCATAGTTAAATCGAAGATTCAGAAACTTTTGGATGTTAAATTTGTCGTCCCGATTGATTATCCTGAGTGGCTTTCTAACATGGTACCCGTTCGCAAGCCTAACGGGGGAATACGTGTTTGCACCGATTTTTGAGATCTAAATAAAGCGTGTCCTAAGGATGACTTTCCTCTTCCAAACATTGATACTCTTGTCGATACCTGCGTTGGTCATGAAATGCTTTCGTTCATGGATGGATTTTCAGGATACAACCAGATTCGAATAAACCATGAAGATCAACACAAAACAGCATTTACCACACCTTGGGGAACTTTTTGTTACGGGGTGATGCCCTTTGGCCTTAAGAACGCAGGTGCAACCTATCAACGAGCCATGACTTATATTTTCCATGATTATATGCATAAGATTATCGAAGATTATGTGGATGATTTATTGGCAAAATCTAAAACTCGACAAGAGCATTTTGATGTATTGGAAAAAGTTTTTGATAGACTTCTAGAGCATAAAGTAAGGTTGAACCCTAAGAAATGTGTCTTTGGTGTTACCTCGGGCAAACTCCTAGGTTTTATTATCTCTAAACGAGGTATTGAGGTGGACCCAAACAAGGTCAAAGCCATTATGGAAATGTGTCCCCCAACTAATTTGAAGGAGTTGCGTAGTTTGCAAGGAAAGATTAATTCAATCCGTCGCTTTATTGCACAACTTTATGATAAATGTAGGCCATTTTGCCACCTACTACAAAAGGGGGTACAATTTTCATGGACAGATGAGTGTCAGAAAGCCTTTGATGACATCAAGCAGTACTTAGCGTCTCCGCCAGTCTTAGCTCCGCCTCGTCCAGGGGTCCCTTTCAATATTTATATCTCAACAACGGACTTTGCCTTAGGGACAATGCTTGCACAAAAGAATGAACAAAATCGTGAGCAAGTTGTCTATTATATTAGTCGAACATTGGTAAGCTATGAAACCCGATATGCTTATGTGGAAAAGTTGTGCTTAGCGGTGGTTTTTGCCACTAAGAAACTTCGTCATTATATGCTTAGCCATACAACATATGTCATAGCTAGAGAAAACCCTCTGCGTTATATGATGTCTCGCACTTATAATAACACTCGTACCGCTAAATGGATAATGTTGCTTACCGAATTCGATCTTGAATTCATTAGCCAAAAATCTGTTAAAGGTCAAGTTATAGCCGATCAACTTGCGGAAGCTCCACTACCTAGTGATCATCCTTTGATTATTGAGCTCCCGAGATGATTCGGTATTTGCTATCATTGAACAAGAAGAGGACATCATTCCGGAGGAAGATGTTGACATCACGCTATTCTTTGATGGCTCTAAGTGCGCGAAAGGTCAAGGCGTTGGAGTTGTGTTTCATACACCTCAAGGGATTCCCATCCCTTTATCATTCAAACTAGACTTCCAATGCACCAATAATACAGCGGAGTATGAAGCCTTAATTTTAGGTCTTCAATCAGCCATAGCTATGAGCATTAAGCGTATTCGGATATTTGGGGATTCTCAACTCGTGGTTAAACAAATTACAAGGAGAATACCAAGCCAAAGAACCTACCATTAAGCTTTATCATGATGTAGCAATGAAGTTGCTCTCTAAGTTTGATTGGTATGAGATCACTAGTTTGCCTCGTTCGACTAATAGATTTGCGGATGCCATGGCCTCTCTTGGATCATTGATTCCAAAGGACTCCCTTGGAGAGGTACAACCCCTAATCATTTCCACAATCTCTAAGTCTGCAATTGTCCGTGCTTAGTCTAAGGATGAAAAAGATGTTTGCTTTATCCATTCGGATCCATATGAGCCTTGGTCTAGTGAGATAGTAGCCTTCCTCAAGTTTGGAACACTCCCATCGATTTGTCTCAGAGCGCCCGTCATTGTTTTAAGCAAAAGGCAGCTCGTTTTGTTCTTTTAGGGGATGTGTTGTATAAACGTAGATATGATGGAGTACTCCTCTACTGTCTAGAAGTAGGTGAAACACATAGAGCTATTGTTGAAGCCCATGATGGTACTTGTGGTGGTCATTTTAGTGGAATGGCCATTGCGAAGCGTATTTTACGTATGGGGTATTATTGGCCCACTATGGAACAAGATTGTTGCAAATATGTTAAACAATGTAAAAAGTGTCAAGAACACGCTAATTTAACCCATATACCATCACAAGTTTTACAGCCCATCCAAAGCCTTTGGCCCTTCTCACAATGGGGTCTCGATTTAATTGGCAAGATTTCACTGCCTCTTCGGGACAACATACTTTCATCATTACGACCACTTGAATACTTCACAAAGTGGGTTGAAGCTATTCCTCTAACCAGTATGACAGGTCCTAGAATTGTGGAGTTTATACTTCACCATATCATTTGTCGTTTTGGTATTCCCTCTAAAATTATTTTTGATAACGGCAAGTCTTTTAAGAATAAGGATGTTCGAGCTCTTTGCGAAAAGTATAATATCCAACATAGTTTCTCAACTCCTTACTACCCACAAGCCAATGGACAAGTTGAAGCTTCCAATAAGACCATAATTGCTATTCTTAAGAAACTTGTTAAAGAAAATCATAAAGATTGGCATACACAAATCCCCTTAGCATTATGGGCTTACAGAACAAGCATCAGAACTCCCATTGGGGCAACGCCATTTTCTTTGGTCTATGGAGCTGAAGCAATCATGCCTCTTGAGCTCGAGATCCCTTCCTTGCGAATTTCTTTGCAGGAATTTATCGATGATGATCCTGCTAGACAAGCACGTCTTGATCAACTCACACTCATAGATGAAAAACGAATCAATGCTTTAGAGCATTTGCGAGTTTATCAAGACCGATTGAAACGTGCTTACAATGCCAAAGTTCATCTAAGAGAATTTCAAGTAGGGGATCTTGTCCTTAAAGAGAATCAACAAAACACCAATGCATTGCCGCATCTTCGAGATAAATTCGCGGCTAATTGGTTAGGTCCATATATGGTCACTTAAAGAGTGGGTAATGGAACTTATAGACTTGCCGAGTTTAGAGGGAGAGGAAGAACCCGAACCACTTAATGTTATACACTTGAGGGCATTCTACGCATAGTTTGAATTTTATATGTACATATATACATGGCTTGTACAACAAAAAAAAAAAAAACAAATAAAATAAAAAGAATTTGCATTTCATTGTTAGTTGCATACATCTCATTCAAAAACATTGCATTTCATGTGCATACATCTCATTGAAAACCATAACATTTCATTTTCAGCCATAGTTGCATATCATGTTAGAGACCATTCTATCTTTTGGATATAAAATTTGGTCAAGCAAAAGTCATGTTGCCTTAATCGGGGGCACCTTCATAAAATCCATCAAACCGAATTGTCATTCGTACACCCATTTTCCATTTGCACATATTTACATTGCCAAAATGTTTTCGAGTCACTCGGCCATTCCTAGTGTTTTAAGCAAACTTCGAAATGCATGTCAAAGTTCTCTAGGGCCATATCACAAATTACACTAAATAAAATCTTGAGTATTGGGAAATGATTTCAAAAGCGGTCTTGAACCTATCACATTTTCACATCTTAAAAACATCTTGTGTAAAAGAGAAATAACACCATCCTTGGGTTGTGCCTTGAAGTGAAAAGGGTAATCCTCGTTTGTCCTATCATGCAAACATAGTCCATAAAACAGTGGTTCTTACCACTATCACAAGCAATCACAAAATATAAATATAAACAGAGTAGTAAGGATAGGGTAAAATTCTCATCATACTTCGGTTGAGAATCCGATTCCCCAAAGCTCTAAGGAAATGAACATTTTTCACACACCACTGATCCCAAATAAGTTGTAAGGATCGTACTACTTGTCCGATCGGACGGATAGGTAGTCATCCCCAAGGCTTACAAAGGTCAAAAACAACATGGACTATGGAGTTAACCTTCACCGGGGCTATAGACGCTTGGCTGGCGAGTGGAGTATACTCATTGCGTGGCGACATGTCTCTCCTCAAAAAGAGACCTCCGAATGCTCATACGGACAAACTAGCTTCGGGGTCTTCTCCATAACGGGGTTACCTAATTTATGCAAGATGAGGTTAATGAACACACTTGCACACACACGGGTTTTTGATTGCCTAGAGTCACTACCATGCTTCGGATTTGGTTAATGAACTCGCATGCACACACATTTGGTCCTAGTTGAATTAGGCGGTGTTAGTAAGTTTGTTTGATACCACTAGCATGTTTGAGTCTTTGTAAAGCAGGTCTTCCATATCAACCTCATATCTTCCTCCATATCTTCTTCCATATCACCCTCCATATCTTCTTCCATATTCATGTCATTCCATACGTCATCCATTCACAAGCCACCAAGTTCGGTGCCCCTGATTAAACAATTATGATAACGGTTGGCTAAATCTAACTATCTAAAAGTATGAGTGCTTCTTAGTGCATATTTCATTTACTTAGTCTTGCATTAATCATCCATCGATTTACATATCATTTACTTAGTCTTGCATTAATCATCCATAGATTTGTATGTTATATACTTAGTCTCGCATTAATCATCTATAAGTTTGCATTCCATTCCATCACATATGCATCAAAAACATTAAAACATATAAAAACATGCATCACAAAAACATAGGCATTCACACAAAAGAGAGTAAAACACCAAATAAATAAAAGCCATGTATATATATATATGTATAAAGGTCAAAGCTGTACAATGAATGCCAAAAGGCTACAATATACAATAGAGCACCAAGGCTCATAAAGAGTGCATCTAAGCACTAAGCTAACCATCAAAAGAGGACCCCTGAGACCTAGTAGGAGCCCTAGACCTAGTGGTGTGCCTAGACTCACTACGCCTAGAGACGGAGGAGGATGGAGGATCAGGCAACACAATGTGATGCCTAAACAATGTGTCCTCCAGAGCCTCAATGTAACGAGTCCTAGACCTAAGCCTAGCTATGTCTATCCCGTGTCGTCGCTCCCGCTCCGCTAGCTCCGCCTGGAGTCTCGTCACCCTGTCATCCTGGGGCACCCTGGTCGCTCCATCCAAGTCCGCCTACAGCTGGGCCATCCTCTCCTCCTGAGCAACTAACAGGGCATCCCGCTCTGCCACCTGCTGCTCCAGTCGAGCTATCCTCTCATCCCGGGCAGCTAGCATAGCATCGCGCTCCGCTATCTACTGCTGCAGCTGTGCCAGCTCGTTCTCGTGCCCGCTAGGGGGTACCTCCCTAGCCTCTCCTGCGGCCTCTCCTAGGCCCTCTCCGCCATCCTCCCCGTCATCTCCGCTCCCCGGAGCCTACCGTGCCATCTTCCCCTTTCGCCTTCGACTGTCAGATCGAAGGCGGGGACCCTCCCTACGCTTGGGAACCTCCGCGGTTCCCTCGCCCTCTCCGCCCCAGCCTCGGGCTCTTCGGCTCCACCAGCCACCAATGGTGGCTCCCACCTCGGCTCTGCGGCCATCCATGCTGCATACTCAGTTGTCACCCCGACGTCGTCCACGTCGGGGATCTCCATGTCCTCATCGTCCTCTACCGCCTCCCTCCATGGCTCGGCACATGGCAAATCCCCCTCTGATCTGTGCCTCCGATAGCGCACTGGCTCACCGGGGACATCCTGCCTCAATCCGACCTGGCGGAGTACTCGAGACATCTGTATGTACTCCGCCTCACCGTGGCTCCGCCCCACTACCCATCTGGCCTGTCGCACCCGTCTCAGGTGCTCTCCATCCCCGATCCACCTCGCCTCCCGCCAGGGCCTCCAAATGACTTGGGCATCTGTCAAGTCTGCCCATAGTCTCCTATACCATTGCCCCGATCTCACGGGGCGGCTCGGCTGTCTCTCCTCCGCCACTGGCCATCTCCTACCATAAGCCTGGCTCACGTCCCAGTGAGCCCATGGCAACCCCTCCGGTCGGGCCACTCTGAAGTGCTCCCAGCCCCAGCACTGGAGCACCACACTGCAACCCAGGCCCTTTCGGCCCCATCTCCGAACCTCATACAACTCCCGGTACACCTGCGCCAATAAAGCGGGCGCCCAGGCATACACTACCCTATTAGTGAGCATCTCGCTCACTACACCCATCAAGTTCCATGGGAACCTGCACCCGGTGCTGTTCGGGGCCACAATGTTGGCCAACACGAACATCATCAGAGCCTCCACCGCTCCCAACTCCTTGGCCGTATACATGGCCAAGTATGGGATCCCCCCGCTCTCCGTCCGGATCTCCCTCCAGTCATCCCCAAACACCTTGGCCATCTCCGTGGCCCTATCTCATCCAACCTCCACCCGCGCCCCCTCCACGGGCACCTTGAGGATGCGGTATACATCCTCAAGCGTCACCGTCATCTCTCCAGTCGGGAGCTGGAACGTCCCCGATCTGGATCCCACCTCTCGGCCAAAGCCGAGAGGTACCCCTCATCCGCCCGAACTACCTCCAACCGGGCTGCCTCCGCTAGCCCCACTGCATCCAATATCTCCCAGTCTGCCTGGGACAACGACCTCCTCATCCCCGGAATGATAGGGGAGAATCGGTGTCGTGCCTCTAACACCCTAAGCTGCAAAACAACAAAACAAAAATTTGTTACAAATTTTTTCGAAAAAAAAAAAAAAACACATAATAAGTACTTGCTTAAATGAACAAATACCTCGGCTGGCTGCACTGGCGCGTCCGCTCCCATCTCCGCCATAGCTCCCGCGTGCTTCACTCTCCCACACAACCTTTCACTCCACTTCACTCCACTCCCTCAGACGCACTTCTCTCAAGCTCGAACGCACAAATGAGCGAAATTCTCGTTGAAACTATTTAAATAGCTGATTTTGGTGCCCTGAAATGCAGTTGGGCATTTCATGGTGGATTCAGATGCAGTCCTACGTCTACAGAGTGCCTAAACACCGGCGGGCGTCTATGCCAACCACAAACGCAGACCGGCGTTTGGTGTCAGTATTGAATAAAGGAACAAAACTTACAAAATTGAAGCTTACCTCCTCCAAATTTCATCAAATTGCATTCATCCATTCTTCTTATCATAATAAAACATTTTGTGAAGGTTACAACGAGTTTTGGACACAAATTTTGTCATTTCGCTCAAAAAGCGCATCATTCATCATTGTTTTACAAATTGGGTTAAAAATATTCAAAACCTTCACAAAATTAACCACATTCATCAATTCTTCGGATCTATCGTCAATTTCATTCTTCTTTCATCATGCATATTTTTGCCAAATCAAATTAAAGTAAACCTCGTATCTAGTGGTATATTCTATCACCTTGGCGATTGCGGCGATTTGAATCCATGCAATTCGGTAAGAGGATTAAACCACCATAAGGACACTTACCATTTATCATCATCAATTATTTCATTGTTTGAAAATTGGAAATCAATTTTGGGTATTCTACTTTTCAAGTGACCTCATACCAAGATTAATTTGCTCAACGGTTGTCATTGATGGCCTAGTTCATGGGGCCTTAAACATGGACAATCTTTCATATCGTCATTATTTTAAGTCTTGCTAGAGATTGTGGCTACCTAGGTTGATTGGTTCCGACCCGAGGAATTATCCATACAGTCACTAGGAGCATCTCTGAGTTCCGGACTCTTTCATGCATCTTTCATCTCTGCATATCAATGGCGCCAACAAGGCAATTTCATCAACAGTATGGATTCACACACAGGAGTTGGGGCATCCGTTATCAATTTCTAATTTTCCTATAGTGGAATTCATCTTACATGATCATGGAATTTACAGTTTGGCAAAAATCCCTTTATAACCGTTGGGGCAGAAAACGGTCCATCTTTCACATCACTCATATCGTCTTCAATCATATTCTTTTCTGGTTTGTACACCAACCCCTTTTCTGTTGGGACATAAACAGATGGTGCATGCACCAACCCTTTTTTCACCGTTGGGGCAAAAACGGTTCATTATCTTCCGAATTTCTTCCAATTGGCTTGTGAGAACCATTCTCGCTCGCCAATTGAGGGGGTAAGCTGAAAAATTTTAAATATTCTTTTATTCTTTGGTCTTCAAAGTTGTGCTTTAGTCTTGAGAGAGAGTTGCGTCTGATCCGACTTTTCGGGTGTCTTAAGTTTTTGTGCTACATTGTGTCTTCACACAAAGCGGCTAAAAAGGGGCATCTGTAGACACCAAAATCCAGCCACTTGTAAGTCATCTATACCTTCCTGCCAGCCACGTGTCAGTCATCCATCCTTCCCGCCATTATTTGGCCCAAATCCACACTTTCCCACCATTATTTGGCCCAATTTCACTTTTCCCGCCATTTTTCATCCCCAAATTTATTTAAATTAATATTTATATATATATTTTAATATTTTAATATATTTTAATATATATATAAATAAAGTTTAAGTGATTTAATCTCATCCGTCCATCCATCTTAATCCGTTTCACAACCTAGATTTATTCTCTACCCTTGGATCCACTTTAATCTTAGCCACACGTTCAAAGTGTCGTTAAAACCCTAAAGTGTGCCCTAAGAGTAGATTATAAATTGAGTCACCTTGATGGCTCAAACCCTATCTATCTCTTCGGCTAAACCTACCTATCTTTCCTATCTAAGTCTGGAGTTGGCTATTGCTTGTTAATCCTGAGTCTTATGAGTCTTCTGTGGCCCTAAGTCTGAACTAAACCCTTTCGTCGCATCCATCGCAGCCGCCTGGTCTCGCCGCGTTAACAGGAAAAGGTATAGATTCGTCTAAAGCAAGTAATATTTCTTTATGTATTAATCTACTGTTGAATTCTGCATTCTATTTATTTTTATTTCATAAATCTAGGGTTTTAGACTGTTTATGAGGGCTCACACAGTGGAGCCCTCTTATTAGTTTCTAACTCTTTGATAATTTTAATGTGTGCAAGATTCTAGTGGTAGATCTGATTTGTTGATAGCAGCTGCTTAAGCTGGAGTGGTCCGAGCCAAAGGATACAACGAAGCCCACTCATTCTGTTGAGGTTAAGGATACATTCTTCGGAGACGCCACCACATTGTGCCAGCTAGGGTTTTGGAGAACCCTAGCACAAATTGTAACTTTGTATCACGAAAAGGGTTACAGGCCCTGTTGTACTTAAAAGGAGTTTCTAAACTCCATTGATTAATAAAAATCATTCATTTTGTACAACTGTTTTGCATTCCTTTAATTGTGATTTCTTTATTTCTGTTTGGCGTTGTATCTTTAATCTACAGGGATAACCATTAGAGTTGAGAGAAAAAAATTGGGAAATGATGGATGACTTGTTCATCAACAACTCAAGGTTAAAAGAATACCCTTCATATAGATGCATTGCATATATGATTATTTGAAAACCCCATTGTGCAAGAAATTTGCTATTGAAAGGGATCCTTCCTTAGTAGGTAGGTGATAACATTAGTTATCTTAAAGAGCCACTTACTTAAGGAAAACATAATGTGGTGTGTTATTGGTTTGCTTTGGGATGAATTTATGTTTATGTTAAAAGAATTGTTATTTTTAAAAATGCATTGAGTTGGTATTAATAAGTAACTAATTTCTGAATGCTTTTTGAATTTTTATGTTAACGATTAATAATGATTTAAATCAGCTAGGTAACTAATTTATTTATTTAATTACTTTGTATTGATATTGTGGATATTTAATTAAGATAATGATAAAGTTAGATAAATTAATTCTCTCATTTGCCTTGTTGTGGAGAAAGAACCATAATTAGAGATCTCCAATTCCATCAATGTGGAATATGAAAGGGGTGACCTTTGTTAACATTGTGTTAGTGGGTAAAGTTAGCAAAGAAAAAGACCATGTGATGTAGATCAGGTATGCTACATTAGTGCATACAAAAAGGTAAGGTGTGCCCTTATATATCGCTATAATGCAAATATGGGAGGATTTCCAAAATGAAAGTATAAGAGAGGAAGGAGATTGAGGGAAAGCTTAAAATATTCTTTGGAGGAGATCAAAATCTAACCAAGCAATGAAGAGGTGGGTGAACTATTATGTCACCTCTGTATTGAATTTTTTATTGCTCTTATTAATATTTCACTACTCCATGTTGTTTGTTTCATTAATCTAAATCGTTTGAATGTTGTTAAGCTGAGATAGTTGCTTAAATGTGTGATATGTGATTTAATCTAAGTAGCTAGTATCCTTGGTTTATGTTGATTTAGTAGTGTTCAACCGGTAGTTCATTTGATGTGCATCAAAAATTATCTAGGATGTCTTAAGTTTCCTTTGTCAAGCAGGGACATAGTATTTTCACCTTAGTTCTGCTATAAGAAAGCTACCTAATGCCTACTTGTTTTCATTCTTCCCAAGCTCATTTAGTGTCAGTAAGTGTTGTAGGAACCCTACATATTTATCACCCCTCTTATAGCTTTTTTGTGTTACTACTCTATGCTCAAGTAGGTATCAGTTATGGTTGAGTATTATTGAGCATTGTTTTTGGGTTGCTATTTTGTGGTTAAGGTAGCCTTTGCATATGAGTTAGGCATTGGCTTGAGTGCCTTATGGATCTTCTTTTGGCTACTTTTTTTTGTATTATTGTTTGCATTAGTTTATGCTTTAATTTTCTAAGGTAGCTTTAAATCTTCTTACATTCATCATTATTTGGGTTGTGCTTGTCTAAGTATTTGACTAGAATGGTATTGGAAGCAACAAAGGAAGTTAATTTCTTTTTAAGATTGTTTGGATTAAAATGTAAACTTAGAATTTTTTTAAAATTAAGTGAGATTATAGTTATTATATGGTATGTTTTCTAATTGCTTATTATTAAGGATTGTGTGGAAATATTGAAAGGTATTAGAAGGATAATTTAAAATTTTATTTTCATTAAAAATATTTAGGGAAGATAAAATTTATGGATTTATGTTAAGGTATTGTTAATGATTTAATATATTATAATTTTTTTCTAATTAGAAGATAATGTTTCATTTTATTTTAAAATAAAAATAGTAATCTTCTATTTAATTGTTTGATTGATATTTGGGTTGGATTTTTCTTGTAAAGAAAGAGAAAAGATTTGGTTTTGATAAATGTTTATAATGGTTTCTTGAGACTTGAGTAGGTAAGAAAACCATTATAGAGGGAAGTATTGGATTCCCTCCTTGATTTCTTGAAATGTATTTTAAGTGGTGCATGTTAAGTTGTATTGTATATAAGATTTTTCATGATCCCTAAGTCTTCTAAACTAATATTATGGACAAAGGAGCTATCTATAGGAGGACATGGAAGGAGCCAATATTGAAATAAAACTTTGTATTCTATGCTATTATTTTTGGAATAAAATAATACTTGAAGACAATTATAATTGAAATTATGCAAGCTATTTTATAAAGGGGTCTAATTTAGTTACACTATTTAGTTGTTCAAGACGATCATGAATGAAAAATTATTTGATGTTATTTTATATTTTATCGGAATATTGGTTATGTACAAAATGGAAGAATGAGTTAGTGCATAGACTATGGTTTTAATTTTCTAGATGATGTTCATTCTTTCCATTAAAAATGGAGGAATTTCTAAATGCTATTATTATGGATGTAGGAGGTTTATGTTTTTTATTCCAGTATTAGCATGGTTTTATATTTAAGAATGTTATTTCTTTGTAGAACCTTAACTCCTCTAAATGGAGAGATGTTATATCCTTGTTTTTTTTTAATTCTTGGGTTCTTGGGAATGGATTTTAGAGCCATATTAGGATCCTTTATTCAAGAAGCTAACCCAATATTAGAAGGATTTGTGGTGATGCAATAACTAGGAATTTTCTAATCTAGAAGGAGTTATGGTGATGCAATAACTAGATAGTTGTAAATGATGAGCCTTGAATGGTGAGACTTGGGTGTTCTCAAAATAGTGAGGTCTTGGGATATCATTCACAAATTAGTATAGTGGTGACACATTGAATGATGAGGATCGAGTGATCATATTTATTACCAGGTGAGTGGTAATGGTCTTAGTTAGCCCATGGAGGTGTGGTAACTAAGCACTAAGACATCACACTAAAATTATCCTACAAATATGGACTTATGTAGGGTTAGGGAATAGGCATTACCCTTTAAGTGATATGGTCCTTAGAGGATATCCCAATGTTATGGTCAAGTTATCCTATATCGGTGAGGATATGGGAAAGGTAGGAATACCACTATTGGAATACTTTTTAAACAATGAGGTTTAGATAGGTGAACCTTAGAAATACAAGATGTTGGACACTCCTATCCACTTGAGTGTCATCTACAGTGATATTAAATCAAAATGTGGTTATGCCTTATATATATACTAGAATGTATTGGGACTTATTTATGAACCTTTCTTGTATATATATATATATATATATATATATATATATATATATATATATATATATATATATATATTTATGGGTTTTGGTGGTTTGTTTCAATTGGTATTAGAGCTCTAGATTGTAGGGCTAGAAGCTTCCTTGGATTGAGCCTAGGATGAGCCTTGACTTGATATGCTACTTTTCAGAAGACTTTCCCTACTAGGGACCTTAACATGATTTGGGATAATTTTGGTATTGCATGTCGACTAGACCAATCATACCAAGGAGTAAAAATCCTAGAGAGTATAGTTTCTTAATGGGGAATGACACCTTGTGGTGAGGAAATTGTAACCATGATAATTATCTAGTGAGTGATGATGGTATAAGTTAGTTCATGGGGGTAATAAAATTAACTAATTATAAGTATAATTTTGGGAAATTGTAACTTATCCAACTCCTTTGCATGGATAGGAAATGACACTTGTTTTAAGAGGAGGGTCATTCAAGAAGGTAGGATCAGCTACATAGGATGAAGCTATGATACAAAAGAAATCTAGAAGAACAATGGACTCCAACAAGAAAAATAGGAAAATGGAAACGAGTAAGAAGTCCAGAAAAATAATGTGATAGAGAATATATTACATTATTGGGTACATGTCAATGTACCACCTTGGGTACATTATTATATTAGGAGTTTATCTTATGTTAAGTAGTTACTTGGGGAAGAAGTAATAAATGCACAAGTGTTAGAATGTGCAATAATGTAAATGTGCATGTAGTCCACATGTACATAAGTCATAGGAATAGGTAGAGTAAAACCCACGAAACTTATCTTATATATGTACCTTGAGCTATAGGTAGAGAGAGAGTGAGATTCAATGTTACTATAGAGTAGTTATTAGGTACATTGTAGATCTTCATTGTAAAATTTTGGAGTGTTCATAGTCCTCCATTATATTGCATTATACTATTTTTATGAGATTTCATTAATGGTATTTTATTGAGTTGTAGCATAAGTGTATTCTCTTATTTTCTTACATATTTAAGTACCATCATCATATACTTATCATAGCCTACATATTTTACATATTGTGGTTACATATCCATTAATATACATTTACAAAAGCTAACAATGGTATCAGAGCACATGGTAGATCGATAGGAAATAGGAATAGCCACAAAGAGAGATTGAGAGGAGTTTAGAAATATTAGTTATAATTTTTTTGAGAATATAGGTGGCTAGTCTTTCCACAGAGGTGCAAAAAAACTTATGAATATTAGGACTCAACATTAATTCCACTAGATTGAAAAATTAACTAGTGAATATTTGTCATATCTATATTTAGAGTTTCTTCCATTATAGTCCTAATACTTCATTGTAGAAAAAAGGAAGAATATATTATTTAGAATAAATACAACACCATAAGAAATAAAAAGAAGAACAAATATGTTGAGGCCTAAAGAAAATTCCCCATTACTAGATATTGCAGACCTACAGAGTGCAGAAGAAAAGGCCATAGGAGCCTTGTTATATATTTTAGGGAGAGAAGAAGACTCCAATGAAGAGTCCTAGTGAAGATAGGATATTGGTGATATCTAGTGCAGATTGAAGAATTCACCCTAAAGAAGTTGAAGAGACCCTTAGAAGGTCCAGTTAAGAACTAATTCTAGAATATTGGAGGTTGGTGATCTCCATTAAAGACTACAAATTGCAGAGTAGAGAAGGACTAGAAAAATTCCCTTTCCATATTCTAGAAAAAACAAATGTTAGAGATCCAATAAGAAGATCTCATTGCCAACACTTCCATAGTAGAAGGTTGAAGAAAATATCTCATTGGGAAGACCAAAAAAGCTACGAGATTGAAGACCTTGGAGATATCTCAATGAGAAACAAGGAGAAGGCTTGGTGAGCATCATTTAAGGAGATTGGTGAAGACCTCAAGACTTTTATATTCTTGAGAAGAATGCCTAGATTGAATTTAGAATTTGATAATACTGAAGGAGAAAGGAGCCAAACATTACTACCAAAACTGATAGTTTAGAAGATTACCTTTGAAGGCTAGAAGGGTCATTCAAATATAGGTATTTGCTAAATCTATAGCATAATACTAAATGGTTCTTAAAGGAAAATATTTGCTATGATTTGGAGGACTTCCCTCCAAATTTTTGATATTAAAGGACAACATTTAAATAGAAATATTTACTGCGAAAGGGTAATAATTAGAACAACATTACTAGTTGTAGAACTTCAAATTTATAGAGAGCATCCTAAAGGAGAATTAAAACCACCACACTGTAGTTTCAAACAAAAATATAGAGGAGTTACTAAGCTGCAATGGTGAGTTGAGGAGCTATTTAGGAAATCTAAAAATAGCTGCAAGTTCATCTAGTCAAACACATCAATAAGGTGAATCTAATTACCTAGTAATAATTCATCTACAGAGTTCGTTAAGGTAAGAAACTTGGGTGCAAATAGGTTCATTAGTTGAACTTTAAATTAATTTGTTATAAAGTTTCGTTAAGCACCATATCAAAGTTAAAGTTGCAAAGAGAAGGTTGCATATTAATGTTTTTGAAGGGGGAGTGTAGAAGATAGTTTCTTTTAAGGTTTATACCTGCACATTAAATAGTTGTTAGATATATTTTGATAGAAAGAAAATTATCATCTTTCTATTTATCTAGTTACAACAAAGAAGATATTACTCCTAAGTGAAAGTTGTAGAGGTTATTAGTGCATTTAAGAGTTCTTTAAGAATTAATATTAGTGCATCTTGTATTCTATGTTGAAGGAGAAATAAGGTGATATTACTATTGCACTATTTTAGTTATTATTAACTACATTAAACTTATTACTCTCAAATTTTATTACGTATTGATTGTTAAGTTAAAGTGGAAAACCAAAGAGCACAAATTAGTGTACTATCAAAGTGTCTAGAGATACTATTGAGCACACAAAACCTATAGCTTATTATGGCCTAGAGAAGCCACAAAATAGGGTAATATTCCTCCAAGGAATGGAGAAGAAATCCACCATCAAAACCAATAGAAGGATCTACAAAACACGAGACTAGGAGAGTCTCAAATTTCAAGTGCAACTAAGGAGTATTTTATAAGGTTATACAAGCACAAAATTTATCTCTATTATTATGTCAAAGAGAGATAAAGGTTAAGTGTCTCAAGGACACTCTATGTAGCCTATCATCCTATCTACAAGTGGATGTCATTAGCTCTAGAAAAAGTGCTCAAAGAGGAGCCATAAAAAAGGGGCTCAACTTCCATCATTTTCAAAGGGTAATAACTAGCAAAAATTTCTTAAGAAATGAGCCAATCGAAGGGCTTGATATGCACCATTGGTAAGGTAAGCACCACCCAAGATGCTTGAGTAAAGAGCTATTCATAAGGATCGGTATCTAGTTTATTAAGGTGTTAGAAGACACCTTAGTCCATCACCCGAGGTGATGTCAACATGCAACATAAGAAAGGGCCTACGTAAGGTGAATATAATATATTGCAACCTATGTAAAAACACAATGCTAAGGATATCATATTACAAGCAAGGAGGAGCAAGGTATAATATGATACCGAATGTGTATTACCATAGCTCTAACATGGTTGAATCATCAGCCAAGAACCACATAGAAATATACCATTGGAACACCATTGTAGTCATTAAAAGTCATCATAGTTGGATCCAAATTCATCACATCTATGTTTTCTTAGAAAGAGAGCATTGAAAAACAAGAAATAATAAGGTGTTTTATGGCATAAAAGGGATGAAGAATAAGAGATGTTGGGGAAGATCTACATGCATGGTTTTGGAGTGACACTTGAAAAGTCCTACTAGGGATATTGTGCCACTTGGAACAAAGGTGAAAGAGCATCTCCATATTCATAACACCAATGCTTAATATAAAGGATGCCTAAGTAATGTAATGCCTCTCATCATAGCTACACCACTCAAGAATACATCTACAACATTCATCAATAACCATGAGTTACATTTGAACTTGCATCGTGTAACATAATGCTTCTCAAGATCCATAATAGGTGTTGCACCACCTAAGGAGGAGACCAAGAGTCTTGGGAAATACCTAGTGCCACTTAGCACTTAAAAAAAAGGAAGCATAATTATAGCCATCAGAAGTAAGAGTGCTCATAGAGGAGGAAGTGCATCATCAACTAGCATCAAGTAAGAGAATTGAAGGTGCAATTGAGACTAATTTTGAAGGATTATTGAGTGAGCATTCAAGGCACGTAGTCAAGGATTTGATGAGTATTCAAAGATGCATTAAATATGTGCATAAGAGATGCCCAATAAACTCACTTCCATCACTGTCATACATCCATAGTACAATACCCATTATCAAGGAGATACAAAATTATAAAGGTAAGGTTTCGCTTTGATTAAAATTGTTTTCATTTCGGAGTGATAAAGTGTAGAAATTAAGGTTGAATCTATTTGTCATTTACATTAAATTTATAAGTTAAATCACCCTTAGTAAGTTGAATACAAATTGTTGGAAAAAACATTGGTTAGTTTTCTATGTTCAGATTCATTGCCTCATTTAATTTGTCAACCTGGGGTAGCTCGTAAACTTGTGAGCAACCTTGCACAATATATGCTTGTAATTCCCTCCAATGAGATGAGTCCCTCAGATTTATGGTTTGGGGGGTGTTGTTGTTTCTTTGGAGTTCTGGTTTAGTTTCCAAACCACTAATCTATCCTAAATTATCAAGACATGCCTAAACTATATTCAGAAACCAAAATTGCACACTTGTTGGAAATTACAGAAAATAGGGGAAATAACAGAAATTAAGCTAAGTACAGAAAACTGGAAACTAGATTAAAAATGATAGAAAACAAGAAAAGAGAAGGGAGGAATACTGTTGAGAGTGGGCCCATGCTTCCAGTAGATTTTACCCGCATTCAATCATACACCGGATACTTAAAGAAGATGGATGAAAATACGTAGGTGTATTTTATTAATTTGTAGTAGAGAAAGTTACAAAAAATATTCGGGATCTTTATTTTAGGGGTGGCCTACATATTTATAAGATATGTAGCCATACCCTATTACATCATGAAGGTAAATCAAATTCAGATTCTTATTTTACAACAATATGCATAAATGAAGGAGATCAAATAAAATATCAGTTTTAGACCAATCAACATATTCTATTTTATCAAAATAGAATACGTTTGATATTTCCACTCTTATTCGATTACATCAATATTTTACATTACTACTAAAAAATAGACAATTGATGATCTTTGACATTGTCCTTGGTCCACTTCCACTACTGAGAATCCATCCGCATCCATCGTTGAAATCGCCATTCTATTTTATCGACAATAAGAGTCATGTCATAATTCTACATCAATGGGAATCAGGTGCCTTATCTATAGAAGTTAGGAAGTAGGCACAAAAATGGGAGTTAGGAACCTAACGAGAATCAGGCACCCGATAGTCAAGCACCAAATGGGAATAGGGCACCCGATAGTCAAGCACCAAATGGGAGTCAAGCGCTTGAAAGGGAATCGAGCGCCTGACTTAGCGCTTCACACCGGTGTACTGCAGATATTTTACCTTTAATTTTGCCATCATAAAATTGAAAGTGCCAGGTCTGAGTGGGACCTCGACGTAAACATGCTAACAACAATAAATTTTATGAAATCTACACAAAATGCACTCAAAAACAAATATTAAAGAACATGCACAATAAACTGTTAAACACATATAAAATTTGCATAGAAACACATATTTCTATTAAAATAAATACCACAATATATATGGAAATTTTGTACAAAAATGAGCATTTTCAAGGCTCATCATCCCCCCATGCTTAAGGGTTGGCATATCCCTATGCCACTTTATACTAGTAATTACCAGTTTCATTCACAACCTTCCAGTAAGCCCTGACTGTTTCTTTCCTCTTCTTTGCAGTGGCCTTAGATTTTTCCTTATCCTTGGGTTTTCACCCTTTTGATGCTTTGGGAGTGGCTGCCTCCTATTCCTACTATCTCTAGCGCTTGCTACATCGAACTGGATGACTTGGACCTACTCCTTTACCTAGTTGTTCCCTTGTCTAGGCTTTCTTTCCTTTCTCAATTTTCAAGTAGTAGCCAGTAAAAGTGGAGGTATCCTTCTAGAATATGGGCTCAACCATCTTCCAGTATTCATGGTGAAGGGGTAAACGTTCTCCCACTAGTACTATAGATTCATCACCAAATAGGATGTTAGATTTCTCAACAACCTTGGTTGTGGGTAGATTGGCCCCTATTGGGTCAAGTTTAGCATCATCCTTAGACTCTGCTTCTTCCACCAGAGGGGATTTGCTACTTGTTGCTTGATCTATAGGTGGTACAGGACCTAACAATCCCATCTTCATGAAATATACCTTCATATTTGAAGGTTGATTACCTATTGATCCATACAAGTCCTAGAACTATGCTGGTCGAGAAACTTCAATTTTTGGTCGAGGAGTTTTGGATGCCTCTCTAGCCTCTTTTCTAGTTTCCTTGGCCACTCTCTTAGAGGATTTCTTATACTCATTTTTATCTACTTTGATATCCACCTTGAGTTATTCAAACTTCTATCTCTGCTTATCAAACAACTTCAAGGTCTCTACCCATTCCTCATCAAAATTCATACCCAATTCCTTTAATTGTGCAGTCCTTGCTTTGGTCTTAGGTCTTCATTGAGATCCCCTTACAACCTTCCTCTTTGGTCTCAGCTTTTTGGGCTATCTTGCAAGGCCTATAGGTATATCTGAAGTAGGGGGATTTCCTCCTTCTATTCTGTTGTTTCTACTATTAGGAGTTTCTTTTTCTACCTAAAGTTATTCAGGATCAATCCCTGCATCTCCCTCTAGTTCTTGGTCTACAAAATGAGTAAAATCTTAGGATTTTGCAACCCCTTGATCCTCCTCTATAGCCTTATCTAAAATCTGAGGCTCTTCAACCTCAATTTCATCTTCCTATTTTCTATCTTCCTCTATAGATTTTGCTAAAAATTGAGGTTCTTCGACCTCAATTTCATCCTCCTAGTTTACTTTTATATCTATAGAGGAAGATGATGTTGGGGACTATCCCACATCAACTTCAGGACCCTGATCTTACCCCTATTCTATAGAGTAAGCTGGTGAATGGGGTTGTTCAACCTCCATTGCTTCATTTGTTTCCTGCTCTACTTTTGCATGTGATTTTAGGGTTGATTCTTCATCTACGCTTTCAATAATAATCATAGGGGTTCTTGCCCAAGAATTAGGGCTTCCCTATGTAGACATATTTCTAGTAGAAGCCACTGATTGGTCTCCTACCTTAGCTTCCTAGCTATAATTTCTTACATCTAATCAAAAAGGGCCAGAGGAGAATATTTTCTCCTCAGAATCTGGAGAGTTAGTGGGCACTTCCATAGCCCAATCAGTTTGCACTACCACTTCTACCCTGGTTGGCCATCCAACCCTAATTTGTTGGGCCTACAACTACAATTTTGATATTATCTCCTATAACTGATGGATAGTCCGATATAATTCCTACAATTTTGTTGTAACTACTTTTTGAGACTCTTGAAAAAGAGCCTGCTCTTCCTTGTATTTGGCCTCCCAAGTGTAGGCCTATTCTTTCAATATCTATAACTACTACTGTAGGTCCTCTATTTGCATTTCCTATTAAGGAGTATGACCCCTGGACAAATCCTATAATATGTGGGCCATGAACTCATCCTTGTTCAGCTCATCAATTGTTGCATCATCATCCAATGAGCTAGAAACCACCATAGATACCTTCATCCTTCTACTTCTAGTTCTAGTAGAAACTAGCATGAAAGTAGGGCTTGGTGGATCATGCCCTACCTCATCATCAAATTGAGGGCTAGTAGGGGATGAATCCTATCCTAATTCCTCATAAGATTAGGGAAAAATAGGGGATGAGGCTTGTCCTACTTCTCATGTATTTTCCTCAGGTGAGGATGCAAGCACCATCTCTTCTTGCTCTATCACCTTATCAACCAATTGATCAGTCTATTCTAGCACCTCCACTTCTTCCTCTACCCCCAAAATTACATTATTTCCCTCAACTTCCTCAACCATCACATTTCTGTGTGACTCTACATATCACACCAAGGCCAAAATTAGGCCATGGTGAGCCAAGGTAGATATTGTGCCTACCTGGTACCATCTAGCCTCATCTTTGAGTGCACATGCAAGGTAATGGGGGACATTGATCTTATCCCCATGTAGTATATGGTTGAGGAAACAAAAATGGTTAGAGTTTAGCTTGGAAAGCCTACCCGTGCAAGTGAAGAACCAAGCAATCTACTCAAAAACTGACCTCTAGAGCTCGAGGATGTGCTGCTTGGGAAAACCAGCATGCATCAGGTACTACATTGGATGCTCAAAGAATATTTACATATAGAGTGTGGGGTTGTCCTCCTTATATGTATGTTCCCCTATTTAGGGAAGGCCTATTACTATAATAATGTATTCTTTGATGATTAGGATTTCTAGTCCTCGCATGTGAACAACTCTGTCCCTCATGGATGTCATAAATTTGTTAGCCACCTCTACATCCTAGTTCTAGCTAACTAGATGGTAGTAGTCCAACCATCCTACGATATCAAATTGCATTCATACATCCTCACTAATGCCTAAACAATATATAGGCTCACTCTTTTTCAATAAGTGGTTGGTCGATTTTCCCCCATGGAAAAGTTTAGATTTCTCTCTGCTCTGAGTTTCTATCACCTACAACTCTATTATTTTCTTGCATAGAGTTTTGCCAATGCATGGTTTAAATCACCTGCATCCATGAACGTAGGTGCCTGATTGCTGTAATTAGAAATAATTATGGTTATCTATGTGAAATATCATTAAAGCGTGTGCCAAATTTTTTGTAGAGGATGACCATGAGTGTTTTCCCCAATCAGAGCATCGACACATGAAAAAATGCCAAGTGGAGAGAGATGGGTGGCTGGTAATTTTATGGGGGTTGTGCCAACATTATTTTCTAGAAACATATGCCTATGAAAATAATATATACATAAAATAAAAAATTATGCATGTACCCGTATTATGTTTTGTGTGTGTATAATGTGCAGACACTCATGGTGCACTAGCATTGGTTGCTTGATGATGACTAGGCATTCTAGAACAAAGAATGATAGGTATTTTTCCATGCGGTGAATTTCTCTCCATTTTAATTGGTTCTCGGTTGTTGCCATTTGATACCTTTGAGAATTCCTACACATTTTCAAGAAAAATTTAGAAAAACATGTCTTCTTGGGATGACAAACATCCCCTCCTCAAAAATTGTTCGCTGGTGACTTTGGAATGTGCACAAATCTTCAACAAAAAAATTAAAATAATTTTATCCATTGAAGTTTGACTTTTGCATGTGAGTGGAATGTTGATGTGGCTCGGACCACTTCCCAATGCTGAAGATTATTTATATGAGGCACAAACACCCATGAAAATAGAAAGTAGATACCTTTTATTGTGTGGAGATCAGGCGCCTTCTTTCGAATCAAGGTACGCAGGTGCTTGGAAAATAGAAAGCAGGCGCCTTAGCAATCGGGCATCATGCTTAACATGGAAAGCAGGCACCTTTTGCTAGAAATCGAGCATCGTACTTAAAGCAAACTTTATACAAAACTCAAACTTTATACACAACATTTTTTTTAGATGATATGTTCAGGAAATTAGGTGTCACTTTCTTAAAAAATGGAAGTTGGGTGCCATCTCCTTGAAAAAATAGGAATCAAGCATCAGTCTACCAGAAAATGGGATGCAGGTACATTTTCCTTGACATACTAGGAGTCAGGTACCTTGTACCATACAAATGGAAATTAGGCACCACCTTCTCGAAATATAGGAATCAGGCACCTTTCTCATCATAAAATGGAAATCAGGTGCTCCTCCTTTATTTCAATATCTGCTTGATATGCCCACTTATGTATGCTTAAGGTTGATCAGGCCTTTAGCACTCTGGTTGAAGAACAGGGACAAAATCAGCATCCGCTACCTGAACCAGCAGTTGAGTGTTTTATTATCCATAAAGACCAACCCAAACACTCATGTACAGATTTAGGTATAGTATCCCCATTTCTAAGTGGGGATAAACTACTCCTACTACAAACAATTCTTCTAGAAATTTGGGAAGGTACAGGTTCATGGATCCTATGCTTGTTAGGCCTAGGTTTCCCAGGTTGCCTAAAAATTGCACTCAGGGCATCATTCCTACAAAATAGAAATACAACTAAAAAAAGAAAAATTTAAAAGAATAATTATTTTTGGGACCATGTGGACAACGTCCACATATTACTGACTCAATTTGAAACTAGAATCAACTAGGGTCTCCCCCATGCCTAATATGGACTTCATCATGTACGTTTCAGACACATGATATGGATGCAAGTGGTGACCATTGACTATTAATGTAATGTTGCTATCATCAATTGTTTTGATCCTAACAGCTCCATTGTTGATGATTTCAATCACTTCATATGGTCCCATCCAACGTTGCATGAGCTTGCCTTTCCTTTCCTAGAATCGAGGAGTCATACAATAATGCCCATTCTCCCACTTTGAGCTGCTTTGGCCTGGTGTGGTGGTCATGCCACTTGGCCCTTTATTTTTGGATGACCTCTATTCTTTGTAGAGCATCTAGGCAATATTCATCCAACTAGTTAAGCTACTGAATCCATTCCTTCTATGCATCATCCAGGTTTATATTCAACTCTACTATAGTTCTGAGTGTTTTAACTTCAAACTCTATGGGCATCATAGCATTCTTCCCATATACTAGCTGGAATGGTGTGAAACCAATAGTAGTCTTCCAGGTGGTTCTATAGGCCCACACTACTTCTAGTAATCTAGTGGCCCAGTCCTTCCTATGTTGTTGTACTATCTTTGTTAGGATATTCTCCAATTCTTGGTTGGTTACCTCAACTTGCCCATTTTCCTATGGGTGGTAGGGAGTGGTTTTGTTATGCCTGATTTTATATTGTTGCATGAGTTCCTGAATCATATTTGAAGTAAATTGAGGTCCTTGATCAGTTGTGATCTCCCTTGGAACCCCAAACCTTGTGAAAATAGATGAATACAAGAAGTCTACCATAGTCTTCTCTTTTGAATCATGCAATACCTGCACTTCAACCCACTTGGTCACATAGTCAGTACAAACTAAGATATACCTCTTACCTACTGACTATGGATTAATGGGTCCTACGAAGTCCATCCCCCATTTATCAAATGGCTCTATGTGTACATGTGGTTGGAGGGGCATCTCATCTCTGAGAGTTGGTCTACCCATCCTCTAACATTGATCACACTAGCTCACATGCTTGGTTGCATCTTTGAATAGTGAAGGCCAGTAGTAGCCAACCTGCAACACTTTGAATGTAGTCCTTTTCCCTACAAAATGGCCACCACAAGGTTCATCATGGCAAGCCTTCAATATTTCTATTATCTCATTATCAACAACACATCTTCTCATGATCTGATCAGGCCCTATTTTAAATAGGCACCCATCAATCCATGAGAAGTCTACACTTTTCTCAATTAAAGTTTATTTCTCACATGGTGAAAGTGTAGGGGATACTTTACCAGTGGCTAAATAATTAGCCATATCTACGTACCATAGTATCTGTTCATTCAGAGCAAACAAATGCTCATCTAGAAATTTGTCATCTATAGTTGCATGATCTGGAGGTGTCAACCTGGACAAGAAATCAGCTACCACATTATCCTTACCTAGCTTGTCTACTATTGTCACATCAAATTCCTATAGAAGCAACAACCATCTAATAATTCTACCACTAATCCCAGGTTTGTTTGTCAGGTATCTGATATTTGAGTGATCAGTATGTACAAAAACTTGATATCCTATGATATAATGATGAAATTTGTTAAGAGCATGTATAACTACAAGAAATTCCTTTTCTATGATAGTATAATTGAATTCAACACCTATGAGGTGTTTACTAACATAATAGATGGCATAGAAATCATCACCATCCTTCTATCCTAACACTGATCCTATTGCATTGTTAGATGCATCAACATATATGTGAAAAGGTATGGTCCAATTTGGACCTCTCAGTACTAGAGCAGTAATCAATTTTTCCTTTAAGGTGTTAAATGCTTGTTCACATTCCTCTATCCAGATAAACTCTATGTCCTTTGATAACAATGTGCTCAGGGGTTTAGCAGTTTTGCTAAAGTCTTCTATAAACCTCCTATAGTAACCAGATGATCCTAAGAAACTATGGATATCCTTCTGTGTTTTGGGAGTAGGTAGGTTTTGGATAACTTCTATATTTTTCCTATCTACTTTGATCCCATATGTAGAAATGTGATGTCCTAAAACTATCCCTTCCTACATTAGCATATAACATTTCTCATTGCTTAGGGATAGGTTAGTTTCCTCACACCGCTTAAGTGTTTTCTCCAAATTTTCTATGGTTATTTCAAAAGTTTCACCATATACAGTGAAATCATCCATGTATACCTCCATAGTTTCTCCAATCATGTTAGAGAAGATGCTCAAAACTACCCTCTAAAATGTGGTAGGTGCATTGCACAGACCAAAAGGTAAAACTTGGTAAGCAAAAGTCCCCCAAGGGCAAGTAAATGTGGTCTTGTCTTGATCTTCTTCCCCTATTTGAATCTGATTATATCCATTGAACCCATCCAAGAAAGAAAAATACTTCTTACCTGATAAGGTGTCAAGGACCTGATCTATGAAGGGTAAGGGGAAGTGGTCTTTCTTAGTTGCTTTATTCAACAACCTATAATCCACACAAATTTACCACTTGCCATTTTTCTTGGGCACCACCACCAAAGGTGATACCCATTCACTATCTAAAATGGGGTAAATGAACCCAACTATGAGGAGTTTCTGCAATTCAGTCTTGACAATTTCCTTCATTGTTGGATTCATTCTTCTCTGTGGTTGCCTTACTGGTTTAATTTGATCTTCCAGATATATTCGATGAGTACAGGTTTCAGGAGCTATTCCTCTCATATCTGAATATTCCCAAGCAAAGGCATTTTGATGGTTGACTAAGGTTTCCCTTAGTTTATTCTATTGTTCAGCTGTCAACCCATCATTTATGTTTAAGACTCTTCTAGGTGCAACTTCAATTTGTTGTATATGGTGGTCTTTTCCCCCTACTAATGGCAACTCTGGAGGAGGACAGGAGGGTTCTCCTTGGAAAAAGTTTGATATTACCCTATCCTCATCACTCTCATATTCCAACTCATCAAGTGCCATGATAGATTGGATCATTGATAGACCACCAAAGTTCTGGTTTTCATCTTTAGGTTCTCCCAACAATTCTGCAGATTGTGCAGGTGGATGGATGATCAGTTTTTTTATGTTTTGACCATAAAAAATGGTCATTTTCCCATCTCTACAACTTATGTAAGCATCAAATATTGCCAGCCAAGGTCTACCTAAGATTAATGGATATCCACCCAACCTAGAATTGGATTGTAACACTAAGAAATCTGTTGGATACTCCCATGCATCCACTGTAATAGTGATGTCCTCCAACATTCCCTCTAGGAGCACTATAGACCTATCTACCAACTACAAAATAGTCTTGGTTGGCTTCAGGTTAGATAGTTTAAGCTTTTGCATGGTTTCTTTGGGCATGACATTAATGGTAGCCCCCAAATCTACTAATGTATTGGGTAAAACACAACCCTCTATTTGTACAGTTAGGACAAGGCTTCCTGGATCTGAGTATTTTTGGTTGTAGGTGTTCCCTAACATAAGATCAGCTAACTGACCCACCAAACTGATTGAATTTGTAGGTTTTCTTCCTAGTTTCTTCAGGCACAATTCTCTTATGGCCTTGCCATAGATAGGAATATCTCTGATGGCCTGAAAGAGAGGGATTGTGACTATCAGGTTCTTTAGACTAGAGAGAATATCAAATTCTGATTGTACTAGCTTCCTGGGTTCCTACAACCTTTGTGGAAAAGGTGGAACCCCTTATTTGTTATTTACAGGTGTTGATTCTTCTTCTACTTCTACTATAAGAGGTGATTCCTCTTTTCCTAATTCTATGTTTTCCTCCTCTTCTATCAGAGGAGTGACTTCTACACCTACTTGTTTCCCTGACCTTAATTGTATTGGACTACAATCTACTTTAATATTGTACATGGGGTACATCTCATTCTCCATTTGATAAGTTGGTTATTGTTTGTTATTTGGATTGGTTGTAGGTTATGCTGGTAGTTGAGCAGGCCTAAAAGTAGGAGGAGCTGGTAGGGTTGGTTGTAGTGGAACTGGAGTAGCATGTTGTGGGTTTTGATTCCAAGCATTCTGGTTCCTCCACTACTACCTAGGCTACTGGTATTGCATCCATGGGTAGGGGTTGTAAGGATTTTCTCCTTGGGGATACTGATTCCAAGGTTGTTATCCCCACCAACCCATGTTGGGTGGTTGAACTTGACCTTGGTTCTAAAAATTACTACCCCCATAAGATGGCATTCCTGCTAGCATGTTGTTTCCCATAGGAGACTACTGCCAGTTTCTCCTATTACCCATGAAGTATGCTTCTGCTACCTCAAGTTCCTCTCTAGGTTTTGATAACTGTGGACACAACTTTATTTTGTGATCCTTTTGACATACAACACACACTCAAACTTTATTTTTAGGACATTCATTTCTAGGGTGTTTTCCCCTACATTTAGGACAAAAGTAGGCCAATGTTGCCTCATTTTCTTACTTCTTTTTTGAAGTAGAAGGGTGTCCATTTGAAGAGCCAGAGATGATAACATCTCACTCTTGAGGTCTTCAAGCATATTGCCTATTTCTATTTTAGTGATAGTGGCTGATTGTTTGATATTTCTAGGGGTCAACTTACCTTTCCTCCTTGAAAATTTTTGACACAACCATCGAATATCATCCATTTGATGTTGATAAATATCCCCTCCAGAAATCATGTTTAAGGCTTCTAGAGATTCATTTGTAAGTCCCTTTAAGAAAATACTTCTTAGGGACCTATCTCCTAGTTTCGAATGGGGTGATCTTTGCAAATTAAAGTTGAACCTATCCCAATATTCCTCCATAGATTCTCCTTCCTTTTGTGTCATATCTAGGACTTCTTCCCTTGCATCACGTGCTCTACCAAAATCTTAGTACTGATCTAGGAAAATTTTCTTCAATTCTTCCCAGGTAGTTATCTATTTATTCCCCAAACTGATGAACCAACGTAAAGTTGAATCATCAAGAGTGGAAGGGAACAACTTTAGTTTTTGGGCATCAATTGTATAATCCACTGATCTGCATAGGACATCAAATTTAAATAGAAATAGATCTAGATCTTCTATTGGTAGTCCTCTAAATATTGGAAGGTGGGCAGGGGAGATATATTTCATCTTGTGGTCTCCTCCTACCTCTCCTATGGGAAAATTAAAACTAGTGGATGCTTCCTCTGCATCAGCCATCTTGTCTATGAATAGGGTATCTACACCAACTACATTCAAAGTAGCTTTCAAGGCTTCTAATTCATTTCTCTTATCCTGTAGAAGGATTACTAGATCTATGTTTGATATAGTTCCTTCTCTAACTACTTGCCAGTATTGAAGGTTCAATAAGTCTTCCTAAGATTGAACTCTACTTATCTCAGATCCTTCTCTAAGATTTTGTTGATTTGTTTCAGAAGGATCCTATGCAAATACTAGATGTTCAAGCCAATGCACAGGTGGATATTATGGAGGAGAGGTTTCAGTCTCAGGATCAGGTACAACTGAAGTAGAAGACTTTTGAGAAACATATTTATTTTTAACAAAATGATCATTCGGTCCTCTATTCTTAGGTGGACTCATACAAAGCTAAAATGGAGGTTCTGTAGAAAGCAACCTAAACTACTACTGACATGCTTTCTTCAGAACAAGAAATTACAATAGGCTACTCCCCGAAAATGATGCCAAAATATTGGGCAAAAACATTGGTTAGTTTTCTATGTTCAGATTCATTGCCTCATTTAATTTGTCAACCTAGGTAGCTCATAAACTTGTGAGCAACCTTGCACAATATATGCTTGTAATTCCCTCCAATGAGATGAGTCCCTCAGATTTATGGTTTGGGGGGTGTTGTTGTTTCTTTGGAGTTCTGGTTTAGTTTCCAAACCATTAATCTATCCTAAATTATCAAGACATGCCTAAACTATATTCAGAAACCAAAATTGCACACTTGCTAGAAATTACAGAAAATAGGGGAAATAACAAAAATTAAGCTAAGTACAGAAAACTGGAAACTAGATTAAAAAAAATGATAGAAAGCAAGAAAAGAGAAGGGAGGAATACTATTGAGAGTGGGCCCACGCTTCCAACAGATTCCACCTGCATTCAATCATACACCGGATACTAAAGAAGATGGATGAAAATACGTAGGTGTATTTTATTAATTTGTAGTAGAGAAAGTTACAGAAAAGATCTGGGATCTTTATTTCAGGGGTGGCCTGCATATTTATAAGATATGTGGCCATACCCTATTACATCATGAAGGTAAATCAAATTTAGATTCTTATTTTACAATAGTATGCATAAATGAAGGAGATCAAATAAAATATCAGTTTTAGACCAATCAACGTATTCTATTTTATCAGAACAGAATACATCTGATATTTCCACTCTTATTCGATTACATCGATATTTTACATTACTACTAAAAAATAGATAATTGATGATCTTTGACATTGTCCTTGGTCCACTTCTACTACTGAGAATCCATCCACATCCATCGCTAAAATTACCATTCTATTTTATCGACAACAAGAGTCGTGTCGTAATTCTACATCAATGGGAATCAGGTGCCTTATCTATAGAAGTCGGGAAGTAGGCGCCAAAATGGGAGTTAGGTGCCTAACGAGAATCAGGTGCCCGATAGTCAAGCGCCAAATGGGAATCGGGCACTCGATAGTCAAGCGCCAAATGGGAGTCGAGCGCTTGAAAGGGAATCGGGTGCCTGACTTAGCGCTTCACATCGGTGTACTGCAGATATTTTACCTTTACTTTTGCCATCATAAAATTGGAAGTGCCAGGTCCGAGTGGGACCTCGATGTAAACATGCTAACAACAACAAATTTTGTGAAATCTACACAAAATGCACTTAAAAACAAATATTAAAGAACATGCACAATAAATTGTTAAACACATATAAAATTTGCATAGAAACACATATTTCTATTAAAATAAATGTCGCAATATATATGGAAATTTTGTACAAAAATGAGCATTTTTAGGGCTCATCACAAATAAAATGAATATTATATCCATAAAAAGTATTTTAAATTATTTTAATTTAAATACAAAGTATTTTAATATTTGCAAATAAATACCATAGGATATATAAGGAATTCTACTTGGAAAATAAAAACTTTATTATATTGCAAATATTATTAGTTTCTAATAATCCAAAATTAGGGAGTTATAAGGTATACTACATCAAACATAGATGAATGAAATTTAGAAATATTAAACTATTGGAAATTAAGGGGTGTAAAAATAAGTTCATTATTTACTTAAAGGAGTTGGAATTATTTACTTGCACTTATCTCATACTCATACTAAAGGGATAAAAAAATCCAGCCATAGAGAACTTCAGAAAATTGAAAAGTGCATAAGGAGAAAAGAAATTAGGAGTCAAACATTATATCATCAAATCATTAGGAATTCATAAGGGATTTAACTCAAAGTAAACCTAAAAGCTAAGTCTACTAGATAAGCACTTTATCAAGCTTAAAGCATACTTTAATCACTATGGAGCTAGAAGGATGTATACTCCAAAGAACACATTAAATAACGTAATTAGAAAAGGAGAAAGGAAAATACCAATATGACTTAAAAGCATGATTGATGATTCAAAAAACTCAATGGATAATAAGAAATACACAAATGGAAGAGAAGAATCAATAGAATTTAAAAGGATTTCTAAAAACTCATAGACTAATAGTTTAGTGAAAGTAGATTCTTCAGGTACATCTTCTAGTGAGATAGTAAAGGGAGTTGATGATAACTATACTAATATTGAAGATCATATTCAAAAGGATCTCATACAGATCTATGGAAAAGGTAAAGATAGAATAGCTTCAATTGTACACACATGGTTCAACTATTTCATCAAAGAAATAAATAAATATGATATTCCTAAAATAGATAAAAAAGACATTGGGATATTTTTACTATGCACCTACTATGGAAAATTTGGTCATGAGAAGGTTAACTGTTGGAGTCACCATCCATGTAAATATTATGGAGGAAAATATCATCCATCTTACTTTTTTTAGAGCAATGATAAATACTATAAAATATTTGAGGATAAACTAATATTCACATTATATTATTTCCTCTGAGCTCTTATTTTAGAAGCATCCACTAACAATGAGCTCAAGCTTAACTTTTGTGAAGATCAAGGAAATAGGTCATATAGGAAACCAATGAACAGAAAAGAAATTAGTTATGATCCTCCTATGACTTGCAAAATTATGAGATCACTAGCCCATCAAGGATACCTAGAATACTACAATATCAAAGATTCTTCCAAATATTCAAAAGCCAATAGAATGAAAATGACAAGGATAAACAACATGAAGACACAAATAGAAGTAGAAGAATAAGCAGACCAAGTTGGAGATTATTCTAAATATGAATATCCATATTGAATACTAAAGTCTTCAATACCTAAATAATGTAATACAGGGGGGTGTTAGAGAATATATTACATTATTGGCTACATGTCAATGTACCACCTTGGGTGCATTATTAAATTAGGATTTTATCTTATGTTAAGTAGTTACTTAAGGAAGAAGTAATAAATGCACAAGTGTTAGAATGTGTAATAATGTAAATTTGCATGTAGTCCACATGTACATAAGTTATATGAACAGGTAGAGTAAATCCCAAGGAACTTATATTATATATATGTATCTTGAGATATAGGTAAAGAGAGAGTGTGAGAGACAATGTTACTATAGAGTAGTGAGGAGATTCTCATTGTAAAATTTTGGAGTGTTCATAATCCTTCATTATATTGCATTGTACTATTTTCATGAGCTTTCATTAATTGTATTTTACTGAGTTATTGCAAAAGTATATTCTCTTATTTTTTGGTATATTTAAGTACCATTATCATATACTTATCATAGACTGCATATTTTACATCTTGTGGTTACATCTCCATTAATATGCATCACCAAAAGCTAACATAATGGACTCCAATAAGAAATCCAGAAGAACAATGGACTCCAATTAGATGGTGGAAGGCATTTCTTTCTAAGAGTATATGGAACAATAATGAAAAATTATAGAAACCTTACTTAATAGAGAACCAGATAATAGGGATATAGAGGGTAGACAAAAAGAGAATATTTTTAGAAGCCATGAAGGCAAAGCTCAAATTGAGGCTAAGCTAGCCAAGGACCTTAAGAATGTTAAGGGAACCAAATTTAATGGAATATAAGGGGATGATGTAGTCAATTCATGGTTAAATGAGTTGGAACCCTTATTTTCTATGAAGAATTATTCTTCCAAAACCCAAACTATTTGGGCTACCCTTCATATTTAGGATGTAATCTTAGAATGGTGGAACACATTTAGGGTAGGCAAAGGAATCCAAGTTGTGGACCTTAAATGGGATAGTTTTTTAGGGAATTTAAGAAGATATTCCTATTAGAAAAAAATTATATAGAGAATTTTGAGGAGTTTTCTATGCTCCAACAAGGTACTTTGTCTATGGAGGTATACCACCAAATATTTGTTAAAATTTTGAAGTATGTTCTTAAGTATGAGATCAATGAGAAACTAAAGATGCATAATTTTATACTAGAGTGGATCCTAATATTAGGATAGTTATTAATTTTCTCAATCCCAAAACCCTACAAAAAGCTTATGATTTGGCCAGATAGAAAGATACCAATGTTCAAACCAAAAAAATCTTCGACTATACAAGGCTGATAAAGGTAGAGACGAAAGAACTCAAAAATAGGAAGAATGTGAGGCTTATGATATGGGATAAGGAGCAAAAAAAGAAGATTAAAGGGAAACCAAAGTTTTGAAATAAGAACAATGGGAACCAAGGGCAATAAAATAAGAAATTTTATAAAAAGGATGAACAACTTTTAAAGGGCTTTTAAAAACGGGGCTCCAACCCTCAACCTCAAAAGAAAAATGATTCAATGCAAAAATATGGAATAAGAGACAAAAGGAAAGAAATATCTCAAATACCCAATATAGGTTTCTTCATCTATGGGGGTTCTCATTATACCAATAAGTGTCCCCAATAGCTAGAGTCAAGCAATAGAGTCAAGCAACAACCACATAAAATCTATGTTGCTATCAAAATTTAAAACCTAGATGGATAGGAAACTCCTATGTTACTGAATGGTAAATTTTTTAATAAATAATGTTAAATTGTAATAGATAGTGGAGTTACAAATAGTTTTATTTCCACTAGTATTATTGGGGATATGCTAGAAAGACCTAGATTTTTGGCACAAGGGTGAAAAGTAGAGTGTGGGTCTAGACAAACCTACTCAGTGGATCAATGTTTACCTATGGCTAAAATTACCTTACCCAATGGATCCACTATATGGCCCTTATATATAGCACCACTTCATGCTTTTGATATTATTCTTGGGATGGATTTGTTAGAGGATCATGGGGCCTTAATCAACTTCCAAGAAAGGTGAATGGATTACAATGATAAGGATAGGAAGAGAGTAAAGGTTCAATGTAGGAAAGGGTATTTTCAATAACATCTATTATTAGCTATGCAGCTAAATAAAACCGTTAAAATAGGTGGTATGTTGTATGTGGTCAAGATAAATAGAAATATAAGCAAAAAAGGATATGAGGAAATATTTAAGAAACATCCAATTTTGCATGAATTTAGGGATGTATTTCCAAAATATCTCCTAGGCCTACCACCTCTACATGAATTTGAATTTAACATTGAATTAATGCCTAAAGTTGAACCTATTGCAAGGACATATTATAGAATTACTCCTATTGGGTTGCAATATTTAAAGGTGCAACTTCAAAATTTATTGGAGAAAGATTTGATTAAACCTAGTGTGTCACCTTGGGGTGCTCTGATGTTATTTGTGAAAAATAAGGATGGTTCCTTGAGGTTGTGCATTGATTATAGGATGCTAAATAAGGTGATCATCAATAATAGGTATCCTTTGCCAAGGATCAATGATATTTTTTATTATATAAAGGATATCGTTATATTTTCAAAGATTTATTTAAGATCAAGATATCACCAATTCAAAATTAGAAAATATGATACTCACAAAATAGTCTTTAAGACTAGATATGGATACTATGAGTTCATAGTATTTCCATTTGGGTTTAAAATGCACCAACTTTTATGAATTTGATGAATAATGTGTTCAAGAAATGTTTGGATCAATTGTTTTTTATATTTCTAGATGATATCTTGATATATTATCACACCAAAGAAGAACATGACCAACATTTGATATTAGTGATAGAGGTGTTGAGAAAAAACCAACTATACAAAAATTTGTCTAAGTGTGAGTTCTATGCCTCACAAGTTTAGTATTTGGGGTATATCATATTAATGGAAGGGATTGTTGTAGACCCTAAGAAAATTGAGGCTATATTGAACTGACCTAAACCAACTAATGTGTCAGATGTTAGAAGCTTCATGGGTCTTACTGGTTATTATAGGTATTTTGTGAAGGATTATTCAAATATTGCCTACTCTATCACCAACCTTTAGAGAAAAGATAAAGAATTCAAATGGTCAGATAAATGTGAGACCACCTTTGAAAATCTAAAGAATAATATAAATACAACTCCAATTCTTAAGATATTGAATCCTCTAGGAAAATTTACATTATGTACAAATGCTTCCTTAGAAGGTTTGGGGGAGGTGTTGTCCCAAATGAAGCTACAGTAGCATACTAGTCTATAAAACTAAAAAAATATGAGTTAAACTATGCTACACAACCTAGAATTAGTAGTAGTTTTGTGTGCATTAAAGGTTTAGAGGAACTATTTGTTGGGTAAATCACTTGATCTAATAATAGACCACTAAATTCTAAGGTATATTGTTACCCAATCTATTTTTAATGTGAGATAGAGAAGGTGGATAGATTTCTTAGCCTAAAATAAATTTGGTATTGAGTATATCTAAGGAAAATAAAACAAGGTTGTAGATGCCTTAAGTAGAAGAAGACATATAGCAACATTGACCCAAAGTCATATAGACTTGATGGATAAGTCAAAGATATGCAATTACAGGATCAATATTACATTGAAATTTGGGAAAAATTTGAGGGAAATCCTTAGGAAAATAAGGATTTTAACATAAAAAATGGACTTTTATGCTTCAAGGATAGGGTTGTCATACCCAAAACTAGTGATTTGAGGAGAATTATTATGCAATAGGTACATAGTTCTCCATTCTATGTATCTAGTAGGTGCAAATATGAGAGAAAATATGAAAAAAGACCTTATATTGGGTAATAATGAAATAGGATATCACTAATTTTATCTGTAGATGCTTGGAGTGCTAGAAGGTTAAGGTAGAGAATCAACACCCAACAAGGAAAGTATACCCACATGATATACCTAATCAAAAATTGTAGGTAATATCTATGGATTTTATTGTGGATTTACCTAAGACAAGTACCAACATGATGCAATACTTGTGGTGGTCAACATGTTGACCAAAGTTACACATTTTATACCAAAAAACATCAAATATGATGCATCAATGGTGGAAAATAAGTTTTCCAAGGAAATTTTTAGGTTATACAGTTTTCCTAAGGTGATCATATCAGACAAAGGTTCTAGGTTTACATTAGTATTCTAGCAAGCTCTTCATTGTGTAGTGAGAATTAAACTAAATATTAGTTTTTATTACCATCCAAAAATATATGGGAAAATAGAGAGGGTGAACCAGGTCCTAGAAGACATGCTTTGCATGTATTGCATGGATTAAAAGTCTAAGTGGGAAGACGTTTTGCACCTCATTTAATTTGCATATAATAATGGATACCATGCATCCTTGGTAATGGCTCCATTTGAGGCCTTGTATGGAAGGATATGTAGAACACCTCTATCATGGGATAATTTAGAGGATTGGATGGTGATTGGACTAGACACTTTCAAAGATATGGAGGAGCATCTTAAAGTGATTCAGTTAAGTCTCAAGGAAGCAGTCGATCACCATAAGATCTCTGATGATCTAAAAAGATCACTAAGATAATTCTCTATGGAAGATAGAGTTTTCTTTAAGGTAATACCCATGAAAAGTGCCATCAAGTCATCTAAGCTAGATTCTCACTATGTTGGGCCATTTGAGATCATTGATAATATTAGTCTAGTAGCCTACATGCTCACCTTGTTGCCCAACCTATCAAATATCAATGATACTTTCCACATATCCCTACTTAGAAAGTATGTTGTTGATCCTTATCATGTTTGGAATATTTCAAAGTTGTAGATGGAATATCCCTCAACCATTGAGGTGCAATCTAGGGTTTCATTCCAAGATGTTGAGGAAATAAACCCTAGACCAATGTAAGGTCTATTGGACCAATATGATAAAAATTATGCAACTTGGAAAGATGTTGAGGAAATAAGAAAGTAGTTCCCATATTTATTCGAATGAAATATGAATGTTTTGTTTTTAGGAAACATAGAGGACTACTTTTATTCCAAGGGGGGGTATGTAATGACCCTCCTTGGCAAGATTTATTTTTAACATTTGATTCATGTATTGATGGATGAATATCTAATGCATAATCTTATGTTATGTTAAATGTGTTGGTAGTTACACTTTATGCTTTGATTATGTAACAACCCTTCCAAATATAACTTTTGCTTTTCTTACATTGGCAAGAATAAGATACTTCGGATTCATATGTGGATGCAGGAACAAATGTCAACTCTAGCGAAAATAATGTCTCTCTCTGGTTCCAGAAAAAGGTTTAACCGGTGAAAGGTAAGATAAGGGGTATGATGAGCGGCGGTGTAATTACCTTGATTAGGGATTTAATAATCCCTATTGGAAATGCATCCACCAGTGGTCCATGTAGATGCATTTCATGTAATTACATAACTAGTCCAATTTGGTATGTGTTTTAAAAATAATAATAGTGAAAAATAATATAAAATAAAATAATTAATATAATATAAATATATATATATATATATAATAAATAAAATAAAATAATATAATAAATAATAATAAAGATATAGATATATACTTATATCATAACAATTTATAAGCTAAAATATAAATAATAGTAAAGTAAAATAAATATAGATAAAAATATAATTTAAAGTAATTTAAATGACTACGGTGATTGGGCTCACCACATGGCAAGTACCCGAGCTTTCGTTTAACAAATGTCTAACATAAAAGAAGCATGTTAAGCTATAAATTCGGGGGTATAGTGTAACAAGGGACCATCTTGGGGCATAGGAGAAGAAGGTGGAAAGGCCATATGTGAGCAGAGGCTGATTGAAAAGGAAGGGAAGAGTGTTTCATTTGAAAGGTCAGATTCCTTTATTTTTCTCTTTTTTTGGAAATGCTTGCAAAAAATTTAGACTTAGCAAAATGATTGAGTTCACTTCTTAAGAATTAATTCAGATTTGTGATGTTCGTGGAATTTTCTTTTATTTTATCCTAAAGTGACTGGTTTAAGTTATAGAGAATTTTTTGTGGGTTTGCAATTCTTGTTCTTTAAAGTTTAAAATGGTCTTTCTAAAGAATGGTTTAAAATATATATATATATATATATATATATATATTATAAATATATATATAATCTAAAACAAATGCTGCATATTTAGGCATATAGTTTTTCGTAGTTGCATTGCAAGTAGCTTAAGGTCATTTTGACCCCTTAAATAGCCACCGATGATCCTCAGTAAAGGGAAGACTTTTTGGATGAATGCCATAGAGATATATGTGGAAGGCTTTTAGGATTACCTCCAATGCCTGTATTTTACCTCTTTACAAAAAACATTGTAAAAGGAAGTCCAGATGTTGTTATAGTCATTTTACCCGGTTATGGGTTGATAGGCGTCCTCTTATTTCCAGTTGGATTGATTGTTATTCTATGAAAACAATATCATAATTGTATTAAAATGAGAATGACTTTTTAATAGAACGACTCAGTGAAATTTCATGGCAGATTTTTGTTGTTTTCTTTTATAATTCTTGTTATGGGCAATTTCCCTTTCTAACGCTAATTTATGAATTATTGTGAGTGGGTGTTGTTATTGCCTTTATTATATATAATTAAAAAAACATGTTAAGCGCCATGACATCTAAATTAAAGGAGTAACATTTTAGAATGATAGTCCCAAAATTAAATGATAGAAGATTCTATTATTTTGTTTGCGACACCTGATATTACCAAAGCTTTTAGGGATTCTAAATTTTCTTTTTTTTAAAAAAAGAGAAAACAAGCAAACCTGGTTAAGAGAATCTCAAGTACCAAAACAATATTTTCTTTTGCAATACAATATTACAAATATAGGAGAGTTGTGAATTGCATAGACTTTAGAAAAGTTAAATAGGACATTGGAAGCTCTTTAAAATCGTTCTGAAATAATTAACATCAAACTATCAAGACTAGCTTATAAAATGATTACAGTGCTTTATTGGAAAGATGAAAACCTGTTATCAAGCATAACCTTACTTTATTAAATGATTATAGAAAAACAATAACTAATAGCTTCCTCATTTTTATAATTTGACTTATACACAGACTTTAGGGAGCTAAGCTAATATTTAATAAAACCACTTTCGTCACATTTCTTGGAAATAGTAAAAAAAAAAGTGTAGTCTCTGTAAATATAAAAAGAAGAGAAATGTAGCTAGATTTCTTAGGAACTGAAAACAAATTTATTAAAACGGTGGAAATTTGTCTGAAATTCAACAAAGGAATCACCTTAGTAATATGTAAATTTTAGTCAAACTCTATATTTTATATATATTAATGGATAAAATGAAGTGCTTTCGTTATTGTGGAAGCAGAAGGATATATGTACTTTTATTTAAAAGCATGGTAGTCAGGTTAGGTATAGCCATAGTTAGAATATATATATATTGAATTGGTTACCCTTAGAATATTACAGATGCTATGTGTGAATCATGTGCTATTCTGGATGTAGAATACCCTAAAAAAAAAGAAAAAAAAGTAGGTTGTACTACATTACATTAATTCCCAAGACGTGAATGGAAACTGTGTGAAAAAAAAAGATATAGTATTGATAGTTTTCAAGGATCTCAAAAGCTCTAAAAGGCCTTTCCCAGGATCTTTTCATGACCACCGTGGAGGCACAATGATAAGTGAAGTACTGAAAACTTAATATAGCCCATTAGGTTCCCATAGGAAAATCAACCTGAACCGAGAATTCAATGTTTGGCCTGCTTATACGTGAAGCCAAATATGTGTTACAGTATACTTAGGAGAAGGCAAACACAGCCTAAAATTTATAAATTCACACTTGTTTTTAGGAAAATAAAAACAATAATGTTCATAGTTAGAATATTGTCCTCTCTTTTAAAGAAAAAAAAAGAATTATTGGAACAAGAACCTAAGCTATAAACATCGAGTACCTTCTCCAAGTATATACGGAACAAGAATATTATCACATAAGAATGTTAGACTTAGCTATATTCAGACCTGGTAGTAGGTTGCTTAATCATAAATTCGTTTGCATAAATTGAGAATAGCGGAGTCTTTTCATTTCTTTACTGACGTTGTTTTTGTTCTAAGTTTAATAACATAGGGCCAACTTTAAATTAAAAGAAATCATCTATGTAATAAGTGGTATAATTTTATAGTTGTTAAATAGTATATTAGTCTAGATGTATGGAATGAAAAGTTTGAAATACAGGTGTTCTCTTCTTAAAATAATAATAATAATAATATATTAAAATATATATATAAATAAATATAGGAAATTATCATGTGATAGCTATTTGGCTTTATATATATTTAGACTATGCTTAAGGATTATAGTTTATTTTTCTTACTTTATAAGTTTAACACTTTTTCTTAATTTGAAATATAACCTTGGGTAACATAACCTTAGATAATTTAAGGATTTCATTGAAATATTATAAAATCTCAAAGAGCCATAGAACAAGGAAGAAAAGAGAAGGGTTGAGGATATGAGTTCAACCTAGTATTCCTTTGGATTGTGGGAATACAATCCTTGTAGATGTTGCGGGAAGGCAAATATCTCAACAGGGTTTACTGTACTTCTAGCGGATTAAGCTAGAATGGGAGGTGAAGAGGAATGAAATGGATTTTTTCTCGTAGGTAACCCTACTATTATGAGAGTGGAAGTCCTTAAAAGACCAAAGAGATATATATTACATAATGGAATGGGAAATTATGCTATTAAGGACTCCACGTAGCTACTAGGGTAGTGGTAGTCCCTAGACGTATCTTCAAAAATGGCAACAAAAATTTGTCTAGCTCCAACATGCAAGCGCTATCATATCTTAATGAGATGTAGGAAGTTATGCTCTCAAATTCTAGGTGAAATGGGCCCTAGAAGTAAACCCCTACCAATACTTGGATTCTTAGGAGGAGAAAGGAAATATTATAAATGCAACACTCCGATATTTGGTGAATCTTGTCCTCACGAATATTTCGACTACAACGGAATGGACCTCGTGAAGGTTAGGCATGCTTGTACTAGGATAAATTTAGAAATTGATTAAGTTTTTTCTTTTTCTTGTTGTAACAACCAAGTGGGTAGACTTGGGTTGTTACAGTTGGTATCAGAGCATAAGAGTTCTTAGATAAATGATTTTTGTTTTCATAAACACCTACACCAAAATTTTGTAACTTGCTATAAACATTTAAACCAAAATTAATAAAAGATACTTTTCAACAGGCAATGACATCTGATTTAAAGGCTGGTTCCTCAAAAAGACTTATAGCAGTTCAGCGAGAAGGGCTGGAAGAGAATCCTAAGCAGGTCCTTAGAAGAGTTGTAAGGTTAGGAGCTACAAAGGAAGCCATAAAACCTCCTCAGGTGATTATGAGGGAGAAGAAGCCAACACCAAAGGAGGACAAAATGGATCGGATAATGCAACTAATGCAAGAGAAAATGAGCCAACAAAAGGAATAAATGGACCAACAAAGAGCTCAAATGATGGAACATATGGCTCAACAAAGGGCACAAATGCTAGAGCACATGGAGCAATAGAAAGCTCAACTTACTCAGCAACAGGAAATGATCTCACAACAACAAAAGATAATAGAAAACTTGTCAAAAGGAAAATAAATGGTGGTTGCTGGAGAAGAAACATCTATGGACCCCGGGAGAAGACAAGTGGGTTCTAAATTGGATAGAGATATGCGTAGGATTAACATAGCCAAATTTTATGGCAAGGGGGATGGGGAAGAGGTAGAAATATGGTTAAATAGCCTAGAAGCATATTTTGCTGTTAGGACCCTTTCCTCCAAATCAAAAACCTCCTACGTAATTTTTCGATTGATCGGATCAGCAACGAACTGGTGGGACACGTATAGGAAAACTCACAATGTAGAAGCAACATATTTGCCATAGGAAAACTTTGTAATGATTTTTAAACAAATATACTTATCTCCCAAATTCTACCTTGAGAAGACCATAGAGTTTTCCATATTGACTCAGGGCTCCATGACTGTTATTGAGTATTATCAACGATTCATGCAATTGCTTAAGTATATGCCTGAGTATGAACAAAGGACTGAGATTAAAGTCCAAAAATTTCTTTTGGGGCTTCACCCAAAGATTGGACACCTAATTCTCATGCTTAAACCAACAACTCTGATTGTTTCTTGTGATCTAGCATGATAGTATGAAGATAATTACAAGGCTAAAAATACCTACTACCAAAAGTCCTCTAACATGGAGGAACCATAGAAAAATAAAAATGCAGGCCCAGTTAAGTGGGATAAAAACAAGAACAATAAGGGACAAAATGAAAATAGGAGTGTATTTGATAAAAACAAGAATAAGTATCAAGAAAATAGAAATCATAATAACCATGGTGGCCAGGACAAGGGAAACTTCAATAATAGGTATGATCAGAAAGCCGGAACTAGTAATCAGAAAAGCAATGAGGGAGACAAGAAGGAGAAAGCACCTCGGATTGGTTGTTGGATCTGTGGGGAGCCTCATTATGCTGATAAGTTTCCTATGAGAGCTAACAGAAGAAAATAACCTATAGAGCCAGCTCATAAGATCTACGCTGCAATAGGTAACTCTAAACTCAATGGTCAAGCTACACCTTTTCTGATGAATGGTAAAATTTATAATAAATATGTAAGAATTTTGATTGATTTAGGAGCAACTGATAGTTTTATTTCTCCCAATATTTTGAGAGACATACCAAAAAAACCTGGATTTATGGCTAAAGGGTGGAAGGTGGAGTATGGATCTGGGTAAACCTATAAAGTAGATCAGTGTTTATTTGACCCTCAGATAGTATTGCCTTAGGGAAAGACTAGTTGGCATATGTATATATCCCCATTGCATGCATTTGACATAATATTGGAAGTTGATTGGATCAAGGCTCATAAGGTATTGTTAAAATTTGAGGAAAGATGGATGGATTTCACTGATAACACCTAACAATATGTTTGAATTTTTTGTGGACACGAATTAGTGGATCCACATATCCTAACATCCATGCAAGTTAAAAGAGCCATTAGGAAGAGAAGTAGAGTTTTTGTAGTCAAACTTATTAAGAAAGAAGATATTGAGTCTGAGGCAAGCATTTTTAAGACTTATCCAGTAATTAATGATTTTTGAGATGTTTTCCCTGAAGACTTGTCGGGATTACCCCCCAAAGAGTTTTCAATATAACTTCTTCTAGGAGCCACACCAATAGCCCGAGCACCCTATAGAATGACCACAATAGAATTTTAGGAACTCAAAACTCAGCTTCAATATCTATTAGAGAAAGGACACATAAAACCTAGTGTCTCTCCATGGGGTGCACCAGTTCTTTTTGTTAAGAAGAAATATGGGTCTCTGAGGCTTTGTATTGATTACATAATGCTCAAAAATATGACCGTCAAGAATAAATAATCACTACCCAAAATAGATGAGCTATTTGATCAGTTGAAAGGAGCTACGATGTTCTCAAAAAATGATCTTAGGTCTGGTTATCATCAGTTAAGGATTCAGGAAGAAGATACTCATAAAACTGCTTTCTGAACTAGGTATGGCCACTATGAATTCACAATGCTACCTTTTGGATTAACTAATGCACCAGCAACATTCATGAACCTTATGAATAGTGTATTTCGAGATCAGTTAGATCAGTTCATGTTGATATTTTTAGATGATATACTGATCTACTCCAAGAATAGAGAGGAACACGATCAACACATGAGGATTGTTCTTGAAGTACTCAAGAAGAACCAATTATACGAAAAACTATCCAAGTGTGAGTTCTATACTTCTCAGGTACAATATCTAGGGCATGTGATTTCAGCTGAAGGAGTGTCTGTAGATCCAAAAAAGATAGAAGTCATCATTGACTGGCCTGATCCAACAAATGTATCTGAAGTATGAAGTTTTATGGGGATGGTTGGATATTATCGGTGCTTTTTCAAGAACTTTTCCAATATAGCCTATCCAATAACCAACTTGTAGAAGAAAGGAAAAGCTTTTAAGTGGATTGAACATTGTGAGGAGGCCTTCAAAACACTCAAGGAAAAATTAACCATGACACCAATTCTAAAGATACCAGATCCTAAAATTATTTTCACTATTTGCACTGATGCTTCCATAGAAGGAATAGGTGGAGTACTCATGCAAGAGGAGGGTGTAATAGCTTATGAGTCCCGAAATCTTAAGAAATATGAGTGAAACTATGCCACACATGACTTGGAATTAGTAGTAGTGGTGCATGCTCTTAAAATATGGCATCACTACCTGTTAGGAAAACCTTTTGAGCTTCTAACTAATCATCAAAGTTTGAGGTACATCTTTACTCAACCAATGCTCAATGCTAGGTAGAGACGTTGAATGGATTTTTTGGCAGAATATGATTTTGGCATTGAGTACATTAAGGGAAAAGAAAACAAGTTAGCTGATGCTTTGAGTAGAAGGCATATCTCTGACATGAAATAATGTCAGTTTGATATAATTGAACAGATAAAGAACCTAGAATTTCATGATGAATTTTCACAAAAATGCTGGGATTTACTACAACAAGGATCCGAAAAAGCAAAATAATTTAAAATTTGGGAAGATACTTTATATTTTAGAAATAGTATGGTAATACCTAAAGTCCAGAATCTCATAAAAAAGTTGTTTTAGGAGGCACACTATGCTCCATACTTCACACACCCAAGCTATGTTAAGATGTATGAGAATATGAGAAAATATTATTATTGTCCAGGGATGAAAAATAATATTGATGAGTTTGTGAAAAGATGTCTAGAATACCAAAAATTAAATGCAGAATATTTGCATCCCGTAGGATGCCTATATTCCCATGAAATTCTAGAATATAAATGGTAGGTTGTAACCATGGATTTCATAGTTGGGTTACCCAAGAACCACTTCCAACATGATGCTATTTTGGTAGTAGTTGTTAAACTAGCTAAAGTGGCACACTTTTTGCCCGAGAATATTAAATATGGGGCTCCCACAGTAGCTCAAAATTTTACAAGGGAAGTGGTATGACTATACGTATTTCCAAAAATTATTATATTAGATAGGGATTCACGATTCACATCTGAGTTTTGGCAAGCTTTGCATAAAGCATAGGGAACAAAACTCAACATTAGTATTGTATACCATCCAAAAAAATTATGGGCAAATAGAGAGGGTAAACCAAGTCCTTGAGGATATGTTACGAATGTATTGTATGGATCATCAAACAAAATGGGAGGACTACATTTTTTTGGTAGAATTTGCATATAATAATGGATACCATGCATCATTGGGTATGGCTCCTTTTGAGGCACTGTATGGGAGAAGGTGCAGAACACCCTTATCATGGAGCAATATGGAGGATCGGGTAATGATTGGGCCAAATATGGTAAAATAAATGGAAAATAAACTCAACAAAATATGATAAAGGCTTAAGGTCGCTTCAGATCATCAAAAGAGCTACGTCGACCTTAAAATAATGCCAAGGGAATTCGCTATGGGATACGGAGTATTCCTGAGGGTTAAATGAAAAACACGAGCTTATACTGAGAGGGGAGGTGAAAAATATAAGACCACTTTTTACTTTTCTTTCCCAAATAGTATTAATCAATATAATTAATAGAAATATCAATAGCAATAACAAAAGCAATGCATAAATCATCACATGTAATAGAGACACCAATTTAACGTGGTTCACCCAATGTGGGCTACTCCATGGAGAAAATATTTTACTAATATTTTCTCAATAAATATCTTGGGAATCCTTTCCCTATTACAATATTTATGTATCTCTATCCAGAGGAGACACCAATACCCTAAATCAAGTTGGTGGATATCTATCCATTGGATAACTCCTTCTCGTCTGCTCTGGCTGGTGATACTCTAGAAGACTACTGCCTCTAGTGCACTGGATTGTGGATCTCTCTTCACTAAATACTCTTGTCCCCACTTAGAAGACCTATCCTCACTACCTTGGCTAATGGATCTCTATCCACTAGAGACTATTGTCCACTCTACTGTGTCACCTCCAAAGCTCTATCTCAAATTTGCACTAAACACAATCCTTCAGTCTAGAACAAATATGCTCAATATCTATCTCTGGTCAAGTACAAATCTGTCCTCAAATCTACACCAAAACTTTGCTCCACAACTCCAACTAGAAACTTGCTCAAATCTGCTCAACAAGTCCACATAGAACTTGTCCAATATGCTCAACAAGTCCACACAAAAATTGCTCAAATCTGCTCAACAAGTCCACATAGAACTTGTCCAATATGCTCAACAAGTCCACACAGAACTTGCTTAAATCTGATCAACAAGTCCATACAGAACTTGTCCAATATGCTCAACAAGTCCACACAAAACTTTCTCAAATACACTCAACAAGTCCACACATAACTTGTCCAATCTCCTCAATAAGTCCACAAGTCTTCTAAAAGACTTACCTCAAATCTGTTCAAATACTTTTAATCACTTTTTATGAAACATAAGGAGAATTATTAGACACTCAGTATGCTTCAAATCAATGCTCAATTACTTTCTCAACTCAATTTAGAATATAGAATAATTTTTTTTATGGAACTTGAACAATCACTTCACACATTCACTTGACTAGGCTCAACCAAATCTACTCAACCAATCACTCAATGAGATAATCCTTGATCACAAACCGTAGTCCAAGTATATGATCACTTACTCAAAATATTTCCAACAATGCTCAACAACCAATCTCACATAACAATGATACTCATGTTCTTTTTAAATCCTAGTTCAAGTTCTTCACTCAATCAATGGCTTCAACAACAATGCTTATAAAACAACTCTCACATAACAATGATACTCATGTTCTTTTCAAACCCTAGTTCAAGTTCTTCACTCAATCAATGTCTTCAATAACAATGCTTATAAAACAACTCTTACATAACAATGATACTCATGTTCTTTTCAAACCCTAGTTTAAGTTCTTCACTCAATCAATGGCTTCAACAACAATGCTTATAAAACAAATCTCACATAACAATGATACTCATGTTCTTTTCAAACCCTAGTTCAAGTTCTTCACTCAATCAATGGCTTCAAAAATAATGCTTATAAAACAAATCTCACATAACAATGATACTCATGTTCTTTTCAAACCCTAGTTCAAGTTATTCACTCATAAATGTCTTCAACAACAATGCTTATCAAAAAAGGTTTTAACCACACTTATTTATTTTAGAAAACCTTGAAGCAATCACTCAACACACTCAATAGGAAACCGTAACCAAGTCCTTTTCACTCCAAAATTATTTTCTAGAAAACAAAACAATCAATTCAACTATGGAAGAATATGCTCATACATTTTTCTTGATTGGAGAATGATCTTCAAAAACTGCCTTCAGGAATATATTTTTCTTTTCTAAGTGCCAAGGGTTAGATAACAAGTTTTATACTTCACAAAATACAAGAATAGCTCAATTTCATAATACACCTTATATCTCCTTCTCAATAACAATATTTGACAATAATATCTTCACAGAAATTTCCTCTTCAATTTTTCTATTTCACAAAATTGATATTCCAACTTAATTTCTATCTCCTAAGGTAAAATAATATTTACCTTAATAAAGCACCTATTTACCACTTAGGTAAATAAATTAATATCACCTTATAACTCCCTAACCTTAGCAAAATTAATCAAATTCCACATACACCCCTAAAACCTTAGCACAATAATCAAATACCACAAATATTCCCTTATTTCTCCTAAACCTTAGTATTATGCAAAAATAAAAAATTAAATCATAAAAACCTTTGGTGAATCTCCTTTTCGCAATTTTTGAAGGCTTTATATTTTTTCTTATGCTTGAATTCATATTTTCGATCTCTTGCTTCCCTAAGGTTTGTCTTAGGGTTCAAATACCTTTCATTTTCTTTGCATACAATGTCGGAGGATGATTCAATTTGATGACGTCGGCTTGTATAAATTATAATTTATAATTAATTTAAATTCAAAAGAATTTAAATATTATAAATTTAATTTATAGACTTTAGAATTTAATAAAACATTAAATCCCTCTTTGAGTTAATATCAAATTGTTATTTGCACTTCACTGGGTTGATGAAAAATAACTTTGCCACCTTGGTTTTAATAAAAACCTTAATTCTATCATCACAATATTAGAGAACTATATTTATGATTTTAATAAAAAACCTTTTAATGTGCCATCATGGTTTTAATAAAAACCCTTATAAAAACATATTTGGACAACTTTTGTCCATCTCTTTGCATTGCTTCTTGGTGTTAATGATGATCTACTCCATGGTGTTAATGATAGCTTCATGTGTTCACTTTGGCATCAATGACAACTTTTCACCTTAACATCAATGACAACTAAATGAGCTCAAAATGTCCAATAATCTTCCCCTTTGTCATTGATGGTAACCCAAATTATTTTTATCAAAAACTTGACCTTTCCTTTGTTCTAATACCCCTGGGACAATGCTCCCCCTAGCTCAATTCTCTCTCCTCTTTTCTCAAATACCAAATCTCTCCCCCTTACTCAAATATCTTCCCTTTGACATCAATGACAAAGGGTCACCTTTGGGACTCAGGGATAATAATGAGCCTCTTAACTTAGCCCCTCCACCACCTCCTCTTGAGGTGGTTAATTCCAGGGTGGGAGTATTTATACTCCTAGAAGACACTGTTCTTTACCTTTATCATCTCTTTTTTAAAATCTGATCCTTATGATTCCTCTAACTATTTCTTTCAATATTCCTGTCCATGTCCCTGTTCATGTTCTTGTTCATACTTGTTTCTAGAATATATGCTCTACACCACTTTGTTGTGTGACCATAATTATTGTACTTATAAAACTTAATGTTATTATTTCTTGGAGGTGCAAATATCTTAGGATTTCTCCTAGTGAAGCCATACCTTCTTTTGTCATGAACCCTGCAATTTATTGCCTTATGACCAAACTAATTACATGAGTAGCAATACCCATGGAAAAGTTATCTGTTCCCATATTCTTGTATTTCCTATGTCCTACACTATGAAGCCATGTACCCAAATCTGTGACATGAAAAACATCTTCCATTGAAGTTTCCTTGTCTTGACCTCATTGGTCTCCTAGTCTCTCTTGACCTATTTTGATTGTTATTCCGTATGTATAACCTATTCTGATTGTTGTTCCATCTGTATCTTCTTTGTGGATTATTCCTATTTTTTTTGAACTCTCTATTTTCCAAATCATCCTCAGATGTCTCACTCTCTCTTACATTATCTTTTTTTTAAGTATCTTCATATGAAGTATCTTCTCCTCCAAAACTTGAGGTTGACTCTCCTTCCCATTTCTTTTGAACCTGTTCAAATCCAAGACCTGTCTTGCTTGATGTAGGATTGTGCATCTTGATGAACTTATCAAGTTCTTTGAGTTGTTTTTAAACCCTTTCATCTTGACCTTGGAGTCTTCTAAATATTCTCTTAGTAGTGCCACTTCTTGTGCTAACTTCTCACATTCTAAACTCTTTGATTTGAACTTATCTTTGAACCCTTTTGCCTTAGCCTTTGATTTTTCTAAATCCTCCATAAGCAATCTTCTTTCTTCATCACATTCTTGAAATTGAATTTCAAGTTTAGAGTGTTGCTTTCTTACCTTCTTTATCGTGTCAAGGGCATAAATAAGTTCTCCCTTGAGATCATATACATCATTTTCTAAATATCCCTCTGTTTGTTTACCTTTATCCATATCTTTATTCTCTATTGGCTTGTCTTCTATAGGATAACCTTCTCCTTATTATAGTGAAATTAGAATATTCTCTTCTGGTCCTTCAAGTGTATCTTCATATTCATCATCACTGAAACTATAACCATATCTTGTACAACTATCTTCAAGATGTCCAAAGTTACCACATCTAAAACACTTGAGAATTACTAGAGTCCTTTTCTTAACTTGATATTTTTCTTCAATCATAAATAGGACTTCATCAGTATCATTGTTTGAAAAACTAGCATCACTATCACTTGAGTACTTACTTGCCTTTTCAACCTTATCTCTCAAGTCAGAGAGATCTTGTAGAAGCTTTGTCTTACATTTCTAATCTTCTTGTATTTGAGCCTTCAATTCTAAATTCTCTCTTTTCAATTCAACAAGTTCCTTAAGAATGACTTCCTCCTTTTCTTTTTCTGAATCTTCCTCTTCTTTATTTCTTTGATCTTCTATAGGAGCATTTTCTTCTAATACTGAAAGTAGAGTTTTTTATTCATACCTATTTTGATTGTCCCTATTATCCTTTCTTGAACCAACCTCTAGGATTTCATTTTTGAAAATATCATCTTCATCTTCATTGCTACTAAACCCATTGCAATAATCTGCATCATGGCTGAGTTGACCACAAAAAAAACATTATTCACCTTCTTGTGGAAAATAAGCTACATGGTGACCTATATTCCTACATCTGGTACAAAAATTTATCAATGTGATCTTTTCTCCATTGCTTGATTCAAGTCTTGAATCTATTTTCATTCTTCCTCTCAAAACAACAATATTGAATTCATCTTCCTTTTCTTTCATGACCATGTGTATTATTTTCTTCTTATGCCTCATGGTTCTAATTTTGCCTTTCTTTGCCATTTGTGTTCTTGTAAGATCTTCCTTCAAGCTGTTAAACCTTTTTTGAAGGAACGAACTCTGATACCAATTGAAGAACATAAGCTTATAATGAGAGAGGGGGTGAATAGTATAAGACTATTTTTTACTTTTCTTTCCAAAAAAATATTAATAAATATAATAAATGAAAATATCAATAGCAATAACAAAAGCAATGCACAAATCATCACACGTAATAGAGACACCAATTTAATGTGGTTCACCCAATGTGGGCTACTCCATGGAGAAAATATTTTACTAATATTTTCTCAATAAATATCTTGGGAATCCTTTCCCTATTACAATGTTTATGGATCTATATCCAAAGGATAAACCAATCCCCTAAATCAAGTTCTTGGATCTCTATCCATAGGAGAACTCCTACTCTATTATGGATGGTGATCCTCTAGATGACTACTACCTCTAGTGCACTGGCTTGTGGATCTCTCTTCACTAAATATTATTGTCCCCACTCAAAATACCTGTCCTCACTACCCTGGCTAATGGATATCTATCCACTAGAGACTACTATCCTCTCTGCTATGTCACCTCCAAAGCACTGTCTCAAATCTACACTAAACACAGTTCTTCAGTCTAGAATAAATATGCTCAATATCTATCTATGGTCAGGTACAAATATGTCCTCAAATCTACACCAAAACTTTGCTCTTTGCTCCACAAGTCCACACAAAAACTTGCTAAAATCTGCTCAACAAGTCCACATAGAACTTGTCCAATATGCTCAACAACTCCACACAAAAATTGCTCAAATCTGCTCAACAAGTCCACATAGAACTTGTCCAATATGCTCAACAAGTCCACACAGAACTTTCTTAAATCTGATCAACAATTCCATACAGAACTTGTCCAATATGCTCAACAAGTCCACACAGAACTTTCTCAAATACACTCAACAAGTCCACAGAGAACTTGTCCAATCTGCTCAATAAGTCCACAAGTCTTCTAAAAGACTTACATCAAATCTGTTCAAATACTTTTAATCACTTTTTATGAAACATAAGGAGAATTTTTAGAGACTTAGTATGCTTCAACTCAATGCTCAATTACTTTCTCAACTCAATTTAGAATATAGAATAATTTTTTTTATGGAACTTGAACAATCACTTCACACATTCACTTGACTAGGCTCAACCAACTCTACTCAACCAATCAATCAATAAGATAATCCTTGATCACAAACCCTAGTCCAAGTATATGATCACTTACTCAAAATATTTCCAACAATGCTCAACAACCAATCTCACATAACAATGATACTCATGTTCTTTTTAAATCCTAGTTCAATTTCTTCACTCAATCAATCGCTTCAACAACAATTCTTATAAAACAACTCTCACATAACAATGATACTCGTGTTCTTTTCAAACCTTAGTTCAATTTATTCACTCAATCAATGGCTTCAATAACAATGCTTATAAAACAACTCTTACATAACAATGATACTCATGTTCTTTTCAAACCCAATTTAAGTTCTTCACTCAATCAATGGCTTCAACAACAATGCTTATAAAACAAATCTCACATAACAATGATACTCATGTTATTTTCAAACCCTAGTTCAAGTTCTTCACTCAATCAATGGCTTCAAAAATAATGCTTATAAAAAAACTCTCACATAACAATGATACTCATGTTCTTTTCAAACCCTAGTTCAAGTTCTTCACTCATCAATGTCTTCAATAACAATGCTTATGAAATAAGGTTTTAACTACACTTATTTATTTCAGAAAACCTTGAAGCAATCACTCAACACACTCAATAGGAAACCCTAACCAAGTCCTTTTCACTCCAAACTTATTTTATAGAAAACAAATCAATCAATTCAACTATGGAAGAATATGCTCATACCTTTTTCTTGATTGGAAAATGATCTTCAAAAACTGCCTTCAGGAATATCTTTTTCTTTTCTAAGTGCCAAGGGTTAGATAACAAGTTTTATACTTCACAAAATACAAGAAAAGCTCAATTTCATAATACACCTTATATCTCCTTCTCAATAGCAATATTTGACAATAATATCTTCACAGAAATTTCCTCTTCAATTTTTCTATTTCACAAAATTGATATTCCAACTTAATTTCTATCTCCTTAGGTAAAATAATATTTACCTTAATAAAGAAACTATTTATCACTTAGGTAAATAAATTAATATCACATTTTAACTTTCTAACCTTAGCACAATTAATCAAATTCCACATACACCCCTAAAACCTTAGCACAATAATCAAATACCACAAATATTCCCTTATTTCTCCTAAACCTTAGTATTATGCAAAAATAAAAAATTTAATCATAAAAACCTTTGGTGAATCTCCTTTTCACTATTTTCGGAGGCTTTATATTTTTTCTTATGCTTGAATTTGTATTTTCGATGTCTTACTTCCCTAAGGTTTGTATTAGGGTTTAAATACCTTTCATTTGCTTTGCATACAACGTCGGAGGATGATTCAATTTGATGACGTCGGCTTGTATAAATTATAATTTATAATTAATTTAAATTCAAAAGAATTTAAATATTATAAATTTAATTTATAGACTTTAGAATTTAATAAAACATTAAATCCCTCATTGAGTTAATATCAAATTTTTATTTACGCTTCACTCGGTTGATGAAAAATAATTTTGCCACCTTGGTTTTAATAAAAATCTTAATTCTGTCATCACAATATTAGAGAACTATCATTATGATTTTAATAAAAAACCTTTTAATGTGCCATCATGGTTTTAATAAAAACCCTTATAAAAACATATTTGGACAACTTTTGTCCATCTCTTTGCATTGCTTCTTGGTGTTAATGATGATCTACTCCATAGTGTTAATGATAGCTTCATGTGTTCACTTTGGCATCAATGACAACTTTTCACCTTGACATCAATGCCAACTAAATGAGCTCAAAATGTCCAACAATATCCCCCTTTGTAATTTATGGTAACCCAAATACTTTTTACCAAAAACTTGACCTTTCCTTTGTTCTAATCCCCCTGGGACAATGCTCCCCCTAGCTCAATGCTCTCTCCTCTTTTCTCAAATACCAAATATCTCCCCCTTACTCAAATCTCTCCCCCTTTGACATTAATGGCAAAGGGTCACCTTTGGGGCTCGGGTCTAATAATGATCCTCTTAACTTAGTCCCTCCCCCACCTCCTCTTGAGGTGGTTAATTCCAGGGTGGGAATATTTCTACTCCTAGAAGACATTGTTCTTTACATTTATCCTCTCTTCTTTAAAATATGATCCTTCTAATTCCTCTAACTATTTCTTTCATTATTCCTGTCCATGTCCCTATTCATGTTCTTGTTCATACTTGTTTCTAGAATATATGCTCTATAACCACTTTTTTGTGTGACAATAATTATTGCACTTATAAAACTTAATGTTATTATTTCTTGGAGGTGCAAATATCTTAGGATTTCTCCTAGTGAAGCCATACCTTCTTCTGTCATGAACCCTGCAATTTATTTCCTTGTGACAAAACTGATTACATGAGTAGCAATACCCATTGAAAAGTTATATGTTACCATATTACTGTCTTTCCTATGTCCTGCACTGTGAAGCCATGTGCCCAAACCTATGACATGAGAAGCATCTTCCATTGAAGTTTCCTTGTCTTGACCTCATTGGTCTCCTAGTCTCTCTTGACCTATTTTTATTGCTATTCTGTATGTATAACCTATTATGATTGTTGTTCCATCTGTATCTTCTTTGTGCATTATTCCTATTTTTTTTTAAATCTCTATTTTCCAAATCATCCTCAGATGTCTCACTCTCTCTTACATTATCTTTTTTTGAAGTATCTTCATCTGAAGTATCTTCCCCTCCAAAACTTGAGGTTGACTCTCCTTCCCATTTCTTTTGAACCTGTTCAAATCCAAGACCTGTCTTGATTGATGTAGGCTTTTGCATCTTGATGAACTTATCCAAGTTCTTTGAGTTGTTTTTAAACCCTTTCATCTTGACCTTGGAGTCTTCTATATCTTCTCATAGTAGTGCCACTTCTTGTGCTAACTTCTCACATTCTAAACTCTTTGATTCTAACTTATCTTTGAACCTTTTTGCCTTAGCCTTTGATTTTTCTAAATCCTCCATAAGCAATATTCTTTCTTCATCACATTATTGAAATTGAATTTCAAGTTTAGAGTGTTGCTTTCTTACCTTCTTTATCGTGTCAAGGAAATAAATAAGTTCTCCCTTGAGATCATATACATTATTTTCTAAATATTCCTCTATTTGTTTACCTTTATCCATATCTTTATTCTCTATTGTCTTGTCTTCTATAGGATAAACTTCTCCTTATTATAGTGATATTAGAATATTCTCTTATGGTCCTTCAAGTGTATCTTCATATTCATCATAACTGAAACTATAACCATCTCTTGTACAACTATCTTCAAGATGTCCAAAGTTACCACATCTAAAACACTTGAGAATTACTAGTCCTTTTCCTAATTTGATATTTTTCTTCAATCATAAATAGGACTTCATCAGTATCATTGTCTGAAAAACTAGCATCACTATCACTTGAGTACTTACTTGCCTTTTCAACCTTATCTCTCAAGTCAAAGAGATATTGTAGAAGCTTTGTCTTACATTTCTCATATTCTTATATTTAAGCCTTCAATTCTAAATTCTCTCTTTTCAATTCAACAAGTTCCTTAAGAATGACTTCCTCCTTTTCTTTTTCTGAATCTTCCTCTTATTTATTTCTTTGATCTTCTATAGGAGAATTTTCTTCAAATACTGAAAGTAGAGTTTTTTCTTCATACCTGTTTTGATTGTCCCTATTATCCTTTCTTGAACCAACCTCTAGGATTTCATTTCTAAAAATATCATCTTCATCTTCACCGCTACTAAACCCATTGCAATAACTTGCATCATGGATGATTTGACCACAAGAAAAACATTCTTCACCTTCTTGTGGACAATAAGCTACATGGTGACCTATATTCCTACATCTGGTACAAAAATTTATCAATCTAATATTTTCTTCATTGCTTGATTTATCTCTTGAATCTATTTTCATTTCTTCCTCTCAAAATAAAAATATTGAATTCATATTCCTTTTCTTTCATGACCATGTGCATTATTTTCTTCTTGTGTCTCATGGTTATACTTTTGCCTTTCTTTGCCATTTGTGTTCTTGTAAGATCTTCCTTCAAGTTAAACTTTTTTTGAAGGAACCAACTCTGATACCAATTGAAGAACACAAGATTATACTGAGAGGGGGGTGAATAGTATAAGACCACTTTTTACTTTTCTTTCCCAAACAATATTAATAAATATAATAAATGGAAATATCAATAGCAATAACAAAATAAATGCACAAATCATCACACACAATAGAGACACCAATTTAACATGGTTCACCCAATGTGGGCTACTCCACGAAGAAAATATTTTACTAATATTTTCTCAATAAATATCTTGGGAATCCTTTTCCTATTACAATTTTTATGGATCTCTATCCAAAGGAGACACCAATCCCCTAAATCAAGTTCTTGGATCTCTATCCATAGGAGAACTCCTTCTCCTCTACTCTGGTTGGTGATCCTCTAGAAGACTACTGTCTCTAGTGCACTGGCTTGTGGATCTCTCTTCACTGAATCCTTTTGTCCCCACTCAAAATACCTATCCTCATTACCCTATCCAATGGATCTCTATCCACTAGATACTACTATCCTCTCTGCTCTGTCACCTCCAAAGCTCTATCTCAAAACTACACTAAACAAATTCCTTCGATCTAGCACAAATCTACTCAATATCTATCTCTAGTATGGTATATATATGTCCTCAAATATGCACAAAAAATATACTCCACAATTCCACACAAAAACTTGCTCAAATCTGCTCAATAATTCCACACAAAACTTGTCCAATCTGCTCAACAAGTCCACACAAAACTTGCTCAAATCTGCTCAACAAGTCCACACAGAACTTGCCCAATCTGCTCAACAAGTCCACACAGAACTTGATCAAATATGCTCAACAAGTCCACACAGAACTTGTCCAATCTACTCAACAAGTCCACATAGAACTTGCTCAAATCTACTCAATAAGTCCACACAGAACTTGTCCAATCTACTCAACAAGTCCACAAATATTCTAAAAGACTTACCTCAAATCTGTTAAAATACTTTCAATCACTTTCTTAGAAACATAAGGAGAATTTTTAGAGACTCAGTATAATTCAAATCAATGCTCAATTACTTTCTCAACTCAATTCATAATATAGAATAGTTTGTTTTATGGAACTTGAACAATCACTTCACACATTCACTTGACTAGGCTCAACCATCTCTACTCAACCAATCACTCAATGAGATAATCCTTGCTCACAAACACTAGTCCAAGTATATGATCACTTACTCAAATTGCTAAATAAATTAATATCACCTTATAACTCCCTAACTTTACCACAATTAATCAAATTCCACATACACCCCTAAAACCTTAGCACAATAATAAAATACCACATATATTTCCTTATTTCTCCTAAACCTTAGTATTATGTAAAAATAAAAAATTAAATCATAAAAACCTTTGGTGAATCCCCTTTCCACAATTTTCGAAGGATTTGGATTTTTTCTCATGCTCGAATTTGGATTTTCGATCTCTTGCTTCCCTAAGGTTTGTCTTAGGGTTTAAATACCTTTCATTTGCTTTGCATACAATGTTGACGAATGATTCGATTTGATGACGTTGGCTTGTATAAAATATAATTTATAATTAATTTAAATTCAAAATAATTTAAATATTATGAATTTAATTTATAGACTTTATACTTTAATAAAAAATTAAAGCCCTCATTGAGTTAATATCAAATTGTTATTTGCACTTCACTAGGTTGATGAAAAATAATTTCGCCGCCTTGGTTTTAATAAAAACCTTAATTATTCCATCACAATATTAGAGAACTATCATTATGGTTTTAATAAAAAAATCTATTAATGTGCCATCATGGTTTTAACAAAAATCCTTATAAAAACATATTTGGATAACTTCTCTCCATCTCTTTGCATTGCTTCCTGGTGTTAATGATGATGTACTCCATGGTGTTAATGATAGCTTCATGTGTTCACTTTGGCATCAATGTCAACTTTTCACCTTCACATAAATGACAACTAAATGAGCTAAAAATTTCCAACATTAAACCCACTAAAAGTTCTATTAAATCCTCCAAACTTAGCCCGAGATTCGTAGGACCTTTTGCCATCACTGATAAAATCAGCCCAATAGCCTACAAATTGGTCTTACCACCCAACTTGTCAAAAATCCATATACTTTCAATGTGTCTCTCAAGAAATACGTATCTGATCCTTCTCATGTTTGGAATGTTGACCACTTGCAGATGGTCTATCCCCTGCATATTGAGGTGCGACCAGTTAAAGTTCTTGGTTTCAGGACAAAACAATTAAGGAAAAGGAACATTGAACAATGCAAGGTCCAATGGGACCAATATTTTGAGAACAAAGCCACATGGGAATATGTGGATATAATGAAAAGACAGTTTCCATTTTTGTTTGAACAATGATGTAACCATATTTTTGTTTCAAAAACTATAACAATTTGACATGTATGGATGTATGTATGAACTTCTATTATATTATATTGCATGTCTTTACTTGTTTATGATGGCATGTCTAATATTATAATATGCAATGCAAACGCAGGGACTGTGTTTAATCTTAGGGGGAAATTATTTAACAACCCTTCCAAATATAACTTTTGCTTTTCTTACATTGGCAAGAATAAGATACTGTTGATTCATCTGTGGATGCAGAAATAGATGTCAACTCTGACGGAAATAATGTCTCTCTCTCTCTCTAGTGCTAGAAAAAGGTTTAACTGATGAAAGATAAGATAAGGGGTATGATGAGCGACGATGTATTTACCTTGATTAGGGATTCAATAATCCCTATTGGAAATGCATCCGCCAATGGTCCATGTAGATGCATTTCATGTAATTGCATAACTAGTCCAATTTGGTATGTGTTTTAAAAATAATAATAGTGAAAAATAATATAAAATAAAATAATCAATATAATATAAAAAAATATATAATTAATAAAATAATATAATATAATAAATAATAATAAATATATAGATATACTTATATCATAACAATTAATAAACTAAAATATAAATAATAGTAAAGTAAAATAAATATAGATAAAAATATAATTTAAAATAATTTAAATGACTACTGTGATTGGGCTCACCACAGGGCAAGTACCCGAGCTTCCATTTAACAAATGTCTAACATAAAAGAAGAATGTTAAGCTATAAATATGGGGGTATAATGTAAAAAGGGACCATATTGGGGCATAGGAGAAGAAGTTGGAAAGGCCATATGTGAGTAGTAGTTGATTGAAAAGGAATGGAAGAGCATTTCGTTTGAAAGGTCAGATTCTTTTATTTTTATCTTTTTCTGGAAATGCTCGTAGAAAATTTGGACTTAGCAAAATGATTGAGTTCACTTCTTAAAAATTAATTCATATTTGCAATGTTCATGGAATTTTCTTTTATTTTATCCGAAAGTGACTTCTTTAAGTTATAGACAAATTTTTGTGGGTTTGCAATTCTTGTTCTTTAAAGTTTAAAATAGTCTTTTTGAAGAATGGTTTAAAAATATATATATAATATGAAACAAACAATGCATATTTAGGCATATATTTTTTCGTAGTTGCATTACAAATAGCTTAAGGCCATTCTGACCCCTTAAATAGCCATAGATTATCCTCAGTAAAGGGAAGACTTTTTGGACGAATGACATAGCGATATATGTGGAAGGCTTTTAGGCTTACCTCTAGCGCCTGTGTTTTACCTCTTTACGAAAAGCATTGTAAAAGGAAGTCTAGATGTTGTTACATTCATTTTACCCGGTTATGGGTTCATAGGCATCCTCTTAATTCCAGTTGGAGTGATTGTTATTCTGTGAAAATAATATCATAATTGTATTAAAATGAGAACAGTTTTTTAATAGAACGACTCGATGAAATTTAATTGCAGATTTTTGTTGATGCGCTCATGTTTTATTTTATAATTCTTGTTATGGATAATTTTCCTTTCTAACAATAATTTATGAATTATTGTGAGTGGGTGTTGTTATTACCTTTATTATATATAATTTTAAAAAAAATTTAAGCATCGTGAAAACTAAATTAAAGGAGTAACATTTTAGAATGATACTCTCAAAATTAAATGATAGAATATTCTATTATTTTTTCTGCGACACCTGATATTACCAAAGCTTTTAGGGCTTGTAAATTTTCTTTTAAAAAAAAAGAAAACAAGCAAACCTAGTCAAGAGAATCTCAAGTACCAAAACAGTATTTTCTTTTACAATACAATATTATAAATATAGGAGAGCTGCAAATAGCATACTTTAGAAAAGTTAAATAGGGCATTGGAAACTCTTTAAAAATGTTTCGAAAGAATTAACGTCAAACTATCAAGACTAGCTTGCAAACTGATTACAGTGCTTTATTGGAAAGATGAAAACCTATTATCAAGCATAGCTTTACTTTATTAAATGATTATAGAAAAACAATAACTAATAGCTTCCTCATTTTTATAATTTGACTTATACACAAACTTTAGGGAGCTAAGCTAATATTTAATAAAACCACTTTCGTCACATTTCTTGGAAATAGTAAAAAAAATAATTAGTCTCTGTAAATATAAAAAGAAGAGAATTGTAGCTAGATTTCTTAGGAACTGAAATTTTTTTTATTAAAATCGTGGAAATTCGTCTGAAAGTCAACAAAGGAATCGCCTTAGTAATTTGTACATTTTAGTCAAACTCTGTATTTTATATATTAATGGATAAAATGAAGTGCTTTCATTATTGTGGAAGCAGAAGGATATATGTACTTTTATTTAAAAGCATGGTAGTCAAGTTAGGTATAGCCATAATTAGAATGTTTATATATATTGAATTGGTTACCCTTAGAAGATTACAGAAGTTTTTTGTGAACCATGTGCTATTCTGGATGTAGAATACCCTAAAAAAAAAAGTAGGTTTTACTGCATTACATAAATTCCCAAGACGTGAATGGAAACTGTGTGAAAAATATAATGTTGATAGTTTTCAAGGATCTCAAAAGCTCTAAAAGGCCTTTCCCAGGATTTTTTCATGACCATCATGGAGGCACAACGGTAAGTGAATTACTGAAAACTTAATATATCCAATTAGGGTCCCATAGGAAAATCAATCTTAACCAGGAAGTCAAAGTTTGGCCTGCTTATACATGAAGTTTAATATGTGTTACAGTACACTTAGGAGAAGGCAAACACAACCTAAAATTTATAAAATCACATTTGTTTTTAGGAAAATAAAAACAATAATGTTCATAATTAGAATACTATCCTCTATTTAAAAAAAAAAAGAATTATTGGAACAAGAACCTAAGCTATAAACATCGAGTACCTTCTCCAATTATATACGAAATAAGAATATTATCACATAAGAATGTTAGACTTAGCTAAATTCAAACTTGGTAGTAGGTAGCTTAATCATAAATTTGTTTGCATTAATTGAAAATAGCGAAGTCTTTTAATTTCTTTATTGACGTTGTTCTTGTTCCGAGTTTAATGAAAACTATGTGTAACATAGAGCCAACTTTAAATTTAAAGAAATCATCTATGTAATAAGTGGTATAATTTTATAGTTGTGAAATAGTATATTAGTCTAGATGTATGGAATGTAAAGTTTAAAATATAGGTGTTCTCTTCTTAAAATAAAATAATAATAATATATTAAAAATATATAAATAAATATAAGAAATTAGCATGTGATAGCTATTTGGCTTTATATATATTTAGACTATGCTTAAGGATTATAGTTTATTTTTCTTACTTTAGAAGTTTAACACTTTGTCTTAATTTGAAATATAACCTTGGGTAACATAACCTTAGACAATTTAAGGAGTTCATTGAAATATTATAAACTCTTTTGTTTTTAATATGATGGTAAACAACGAGCCATAGAACAAGGAAGAAAAGAGAAGGGTTGAGGATATGAGTCAACCTAGCATTCCTTTGGATTGTGGGAAGACAATCTCGATAGATGCTTTGGGAAGGAAAACATATTAACAGGGTTTACTGTATGTCTAGCGGATTAAGCTAGAACGGGAGGTGAAGAGGAATGAAATGGGCTTTTCTCTTAGGTAACCCTGCTAGTACGATAGTGTAAGTCCTTAAAATATCAAAGAGATATATATTGCATAATGGAATGGGATATTATGCTATTAAGGACTTCAAGTAGCTACCTGGGCAGTGGTAGTCCCTAGACGTATCATCAAAAATGGTAAAAAAAATTCCTCTAGCTCCAGCATGCAAGCGCTATCATCTCTTAATGAGGTGTAGGGAGTTATACGCTCAACTTCTAAGTGAAATGGGCCCTAGAAGTAAACCCCTGCCAATACTTGGATTCTCAGGAGGAGAAAGGAAATATTATAAAGGCAAAACTCTGAGATTTAGCCAATCTCATCCTCAGGGGTATTTCGACTATAGTGGAATGGACCTCATGAAGGTTATGCATGCTTGTACTAGGATAAATATAGAAATTGATTAAGTTTTTTCTTTTTCTTGTTTGAACAACCAAGTGGGTAGACTTGGGTTGTTACAGATTATATTTGGAATATGGTATTATTGATGAATTTGTGGTTGCAAGACTAGGTACTCTCACTAGTGGATTGGTATGGGACAACCAACAGAGTTGAGAGAAACAAATTGGGAAATGATGGATGACTTGTTTATCGACAACTCAAGGGTAAAAGAATGTCCTTCATATAGATGCATTGCATATATGTTGTTGTTTGAACTCCCCATTGGGTAAGGAAGTTTCTATTATAAGGGATCCTTCCTTGGTAGGTGATAACATTGGTTACCTTAAAGAGACACCTACTTAATGAAAAACATTATGGTGTATTATTGGTTTGATTTGGGATACATTTATGCTTATGTTGTAAGTATTGTTATTTTTAAAAATGTATTGAGTTGGTATTAATAAGTAACTAATACCTAAATGCTTTTTGAATTTTTATGTTAATGATTGATAATTATTTAAATCAATTAGGTAAGTAATTAATTAATTTAATTACTTTGTATTGAGATTGTGGATATTTAATTAAGAGAATGATAAAATTAGATAATTTTATTCTCTTCTATGCCTTGTTGTGGAGAAAGAACCATAATTAGAGATCTTTGATTCCATCAACATGGAATATGAAAGGGTTAACCTTTGTTAATGTTGCATTAGTGGGAAATGTTATCAAAGAAAAAGACCATGTAACATAGATCAGGTACATTACATTGGTGCATGCAAAAAGATAAGGCACACCCTTATATATACCTATAATGCAAATATGGGATAATTGCCAAAATAAAAGTAGAAGAGAGAAAGGAGATAAAGGGAGATCTTGGAATATTATTTGAATGAAATAAAAATATAACCAAGTAGTGAAGAGGTTGGTAAATTATTATGACACCTCTATGTTGAATTATGTATTGCTCTTGTTAATCTTTCCTTGCTCCATGCTTTTTATTTCTTTAATCTAAATTGTTCGAACATTGTTAATTTGACATAGTTTCTTAAGGTGTAATTTGTTCTTTAATATGAGTAGCTAGTCTCCTTGGTTTATGTTGCTTTAGTAGTGGTCGATCAGTAGTTCGTTTGTTATGCATAAAAAATATCTATGATGTCTTAAGTTTCCTTTGTCAAGCAACAACATAGTGTTTTTTCCTTGCTTATATTTTAAGGAAACCGCCTAATTCCTACTTTTTTCATTTTTCCCAAGCTTATTTAGAGTCAGTAAGTGTTGTAGGTACCCTGCATCTATATCACCCCTCTTATAACTCTGTTGTGTTGCTTATATATGCCCAAGTAGGCATTAGTTATGGTTGAGTGATGTTGAACATTTTTTTGGGTTAGTGTTTTGTGGTTAAGGTAGACTTTACGTATGAGTTAGGTATTGGCCTAAGCACCTTATGGATCTTCTTCTTGCTACTTCCTTTTTTGCATTGTTGTTTGAGTAATTTTTTGCTTTAATTTGCTAAGGTAGATTTTTTTTTTTTGATAAGTAAAGTTTTATATACAAAAGGGTTTTTTTATAGGATCCCAAAACCTTATTACAATAGATGTCGAAGCACTATCGTGGCAGATGAAACTTTGAATCTAACACAGAACATAAACATGCTATACGTAAACCCGTAGCAAAAAGCCCAGACAAAACCAGGGAACCGGGAACCCAGACAAAACCTTACACCCGCATACCCCTAAACCAGGGCAGAACACCACATAGGAGACAGACCTGAACAAGGAAAACCACCCCTGTAAACACGATGCAAAAATCCCAGGACAGGGGGATGCACTGGAATAGGGACCAACATCATCAATTGCCGTCCCTATCGGACCCTGATCCCAGCCTGCGGTGAAGCTGCTTGAAGATGCGCACTGTGGAGGACGCAGTGTTGGCCACCGAAGTCATGGAGTTGATCGCCATGTCCAATAAGAGCTTGGTGGGGAAGGCTTTGAGGTCAATCTCAGTGTTTGAGATGACTTTCGAAGAACCCTTCCTCTCCTATTTTGGCTTTTTGAGACGCACTGAAGCTCTGGCATCACTGGGAGCACTAGGACCGCCAGGGACACTGGGACCACCTGGAATACTGAGACTACCAGGAGCGCTAGGACCACCGAGACCACTAGAACCACCAGGGAAACTCTTAGACACCCTCCGCTTCCTGGAAGGGTTGCGCTTTCTGCTCTTAAGAGGCGTCTTGTTAGAGATATCGGGGCTGCCATCCTTGTCCTTGGAACTGAGATCATTGGAGGAGGTCCAGGAGTCGGGGGGGTTCGTTGAGAGGAGGGAATCTCCTGGATAGGGGGACGATTAGCAAGCACATGGTGATAGATGACAGCCATGAGCCCCTGGTGAAGGGGCTTGAGCTGGGTTTTCTTAGCTTTTTCAATTGCAATGGTGAGCGAATACAGAAGATATCTGGGGGTGCAAAGCTGAGTGGACTCACGGAGGTGGTTCACGAAGCTCAGGTGGAAACTGCGGAGGGGTTTCTCAGGGTCGTCACAGGTGATAAACTGCATGACCGGGACAATGGCATCATTGTAGGGTTTGGGCAATGCAGATCTGTAGAGGGCCGATTTATCCCACCCATAACCTTTAGCTTGGTCTGGAAACTGGTTGAGCTCTTCCTCCCAGTTATGCTTATCCCGTCTGATGAATTTCCCTTTCTCCTCCTGATGAAGCCCAGTGACTTCGAACAACAGCTCTTTGGTGACTTTGAAGTGGATGCCCTTGACCACCACCTCGCCATTTTTCCAGGTATCAACAAAATTTTGGGTGACTTCATCATCAGGGCCAACAAACTTGCGAAGGAAGGGGGTGAGGGATTTGGCTTCCATGAAAACCAGGGCGGTGTCGCTGAGGGACAGAGTGGCTGGCTCGACGTAAATGGTTGCCATCGGGGAGGGGAGGGGGAGTAGAGCCCATAGAGAACTTGGGATGCAATTCCAGAGCCAAAACCACGCACTGAGGAAATAACCGATGACGGGGCGAGGATGGGGGCGGAGAAGAGAGGCGGGCGCTCTCCGATAGTGAAATAAAGGCCTTAGGGGAGATGAAGCACCATGAAAATGATGCATGCATAGGGACTCAACGATGCAAAATATGGGAGACACGCTCGAAAGGTGGTGGGGGTGGGGAGTCGGAGGATGGGCACGAAAATTGATGGGCGAACGATGGTGGAAGGTGAGCCTCTCGGGAAGCGGGTAGTGAGGTGGTGACCTGAGCAAGGGCCAACTCGACATCAAACATGGGGAAGCCATCTCTTCGCAAAGGTGGAGAGATAAGGTTGGATCACCGTGACGTGTGAGCTGAGCGGGCACGGGGCAAAACTTAGCAAGAATGATGAGGTTGGCATGGTAAATAAGGAGCTTGCTCAGAGCCGATCGGGTACCAAGGGCAGGGGTGAGGTGGCAGCTGCAGCAAGGCCCACCGAAAAAAGGCTCGCTAGGAAAGCCCACACTGGGTTCAAAGGGACACGTGGGGCCAGGAGAGAGGCTGAAGCACAAAGTCAATGGGGCCCAAGGATTGGAGCCTCTAAGATTCTATTTGGGAGATGTCCGCATCATGGCAAGAGGTTTTTTCTTGGGAAGCCACAACTATTAGGTCTTCAGGAAAGTCATCTCTCCAAATCCGGAGCCCTGATGACGAGGCCACTGAGCTGGCCATGGTATCCGCCAACTTGTTACCTTCCCTGTAGATGTGGTGGAGGGATGACTAGGGGAGACCTTGGAGGATAGTTCGAGCTTCTTGGATAATGTTGAAGATTCTCCATGATGGATCCCTTTGCTTTGTCATGAATTTTATGGTGTTCAGGGAATCTCCCTCGATGATCACCTTTCTGGGGTCTTCCTGGAGGATTGCCAGTCCATGAAGGAGCGTCGATGCTTCCACAAAATTGTTGGTTTGGGTGCCAAGGAACTCCATGTAGGCGAGGATCAGGTTCCCCTCATGATCGCGGATGACCCCGCCAGCTCCTGAGGGCCCAGGATTGCCTTTGGAGGCCCCATCAAAATTTAGCTTGATCCACCCGGGAGGGGGGTCGTCCACCTGACTGAGGCTCTGGGGTTGGGGGATGGGTGGGGGTCTAGGGGATGCACCTGGAAGCCAAGGGAGCCGAGGAGGGTAAGCTCACTCATCTTCGGGGGAGAGCAGGGTGGGGAAAGGAGGTGGATGTTCTCTGAGGTGTAAGCAAGAGCTTTGTTCGCCACCACAAGGGGATCCCTGGGTGGGGAGGAGAAAGCTCTATTGTTGCACTCCAGCCAAAGCTGCCAGATCAGGTGGGGAAGGTAGAAGGCCCAGAGGGAACGGAGGGTGGGATGAAAGAAGGGATTGGGCCACTGGATGAAGAGATCAAGGATGGATTTGGGTGGGACCCACTAGATGGAGAAGGGGTGGAGGAGGTGGCCCAGGGCTGTAGAGGAGAAGGAGCAGCTCAGAAATAAATGATTTGTCGATTCCCAATCAGAGCAATAGAGGTAGCACCGATTTGGGATTGAGAATCCCCTCTTGGCCAAATTTTCAATGGTGAGGATTTTGTTTTGGATGGTCATCCATGCAAAGAAGCTAATTTTGGGGATTAGCTTTTTGGCCCAAACTTGCTTGACAGGGAATCGAGGCTCTTGGGGATCCCTTTGGAGAGAGTAGGTGGACTTGACTGAGAAGGATCCACTGCTAGTGTCATGCCAGATGCACCTATCCTCTACCTCACCTGAAGGAATAATAGTTGAACTAAGAAGGGCAGAGAGGTTGGCCACCTGGAGGGGAAACCGAACATCTTCGATGGGACACCAGCCTGACTTTCCCTGGGCCCTGATTATGTAATTGGCCACCTTGGGTCCTTTGGAGGCATCCATCTGGGGCTTGAGGGCCGAAAGGTCTCTATCCTCCCTCAGGGCCTCATCCCGGATTCACTTGTCATCCCAAAAATCAATCTTGCTACCATCACCGAGGATCCACCTGGACCCCTTTCGGATGAGGTCTTTAGTTTGGGCCAGGGATCTCCAAAAAGTAGACATGTCATGGGGTTGGTGGTCACCGAGGAAGGGGTGGTGCTGGAGGTATTTCCTTCTCACTATACGAACCCACTCGGCCTGGAAATTGGTGAACACTTTCCATGCATGCTTGGCCAGGAGGGCAGTGTTCATTTGGGATACCCGCCTGAGGCCGATCCCGCCTTCGCTCTTGGGTCGACAAACCAGGGGCCAGGAAACCAACGAGATCCTTTTCTTTTCTTCACTCCTAGACCACAAAAAATGCTTTTGGATCTGCTCGATGCGGGTGCTGATAGAGGTCGGGATTCTAAAAATAGACATGAAATACATCGGGATGCTCTAGAGGCAAGTGGACGTGAGGGTGGCTTTAGCGGCCTGGGAGAGAAGGTGCCCTTTCTAGGAGGCCAACTTCTTCTGGATTCTCTCGACAACGTTGGTCCACAGGGCTTTGGAGGGGAAACCGGAGAATAGGGGTAGCCCGAGATAGGTGGTGGGGAGGGCATCCGGGGTGCATCCCAGGATCTGGGCTATTTTGACCTACCTTGCTTGGGGAGTGTGGATAAAGTAGATTTTGCTTTTCAGGAGATTTATCTTTTTCTCGACCACACTCTCGTACAAATTGAGAACTATTTGATGATCTTGGCTTGGGCCACTGAGGCAGAGGTAGCCAAGATGGTGTCGTCCATGAATTGCTGGTGGGAAATCGGGGCCAGTCCTGAGGCCGGTCTGATCCTGGAGATGAGCCCGCTTCTGGTTGCGCTCGTAATGGTTCACCCAAGGGCTTCAGCCAGGATGATGAACAAGATCGAGGATAGAGGGTCTCCCTGCCTCAGCCCTCTAGAACTAGGGAAGAACCCTACAAGGGATCCATTGACCAAAATCGAGAACCAAGGGGATGACACACATCATTTGATGAGATCAACCCAAGATGGGTGGAAGCCAAATTTGAGGAGGACTTCGACGAGAAAATCCCAACTGACTCTGTCGAAGGCTTTGTTCATGTCTAACTTGAGAAGGAACATTGGTTTCTTGGCTAAAGATGCAGAGTGCAGAACTTCATGGATAATGATGATCCCATCTGTGATGACCCTCCCTTTGACAGAGCTCCCCTGGTAGGAGTCTATGATTTGGGGGAGGATGTCCTTGAGTCTGGTCGCAAGAGCCTTGGTTAGAATTTTGTACAGGACATTACACAGGCTGATGGGGTGGAAGTCGGATAAGGATTTGGTCGCCTGGGTTTTGGGGATCAAGGCAATGAAGGTGGAGTTGATGCCCCTAGGGATGGAGCCAGCAAACTGAAGGTCCCTAATGATAGCACACACTTCTTGACCCACTAGTTCCCAGAAATCCTAGAAGAAGTGGGGGGAAGCCATCTGGGCTGGGGGCGGCATCAGCCTTCATGGAGAATAGGGCTGCCTTGATTTCCATATCAGCAAGAGGGTTGAGGAGCATTTCATTGGTTTTCGAGGAGATGGAGGGGGGATGTGCTCAAGGAGCATCTTGGCCGCTTGGGGGGAGGATTGGGATGCAGTGCCAAGGAGATCCTGGAAGAAACTGGAAGCCTCTGATCTGATTTCTTCCTCATCCCTGATAGACCTACCATCACTGCAAGTGAGTTCAAAAATTTTGTTGGTGCTTCTATTTTTGAGAGTTGATGTGTGAAAGAATTTAGTATTTGCATCACCATCCTTGAGCCATAGGGCCCTCGACTTCTACCTCCAGAAGGTCTCCTCCCTTGCTAGAACATTGTGGTAATCAGCTAGGATTCTGCTTTCCTCCTCTCTGGACCCGGGTTCCTGAGTACCTTCCTGGAATTTGCGCTCTAGGTCTTCCAGCTTCTCCTTCAAAATTTTCTTGCTCTCGAAGATGTTATCGAACACCTCTCTGTTCTAGGTCTTAAGGTTATCTTTGAGGGACCTGAGTTTCTGATAGATTTTCCCAGTGGGGGATCCATCGAAGGGTTGGTTCCACCACCTACCCACCTATGACCTAAAATCTGGGTGATGGAACCACATAGACTCGAATCGAAAGGGGCGCTTGGATGGAGGATGCCTGCCAGCTTCAAAGAGGAGGGGGCTATGATCCGATCCAATTTTGGGAAGAGCAAGGAGGGTTGAATCTACAAATAGGGGGATGGCTTCTCTAGATAGGAAGACTCTATCTAGCCTGACTTGGATAAGGTTGGCCCCGACTCTTCTGTTGCTCCAAGTGAATTTTGCTCCTTTCAGGTGGACGTCCATGAGCTCATTGGAATCGATGAATACCCCAAACTCCTCCATGCTTCTGGGGTTCAAGGTGGTTCCCCCTCACTTGTCTAAGGGGAACAAGGGGCTGTTGAAGTCACCTACCAGGATCCAAGGGAGGGGTTTGAACGCTTCTCGCATGAGGCTAATTTCATCCCAGAGGGAGGCCCTTTCAATCGGGTTGTTGGGGGCATAAATATTGGAGAGGATCCAGGTCTGGCGGGACACCAAGCTATGGAACATGATGTTGATGATTCTTGGAGAAGATGAAATCAACCTCCCTTCGATAGTGGTCGGGTCCCATAAACACAGCAGACCCCCAACGGTGCCTAGGGTCGGGGTGAAGAGGAAATTGCTATTGCTCCAAACTGCTTTGGCTACTTTGGGAGAAGAAATCTCATCAATTTTGGTTTCCTGGAGAATGAGGATGGATGGCTTATGGTCCTTTTGGAGGTGGGCAAGGGTGCGTATCTTGGGGGCTCCATTGAGCCCTCTCACATTCCAAGTGAGTATCTTCATTTGGCACCCTTGGGGGGTCTTTTGCCTCCCTTCCCCTGCTGGGAGGGAGGTTTGGATCTCAGTGGTTCTTCTTTCAAGAGGTTTAGGGCATCAGACAGGAGGGTCATCTAGAGGCCACTGGCAATGTCATCTTCTACTTTCTTCCTTCTCTGTTCGCCTAAGGTGGGACGCCCTCTTTTCCTATCACTATCATAATCCATTGTGAATATTTTACTACGGGTCCATTTAGGACTGAATCCTTCTAGGGCTGAATGGGAGAAGGATGGACTACCCTCGTCGTCATCCTCGGACATCTCTGAGCCGACCTCTGAGCAAGCCCGGGAGGGGTGGGGGAGATCCAGGGGGAGGAGGGTTGGGGGCGTCGGAGGAGGAGGGGGGTGGCTCACGGGGAGGGGGGATGGGGGATGCTCTAAGTGGGCTTCCGGGCCCGGCTTTAGGTTAGGGATGCCCGTGACCGGGGGATGGGATGGGGGTGGATCGATGGGGGACCCACTGGAGAGGTGGGGGGATCAACTGGACCATCGATCGGGTGGGGAGGTTCCTCAGGGGAGACCAGGACTTCTGCTAAAACTTTAGGGTTAGGGTTGGGATGGGTACATACCTGGTCATGATCTATCATCGGGATGGGATCAACCTTCTGTTTCCCTTTTTCACTAGATCTGGCCTCTTTTCATACCACGACGGGGGTGCTGGTGGTCTCTGAGGGGGTCGCCCACTCTGGGATGGACCGCAGGGGGAAACCTGCTGTTGGACGGAGCCTTTGGGAAGGAGTCCCTAGTTGCTGATGCTTCGGGACACTTGGAGAGGGGGCACTGGTTGAGGAGGTGCCCTTGCATGCTGCACTAGGTGTAGAAGGCTGGCTTATTCTCGTATTCCAAGGGTTGGCACCATTGATAGGATCCAGACGTCAGGGTGACTGAAGATGGAAGCTCAGATTCAAGGTTTGCATTGACGCATAGTCTGGCATGGACCATTCGGGATCCCACCTTGGTTGTAGAGTCAAAAGCCACAAGTTCCCCGATGGCCCGCATGATGATTTTGAGCACATCCTCTCGCCAGAGGTGAAATGGAAGATCTGGTAGCCGGACCCATATCGGGGCATAGTTTATGCTCTGGGTGTTGGGATTGAAGTCTGTAGCCCAACACCTGAGGAAGAGGCTTCTACGACCCAAAAACTAGGGTCCGCCCATGAGGATCCGACTGGTGTCATCCCTATTATTGAGCTTGATGAGAAAAAACCCCTTCGATAGGGCAACGATTTCCATGTTCCCAGAGGTCTTCCATTTGGAGTAGGCCCAGCGATGGATGGTTTCCATGTCTGGGTGACCCCCAATGAATTTCTCGACCAGGGAATAGGAGGCCTCTAACACGTAGGTAGAGAAAACGTCATCTGGGATGGAAATGTGCATCCCATCTAGGGATAAGCCCGAGGTCGGGGGATGGGGATGGTTCGCCTCTCCCGCGAGGACCTGGACATAGGAGGGTTTGTTGGGCCCCCCAAGGGAGGACTCCTCGACCACCTTGTTAGGGGGCTCTTTGTCCGATGGATCTGAGTGTGCATTTCCAGAGGGGCCCGCTGTCACATCCTCTTCACCCTTACCTGGGCCCGAGCCCCCTATCGCTTGCCGGGATCTCGAGCCCTGGATCCCGATGCCACCATTGGAGGCCTCTGGGCCTGCTCCCACTTTTGTTCCTGCTCCTGCTCTTGCTCTCGTTCCTACTCCCACTCTTGCTCCTGCTCCCACTATTCTCCTATCAAAGGTATTTTTTTCCTTTAATTTTTTTTTTTGCTAAGGTAGATTTAAATCTTCGTATGTTCATCATAATTTGTTTTGGGTTGTTCTTGTCTAAGTATTTTACCAAAATGGTATTGGAAGCAATAGAGGAAGTTAATTTCTTTTTAATATTATTTATAAAAATAGATGTAAGATTATAAAACTTTTTTAAAATTAGGTGATATTATAGTTATTATATGGTATGTTTTCCAATTGCCCATTATGAAGAATTATGTGGAAATATTGAAAGGTATTAGAAGGATCATTTAAACTTTTATTTTCATTAATAATATTTAGGGAAGATAAAAGTTATGGATTTATGTTAAGGGATTGTTAATGATTTAATATATTATGGATTTTTTTAATTAGAAGATAATATTTCATTTTCTTTAAAAATACAAATAGTGATATTCTACTTGTTTGATTTGATAACTGGGTTGGGTTTTTCTTATAAAGAAAGAGAAAATATTTATTTTTGATAAATGTTTATAATGGTTTCTTGAGACTTGAGTAGGTAAAGAAATTATTATAGAGAGAAGTATGGGATTCTCTCCTTGATTTCTTGAAATGTATTTTGCATGGTTGCTTGCATTTATACATGGTGCATGTATTACGACCCAAAATCCCCTATCATTATTTTTTATATATATACTATATATATGACCTATCTTGGAGTCCACCTAACTCTACTACTTAGCATGGATCCACCCATAAGTGTATTAGGTCCTAAAAATACTTTAAGCATATAACCCATATTTACAGAGTATGAGCTTAACTCTACTCAGTTGATCGAGAGAGTTCAAGTTATCTATCACATTTCACAAAATTTCATCTTTGTACGAGTAGATTACGAGCTTAACTCTACTCAGTTGATAATACTCTACTCCATGGGTTTGAATCCTTAGGTTACTTCCCTCCTTAAATATTGGTATTGCAAATGCTCGGTTAATAGTCTTTACTGAACTCTATCTAGTTACTAATGTATGAGACCACTTAAAAGGTTTAAGCTAGATTCGATATCCCATTTCTTAAGAGAAGTGCACCACTCCAAGTTTTTTTGGAATCAAGGCAAAATCAATCATCTACGAAGATAAAAATCTACTTCCTAAAAAGACTCAAAACAATTCTATTAGAGTCCAGTCCAACTTTGAATGATGGACTATTCCCACTCTCCTCAAGATATTAAGTCTAATACTTTCCATTCACTATAATTTATTCTAGGTGAAAGAGCAATCTAAGATATTACCATAGAAAGGAAAACCTAGATCACATAATTCCTTTCGAAAATGAACATAGTATTCAATATAAAAGGAAATTTCACATTCATCCAACCAATTTTAATTATTATCTTCTTACTTTATGATAGCCAAACATTCCTCAATTATGATGTAAGAGACTAAGATTATAAATACTCAATAATATCGCTAAACATCATTTAAAGTAACAACATTTAATAGATTCTATTAGAGTCATCAAATTCCATCATAAATAATTTCTTATTACAAACTAATCAATAACAAGGGTCACTAGGACTTTTGTCACCACCATGGCATTACATACAATTCATTTTAACAAGATCCTAGAAATTCCAAGTTCCTTTCACAAGTAAAACACCATAACATCGTTTTCCAGAATGTCTAATAGACGTAACCAATTCTAACTGAATACATATTCAACAACTTGGTTCTAGAGGTGTCACTCTAGTCTCCTTTTGCATTTCACCAATCCTAAGTGATCACTTCATCCAACATCCAGAATTAACCACTGAGAAGGTATTGGCCTTAGCAAAGGATCTGAGATGATCTTTCCAAATTAAACATCATTTTTTCCGTACAAGCATAATTTCTTCTAATGCATATTTACAAGGATTCATTTCACATTCTTTCCAACACAAAGTGAAAGCAATATTATTTCCCCATTATTTTCATTACACCATACAAAAAAATACCCTTTTCTCAATATTTCCAATACATAATGTAAACAAGATTCTTTCCCCATTCTTTTCATTACACAATGCAAAATAAATACTCTTTCCTCAATCTTCCCAATACATTATATAAACAAGATTCTTTCCCTATTATTTTCAATACACAATGCAAAACAAAGACTCTTTCCTCAACCTTCCCAATACATAATGTAAACAAGATTCTTTCCCCATTCTTCTCAATACACAATGTAAAACAAAGACACTATTCTCAATAATATAGAGCACTCGAGGAATGAAGGAGTCATATAATACCAGCAAGAATTCGATAAACTAAAACCATTCTAGAATAATCCCTTTCTCTTTGTTTCCAACACAATAGTTAACATTCCTTAGAGACGTACACTGAGACAATAAAAATTTGCTCCTAAGAATTTATCATTTAATAAGTATCACAAGATATTGTTCACATATTTAAACATATCAATACAACATGTCTACCTCTACATAATTGATGGAAACACCCAATTTAACATATCCAAAGTGACTACAATTTTAGAGTTAAAGCAACTACTCTCTATAACTTTTCTAGTTGCACTTCGATCTTCCCAATCTAGTAGATTATGCTACACTCTAATCTAATTCTAATAGGAAGCAAATAAGAAATATTTCTTTGTAAAACTCTCTCAATCAAAATTTTTAGCTAGCATCAAACAAGATAAGGTTCACTCCTAAATTCAAGAGATATCCTACTCAAACATAAACCACCACTGGTTTATCTAGGCTTACATGCAACCCGATAACCACTCAACATGGCCTCAACTTGACTGCGTCCAACTTTTGTTGTGAGTAAATGCTTATCTCGAAAGAACAACTAAAGTAAACATCTATCCCTTTGAGCATAAATACTATGTAATAAGACAGATTCCATCCAAAATAATATCATCAAACAAACAAACACAATACAACCAAAATTTGATATTTCTTTTCTTATGTAAATCATTTTATGCATCTTCATGGAGGAACATCTTTTTGTGTTACCCCCTCCTTATTCTGACAAATAACCCATCACATCACTTCCCATAAGGCAATTCCATTATCGATGGTTAGTTCTTTCTATCACCGTAAATAGACCTATTCCTGCACAAGTGCACATTAATTAGCAGCATTATATTCTCACTTAAAATACATGTTTTCCAATACTATGCATGGAATCAACCTACAACCATAAATAATATCCTCGTGTTACTTATTCTATAACTTACAAGTATTTTGCATAACAAATCTGAAATAGCTATTCATTTCATCAACAAAGTAGTCATAGCAAAATATAAACTTATCAAAATAAAAAGTCTACCAAGGGAGGGTCATGACATACTACCCCCTTAGGCTTAACATAGTCCTTTGTGTTCAAAACATTACAATCATGAAATAATGTCTACATATCATTCTCAAATAGAAATGGAAAGTGTTTTTGCATGTCTACTACTTTTTCCCAAGTAGTGTTTCTCTCAGTATAGCGGTCCCACTAGACCTTGCATTGTTCCAAATTCTCTTTCCTAATGGATTTGGACTAGAACTCAAGGATATTTACTAGTCGAACCTCTATATCCTCTATATTTTCCATCTGTAGATTATAAAAGCCCCATACATGATTAGGGTTAGAAACATATTTTATAAGAAAAGAAATATGAAAGGTGTCATGAATCTTGGACAACCTGGGTGGTAAGGCAATTTGATATGTCATAGGATTGATATTCTTTGAAATTTTGAAGGGTCCCACAAATTGTGGATCAAGTTTTGTAGACTTAATCACAATTTTTATTGGTCTCACACTTAAAAATGCTTTATCACCTACTAAAAAATCTCATGGCGATCTCTTAAGATCAACATAACTATTTTTTCAATCTATGACTTCCTTCAGCCATTCGCTGATCATCCTTAGCTATGAAGAACACAAGCTTATACTGAGAGGGGGGGTGAACAGTATAAGACCTCTTTTTACTTTTCCTTTATACTTCAAAACAGTAAAGCAATATATCCAAAGCAATATCAAAGCAATGCACAAGATCATCCACAAAGTGACACAACAATTTACATGGTTCATCCACAAAACTTTTCTCTAAAAGTTATCTCAAAGTTCTTTGGGAAACCTTCCCAATTACAATGTTTATGAGCCTCGACTCAAAGGAGAAACCTTCCCCCAATCTGAATTTATGAGCCTCTGCTCAAAGGAGATACCTTCCCCTACCTCTCTGCTCGGCTGGTGATCCTCTAGAAGACCTCCTGCCTCCGCTGCCCTTAGCAAATGGAACTCTATCCACAGAAGACACCTGTCTTCCTTGCTCTGGCTGGAGACCTCTGTCCTCAACTCTATCACCTCAAAGTTGGTCCTCGAATTTGCACTAAACACAGTCCTTCGGTCTAGCACAAATGTCCTCGTCCTCTGTCTTTGATCAGCACCAAACACAGTCCTTCGATCTGGCACAAATCTGTCCTCAGGTTCTTCTCATAGAACCAATGCACCTCTGTCCTCAAGTTCTCTGATAGAACTATCAAACTCAGCTTCACAAGTCCTCTGCTAGGACCTGTCCAAATCTGCTCACAAGTCCTCAACAGAACCTGTCCACAACCTGCTCACAAGTCCCCAATGGAACCTGTCCAAAACCTGCTCACAAGTTCATCAAGAAAACTTGCTTGGCATGAACCCACAAAGAGAATTGTTAGAGACCCAATGTGATTCATCAACCTCATAGAAGCATAAAGAGAATTTTTAGAGACTCAATATGTTCTATACTTAACTCCCAATCTCAATCTCAACTCAATCTCAAATCTCAAAAGAATAAGATAGATGTAGTATGCTTTTCTCAAGAACATGAAACACAACCCAACAATTGCCAACCATGCAATATGTCATATAACAATGATACTCATGTTCTTTCCAACAACCAATATCTTTTCTCAACCAATTAGGGCTTCAACAACAATGCTCAAAGACAAGGTTTAACCAACATCATTCAACTCAACATTAACCTTGAAGCATTCAACCAATCATCACAAGAAAAGGAAACAAGTAGAAATCCTTTTCCCTCCAAAGATATTTGAACAAAACAGCCACCCACACAATATCACCAAATGCAAAGAATAACTTGTTCAAATCAACTCAATGGAGTAAGCCCAATATCATGTATCAAGTAAAAGCAATAACTTGATCAACCAACCTCTATGGAAGCAACTCAACCATCAACCTCAACACAGCCATCCAAGGGTTTCACCAACTCAAAGCAAGTATCAAGACTCACAACCATAAACCCTAGTGCACAATGCTTCCACTACCTCAAACCAGAAATATGCATTCACCAAAACTCTCATCAATGATAACAATGCATAAGTAGTCTTCAACAAACCAGAAACTAGGATTTACACCCAACCAAAGGAAACCTTGTTGAATACCTTTTCACTCCAATCTTATTTCAGGAAAACATACACCAATCATACTCATAAGAAGAATGTGCCCATACCTTTTTGAAGTGAAGGAACCTTCTTTGGAAATCTGCCCCAATCACAAAATTCTTTTGCCAATCTTCACAAGGGTTAGTAGATCATAAAATAATCAACATTATTCCACCTTTCAATAATCATCACCAAAGCCTTTAATTGCACAACTCCCTTATCTCTCCTAAAACCACTTGTACCATAAAATAAAATAAATCACAACATTGCATACCTTATAACTCCCAAAACCACTTGTACCATAAAAGTAAAATAAATCACAACAATCTCCAAGCGCTCAACTTTCAACATCAATTATTAAATAACATACCTCTTATCTATCTTGTCCACCAAAAGGGAGCTTCGTATATTTGATCATGGGACTTATGTTCTCTTAACGTTTTAGCTTCAAATCAAACCACCAAGTTAGCTGCACTCCCACGTGAAACTTATGCTCATGCTATTTGATTTAACCCTGCCGTCTCACGAATATCCAAGCAAAATAAACGGTGGAGCTCTTACTCTAAAAATGTCGATCGTGGGATTTGAAACCATGGTCTTCTCCAAGCAAGCCCTAACATATTTCTCACTTATGTCTGTGCTATCCGATGGATAAGGTCAGTTATCAAAGATGTGAGTCTTCTTTCTTTCGCACATAATATTTTGATATGCAAACTTCATTGTTTCCTGAAACACTACTCAGAGCCTTGTACCTTAGCCGCGTTTCCAAATATCTGCTGCAAACTTTAGACCTTCGTCGTATTCCAAACCGCTGCACCAAACTTTGTGCCCGAAATTTTACTCATATAACAATTCGTATCAATTTTACCACACTCCTTCGTACAGTGCTCGAATCACAACATCTTCACCTCATTAATGCCGAAATCGAAAAACACAGAGAGTTATATCGAACTCCATTCCCCCTTAGCTTGCATCATGACGCATTGTGTTTTTCTTCGTGTTTATCTCCGAGCGTGCTTCACCTATATTCTTAAACTTCGCACCAACCAATCGTCTGCCTTCCTCCTCGGCACCACGACCATTCGTCACAACAAAGACTTGTCCATCACGTGCGCCTCCTTCGCTGGCGCAGACGAAGACGAAAACGAAATGCACTCCGATTTATCTCGATTCACCCACACACTAAAATGAATTTATTAGCCCCAATATATATGCACTTCGATGCATTACCAAACACGTCGGCATTTCCAAACACGTCGGAAAATACTTTAATTTAATTTTAAAATATTAATTTAAATTTTAAATAAATAAAATTTAAACTAGATATTTAAAATTAAATATCTTCATCACCGGGGCACCTTTTTCAACGAAACGAAGAGCCGACTTGGGTTTTAAGAAAAACCCATTTCAAATCTATTGTCCATGGTTTTAAATAAAACCTTTTATTTTGTCTGCCTTGGTTTTCACAAAAAACCTTTCCGCTTCTTGACATCAATGACAACATCAACACTTGAGCAAAGGCAATGTACCCAATGTACCCAAAATTGCCAACAATCTCCCCCTTTGTCATTGATGGCAAAAATTTACTAAAAATACATCTTCAAGAGCCAAAACTGAAATCACTCTCTTTGAAGTTTTGCTCCCCCTGACTTGAATCTTTCCTCTTCACTTGAAGCTCTCCCCCTTACTCATATCTCTCCCCCTTTGTCATCAATGGCAAAGGGCCACCTTTGGGGCTCGGAACTAAGAATGAGCCTCTTAGCTTAGTCCCTCCCCCACCTCCTGATGAGGTGATTAATTCTGGAGTGGGAGTAAAACTCCCATTAGGCACTGATAATCATCAGCATCTATAACTTCCTTGCCGGGCCTTCTCTTGAACTCTTTTTCCATATTCCTATTCTTGTCATTTTTCCGATCCTTGGACCTGATCATGCCACTGTTCCTATTCCTGTATTCTGGAATTTTAGCTCTACACTGTCTGACTATGTGACCTTCATTGTTGCACTTATAACAAGTAACAATGTTATTTCTTTGAGGCATACCTGTTCTTTGAATCCACCTATTTCGACTAAACCTGTTCCTGTTGTTTGCCTTGCAATGAACTGCCTTGTGCCCAAACTGATTGCAAGAGTAGCAATACCCATAAAAGAAATCACCACTTCTGAAACTGTTATTTACCTTCTTCACTTGAGCCATGCAATGTACAACCATGTGACCAAACTTGTGACAAGCAAAACATCTGCCTTGAAACTTTCCTTTATTTGACTTCTTAGGTCTTGAAAACTTCTCCTTCTTCTCATTCCGAATTCTATTTTCTATTTCTATGCATCTATCATTCAAGGACTCATGATCTGAAATACTTTCCTCATTAGAACTCTCTTCCTTTTGGAATCTCTTACTAGACTCTCCAACTTGTTTCTTGTGAGGCTTAACAAAACCAAGACCTGTTTTATCTGTTGGATTTCTTTGACTTTGGATGAGAGACTTAACCTTTTTGGAGCTTTCTTGAAACCTCGTACAACTTATCCTTGTATTCTTTATTTTCCTCTTTCAACGAAGCCATTTTCTGTTCTAATTCACTATACTCAAGCACCTTAGATTCTAACTCATTCTTGAGTTCTTGTGCATTAGCCATAGAGATATCAAGACTTTCTATAAGTTCATCTCTCTCCATACAACATTCATCTAACTTATCCTTGAGTCTAGCATTCTTCTTTCTTTCCTTTTTCAAAGCACTAAGAGCACTAATAAGTTCACCTTTAAGATCTACTTCACTTTCCTCTATATGTTTGCTTTTAGAATCATCAAAGCCTTTTTTAGATTTCTTATCACTAGAGGTGCTACCCTTTTCAAAAACCATACATGCATCTTCCTTATCATTTTTTGAAGCATCCTCATACATACTAGCAACCAATCCATTATTTGTGCAATCATCCTCAAGGTGACCAAAATTTCCACATCTAAGACATTTCATGATAATGAATCTATGTTTTGGTTCTTCCTCTTTTTTGATATGAACAACATCTCATTTTCATTATCACTTGAAGAACTTTCATTATCACTACTAGAACACTTACTTGCTTTGTCTAGGTAGAAGCTCTTCTTGTGTTTGTGAGAATACCTCTTTCCTTTATTGCTATGCTCATATTTGTTCTTCCTTTGATGCCTATGCCTTTCAGAATCCTTGCTCTTACAATCCTGTTTATCTTCATCACTTTCATCCTTGGCTAATGACTAGAGTTAGTAGCATAATGACCAATCTTTCCACAATTGAAATATCTTACATTTTTCATACTTTTGTGCTTTCTAGAGAACTTGCCTTTCTTGCTGTAATATACCTCTTCATCACTAGAAGACTCATCACTATCTTGAATCTGATTACCTTTGGAATAATCCATTGTGTTCTTTACTAGCTTTTCCTTCAAGCTGTCAAACTTTTCGAAGGAACCGGCTCTGATACCAATTGAAGAACACAAGCTTATACTGAGAGGGGGGGTGAACAGTATAAGACCTCTTTTTACTTTTCCTTTATACTTCAAAACAGTAAAGCAATATATCCAAAGCAATATCAAAGCAATGCACAAAACCATCCACAAAGTGACACAACAATTTACATGGTTCATCCACAAAACTTTTCTCTAAAAGTTATCTCAAAGTTCTTTGGGAAACCTTCCCAATTACAATGTTTATGAGCCTCGGCTCAAAGGAGAAACCTTCCCCCAATCTGAATTTATGAGCCTCTGCTCAAAGGAGATACCTTCCCCTACCTCTGCTCTGGCTGGTGATCCTCTAGAAGACCTCTGCCTCCACTGCCCTTAGCAAATGGAACTCTATCCATAGAAGACACCTGTCTTCCCTGCTCTAGCTGGAGACCTCTGTCCTCAACTCTATCACCTCAAATCTGGTCCTCGAATTTGCACTAAACACAGTCCTTCGGTCTAGCACAAATGTCCTCATCCTCTATCTTTGATCAGCACCAAACATAGTCCTTCGGTCTGGCAAAAATCTGTCCTCAGGTTCTTCTCATAGAACCAATGCACCTCTGTCCTCAAGTTCTCTGATAGAACTATCAAACTCAGCTTCACAAGTCCTCTGCTAGGACCTGTCCAAATCTGCTCACAAGTCCTCAACAGAACCCGTCCACAACCTGCTCACAAGTCCCCAATGGAACCTGTCCAAAACCTCGCTCACAAGTTCATCAAGAAAACTTGCTTGGCATGAACCCACAAAGAGAATTGTTAGAGACCCAATGTGATTCATCAACCTCATAGAAGCATAAAGAGAATTGTTAGAGACTCAATATGTTCTATACTTAACTCCCAATCTCAATCCCAACTCAATCTCAAATCTCAAAAGAATAAGATAGATGTAGTATGCTTTTCTCAAGAACATGAAACACAACCCAACAATTGCCAACCATGCAATATCTCATATAACAATGATACTCATGTTCTTTCCAACAACCAATATCTTTTCTCAACCAATTAGGGCTTCAACAACAATGCTCAAAGACAAGGTTTAACCAACATCATTCAACTCAACATTAACCTTGAAGCATTCAACCAATCATCACAAGAAAAGGAAACAAGTAGAAATCCTTTTCCCTCCAAAGATATTTGAACAAAATAGCCACCCACACAATATCACCAAATGCAAAGAATAACTTGTTCAAATCAACTCAATGGAGTAAGCCCAATATCATGTATCAAGTAAAAGCAATAACTTGATCAACCAACCTCTATGGAAGCAACTCAACCATCAACCTCAACACAACCATCCAAGGATTTCACCTACTCAAAGCAAGTATCAAGACTCACAACCATAAACCCTAGTGCACAATGCTTCCACTACCTCAAACCAGAAATATGCATTCACCAAAACTCTCATCAATGATAACAATGCATAAGTAGTCTTCAACAAACCAGAAACTAGGACTTATACCCAACCAAAGGAAACCTTGTTGAATACCTTTTCACTCCAATATTATTTCAGGAAAACATACACCAATCATACTCATAAGAAGAATGTGCCCATACCTTATTGAAGTGAAGGAACTCATTTGGAAATTTGCCACCATCACAAAATTCTTTTGCCAATCTTCACAAGGGTTAGTAGATCATAAAATAATCAACATTATTCCACCTTTCAATAATCATCACCAAAGCCTTTAATTGCACAACTCCCTTATCTCTCCTAAAACCACTTGTACCATAAAATAAAATGAATCACAACATTGCATACCTTATAACTCCCAAAACCACTTGTACCATAAAAGTAAAATAAATCACAACAATCTCCAAGCGCTCAACTTTCAACATCAATTATTAAATAACATACCTCTTATCTATCTTGTCCACCAAAAGGGAGCTTCGTATATTTGATCATGGGACTTATGTTCTCTTAACATTTTAGCTTCAAATCAAACCACCAAGTTAGCTGCACTCCCACGTGAAACTTATGCTCACGCTGTTTGATTTAACTCTGCCGTCTCACGAATATCCGAGCAAAATAAACGGTGGAGCTCTTACTCTAAAAATGTCGATCGTGGGATTTGAAACCAAGGTCTTCTCCAAGCAAGCCCTAACATATTTCTCACTTCTGTCTATGCTATCCGATGGATAAGGTCAGTTATCAAAGATGTGAGTCTTCTTTCTTCCGCACAGAATCTTTTGATATGCAAACTTCATTGTTTCCCGAAACACTACTCAGAGTTTTGTACCTTGGCCGCGTTTCCAAATATCTGCTGCAAACTTTAGACCTTCATCGTATTCCAAACCGCTGCACCAAACTTTGTGCCCGAAACTTTACTCATATAACAATTCGTATCAATTTTACCACACTCCTTCGTACAGTGCTCGAATCACGACATCTTCACCTCATTAATGCCGAAATCGAAAAACACAGAGAGTTATGTCGAACTCCATTTCCCCTTAGCTTGCATCATGACGCATTGTGTTTTTCTTCATGTTTATCTTCGAGCGTGCTTCACCTATATTCTTAAACTTTGCACCAACCAATCGTCTGCCTTCCTCCTCGGCACCACGACCATTCGTCACAGCAAAGACTTGTCCATCACGTGCGCCTCCTTCGCTGGCGCAGACGAAGACGAAAACGAAATGCACTCCGATTTATCTCGATTCACCCACACACTGAAATGAATTTATTAGCCCCATTATATATGCACTTCGATGCATTACCAAACATGTCGGCATTTCCAAACACGTCGAAAAATACTTTAATTTAATTTTAAAATATTAATTTAAATTTTAAATAAATAAAATTTAAACTAGATATTTAAAATTAAATATCTTCATCACCGGGGCACCTTTTTCAACGAAACGAAGAGCCAACTTGGGTTTTAAGAAAAACCCATTTCAAATATATTGTCCATGGTTTTAAATAAAACCTTTTATTTTGTCTGCCTTGGTTTTCACAAAAAACCTTTCCGCTTCTTGACATCAATGACAACATCAACACTTGAGCAAAGGCAATGTACCCAATGTACCCAAAATTGCCAACAAGCTATTGTTCCATACCCTTGACCATGTCTAGACCAAGCACAATATGATATTTTGGATTATTCCATGATAATGGTGTCCTACATTTCCTACCATATAGAGCTTCAAAAGGAGCCATGCCTAGAGTTGAATGGTGACCATTATTGTAGGTAAAATCTACTAGATGCAAGTAGTCTTCCCATCGGGTCTTTTAATCCATATAGTACATGCGAAGCATGTCTTCCAACACCTGGTTCACTCTTTTAGTCTATCCATTAGTTTTTGGGTGATAAGCAAAACTTATGTTCAGTCTAGTACCAATGGCATGATGCAAAGCTTACCAAAACTCGGATGTAAATCTTGAGTCTCTATCCGATATGATTACTTCTAAAAAACCATGAAGTTAAAATACCTCTTTGGAAAATCTATTAGCCACAACTATGACATCATCCTTAGTACTTTCGGGTATAAAATGCGCAACCTTGGTCAATCTATCGACCACAACTAAGATTACATCATGTTGGAACCGGTTTTTAGGCAACCCTACTATAAAATCCATCAAAATTACTTGCCATTTTTGCATAGGTACATCATGTGGATACAATAGTCCTATAGGATGTCTGTGTTCTACCTTCACTTTTTGACATTCAAGGCATTGAGCGATAAATTTAGTTATGTCCCTCTTCATCCTAGGCCAATAGAAAGTTTTCTTCATATTCTCTCTCATATTTGCTCCTCCTGGGTGAGCAGAATATGGTGATCTATGCGCTTCATTCATGATCATTCTTCTTAGATCACCGATTTCAGGAATGACTACCCTATCTTTGAAGCATAGAAAGTCATCTTTGAAGCTAAAATATTTATTTTCATCTAGATTCCTTTCCATATTTTCATGTACTTGGTTGTAGTATGCATCCTGATTTTGCATCTCCCTGACTTGCTCCATCAAGTCTACATGGACACGAGACAACACAACCATGTGTCTCCTTCTACTTAAAGCATCAACGACCTTATTCTCCTTTCCTTTTATATACCCAATGTCAAAATCATATTCTACAAGGAATTCCATCCACCTTCTTTGCCTAGCATTGAGTAAGGGTTGAGTAAATATGTATTGCAGACTCTGATGATCTATCCTTAACTCAAAAGGTCTCCCTACCAAATAATGTTGCCAACTCTTGAGAGCAAACACTACCGTAGCCAACTCCAGGTCATGGGTTGCATAATTGACCTCATGTCATTTTAGTTTCCTAGATCCATAGGCTATCACCACTCCTTCTTGAGAGAGCACTCCTCCCAAACCTTCCAATGAGGCATTTGTACAAACAAAAAAACTTCCTTGAGGATCGAGTACCTTTAGTATAGGAGGCATAGTAAGATTTTGCTTAAGTAGTTCAAAAGCTACTTCACATCTATCTATCCACTTGAATTCTTTTCCTTTCCTCTGTAGGTTAGTTATTGGAGAGGTAATCTTGGCGTAGTCTTTTACATATCGCCTATAGTATCTAGTCAACCCCATGAAACTTCAAACTTTTGTCACAATCGTGGGTGACGGCCAGTTCAAAATAGCCTCTAACCTATCAGTATCTACCATGATCCCTTTTGTTGAAACAATGTGCCCTAAGTATTGTACTTTTGACACATGAAATTCACATTTGGATAAATTCCCGTACAACTAATTCTTCCTTAACAACTCTAACACAATCCTAAGGTGTCTGTCATGCTTTGTCTTATTCCGAGAATATATCAAGATATCATCTAAGAACACCAAAACAAATTTGTCCAATTGTTTTTTGAAGATACTATTCATCAAGTTCATAAATATTGCTAGAGCATTTGTTAAACCAAAAGGTAAGACAACAAACTCATAATACCCATAACAAGTTTTAAAGGTTGTCTTGTGAGTATCCTCCTCATGAATCCTCAATTGGTGGTATCCTAATTTTAAATAAATCTTTGAAAATATTGTGGCATCCTTAAGTTGATCGAAGAGATCTTCAATTCTAGGTAGGGGTATCTATTCTTGGTGGTGGCCTTGTTCAACATCCTGTAATCTATACACAGTCATAAGGAACCATCCTTCTTCTTCACAAACAAAACTGGTGCACCCCATGGTGACACACTTGGCTTAATCAATCCCTTCTCTAGCAATCCTTGTAGCTGCACCTTTAGCTCTTGCATTTCTATGGGATTCATTCTGTAGGGAGCTCTATGTATGGGCTTAGTTCTAGGTTGAAGCTCAATTGTGAAGTCAAACTCTCGTTTGGGTGGTAACCCGGTAAATCCTCTAGAAACACATCCCTAAATTCCTGTAGGAGTGGATGCTTCCCGAGTACCTCTTACTTCTCTTCCTTGTCTATTTCATTCAACTTAACTACAAATACCATTCCCCCTTTCTTAATGGCCTTCTTGAGTTGCATTATCAAAATAATTCGGGGTTGGAAAGCCCCTTGTCGATTGTACACCCTTTGCACTTTCCTGCTAACTTTCATGAACTCAATCCATCTATCCTGAAAGTTGATTACAACCCTATGAGCATGTAACCAATCCATACCTAAGACAACATCAAAGGCATGCAAAGGTGTGACATAAAGGCATTCTATGGTCATTCCACTAGGTAAGGCAATCTCTGCCATAGGGTAACACTGACTTACAGAGTAGGTTTACCCTGAGCCATACTCCACCTTCCACCCATGAGCTAAGATTCTTGGCCTTTCTGGTATGTCTTTAACTAGACTAGTGGAAACAAAACTATCTGTAGCACCACTATCAATCAAAATTTTAACATCTCTATCAAAAATATTACCCCTTATCAGCAATGGAGTGGCTTGCCCATCCAGTTCCTATTTCCCTGTTGTTGCATAAATCTTGTGAGTTGGTTCCTTGCATGTAGGTTCTTTGTACATAGGTTCCTTTCCCTTAGAATTCAATCCTACTCTGCGTGGATAATTGGTGGTGTAATGTGGTCCACCACATTCAAAACATCTAGTTTTGGGTCTTGGATATATTTTTTATTTTTGCCCATCATCTGCTTTCTCTACTGATGGAGGATTAGCCTATCCCTGAGTTGGTATGTTGTTACCACTATTGTGATTATTGGGATTGAAGTTCTTCACTTTGAACCTCCTATACTTTCCTTGCTTCCTATAATTCCTTTAGTATTGTACAAAAGGATTTTTATTTGCCTATTCTCCTTCCCACTTTACAAATCCTACACTATTTCTTTTCCTAAGTGCCTCTTTGCCCTGCTCATCCAACCTTTCATAATAAAAAGGGTTTGAGATAGGTTTCAGCTTTTCTGGCCAAATCATAGGCCTTCTACAAAGTAATAGGTTCTCGCATGTCTACTTCCTACCCTATTCTAGGATCTACTCCTAGAATAAACTTATGGATCTTCATTTTCTCATTGTATGCAGGTACATATTTTAGTAGTTTGATAAATATTTGATGATATGCCTCCACTATCTTAATCCCTTGTCAAAGTTTAGTGAACTCTTCAAAATTTTGGGAGTAAAAGTGTTCCATAAGGAATCTATCCTTAAAAGCTTCTACAAATGCTTCCCAATTTAAATCAACTATTGTTGCTAGCCCTAGTCCATCACTATAGGTTTCCCACCAATCCAAGCCAACTCCTTGAAGGTGTAGAGTGGCATAGGATGTTTGGGTACTAGTGGAATAGTTCTTCATGTTACAATAAGTTTCTATCTCTTTTAGCCAAGCTTCGGCTTTGTCACCATCTTCTTCTCCATTAAACTTGAAAGATTTCAAGTATTTCATATCCTTGCCCAATTCAACCTCTAGTCGAACCCTAGCTTGTTGTGCCTCTGAAAGGGGTTCATTTGCCCATTCCATTCTAGAGTTTCCAGCCCGTGTTTCTTGATTCATCATGGTTTCCAACAACTGCTTCTAGGTTTCCACCTATTCATGAAGTTGGGCTACTATTTTAGTGATATCCTCTCCTTCATTAGTAGGGTTTTTTGAACCTACATCTGGGTTTTGGTCTTCTACATTGGTCTAATGTGTCTACCTCATCGATGGGGCAACACCTCTCCTCCTTCTCTTTGGTGGCATTGTCCCTAGCCACACACAGGAGAGACAATGGGGTTCAATTCACCATAACAACTAAATTCCTAGACTAAGCTAGACTTAAGCAAGCGGGTCTAACCACACCTAGGTACATTCTTCCACAACCAATCTAAATTTTATGCATAGTGAGCCTTAACCACTATGAACCATGCTCTGATACCAAATGTTACGACCCATTTTCCCTATCATTATTATATATATACTATATATATGACCTATCTTGGAGTCCACCTAACCCTACTACTTAGCATGGGTCCACCCATACAAGCGTACCAGGTTCTAAAAAGACTTTAAGCATCTAACCCATCCTTACAGAGTACGAGTTTAACTCTACTCAATCGATTGAGAGAGTTCGAGCTATCTAGCACATTTCACAAAAGTCCATCTTTGTATATGCCCCTAGCCCATATCTCACATAAGTCTATCTACGTGAATGTCCTTGGCTCCATCACTTCATATAAGTCCATCTACATGAGTGTCATTAGCTCACCATTTCACATAAGTCCATCTACATGAAAGTCCTTAGCTCAACATTTCACATAAGTCCATCTATATGAATATCTCTAGCTCAACATCGGCATAGGCCATGTTCCATCAATGGCTAGCTTTGTCCTTCTTCAATCAATCGAAGAGGAATATTGGTTACTCATCGCTTCTCACATACGTCGGTCTATGTGACAATACTCTACTCCATGGGTTTGACTCCTTAGGTTACTTCCCTCCTTAAATCTTGGTATTGTGAATGCTCGATTAATAGTCTTTACTAAACTCTATCTGGTTACTAATGCAAGAGACCACTCAACAAGGTTTAAGCCAGATTCGATAACCCATTCCTTAAGAGAAGTGCACCACTCCAAGTCTTTTTAGAATCAAGGTGAAACCAGTCATCTATGAAGACAAAACTCTACTTCCTACAAAGACTCAAAAGAGTTCTATCAGAGTCCAATCCAACTTCGAATGATGGACCACACTCATTCTTCATAAGAGATTAAGGTTAATACTTTCCATCCACTATAATTTATTCCAAGTGAAAGAGAAATCTAAGATATTACCATAGAAAGGAAAACCTAGATCACATAATTCCTTTCGAAAATGAACATAGCATTCAATATAAAAGGAAAGTTCACATTCATCCAACCAATATTAATTATTCTCATCTTACTCTACGATAGCCAAACATTCCTCAATTATGATGTAAGAGACTAAGATTATAAATACTCAATGATCTCGCTAAACAACATCATTCAAAGTAACAACATTAAACAAATTCTATTGGAGTCATCAAATTCCATCGTAAATAATTTCTTATTACTACCTAATCTATAACAAGGATCATTGGGACTTCTATCACCGCCATGGAATTACATATAACTTATTTTAACAAGATCATAAAAATTCTAAGTTTCCTTCACAAGTAAAATACTGTAACCTCATTTACCAGAACGTTCGATAGACATAACCAATTCTAAATAAGTACATATTCAACAAGCTAGTTCTAGAGGTGTCACTGTAGTTTCCTTTCATAGTTCCAAATCGGTGTCGAGTGATCACTTCATCCAGCATTTGGACTTAACCACCGAGAAGGTATTGGCCTTAGCAAGGGATCAGAGATGGCCTCCCCAAATCAAACATCAAGATTTCCATACAAGCATAATTTCTTCTAATGCATCTTTACGAGGATTCATTTCACATTCTTTCCAACACAAAGTGAAAGCAAGATTATTTCCCCATTCTTTTCATTACACCATACAAAACAAAGACCCTTTTCTCAATATTTCCAATACATAATGTAAACAAGATTCTTTCCCCATTATTTTCATTACACAATGCAAAACAAAGACTCTATTCTCAATCTTTCCAATACATAATGTAAACAAGATTCTTTCCCCATTCTTTTCATTACACAATGCAAAACAAAGACTCTATTCTCAACCTTCCCAATACATAATGTAAACAAGATTCTTTCCCCATTATTTTCAATACACAATGCAAAACAAAGACTCTATTCTCAATCATATAGAGCACTCGAGGAATGGAGGAGTCATACAATACCAACAAGCATTCAATCAACTAAAACCATTATAGAATAATCCCTTTCTCTTTATTTCCAACACAATAGTTAACATTCCTTAGAGACGTACACTGAGACAATAAAACTTTGCTCCTAAATGTTTATCATTTAATAAGTATCACAAGCTATTGTTCATAGATTTAAACATATCAATACAACATGTCTACCTCTACATAACTGATGGAAACACCCAGTTTAACATCTCCAAAGTGACTACAATTTTAGATTTAAAGCAACCACTCTCTATCACTTTTCTAGCTGCACTTCACTCTTCCCGATCTAGTAGATTACACTACGCTCTAATCTGGTTCTAATAGGAAGAAAAAAGAAAGAGTTCTTTCTAAAACTCACTCAAACAAAATGTTTAGCTTACATTGAATAAGAAGGGTCGCTCCTAACTTCAGGAGAGCTCCTACTCAAACATAAATCATTGTTGGTTTATCTAGGCTTACATGCAACCCGGTAACCACTCAACATGGCCTCAACTTGACTACGTCCAACTCTCGATAGGGTTGTATCTATTCTAGCCAAAGATAACACGTCTGAGAGATAGGTTTTTACTCACAACATCACCCTCTCAAGTCTAGAATCCCATGCTATTCAACACAGATGCTCATAAAATTTGAAACCAAAGCTAGTCTATCAAAAAAACTAAGGAATAACAAGCACCCAAAAATCATAAAGTCTCTCACAGATGCAATATGAAGGAGTCATGTTCGCTATTCTAAAGGCAAAGTTTTTTGATCCACAACAAAGTTTATTACTGCTAATCACAAAGTATACACTATAAATTTTTCCAGCCTTGAAGAACAACATTGCAAATCCATTCAACCAAGAAAAACTGGTTTTGAATTACCTGAGTACCAATGATGTCCTTCCAAGCACCAAACTCTTCACCGTTGTTGTAGACGCATCCAAAAATTCTAGTATTTCTCCTTTCAACCAGAATTGAACCCCCCTTCTATTCTCATGTTTTATTTTAAAGAGAGGAATCCCCCTCTCGACCTCACTCTCCATTCCCTAGGTTTATTGATGAACATCGAGGAAGATGTTACTCCAACAACCTTCGAGCATGAAGCCTTACATCCGAAGCACATCGGAGAACTTCTAGCTGGAGGTTATATTTAATCTTTCCAAAGTCCTTGCTTCAATATTAAATTATTTTAAATTAATGGTTTCTCCCTTATGTAACTATAACGACTTGCCAAGAGCACTGCAAGGACAAGTCGACCCAGTTCCCTTCACATGGGAGAAACAAGAGCAATCCACATTTGGCACAAAACATCACAAGGTTTCCAGCCAAAATAAATTCTTTCCTAATAAATAATATTTTGAATCTACCTTATAGTTCAACAAACAATTATCAATAAAAAGGACCTTTCAAAAGCTTCCTTCTCGAAAGAACAACTAAAGTAAACATCTATCCCTCTGAGCATAAATACTATGTAATAAGAGAGATTCCACCCAAAAGAATATCATCAAACAAACAAACACAATACAACCAAAGTTTGATATTTATTTTCTTATGCAAATCATTTTATGCATCTTCATGGAGGAGCATTTTTCCATGTTGCCCCCTCCTTATTTCGACAAATAACCCATCACATCACTTCCCATAAGGCAATTCCATTCTCGGTGGTTAGTTCTTTTTGCCACCGTAAAGAGACATGTTCTTGCACAAGTGCACTTTAATTAGCAACATCATATTCTCACATAAAATGTATGTTTCCCAATACTAAGCATGGAATCAACCTACAACCATCAGTAATATCCTCATGTTACATATTCCATAACATACTAGTGTTTTGCATAACAAATCTGAAATAGCCATTCATTTCATCAACAAAGTAGTCATAGCAAAACATAAACTTATCAAAATAAAAAGTCTGCCAAGGGAGGGTCATGACAACATGTTAAGTTGCATTGCATATAAGAGTTGTCATGATCCCGAAGTCTTATAAACTAATATCATGGAGAAAGTATCTATCTAGAGGAGTACATGGAAGGAACTAATATTGAAATAGAATATTTTTATTCTATGTTTTTTTGGAATAAAAGAATACTTGAATAAAATTGTAATTGAAATTATGCAATTTATTTGATGAAGGGATGTAATATAGTTAAACTATTTAGTTGTTAAAGACTTGATCATGAATGAAAAATTATTTGATGTTAATTTTGAAGTTATCAAAAAATTGGCTATGTGCAAAATGGAAGAATGATTTGGTCCATAGACTATGATTTTAATGTTCTACATGGTGTTCATTCTTTCCATTAAAAGTAGAGGAATTGATAAATTCTAGTATTATGGTTGTAGAAGGTTTAATTATTTTATTCCAGTATTAGCATGGTGTTATATTTAAGCATGTTATTTATTTATAGCACTCTAACTCCTATAAAGGGAGAGGTGTTATATCCTCTTTTTTTTATGTAATTCTTGAGTTCTTAGGCATGGATTTTAGAGCCATATTAGGACCCTCGAGTCAAGAAGGTAACCCAATTATGGAAGGAGTTGCAATAATGCAATATTTGGGGTAATATGAATCCTTTAAGGAGTTGTGGTGATGTAATAGCTAGGCATTTACTAATCTAGGAGGAGTTGCAGTGATGCAATTACCAGATAGTTGTGAATGATGCACCTTGAATGGTAAGGCTTGGGTATTCTCAAAGTGGTGAGGTATTGGGATATTATTTACAAACCATTATAGTGGTGACACCTTGAACAATGAGGATTGGGTGATCATGTTCATTACAAGGTGAATGAAATGACCTTATCTAGCCTGCAAAGGTGTGGCAACTAAGCACTAAGGCATCATCTCAAAATGATCCTACAAAGACAGACTTATGTAGGGTTAGGTAATAGGAATCACCCTTTAAGTGTTATCTACCTTAGAGGATAATCCCAACATCATGATCAAGTTATCTTATATCGGTGAGGATATGGGAAGAGTTGGGGGACCACTATTGACATCCTTTCTAAACAATAAGGTTTAGAAAGGTGAACCCAAGAGATACGGTATGTTAGCCACTCATGTCCACTTGAGTTTTGTTTTCAATGATATTAACTCAAAATGTGGTTATGCCTTACATATATACTAGAATGTATTGGGACTTATTTGTGAACCTTGTAATATATATACAAGGTAGATAAAACAACCCACCAAACATATATATATATATATATATATATATATATATATATGTTTGGTGGGTTGTTTTATTGCATGTTCCAATTTTCTTTTCTTTTTTGACATTACCATTAATATCCTTGATAAGTTTTATTGGCACCATTGATAATGTAATTTGATTTATGGCTAATGCTAAGATTAAATGATGTAATCTTGGATAAACCTAACGAAAATCATTGTACAATGTATTTAATCTATAGTAATATTTTATTATGTAATCCCTATGGAATATGGTTAACCTTTTTATGGTTAAACCCATCTTATAACTTGTAATTAACCTTAGGGATATCTTGTTACATTGGATTATATTAAACTTATTGATGTAATTTAGGGATTACATATTGGTATAAATACCCCCAATCACTCAATCCATTATATCATATGTGATTCCTATCCATAGATACTACAATGATTATTTATAGGGCATATGGGCACCCCATAATTTTTTATATCTTATTTCTCTCTTCCATCCTTTTATTCTTTATAGATAATATTTACGTGCATGGATTACTTCTATTCATTTCTAGAAATAGGTGTGAATTCTAACATGGTATCAAAGTGGGTATGGAGCAAACATTGCTTGGTCATATAGGAAGTTCACTTGGAGTCTCTAATACTTCTATGTTTTAAGATGAAACTCTCTTCAAAAATCCATAAGAATCTTCAACATAAGGTGTAAAAAATGTTCCTTTTTCCATGTTTTTTCATCCATAGTTTCTTCCTTTCTAGAAAATATGTCTCTTCATAATTTATTTTATAATTGTTTTAGAATATGAAACTATTTAAATTAAGTTGTGCACCAATTTTCCCTCTCTCCAAAATAGTAAATACCTCAAAAAAAGGTTTGGTGACAATTTTTAAATTTAACAGTTTAAAAAAATGTGCATCCATCAAAACAATGATTTTCATGTCATGTTGTAGGGGATAGAGAGAATCATGGATACCCAATACCATCCACATAGGGCACTATCCTTTATAGCATGGTGCATGTGAATAAATGGAATGACGATGGTTTTAAGTTAGAGTTACGGTGTAGAATTTGCATACCATTTATAGTCAATAATTTATAATATCAAGCATTTGAAAGGGCTGTAGACTATAATGCATGAGCAACATAATGGTAAAGGTATTATCTTAAGAAAATGAAGGTGTAGTGATTGAAATTTATGCCATTATATTTTTGTTTCTAGTGATATATTTTTTAGGTATGATGAATTTCTTCAAGGGGGATTCATCAATCAAGGACCAAGGCCACATACTACTATGTTGGCTAGTTGGAGTGTGATATGAGCATGATGGCACATGTTTGAATCTTATAAATAAAACTCTTTTATCACCTATTTCTAATGGTAACTCAACCAGATTAACTCATAAGTCCTTTAATTAAGGATCAAATATTAATCATAAAATGTTGCTTCTCAACTCAAAGTCCACTATTAATGAATATCACATTCATGAAATAACAATAATATATCATAGTAAGAAATCATTCAAATATTATTCATATATCAAGTTTGAGTTACATAAGATCAAACTACATTATAATGAATTGCAATCCATGGAGATTTACCTCTATAATATAACCTTAGAATATTAATCTTCAATACTTAACTATTGCTCTCCTCAAGCATCTAGGAGATGCATAATTTTCTATTCCTCACATATTACAAAACTCTCATGAATCGTGATTTTACGTATTGCCACATATCATGTGACTGTGTTAGAGTAGGTTTTTAGACTCTAGCTCATGCTCACCTATGTAATTTATTTTTATATTAGTTTAGTTTATTTTCCCCATACACTTTGTGTGTATATTTATTTTTATCTTATTTAGATATTATGGGAATATTTGGTATTCCTAGGGAGCTACACTCATTGATTACATTTGGAGGGTTGAGATATTTTCTCCATAGATCATATCACACCTTCACATTTGTATGGTGGATATTTATCCTTATATATTTGTTGATCCTATGGCTATGGTGGATCTTTCTTGCTTATTTAAAAAAGGCTTCTCCATTGTGTTTATAATCAATTTTGACATATGATATGATATTGTAGTTTTTGTGTTAGCTTCCATTATATTGTTTCTATTTTTTAGTATCTTTTTTTGGTTAATGTGATGTTGGTTCAACCCCTTAATCCTTGTGCTTTGGTTTGGTGTTTTTCATTTTTTCTTCATTCCTTTCATGATATCAGAGCTTTAAAAACTATTGGAAACATCCATTATTGAGCTTCATGTAGTCAGATCATATTGAAAGTTTTGCAATTGGATATTGGAGGTTTCTAAGCCCTAGAAGGTGAAAACTAAAATTTTTTTCTCTCCTATTATTTTGCAAAGAGCTTCTATATCTTTTTTAGTCGTTCATTGCATCTTGGTTTACCTCTTTGACCATGTGGATTGATTAGAAATTATTTATTTTTTGAAATTTTTTGGGGGGGTTGTTTTAATAGTTGTAGAACCATTGATGAACCTTTTCACCTGACTTCCTGATCTAGAACCATCGTCAGTCACTTTTGATCACCAATGTCCACTATTGTATATAATATATATTTTTTATATAGGTTTTTCTTTCAAACAATCCACGAAATATCTGGTTTTCTACAATATCTAAAGTTGCTTGTTGCAGATCTATTTTTTGAGATCTGCAACCTATCGTCTTCACTCCTGAGTTATTTTCAAATTTTAAACTCAAAAATGCACTTAAGTTACTAACAAGGTTTGCTAAAAGTACATTTTTTTAAACAAAATGTATTTTTTTGATAGTTCTGTGTTTTTAAAAACAAGTTTGTAAAATATTTGTTTTGTGAAGTTGTTACTCATTTTTTTTCTTTTTAGATTTACAAAAAGTTAGTGATTATAAAATTTAGATCTAATCATATAATCTTTGTAACACTTGGATTATAAAGGTATTTTATTTTTTTGGGGGCTCTTATTTCTAAAAGCATAGAATAAACATATTTTGGGTGGGGTGTCTTGGTTTCGATTTGAACACCATCTTTGTGGATCTTGTGTTTGATTTCTTGTGATTGAAAAATAGGTTTAGAGGATTTTGAGCCACTTTAATCACATAATTATCACATATGGAATCCACGCATGATGAAACTTATTGGGTGCTGAAATATTCTATGAAAACCAACGTGTTGGCTGGTGAAAGGTGTGTTGTAGTTTGGCTTTAGATATGGCAGCTTCGGGGGGTCCTAGTGACCCCCGATATTTATATTTTAAGGATGCTATTTTGAATAAGGATGCCTCTTCTTCTGATCATGCAAATGCCATGAATTTTTTGCTGCATGCAACCCTTGATCCTATTTCTAATTCCTCTTTGAATTCGAAGTCGAAGAATAATGGATGCTTGGAGAAAAGTAAATATCATCCTATTTTGGTTATTAGTTCTAATTCTGTTGTGAATGATGTTTTATATTTTTCTGAGCATGCACTCATTTACAAATTCATGGGCCTAAGAATTTCTATGCCTTTTTTAGAAAATTGGGTTAGGATAAATTAGAGCCCTGAAGATGATCTGGATATTATTCTTGCAACTAATGGATATTTTATTGTGGTGTTCACCTGTATGGTAGATTGTAGTCAAGTATTTGAGGGGGTCCTCACTTTCATAATCAGTTTGGATTATTTATCAAACCTTGGAATTTAGGATTTGATCTAGTGGAGGAGAGGCCTTCTAGAATTCCTATGTGGGTATGTTTGCCATGACTCCCTATGGAATATTGGAGGTAAACTATTCTTCATTATATTGTAGAGATTATTGGTAATCGATTGGTCCATCTCGCCAAACTTTGGATAGGAAATTTGCTTCTTTTGCATGAATCTATGTTGAAGTAGATCTGAATAATCCACTACCTAAATCATTGGAGATTAAACTAGGAAATATGTCTTGGGTCCAACAGTTATATTATGAAGCTCTCCCATTTTGATGTTGCATATGCCATGAATATGGGTTTCTTCAGAGATCTTTAGAGAAACTGTAAGAAACTAAATTTTCATCCTTCATCCTCTTCATCTTACTTTCAAGATGCATCTACAAAGGTAAAAGGAAAAGCTCATATGGTTAATGATATGTCTAGTTCTGATGGATTTATTCTTGTTAAGTATTATTCAATATCTAGGCCTTTCGTTTGTCAGAATAAAGGTGTTGGGAAGGAAGTTTCTGGCAATATATTTGATGTGCTTGAGACTTTTTAGGAGCAATTATAGAATGGAGGTGATATGGATGCTTGTATTCAAGAGTCGGGTACTTTTTATTTCCTAAATCATTCTTTTGAAATGTAAAATTTTAATAAGGAAGGGGTGGTGCCTAATAACCCTCTTATAGGAAATGAAGATAAGTCCAAAGAGGTGTCATATTGTCTTGATAAAGTTCTTGATCATTCCCCTTTGGCTGAAAATGTGATTGAGGGAAATGAGGATGAGACTAGGTTTGAACCCTCCTAGGATAGGATTGTCAGAGAGGGAGGTAAAAATAAAGTTTCTTCTATGTTAGGTATTCACCCAAAAACTATCAAAAATGGTAGGATGAAAAGTGTGGTAAAAGAAGGAAGAAATAAGGATAAAGAAAAAATGAAATTGATAGGGAAATACTTAGTTGAGTCTGGTGTTGTTAATACATTAGATTCTCACTTCTCTATTCCCTTAAAATGAAAGTGATATCTTGGAATGTTAGGGGTTTGGATAGCAGACCTAGATAAGAAGCTACTTAGAATTTGATCAAATATCATAGACTAATATTTTTTTTATCTAGGAAATAAAATTTTCTTGTGAATATATGGTTAGAATTGCTTCTAAGGTATGGAAATGTGGTCACTGTCTTGCTATTGAAGCCCAGGGTTCGGTGGGTGGTGTTGCATGTTTTTGGGATCCCAAAATCTTAACTCCCTCTTGGTGGGTAGGTAGCAGGAACTGTCTCTCTTTGGTCGCTACCTACTTTTCATCTGGATCTTCTATTCTTCTATCTAATGTGTATGCCCCTAGTTATTTAGCAGGTAAAATCCACTTATGGAATCATATTAGATTCATTCAATCTCTTGCTCCAAATTCTCCTTGGATTTTGGCTGGGGATTTTAATTCTATCATGTCCTTAGAGTAGAAGAATGGTGGTGTGGAGTTTTTAGGTCCTTCTACTTTGATGTGGGATAATATTTCTTTCCTTAATCTTGTTTATGTGGAAAAAAATATTTTTTGAAATATTGTATCAGTTCCTTACTTTAGATAGTTGATTTGATGATATTTGGACTTTTTTCTCATAGATTATAGGTTGGAGGGGCTCTGATCACTGGCCCATTCTCTTTCAATCCTTGAGATTCTCATTGCCAAGAATTTTACCTTTAAAATTTTAACTTATAAAGCTCAGGGATAATGATTTGTATGAATATGTGGAGAGGTGGTGGGTTGAAGGGAAATCCAAATTTGGCACTGCTATGTTTACTTTTTTCAAAAGCCTCCAGTTTGTCAAATTCAAACTCAGGCAATGGAACAAATTTTCTTTTGGAAATATTTTTTAGAAGAAAAAGCAACTACAGGATAGCCTGGAGGAGATCACTTTTCAAATTAAAGATGAAGGATTGACAAAGGATCTATTGGAAATGGAAGATTCCCTTTCTAATCAGCTTTTTGAATGGAAGCTTTGTGAGGAGATTTTTTGGAAGCAGAAATATCGAATTGACTGGTTGTTGGAAGGGGATGGAAACATCTCTTTTTTGACGATTCAATTGAAGACCGTAGAAATGGTAATGTTATAGTCTAAGTTACTTCTAATTAGGGGAAAACTCTCTCATACTTTGAAGATATCTCCAATGAATCAGTCAGGTTCTCCTCTCTTTTATCTGAGTAGTGTCCTCATGATGTTGTTAATATGAGGCTTATTTTGGATTGTATTCCTAGGCTGATCTCTAATGATATGAATAAGATTCTAATGGACCCCATATCGATGGAGGAACTTAAAGTGGTAGTCTTTCAAATAACAAAGGTAACGCACATAGACCTAATGGTTTTCCTATAGAATTTTTCTAATAATTTTGCAAAGTGTTATCTTTTGATCTACTAAAATTTGTTCAGGAATCCCAAGTCAATAAGCAAATGCTTAAATCTATTAATTCAACCTTCCTTGCTCTTATCCCAAAATATGAAAATGCTAGCTCGTTGAGGTATTTCCATCCTATTTACCTATGTAATGTTACAACATTATTACCAAAATTATTGTGGATTGGCTGAAGAAAGTTCTTGGTTTTCGTATTTCCCTTGAGCAAGGTGGGTTTGTTAAGGGTCATCAAATTTTGGATGGTATGGTGGTTGCTATTGAATCTATTCACTTGGATATCTCTAAGAAAAAGGCTATGTTCATTAAGCTTGATATGTTCAAGGCTTATGAAAGGGTTAGTTGACCTTTTTTGTAGAACATCCTTAAAGATTTTGAGTTATCGTATAATTGGATTGAATGGGTCATGAGTTCTGTGACTTCAGCCTCCTTTGCAATTTTAATCAATGGTTTACTATCTAGTTTCTTCTCAGTCTCTAAAGGGATTCGTCAAGGAGATCCCTTGTCCCCCTATATTTTCATCCTTATGGCTGAAGGTTTGGGTAGACTTCTCAAGAGTTTTCAAAATCATGGTGCTATCCAGGGATGGTCTTGGGTGGAGAATTCTTTATCCTAGTCTCATCTTCATTTTGTTGATGATACTGCTTTTATGGGGAGGGCAAAAATTGAGGAAGCAGTGAATTTTAGGAAGGATTTAGATATTTACTTATCTGCCTCTAGTCAAATGATTAATGAAGAGAAATAAAAGATCTTCTTCTTCAATATGGATGGTCGGATTCAACATAGGATTGCTAATATTATTCATTTTCATGTGGGTTGTTTGCCAGTGGAGTATCTGGAGATTCCTATTTATTCTAAAAATATTGGAAGGGCTTACTAGAAAAGTATTTTGGATAGATTTTGATCAAGGGTTAATCATTGGAATTTTCGATGGCTATCCTTTGCTGGTATATTAATGCTTTTGAAGTTTGTCCTTAATGCTTTTACTATTTATAGGTTTTCTATCTTGGTTGCTCCTAAGTGCTTTCTCAAAGAATTTGATTCTCTTTCTAGAAAATTTTTATGGGTAGGAAACCTGGACTGTAATAAATGGAGCTTGGTCATTTGGGATACTATGTGTTACCCTAAAGATATGGAAGGTCTTGGTTTAAGGTAATCCAATTTGAATAGTCTCGATCTGGTTGCTAAACTTTATTAGAGATGGTGTAGTAATCCTGATCAACTTTGGGCTAAAATTATTAGCCTCAAATATTTTGGTGGTGCTCTGAATGATGAGATTCCAATATTGGATTTGAGGGGGAAAGGTTCCATTTTTTGGGACACTCTCAAAAAATGTGCCATGCTTATTAAGTAGGTTCTCTTTTGGATTGTTAATAAGGGAAACAATGCCTTGTTTTGGGAAGATTCTTGGGATAATCATCCTCCTATCCTTCTTTCCCCCACCTTCGTCTTCTTTGAGATATTTTTTCTAATGTGGACTGGTCTAAGGTGGCTGATTTCAAGTGAAAAAGTCCTTTGGGTAGTACTTTTACTCACTGCTGGTGGGATTCGCAAGGCTAGCCAAAGGGTGGTTGTCCTGAGGATTGTGACACTCTAGCTTCTATTTTGGCTGAGAGACCGTATTTTTTTGTTGAAGACTCTGATATTCTTTCTTGGGGCCATAATTAAAAATGGAAATACACCATTTCTCTAGGTTATCAAACCCTTATTATGTAGAGAAGAGAGGAGATTATATCTCCTTGGTGGAAGAAGATTTAGAATAATTTTTATTGACCCAAATGTAATTTTTTTCTTTGGCTTCTATGTCAGAAGAAATGTTCAACTTGGGATAATTTTTAGAAAAAAGGTTTTCAGGGTCCTTCATTATGTTTTCTTTGTGGAAACAATGAGGAAACCATTCCCCATATTTTCTTCCAATGCTCATATTCCCTGAAGGTATGTAACTTGTGGTGGCAGATCTGGAAAAGGCCCATCATCCATGCTACTTCTATTTTTGAGTTTTGGAAAATCTTGGGTAGACCCCTTGCCTCTGCTTCATGTATTAAAACTACCTGGGATTTGGGTCCTTCCTTCATATTTTGTCAAATTTGGTTGGAACACAATCGAATAATTTTTTGGGATGTCAACTTGGAGCCTTACAGGTATGGCTTAGAGTCAAAAGGATGGTTAAGGAGACTATTGAGGCCAAGTATGTTCTAAGTTATCCTCTTACTAAAAACATGAGATTCCAAAAACAAAAAGGATAAACTAAACAAAATTGCATTAAAAGGAAAGAACACAAATGAATGAACACAAGATATAAAAGCAATATAAAATACGGCCTTTTATTGATATGCTTTCAGCAATGTGTTACAATACGTCTCCTTCCTTTTTAGGGGATAGGAGCGTTAAATGTTGGTCTTTTACAACTTGTTTCAGAATTCCTTCTTCCGCGTGCCCACATGTAAGATGGGCGAACCAAAACGTTGCCATCGCTTGTGTTGGTAAAAGTAGATTCCTCGCTGCTCCTCCAATGCTGAAAATCTGCGTTTAAAGAAACAAACAAAGAATTAGTAGCACCTGTGTATGAAAAATAAAAGATAAATATAATGATGGTTAAAATGAGTCCAAATAAACTAAAAACTTGACAAAAGCATAATCCTGTAACTAAAAAAATACTGCAAAAGAAATAGTCACCAAAGGCAATAAGGCGGGGGGTGCCCGAAGGCAAACCACCCATGGGTGAAACTTTGTTTCGACACCAATCCGCTTGGGATGGGTCCGAAACCTGTTGTGATGTGTTGTCGGCAAATTGATAGGATATTGTGTCCAGAAAATCGGGTGTACGAATCGTAAGTTGGCAAAACAGCAGCACTTCGTCGCTCAAAATGCTCCTTCTTTGTATATCTTTTGGGTGAGGAAGCTCACCATTTTATAGACCCAAGGGGTCTCTTTGAATTAACATGCAAAAGTGTTTCTCTGCATGAATGTTTTTTTGTGAAGAGAAGACTTCTTCTTGATTAAGGGCTTCTTAACTGCCTTTGTGCATGTCTTTGTATGTTTAGAAAAGCTCACTTGCACTCCCATGCAATGAAGGGATAGCTAAGTGGCAAATCTGAGTTGTCTTAAAAAGCTCACTCCCATTCCTATGCAGTGAAGGGAGAGTCAATTGGCAGATATGAGTTGTCAAAAGAACTCACTCGCACTCCTATGCCATGAAGGGAGAGCTAAGTGGCAGTTCTGAGTTGTCATGCACCGAGGTATGACTTTTTGTTGGTCAAACTTGGCGTTCGTCCCACCTAGAAGCAAGCACTAGTAATTGTCCCTAGGTGAAACGAGTACAAATCTGTACTCATCCCTGGGTGAAACGAGTACCAGTCCGCACTCATCCCTGGGTGGAGCGAATAAGAAGTAGAGTGTCTAAAAGGTGCCAAATTGATTTTTGACTTGTAAAACTACTGTGTGAGTGGTTAGAACCACTGTTTAACCTCTGGGGGCTGCCCTGGGGGCTATGTGTTAGTGCGATTAGTGTTTGTTGTCATGTAATCGGATTGGTGTTGTTTTGGTGTCTACAGATGCCCCTTTTTGGGAAGCGCTGCACATGGTGCAGTGCTGAGCAAAAATAGATAACCAAAGCACTAATGATTAGGGTTTCTCCAGTAACCTAACCAACTCTTGATGCCCCAAGTATGGAAAGGGCATGCATTCTCGAATCCTTGCTTCTGATGAGCTAAGGAACTTGATTTCAAGTATTAACCTATTTCGGTGAGGTGTGACTTGAGCTTGGTCATTGATCAGTCATGAATAGGCAAAGGGCACAACCTTTTATCCATGGGGGAACCTTGTGTTCATGATTCATGAATGCCAAGTGTTTGATAAATTAGTGATTATTGCTTATTTGCTGCCCCAAGCAGGAGCGTGATTGTCTTTGTCAATGATTCTTTGAATGCATGCCATTGCCTTGATTGGGTGTGTGTTTGTTGATTGGTAACTTAAGTGTGACTACCCCCTCAAGCGATGAAGCGATGAAGGAATGACTGCCATGAGAAAAGTGACGAGTCACTTGACCCAAGATGACTTAAGTGAGGGTGCCTTCAGATGTTATCCAATGCATGCTCAAGAAGTTTCCTAAATGTTTTGACCTATTTTTGGTGGGTGTGAATCCATTTTGGGATGCCATTTGGGGGTAACATTGGTGAAAATCCGTCTTCCCATGGACCGGTCCGGCTATGGTAGCCTTCTTGGGGAGTAGGATAATGACAAGGTAAACCCCGACATCAGTTTTCTTATGCCAAGAGGTTAAGTGCAAGAGCACTTTTGTCCAACAATTTTTAGTGGTTTTGTTGGCATTTGTCATTTTTATAGTTTGGTTGTTTTTTTGTGTTTGTTTTTATTGTTTTTGTTGTGGTGTGTTTTTATGTATGTGTTTGATGTATGCAAAGGTGATTATTAATGTGATGTTTCTAATTTGTATGATGTATGCATATGAAATGAATGAGATGAGTTGTTGATGATGTGTTGATGCACCATAGACTGTACAAGATTTGACTGACTTGCGATACTAATGGGATGACTTTGCATGTGAAAACTTTGTTTTTGTATTTTGCATATATTTTGATGGTGATGTATGGAATAAAATGTGACAGTTGTTTTTTTTAAATGTAGTTAAGCTTTTCTGAGATTCAGATATTTTAACTAACTAGCCAAGACTGTACATTTATCTCGCAAGACTTTTGAACAAGGTCTAAATCGGACTTGAATTTAACCAAGTTATTTCACACCCCTGTGTGTGCAATTGAGTTCGTTTATGTGGTATTTTGTCAGGATACCGCCAGTGCCAGATGGGATTTCAACCGAACCTGTACTGAGGATCACCTAATTAGCTCCACTAACTCCTTTATTGTATTTAGTCGATTTGTCTGCGATGTTATCTAGGATCCCATAAGCTAGCTCATCCACATGCAAACATTGATCTGCACACAAGTTAATGTGACAGATATATCGTCATGCGGGAGGTTTATCGCCAGTGACCGATAGGCTATCAACCAAACCGGTACTGAAGCTTGCCTCATGACCTGTCGAAATGTTGAGAGTTCTAGGGATTCAAGTTTGACTCCCTTCTTTTCTTCAATTGTATTGGGATACTTGCTCCTTTGTAGTGATAAAATCACTGTTTATTTTTGTTTTATTATGTTTTTTTTTTTTTTGAGCAAGGGATTTGGATATGGAGTGACGAGAATCACTATTGTTTGTGCCTTTTGATGTGTGCACTGTAAGATGTCAAATTTTAGTGTTTTGACATTTTTACAAATTTTTTATGTTTTGCAACTTTTGAGAACTTGGGATTCATGGGGAATTGGGTAGGGAGGATGCTTGTCCTTTTGCCAACTCTCAGCATTCCTAGGGTCATTTGCACAAGGGGATGAGCAAGATAGCCGTTTCGCTTATGGTGACCTGGATTACTGTGCAGGTTTCATCTGTCGTTCACACAACTTAGGAATTTTTAAATGTGTGTTATTTTGTGTTGGGATGCTACGTAACAAGGTGTGATCCAAGTAAAACTTTCCCGTGTAAAATTTGTTTAACTATGTACGATTTTGGCTAGAAATTTAAAAACAGCTGAATGACGAAAACCCTATACACATTAGGAGACAACTGACGATGCAAAAAAATGGTGATGGTGCTATTCTAGATGTAGGCGTTTATGAAAATGGATCTGAGGTGGAAAAGGATGGAATTGCCAAGTAATGACAGCCTATGGTGCTTTTGACTTGTATGACCTAGCAAATGTATAATGTATGGATGCGATGCCTAATGCAACCTATATTTTTGTATTTTGATTTTTATGAGAATGCATGGAATTGGAATGCAATTATTTTTGTGATTTTGATTTTTATGAGAATGCATGGAATTGGAATGCAAATGTTTTTGTGATTTTTTTTTTTTTTTTGAGAATGTATGGAATTAGAATGCAAATGTTTTTGTGATTTTTGACGATTATATTGTTTTTGTTTATTTTTGAATATTTATGTTGACCAAGCAGTTATGGTAACACTTGGAGCTTTTGGGGTTGACCAAAGGGTTTATAGATACCTTTGGGGCATTTAGGGATGACCGAGCGATTATGAAAATCCTTGGAGCTTTTGTCTTGACCAAAGGGTTTATAGATACCTTTGGGGCGTTTAGGGTTGACCAAGCGATTATGATAATCCTTGGAGCTTTTGGGGTTGACCAAGAGATTGCGATAATCCTTGGAGCTTTTTGGGATGACCAAGAGATTGCGATAATCCTTGGAGCTTTTTGGGATGACCAAGCGATTGCGATAATCCTTGGATCTTTTGGGGATGACCAAGTGATTGCGATAATCCTTGGAGCTTTTTGGGATGACCAAGCGATTGCGATAATCCTTGGAGCTTTTTGGGATGACCAAGCGATTACGATAATCCTTGGAGATTTTGGGATGACCAAGCGATTGCGATAATCCTTGGAGCTTTTGGTTTGACCAAAGGGTTTATGGACACCTTTGGAGCGTTTTGTGTAACCCACTGGCTCTTCAGGGAATAGAGATACCCCTAGCTTGATGATCTGTGTGCACCAGATATGGCTCTGTAGGAATTGGCATGAATGGATCGGCCTTATGCACGGATAGGAGGACAGGGTCTGCCTTCGGCACTGATGGTGCTATGATATCTCTGGGTGGAAGTGGCTCGCAATCTTCCCAAAGGAGCGGAATCAACATGTGATGCCAGTGGGTCAGGTCTATGCACCACTCATGCCCTAGTCTTATGCCTGGTTGGGCCATTAGTTCGTCATGGGTTACAGGGTGATTGTGTCGTCGCGCATGATTGAGATATGCCATCTTAGTTTCATATTTGTAATAATTATCGATGATCCAAAGGCCTTCATTGGCCCTGACAGCTATCTATGACATGCTAGGCTCTTCTTGTTCGAGCAGATTGATGTGGTCCTCATGGGGTTGTTTCGCTCGTTACGGGGAGACCTGATTTTCTTGCAATGGCATAGGCTCGATGGGAGCCTCCAAAGGGAATAAGGTTAAGAGACTTTGGTGATGATCACCCATGGGGACCACCTATGAATTAGTGTTGTCGGACACGAACGGGTCCCATGATGCTATTGCATATGCTGACTCGTATTTGGCGAGAGAGTCAGGCTCATCAGAATCTAGTGATTCTGAGATATGGAAGACCTCGTCATCAGGTAGCTTTACAACCAGGGTTTGATCCTATTTGAGAGGAGTTTCACGTACGTTGGGATTTTGGGGCCCCAAAATCTTGGTCTCTACCAACACTAAGTGCTCTGGCAGCGCATCGCTTGTATCAGGGGATTTGAGCTCCTCCTCTTTGATTTGTTCCTGTTGTAGGTTGTGGGGAACTTGGGACCTATGGAGGGGTGGTAGGATAGCACCCCCCATGCCTTGGTATGGCATTTCATTCCACTTTTATTCTCACTCAGGTTCCTCAGAGGCTTCTTGCAGAATTTTTGAGGGTGGCCCATGAACCTGGGTGGGTGCTTGAAGAAGGCACCCATCATTGGTCTTAGAATTGGTCTCCCACTTAAGTCTAGGAGGCATCGATGGCAATGTTTGATAAGGTCGTGGAGACCTATCTCACACCCAGTTGTGTCTCTCATAATGTTCTATCTTATGTGTGTGAGGGGTTGGAGTCTTCGCCTGCCTAGTGTGTTGGAACAACTCATCTTCCTAGCACTAAATGCACTCTTGATTTAGAAGATATTGTTGCTCTAACTGTTATTGTTCTAGCTCAAGTAGCGTGAGTTGCATCCGGCGTGCAATATGCTTGGAAGATTCTAAGATAGTTGGTCCTACCGTATCATGTATAGAATGCTTATATGCCTCTCCTAGATATCTATCCTAGTCATGGTGATCCGAGATCTCTATAGGCTGCCTCCCTCTGTTGGGGGTAGCGGCATTCCCCCGAGGCTTTGGCCTCAGTAGGTGATCCTGATAGCTAGCAGTTACGGAGGCGTATTTCTCTCACGATGTATATTGCCCTTAAGGAAGGTAAGGGTTTTCATCGTGCTCTCTTTCGTAAGTGAAAAATGAATGGGTGGAGTTGGCTCGCCCTGCCTGAGGAGCCTTGTGCTCTGGATTTGTCCTTGTAGTCCTAACAACTAGAGGGGGTGAAGGAGGGATAGTGTAATCATGCGGTTCCTCCCGTCGAACCCTATGTTGACCTAGTGCTTCATCATGTGATGACCACTCATAGCGAGCATCTAAGGGAGCTATCTTATGGATGTACCCCTCATGGGAGGGTGTGTGCTGGGTGCTATGCTGAACAGGAGTGCCCCTAGAAGAGGTGCCCCTATAGTCCCTTTTCGTTAAGGTGTGGAGGGGACTGCCTTGTGTGTCAAGTCACCAAGGTGGTATGACCAAATCCTTGAGACTATAACGGAGGCGACTTGTGCCTCCTTGGATATTCCCCATAGCATTCACCCGTGATTGGGCTTGGCTACGAGTGAGCACCATGACGATGTCTCTCTAAAAACCCTAAAATTGAAAAGGAGTCAGATGGGGCCCAAAATTGGGGTGCACATCCCTCTTACAATAGATAAGACAAAAATGAAGTTTCAAGTCCTAACTCTAAATACATTAGGATATATTGACCTTCGAACAGCTCAAAAAGCATAAAAAAATTAGCCGAGTAATTTTAAAACCTAATTTTGGGGCACTATATGATGGAATTTGGCCTCGAAAACTGAATTTTCAAGGAAAATAGGACTCAAAGGAGTCATATTTGTTTAAAATTATCCCAACTAACTCCCTGTAAAATTTTGCGTCAATCGGAGCTACGGTTGAGAAGTTATGGCCTCGACAAGATGCACTAAAATTTAGGGAAAAATATAAGATTTCCCATATTTTGTTGGATGCTCCTGCATCACTTATGGGCACCTTTGGGGTGCTTTTGGGTTGACCAAAGGGTTCATGGACACCTTTGGTGCCTTTTTGGGATGACCAAGCGATTGCGGGAATCCTTGGAGCTTTTTGGAGCGAGTGACAAAATGCGTAGATTTTTATCTTTTGTTTATGATTTTTCTGATTTCTTTTTGTTACACTAAGCAGAAATGAACACACGCATACACAAACGGTGATTATCTCTTTTAAAGATTAAAGGTGTGTCCTAAACTGATTTTAGTGTGTTTTTGATGATTTTGTGTTGTTTTTGAAAATTTTTGTGCAAACCGTTTAAATGCAAAATGTTGGCTCATATGACTCCCATAAATGGTCGCCCTTCAATATACCATTGCCGGACCGATATACCAACCTCTCTATATACCCGCCCTTACGTGAGGGAGACTATAGGTACGTGAGAGCATATGATACATGGAACAATGGTGGTACAAAAGGGGAATCACTTTGTTTATGACACCTACCATAGAAGACTTATCCTCATGCGCTAGGAATCACCCTAGCTACACTCGGTCAACTTTCGTCAGGATTTACATCTAGCAACAGTCGCGATCGAGGTAATGGATGCAATATCTCAAGCCAAAGTGATAATGGAATCCACCTTTGGTATTGCTCAAGGGTTGGGGTTTTACGACCAACACCTTGGTTTAAAATACCACGTGATGTGTGGGGTTCATTTTAATTTGCAAAAATTGAAACAGGCAAACGAAAAAGAAATCTTTCCCTAAGCCATACAAAACTGAAAACCAAAAAACAAAAAAAAACAAAAATTTGACAGCCACCTTGATCGCCATTGAAAACACGAGATTTCGGAAACAAAAAGGATAAACTAAACAAAATTGCATTAAAAGGAAAGAACACAAATGAATGAACACAAGATATAAAAGCAATATAAAATACGACCTTTTTATTGATATGCTTTCAGCAATGTGTTACAATACGTCTCCTTCCTTTTTAGGGGATAGGAGCGTTAAATGTTGGTCTTTTACAACTTGTTTCAGAATTCCTTCTTCCGTGTGCCCACATGTAAGATGGGCGAACCAAAACGTTGTCACCGCTTGTGTTGGTAAAAGTAGATTCCTCGCTGCTCCTCCAATGCTGAAAATCTGCGTTTAAAGAAACAAACAAAGAATCAGTAGCACCTGTGTATGAAAAATAAAAGATAAATATAATGATGGTTAAAATGAGTCCAAATAAACTGAAAACTTGACAAAAGCATAATCCTGTAACTAACGAAATACTGCAAAAGAAATAGTCACCAAAGGCAATAAGGCGGGGGGTGCCCAAAGGCAAACCACCCGCAGGTGAAACTTTGTTTCGACACCAATCCGCTTGGGATGGGTCCGAAACCTGTTGTGATGTGTTGTTAGAAAATTGATAGGATATTGTGTCCAGAAAATTGGGTGTACGAATCGTAAGTTGGCAAAATAGCAGCACTTCGTCGCTCAAAATGCTCCTTCTCTATCTATCTTTTGGGTGAGGGAGCTCACCATTTTATAGACCCAAGGGGTCTCTTTGAATTAACATGCAAAAGTGTTTCTCTGCATGAATGCTTTTTTGTGAAGAGAAGACTTATTATTGATTAAGGGCTTCTTAACTGCCTTTGTGCATGTCTTTGTATGTTTAGAAAAGCTCACTCGCACTCCCATGCAATGAAGGGATAGCTAAGTGACAAATCTGAGTTGTCTTAAAAAGCTCACTCCCATTCCCATGCAGTGAAGGGAGATTCAATTGGAAAATATGAGTTGTCAAAAGAACTCACTCACACTCCTATGCCATGAAGGGAGAGCTAAGTGGCAGTTCTGAGTTGTCATGCACCGAGGTCTGACTTTTTGCTAGTCAAACCTGGCGTTCGTCCCACCTAGAAGCGAGCGCTAGTAATCGTCCCTAGGTGAAACGAGTACAAATTCGTACTCATACCTGGGTGAAACGAGTACTAGTCCGCACTCGTCCCTGGGTGGAGTGAATAAGAAGCAGAGTGTCTAAAAGGTGCCAAATTGTTTTTTGACTTGTAAAACTACTGTGTGAGTGGTTAGAACCACTGTTTAACCTTTGGGGGCTGCCCTAGGGGCTGTGTGTTGTTTGTTGTCACATAATCGGATTGGTGTTGTTTTGGTGTCTACACTTACTTTCTTTGAATGGTAGATTATCAATAGATTGGATATTTCTTTATCATCACCAGCTACAAATAGAGGCCTTCTTAGGAGGATTGGTTCGTTGAAGGTCAATAGATCTAGGAAGTGGATTCCTCCCATAGTTATGTTATCAAAATAAAAAGAGATGGTTCTTTCAGGGGTAACCCAGGTAATACTAGTATAGGAGGAATTGGTCATGATAGTGAGGGTGTGGACCACCTATTTTTCTTTGTGTACAAGGGAATTCATTCGAATAATCATATGGAAGCATTGGAAATTCTTCATCCGTTGGAAACAATTTTTTCTTTGGTATGGAGAAGGATTATTTGTGAATCTGATTCCATGATAGTGGTTTCTCTTCTGAACAAGTATTTTTAGGATGCTTCTTGGTTTATGGCTAGAATAATGAAACAAATTTTGAGCTTGGATGAGAATTTTTCTGAAATTTATTTTGTTCGTATCCCAAGAGAACGGAAGAGAGTGGCTAATTTTTGGTGAAGTAGGCTTCTAAAGGATTCCCTTACTAGAAATATGATAGCTAGAATGATCTTGATCAGGAGAAATTCAGACTCCTTAATCAATTAATTCATGAGGACCAAGAAAGATAATTTCAAGGTGGAGAAACCTGATTTTCATCGGTTCTTGTGTCCTATCGAAGTTGTTGTCAGAATGATCCATGGATTTCCTTGGTGGATTTATTGTATTTTGTATGATGTATTGGATTGGATCACTTGGAAATCCTTGTGGAATGTATTGTTTTATATTCTGAATAATTTTTTTCCACTTGAAAAATAATGAAACTTATTCAATCTAAAGGGTTATAAATATTAATGCAAGAAGAGCTACCTAAAGTTACAAAATATTATCATAAGTTTATTTGTGATTGCAAAATGGATGAATGTAAGGGACTAATTAGGATGTATGCGAGTGACAATTTGTTGTTTCATCTTAATTATTATGAAAATCCTTTTAAAATTTAGGATAATCTTAAGAAGCTATTTGGAAAAGTGGATACTTTGAGAGTTTTACATCTTGATACAAAATTTAGTGCTCTCAATCCATATGATTTTTCATCTATGGATTATTTCACTAAGTTTCAATCCTTGTTCACACTTTTAAAGGGTTGTGGTAAACCTAAAATAGATGAAGAATTTATTTTCATGATCTTGTCAAAACTTATGGGTCCATTCCATATATTTGCCTTCACATATTTTTGCCAATATGGATTCCATGGGTTCTAATCACAAAATGCCTACTTTTGAGAAGTTTTATGCCAATATTTTAAGGGAAGAATCTAAAGTTGTTAACTCTAAGCATTAAACCTCCTCACATAAAGCATTTATTGCATCCTCCATTTCCACTTACAAAGGCAAGGGAAATTCCAAGTCTAATTCCCAACCTAATCCTTCCCCTTCTTCATTTCATCAAAATACCAAAGAGTCACATCAAAAATAGTCATCCTCCAAAGAGTCCAATCATAAACTTAAACATTCTAAAAGCAAAAATAGGTCAAATTTTACTTGATCATATTATGGAGTCAATGATCATTCCAATGACAAGTATTGGAAAAAGTTACAAGACTTAGAGGAAGCCTTTAGGAATAAAAAATTGTCCTTCACTCCTTCAAAATATAAGGGATGATCTAAATAATTTTTTAATTTCATCTAAGGCTATTTCTGAGGATTAGATTTTGTATTCTACAGTGACTCATCACATGAATTCATCTAGGGAGTCATTTTCCACCTTGTGTTATACTTCTACATCTTGTATTGAGGTTGGATATTCTTCTTCTATTTTAGTTAATGGAAAAGGTGACATACACATTGATGGTGGATGCATTAAAAATGTTCTTTATGTTCTAAAAATTTCCACCAATTTGCTCTTTGTGTACCAAATTTATCATTCTAGGGGGAAAATTGTGTTGTTTACACCTCAAGGAGCTGATATTAGAGATTTGAGTGACCCATAGTCTATTTTTGTACAAGGATTTGTTGGCCATAGATCATGTCTTTATCACTTTGAGTGTTTTTATTATTCACTTGGAGGTACTTATTTGGTGGCTCATGTATATTCATAAAGTAATATTTTGCATGAGATATTTGGCCATCTCAATTATAGATATTTGAAGGATTTAAGCACTCATGATATGGTCATTGGATTACCTAAGGTCTCCTATATTGATGGATTTTATCCAGGTTGTGTACTTGGAAAACAACATCAAGATCATTTTTCCAAAGGTAAGTCCAAGAGAACTTCTTCCCATATTGAGTTGGTAAATAGTGACTTGATGGTTCTTCCCACTCCTTTTTTGGGAGCTAAGTATGCACTCAACTTTATTGATGATTTCTCAAGGATAAATTGGGTATATTTTCTCAAGTTCAAGAGTGAAGTTTTTGCCACATTCAAAGTATTTAAGGCTATTTTTGAGAATCAATCTTCGAGTTACATCAAGAAGCTTCACACATATAATGAGGGGAGTATTTCACCAGGGAGTTTTTAAAATTTTTGGCCCTTCATGGGATTCTACATCAACACTTTATCCCACATACACCACAACATAATGGTGTAGCTAAGAGGAAAAATATAACACTCAAGGAAATGAAAAATTGTATGATGCACTCACAAGATTTACCTCCCAAGTTTTGGGTCGAGGTAGTACATTGCGTGAATTATATTAAAAATTGTACACCTCATCGACCTCTTGAGTAGATGACTCCAAAGGAGGCTTGGATAGATACCAAGCTTGATGTTTCTCATTTTTTAGTTTTTGAGAGTCAAGCATGGGCTCATGTTGCAAAGAACAAAATGATAACTTTGGATAGAAAGAGCAAGCCACTCATTTTGTTTGGCTATTGTGAGGATATGAGGGCTTATATATTACTAGATCCAAATACACATGAAGTTATTTTTCAAACTCATGTCTAGTTTTATGAACATTATTCTCCAACGAAGATCACTCTTTATACTCTTTCTCAATCCTCATCTAATTTTCACTTTGAATATGGTTGTTTTTATGATGATCATAGTGAGGACGAGGACATTATTGAGATAGTTTTAGAGGTTCCTACACATGCTTACCCCATGCTTATATGGGATTGGACTACAGTTCAATAGGTAGCACCTTTAATTGAAGATCTCCCACCTTCAAGGTATACTTCTACTTCTGACATGGGTCTTATTTTTCAGGCAGTTTATGTTGATCCATAGAGGTTTGATGAGGCACATGGCATTCAAGAGTGGGATGGAGTGATTAGCTTGGACTACATTACCAATCAAAATTTTATTGTTGACATATTCACTAAACCCTTCCCATCTCCCCATTTTCATTTATTGTAATATATTCTTGGGATGGAGGAAGTTGTCCTGGGGGTGCAGATAAGACCACTTTCCTTTATTCTTCTTCTCTCTTTCTATCTAGATGGTTTTTCCATGTGGTTTCCATTCTTTTGGTTAAAGAGCTTTTGGATACACATTGTACATGAGTATCTAATCAAACCTTATTGTTGAGACTCATACTATGGATATGCCACTTCTTTTTTACCTCTATTTTTTTTTAGGGGGATTTTAGAGTAAGTGTTTAGAATCTAGCTCATGCTCACCTAAGTGCTTTATTTTTATACTAGTTTAGTTTATTTCCCCACCCACTTTATGTTTGGATATTTATTTTTATATTATTTAGATATTATAGAGATATTTGGCATTCCTAGGGAGTTACACTCATTGATTACATTATGGAGGGTTGAGATATTTTCTCCACAGATCATATCACACCTCCTTGTTTATGTGGCGAATATTGATCCTTATCTCTTTGTTGATCATACGAATGTGGTGGATCTTCCTTGCTAATTTAAGCAAAGCTTCTCCATTGTATTCATAATAAATTTTGATATATGATATGATATTGTAGTTTTTGTGTTAGCTTCCATTATCTTATTTCTATTTTTTAGTCTATCTATTTTGGTTAATGTGGTGTTGCTTCAACCCCTTGATCCTTGTGGCTTGGTTTGGTGTTTTGCATTTTCTATCATTCCTTTTAGGCTCTTGTCTTATATATTTGACACCTACACATATGACAGTTGAATTACTTACATTACACATTGCACACTTTATTACATGATACTTGGAATATTCTCATACATTGACACATACTTTAGGGAAAATATAAATCACACCCCCTAATCTAATATTTACAAATGTACAATGTACAATGGGGGTACCTTATCATTTAGAAAATAATATAATATCTCTAACACCCCCTTGTATTACATTATTTGGTTTGAAGACTTTTAGTCTTCAATTTACTACCTTTAGTCCTTTGGATATTTACTTTATTTTTATTATTTTGGTTCTTTGATTTCTATTTCCTTTTGGTCTTGGCCTTGATCTTATTTTCTAATGTAAATTTTGCACATTGAATTAGTAAATCATCACAATAGTATATTCTATGAATATTAGAATTTAATGATTCCACATTGAAGTCAACATATGTTGAATGCATCAACATATTATCTTGTTCATTCTTTGGATATTCTTCATCTACATCCAAATCATTTGTATCATAGTTGGCATATTTCATTTTAGATTTTCCTTCTTGTATTTTATCTTGATAGATCTCAAAAGTAAGTAATGCCATGTACATTACTATACCTACTTTAGTAGGTAATATAATAGTATTTTGAGAATTCCACCATGCTCCAAATATTTTTTCATGAAGATAGTTGATGAATATTGTAAAATTTTCATCTTTGGCATTTTTGAGAATTAAAGATAATTTCTTATTCACGTTGTCTAGTATATCCTTATGCTCATCAAAATTATCCTTATGTATAGAATTATAGTTTTTCCAACATTTTTTCAAAATCTTCTAAAAATGTATTTCTAATAATTTCTTCCATAATTGGTTCCTTTGATTTTTTTTTGAATTTACATGGTGGAATCGATAGTCGCCACAAATCCAAGTAGGTTGTCCAATTTTTATGGTCGCCACGATATTTTACAGTCTACCTCAGAAGCTACCACACAGATCTTCGCACAGTCGACACCTATAACCATCATGCCACAATCATTTTCAACCTTTTACACCATTGAAAGTACCATGAAAGTGACAAGCGTTCAGTCCAGCGAGGCCCAAGATTTAACCTTGGACCTTAGCCCCCCTTATAGGGTTTGGTCAAACCAATTGGTCTACACCTCGGACCTAGTTCCTTTGATTTTGAATACCTTATATCTACTAAATTTTAATTTTAATCAAATTAAATCTTCAATAAAGTTTTTAAATAATCAATTCCCAAAAACTAAATTTTCAATAATCAAATTTCTATTTTTTCCTTATATCTCCCAAATATTAAAGCATTCACTTCATTTTAATTCATATTCATCAAAAAAAATAAAAAATTTATTTTCCATTCTTATATCTCCCAAATAATTTAATTCAACAATCTTTAATCATTAATCAAATTTTAAAATTCACTCTTATCTCTCCAAATTTCAATTCAAACTTTAAATTTGTTCCTTATAACTCCCATTCATATCATGCATTCAATATTAATATTTAATATTTCCCTTATTTCTCCCAAAGAATAAATAAAATGACTATTTTCCTTTTAACTCCTAAAATTGTGCACTCAATAAATTGAAATGATTTCACCCAAAATAAACTCATAATATTAACTCATTAATAGTCATGCACTCATACATCTTAAGACTGTTTAGATGTGATAGGGCACTTTAGATGTTCTCAGGGTGAATAACATTTGTTTTCAAATGTTTTGCATGCACAAACATTCTCGACTATACAGAGAACAAACTCATATTATAAGCCTTTCTCTTTCATAGTTGAATTCAGGGATATCTAGCATTCTTCTTCATAGCAACTCTCAATAGATTTTTTCTCTCTGAGTGCTATCAATATATACTCTGAGGTTAGTTCTCTACCATTTTTTATTCCACTCTTCATCTATGGCTCCTTGGCACTTCAAATCCCTCTAACTTTTATATTTCATGCACTTTGACTTAGCTTTGAATATGGAACTTCATGTCTTTGAACATGGTTTCTTCTTTATTGGCTTCATTAGATCTTCATTACCAAGCACTCATGGCTTATATGTACTTCTTCATGAGGGCTTATTCTTTGATTTCTTAGTTTTTTTGGAGTATATTAAATTATTTGGTATATGCTAATGTATCCCCATGGTTCCTTCATGGTATATATGTAAATATTAGATTAGGGTTGAGTCTTAGTTTAGAGTGTGAGTATTATTTCCTCTTTCTATGTAAGTGTGTATGTGCAAGAAATATACAAGTTTCATGTGAGTGTGTGTGCAAATGTAAGTTGAGTATATGTATCTTTGTATGTAAGAGATCAAATATGTAATGTAAATATGTACACAAGTGTCTTAGGTTAGAGTGTGTAAAGTGAATGCCAAGAGTCATTCTACTATGGCTATATAGTGCTCTATAGATCAGGATCCAAGTATGCAAGCATCCAAGTATTTGAGCATTAGATTATCAAGATCATATTTTAAAGAGAAAGTGGAATAATAAATATTGCACACATTTTGAGCAATTAATATTGTAAGTTGTGCTACATGCTTTCTACATGTGTGATTCAGAATATTTACATTCATATTATTGTTTATTAATGAATGTTATTTGATATATTATAAACCTCAATTTACATATTAATTTGCTCATATCATTATCTTGATCTTCCTATATTATGGCTATATTGTATTTGATCTTGTTATATCTATCTTGGAAGTTTTATGTTAGTATTAAGGGTTAAAAACCCATTAGTGGTATTTTTGTAGTCCAGTTTGTCATCTAGCCAATGCTAGAACTGTGATCATCATCTTGAAGAATTTAAAGGTGAGCACCCGCTAATCACAGCCTAGACTAAACATTGGAAGAATCAAATTGCTTTGATTCAACCTCCAGAAAAGGTTGGTATACCTTGTCAACTTAATGGATGTTGACTCTATTTAGCTCAAATAGTGAAAGTTTAGGGATAGAAATGGTAGGGTTAGAAATATGTGAATAAAGAATGGATGGGTGAAGCTAACAACATAGACATCCACAAAGTATCCCCTGACAGATTGAATTTTAGAAGCAATATTTGGGACTAACAACATTCAAAACTCTACAATTACTGTATTAATGGCCTTTTGCATACTCACAAAATTATTCCAAACATCTAAAGCACTAATTATCCAAATTAATAGAATAAGATCAATGCCTTGACTAACAAAAATAGAATTCTTGAAAGCATGTATGCAGAAACAAATTATCCCAATTTACTCTAAGTTAGTTGTCCAAATTAACAGAATAGACTAACCATAGCAACAAAGGTAGAGATAATTTCACAGAATTATATCAACCATTCAACACAAGCGCAAGTTTGAGGTAAACATCCCTTGTAATGCTTCATTCATCAAATTTGCAGAGAATATACACAGTAGTGCAAGCAAACACTTTAGAGCTGACCTTTTGAAAGGAGGTCGCTGCCTTTATTTATAGATTTTACAATGATATTCCTTTCTAAGCATTACAAGGATTTTGATTTTCTTGATTTTCTTGGCCACTTGTCATTCATGGTGCCTTCCAACTACATCTTCTTGATCTGTTACAACTAACTTTGGCTCAAGATCATCATTGTCATCAATGGTTCTTGCAATCCATTCTCATTCATTGATCTGCAACTGAATCTGTTTCATCAGGAGATTTTGGAAGTTTCTAGATTGTAAGCAATGATTCGGCTTCTATGGCATCCAATTTTAACTCTCCCCTATTCTTTGTATTGCGCATGCAAAAGTTCACCAAAAATGATATGTAGGAAGGGGGGGCTTGATATCTATCAATAAATCCAATCGATATGGTTGTTTTACATATATAGTGAAGAGGACAGAGAATCATGGCTTTTCACCCTTTGGTCCCTTTTCTCCATTTTACCCTTTTCTCATGCTTTCATGTTTTCTAGCACTTTTTAGTTTTATGTGCTATCAACAAAGGAGTCAGAGAATCACAACTTCATACCTTTTGATTTCTCAATTTTCTACACTTTCTCATGCTTTCCTATTTTCACGCTTTTTTTTAGATTACAAAGAAACAAAATCGTCATTCAAACCTTTCTCCAATTTCACCATTTTCTATGCTTCTCTTTTTTAGATCTTTCTTATTTACATGATTACAAAGAACACAAAATCTCAATCATTCTCCTTCTTTATTTTACTTTTTTTAATTCTTTTCTTTTTCTTCTCTATTTTTATTTTAAATAAAAAAAAATTATCTCTCCTCCAATTTCCCTTTTTTTGCTTCTTTTTTTTCTTTTTACTTTTCTATTTTACTTTAAATTTTAAAGAAACAAGAAATATCAGCTCGCCCAACTTCTCCATTTTTAGCTGTTTTTAGCACTTTTTTTTATTTCAATGCTTTTTTGTTTACTTTCTCCATACTTAGTCAAATTTTGTAAAATTTTGGCTAAGTAGAGATGTAGCCAATTTTGGCCTACATTATTGGTGCCTCCTAGGGAGTCTTGCTCGCAAGATTTTGGAACTCAGAGCCTTATTCATTGGGTTTATGGAGTCTAGGGAAATGGAAATATGGAGGATTATGAAATGAGGGGAAATGAAAGGGAATGATGAGATGGAAATAATGACTTTGGAATTGGTGAGGAAGTGTGGTAGGGATGCATGAAGATGAATGGGAAAATGGAGTGGATAGGGAATGATAAAATGATATGAAGGGAGATGGATGGGGAACTAGACTCTAGTTGTTTCTTTTCTGAATCCTTTGACTTCATATCTCATGGCTGTCCACAACATTATGGCTCAAAAATTGCTCCTTCATGACTACCGACTTCTTGATTAAAGATAAAATATCCAAAATTTGATGGTCATGAAGAAACTATTTATGAAAAAAAAGTGTGATTACCCTGCATCAAGGAGGACTTCTCTTATAGATGGCTCTCACTTTCCTACAATGCTATATGCGTGAGGCCCTTTGTAGGTTCATATTTTATTCATTTCTCTAACCTTATCAGACTACAAAACTTCACCAAAATTATGTTTCTAACTGGTCCCTTTCATTGGACCTATTACTCACCTTGCCCTTCATCTTCTTCTTCTTCTTCAATATGGACTACTTCAATGTCAAGCTTTTTAGGAACAATTTCCTAAACTTCATCTCATCTTCTTTCACCTCTTCCTCTTCCACTTGATCTTCTTCATCAGACCTACCTTCATCAGATCCATCTTCCTCAGTCTCTTCTACACTGATGTCTACTTTATTATTGTCTTCTTCATTAAGTAATTGAGTTACATTACTTAGTGCGCTCGAAGCTTGTTCCCAAGTCTTCTCTAGAATTCTTAGTACTAACAAGATGTTCCGATGAATCCTTTGCAAGTTTACCAACCTCTTATGAGATGGCTCAGAACCACCATTACCAACCTCAGATATAACATCTTTAATCTCCATTAGACCCTTAATCAATTGGATCACCTACTCTTGTTGGATTGGCTTGGGCCATTTCTCTATTTTAGAGTTATCCTCTATGATAGAGTCTAAACAATCTGCCAACAACACTTCTCCAATGTATTGATGATCCTCCCCAAAGTAATCAGGGAAACCAAGCAACCTAATGTGAGAGAGTTTGTTCATAATTTTATTCATTTTATCTTCTAGCCTATCTAGCAATTGCAGACCCCTCAATAATAGCTTGTTCTTAGCTAGGATATCTTTGGCTATGCTTTCAATTGTACACCACTACCTATTTGAAATGAGTCTAGCCATGACTCTAGACCTAGTTTTTGCTAGCCTACAAATCTTCTCTACTGGGGCTACCTTGTGCTGAAGCTCCTCCTTCACCTTTCTAAGGGTATTCCTTGCACTTACTAATTCATTCATTGCTTCATCTAAGAAAACAAAAATCGGTCTAGCCTCTGAGCTCTTTATCTTGATCTCTGACCAGATTTCTCTTCTAGCTTGTTTTACAGTGTCCTTTGAGAATCTAGTAGGTTTAGCCTTTTCTAACAACAACTACTGGTGCAATTGATTATTCTGATCCATAAGAGCTCTTACCTGAGCTTGAACGCTCTCTGCCTATTCCTTAAAATTGGCCATTTCTTGATATTTATCTTACCACTTCTTTACCTCATATTTGAGTGTGTTGGCTAGGCCTTCATGTTCTCTAAGAGAAGCTTCTAACTATTGTATATTTTCTTTTAACTCTTGATTCTCCTCTCTTCTAATATCTCCTTGCAAGAATATTGTGTCCATATGGGCCTTAGCCATTACTAGCTCATCAACAATAGGCAATTGCATGATATCTACTATTTTTTCAATTATCTCATAGTCTTCCATAACCATCTCCTTTCTTGGCTTATTCACCTTTGGGGTAGCAGTGAGATTTGTTCTCTTTCTAGACACTGGATCAACAACTACAATCTTCCTCTTTTGGGTTATCTCCTCTGAGGGTTTTACCAACTTCTCATTCCACTAGCTACTACATTGAAAGAAATTTCCTCTATCCTTTGGTGTTGGGCCATGATAGGGTCAGTGGCTTGAGTAGATGTGGTGACCAAAGATGATACAAGATGGATAGGGGTATGTGGAGAAGCTAAAATAGTGGAACCCTGATGTGAAGAGGTAGATATTATAGCTTTAGTTGATGATGGGGGAGGAAGTGGTGTTGTAACTTGTGGCCCTACTGACACTATAGCTGAAGTCACAACTGACATAGGAGGATTTTGTGATGGGGAAGGTGGAAGTGGAACCTCAATGGAAATAGATGGAGGTTGAGTGGATGAAAGTGGAATGGATGTGAAAATCTGAGATGTAATAGGTGGGGGGATTTCTATTGATTGAACTTACCTTTCAGAATGGGAGGGGAGTGTCTCCTGGGAACTTAGAGGTGGTAGATCAGAAGAAGGGATAGAAAATGTACTTGAGTCCCTTGGTGGGGACTGATGCGTAACTTGGTTTAGGCTTGATTGCTCTATTAATGGAGCTTGAGTCTATTCCAATGCTTGAGAAACTTGTTCTATCTCTTCTTTTTCTTGCTCCTCTTCATCTATCCCTTGAGCCATTCCAAAGGAAGCTACTATAGACTATGACTTAAAGGAATCAACTATTGATTTTTCTCCTTGAACTAGTTCCTGGAGCTCTATTTGTGATGTCTCAAGTTGATCTTGCTATTGAGAGGGAGTAGGGCATGTGAACCTTACTACATAGGTAATGAATATAACTTGATATTGATAATTTTTGTGTCTTGATTCTATGTATCCTTTGTTGTATTCCCCTAGGGCTAACATTTCTGGTCTATGTGCCACTATAATGGGTCATGCACTACCCACATTATTAGGGCCCAAACCTCCTCCTCGATAACCCTATATCTACATTATATGGGCACCTGACCCATATGTCTATAATTCCCCTATCGAAGATTGAAAAGTGACTTTCTTTCCCTTTTCAATAGGGACAATCTCTATGGAGTATTTTATTCATGGAGGGGAGGATGGAGGAGTTCGAATGGTGACTAGCTTCAACTTTTGCCTACTAGCTTGTTTGTCATTTGTCACTCCTCCCTAGCCCGTAGGCCTCTTGAAGCTCAATGCTAAAAATTTCCTAGTGCCTTGCCAAGTATCAGCATGCAAGTCATACAATTCTTCAAATATTCTATCATTCTTAGTGGAGAACCTAGATTTCATTGTATTTGATTCTACTCGCATTCTCCAAAATTTAAACATTTTTGCAGGATTCCAGTCTTCTATCTTAATCAAATATTTGACATCATCCTCTATGTAAACATGCATTGGATTACCTTTTGGATCATAATCCATGACATGGTCATAGAAATCTCTCCAGGGGGCAATGCCTCCATATGTTGAACATCCCACTCCAATTCTGATTTTTCATTATTATTTTTAAATTTCTCGATGTGGGGTCGAAGAGTTCTTTTGAATCTTGGAGTTTTAGCTTTTGGGTCATTTATTTTCTCTAAAAATTTATTCTTTGGGTCATATCTCCACCGGTGGGGAAGTTCTACTAACCCCAATTCTTGCATATATTTGGTGATGCTCTTATATTATCCTTTGCTAACAGAGATATCACTCACCTTAAGGGGATAGGTGTAGGTGCCCTTCCTACATTTTCCTATTCCAAATATGATATTTATATAATATTTTTGGTGATAGTACTCCAAAGTGAACATTCTCTCAGTGACATAGTGAGGCAAGACAAAAGGTTTCTTAGTAAAACCATATATGTGAATAATTATTCCTTCAGTCAAAATGTACCAGTCACCTTCCTCTTCACCCTTCTTTCTCAAGATATCAACTACCAATTTAGGTATTCTAGGTATTTATCCATAAATCAACTTTAGAGAAGGCCCTAGGAACTCTCTATTGAAGTTATAATAAGATTCTATTTTGCTCAATGCATTTATCCATGAATAGATGATGAGAGCAGTTCCATTAGGACTTACAATTTTTACTAGGATAAATAATAGTTCTCCATGATTGAAGTAAAGGAAGAGCCAAGATAAATGGGAATAATATCTAAAATATGCTCCTTCCTTGTTGTATTTCATTCTGATTAAGAGCTCCTAAGTCATGCAGGCCAAATATTGTGGCCAATTAAAGAATATTGGGTGATTGCTCATCCCAATAGAGTCATAATTCTTGGGGTTGGAAATGCAGTGGGTAATGGTGATTTACCAATTGTATACATACCTATCAGAGGGTAACCCAACTATTACAACCAACATAGAGTAAAGCTCAACATCTTTGAACTCATCTATCTTAATTGGGGTTGATGGTAGGGCACTACCACTCAATTTTCTATCTATCTGGCCTACTACCCAATTTAAGAAATTTCTTCCCCCTCAACATGTTTGCTTATGCATAATATTTTACCTAAGATCTTATGGAAAATGGTTTGGCCTTTGAGCCTAGTTTCACTCCTAAGGTGAAAGCATTATTGAAATATTCACTCTTAATATGCATTAGGGTTTTACCTTCGATGCTTTACAACATCTTATGTTCAGGATTATAATTTTTTGTAATTGCATGAATTAATTTAAGGTATGGGTGTACAAAATCACACATATAGAAGGATAAGAGTGAACTAACCACTATTACCCTTAGACTTGAAGTTGATATACCTTTAGCAACTCTTTGCTCTACCTCTATTCTCATATGGGCCTTCTCCTTATAGGTGGTGGTGGTATCAATAATTTTACTTGCAGTATCCTAGAAGTGGCTATTCACTTAGCTTTCCCCAGTAGTAGCTTTCTTCACAATAGAAGATGATGCAGCCATTGTTGGATTCAAGTGGATTATTCTTGCTTGAGAAGAAAAATTTGTGCTCTCGATCACTCTTCAGAAAATCGCTTTCTCTTCTTCACTACACAGCTCTCAAAATTCAAATTACATAGTAAGGGTGCATTCTACTCTATAGCATCGAACATATAGTCTCCTTAGAGTGTGCAATTTTAATGAGGTGGTTGCAATGTTCATCTACATGTGAAACTACATCGATGCCATTTCCTTCTCATGATTGGACTAACCTTGAGGTTGATGACATCAATTTGACACGTGCACACCTTTCTTGTCTGAATTTAAAAATAATGTACTAGCTTTGCTTTGAATGGAGTACCCCACATTTATTTTAGATTTTTAAAGATTGAGTGCAATCTTCCTCGAGCACCCCTTTCCCTTTTCATGTAACTAAACTTCTTTTCCTTATCCTAGAATGAGGTGGCACTAAAATAAGACATGTAGTATAACAATTGATTTATGAGCAAGTTTGGAGGTTGCAGCTTATGAGAATACTTGCCACCATGGCGCATATTTTATTCTTTCTCTCTTGTTACTAATACAAAGTGCAAAAATAAAAATATCTACATGATATGATACATATAGTACATGGAAAGTAGCTTGCTACTTGATATATAACTTGAGATGATACCCATTCACTAGAATTGGTAGCACCTCTCCCTCTTGGTCTTTGAGCTAGAAAGCATTTTTTTGCTTGACTAACTCTATTTGAAAAGGACCCTCCCAAAATGAGTCAAACTTCTCATGTTTACCTAGCTTGGCCTTGTCTACATTCCATTTTAAAACTGAGTCACCAAATTTAAACCTTCTGAAGGTGGTTTTCTTATCAAACCAACCCTTTGTCTATGACAAGTGCTTCTGGAACTTCTTATAAGATTCATCTCTCTATTCTTCCAAATGTAACAGTTGAAGTAGTCTTTCATTTACAGGGTCTCCTTTATCAGAATCATTATCATTGATGTACTTTAAAGCAAGTAACTCTAGATGAATAGGTAGCACAACTTCTTTTCCATATACAAGAGCATAAGGAGATGTGCCTATAGATTTCTTCATAGTAATTCTATCTACCCATAAGACCTAGTTTATCAGCAAATGCCAAGATTTTTTATTGTCCTCTAGAGACCTTTTAAGCATTCTGAGGAGATTTTTGTTGCTTGATTCTACTAAGCCATTTCCCTATGGGTAGTAATTGGAAGAATTCTTCAAGTAAATGCCATATCTACTAGAAAAATCTATGTACTTGGCCCCTATGAAATTTGGACCATTATCACTTACTAGAGCCTCAAGAATACCAAACCTGGTGATCAGAGTTTCAAGAAATTCAAGCACTACATCTTGATCACATTTCTTGGTAGGAATTGCCTCAACCCATCTAGTAAAATAATCTATGGCTATCAAAATATATCTATGTCCTACTAAAGAATTAGGATTGATTTCTCCCACAAAGTCTAGATCCCACTGCTAAAATGGTTGCTCAACTTGTACTGGTTGTAGAGGCATTGCAGTGTTTCTATTTTTACCTATGTATCTCTAGCATTTATCATAGGATCTAGTAGTCTTAAAAGCATCAACAAAGATAGTAGGCCAAAAATATCCTGCTCTTATGATCTTAAGTGTAGTAGATCTACCTGAATAATGACCTCTAGATAATCCATCATGGAATTCTCTTAGGATCTTATGCTTTTGATCTTCTCTTACACATCTTAAGAGGACACCATCAAGGTTCTTTCTATAAAGCTCTCCAGATAGCATTGTATAATGTAAGGCTTGAAGCCTATATCTTCTCCTTTGTGAAGCATTAATATTTGGGGGATAGACCCCAGTCTGGAAGTAACTTGTGAGTTGATCTATCCAATATGCTTCTTCTAGGAGAATGTTACTCTCTTGATCTAGCTCTTCAATTTGGCATATTGCTTCTTCTTTTGAATTAGCTTTAGCTACCAGTTCTTGATAGAGTGCTCTCCCTCTCACCAATTTGGTGGGATGAATCTCTATGTCAAACTCTTGAATTTTTGTGATCCATCCTACTCTCTTTTCACCAAGTTCTCCTTGTAAGATGAAGGTTCTAACATCAGGATGGACTACATACACCAGTGTTTTGCTCTGAGCTAGATATTGCCTAAACTTCTTCAAGGATTTCATGACTACAAACACCTATCTTTCTATGAAGTTATATTTCACCTGATACTCATGTAGTGTCTGACTCCAAAATAAAATAGGGTGTTCATTATTCTGATCATCCTTTTGAGTTAATACAACAACATAACTCTCTTCAGCCCCATAGGCATATAAAATGAAGTCTCTATCAAAGTTTGGGTTGACCAAGAACTAGAGTTGTGGCAATGGCTTGTTTGATCATTTCAAATGCTTGCTTCCTTTTGTCAGTCCACTTATAATCTACATCTTTCTTGAGTAACTCTGAGATTGGCTTAACAATCTGAGCAAAATCTGAGATAAATTTCCTTACAAAATTAATCTACCCAAAGAAGGACTGCAGAGCTTTTTTGTTCATTGGAAGGGGTAGTGCCAATATTGCTTTTATCCTATCAGGATCAATGGACATTCCTTGTTTTGACACTACATGTCCCAACAATTTTCCTTCATGGACTACAAAGATGGATTTCTTAGGATTTAATGATATGCCAAATTCTCTACATTTCTAGAAGACTTGTTCTAAATGATAAAGGTGATCTTGTTTCTCATGAGAAAATATAGTCATATCATCTAAATATATCAATATTATTTTATTGATAAGCTTACCAAAAGCATAATCCATTGCTCTCTAAAAAGTGGCACCAACATTTGATAGACCAAATGGTATTCTTTGATAGGCGAAGGTGCCCCACTTTGTAGTAAATGTGGTCTTATGTTGATCTTCATACTTGAACCAAATTTGGTTGTACCTAGAGAAGCCATCTAGTAAAGAGAACCTCTCTACCCCTACTACCATCTGTAAAATCTGATCTATCTATGGTAAGGGGTAGTGATATTTTAGAGAAGCTTGGTTCAGGTTCTTGAAGTCTACACAGAGATGAATATCCCCATTCTTCTTTCTTACTAGGACTAGATTGGCCACCCAAGTGGAGTGTTTGATAGGGTAAATTATCTTAGCTCTCAATAGCTTAAGCAACTCCTATCTCATGATCACTTCAATTTTGGGATTCATCGGTCTCTATTTCTATCTGAATGGCTTGGCATCAGGTACTAGCTCAATGGTATGTTGAATTATGTTTTTATCATAGACCTTCAAGTCATCATAAGTCCAAGCTATTATATCCTGATACTTGTGACATAAATATTTAAAACCTTCAACTTCTTCTATAGTGCATTGGATACCAAACTTTAGCTTTTCTCCATTTTGTACTTCAATCTCTCTATAGATCTTATCATCAACTTTCATTTGCTTTAATCTCTTTCCATCCTCATTATCAAACAAGCTTTCTAGAGTAATCAGACCTTTAGGTATGTGATTGTTTTTTAGCTGAATAATTCCTCATTGATCAATTTCTTGAGCAAGCTCACTCTGAGAAAAAGTGCAATCTGCTTCCTTAATAAAAAAATCAACAATCTACTCATCACTCTCAAAGACCTACCAATATATTTGTTTATCTAGACACTGATGGTCTAAAAACAAGTTTAACTCTCCTATTCTTTAGGGATCCATAATCTACAGAAGGAGAGAAATTAGCTCCTTTAATAGCCAAGGCATCTACCAAAGAATTTTGCTATCTAGGGATGACATGTAAATTTAAAGCATCAAAGGCTTCCATCAGGTCCCATACTCTATTTCTGTAAGCCTTCAGATAATGGTGCTTACTACTATACTTTTCTATGACTTGATTGACAATCAGTTCTGAGTCACCATAAATGTCCAACATTTTGATGCCCATATTTTTTACTTGCATTAATCCTAAGCAAAGAGCTTCATACTCTATAGTATTATTTGTGCAAGACCAAGCAAGTCTAAAAGAAAATATTTTCACTCCTTCTGATGGAGATTTTAAAACTACACCTACTCTAGCTCCATTTCTGCATCTTGCTCCATCAAAATACATTATCCAAATTTTGGACTCTCTCAATGATTGGTTGGAAATTGTAGGAGTTTTCTTCTCTACTTTAGATGTTATATTGTATGTCCCCAATCCTATTTCTAGTAGATCTTGAGCATTTTGGAAAGGTAGTTGATCATCAACTTCCAAATCCTCCAAGAGCTCCACTAATTCTAGTTCTTCCATAACTGAGTGATTATACATATCTTCTTCTATTTTCTCAATATGGTAAGTGATTAGATTTTCAGGAATTAATCTTATCCTCCTTCCCTTATGAGGTATCATCATACCAGAGTAGTCCAAATACATGTATCCTCCCAACTTGGCAGTGAATTCTCTAGAAAGACATAGGCCAAAGTAGGGCTCAAGATCTACTACTATGATTTCTTGCACAATAGTGATCTCAAGAGCTCTATGCAATTTCATTAGTACATCTTTCACCACTCCCATAGTCTTCACTAAGGTACCATCTAGTTGTAAGACTCCTTGACAAGAGTGGGTATATTCCATCCCCATATCATCGCAAACAACCTTGGGCATAACAGTAGTAGAAGCTCTAGAATCAATCATGCAATTATGGACTATCCATCCCTCCATTCTTAGAGAAATATAGAATGGGGGAGGTTTATTTTTTAGAGTAGCAGGAGACATATTTTCTTGATCATGAGGCTAGTTAAGCATAGTGGCCATCTCTTTCCCTTGAGATTTCTTGTTAAGAGATGCTTTTAATAAATCAATCTGACCAAGGAGGAAAAGAGTATCATAGAGACTTGCTCTAGATGGAGTCCTTTTAAGCTCCTCAAAAATATTAAATTTGGACTTCTCCAAAGGATTTCTCTCTTCTTTTTTATCTATTTCTCCAAATCTCCTCCTATACTATTGTGTAACTTCGATCCTCTATCTCTTAGTAATAGAAGGGAACTACAACTTTTCTCTTGCTTCCTCTTTAGAACCTGATTGTTCCTTATCCTTGTAGCTCTACTTTGGTGCACTTTTACCTTTCTCCTACCCTTGAGGTACCAAATCTATTTTCATGGTAGCTTGAGGAATAGGGAATCTATCCTTGTTTGGAAAAGGGTGGTCCTTCTTATTTTGAGAAGGGACCTAAAATGAACCCAATTTTTGTGGATCAACTTGTATTGGTTTCTTTCTAGATCTAGTCAATACTATGATAGGTTCTAGTTCAGAGGAGCTAGGCTCACCCACTTCTTGCTCATGCTACCACAACATATTAACTCTTCCTTTATAATTCCTCTCAACCTTTTCCATAGCTTGTTGGACATGATGTTGATACATGTAACAAGAATCAGGATCATGAGGATCATTATAGACCAAGCACCAGATATTAACCAGAGTAGTTTCAGGATTTGAATCATATCCTTCTTGAGTAGCATTAACTCTTGGCCCTACATTGTTACTTGAACTAGGCTTTTGATATTTATTGATATGGGGAAATATCCTTTGTTGAGATATTTCAATATCTCTTTTCTCTATAGCATTGACCTTGTTGCTAATAGTATTTAAAGAGTTATGAATATCAAGAAGCACTGAAGATTCTTGAGGTGGTTGAGATGGAAGAGGAGGGAAAGGTACAATAATAGGTAATTTAGGAGGTGGTGGATTTATTATAGGAAGATGAGTTGCAAGTGGAGAAGGATTCATGGTGGGAAAGGATGAGGCTGAAGGTTGTTGTGTGATTTTAGGAGTGTATGGAGTAACATGTTTGGGAGGTAATATTCCTACTAAAATCAAGATATCTTCAACATGAACCACTATTTGATAAACATGGGGGAATGTGGTTATTCTAGATTGTTGGGTTTGTAAGCCAATATCTGGTCCTAAAGCTCTGATATAATATCTGTAAGCCAAGGGAGAAGTTGGTCTAAATTCATTAGGGATTCTTTTCCAAGTTCTACTAAACCTAAGATTGAAATTAGAAACTGACTCTTGAGGATGTCTTTGGATGATTATAAATTGGGTTAGGAGTGAGAATGGATCTGTAGACTCATTAAAATCTTCTACAAAAGGACCAACTAAGTCAGCCCAACTTTTGATGGAGCCATTTTCTAAGGTTCTGAACCAATGCAATATTTTACCCCTAAAGGAAAGAACCAATAACTTTACAATGACATCTTCATGCCTGATGTTATGAATGACTACCATTGAGAGCACATCTTGGCAATGTTCATACGTCGTTCTCCTAGTACCATCATAGGTAGGTATGGCTTTGATAGTGGCTTGAGGGATATCATGTGTAGCTTGAAAAGATAGTGGGGTTGGAGCATTCCAATCTGGATAATTATGTTGAACTTCATCCTATTCTTTGGCCATGTTGGCTTGGGCATAGGGAGTATCAGTATCAAAAGAATCTGATATTTGAAATTCTTCTATAGAAGTCTTAGAAGATGTGTATCTTGAATACCTAGATTTTGGGAATAGTTCATAAAAATTGGTAGGTTGATTACCTTTCTTTACGACACTTCTGAGTAAACATGAAAGTATAAAGGTTAGGACTAAGGTTTTACTGGATCTTATTCTCAAGGAGTCACCAAGTGAATTTACTCTCTCCACTCATGAGGTCAAGACAATTCACTAAATCTTGATTCCTCTGGGTAAAACATAAAAGATATGTATAGTGGAGTCTATCCCACCGGGTATGCCAAAAACTATTGTAGTCTAGTTTGTCATCTAGCCAATGCTAGAACTATGATCATCATATTGAAGAATTTAAAGGTGAGCACCCACTAATCATAGCCCAGACTAAACATTGGAAGAATCAAATTGCTTTGATTCAACCTCCAGAAAAGGTTGGTATACCTTGTCAACTTAATGGATGTTGACTCTATTTAGCTCAAATAGTAAAATTTTAGGGATAGAAATGGTAGGGTTAGAAATGTATGAATAAATAATGGATGGGTGAAGCTAACAACATAGACATCCACAAAGTATCCCTTAACAATTAAATTTTAGAAGCAATATTCGGGACTAACAACATTCAAAACTCTGCAATTACTGTATTAATGGCCTTTTGCATGCTCACAAAATTATTCCAAACATCTAAAGCATTAATTATCCAAATTAATAGAATAAGATCAATGCCTTGACTAACAAAAATAGAATTCTTGAAAGCATGTATGCAGAAACAAATTATCCCAATTTACTCTAAGTTAGCTATCCAAATTAATAGAATAGACTAACCATAGTAGCAAAGGTAGAGATAATTTCACAGAATTATATCAGCCATTCAACACAAGTGCAAGTTCGAGGTAAACATCCCTTGTAATGCTTCATTCATCAATTTGTAGAGAATATACATAGTAGTGCAAGCAAACACTTTAGAGTCGACCTTTTGAAAGGAGGTCACTACCTTTATTTATAGATTTTACAATGATATTCATTTCTAAGCATTACAGGGATTTTGATTTTCTTGATTTTCTTGGCCACTTATCATTCATGGTGCCTGCCAATTGCATCTTCTTGATCTATTACAACTAACTTTGGCTCAAGATCATCATTGCCATCAATGGTTCTTGCAATCCATTCTCATCCATTGATCTGCAACTAAATCTAGTTCATCAGGAGGTTCTAGAAGGTTCTAGATTGTAACTACTTGATTTAGCTTTATTTGTGCCCTGGCTCATATTTCCCTTGCCTTCTATAACTAGCAAGCACTGGAAAATTTATTGAAAATCTAAATGGTAGGAAGATTAATAGTTACCATTAATCTAGAAATAGAATGGTTGTAGCTGATCATCGTGCCAATACCTTCTGCATGAATCTCTCTCATATTTTCTTAAGAAAAGAAATCACGTGAAATAAAAATTTACTTATATCCCTTCTAGGTTCTTGGGCTCAATGCTTTTTAGTTTTGTGCGACAACAATGAAGATGACAGAGAATCACAACTTTTCATCCTTTGGTCACTTTTCTGTATTTTGCATTTTTTCTCATGCTTTCCTGTTTCTCGATGCTTTTTAGTTTTGTACGAGATCAAAAAAAGAGTCAGAGAATCATGGATTCATACCTTTTGGTTTCTCAATTTTCTACCCTTTCTCACGCTTTCCTATTTCTTAGCACTTTCTTATTTACACAAAGATAATAAAGGGATCGGAGAATTGCATGTGCCAACCTTTCTTCACTTTTGGCCATTTCCTACGCTTTCATGTTTTTTGTTCTTTATTTTTTGCATGGAGGTTACAAAGGAAACCAAAATCCTTGGCATATTCTCCTTATCTATTTTAGGTGCTTTTCATATTTGAAGGTCTTTTACAAAGAGACAAGAAATCTCAATTCACCTGACTTCTCCAATTCGGTCCCTTTTTAGCACTTCTCTATTTTTACTTCTTTTTGGTGCTTTTATTTTTTTGATGCCTTTAAAATTTGCATGGTGATTATGAAGGAACAAGATATCTTGGCTTGCCTGAATTCTCCATTTTCAATTGTTTTTAGTGCTTTTTTATTTTGGTCAACTTTTAGTGCTTTTTTGTTTCTCCTCTCTATACTTAGTTGAATTTGCAAAATTTTGGCTAAGTAGAGATGTAGCCAATTTTGGCCTACAGGTATCAAAGCTACTATGAGTATTTTCTACCAAAGCTATCATCTTCATAGGTTGATCAACTTTATTTAGCTACATTAAAAATTTAATTTTATCCAGTTTAATAAAATTGATTGAGTATGTCCACTTTAAAGGTAATGTGACTCAAATTCTATAGTAAGGTTATACTGGGTAGAAAGGCTAGAGTCTTTCCATGGTTGAAGAAAAATCAATAAAGACTAAGATTCAACTACATAGTCTTTCCATGTTTGAAGAATAATTAGTGAAGACCAAGAGTCCCAGGGTTATGCATGGTGGCTATTTATTGCTAAATTGGCTAAAATCAGGATTTTTGAATTTTGGAATTGGCTAATATTTGGGACCCTTGACCAAAGTCCATTAGCCAAAATTTTTTGGTGCAATTTTTTTTTGGGTCGATTTGTCCCAATTTTATAATAATTTGACCATTTTAAGTTTACATTTCCAACATTACCCCTAATAATAGTGAACCTTCTACAATCGTTTGAATACTATTCGCCTGGATTTCAAAACTAATTGGCCAAATTTTTATAAATACATTTTGGGGCTGACCCCTTATGCATAACCCTAACCAAGACTCATCTAGAGCCTTTTTACAATTATAACTAGTGAATACTAGGACTCACATATATTGGAAGGTGTATCAAATTTAAGATAGTTGATCATTTAGGGTCATAGCCAACCCTTGACATTGATTTCAAAGATTAAATAATTAAAGAGAATTCAAGCCATCTTAACAGTGAGTAGGTCTCAGGGACACTCAAAGTCACCTAGATATAATAGTAACTTCTCTAGAAAGGAGGAGAATATTACTAAGTTCTTTAGAGTTGTAGCAAAAATTAATCTTTAGAAGTGTGAGAAGCTTCCTACAATAGATAGAGAAGAATTTCATCTTCTAAGTGCAAGAGAAAGCAAAAAAGGAGAAGGATATATTAGGAAATATATATCAATATTAAAGTAATATTTTATCAAGGAGTGTATTAATTAGTGGTGCAAGATATTGGAGATTCATGTCATAGAGAAATTGACCTTGATATTGAAGATTTAGGTTTTAGAAACCTTGAGAAAAAAAAGTTTCAGGTATTGAAGAAAGACCTTGAAAAAATAAAGTTTCAAGTCTTGAAGATAGAACTTGACATAGATTAAAGAATTCAGGTCTTGAAGATGGACCTTGGCATAAGCAATAGAAGGATTCAAGTCTTGAGGATAGACCCTGACATAATAAAAAAATCAGCAAGTTTCAGGTCATTCAAACCTTGATATTGGTAGCAAGAAGATAAAGATAAAAGAGCAACTTCAATATTATAGAGAATATAAGGCTCAATATTCAAAAGAAATACTAGAAGATGAAATTTAAGGTTCATTATTAGAACTTAGAAATGCATGGTAGAGGCTCGAGGTTAGATATGTGAAGGCAAAACAGATAAAAGGTTAAGCCACAAAGAAGAGACATTGAATACAAAATGCCATTCAAAGTTGCAAGGATGAAGTTAACATATGCTTGATGGAGTCAATTGTTAATGTATTCACCTGCTGTATTTCATAAGAGTAATGTATAATTCTTGTCTAGTTAAATGGTTGCAAGCCATGTGGAAGTTAATTTCTTACAAGCCATTGGAAAATGAAATGTTTACAAGCCATTTGTAAGTGTAATATTCAACTTTCACACATGGAATTGCAATGCTTAGAAGTGAATCATATTAGTTGCATTTAGTGCTCAATCCTATTAATAATAGTTCACATGAACCTTCCCTGGTACAAAACTCAAAGAAAAGGTCTATCAACATGAGGGACATCAGAGCAATGAAGTTGAGAGTAGCAAAGTTGTCAGAGTGCAAGAGAAGGTTAGAGTTTTATAAAGCATTTTTAATTTTTGAAAAATATAAAGTTTTATTAAGGTTAAAATATTTTATTAAGGAGTGATAAGTATTAATAGGTTTATTATCGAAAAATAAGATTTTTTTTTGGAGTGATAAGTAAGTTGCTTAAGTTGTTAGTTGGAGTGATAAGTAGGAATAACAAAAGTTTTAATTATTTTTTAAATTTTTATAAAATGTTTGAAGTGTGAAATCAAGCTAATTAAATTTAGGAGAGATAAGTAGAATAAAGTTTGGAGTGATAAGTTTTGATTGGTAGAGTAAAGTTTTTGAAAATTATTTTATGATTGAAGTTTGTTTTATATTAAAGTAGGAGTAATAATTTTTTGAATTGGTTTATGTTTTTGAAGAAAAAATTCAAAATTAAAGTTTTTTTAAATATATTTGGTTTTCTATTTTTTAAAATATTTGAAAATAAAAAAAAATAAATATTTTGCAAAATTAGTTATTTGGGAGACAAAAGGGTTTCAACATCAAAACTTAGGAAAACATAAATTTGCATTTTTATTTACTTTCTAGAACTAGGGAGACATAAGGATTACTACTCCATATGATTTTTAATTTAGAAATTTTGGAAATTTTTTATTTTTCTTAACCTAGGAGATATACGGTTGCCTACATAAAATGAAATATATTCTTAATATTGTTTGCATATCATGGAAGAAATTATTAAAAATGCATTCAGTGAGGATAATGAAAAATGATGTATGCACTTAAGTTTTATTCTCAAAATTTGATAGATAACTTTGATGAAAAGAAACAAATGACTAATCATTTAAAGGATAAATTATCTTTATTTCTCAAGGATGCTAAAGAATAAAAATTTACAACCCTTTAAGTTATCTACATGAAATGTCTTTCAAGACATGGTGGAATTCACAAAACACCATTATATTTTCTTCATAAGAGTGCTTAATAATGTATTTATCATTAATTAGCTTTGAGGTTTTCCAAGGGAAGAAATAAGCTAAGAGGAATGGAACATATAATTTAAATGAAGCATATTTTAGTTTCAACGAGGAATAATTGAAATCAAAGTTATACTATTGTGATGATTTACTAACTCAATGCTTAAAGGTATATCACAAATGAAGATTCAAAAAAAGAAAATAATAAATAAGAAGAGAAGAAATCAAATCATGTAGACTAATAGGATATCTAAATTCAAAGACAAAGAGGAATCTTACAAAGCAACTTTAGATATTTATCTAAAGAGGTAGATTGAATATCAAGATGAAGACCATGATTGAAGACTAAAGTCTTCAATAACCAAATAATGTAATACAAGGGGGTTTTGGAGTATATTACATTATTTGGTACATGCTAATGTAACCCCATGGTACCTTCATGGTACATATGTAAATATTATATTAGGTTCATGTCTTAGTTTAGAGTGTGAGTATTATTTCCCCTTTCTATGTAATTGTGTATGTGCAAGAAATACACAAGTGTCATGTGAGTGTGTGTGCAAATGTAAGTTGAGTATATGTGCACAAGTGTCTTGTATGTAAGAGATCAAATATGTAATGTAAATATGTGCACAAGTGTCTTAGGTTAGAGTGTACAAAGTGAAGTTCAAGAGTCATTCTACTATGGCTATATAGTACTCCATAAAAAAGGATCCAAGTATCCAAGCATCCAAGTATCTAGGCATTAGATTATCAAGATCATATTTGTAAGAGAAAGTGGAATAATAAAGATTGCATATGTTTTGAGCAATTAATATTTTAAATTGTGCTATATGTATGATTCAAGCTATTTACATTCATATTGTTCTTTATTAATGAATGTTATTTGATATATTATAAGCCTTGATTTACATATTAATTTTCTCATATTATTCTACTCACATCATTATCTTGATCTTAATGTATTGTGGCTATATTATATTTGATCCTATGATATTTATCCTCTAAGTTTTGTGTTAGTATTAAGACTTAAAAATCCATCAATTTCTTCATATGAGTACTTCTTCTTTGGATAGATTCTCTGCTTTAGGACAACATTTTTTTTCTCACTATAATAGATACAAACTTCTACGTAAGGATTTTTCTTAGGGTAGTGTTCTCTCTTGAATACCTGACATCCAACATCCTTCTTCCTTTTCACTAAATATCACAACCTCAATTAAGTTTATCTTCAAATTTCTTCCAATTTGTAGATAATTTTTAGGTGTAGTCAACCCATTTTTGTATCAGTGCAGTATCAACCAATATTTTAACTTCTTCAACAATTATTTTTTTATCCAATCTAAAACTTGGGTGACCTCAGCCTTTTTCTTCAAATTTCTTAAATTCAAATGGACAAAGTGTAGCTCTAATACCATTGATGATGATTCATCCATATTAAATCATAGGTCCTTTAATCAAGGATCAAATATTAATCATAAAATATTGCTTATCAACTCAATGTCCACTATTAATGAATATCACATTCATGAAATAACAATAATATATCATAATAATAAATCACTCAAATATTACTCATATCAAGTTTGAGATCCATGAGACCATATTATATTATAGTGAATTACAATGCATGTTTCTTTACCTCCATAATATAACCTTAGAAGGTGACTCTTCAATACTTGACTATTGCTCTCCTCAAACATCTGGTAGATGCATCCTTTCGTATTCCTCATATATGATAACACTCTTATGACTTGAATTTATAGCTTACCATAGATCATGTGACTCTTTACTTGTATATTTGACACCTACACAAATTACTATTGACTTACTTACCTTACACATTGCACACTTTGTTAATGACACTTGGACTCTTCTCACATATTGGCACATACTTTAGGGGAAATTTAAATCACACTCCCTAATTTAATAAATCATTACCTAATCTAGTGACTAAAAATATATAAATGTACCATGAGGGTACTTTATAATTACTAAATAATTTAATATCTCCAATAGCTTTAACCTAGGAAAAAGATATCAAAGGATAAGAATTACCTTTCACGTCTCAAAGGCAAAAGAGATATCCTAGTTATAATGAAAGACTTAGCTTCCATCTAACCCAAGATCAATTTCCCATTTTTATAATATGAGAGGAAATAAATGATAACATGGTTGATATGGTGGTCTTGGCCAATGTGGTAGCCAACAAGGTAGTATTGTGTGCCATGTAAAACATTTTTTTCTATATATATGTAATACCCTCCTTGGAAGGACCATTTTAAAATGATAATGTGTGTGTAATTTATCATTTCAATGCCTAGCAAATTTTACATTATGGATATGCAAAAAAATGAATATAACAATGATTATGTTGTATGGACATAGTAATGTTTTTTAACATGGATTTTATAGGATAACTATTCTTATAGGTGAGAGACAAGATCATCTACCAATAACGGACCCATATCGATGGATATTAGTAAAGTAGAGATTTTACTAACACCTAGGTGGGCAATACCAAGCTAATGATTTAAAATCAGTTTTGGTGCATGCAATTGATTTAATAAATTTTAGGGATTATTGTTATCATTCCATGCATGCTTTAATTTTGATTAAAAGGACTAACATCTTGGTTTGTTATGCTTCGTTATGAGGAATATGAATATTCTTGTATCAAATTAATTAATTAGGAAATTAATTAATTGAAGGAATTTTGTATCCTATTTTATTGAATTACATTTTGGTAATATAATATAGGTTGCTTTATTTAAAAGTTATTATTTTTTAAAAAGGGCATAACCTCAAAAAAAAATTATATTATTTTAAAAAAATAAATAAAGGGGTAAATATTTTCCCCATATTGACTTTCCAAAATAAGCATGATTTCAAAACAAAAAAAAATATTGGAGCTTCCAAATTAACGAAGCAACTACACCATGTCAAGTCTGAGGAAGGTGGCAGTATTTAATGAGTACACTCCCCTTTACCAGCTTGGGAAGAGGAGAAGTAGGTGACAAGGACATTCTCGATTCTGAGGTATGGAAAGTGGGGTAGCAAGAAAGAAAATGAGTGGAATATACTAAGAGGAGAAATTTTTTAGGGGAAAAGGAGGATGAAAGGGGGAGCTTGGAGGTGTTGAAGGAGCAGAGACACCTTGGAGAAGATGAGAGTGCACTGGTTTCTAGATTGGTAGAGAAGGAAAGTTTTTATTGTTCACTCATTGGCTTGAGTAACTATTCAGTTATTTTTAACACTCTCCTTGCTTATTTATTTTAATTTTCACATTATTTTGTAAATAATAGATATTTTACTTCTTCTTCATCAAAGGGAAATATGCTTTGATTGAGCGAGAAGTTTTTTTGGTCTAAGTATTTCATATCGACCTACATCCGACTCTTCTTCATTGATGTGAAGGGACCATTCTTATTTTCTTCAAGGAATAGTCTTTAATGTCCTATCACCCTCATTGTTTTTATCCTATAAATATCAACTCCCCATCGATCCCATCCTTTATGTTTACCCTATTCTATACACCAGACTTGTGTTATAGATCCTATTATTTATATTGAACTATATGATGGATTATGTTGTCAATCATATTGAACTGTATAATGGATAATGTTGTTAGTTGTATTAAACTATATGATAGATAATTTTTATTATCATGGACAATGAAACCATTTTGAAAAGTATGATAGACATGGTCTATTGTCATGGCAATTAAGGAAGGTTTATTGTTTAACATTGTCTTGAAATTCATGATGGATGTTGTTTATTATCATGGATAATTAAGGGAGGTTTGAATAATATTATAGATATTGTGTATTGCCCTAGACTAATTGAGCTATAAAATGTTATGATTAATATTTTCCTTGTGTTAAAGTAACTAAAATGGAAATTGAGTTAGATAATATAATAAGGACATTATATTTTATATTGGGGTAAATTGTGATGGGAATGTACAAAGGCTATTACATTTTTTATTGAGGTAAGTTATGACTGAAAAGTATTACGTTTATGGTATGCTCAAAGCTATTTTTAAAAGTATCATGGTTTATTTGAGTGATGATATGAATTGTAATAAGGGTAATATGATGTCCTTTGGGGAATATTCTAGGTGGAATGTTTAAGGGGTTCTAGATTCTATATCACAGCAAAACAAAGGTTGGAATGACATATATTTCTTACCTTATTTTATGTGTAAATGTACTAATGGTATTCCTTGGGGAGGATTATGGTGTCCCTTCTAATAGTATTGTTATGTGCTATGATAGTAAATGGATACTATATATTTTATAAGAAGTTATTCTTTGAAGTTTTTATTTTCAAGGAAGAAAACAACATGAAGGATGAATGTGGAATTCATTCGAGGGAATTATGGGGTTTCCTCACCAAAATTTGTAATATGAATTAAAGGATCAATTCATGTTTTAGTGCCATAAGAAATATGGGATTCTTATGTTAGGATGAAAGGAATTATGGGGTTCCTTTGATTAATTGTATTGGAGATAAATTATTTTATGAAATAATAAAAAGGATGTTTCAAGGCTGGGTTTTTCTCGTAAGGGTTTCCCAGGATATATGAGGTGTTATGTGATTATGTGGTGTATATTTATCCTTTTATTTTGCTTTTATTGAAGTATATATTGAAATATTCTTGCTCTTTATTTGAAAGGGAATTTCATTATAATTTCATAGATTATGCATAAGTTATTTGGCAAGAATTTTATGGAGTAATAGTACTGCTCATAAAAATTATGAATGATGTATTAAATGAAAGGAACAGATCACTAGTTGTGAGAAATATATAGTATATGCATTTTATGTTTTTGAATAACCCTTACATGATGAATCTTAGTAATGTAAAGGATGACACCTAATAATTTATGCACATGGATTAGGAGCATAGAGTGAGACTCAAAGAGAAAGTAATCAAAGGTTAGCCATAGGGATGGGACCCTTTGGAAAGAAACCCTCAAAGACCTTATTCCAATTACTTCTACTAAGATCTAAACCTAGGTAGGTGTACAAAGACAACAACTAGGCTTAAGAACTATGATTTGTGCATCACCAAGAAAATGATGGAAAGGTTAGCTCATCATGGAGATGAGATGGATAGCCTAAACCTAATGTGCTTAGTTCACTTACATAGAAAAAATTATGTATGGTGTATATATGGGCACACCTTTTTGATAAACTAAAAAGGATAAGCTATCTCATCATGGGAATGAGATAGATAGTTTATTTTGCATTACACTTAGAACACTTACATAGATAGATGTATGTAATGTGTAGGAATGGGTGTACCCTTTTGATAAACCCAAAGGGTATGTTGGATCATCATGGAGATGAGACAAAGAACTTATCTAGGGGACACTAATTCATTATAAAAATTTATAGAAAAGGTTCATGGAAGGTAGGGATAAGTAAATCCCTATCTAGAGTATATAAAAAAAATTACTCACGAGTGGGATGAAATTTTAGGTTGTTACATTTGGTATCAGAGCTCATGGTCGTAGGACTATAAGCTTCCTTAAATAAGATCAAGGTATATTTAGACTAGGTGATGAAGATTTTCTAGAGGGAGAAAACCTTTAATGATATTTACACCTTATATAGAGTAAGGGTAACTGTGGGTATCCAACCCTATAGTTAGTCATATGAATGACATATTTAGCTAGTAGTTAGTGGTACAATTCAAGGAAAAAATTATGACCTAACTTAAAACTTCCACTATTTTGTGTGATCAAGATAATGGCACTAAGAATGAGAAGAGGGGGGTCTATCCAACCTAATAGGCAAACCCAATAAAATAATTTTGAGGCTAGGGCCTGAGATGAAGGTTCAAATAATTCTAGTAGAGAGGTGGAGAACCTCAGTATGAAAATTACTCTGATTCAAGAATATATGAAACAATAGAAATAACTATTGAAGGCTATAGTGAACTAGCATAGGTTAGGAATTTAGAGGTTATGCATGTAAATGATCCTGCTATGGGGGTATGAGAGGCTAGAGCTCTGTTGGAGGTAGAACTGGCTAAAGACTTGAAGAATGTATGCTCCTCCAAGTTTAATAAAAAATAAGGAGGTGATGTGATTGAGGCCTAGCTAAGGTAATTGGAAACTTAATTAACTATAAATAACTACTCCACTAAAACCTAAACATCATGGGCCACTTTGCACTTATAGGGGGTTGGACAAGATTGGTGGGAACCTTTTCAGTAAGAATGAGGGATTGAGGCAATTGACTTGAGGTGGGAAGATTTTTTTTTAGCCTTCAAGGAAAGGTTACTTATATAAAATTTCTATACCAAGAAGTTTGAGGAATTCACCAAACATTAGCAAGGAAAAAATGGTTGAGGCTACTATAAAAAAAAAATTAAGTTATTAAAGTACGTACTTGCCTATGATGAGAAGATAGAGATCCATAAATTCATCTTAGGAGTAGACCCTAGGATTGGGCATGGATTGAATATGCACGAGCCTAAAATACTACAAAATACATATGATCTAGCAAGGAAAGCATAAGCTCATCTAAAGCCCTATATTGACTATGCAAGCTCATTTGAGCAAGATCAACAAGCACTCAGGAAAAGAAATAGTGCGAGCGACATGAAATGGGAAAGAGAGTAGAAATAAATGAATTGAATCTCCCTAAGGCCCGATAATAGGAATGTTGGGAAGTAAGGGATATTTAAGAAATATTTCTAGAGGAACAACAATGCCAATAACAAAAACAACAGTAATAGTAATAACAAGCCACAACCCCAAAGGCATCCTAACCCAACACTAGTAGAGAGTCTAAAAATAGGGAATGCACCTAGGTCCCAGGGGCATATGTTACGATTGTTGAGGCCCTCATTACTCCAAAATTTGTATGTATAAAGTAGGACCAAGTTCAAAGGGAAAGGAACCCACTCATAAGATTTACGCAATAGGTAGCCAGAACTTGGAAGAGCAAGCCATTCCTTTGCTCCTAAAGGGTAATATTTTTGGTATAGAAGTAAATATTTTGATAGATATTGGAGCTACTGATAGCTTTATTTCATCTATTTTAGTCAAGGATATACCGAAAAGGCAAATATTTTGGAAAGTCGAGTATGGTTATGGATAAACCTACTCCATGGATCAATGTTATCCTAAGACTAAACTTATCCTACCTAGTAGCTTGACCATAGGGTGTCTTTATGTAGTGTCACTACATGATTTTGATGTAATCTTGGGGATGGATTGGCTACAATATCATAAAACCATAATCAATTTCCAATAAATATGGATAGAATAATTAGAAAATAGTAGGAAAATATTGAGAATCAATAGTGAGAAATGGATATTCAACCCCATATTCTTTTTGCAATGTAACTAAATAAGGCCATTAGGAAGGGAGGAATGTTTTATGTTGTAAATCTCAATGAAACTAAAAAGTAAAAGAAGAAAGAAGTATTTGGAAAACACCCAATGTTGCAAGAATGTAGGGTTGTGTTTCCTTAGGACTTATCGAGACTTCCTCCTAAGCGTGAATTTGATTTCACTATTGAGCTAAAACCTAGAATGAATCTTATTCATATAAATCCTTATAGGATGAATCTCGTTGAGATGCAGGAGATGAAGGTGCAGCTATAAGGGTTTTTGTAAAAGGGATTGATCAAGCCTAGTGTGTCACCATGGACTGTACCTATGTTGATTGTTAAGCAGAAGGATGGTTCTTTGTGATTATGCATAGATTATAGAATGTTAATAAAGCAACCATAAAAAATAGATATCCCTTTCCCAGTATTGAAGATCTATTTTACCAACTAAAGGATGTGTATCGCTCCAAATTTTTTACGTCCTTACCTTCAGGCTAAAGGATCCATGCCCAAAAGGAGGATGGGAAAAGGATGGGATGGTACCTCAGACTGAGAGGCCCTTTGAAGGTCCCGCCTCTCGGGGAAGGGGTATTAAGGTGATTTTTTGACGGATGGTGGGGTTCACCAGGAAACGTTTAGTGGCAGTTTCCACGCCTAGGTTGGAATTGAGTTTAATGTGTTCAATTTTAGCTTTAAACATCCAAGTCCTAGGTTTGGCCAAATGAATCTAAGCTAAGCTATATGAAATGCTGATTATATGAATACAGAAAATAGATTTGAACAAAAAATAGAGAGAATAAGCTAAATTAAAGAGCCATACCTGGTCCGGATTTCTGATGGAGATTTTGATTTTTGAAGCAGTCCAGATCGTCTGGAATTTGACAGGATCATCTCTAATCTGACAGGATCATTTGAGATCTGACGAATTCGTCAGACGAATTCGTCGGAGACCTGCAATTGTAGAAATGGATACCAAGAACAAAAACTACAATTGCAAAAGCAAAGGAAAATGATAGAAATGAAAGTATGAATGCTAGAATGACAACTTTAGATAACAAATTAAGTAAAATGCATGGTTTTAATGACTAACATTGACTTTATTATGCATCTAGGCTACATGAGGTGAACTCCAAGATGCAAAGCAGTAATAAGATTAACTAATGCAAAGCAAAACAACAAAAAAAAAGTAAAGAAATGCAAACTTTGGGCATTGATTGCCCCCAATGTTGACTGCAATCGAAATCATCTTGGATTGGTATGAAATCATCTCGAATTGGACAGGATCATCTGCGATGATCTGGGCTTTTCTCTGGCTGAAGAATAACAAATTTCTTGCAAGAAAATTCAACAAAAGGACAAAGGCGAACAATAATCTAGGATATCGTGAAGCATGTAAAACTTAAAGTACAAAAAAATTCAGCCAAGGGAATGTCAAGGGGAGGGACTAAGATTAAATAGGCATAGGAAAGAGGTTGGGAGGTTGGAGATCATCCCATTTTGGGATATATCCAATGGTGGGAGACTCTAACGGTGTAGACGCATCTCTGCTCGAGTTAGAGAAGCTGTTGAAACAGAAGCTAATTTTGAAAAATTAGTTTTGGGACGAAATCGTCTGGACGTTCTGCTCCAGACGAAATCGTCTGATCTGAGGCGATATCATCTGATCAGAGACGATATTGTCCAATGGATGAAACAAACTCTAAAAATGGCACAGAAAACAAGGAAATGGGTAGCAGGCAGTTTGGGAGCGGTTTTGGGGTTGAAATTTGAATTTGAATTATTATTAAGGTAATTTTAATTATTTACTAAGTTTTACTGTGCCAATTTTAGGGTGCTACATTTTGCCCCCTCTTTAGTGAATTTTCTGAAGAAAATGCGTTAAATATGAGTTCTTCTCGATTTACGAGAAAGCAAAAATTATTCCCATCTTTAGGTGACGATTCTTGGTCGAATCGTACGATAGCTTACTATGATGCCCCCTTCGTGTTTTTACCCAAATCGAACGTTTGAGGTAAAAACGTGGAAAAGCAAAAAATTAAAATGTTTTTAATTATTTTTGAATAAAATAAAATAAAAAAATAGGGAAAAACCCTAATTCATTTTTACTGTTCATTTTCATTGTTTTCTAGAGCTCTACAGACAAGATGGTCGAAACAGCGCACAGATCGATAGAGGTTCGACGCGGGCTACGAGTAAGGGTCTAAAATTAGTTTAGAATGCTTGAATTTTGATTTTCTATGCTTTGTAGATTAAATTTTGATGATTTTTGAGCATCGTGGCCGTTTTTGGGCCATCGATGTCGTCGGGACGAAATCGTCTCAATTTCGTCAAAATCATCTCGATATCACCGATTTCGTCTAAGAGTGAAATCGGCAAAATGGGGATGAGTTCGTCAAAAAAGGGTCGATTTCGGCTTGCTAAATCAGAGAGGAATTTGCTCAAATTGGGGACGATATCATCCAATAGTGGACGATATCATCATTGATGAAATTGAACTTGCTTTACTTGCATTTTTAATCACTGTTTGATTAATGATTTTTATTGTTTTGTTGTTTATGTTGTAGAGAGGATTACTAAAGAGTAGAGAATGGAAATACGACGGGTTGAGGGATGACTTGGCCACTCTATCTCAGGTAGAGCGAGATCAGTTGGCACAAGTCGGCTTGCAGCATGTGGTAGAGATGCCACAGGTTTCTATAGATATGGGGCTATTGACAGCCCTAGCAGAGAGGTGGTATCCGGGTTCTTCCTATTTTTGGTTACCGATAGGGGAGATGACTCCCACACTAGAGGATGTATGGAGGATTTTGAGGATCCCCATACAAGGACGGTTAATAACTCCTACGTCCAATCAGGGCCATGCGATGATGCGACTGTGTGGAGCTCCAAGCTTCACCCTGGAGAAGGGCGGAGTGAACATCGAGTCGCTATGCCAGATGCCTGGGGCATTTAGACTGACACAGGTTTTGGCTAGGGTTGTAGGTGGTCTGCTGCTATGCCATCAGAGTGGATGCAGAGTACCATGGCTATTGATAGATGTGGTCTACGACATGAGAGACCATGGGTACATGTTTTCTTGGGGGAGTTATGTACTATGTTGATTGTATAGGATCCTACATGGGGTCGTATACAAGGGCGGCTGATGTCTGGTTATGACATCACTACTACAGGTTTGGTGCTGGGAGCACATCATGGTGCAGAGGCCGGTAGGGCTCTCACTAATAGGGATTGATGGGGAGAGGCCTCGAGCTTTCTACTAGTGGCTCCGGAGAGGGTCACAGTGGTGGATAGATCTGCCAATGTCCCGGAGACTACTTGACGACCTTGTCTCCGACCAGATAACCTGGAGGCCTTGGAGAGATCATCCAGGGTGGGCCAAGGATGGATAGGAACTGGCTCATGTTAGGCAAACCTGCTAGCTGAGGATGGAGAGGGGAGAGGTGGAGCTCCACCGCTATGACCAAGTTTTGAGGTAGTTCGGTCTACAGCAGGGGATCCCATCTCTTAGAGACTACGAGTTTTCCCAGACTGCCTGGGATAACACTACAGTTAACATGGCTCTAGATATGCAGCGCTTCTAGAGTCAGGATGCATATGATGCCCCCATTCAGCCAGTGGATAGAGGATGACACAGGGGTTGCCAATGGCTATGATGCCTGGTACACAGGCATCCGCCCTCCTCGGATGACGAGGGTTCAGGGTTTGATTCACGCAGTTGTGCATCGGATGGGGAGGTGGCGCAAGGCAGAAATTGAGGTGGCATAGGGTCACAGAGGGAGAGAGCAGAGGAGACCACAGGCTCAACAGAGGCCACAACAGCGAGAGAGGAGGGAGGAGAGACCCCCTTCTCCATGGAGAGAGAGACCACCATCGCCCAATAATGGCAAGGGTGTGGACATAGGAGAGAGTAGTGAGATGGCTACTCTCTGAGAGGAGACTATTCGTCTCCAGGCACAGGTGCAGACTCTACAGGATGAGGTTGCATGCCATCGAGTGGAGGCTACACAGCTCAGAGATGAGGTTGCATGCCTCAGAGCACGGAGCGGAGGAGCGAACGCTCAGGAGCTGGCATGGTCGATTGCTTAGACCGCATTCTATCAGGGTATCTACTTCCAGATGGTGCCAGAGGGCTAGAGGGTACAACTACCAGCTGAAATTGCAGATTCGATCAGGGTTGGGTCATCGAGGACTTCATCCCGATCGACGACTAGGACTCGTAGTACCACACATACTGCGATGGGGCCACCTTGTCCACCTCAGGGCTGGGGAGGAGATGAGGCTGAGAGCTCGAGGGGTTCTTGAGGCTAGGCTACTGCAATGTATAGATTGATTAGATGATTTGAGAGGATTGAGTATGCCAAGATGTAGATTGTGGCATACCAATCCAGTTTGATATGATGTACATATATTGTTGAGATATATATATGATATTTTTGATCATATGACTTGTCTTATGTGTGTGTATGATGCTTCATGGTTGTGGTGTGATTGATTTGATGATTCATGTAATTATGTCGGTTGGAAATATTATGGTTTGAATGTCATGTTTTTTTTTAAATTTAAATGAAATAATCTGATGTAAAAAAATTGGTTGTTTGTGATGTGATTTGATAAAAAAGAAAAGGGACTTCTAACAATAATTTCAAAGGACATTGTCGCTATTATAGACCATTTCATGGAGTCGCTGCTCACTCGGTCGTCAAGCTAATCCCAGTATATAAATATTGTTAAAAGTAAAAGAGTGCTTAAGAGACTGTCTTAAGACTTTGTTGTGATGATGCAAATGATGATGATGATGATTTGTTTTCAGATTTTCATGAAAAAAATTATGCATGAAATATTTTAAAATGACTTTTGCTAGGCATAAATTCCTAAGTGTGATAAAATTTTTGGATAATTCCCTAGGAATTATACCATCATTGCAAAATTGAAGTTTGACATAATGACATGAACATAGAGTGAGTGTTTGTTTTTGTTTTAAAGCATAATTGTGTAACATAATGATTTAAGTCATATGTTTTTATGATTTTGAATAAATGGAAAATAAAATTGGTACAATGGTTTGCGCTAGGCATAGAATATTTAGGTATAGACTTATACCATCATCACGAAATCCAAAGAAGAAAATAATATAATAGTTTTATTGCATGGTTGATTTTTAATTTTTGAAAATAAACAGAAAATATGAAGATGAGGACTTGCGCTAGGCATTAAATTCCAATTTTGGTTTTGGAACTAGACCATCGTCGCGAAAGTCAAAAGTTATATATAAATGTAACTTTATTGCATGTTTTTGAAAATGATTTTGATGTTGATAATGCATATAGTTGTATTTATACTAAACACCTGTTCTTTAAAGAGGAAAATGAATTTATTCCAAACAATTTGCAGAAATATTTCAAAGTATCTTAAAGACATAAGTTAGATTTATAAGGAATCCCATGTGCGTAGGTGAGTTCATTACCAATCTTGATTTATCATAATGATACACAAAATCTCTCAAAGACAAAATGTGTGTGCAATTGCATTGTTCATTTACTAGGTTTGAGCAAGATACTATGATACAAGTGATTTGAATTAACCAAATAAGTGTTCGTTAACCATGATTTAGATGCATATAACTATACCAGACTACTATGTATGTCGGGTTATCAAGAGCTAGCTAATCCATAAGCAGACATAGGTCTGTACAAAAGGTCGCTAATGTGATAGAAATATCGCCATGCTAGGAGTTACCCAAGGCCAAGCGGGTTGGGCACAAACCACCTGTTATGGGGCTTACCTCACAGTTTTCGAATAATTGAGAATTCCAGGGATTCAAGCTCATCAACCCTTATTTTCTTTTCAATGGGTAGGGAAAGGGATTTTATTGCTTTTGCTTTTGTTTGTTTCTTTTTCTTTGCTTTTGCTTTTCTTTTCTTTCTTTTTTTGTATTTTTGTATTTTGGCTTGATATTTGAGATAATGCTGAAATAACTTGTTTCTTTTTATCTTTTTCTTGAACTTTTATTTTCTTCCTATACTAGGGATACTTGCTCGGATTAGCTGTAGAGCAAGGGATTTTTATTCCGGGTAGGGGTGAGCTTGTCCTTTTGTCAATTCTCAAAGATTCTAGACCATGTGCATGATAGGATAGCAGGGGAAAATTTTCGCTCAAGAAACCACTTCTACTATGTAGCATAGCATGGAAATTACAAATATAATCATTTTATTGTGAAAGGATATGCTTGGTTTAAGTAAATAACAAGATCAATTCTCTGTGCTCAAACTTTATTTAATTGAATTTTGTGGACTTTGATATAAGAGAGATTAGTAATCATGCCAGATAAAATCAAGATATTTATTTTTGTGTTTGTGATAGTGAGGGATTCCAAATAAATGCTAATTTATCCAAAATAACTTGAAAATATAATTGCAATACTTGAAGAAGAAATATATATAACAAATATTTTTGAGGAGTTTGATGATTTTGACTCTCTCTTTCTTCTTTATTTTTTTGGTTTTTAAAAGAGTCAATAATATTGCTGTTTTGACTTTTATTTTTTATTTTTTTTATTATATATTTTTTTTATTTTTTGTTTGTTTTTGTTTAAAGAGTTATATATATATATTTAAAATGAGACAACATGCAAAATATGTACAAATTATGAAATGACCAAATTTTATGCGTAATATCGCTTAAGATGCATAATATTCATAGGTTCTTTTAAATCTTTACCATCTAAGGTAGCTAATTTGTATGCTCTTGATTCAAATTTAGCAGTGATAATATATGGTCCAAGCCAGTTAGGCTCAAATTTACCTTTAAGGTCTTTAGTTGCATTAGTATTTTTTTGATTTTCTTTTAAAACAAGGTCACCAACCTCAAAGGATCGATGACAAACTTTCTTGGCATATGATCTTTTAAGCTTGTTTTGGTAAGCACGAAGATGCTCCAAAGCATGGATGCGCTTTTCATCTAGAATTTCCAGCTGACTGAGTCTTCCAGCTCGATATTCATCTCCTACTTCGGTATCTTGAAGTAGTAGAGCCAAATAAGGAACTTCTAATTCAAAAGGAAAAACGGCTTCAGCGCCATAAACCAAGACAAAAGGTGAAGTTCCAGTGGGAGTTCGAACACTAGTTCGATAGGCCCACAAAGCTAGATATAATTGAATGTGCCAGTCGTGGCCAGATTTATTGACCAATATTTTAAGAATTTTTATTAAGGTTTTGTTAGATGCTTCTGCTTGGCAATTACCCTGAGGATAATAGGGAGTGGACCATCGATGTTGAATTTTATATTTTTGACATAGTTTCTTGACATCTTTATTTTTGAAACAAGTTCCATTGTCTAAGATGAGATTTGTAGGAATTTCAAACCTACAAATGATTTGATTAAAAATAAATTTAGAGACTTGTGTTCCAGTGCAAGAAGCTAAAGGCATAGCTTCAACCCACTTCGTGAAATACTCAGTGGTGGTTATGATGAATTTGTGTCCATAAGATGACACGGGATTAATTTTGCCAATAATGTCTAAGCCCCATTTTGAAAAGGGCCAAGGAGATGAAATAGCCTGCAGCTTTTGTGCAGGCGCATGGACAAGGTCAGCATATTTCTGGCACTTGTCGCAATAGTGCACATACTCATGTGCATCATTTTCCATGGTAGGCCAAAAGTAGCCTATCCTAAGGAGCTTTTTAGCAATGACACTACCACTGAAGTGTCCTCCACAAGATCCATAATGGACTTCACTTAAAGCTGATTTGGATTCTTCTAGATTCAAACATCTCAATAGGATACCTTCAAAATATCTCCTATATAAAGTATTGCCAATTATTACAAATCGACTTGCTCGTCGACGTAATAACCGATGTTGGTTTCTATTAGAATTGGCAGGGAAAGTCCCATTGTGAAGAAAATCAAATATATCTGTATACAAAGGGTCAGGAGTAGTTTCATTGATTAGAAACACATCCAAAGGTTCTAAAAATGGCTTATTTGAAGCAGGTTCCTGGAGTCAACGAATAATTATGGTGGCATATTCGTCATCTAACTCCAAGGGCATAAGAGATGCAGCTGCGACCATAGCGTCAGCCGCACGGTTGCTAGTTCGTGGAATAGCTTCCAAAGTAACTTTATCAAACAAGGATAACAATTGCAAAAAATATGCTTTATATGGGTGCAATTTATCATCTTTGGTCTGATAAACTTCATTAATTTGATTTATGACAAGTTGAGAATCACCAAAAACTAGTAGATGTTTGATTTTTAATGCCAAGGCAGCTCGTAATCCAAGGATTAGAGCCTCATATTTGGTAGTATTATTGGTGCAAGAAAATGTTAATTTAAAATACAAAGGTATAATGTGTTTTTGTGGAGATATTAAAATAATACCCGCACCAGCCCCACTCATGCATCGGGCTCCATCAAAGTATAAGGACCATTGTTCAACATGGTCTGCCTCTAATTGAAGGCATTCATCAAGAAACTCAATGATGAGGGGATGGGTAGACTCTAAGGGTGTAGCAGCTAACTAATTTGCTATGATTTGACCCTTAATAGAATTTTCTCCTATGAACGTGAGTTCAAACTCGCTTAGAGCAAGAACCCACTTGGCTGTACGACCCGATAAATAAGGTCGACTCATAAGATACCGCAAGGGATCATATTTAGCAATGACATAAGTTTTTTGACTAAGCATATAATGGCATAATTTTTGCATAGAAAATACGACTGCTAGACATAGTTTTTCTAATGAGGTATAACGAGTTTCATAACTGATTAAAGTTTGGCTAATGTAATAATTAGCACGTTCTTTCTTCTCATCATCAATCCGAGCTAACATAGCTCCTAAAGCAAAATCTGAAGCTAAAATATACAGGAGAAACGGGCGATCAGGTCTAGGCGGTGAAAGCACAGGTGGGTTAAGGAGGTATTGTTTGAGAAGTTCAAAAGCTTCTATACATTCATCATCCCAATTAAAAGGGACATCCTTCTTAAGGAGCTTAAGAAAGGGAGTGGTTTTGTTTGCTAGCTTATCGATGAAGTGACGGATGGCTTGAAGCTTACCTTGTAAACTTTGTAACTCAGATATATTGGTAGGTGCGGGCATATCAGTGATAGCTGCAATCTTGAGAGGGTTGATTTTGATACCACGTAAAGAAACTAAAACCCCTAATAGTTTATCGGACTTAACTTCAAATATGCATTTGGCTAGATTTAATCAAATAAGGTATTCTCTTAACCGATTAAATACTTTTCTCAAATCATCTAAATGATCATCTTCTTTAATAGAGCGAGCTATAATATCATCTACGTAATCATGTAGGATATCATGCATCATATCATGAAAGATATAAGTCATAGCTCGTTAATATGTTGCGCCTGCATTCTTTAAACCAAATGGCATCACTTTCCAACAAAAGGTACCCTAAGGGGTAATAAAGGTTGTTTTAGCCTGATCTTCATGAGCTATCCTGATCTGATTATAGCCAAAAAATCCATCCATTAGGGACATCATTCCACTCCCGGTGGTAAATTCAATGATTTGGTCCATGTTTGGAAGAGGAAAATCATCTTTAGGGCATGCAACGTTAATATCTCTAAAGTTCGTGCAAACCCTAACTTTAGTAGCTTCTTTCTTGGTAACTGGAACTACATTCGAGATCCATTTAGCATAATCAATAGCTTGTATGAAAATAATATTTAGGATTTTTTCTAACTCACCTTTGACTAGCAGGGCCACTTTGGGATGCATTTTTCTAAGTTTCTATTTAACAGGTTTAGCATCCGAATGGACTACTAGATGATGCATGACTACAAAAGGGTCCAGACCTGGCATATCTTCATATGTCCAAGCGAAGACATCTTCATATTCTTTAAGGAATACAATGTATTCATCTTGTTTTTCTTGACTTAATGTTGATCCAATATTGATTATGTGAGGATTATCCTTAGTTCCAATGTTAACTTTAATGACGTTTTCTACTTCCATGTGTAGATCTCTTTCAAAATTAGGTGGGGCAGGTGAAATGCCCAATTCTTGTAATTCTTTTAAGGTTAGGTTGGATAATTTGTCTTGATGAGTGGTGGCCTCAAGTTGGGCTATAGTTGGTATAGAACCATCAAAATAAAAACCTTTGTGTAACAACTCTTCAACGAAGATATCATGGAAAATATCTCCTTCCAAATCCTCATTGGATTCAGCAATCAAGTCAGGGTAAGCTATGGATAGCATATTGCAGGTAAAGGGATTATTCTTTGAACACAAAGAATCTTGTTTATCTAGATAATCTTGATAACATATGAGTTGATCATCATCTTCAAAAGGGAAGGGTTGACCCTTACTAGGAAATAGGCCCACACCACATCGGGTGGGCCATGGCTCTACCTCAATAGGTTCTTTCATACCATTTTGGAAAGGTCCCAAGCCTTTCCCTTTATAGCCCATTTTAAGCATTATGGGCTTAGCTTTAATATATTCATTAGCAAAATAACATCGTGCATATCCCTCATGATGAGTTTTGATATTCCTGGGTATTCTTCCCTAATCATATCCTTTATAAATAAAAGCACAACTCTCGATTTAGTAAGTACTTCCCATAGGTTGTGGGAGGCCCAAAGTATGAGGATATGGTGGCAAGTTATTTAAAAGAATTGAATCTTGCATAAAAGCATTTGTTTTTTCTGATATTAAGATTGTGGATAAATTCGGTAAAAGTTCATCAGAAAGAGCATAAGATGTAGAAGGATCATTCCCTATATCTTTAGATGTGGAAGGTATGATAGATGTTGATAATGTGGAGGTGTCAATAAATGGGTCTATAGGTTTTGAAATTACAGGGATAGAACATGAAGGATTGGTTGTGGATTGAAGATCTTTTTGAGGTTTTAGTGTGGTTTGCTCAGAAGATGGTTGAGTTAAATGTATAGGTGTAGTTGATGGAGTAGATGATGTTATGTGTGTGTGTTTCACACGTTTAGATGAAAAATAATAATTAGGATGTGTGGATGACAGAGCAGGGCAAAATTGCACTCCAACAGGTTCTGCCAAAGCACACATATCAAAGGGTCTAGGGTCACCATGGATAGTGACCAACTGATTTTTAAATTCAAATTTAACACACTGATGTAAAGTGGAAGGAACCGCTCGCATTGCATTGATCCAAGGGTGACCCAAAAGTATATTGTATGATGTTGGGCAATGTACAATAAACACGGTTGTACCTAGGGTTCTAGGACCAACTTGCAAGGGTAAGGTAATGACTCCACATGTTTCTTGTGTCTCGTCATTGAAAGCTTTGATAATCATGTCAGTTTTATTCATTTCATCACTTCTAAACCCAAATCGTTGGTAGAAGTCAAAAGTGCAAATGTTTAGAGATGAACCATTATCAATCAAGACTCTTTTAACAGATACATCTCCAATTAGAGCAATAATATATAAGGGGTTATCCTTATGTAAACTATGTTGTGGGATATCTTTATCCCGAAAGTCAATACAATCAACTTCTCGAGTGATGATAGTATTGGACATGGCTTCGGGTTGTATATTTTGAGGTACCATCATTTGGCTTAATGTAAGCATTAACTTATCCCTATGGGTAGGAGAAGATCTTAACAAGTCCAAAAGGGAAATTTTGGCTGTAGTATTGGATAATTGTTCATTAATATTGTAAGGAGGTTTTGGTTGAACATTAGACATATGATTCCCTTTATTGGGATTTTTCAAAATAAATGGAACTGATCCATCATTCTGAGTTTGATCTTGTTGAAAGTTTTGAGCCTGTTCTCTGGTAACAACTCCGATGGTACCCACAATGTTATATTGAAGACACTGAACTAGTCTTGGTTGAGCGTTTATGGCTTGTTCATTAGGAAGGAACTGATTAGAAGAGGGTCGAGTAGTAACTCTTCTAGGAAATGGTTCTTCTAGAACCATAGCATCTGTGATGGGTTGAATAGGATCTGATTCATTTTCAGAACTATTCGATTGGTTTGAGGTGATGTCTACTTCACTTTCAGTATCTGATTCTACATCACTAGGATCGGGAGTTTGAATATTATGTAGGGGTCTGGTCGTGACCATGGATAAGGTTGTGTCAAATATTTGAGGATCCTGAATAGATAATTATCCGCTAATAGTCCCTACATATCGGGTAGGAGGGGGAACATTATGATGTTCAATTTGATTGGCCACTTCTTTACCATGGTTTGGTAAAGGATGTTGAAATATATCTAATGATTGATTAGCATTTTGATTCTGATTTTGGGGAATGGTCTTTTGAGCATTATTAAAAGCATTTTGTTTAGGTTGGAAGGCTTGTACCTCCATTTCATTATTATCAATCAAATCTTGTATTTTATGTTTCAATATTTTGCAATAATTTGTAGCATGTCCAGGTCCTCTATGAAAATCACAATGTAAATCAGCTCTGTATCCGGGTATAGTTGGATCAGGTTCCCGGATAGCTGGTAATTGAATCAAGCCTCATGCTAATAATTGAGGAAGAATGGTTGATAAAGGTTGATTCAATCTAGTAAATTCTCGAGGAGGTTTATCAGGAGGTTTTAATATAATTTTTTTTTTCGTTGTATTGATATTAGCAACGTTTCTACTATCAGTGACTCCGTCACCTACAACTTGTTTGTTTTTATACTGATTTCTAGATGTTTTCTCATCATCTTTATTTTTGAGCTGACCTCTTCTAATGAGAGCATCTTCTACCCTTCGAGCTAAGTCTATAGATTTATCGAAGGTAGTTAAGGTGGTAGTTGATAACTCATAAGATATTTGTTCTTGTAAATTATTAATAAAAATGTCCAACATTTCCCTATAAGGTAGCACAAAGTGCAGTTTTCCTGTCAACTGCCTCCATCCAGCTAAGAAATCAGCAAAACATTCATCTTTGTCTTGTTTTAAGTTGTACAAATCTTTAATGGTGACATGCCTCTCGATGTAGGCACTAAATTGATGGACAAAAGATTCAGCTATTTCTTCAAAATTTCTCAAAGAATGAGTGGGCAATTGATAGTACCACTCTAATGCCATTCCTCCTAAACTTTTCGGGAACATTTTTAGTAATAGCAAGTCATCATATGATATATCATGACATGTTATCCTAAACATGCGAATATGCTCTATGGGATCTTCAGTTCATTTATATATAGGCAGGACGGGCATGGGAAAGTGTTTAGGGTATTCTTGTGCTACAACTATGGGATCCAAAGGTTGACTACATATCTCTCAATAATTGTACGAGGGACGGTAGGGATCTATCTGGTCCATGCGCGAAGCTAACTATTTCACCATGGCTTCCATATTACTGGTTTGCCCACCATATTGGTTCGGTATGGCATTAATATGGGATTTGTGAGCATATGATGGAGGGACATGGATATTAGATGCTATATTGCTATTGTGTAAATTGTTGGTAGGAAGGGTGTTATGAAGAAATTTTGAAGTTGTATTATGTTGTATGCCCGATTGTTGAAAATTGGTGTTTGGCTTCATTTTAGGTTTTTTTCTACTTGAAGCATATTGATCAATAGTTTGGCGAAGTAAAGCAGTGAAGGAAGGTTTATTTTGTGTGGGAATGATTTTAGGCTCAATAACATGTTCCTTAGGGGGTTGGGTAACCTATTTTTTTGGCATGTTTTGAATCATAGTGACCATATCTCTATTGGATGGTCCAGCTTTATCACTTTCTTGATCAATGAAAGACAAGGGATTAGTGTGTATGTCAAACATATGTTCCATGGCTGCTTGAGTGTCACTAATTTTCCCTTTATCAATATGAACTGCCATATTAAGAGCACCAATGTTATTATTGAAAAATTTCTAGAAATGATCTAAGTTATCAAAAGCAATAGTTCCATCTGGAGCTATTCTAGGGGATGAGGATCCTTCCTCTTTAATATTTTCTTGTTGCTCATTTTCTTCAGCCAGGTCATCTTCTGGCTGTTCTAGAGTTTTTCCTTCCGAAATTGATTCCTCAGGAAGGACATTTGGGTTTTTTGTTTTGTCTCCTAACCAATCTTCTCCTTCTTCAGTTTGTTTACCATTCCTAAGTCTAGGCATTGTGCTTAAATTTAGATTCCAGCAAATATATATATATATATATATACTTATATATATATATATATATATATATATATATATATATATATATATATATATATATATGTGTGGTGTGCAACAAGCTTAAGAGGTATATATTTTAATTATATACCTACTATAGTATTTGAAATAAAATGTTTTTGGTTTTTGTTATGTTTTGGTTTTTCTTGTTTTTGTAACAATATTATAAATATAACAAACAACACACTAAATGCAAGAAATAATAATAATGAAAGCAATGATCTATTTTTCTATAAAAAATTTATAAATATCATTAATGGGCTCAAGTTCTTCAGGAGTCATGAAGTGTTCTTAAAATTGAAAATTTTCTTTCAAGAATTTGACAAAAAGTGCTATAGTGATATTATCTGTCTCAGATTCTGGTTGGTAGAAATAAATTTCGTGGCAATACTCTCGATATAACACAACCCTAGGAACTCTCCTCCATATTTCCCTATTCGTAATAACGACCTCTTGATCTTCTACACGACCTAGGAATTGGTGTATAATAGCTGCGTTCTCGAGGTATTCCTCGAAGGTGAACAATTTTGAAGACACAAGAGCTCTCCTATAAGCTAACCACCTATGGTAGGCTCTCTGAAGTTCATGATAAAAAATGAGTTGATGAGGATCCAGGATCCTATCTAGGGCAAACCTCTTGATTTGTCTAAGTTTGGTTGATCTAGATGAAATGATACCTAGCCTTCTATTAAGTTCGTCCCACAAAGGCGGGACTCTATATGTTTGAGATGTTCTAAACAAAGAATCAACCTCTATGGCTATTAATTGATTTGCAACATTTATAGTGACTGCTAGTATTTTCTTAGGAGCTACCATCTAGACATGATATGCAACTTAGTAGTTTTCTAATGATTTTAAATGCATCTATGTTTTTGTTTTGTGTTTTTTTTTTTCAAAAGGTTTTAGTTTCACGTCGGGTTCACCAAAATGTATCGCTCCAAATTTTTCACATCCTTACCTTTGGGCTAAAGGATCCGTACCCGAAAGGAGGATGGGAAAAGGATGGGACGGTACCTCGAACTGAGAGGCCCTTTGAAGGTCCCGCCTCTCGAGGGAGGTGTATTAAGGTGATTTTTCGACGGATGGTGGGGTTCACTAGGAAACATTTAGTGGTAGTTTCCATGCCTAGGTTGGGAATGAGTTTAATGTGTTCAATTTTAGCTTTAAACATCCAAGTCCTAGGTTTGGCCAAATGAATCTAAGCTAAGCTATATGAAATGTTGATTATATGAATACAGAAAAAAGATTTGAACAAAAAATAGAGAGAATAAGCTAAATTAAAGAGCCATACCTGATCCGGATGTCTGATGGAGATTCTAATTTTTGAAGCAGTCCAGATCATCTAGAATTTGACAGGATCATCTCTGATCTGACAGGATCATCTGAGATCTGACAAATTCATCAGACGAATTCGTCGGAGACCTACAATTGTAGAAATGGATACCAAGAACAAAAACTACAATTGCAAAAGCAAGGGAAAATGATAGAAATGAAAGTATGAATGCTATAATGACAACTTTAGATAACAAATTAAGTAAAATGCATGGTTTTAATGACTAAAATTGACTTTATTATGCATCTAGGCTACATGAGGTGAACTCCAAGATGCAAAGCAGTAATAAGATTAACTAATGCAAAGCAAAACAACAACAAAAAAAGTAAAGAAACGCAAACTTTGGGCACTGATTGCCCCCAATGTTGACTGCAGTCGAAATCGTCTCGAATTGGTACAAAATCATATTGAATTGGACAGGATCGTCTGCGACAATCTGGGATTTTCTCCAGCTAAAGAATAACAAATTTCTTGCAAGAAAATTCAAAAAAAGGACAAAGATGAACAATAATCTAGGATATCCTGAAGCATGTAAAACTTAAAGTACAAAAAAATTCAGCCAGGGGAATGTCAAGGGGAGGGCCTAAGATTAAATAGGCATAGGAAAGAGGTTGGGATGTTGGAGATCATTCCATTTTGGGAGATCTCCAATGGGGGGAGACTCTAACGGTGCAGACGCGTCTCTGCCCGAGTTAGAGAAGCTGTTGAAACAGAAGCTAATTTTGAAAAATCAGTTTTGGGACGAAATCGTTTGGACGTTCTACTCCAGACGAAATCGTCCAATCTGAGGCGATATCGTCTGATCGGAGACGATATCATCCAATGGACAAAACAAACTCTAAAAATGGCATGAAAAACAAGGAAACGGGTAGCAGGCGGTTTGGGAGCGGTTTTGGGGTTGAAATTTGAATTTGAATTATTACTAAGGTAATTTTAATTATTTACTAAGTTTTACTGCACCAATTTTAGGGTGCTACAAGATGCCACCATTTTCTCTACGATTGATTTGAAATCCATATATCACCAACTAAGAATATGTGAAGAAGATACCCATAAGACAATATTCAAAACCATATATGGGCACTATGAATTAACAATATTACCTTTTGGACTAAAAAACACACTAGAAACATTCATGAAGTTTATGAACATCTAGACCAATTCATCCTTATAGTCTTGGATGATATTTTGATATATTTTTGGAACAGAAAGGAGCATGATAGGCATCTTAGAATCATGCTAGAATTGTTAAGAAAGAATTAAATTTACAGGAATATATGTAAGAGTGACTTATATGTGTCAAAAGTACAATACTTAGGGCACATAATATCTACATAAGGGATCATAGTAGATCCAAATAATATTGAGGCTATCCTGAATTGGCAAATGCCCATAAATATAACTAAAGTGTGGAGCTTCATGGTATTATTGGTTATTATAGGTGCTATATGAAGGATTGTTCCAAGATATCCTATGCAATAACTAACCTTCAAAGAAAGGGGAAATAATTCAAATGGATAGACAAGTTTGAGGATGTTTTTGAGTTGCTTAAGTAGAAACTCACCCTATGCACTTTAAACTGATGTCTTGTCTTCCTATTTTAATGGTAGTAAAAGAGTTTCCAATACCCTAGTAGGAGTGTTATTCTTTTACTACAGTAGTGAGAGATGTTTAGTTACACTCATTTTTTGGTACTAGATGTGCATTTGACCTAGGAGATAGAATAGAATAAAAGGCCCTAGATTTGGTCATTTGAGCTAGCTAGTAGATGGTTTTATTATTTCTTGTTAAGACTTTCCCTTTTGGTGTAGTAAGCCATTAGGATGGTTGAGTTGGGATGGTAGATTTGAGTTGTTGTGTAAACTAACCAACCTGGTACCCTTGCATGCGTTATTTGCTATGTATTTTGGTACGTGGTAAACTAAGAAGATTTAAGACCCCTTTTCTACCCAGCCAAAGGATTAAATACTATGCTTGGACATAGCACCAAACTTGGGTTGATGCTTTTATTGTTGTAGAGATAGAAGTTTCATCTTGATTTACTATTGAGTTCATCATTTTTAGAGGTAATTCCAAGAAGAGGAGCCATCTTGGAACAATGGTTTGCATGTGTATTGTATTATTATTTTATGAAGAGGGAATATATTACCCTATTGAGACTAAACAACTATAGTTATTGTGAGAAATGTTTGCATGTTAGAGCAATTCACTTGAAATCAATATGAAAGTTGAGTTGGTTGTTCTTGTGAGCTCATCTAATACTTTTGGTAGTTTGGAGGTGGAGTCTTTTGCATGTTATGTAAGGTATTTTTGGATTTTTTTAATTTCTTAGTGAGAGTTTCCTCTGTAGCATCGAATGTTTCAATCCAGGATTTGTTAAGAAATAGATAACATTGGTGAATTGATAAATAAATATGTTGTTTCAGATTTTATTATGTAGTAGATTCTTTGGAATAGATATATGGATATGTTATTCCAAACTTTGTTAAGAAATAGATAACATTGGTGAATCGAAAAATGCATGTCATTTCAGATTCCATTATGCAGTAGATAGTGTTGGAATTGAGATATGGATATGTTGTTCCAGACTTTATTAAGTAATAGATAACATTGGTGAATTGATAAATGGATATATTTTTCAGGTTTTATTATACATTAGATAGCATTGGAATTGATAAATGGATATGTAGATCTAATTTTTATTAAGTAATAGATAGTACTAGTGAAATGATAGAATGAATTTGTTGTTTCGGTTCTGCTATGCATTAGATAGCATTGATGAGTTGTTAACATAAAAAATGTTGCTCTAGATTATATTATGCACTAGTTAGCATTGGTGAATAGATAACATGGATATGTGTTCCAATTTTGTTGATGCATTGGATAGCTTTAGTAATTACATGTAGTAGATATGTATGATTCAGATCTATTATATTTAGATGGCATTGATGAGTCAGTGTAATGGGTGCTTCAGTAGGGAAAGTTTTATTGTACTTGTAATACTATAAGGTTTACAATATTGGTAGCACCAGATTTATGCTTATGTGATGGTTAGGTTCCACCCTAGGCATTGCAGTGTTGTACTCTTCAATAGATTTCAAGTTTTGGGTCGAGTGTGGTTTCTTGGACGGATGGATAGAGTTATACTGACCTATCTATGGGACTTTCCAAATGTATTCTATGTAATCCAACCACTGTTACAATAGCAGGTTTAGGGTTTTTGGAAACAGATATTCAAGATATAGTTACAATGAAAATTGTGTGAGGAAGGATCATATCATAGAGGGAAACTAGTTAGACATGATAGGGTTTCCATACCTATGTAAAGACATAGTTTAATGAATGAAATTGATGGAATGATTTTGAGGTTGGGTTTTCCCATAGGTTTCTCCCAGGATAAATTATGTGTTGATGTGGTTTTTTGTGGCTTATAAATTATTTCAATGTTAAATTATCTATTTGCGATAGATGTGTTTTCCATGCAAATCTGTTATGGTATTGGTTATTTATTTTTATAAGGGAAAGTTAAGATTAAAATTGTAATTATTTCTTGGAAAAATATTATTTTTTCCATGCTTTGGTTGTTTAAATTAATATAAAGGTGTTTAGAAACTTTGACCTAATTAAATTAAGTGGATAGATAAATAAGATAAACCTCTCAAAAGGATGAGAGTGAATAAACTCATGCTCTACTAAGAAGTATAATTTATGGATCATTGTAGCTAAAGGTTGGATTGGTATCTAATATCGTAATAAGTAGATATTTGAAGAGATAAAAACCTAGGAAATATTCATGTGCATCATAAAGGAATTTGATGGTTGAATATTAGGATAAGGTTAGTACCTTCATTGGAAAAAACTATAAGATTATAAATACACATCATAAGGGAATTTGATGACGTGTTCTGAAGGGAATTTGAATACCTCATTGAATTTGAGGATCAACATTGTTGTCTAAACTAATATAAGGTATTCCTATGGATAGGATTTTAACGAGGTAAGTAAGAAACTAATTAGCTCATCTTTGGATGAGAGGGATAGTCAAGTTCAATATGCTCTAACCCACTCAGATGGACATGAGAAGGGGGTAGTTGAAAATGTACCCCTTCAATAGAATGAAATGGAAGGAAAGTTAGCTCGTGGGTCCAGCAAAAAGGATAGGTTGTAAATACTAGCCTTGAACCTAGTACACTTGTGTATCCAGACTTACGCAAGATGTAGTGATGGGCGTGCCTCGGGTAAGACTAGATAAGTTTTTTAGCGAGTTACAATGCATCTAGGACTCCCTAAATTTTATATATATATAGATATATATAGGATAGAAATTTTGGATTGTGACATTTGGTATAAGAGCCTAGTTTCATAGTGGGATAGGTTCACTACACAACTATATTGGTTGTAAAAAAATCTACTAGATATGAGGATGGACCTATTTGCTTAAAGACTAGTATAACTAGGACTTCATTAGTTTTGGTAGATTGATTCGCATTGACTCTCCTTTGTGTGGTAAGAACAATACCACCAAAGAGGAAAAGGATAGGTGTTGCCCCAATGATGAGGTAGACACGATAGACCGACCAATGTAGAATATGGAAATCCAGATGTAGGTTCAAAGAACCCTAGTGAGGAAAGAGAGGATCTCACAGTGATAGTGACCCAACTTCATGATCAGGTAGAAACACAAAGACAAATGTTAGATATCATGATGAACCGAGAAATACCAGCTAGAAAATGTAGGATAAAGAAGACAAATGAACCCCTTAGAGAATCACAAAGGGCTAGGGTTCATCTGGAGGCTAATTTGGGTAAAGATATGAAGTATTTAATATCTTCCATATTAAATTGGGAGGAATATGGTGAGAAATCCAAATCTTGGCTAAAGGAAATTGAAACCTATTATGTTATGAAGAACTACTCCTCTAGCACTCGAACATCTTATGCCACTCTACACGTTCAAGGTGATGGTGTGAGTTATTGGGAAACATGTAGTGATGACTAGGATTCACGGTTGTAGTTGATTTGAGTTGGGAAGTGTTTGTAAAGGTATTTAAGGATAGATTCCTCACATAGCACTTTTATTCCTAAAAATTTAAGGAGTTAACTAAACTTCGACAAGGAATTATGATAGTGGAGGTATACCATCAAATGTTTGTTAAAATACTTAAGTATATCCCTACTTATAACAAGAAAATAAATATCCATAATTTTATATTAGGAGCATACCTTTGAATAGGGTGGGAGGTAGACATGCGAGAACCTTCTACCTTGTATAAGACCTACGATTTGGCTAGAAAGGCTAAAACTTATATTAAACCCTACTTTGACTATGAAGGGTTGGATGAGTAAGGCAAGAAGGCATTAAGTAAATGAAATAGTGCAGGGTTCATTGAGTGGGAAGGAGAGAAGGCAAATAATAATCCCTCAGGGTAGGACCAAAGGAATTATGAGAGGCAAGGAAAGAATAGAAGAAGGTTCCAAGGGAGGAACCACAATGCTAATTATCACAGGGGTGGTAACAACAAACCATACTAAGGGTAAGCTAATACTTCCTCAATAGAGAAAATAGAAGTTGTGCAAAAACAAAAAACACATCCAGGACCTAAGATCGAATGTTATTATTTTGGTGGACCACATTATGCCACCAATTGTTTTCTCAAAATAGGATTGAACTCTAAAGGAAAGGAACCTATGTACAAATAACTTGCACATAAAGAACTGACTCACAAAATTTAAGCAGCAATAGGGAAATAGGAACTTGATGGGTAAGCCACTTTGTTGCTGATAAAGGGTAAGATTTTAACAAATATGTTAATATTTTTATTGATAGTGGTGCTACAGATAGTTTTGCTATGACTAGCCTAATTAAAGACACTATAAAGACCAAGAATATTAGCTCATGGATGGAAGGTAGATTATGGCTCAGGGTAAACCTTTTATGTAAATCAGTGTTACCCTATGGCAAAGATTACCTTGTCTAGTAGTATGACCATAGATTACCTTTATGTCACTTCCTTGCACTCTTTTGATGTAATCTTAGGAATGGACTAGCTACAAGCACATAGGATTGTAATTAACTTTCAAGATTGATTGATTGAGTTCTCAGAAGATAACAAAAAAAATTCATAGAAAGTACAGCCAACAAGGACCTTTTCAAACCCAAATTATTTTGGTAATGCAATTGTTGGACATTTTGAGTAGTTGAGTTGTCATTGATGTCAAGAGTCAGTTTTAGTGAGCAGTACAAGAGGAAGAAGTTTCAGTAAGCAGTGCAAGAGGAATATTGTATCAAGGCCAAAGGAAAAATATTATTATAATATTCTAGTTAAAGGTTGATTTGAAGAAAATTGAAGACCATGAAGTGATCATTCTCCAAGTTCTCTAAAAAACCCAGGTGGCAGATTTGAAAGGATAAGGTTTAAATTATTTAAATTTAAATATTTTAACTAAGGTTAAAATTTAAATTTAAATAATCCTTTTGGCACCAAAGTTAAAGGATATATTTTAAATCAAATTTAAAAATTTGATATCCTCACCGATGTTGGAAGTGTATGTGCCAAAGTGTATAAAAAGGGGGTTAAATTTTTATTTAACCTATCCATGCAATTGATTGCCCATGATAGCTAAGAGTTTGAGCATCAAATTCTAGAGGATTTCGCATGTGCTAAAATTGACATTGGGTAGTGAGAAGAGACAAGACAAAGGGAGCACTAAGTTGAGTGCCAAAGGTGTTGGTAGCACAGTTGGAGATAGTGGGTGGCACTAAGAAGTTTTCTAGGTGAGGAGAGCAGGGTTTGAAACCCACCAAGTTGGTTTTATAATAGAGAAGAGTGCATTTTGTTTTACGTCATGCAAATCATAAAAGGACAAAGGAAAGGCTTGAGCCTTCCATTTCGTGTGGAGGCTCATAGCCCACATGGTGGGCTAGCACCTTGATAAGGCACTCGTTTGGGAGTGGTCTCACATTCGAAATCCGTCGAGGCATTTTGCTTGAGATAAAAGGTATGTGCTAATGTTTGCCAAGGTTGCATGAAATATTTTAGATTTTCTAAGGTTGGATGAAAAATAAATATTTTTGAAGGTTTATAAAGTTTTTTTTTAAATTTGGTTATTGAGTATTTGAAGGAGATAAAAGGCTAGGTAGTATTATTTTTGAGGGTTTGATTTTTGGAGGTTGTTAATTAAATATTGGATATTATAAGGTGTAATTGAGTAATTATTTTTTTGTATGTTTTGATGATTGCTAATTTCAAAGGAGTAATAAGGTGTATTTGAGTTTGATTATTTTAGTAATTGAGAAATATTTTTGAGAGAGTGTTAATGTGATATTTTATCATCTAACCTTTGAAATTGGTAAAGAAGAAAATTGTGTTTAAGACAGGTTTTGAGGTTATTTCTTCAACAAACAAAAGGTATGAGCACATCTTACTTGTGAGTGATTTTTGGATGTTGTGAATGCTATGTTGGATAGAAAATGGTTGTTGGATAAGAATTGTTGAGTTTGATTGTTAAAGGTTTTCTGAGTGAGATTTATTGATAAAAACCTTGTTTGATAAGCATTGTTGGAAATATTGAATAAAACTTCATATGCATGATTAGGGTTTTGTGAAGGAACATGAGTATCATTGTTACGTGAATTTGAGAGCTATCTTGAACTAGGGTTTGTGAAATATCATGATTATCATTGTTATGTGAGATTTTTTGATAATAATTATTGTGAGTAAGAAGCATATTGAGTCTCTAATAATTCTCTATGTGTTTCTATAATAAAAAGAGAGAGTAAAAGTGATTGAGCATTGTTGTAAGTGTGAATCATATTGAGTCTCTAAAAATTATCTATATGTTTCTATGAGATTGGATAAATTCTAATGAGGAATTTTTGAGCAGATTTGAGGTAAGTTCTAGAGAGGACTTGTGGAAAAATTAGTGTGAGATTTTGTGGAAGCTTACAATGTAGATTTGAGGTAAGTATTTGAGAAGACTTGAGAGTAGAGTTGATTGATTGATTTATTCAAACCTTAGGTTAAGGTTTGGGGCAGATCTAGCAGAGTTGATTTGTGATTGAGTCAAGATTTATGTTAAGGTTTGAGGACATATTTGAGGATAGAGTTTGGTGTAGATTTAAGGATAGGTTTGTGCCAGAAAAGAAATAAATATTAAGCAGATTTGTGCTAGATCGAAGGACAGAGTTTAGTGTAGATTTGAGATAGAGCTGAGATCAAGCTTTGGAGGTGACAGAGTATAGAGGACGATAGTCTCCAATGGAAAGAGGTCCATCATCCAGGGTAGTGATGACAAGTCTTCTGAGTGAGGATAAAAGTCTTCAGTGGATAGAGATCCATTATTCAATGCAATGGAGGTAGTAGTTATTCTAGAAGATCACCAGCTAGAGTAGAGGGGATTGGTGTCCCCTATGGATAGAGATACATGAACTTGATTAGGGGATTGGTGTCTCCTTTGGATAGAGGTCCATAAACATTTTAATAAGAAAAGGATTCCCCAAGAGAATTTATTTGAGAAAAGTTTATAAGGAATATTTTCTCCAAGGAGTAGCCCACATTGGGTGAACCATGTAAATCATGTCTCTTATGTGTATGATGCTTTGTGTGATGTTTACTAATTTAATACTGTTTATTTTATCATATGGATTGAAAAGAAAAAAAATTATCTTATACTATTCACCCCCTCTCAGTATAAGCACATGTTCTTCAGTTGGTATCAGAGTGGGTTTCTATATGAAAATTCTAATAGCTTGGAGGAATATCCATCAGAAACACATATGACTTCAGAGAGTGAAGAAGATACCGCATTTAACATAAAAGAGGAATTCTTTTCTACTCTATGGAACCTTTAAAAGTTTAGAAATAAGAACTCGAGTTTGAAGGATCAAATTCAAGAATATGAAGAAATAATGATAGAACTTCTACAGAGTCTCACAGAACTCAAGATAAAGGTAGAAGAGGAAAATAAAATTGAACAATATATGATAGATCTAGTAAGAGTGAAAGAAATAGAATTTGAAATATTAGAAGAAAAAATTATTTATCCAAGGAATGAAGTTGAAAGGACCAAGGTACTACAAGATATAAATTATGGGAAATAGAAAAAGGAGTCAAGTCTTCAAGAATAAAAAACTTCAAACAAATATAAGCAAGTATACTCCAAAATGAAAATATATCAGGAAGGAAGAAAGCAAATAAGAACCATGGACGAGAGTTAATCACAAAGGGAGAAGCACTCAAACATAAAGGCATCTAAATAGGTTACATAATTTCTTCCATGGCTATTGCTTTTATTGTAACAAATATGGTCATAGAGTTGTACACTACATTGGTTATGCAAAAAATGATGTCAATAGAAATTTCAATTCTTTTGCACCTCTTAAGGATTAAGATATTATATGTTACAAATACAATAATTTTGGGCACAAGGCTAGACTTCTTGAGTATAGTAAAAGAAATACAACTTCAATAACTAGGAAAGAGAAAAAGGGGAATGAAAAGGGTAGATCAATATTATTTCAAATAGACCTTCATGCTCAGGATAAAGAAGAACAACGGTATCTCTATTGTGGTTGCTCTAGACACATGACAAAAGACAAAGACAAGTTTATTGTACTAAAAGAAACCAATAGAGGATCAATAATTTTTGGTGATAACAGATCAACAAAAGTTGATGGAAGAAGAATTATGAGCTTAGATAATGGAAAAAAAAGAACAAAAAATATACTATATGTTAAAGGGTTAAAAAATAATCTGCTAAGTGTAAGTCAACTTTGTGATCAAGGTCATATGGTTACATTTCATCTAGATAGATGTGAGATAAGAAAATCAGAAACTGAAAAAGTTATTGCAAATGCAAGTAGAACTCCAAATAATATATATATGCTTAGTGAGATCAAGGGGGAAAAGTATTTTCTATCATAAGAGGATGAGAGTTGGTTGTGGCATAGAATATTGGGTCACTTGAATTTTTACAAGATAGTCAACATAAGCAACAAGTAGGCTATCAGATATTTACCCAAGCTAAAAAGACCACAAAACACAATCTATGCACCTTATCAACATGGAAAGCAAACTAGAACAAGCTTTAAATAAAATGGATATATGTCATCTGAGCCATTAATTCTAATACATACTGATCTATGTGGTCCTACCAGAACACATATTATTCAAGGTGAGAGTTACTTCATATTTTTTATATATGATTACTCAATAATGGTTTGGATAGCTTTTCTAAAATATAAGTCAGAAGCATTTGAAAAATTCAAAGCATTTAAAGAATGGGTTGAAAATGAAACTGGCAAGAGGATTAAGTGTTTGAGATCTAACAGAGAAGGATAATTTACCTCAAATGAATTTGTAGATTTTTGTGAACAACATGGAATCAAGAGAGAATACTCAGCTGCAAAAACTCCTCAACAAAATGGAGTAGTTGAAAGGAAAAATAGGACTGTTGAGCATATGGCTAGAGCTATGTTGAATGAGTCCAAGAATTTATATGGATTTTGAAGGGAAATAGTCAACACAGTAGTATATATAATCTCTATGGATCAAATGAGGGTAAACCATCATAAGACTGCATATGAGCTTTGGAAGGGAATACCGACCACTGTAAAGCATTTCAAGGTTTTTGGAAGCAAGTGCTACATAAGATGGGAAGAACAAACCTTGGGAAAGTTTGATCCAATATGTGATGAGGGAATTTTTCTCGATTATTCTACTAAGAGTAAATCTTATAGATGCTTCAACAAGAGAAAATGTACTATTGTAAAAAAAATAAATATAACAATTGATGAGAAGATAGATTCAAGAGAACCAGTTCAAAAAATTATGTATCAGGAAGATGGAAGTTGTCAAGAAGAGTTTCATGAGGAATCAGAAGAAGAGGAATAAACACAAAGACTTCTTCCTAAAACTCCACCTAGGTATATACAGGAACATCATCCTAAATATCTAATCATTGGGAATCCAGATAAAATATATACAAGGAGAATAATAATAATACCATATCAACAAGCAATTTTTTCTTTGTTATCTAAGATTGAGCCAAAAGACTTCAATCAGGCAAGTGAAGATAAGTTTTGGATTAAGGAAATGGATGAGGAATTATATTAGATAGAGAAAAGCAAGACTTGGGAACTTGTTCCATGACCAAAGGACAAAAATGTGATTGGCACAAAATGGGTATTCAAAAACAAGTTAAATGAAAATGAATAGGTAGTCAGGAATAAAGCAAGATTGGTGTGCAAATGTTATGCATAGATAGAGGAAATTGGCTTTGATGAGACATTTTCTCCAGTTGCATGACTTGAAGCCATAAGAATATTCTTATCCTTCTCAAGTTTTAAAAACTTTAAGGTATATCAGATGGATGTCAAGTCAGCATTTCTAAATGGTGTTCTAGAAGAAGTTTATATTGAATAGCTAGATGGATTCATATTAATAGATAAACCAGGTTATGTATGAAGATTGAAAAATGCATTGCATGGTCTAAAATAGGCTCCTAGAGCATGGTACTCAAGATTGGATAAGTATCTTCAGGAATAAGGATTCAAAAAAGGAATAGCGAACAACAACTTATACATCAAAAATGAAGGGAATAATCTACTAATTACGGTTGTTTATGTTGATGACATCATTTTTTGGGGAAACAATGATAAGATATGTAAAGAATTTGAAAAAAACATGCAGAATGAATTTGAGATGTCTATGCTTGGTGAGTTGTCCTTCTTTATTGGACTTCAGATTTCACATCAGAGAAGAAGTATTTATTTCATAAACCAAGTATATAAAATATATGCTAAAGAAATTCAAGTTAGAATATTGTAAACCAATAAGTACCCCCATGGTTATAGGATGTAAGTTAAGTAAGTATTATGAATCTCTAGAGGTAGATCAGAGAATATACATATCTATGATTGATAGCTTGTTATATGTTGCAGCTACAAGACCAAATATCGTGCAGTTAGTGGGATTAGTGGTAAGGTTTCAGGCAACATCTAAAGAAACACATGTGGCAAAAGTAAATAGGATTATCAGGTATCTAAAAGGGACTATAGATTTTAGGCTCTAGTATCCCAAAAGTGATAGTTTCACACTCATAGCATATATAGATGTAGATTGGGCTGGCAGCATTGATGACAAAAAAAGTGCAATTGGAGGAGCATTCTTTCTTGGAGACTGTTTAGTCTCTTGGCTAAGTAAGAAATAGGTATCAGTATCCTTGTCTACATCAAAAGCAGAATATATTGTAGCAGTATCCAATTGTACACAAGTATTATGGATGAAATGAACTCTAGAAGGCTTCAAGATAAAACATGGTCATCCTATTTCCATATTATATGATAATACAAGTGCTATAAGTATCTCAAATAATATAGTGATGCACTCCAGGACAAAGCATATTCTTATCAAGTATCATTTTTTGAGAGAACAGGTGATAGATAAATAGGTCATATTGGAATATGTTACTACAAAGGAGCAAATAGCAGACTTATTCACTAAGCCAATTTTGAAAGATACTTTTGAGTATCTTCAAGGAAAACTGGGAGTAATACTCCCACCCTAGAATTAACCACCTCAAGAGGAGGTGGGGGAGGGGCTAAGCTAAGATTTTTATTGTTAGCCTTGAGCCCCAAAGGTGACCCTTTGCCATTGATATCAAAGAGGGAGATATTTGAGTAAGGGGGAAAGATTTGATTTAAGGGGAGAGCATTGAGTCAGGGGGAGTAGTTTCCCAGGGGGAGAAAAACAAAAAAAGGTTAAGGAAATTGCAAAAGGTAATTGGGTTGCCATCAATGACAAAGGGGAATATTGCTAGATATTTTGAGTAGTTGAGTTGTCATTGATGTCAAGAGTCAGTTTCAGTGAGCAGTGTAAGAGGAAGTAATTTCAGTAAGCAGTGCAAGAGGAAGATTGTATCAAGGCCAAAGGAAAAATATTATTATAATATTCTAGTTAAAGGTTGATTTGAAGAAAATTGAATACCATGAAGTGATCATTCTCCAAGTTCTCTAAAAAACCCAGGTGGCAAATTTGAAAGGATAAGGTTTAAATTATTTAAATTTAAATATTTTAACTAAGGTTAAAATTTAAATTTAAATGATCCTTTTGGTGTCAAAGTTAAAGGATATATTTTAAATTGAATTTAAAAATTCTATATCCTCACCAAAATTGGAAGCGCATGTGCCAAAGTGTATAAAAAGGGGGTTAAATTTTTATTTAACCTATCCATATGATTGATTGCCCATGATAGCTTAGAGTTCAAGCACCAAAGTCTATAGTATTTTGCATAAGCTAAAATAAACATTGGACAGTGAGAAGAGACAAGACAAAGGGATCACCGATTTGGGTGCCAAAGGTGCTAGTAGCATAGTTGGCAACAGTGGGTGGCACTAAGAATTTTGACAAGCAAGGAAAGCAGGCTTCAAAACTTGCCGAGTTGGTTTTGCAAGAGAGAAGAGTACACCACACCTCATAAAAGGACAAAGGAAAGTCTTGATTCTTCCCCTTCGTGTAGAGGCTCGTAGTCCATGTGGTGGGCTGGTGCATCGATAAGGCACTCGGTTGAGAGTGGTCTCGCATTCGAAACCCATTGAGGTCTTTTGCTTGAGATAAAAGGTATGTGTTAATGTTTGCCAAGGTTGCATGAAATATTTCGGATTTGCTAAGGTTGGATAAAAAATAAATATTTTTGGAGGTTTATAAAAAAAAAATTAATTTGGTTATTGAGTATTTGAGGGAGATAAAAGGGTAGGCAGTATTATTTTTGAGGATTTGATTTTTGGAGGTTCTTAATTAAATATTAGAAATTATAAGGTGTTATTGAGTAATAATTTTTTTGTATGTTTTGATGATTGCTAATTTCAAAGGAGTAATAAGGTGTTTATGAGTTTTATTATTTTAGTAATTGAGAAATATTTTTGAGAGAGTATTAGTGTGATATTTTGTCATCTAACCTTTGAAATTAGAAAAGAAGAAAATTGTGTTAAGATAGGTTTTGAGGTCATTTCTTCAACAAACAAAAGTTATGGGTACATCTTCCTTGTGAGTGATTGTTGAATGTTGTTAATGCTAGGTTGGAGAGAAAAGGGTTTTTGGATAAGCATTTTTTAGTTTGATTGTTAAAGGTTTTTTGAGTGAGAGTTGATAAAAATCTAGTTTGATAAGAATTGTTGGAAACATTGAATGAAACTTCACATGCATGATTAGGGTTTGTGAAAGAACATGAGTATCATTTTTATGTGAAGTTGAGAGCTATCTTGAACTAGGGTTTGTGAAAGATCATGAGTATCATTGTTATGTGAGATTGTTTGATAAGCATTATTGTGAGTAAGAAGCATATTGAGTCTCTAACAATTCTCTATATGTTTCTATAATAAAAAGAGAGAGAGTGAAAGTGATTGAGCATTGTTGTAAGTGTGAAGCATATTGAGTCTCTAACAATTCTCTATATATTTTTATGAGATTGGATAAATTCTAATGAGGACTTTTTGAGCAGATTTGAGGCAAGTTCTAGATAGGACTTATGGATAAATTAGTCTAAGCTTTTGTGGAATATTACAAGGTAGATTTGAGGTAAGTCTTTGAGAAGACTTGAGAGCAGAGTTGATTGATTTATTTGTTCAAACCTTGGGTTAATATTTGGGGCAGATCTAGCAGAGTTTATTTGTGATTGAGTCAAGCTTTGTGTTAAGGCTTGATGATAGATTTGATGATAAGTTTGTGCCATACTGTCACATCCCCACCACTTGCAACTATATTATTGGGAAGAATTTGATTTTACGTTAAGTTTTATAATGCAAGTGCAGGTTTATGTGTAGAAGCAAGAGAAGGCACCCATCCCTGACAGATATAGAGTTGTGAGGTGCTAGGTAAGGTGGGATATGATATCGTACCTCGAGCACCTAGCCTATGGGTATATGTATGCCCATCGTATGGATGTGCATTTGCATTGCATTCTGTCTGTTGATGCATTTAAAGCATATGCTTGATTGTATTCTTGCACATGACTACTATCGCATGTTGCTTGTCCTTACTTTAAATGTTAATATTTAAATTAAAAGGAAATTTTTATTTTAAAAATATATATATATATATATATATATATATATATATATATATATATTAAAATAACATAAAATAATGTGTATAAAAATATAAATGAAACAATAAAAGAAAATAATAATTAAATAATAAAACAATTATTATTATAGAAAATAAATAATTATGCCGTTATTTTCACTTTGTGATGGAACTTATTCCTTTAAACAATCTGAAGCTTTAAAAATATAATTAAATATTATATATGAGAGGAAACATATACTATAGAGTATATTATAATGAAAAATAAAAATTGGAGGGACTCTGTTTATGTATAAGAGTATGATTAACATAAAAATATATTAAAATAAAAAAATAATAATAAACAACAATTTCCTCCATTCAGATGGAGCAAACAATACCACTTGGCCGTGTTAAAACTATTTATCTGGCATTTTAACCTGAAATGTGTCACCTTAATATTTTGTAAATCCCTCTATATAACAAGGGAATGCTATTGAGAAAAATATCTTGGAGATTTGTGGGAGCTAATTAGGAAGCCGTCGTGTTTGATGGAATACTAGAGTTGTTGAAATTCCTGGTGATATTGTGCAAGTAGATAGTTTGTAGCGAAAATCAGGTCAATCATGTATGGTTTATAACTTTATAGAGACCATTTTTTTTGTGATAATTAAAATACTATAGATTAATTGTAAGAATGCACCATTAAATAAGATGTGCATGCTAATATAGAAAATGTTTGAGTGTAAATGAATTCGCTGCATGTGCGCCAATACTGAACATGTTGTGAAATATCATTAAATTAGTTTTTTTAGCTACTATTTTTTGAGTATGAACTTTATTTATAGAGCAAAGTGAATGCATATACTGTGATTTTTAGAGACTTCATTTGACTGCATATATGAACTTCGTCTTCTTGCACGAATGCCTATTCATATAGCTGCATATAAGAGGGCCAAGTTGACCCAATAAGCAATAATCCCTCCATTCCCTTGTCTTTGTCCTCATGTGGGCTTACGGATGAGTATGGCTATCGGACATCAAAAAACATGGCTCATTGTGTTAAAATTTCCACTGTTGAGTCGTTTAAAATTTACATGATTTCCATTTAGAAAATAGCAAGCACGCTGATTATTATATAAGGAGACACTGAATATACAAGGATATTTTTGTTTGTATTGCCATGAAAGGAAAGGTTTAATGGAAGAAGAAATGCTATTGGTTTTATTGTGTCTAAATTAATAAAATTTATAAAAGAATGAAGGAATCCATATTGTCGTACATATTCTGCATTTTTCCTTAAAGAAAATTATTCAGATTTGATATGAATGATTTTATTTGATCAATGACGACTTAAAATTAAATTGAGAATTTGTATTTACAAGTCTGGAATTCATTTTATTTTACCATAGCAATATCGTATATAAAGAAAATCATTATTTGTTTGATAAAATAAGACTTACAAATTGTGGAAAGAATTCCTTAAGCTTTTCACGCTGTGAATGGTAGTATGGGATAATTTTGGCTGTATTTTTTAAATATATGAAACAAATAAGCTTTGATTATTACCTTAAGTCTAAGTTGGATGACCAAAAGACTGTACACAATATAAATGGGTGCAAACTAGTAGGCTTCGTAGTAATACCTACAAGTGAAGGATAGGAAGACAAAGTTCTTGCCTTACCAAAAACCATAGTGTAGATTGATATGTTAAACACTTACTTCAGTAGCGTAAACATGAGTCTTCTTAAATATATTTCGTAGAATGATGCAATTGGAAGGCGTTGGTTTAGTTTTTGAGATGCTTGATTTAATAAGGGTAAAACCATTACCTTTGATAAATGATTTCTTTTAAAATAATTGCAAACTTTGAAACAATGTCAGTCATGAGTCCATAGTACTCCAAATGACTTTAGAACCTTTAGAAGAAGTAATTATTTTCATATCTAAATTATTTAGTTGGTAGATTTATTTAAGACTTTTAGATTTTTATTTCCATATGTTATGTAAATAAAAGAATATTGTAGCTTAAGTTAATTCGTAAAAAGTAGATGTGATTCCAAGTTCAATAGGGGGTTTTATATTAAGATATCTTTTCTATTAAATGTAAAGAAATTAGAATTAAAAATTAAATAAAATTCTTTAGATAGATATGTTATTTCGAAAATTTAAGTGTTATGCTTACTTTCAAAAGATGTTTGACTTTTTAAGCATTCGCCAAGTTATTTAATCTTTAGAATAGATAATTTAAAAAATATTAATATAGCTTAAATTTTAAAATTAGGATTTACTTATAATTTAGCATGTTGAAATATGTGTCATACAAACAATTTAAAAAAAATGTGGAAACTTGATTAAAATATTGAACAACTTGAGGAAACTACAAACCAGTAATACTCACCTAGGAAAATTTTGAGATGTATGGATAATATAGTGCTATGCGAGAGGGATAACACTACCCTGTTCTGGTAGTTATGGTGGTGACTACCATGATTTTTTGTTATTCATTCCTCAACTTGACAGAGGTCAATGGCTAAGAGGGCAAGAGGTGATGGTATAGGAAATTATATTTGGATAAAATTAAAGTATCAGGTGAGGATACTCATGATCCTACTCCAATTGGGGAATTGCCAATGAGACTCATATCCAGAGAGCTAGATTATGGGGTTGGAAGGTCCAGTGGTAGATGGTATGGGCAACATTACCATCAACCGAGATATGGAACTGAGGTAATTCAGTCCAAGACCATGCAATGGTGGACCTCTGATCATACCTTAGAAAAAGGACAATGATCATTCATAGGTGTAAATATGCTAGTTCCAAAGTATGAATCTAAAAGAGATTGACTTAGAAGCAATATATGAACTGTGAGTTCATAAGCTTTGGAACAAGGGAATTAAGTGTGTACTCTTCCAAGTGATATGGGCCCTAGAAGAGCCAACCCATGCCAGGACCAAAGTATACCAAGAGAAAGGTATAAGCTCCTAGTGATAATTTTAGGAAATTGGCTAGTCCCGAGCACTTAAGTAACCAGATGTAGTGGTATAAAAGCTTGAAGTGCTTATCCTTTGCACCTAGGCTACATTTTAATGGGTTAAGCAGTATATATGTGCCACTTATAAGTATTTCAATATAAATGTTGTAGTGTGAAGTATGCAAATTTAGGGTTGTGATAGTTGGTATCAGAGCCTAGGTTGTGAAACCTTGGCTAATAACATGAATAGTTGTTCTGACATAACTCTTTGATGCCAGACATGGCAGGTACCTCACGGAGGACCAGTGTGAATCTGCAAGAGGAGATTGTAGAGGTTCCAAGGAAGGGACCAAGATGACTCGTGAAGGAGTCTGAAAGGGTGCAAGCTACTGAAGTACCATGATGAGTGGTTAGAAAAGAGAAAGAGCCTGTAGCTATGAGAGCTACCCAAAATGATGAGAATATGGCTCGTATGATTCAGCTCATGCAAGATCAACTAAACCAACAATGTGAGCAAATGGAAATCTAGAAAGCTCAAATGAGTGAGCATATGGATCAACAAAGGGCACAGATGGCCCAACAGTAGGAACTAATCACCCAACAATAGAAAGTCATTGAAAATTTGACTAAGAAAAAGGAAACTAAAAATATAAGTGAGTTTCCAAAGGGTTCCTCGAGGAGGAAGGTGGGTGAAGAGTTGAAAAAGGAGATAAAGAAGTTGGATATCTCTAAATTTTATGGAAGAGGTGATGGTGAAACCATCATTAATTGGCTGAGTGAAGTCGAGGGGTATTTTGCAATTCAACCCCTTTGCTCTGAATCTAAAACTACTTGGGCAGTAGCACATTTAGAGGGTCCTGCAAGAGATTGGTGGACCACGTACAAGAAAATTACTTAGAAGGAAGTGGCAGATATACCATGGGAAGAATTTGAAAGAGAATTCAAAGATCGCTTTCTTACTGAACAATTTTATATTGAGAAACATGGAGAGTTCACCAACTTACGACAAGGCAATATGACGGTAATTGAATATTACCAGAGGTTTGTGCAACTTCTTAAGTATGCACCAAAATTTGATGGGCAGGAAAGATTCAAAGCCCATAAGTTTGTTATGGGGTTGCACCCAAAATACAACCAACCGATGGGAAGAAAAGTACCTCAAACACTAACAATTGCCTATGATGTTGCTCGATATGAGGAATCAAGCCAAAAGGAGGTAAAGGCTTACTATCAACAAGTTGAAAGAGATAATTCAAGGAAAAGGAGATATCCCAAGCAGAATAGAGGTAAAGATCAGTACAAGAAATTTAGATATGGAGGGTGTAATAGAAATGATAATAGAAACAAGGGTAAATACCAAGGGCACAGAGGGTAGCCAGATCGAAGGAATTTTTAGGAGAAGAAAAACAACAATAGGGAACAGGGTAAAAATGGCAATCAGAATAAGGAAAGTGATAAAAAAAAGAATGATGGACCAAATGCATGCTTTGCATGTGGGGCACTAGACCATTTTTCTAGACAATGCCCAAATAGAGCGGATCATAGGAATCCCACTGAGGAAGCACCGCACATAATTTTTGTTGCCATAGGTAACCCTAACCTTTCGGGGTAAGCTACTCCATTTTTTATTAAAGGAAAATTAGGCAAAAGAGATGTACATATTTTAATTGATAGTGGTGCTACAGATAGTTTCATTTCAAATAGTATTTTGAGGGATATACCTATTAAACCTGGGGTTATGGCAAAAGGGTGGCAAGTCGAGTATGGCTCAGGATAAACTTACTTAGTCAACCAATGTCTATTTGAACCACAAATAGAAATACCTCAAGGAAAAATCAACTGGCACCTGTATGTGGCTCCTTTGCATGCATTTGACATAGTCCTAGGAGTAGATTGGCTAAAAGCTCATAAGGCCCTACTGAAATTTGAGGAAAGGTGGTTGGACTTTATGGATGATGCTAATCGGTGAATCCGTATCCACTGTAATCGAACATCTCTTGAGCCCCATTTGATGACCGCCATGCAGGTCAAAAGAGCTCTGAGGAAAGGGTGTAAACTGTATGTGGTTAAATTGAATAAAAAGGAAGAAACTGACTCAAGTTCCGCATTATTTCAACAATACCCAGTGTTAAATGAATTTAGGGATGTTTTTCCTGAAGATTTGCCTGGACTACCTCCAAAAAGGGAGTTTGATTTTTCAATTGAGCTTATGCTAGGAGCAACTCCAGTAGTCCGAACCCCATATCGTATGACACCACTTGAGTTGCAGGAACTTAAAACTCAACTACAAGATTTGTTGGAAAAAGGGCACATTAAACCTAGTGTGTCACCATGGGGAGCACCGGTTCTATTTGTCAAAAAGAAAGATGGCTCCTTGAGATTATGCATTGACTATAGGATGCTTAACAAGATGACTGTCAAGAATAAGTATCCTTTGCCCAGAATTGATGACCTGTTTGATCAGCTAAAGGGAGCTACAATATTTTCTAAGATTGACCTTAGGTCGGGATACCATCAGTTAAGAATTCGGGAAGAAGATACTTATAAGACTACTTTTAGAACTCGATATGGACATTATGAGTTCACGGTATTACCATTTGGGTTAACCAATGCACCAACTGCATTTATGAACTTGATGAACAACGTGTTTCGAGAATAGTTAGACCGATTTGTGCTAATATTTTTGGATGATATTTTGATTTACTCCTGAAATAGAGAAGAACACGATGAACACATGAGAATAGTGTTAGAAGTTCTCAGGAAAAATCAATTATATGGTAAGTTATCCAAATGTGAGTTCTACACATCACAAGTTCAATACTTGGGGCACATTGTCTCAGCTGAAGGAATAGTCGTAGATCCTAAAAATATTGAGGCCATAATAGATTGGCCAACTCCAACCAATGTATCAGAAGTAAGAAGTTTTATGGGGATGGTTGGTTACTATCGACGATTTGTTAAGGGGTTTTCAAAAGTAGCATTTCCCATTACCAACCTACAAAGGAAGGGAAAACATTTAGGTGGACAGCTTAGTGTGAGGAAGCCTTCAGAACTCTTAAGGAGAAGCTGACAACTGCACCTATACTAAAAATACCTGACCTAAACAAATCATTTATAGTTTGCACCGATGCCTCATTGGAGGGACTAGGTGGTGTGTTGATGCAAGATGAGGTCGTAGTAGCATATGAGTCCAGGAAACTCAAGAAACATGAGATAAACTATGCTACACATGATTTAGAGTTGGCAGCAGTGGTTCATGCTCTTAAAATTTGGAGGCATTATCTGTTAGGAAAGCCCTTTGAACTTAAAACCGATCATCAAAGTTTGAGATATATTTTTACTCAGCCTCTGCTAAATGCCCGACAATGAAGATGGATGGAGTTTTTGGCTGAATATGACTTTGGTATTGAATATATCAAAGGGAAAGAAAATAAACTGGTAGATGCTCTCAGTAGGAGAAGGCATATAGCAGCTCTTACAAAATGTCAGTATGGGCTGAAAGAGCAGATCATGGAGATGCAGAAGGATGATGAGTTTTGCAAACAATGTCGTAACAAGGTTGAGCAGGAACCAAATCGACATGGAGATTATAGTATCAAGCAAAATCTGGTGTATTTCCGAAATAGAGTAGTAGTACCCAATGATGAAGGACTTAAAAGAACTATCCTACAGGAAGCTCATTATGCTCCATATTCTGCTCATCCAGGGGTAATTAAGATGAGGGAAACTTTGAAGAAAGACTATTTTTGGCCTGGGATGAAAAAATATGTAGTGCAATTTGTTGCAAGATGCCTGGAATGTCAGAAGGTCAAAGCAGAACATCAACATCCTGGTGGAAAGTTGCATCTGTTTGATGTACCAGAACAAAAGTGGCAAGTGATATCTATGGATTTTATTGTTGGCCTTCCTAAGACACGATTCCAACATGATGCAATATTTGTGGTGGTGGATAAGTTAACCAAAGTAGCACATTTTATACCAGGTAGTGTTCGAGATGATGCACCTGCTATAGCGCAAAATTTTGCTCGAGAAATTGTGAGGTTACATGGTTTTCCTGAAATAATCATCTCGGATAGAGATTCAAGATTCACTTCTGAGTTTTGGCAAGCTTTGCATCGAGCTTGGGGAACAAAGCTCAATATCAGCACTGCTTATCATCCTGAGATGGATGGATAGACCGAGCGGGTCAATCAAGTGCTAGAAGACATGCTACACATGTATTGTATGGACCACCAGAGTAAATGGGAAGATTATCTCTTCCTGGTGGAATTTGCTTATAATAACAACTATCATACCACGTTGGGCATGGCCCCTTTTGAGGCCCTATATGGGCGTAGGTGCAAGACACCATTAACGTGGGATAATTTGGATGATCGAGAAGTGATCGGTCCTGATGTTGTTAAACAAATGGAGATTCAGCTTAAAGAGATTCGCCAATGACTTCATGAAGTCGCTGATCGTCAGAAGAGTTATGTTGACCTTAAACGAACACCCCGAGAATTTTTCATTGGTGACAAAGTCTTCCTTAGAGTCAAGCCAACCAAAAGTTCCATTAAATCCACCAAATTAAGTCCTAGATTTGTTGGTCCTTTTGACATTATTGCCAAAATTAGTCATGTTGCCTACAAGCTCGCATTGCCACCAAACTTGTCAAAAATCCATAGTGTTTTTCATGTGTCCCTTCTTCGTAAATATATAGCTGACCCATCTCATGTCCTGGATGTGTCTCATTTGCAGACGTCGGACCCACAACTCATTGAGGTTCGACCAGTTAATATTTTGGGCTTCAGAACCAAACAACTGAGAAAAAGGACTGTGGAGCAGTGTAGGGTCCAGTGGGATCATTACTCTGAGAAAAATGCCACCTGGGAGGATGTTACTACCATGAGAAACCAATTTCCATACTTGTTTGAAAATTGATAACAAAAGACAATTTGCTATATGTGTTTGAGATGTAAATTTTCTTATATATGATGACATGATGGGACTTGATATATCAGATATGATTATTATGTAATTATTTTTTTCTAAATATTTACTTATATGAATATGATCAGATGTTATGAAAACTTGCATATATATTTTCTTTAGCTAACACAAGGACTGTGTTAATTCCTAGTGGGGGAGTATGTCACATCCCCGCCACTTGTCACTATTTTATTTGGAAGAATATGATTTTGCGTTAAGTTTTTGTGATGCAGGTGTAGGTTTACGTGTGGAAGCAGGAGAAGGCACCCACCCCTAATAGAGACAGAGTTGGAGGCATCAGGTAAGGTGGGATATGATGTCGTGCCTCGTGCACCTTGGCCCGTGGGTACATGGAAGCCCACCGTAGGGATTTGCATTTGCATTGCATTCTACCTGTTGATGCATTTAAAGCATATGCTTGATTGTATTCTTGCACATGACTACTATCGCATGTTGCTTGTCCTTACTTTAAATGCCAATATTTAAATTAAAAGAATTTTTTTTATTTTAACAATACATATATATATATTAAAATAACATAAAAGAATGTGTATAAAAATATAAATGAAACAATAAAAGAAAATAATAATTAAATAATAAAACAATTATTATTATAAAACATAAATAATTATGCTGTTATTTTCACTTTGTGATGGAACTTATTCCTTTAAACAATCTGAAGCTTTAAAAATATAATTAAATATTATATATGAGAGGAAACATATACTATAGAGTATATGATAATGAAAAATATAAAATTGGAGGGACTTAGTTTATGTATAAGAGTATGATTAACATAAAAATATATTAAAATAAAAAAATAATAATAAACAACAATTTCCTCCACTCGGATGGTGCAAGCAATACCAACTGGTCGTGTTAAAACTATTTATCTATCCCCGTAAGTGTGGTCTACCAATAAGGATGCCACTTGCATTAATGGTGATGTGACTCGGGTTCAATCCCCATGGTGGATGTTTATAAGAAGTATAACTAAAAAAAAACTATTTATCTAGCATTTTAACCTAAAATGTGTCACCTTAATATTTCGTAAATCCCTCTATATAACAAGGGAATGTTATTGAGAAGAATGTCTTGGAGATTTGTAGGAGCTAATCAGGAAGCCACCGTGTTTGATGGAATACTGGAGTTGTCAAAATTCCTGGTGATGTTGTGCAAGTAGATAGTTTGTAGCGAAAATCAGGTCAGTCCTATATGGTTTATAACTTTATAGAGACATTTGTTGTGTGATAATTAAAATACTACAAATTAATTGAAATAATGCACCATTAAATAATATGTGGATGCCAATATAGAAAATATTTGAGTGTAAATGAATTTGCTGCTTGAGCGCCAATACTGAACATGCTATAAAATATCATTAAATTGGTTGTATTAGCTACTGTTGCTTGAGTATGAAATTTATTTATAGAGCAAAATGAATGCATATACTATGATTTTTAAAGACTTTTTTTGAATGCATATATAGACTCTGTCTTATTGCATGAATTCCTGTTCACATAGTTGCATATAAGAGGGCCAAGCTAACCTAATAAGCAATAATCCCTCCATTCCCTTGTCTCTATCCTCGTGTGGTCTTGTGGATGAGGATGGATACCGAACGTCAAAAAGCGTGGCTCATTGTGTTGAAAGTTCCACTGTTGAGTTGTTTAAAGTTTACATGATTTCCATTTAGAAAATAGCAAGCACACTGATTATTATATAAGGAGACACTGAATGTACAAGGATATTTTTGTTTTTATTGCCATGAAAGGAAATGTTTAATGGAAGAGGAAACGTTATTGGTTTTGTTGTGTCTAAGTTAATATTTTTTATAAAAGAATGAAGGAATCCATATTGTCGTACATATTATGTATTTCTCCTTAAAACAAATTGTTCAGCTTTGATATGAATGATTTTATTTGATCAATGAAGGCTTACAATTAAATTGAGAATTTTTATTTACAATTCTGGCATTCATTTTATTTTATGATAGCAATATTGTATATTAAGGAAATCATTATTTTTTTAATAAGTTAAGACTTACAAATTGTGGAAAGAAATATTTGAGCCTTTCACACCATGAATGGTAGTATGGGATAATTCTAGCTGTAGTTTTTAAATATATGAAATAAATAAACTTTGATTATTGCCTTAAGTCTGAGTTGGATGACCAAAAGACTGTACACAATATAAATGGGTGCAAACTGGTAGGGACCATAGTAATACTTGTAGGTGAAGGATAGGAAGACAAAGTGCTTGCCTTACCGGAAACCATAGTGTAGATTGATATGTTAAACACTTACTTCAACAGCGTAAACATGAGTCTTCTAAAATATATTTCATAGAATGACGCAATTGTAAGGCACTGGTTTATTTTTCAAGATGCTTGATTTAATAAGGGCAAAACCCTTACCTTTGATAAATGATTTCTTTTAAACCAATTGCGAAATTTGAAACAATGTCAGTCATGAGTCCATAGTAGTCCAAATGACTTTAGAAACTTTAGAAGAAGTAATTGTTTTTATATTTAGTTGGTAGAGTTATTTAAGACTTTTAGAGTTTTCTTTCCATATGTTATGTAAATAAAATAATATCATAGCTTAAGTTAATTCATAAAAAGTAGATGTGATTCCAAGTTCAACAGGGGATTTTATCTTAAGATATATTTTCTATTAAATGTAAAGAAATTAGAATTAAAAATTAAATAATATTCTTTAGATAGATATGTTATTTCAAAAATTTAAGTGTTATGCTTACTTTCAAAAGATGTTTGACTTTCTAAGCATTCGTAAAGTTATTTAATGTTTAGAATAGATAATTTAAAAAATATTAATATAGCTTAAATTTTAAAATTAAGATTTACTTATAATTTAGCATGTTGAAATATGTGTCATACAAACAATTTAAAAAAAAATGTGGAAACTTGATTAAAATATTGAACAACTTGAGGAAACTACAAACCAGTAATACTCACCTAGGAAAAGTTTGAGATGTATGGATAATATAGTGCTATGCGAGAGGGATAACACTGCCCCGTTTTGGTAGTTGTGGTGGCAACTACCATGATTAAGTGTTATCCATTCCTCAGCTTGACAGAGGTCCATGGTTGAGAGGGTAAGAGGCGATGGTATGGGATATTTTCTCTGGATAACATTAAAGTATCAGGTGAGGATACTCACGAGCTTGCTCTGGTTGGGGAATCACCAGTGAGACTCATGTCTAGAGTGCTGGAATATGAGGCTAGAAGGTCTAGTGGTAGATGGTATGGGTAGAATTACCGTCAACCAGAGATGGAACTGAGGTAATCCAGTCCAAGTCCATGCGATGGTGGACCTTTAATCATACCTTAGTAGAAAGACAATGATCAGTCACAAGCGTAAATATGCTAGTTCCAAAGTATGAATCTAAAAGAGATTCACTTAGAAGTAATTTGTGAAATACGAGTTCCTGAGCTTTAGAAAAATGGAATTAAGTGTGTACTCTTCCAGGTGATATGGGCTCTAGAAGAACCAACCCATGGCAGGACCAAAGTATACCAAGAGAAAGGTATAAGATCCTAGTGGCAAATGCAAGAAATTGGCTAGTACCGAGCACTTAAATAACCAGTTGCAGTGGTAGAAAATATTTAAGTTATTCTCCTTTACGGCTAAGATACATTTTAATGGTTTAAGCAAAATTTATGTGCCACTTATAAGTATGTTAATAAAAATGTTGTAGTGTGAAGTGTGAAAATTTGGGGTTGTGACATAGACAAGAAACTGAGATTGAGCAGATTTGTGCTAGACCGAAGGATAGAGTTTAGTGCAGATTTGAGATAGAGATGAGAGTAATATTTTGAGGTGACAGAGTATAGAGTATGATAGTCTCCAGTGGATAGAGGTCCATCAACCAAGGTAGTGAGGACAAGTCTTCCAAGTGAGGACAAGAGTCTTCAATGGATAGAGATCCATTAGCTAGTGTAGTGGAGGTAGCAGTTATTCTAGAAGATCACCTGCCATAGTATAGGGGATTGGTGTCCCCTTTGGATAGATATCAATGAACTTGATTAGGGTATTGGTGTCTCCTTTGGATAGAGGTCCATAAACATTATAATAGGGAAATGATTCCCAAGAGAATTTATTTGAGAAAATTTTATAAGCAATAGTTTCTCCGTGGAGTAGCCCACATTGGGTGAACCACGTAAATAATGTCTCTTATGTGTGTAATGCTTTGTGTGATGTTTATTACTTTAATATTGTTGATGTTATCATATGGATTGAAAAGAAAAAAATTTTATCTTATACTATTCACCCTCCCTCTTAGTATAATCACATGTTGTTCAGCAACTCAAGAAATCTATTAAGAAAAGAGGAGTGGTCTTTGTTGTGAAGATAAATAAGATAGGCAAGAAGAAGGAGGTTCTCAGGGAACATACACTACTGTAGTAATATAGGGAGGTTTTTCTAGAGGACTTATCAGGGCTACCACCCAACATGAATTTTACTTCACAATCGAGCTCCAACCTGGCACAAAACCTATTCATAGAGCCCCTTACAGGATGAATCCCATAGAGATGCAAGAACTAAAGGTGAAACTATAGGAATTATTGGAAAAAGGATTAATCAGACCAATTATATCACCTTTTGGAGCACCAATATTGTTTATCAAAAATAAGGATGGTTCCCTATGACTGTGTATTGATTACATAAATTTGAACAAGACCACCACCAATAATAGATATCCCTTACCTAGAATCGAAGATATTTTTGATGAACTTAAGGATACCATAATATTTTCAAATATTTATTTAAAATTGGGATACCATCAACTGAGGATCCATGAGGAAGATACTCACAATACAACCTTTAAAACTCGTTATGAACACTATGAGTTTATTGTCTTACATTTTGGCTTAACAAATACCCTGACCACATTTATGAACTTGATGAATAGTATCTTTAGAAAGCAATTGGAAAATTTGTGCTGGTATTCCTAGATGATAATTTGATATATTCTAAAAATAAATCAGAGCATGATAAACACCTCAAGGTTGTTTTAGAGTTGCTAAGGGAAAACCAACTATATGAGAATTTGTCCAAATATAAATTTTACGTAACAAAAGTACAGTATTTGGGACACATTATATCAGTAGAAGGAATTGTAGTAGATCCTAAAATGATAGAGGTAATTTTGAACTGGATTTCACCCATGAATGTGATGAAATTTTGAGTTTCTTGGGTCTAACTGGTAGTTGCAGGCATTATGTGAAATATTACACTAAAATTACCTCTCTAATGACTAAGCTTTAGAGGAAAGGAAAAGAATTCGATTGGATGGATAGATGTGAGGAAGCTTTTGAGCTACTAAAGTAAAATCTTACTACCCCTCCTATACTCAGGATCCCCAATCCTCTGGGAAGTTTTTTTGTTTGTATAGATGCATCATTGGAAGGTTTGGGAGTATTTCTCTCTCAGGAAGATTCAGTGATAGCCTATGGGTCAAGGAAACTAAAATGATATGAGGACAATTATGCAACCCATGATCTCAAGCTAGTAGTAGTGGTGTTTGCCCTCAACAATTGGTGACACTATTTGGTTGGGAGACCCTTTGAGCTAAGGACAGACCATTAGAGTCTGCGGTACTTATTTACTCAACCTTTACTCAATGGCAGATAGAGGAGATAGATGGAATTCCTAGCAGAATATTATTTTGACATTGAGTATATAAAATGAAAGAAGAACAAAGTCATTGATGCACTTAGCAGGAGAAGGTACATAACAGCCTTATCTCATGCCTACATGGATTTTATGGACAAGTCAAGGAGATGCAAAAGTAGGATACTTATTGCAACCAAGTTCATGGAAATATAGAACTAAATCTAAGAGAAAACAAATATTTTAGCTTCAAATATGGTTTCTTGTGCTTCAAGGACAAAAAAGTTATTCCAAAAATTGGTAATCTAATAAAAATGATCTTGAATGAACCACATAGATCACCATATTTTTCTCATCTAGGAGGAGCAAATATGAGGGAGAATATGAAGAAAACATTCTTTTGGACTGGGATGAAAAAAGGGACATAACTGAATTTGTTGGCCAATGCCTCAAATACCAAAAAGTGAAGGCAATACACAGAAACCCTACAGAACTATTGTATCTGCACGAGGTACCTATGCAAATATGACAAGTAATTTCAATTTAATTTATTGTAGTATTATCAAAAAATTAGTTCCAACATGATGTAATCTTAGTGGTGGTCGATAGACTGACCAAGGTTGCATATTTTATACTTGGAAGCACTAAATATGACTCCATGATTATGGCTAATAGATTTTCCAAAGAGATATTTTATTTTCATGGCTAGTCTAAAGTAATAATATCGAATAGAGACTCAAAATTTACATATGAGTTTTGGCAAGCCTTGCATCATGTCATTGGTGCTAAATTGAACATAATTTTTTCTTATCATCCTAAAATTGATGGTCATGCTAAAAGAGTCAACTAGGTACTAGAGGACATGCTTTGCATTTATTGTATGGACCAAAAAAATTGATGGGAAGATTACTTGTATCTGGTAGAGTTTACTTACAATAACAGTCACCACACAACTTTAGGTATGACTCCCTTTGAGGTATTTTATGGTAGGAAATGTAGGACACCTTTGTCTTGGAATAATCCAAAATATCATATTATACTTGGTCCAAACATGGTCAAGGAGATGGAACAATAGTTGAGGATGATCAAGGAATGGATGAAAGAAGTTGTAGATCAACAGAAGAGTTATGTCAATCTTAAGAGATATCTACAAGAGTTTTTGGTAGGAGAGAATGTGTTTTTAAGGGTTAGACCAATGAAAAGTGCAATTAGGTCTATGAAGCTAGATTCACGCTTTGTGTGACCCTTTGAAATTATAAAAAAGATCAGCCATGTGGCATACCAACTTGCCTTACCACCTAACCTATTCAATATTCATAACACCTTTCACATATATTTACTTATAAAGTATGTTTCTAATCCTAAGCATATGTGGGACTTTTCTAATTTACATATGGTAAACCTAGAGGCTATCGAGGTTTGACCAATAAGAATCCTTGAGGTTCAATCCAAATCGATGCAGAAAAGGGACTTTGGAGCAATGCAAGGTTTAGTGGGACCACTTTTTTGAGAGGAATGCTACTTGGGAAAAAGTAGCAAAGATGTAGAAACACTTTCTATATTTATTTGAAAAAGAAAATTGAATATTTTTTATTGCTTAAAGAACTTTGATGAAAATACAGAGGACTGTGTTAAGCCTATGGGGGGAGTTTGTTATAAAACTCTCTTGGAAGACCCTTTTTTTTGTTGGATTTATGTTAGGTTATGCATGATGGATATTTTATTGCAGTTAGATACCTTTCTAACCAAAGGAATGACTGATAAATTATGTTTAATTTCTACAACATAGGTTTTAAGGATAAAATATGATGTTGCTAACAAATTTTCATTGATGCAGGATCAATATGTCTTATAGATGGGCATATTCTTTGACAAAGAAGCAACCCGAGAGATGCTCTCTTTTCTTATTAAGTGGCTTGGCATAATTTGCATATAAGAAATAGATCAAATTTTGCTTGCTTGGTTATTAATGACAAAACTTTAGTGAATATGATTTGAGTTATATTGTGTCTTAAAACTATAATCTCTTTCAAAGAAATTGAATGAAGAAATTTTTTTGGTAAGCATAATTAGTATGGTGGACTCATTTATTATTGATTATAAAAAAATAAATGCAATATTTCATTAGGATTTGTCTTTGGGTCTAATGGCTTTGCAAAAAAAAAAATTCTATGAGTATTTTGTTTAAAGGACCTAGTAAGAATTTGAGAGGATATATTTTTATTGCTATTGCTAATTTGTTAGTTCACAATGTTGCTAGTGGGAAAGTATTTTTATTTATATTTGTGCAAATTCATAAGAGATAAAGACAAGAGTCTTGGCTTTCCTTTTATTATATTACTACTTAATTAAAAGGTTAGGTTTTCTAAGTGTTTGGTAGGGCAATGAATATTTGGTAGATGCGAGAGCAAGGGAGTAAGGGAGTAAACTTTATGGTATGATCATATGAGAAACCACATTGAGATTTTGTAAATATAAATGTGATGGAGTAGTGGGAAGTAGAGGTTGGGTGGTTCTATTTGGAACACCCAAGAAAACTAGGAAGAAGGGAGGTTGTTTGGGAGGATGCACAAAAGGAAGTAGGAGGAATCATTTCGTGAAAGTCTTGGGTGGTGATGCTGAGGAAAGACCTAGAACATTGTAAAATAACCTTGGAACATAGGTAGGCATGCACTTTAAATTGATGTCTTGTCTTACTATTTTAATGGTAGTAAAAGAGTTTCCAATACCCTAGTAGGAGTGTTATTATTTTACTACAGTAGTGAGAGATGTTTCATTACACTCGCTATCCGGCATTGGATGTGCATTTGACCTATGAGATAGAATAGAATAGAAGGCCCTAGAGTTGGCCGATTGAGCTAGCTAGTAGATGGTTTTATTCTTTCTTATTAAGACTCTCCCTTTTGGTGTAGTAAGCCATCAATATGGCTGAGTTGGGATGTTAGGTTTTAGTTGTTGTGTAAACTAACCAACTTGGTACCCTTGTATGTGTTATTTGTTGTGTATTTTGGTATGTGGTAAAATGAGAAGCTTTAAGACCCATTTTCTACCCAACTAGAGGATTAAATATTGTGCTTGGACATAGCACCGAACTTGGGTTGATGCTCTTATTATTGTAGAGATGGAAGTTTCATCTCAAGTTGTTGTTGAGTTCACCACTTATTTAGAGGTGAGTTCAAGATGAGGATCCCTCTTGGAAAAACCATTTGCATGTGTCTTGTGTTGTTCTCTGATGAAGAGGGAGTATGTTACCCTCTTGAGCCTAAAAAACTATGGTTGTTGTGAGAAACATTTGGACGTTAGAGCGATTCGCTCAAAATCAATCTGGAAGCTGAGTTGGTTGTTCTTGTGAGTTTGTCTAAGACTTTTGGTAGTTTGGAGGTGGAGTCCTCTACATGTTATGTAAGGTATTTTTGGAATTTTTTAATTGCTTAGTGAGAGTTTCCTCCGTAGCATCAAATGTTTTCAATCCAGACTTTGTTAAGCAATAGATAACATTGGTGAAATTGATAAATAGATATGTTGTTTCAGATTTCATTATGCAGTAGATAGCATTGGAATGGATATATGGATATGTTGTTCCAGACTTTGTTAAGCAATAGATAACATTGGTGAATTGATAAATGGATATGTCATTTCAGATTCCATTATGCAGTAGATAGCGTTGGAATTGATATATGGATATGTTGTTCCAGACTTTGTTAAGCAATAGATAACATTGGTGAATTGATAAATGGATATGTTGTTCAGATTTCATTATATAGTAGATAGTGTTGGAATTGATAAATGGATATGTAGACCCAGATTTTATTATGCAATAGATAGCACTGGTGAAATGATAGAATGAATTTGTTGTTCCGGTTCTGCTATGCATTAGATAGCATTGATGAGTTGTTAAAATGAAAATATTGTTCCATATTTTGTTATGCACTAGTTAGCATTGGTGAATAGATAATATGGATATGTGTTCCAGTTCTATTATGCATTGGATAGCTTTAGTAATTACATGTAGTAGATATGTGTGATTCAACTCTATTATGTTTAGATGGCATTGGTGAGTCAGTGCAATGGGTGCTTTGATTGGGAAATTTTGGTTGTACTTGTAATAGTATAAGGTTCCCAAGATTGGCAGCACTAGATTTGTGCTTACACGATGGGTAGGTTCCACCCTGGGCATTGCAGTGTTGTACTCTTCAATAGATATCAAGTTTTGGGTCGAGTGTGGTTGCTTGGATGGATGGCTAGAGTTATATTGAGCTGCCTATAGGGCTTTCCAAATGTGTTCTATGTAATCCAACCACTATTATGATAGCATATTTGGGGGTTTTGGAAATAGATCTCCAAGACATAGTTACAATGATGATTGTGGGAGAGGAAGGACCATATCATAGAGGGAAACTAGTTAGACATGATAGGATTCCATAGTGAAGATTTTAGACAATATGGGTTATCCATACCTATGTAAAGACTTAGTTTGATGAATGAAATTGATGGAATTATTTTGAGGTTGGGTTTCTCCCAGGATAAATTATGTGTTGATGTGGTTTGTTGTGGCTTATAAATTATTTCAATGTTAAATTGTCTATTTGTGATAGATGTGTTTTCCATGCAAATCTACTATGGTATTGGTTATTTATGTTTATAAGGGAAATTAAAGATTAGAATTGTAATTATTGCTTTGGAAAGGTTGAGCCTTGGGAAGTTTTAAAAGATTATTTATTCCATGCTTTGGTTGTTTAAATTAATATAAAGGTGTTTAGAAACTTTGACCTCATTAAATTAAGTGGATAGGTAAATAAGATGAACCTCTCAAAAGGATGAGAGTGAATAAACTCATGCTCTACTAAGAAGTATAATTCATGGATCATTTTAGCTAAAGGTTGGATTGGTATCTAATCTCATAATAAGTAGATGTTTGAAGGGATAAAAACCTAGGAAAAGGAATTTTATGGGTGAATATTAGGATGAGGTTAGTACCTTCATTGGAAAAACTATAAGATTACAAATACACATCATAAGGGAATTTTATGAGGTGTTTTGAAGGGAAGTTGAATACCTCATTGACTTTGATGGTCGACATTGTTGTCTAAACTAATATAAGGTATTCCTACGGATAGGGTTTTAATAAGGCAAGTGAGGAACTAATTAGCTCATCTTTGGATGAGAGGGATAGTCAAGTTCTATATGCTCTAACCCACTCATATGGACATGAGAAGGGATAGTTGAAAGTGTACCCCTTCGATAGAATGAAAGGGAAGGAAATTTAGCTCGTGGGACCAACGAGAAGGATAACTTGTAAATACTAGCCTTGCACCTAGTACACTTGTGTAGCTAGACTTACATAAGATGTAGTTATGGGTGTACCTCGGGTAAGACTAGATAGGTTGTTAAGCAGGTTACAATGCATCTAGGACACCCTAATATATATATATATATATATATATATATATATATATATATATATAGGATAGAAAATTTGGGTTGTGACATATGGAGTGTATTCTTTGATAAATATTAGGGGTGCACTTTCATATTTTTGGGGAGTTTGGCTTTATTCCATTTTCACACATTTTTATATTTTTGGACCATATTTGGGCCCTTGAGATACTTTTGGCTTTGTGCACAGTTGATTTATTGATATCAAACTTTTTTGTTCTTATTTTGACATAACTTGCTTCAAAGAGCTAGAATTGATCAATTTTAAATTTGCACACTTAGATCTTTTGGTGGGTACTAAGTCTAGCTTTGAACAACATTGGGCTTGCATGATGCAAAAAAATTTGTAGAATTAGCTATATTTTACTTTTACATTGCTTTCAATAGTTGTACTTGCTAAAAATCTTTTAAAACCTAGCCAACCTTCTAATATATTTAGATATCTGGGCTCAACTTATTGATATTATTCATGAGGAAATTTTTGACCTACAGGTATTCTTGATTATCATTATATAATTCAAATTTTGGGAATAAAATAAAAAGAGTGTAATAGAGTTGTCAGCATCATGGTTTGTCATAATGATCATCATGCAACTTGATTGATGAATTAGAGTGATATGGTAGGTAAAAGGTTATTTCATCCGAGTTGGCATAAATGCCAATGGGATATGGTGATCATATAGTCTAGTGCTTAATAGGTGCATATGACTATGATGTACACATTAGACATTTGACTTATTAGACCTCATATTCTTAAGGGTCCATAGAACAATAAGGAACATTGATATTATAGGTAGAGAACAATGATGTATAGAAGGAATTTGTTTTAATAAAACCATGAAAAATATTCATGCTTTGACTTTATTGGTTTAATTTCCCATAAGATATGGTGCATACAAAACCTATTTACTAATGGGAATATATGTTTATGATGTAATCACTATATATTATACTTAGCAAACCCTGTCATTTTAGGGTCCTATAGACCCAATGAGGAATATGTAGAAGAGGATTTATTAGTTATAGGAGGCTATATATACATCCATTAGGATCCTTTAGAAGTGCACATAACATCATGTGTTATTTATCTATCATGTTGATAGGATCACGTGGAATTACCAAGAAAGGCACCAACAATGTTATGTGTCTTCCTAAGGCCCAAAAACATAAATATTAAGAGGGAAGGATATTTTTATGGGTGAGATACCATGTATATTAAGTAGATTTATCCTAATGTCCTTATGTACCATAAATAAGTGTGGGAATGATGCAATTTTAAATTAAATGGGTTATGAAAACTCATATTGCTCAATGGTTCATAAGGATATGAGGGTAAGTAGGATCAATTTATGATGGAAGAATAAATTTAAGTAGAAAAAGTAATATTGAGCTATCAAAACCATGGACTAGTCATAATGTTTATCATATGGTCCATTGATGAAGTATAGGAAGAGGGACATGACTTGATAAGAGACCTGTCATAAAGAATGCATAGATCAATGAGAGTGGAGGACACATAATTTTATTGTCAAGAAGACATAACCCTCACTCATAGGATAGTGGAGATATGAATTATACACTATTATTTACTAGAGAAATCCATAAATAGCTCATGCAAACACTAAATATCAAATAGAAATAACCCATCCTCCAAGGTGGAATGAGGAGATGTTCATGCTTTACATCTTGGCTAATGTATTTGAAAGATAACATAGTCACCCTATCACTAGGTATGGCATGTGTGCGTGTGTAGAATGACGGTCTATTTTGTTGCTTTTCAAGGTCCATTGCAAGATACCTATGTGATGAATGAGTTTGAGAAAGAGATAACGGAGGAAAGGTGAGAGACTAAAATATTGTGGGATTGGAATTAATATTTAAAAAGGTGGGGTTTAGAGGATTCATTCACAATATATTATATTTTGTTCCGAGATAGCTTAAATTCTAAGGAGATATGGTGACTATATTGACCATTGTGTGATGGGTTTATAAGATCATTATGTACTTGTCAGTCATTGGTCAATGTAGTTCCATCCTCTTGGTGGACTATAAGCAAGCGAGGATAGATGGGAAAAATTTTTGGTGAAAGAAGTTGTGAATTGGCCTTTTGAGAAATTATCTCGATTTTTTTGTAGAGTGGCATAGTCTTTCTCATTTCACTAATTTGAAAATCAATAAAATATGATGTACTTGCCAAGTGTTAGAATGACCAAGTCTATATTCTCAAAAATCCATAAATATGTGAGGATAAATGAGGTTGAGTTGTGATAAAGAAAAGAGGTAAACATTAATGAATCAGTAAAAATGTTTTACAAGTGGAGGATTAAAAAAATGCTAGCTCAAACACCCATTGTAAGTGTAATGTATTAATAAGCTAATTTGACTAGGATTCTCATGGTGTCATGGTATTTTTCTCAACCCAAGAAATAATTCATCCAAGAAAATTAAAGCATATGTAAGAATACAATTATGAGAGCAAAAAGGTTTGCATCAAGCAAGCACGTAAGTGTAACTAATGTGAGATTAGGGGAATATTTCTATCATCAGATACCTAGTGAAATTGTAATGAAGATTGATCTATACCTAACTAGGATCATCATTGTACTTTTATGGGATCCTTAGAGAATAAATGATGTAGATAAAAATGCAAGATAGTATTCAATATGATATGCAACATGCATTTTAAAGGTAGAGAGATATTTTCTAGCATCAATTTTCTAGTGCCAAAGTAGATTAAATAACCTATTGAAAAGAAGATTCAATGCACTTGAGTAATCACCCTAGGACTATCATAGACTCATTAAGGGATAGAATATGATTGGTCATGCCTACCATATCTATAAGAGGTTCTAGGTTGATGATAATGGACATATTCAATGGTTAAAGTTAACAAGTATGAGAGTTTTAATGGTTTCCAAAGCATTAGATAAGTCTTGAGAAAAATTTCTTAGCTAATTTTGTGAAGAAAAATATTGGAATGAACTTGATATGGATATGGATGGGATGATGAAATAAGTGCAAGATACATCAAGCAAGCCAAAGGAATAATATGGAGGAGATCTGCTAGAATTAGTTTCCTAGTGCAAGTGCAATGCATATGAGCTATTCCTAATTAGGATCATCATCACATCCCAATGGATATTCTAAATTAATATGTAGTATGTAATCTAAGCATGTGTATTATAAGAAATCATGAAAAGTAATCAACATGCGAGTAGGTAGAATCCAGATAAGCAATTAAATGAATAAGCAAAATTATGTAGGCTTAGACATAAAACCTTTTAATATGCCTAATTTTCATAGGTGTTTTGAGTTTATTTCCATAAAGAGTGGATAGGTAGTAAGATCCTAAGCTAAAATTAGTGGTTATGATGAATGGGCCTATTCAATTTAGCTCAAACTTACCTTTGATCTTGATTTGGTAATTGGTATTCTTTTGGTTTTCTTTGAGGACAAGGTCACTCATTTTGATTGAGTGGCATCATAATTTATTACTATAAGCATAATTAAGCCTATTTTGGTAGGATTAAAGGTTCTCTGGAGAATTGATTCACCTTTTATTGAGTAGTTCTAGCTATAAATTAGGTAAGTTAGTATTTATATCCAATAAAGGAATGTTGTAATAGGATTATCAAGGAAGGGACTTCAATTTTGAATGGGAATATGGCCTCAATCCCATAGAGTAATACATAAGGTGCCACATTAGTGGGTGTATATATATTGGTACAATAAGACCATAAATTAGGATAGAGTTGAATATGTCAGTCATCTAATTTTGTTAACCAACTTCTTAAGTATTTTAATGAGTCTTGTCAGATGCTTTAGATTAGCCATTACCTTGAGGGTAATAGGGTGTAGACCACTTATGTTTAATATTATACTTGGAACAAATATTTTAGACATATTTATTCTTGAAGGGTAAACTATTATAAAAAATGATAACATATAGAATGTCATAATGGCAAAGAATTTGGTTGAGGATAAATTTAAAAACTTATAATCCAATAACAGAGGATAAAGGCATGGCCTCTACCCATTTGGTAAAGTATTTTTTGGTTGTGATGATGAATTTATGTCCATCACAAGATGTAGATTGTTCTTTGCAATAATATCAAGGCCCCATATGGGTTAAAGATCTTGCGATGGAGTCTGAATAAGCTTATCATGTGATTGAAACTTATCACACTTTTTAGCATAGTTATAAGAGTCTTTACCCATGGAGGACCAATAATAACATAATCGTAGAATCATTTTTATGATGGAATTTTTACTAAAATAGCCATTGCAAGATCCCTCATGGGCCTATTTAAGGACCACTTTGGCTTTGTCAAATTTGAGACATCTAAGAAGTATATCATCAAAATATTATTGATATAACATGTAATTGATGATGACAAATCAACAAGATTGTCATTATAGGTGTTTTCACTCATTATGATCCAAGTCATCTAGTAGAATACCATACTTTAGGAAGGTGAAAATATCCTTGTACTAAGGGTTGGAAGAAGAGGAATATTCTTCAACAGTGAAGATCTCTAAAGGTTATCGGATAGATTCTAGAGTTACAAGTTTCCTAATTTGGTGATGATCATGGCTTGCTCATCATCCAGCTATAGATGAATAAGATATGTAGCCATGGCCATGGCATTAGCATGGTGATTACTATATGGTGGGATAGCTTCAATGGTCACCTTATGAAATATGGTCATAAGCTTTATAACAATATCTTTATAAGGCTTAAGTTTCTCTCCTTGTTTTGGGAAACATTAATTACTTGGTTAACCAGAAGATGAGAATCCTCAAAGATGAAGAGGGTTCTAATTTTCAAGGTTAAATCTACTCAAATTCTAAGGGTAATGTCTTTATATTTAGAAGTGTTATTGGTGCAAGAAACCTAAAGTTTAAAAGAGAGATGGATTAGCTACTTTTGAGGTATGACCAAAAAAATCCCTAACCTTACTCCTTTGACATATCAAGCACCATCAAAATACAAGGTTAAATAATTAGATTGGTCAGCCTCTATGGAAATGACTAACTCATCAAGAAAACTATAATAATAAAATTTGATTTGTGATGACCTATCCTTTTATAGGATAAAATAGGAAGCTTAGGTCTCCTTGTCATCCTCGTCTTCTTCCTTGATCTTGTCCTTCACCTCCACCTCAGATATGTCCTCCACCATATTGGACTCACCTTGGTCCTATAAATATTCATTGAAGAAATATATGTTCATCATGTTGTGAAGTCCCTTCATCTCCTAGATAATATTCAAGAAAGTTGTAATGACATAACACTTCAGGACAGTATCGATGGGTTCAGGATCCTCGTCCTTGAAATCCACCAAAAGAACTTTTGATCTATCTAGATCATCTTATTCCTTAGGCACACTAAGTATCTTATGGGACCTTCAAAGTCCTAGATATTTAGCCTCTTTCTATAAGGCCCTCCTTTGGCCGGTAGATCCACCCCCATATTCTTTTCTGGGGACACCCCGTGAGGCTTAGGGAGGCCAAGGTTGTCTTTGCCTTTGGAGATTTCTGCATGAGGAATATTGGGAAGGTATCTTTGGGAGGAATTGGTAAGTATGTGGGTGTATATAACCTTAAATAGACCCTGGTGGAAATGGAGGTCAACCCCTTTCTTCTTTCTATAGGAATTGATGGTGTAGTTGATAGAATTGAAAAAAAAGTGAGGGATACTAATCAGGTTGATATCTTGGAAGAAATTAACAAACGCATAATGAAAGCTATTGAGGACTTTCCTAGGGTCCTCAACCGTAATGAATTCCATTACTATTTTCATGATGTAATAAACTCTTAGATAAAATATACTAAGGGTAATAAACCATTTAGTAATTTCCCTTGAGAGATAGGTTTTTGACATAAGGTATCACAAGGAATCAAATCTTGCAATGATAAATATTTTTCATCTAAGCATGTAATATCACAATTTTTGTGATGCAAAAACCACAACAAGGCATATTTTTTCTAAAGCCTAAAGGTTTGCAATGGATTTCATAGGTATCTAAAGTCTAACTAATGTAGTATATGGCTCTTTCCTTATGTTGATCATAAAATTGAGCTATCATAGGATTTAAAGTATAGCTCCAATTATAGCAATGTAAATCAATAATGGTTTAGAAGTATTATAAGGGATGAGGATGAGAGGAGATAAAATATAGGATTTAAAGCATCAAAATTTGCTTGACACTCATCATCCCATCAAAAATCCACATCCTTGTACAAAATATTAGATAAATATGGGCACTTATTTACAAGTTGAGAAATGAATCTTATTATATATTGAAGTTTACCTTGGATACTTTAAAGTTGGGTCATGTTTTGTAGGGTGACATGTTGATAATAGTTAAAATTGTATCGAGATATACTTTTATGTCTCATTAGGATACTATAAATCCCAAATTATGTTTTGATGTCACCCCAAAGACACACATAGAAAGCTTAATATGGACCTTATATTCCCTTAGCCATTGAAATATACTTCTTAGGTCTTAAATGTAATAATTGTAATGGAGTAACCAACTATGGATATCATCTACATAATATTTCATAATATCATACATGATATCATGAAAGATATAAGTCATGGCCATTTGATAGGTAGCACTTGTATTCTATAATCCAAATGGCATGACTTGGCAGTAGAATATGTTCCATTTACTGATGAAAGCTATCTTAGCTCAATTCTTAGGAGCAATCTTGATTTTTTTGTAGCCTAAGAATCCATCCATTAGAGATAACATTCTACACCTAGTAAAATCAATAATCATGTCATTATTGTGTAAAGGGAAATCATCTTTAGGACATGTCTTGTTAATGTTCCTAAAATTATTGCAAACTCTAACACTTCCCTCTTTCTTGGAAATTTAAACAATGTTAGAAATCTAGTTAGAATACCTAATGCATTTAATGAATTTGATATTGAGGAGCTTTTGAAGCTCCTCCTTAACAAGTAAGGTTATCTTAGAGTGCATCTTTCACAAAATTTGTTTGACAAGTTTTGCATTTGGTCTAAATACAAGGTGAGTAATAACTAAATAAGGATATAACCCTAGAACGTTGATGTATGATTAAGCAAAGATAACATTAAATTTTTTTAGGAGCTTGATATACTCTTTGCATTCAATAGGGATCAAGACTTTGGCTAGCTTCAATATTTTAGGAGCATCAAATGATCTAAAATTAACATCAATGATCTCCTCAATGATAATGTGTTATTCATTCTCAATTTGGATAGGGGTAGGCAATACTTCTAAATTATCAAAGTCTTTAGGGTCAAGAGGTATTTGGTCATAGTCAACTAGTTGAGAAGAGTTGATATTTGCTACTTGAAGAAAAGATCCATTAAGGTAGAAATTGTCTTGCAAAATACCATTTTGGGGAAAATTGCATGTGACATCCCTCATTTTATATTCTTCCTCAATGATTATCATTTTAGGATAAACTAGGATTAAAAGGTTTACACTAGAAAGGTGTGTGAATAGAGAGGGAAAATGAGCTATAGAGAGGGAAGAGTTATCATCCATCTCATCTCAATTCATTCCATCAATAGAAATGGTATCTTTATGTGACTCATGAAAGGAAATAAAGGCTTTATTATTATAAAATAAAATTAAAGTGGGTAGGGGCTAATTCTGGTTAGGGATGTATCATATACCACAATGATTAGGTCAAGATTTGGTTTTTAAGGGCTCTTTTTTATCCTACTCACATAGACCAAGGACTTTTCCTTGATATCCCATATTAATTTATTTGGGAATGGGATAAGAGTTAGGAAAGTATCACAAGGTAAATTATATTTCAATAGGGTGGGGGTTATTGCCATGAATTTGCTCTTCATTAGTAGTACTGGCAAAAATAAAGGTACAAATCCTTATTTGTACTATTTTACCTTTAGTAGATGGAAAGTCTATGATTCTAGGAGGATGGAAATTGGTTAGGTCCACAAGAGGTTTATTAATAAGGTGAATTAGGTTACTTGTTTTGGATTGATTAATTATAGTTATCAAATTGATCCATAGGTTAATTAGTTTGATCACTAGTTTGATTAGGTTTATTATCTAGGGTTAGAGATTTAAATGCATTGTTAATTTAAGGAGTATAATAAGTGATTGATGGAGATGGAATGAGAGAAGCAAAATTTTTGGCCTTAGAATTCCTAACTTCAATCATGTTTTATTAGGTAAAGGGTTGAGGGTCATCCAAGATATGGATAGTTTTAAACTTTATATTTATATTTGAGGCATTAATAAAGGGTAGAGGGTATGGCCTTCATTGCATGCATCCAAGATCATCCAAGAATAATATTATAAGTGAGTTCATAAATAATAACATAAAATAAAGTGTTGAGGACTTAGGGACCAACCTCAAGGGGTAAGGATATGGTTCTAGTAGCCTCTGAAACCCTATTATCAAAATCCCTTATCATAAGGTTATATTTTTCAAGATCTTGCTTAGTTAAGTCAAAATTGTGAACTAATTGGAGACTAAATACATTAAGGCCTGATCCATTATCAAAAAATATTCTTATGATAAATAGATCATTGATTTTTCTTGTAATGTAAAGGGGACATTCTCCAATTATATATTGTGTAGGGTGATCATCCTAATAAAAAGATAGTGTAGCATGGTTTATGCAAATAGATCCCTCTATAGTAGTAATATAATTGGGATTAAGGTCTTAAGGGATTATTTGCCCACTCAAAATTTTAATAAATGCTTCTCTATGAGTTGAAGAGGTTTGAAGAAGTTTAAGGGAAATTTTGGTTGGGGTACTTATGAGTTGTTTTTGGAGATAAAAAGTACCATTCGACTAATTTTGTGATTTTAGTATAAGCATAGGTACTTTAGAAGGTTGATAAATAGATTGATTATTTTGTTGTTACCTCATGGTAACACAAATTGAATAAGGGTAATTGGAAGAATAAATCATACCCATATTATTTTGGTTTTGGGTGGGATATTATTATATTGAATGTTATTTGTTGCCTTTGGTCATGGTTCAGTAGTGAGTTTTGAAATATTTCCATGTCTTGGTTTGATTAATACTATGATTCAAAGCCACTAACAACAATCCTACCACTATTCATGAAGTCTTGGATAAGGTGCATAAGGTGTTTTCACTTATTAGTAGAATGGCCATTGATGTGATGAAAGGCACAATGTTCATTGGGTTAGTACCAATATTTCCTAGGATTTATGGGTTGGATGGTTGGAAGCTCAATCATTTTTACATCAAGGATTTATTTAATGATGGTGAAATGAGGTTGATATAACTTGGTGAACTACCTCTTATATTTTTATTGCTTGGTTATGACCAAATTTTGGAGGGTAGTTATGGCATTCACATGATTGTTTTTATGTGAGTAGATGACTTAGTTTCCTACCATGTGTTTGTTATTATATTTATATTTAGAGTATTTCTCTTTCTCTTTCATGAATTTAAGTTGTCATATTATGAGGGTATTTTATAGTCAAATAGCTAGCTCAACTACTTATTCAAATGTGCAAATATTGGTGGTTTCTAAGGGATAACACAATTGATCATGTAGGCTACCTATGAAGATATTAAATAGGTATTTTTATGGGGGAGTATATTGGAGTATCCCAAATAGATTTTCCACTTTTCCAAGAATTCTACAAACCACTCTTCTTTACCTTGTTTACATTTTTAGACATCCAATTTTGATACACCAACAAGGAAAAATACATCAAACAAGTCACCGAAATCATAAAATATCAATCTAAAAAAAACCTAGTAATTTGGGCACCTTTTTAAGCCTCTACCAAATTCATAACCCTAACAAGAAATGTCATTGGCAAATTTGGTAAGCCTCACAAAATCAAATCCTAACAGTTAGATTTGATCTTTGGCAAAAAATTCCAGTCATAACCAAAATCACCACTAGAAAATTTTGTAATGAGTTGAAAATCTAGCTAACAACCAAAATATCTTAGTGCAAGCTAGGGGCACATGGATTCCATCCTTCCACTCCCTACTCTGACCTCGCATGCTCTAGCAATGGACCAGACCTATAAATTTCAAATTAGTCCTAACTAATTTTCCCCCTAATCCTTCCTTCAAACTCTATTTAAATAGCCCTTGGGGAAAGGCATAGAGATAATTATAAGGCTAATTACATTCTATTAATATTCTTCTAGCAACTCTTCTTTATTATTCTTCATTTTCAAGCAATCTCAAGCATTTGTAAGCATTTTGGAGGTAAGTCAAGCAAGGTAAATAAGGCTTGGAGGTAAGGAGATATTCTTGATACAAGGGGGATACCATTTCTAGGTGATATCATTCCTATTACATCCCCTATATATTAATTTTCTATCTATTTTGCATTTTTTCCTCGTAGCATTAGCCTTGCTAACTTGAATACTCCATTTACTTGAAATTTTCTTCCATTTTCATGCTCTTAATCTTTTTTTGCAGGGTCTATCTTTGTTTGTAGGTCTTAATATATTTATTATAGGGATTTTTTGAGCATATACATTCTCATTTAAAATAATATAACATCTATTCATGGGCTTAGTGGAGCTATTCTACTTGCTATCCTAAGTTTTGTGCATTAATATCTCCATTTTGCAAGGTCATTTTCATGCATTTCTCTTCATAATATTTAACTACTTTCTACACTTTTGATTCACAGTATTATTTATATTTATTATCAACATTATAATATTCTCTTTTCATGTCCATTATCACACATTTTTAACCTATTATCATTTGCAAGAACTTAGCATTGTTATTTCTCTCTTTCAAGCACATTAAACTTGATTTTGGTGAAGTTTCAAGCACATAAGCATCTCTTTCATTCCTAGCTTGTTATAGTGTTGGATACAAGGTTATTATTACCTTTTTTTCCCACTAACAGTACATTTTCAACCATCATTACATGCATTTTTATTTCTTATTGCTATGGATTTCATTAATTTTATAGCAGCCCTCATTATTCATTACATTTGCATCCATTTCTCATTGCTCTCACAAATCTTGCTTAAGTTATGTTTTAATTAAGTTATATTGTTACATTACTAATATTTTCATAATAATTTTCACCCCCTTTGCACTCCCTAAGCTATCCAAAATAGTCATTGAGAAGTCTCCTCTTGTCCTTTGCACTTGCACTCATTTTTATCACAAATTTGTAAACATGTGTGGTATAACCCATTGAATTCTTGCATCACAACCCTAGCAAATTCCTCTACCAGTTAAATTCCACCATTGCATCACAAAATTAATAAAAACCCATTCAAAATCACCCCCACAATCATATTGGCCCTATTTTAGACCAAAAATGCCAACCACTATAGTAATTGATGATTTTGTCTCTATAGAATCCATAGACCAAAAATGCCACTAAGACCAAAAATGCCACTGGCATTTTTGGCAAGCCAATTGGCATTTTTGGCAAGCCAATTGGCATTTTTGGTACAACCTTATTTCCATCTAGAGAGGTAAGCATACTCAAATTTTCCAAAAATAGGGGTTCTAATTAGTTTCCTAGATAAGAAATTCACCTTTTCTAGCTCTCAAATAGAGCCCCCAAAGCAGAAAACCTATTTTTTTTGTCTTCTTTTATAGGTACCAAATTTGCTATTGAAGACCAAATTTACTAGTGTTATTTTTAGCAGTAGTGGTGTTTTTGATCATACATCAATAGAGGTAATCCGACCACCTGGCATCACTCAAGACTCTATTTTTTAGTATTTTCATGTGTTCTACTCTCTGTTCATCATTGTTTTGCATCTAAAATCACATTTCAACTTGGAAAGTCAAGGAACATTAATCTAGTTTTAACTTCCTTTACAAACACATTTACATTGGGTAAAAACAAGGAATCTTAGGTCAAAAGCTCACTTTATTTCTCATTGTCACAAATATCTAGGCAAGGAATCAAAATCACATACACTACACCAAAAAAGGCTTTTAATGGTAACTAAAATACGGTGGTTGTTTACGATGGTAAAAATCCATCCTAATAGACCCTAAGAGGATGGTTTAAAACCATCCTTAAAAATCACCCTTAATATATATATATATATATATATATATATAAAGGATTCACAAAACTTTAGAGATATCCTTTAAGGGTGGTTGGGGCATTGAGGAGTATACATTTGTGTTGGATATGAGTAGTCTATAATTGTGTCAAGGAGTGTGCATAGTCATGTTGGACCTAAGTTGATTATTCTAATTTGGGGAGTCTTGCAAATATGGCAAAGGTAAATATGGGGCTTCCATGCAAAATTATTAGCATATTAGTTTCTATCTCTCTTTATTAGTACACTAAAATTTTACACCATTTGATAAGGGAAGACATGAAGATTTGTTGGGTTATAAAAACCCTAGCCAGAGTGTGTGGAACTTATCTAAACAGGGCTTAAATAAATATTCATGGCCAAGTTCTATTTTGAGAAATTGGTTTCAATTATTTTTCTAAGTCTTGTTATAGGTGTTGATGATTGTCATGGCTTGTGAAATAATGGGTTTAAGAAAAGGTTTTTGATATTTTTGGGTGTCCGTGCCTAATATACTTGTTTGTTTGATTGCCATTGATGCAAAAAATTTAATCATTATTGATTTATTGTGCTCTTTTCCTCAAGTTGGCATATGCATGTCAAGGAGTCTGCATAGTCATGTTGGAGATGAGCTGAGTATTTTGTGCTGAGTCTTCCAAATCTAACAAGGGTAAATATGGGGCTTCCATTCAAAATAATTTGCATATTAGTTTCTATTTCTTTGTACACTAAAATTTTACACCATTTGATAAGGAAAGGCATGAAGATTTTTTGGGTTATAAAAACCCTAACCAGAGTGTGTAGAACTTATCTAAAAAGGGCTTAGATAAATGGTTGTGGCCAAGTACTATTTTAAGGAATATGTTTCAATTATTTTTCTAATCCTTGTTCTAATAAGTTCCACACACTCTAGCTTCCATATGGGGCTTCCATGCAAAATAATTAGCATATTAGTTTCTATCTCTCTATTTATTAGTACACTAAAATTTTACACCATTTGATAAGGGAAGACATGAAGATTTGTTGGGTTATAAAAACCCTAGCTAGAGTGTGTTAACTTCTTGGAGGATTAGGCTAGAAATAGAGCAAATAAGTCAATGATTATGTCATTTTACACTTGTTCCATAATACTATAAAAATTTAATAAAACTTGTAACTTAGAGGTCATGCCTTCTTCCCAAGAGCTATGTTGTGAAACTTAAATTTTTAATAGGATCTTGGTGAGTTTGCACTGTAATTATTATTATGATATTAATGCTAGCATATATCAAACTATTGAGTTATGACCAATATGACCTGTATTATTTTAACTAATGGTGCTAAAAAAATAATTCTTTCTATTGTTGCTTGTAGCATTGTCTGTATTGTTTTGTTTTAAATGGTTATATATGATTGAAATTGACCCCGCTCATATTACATCATGACCACATCATTGTAGTATTTCAATGAACCACATAGGGGTACCACAACAAAGTGTGTTATAATGGTACCCTTGGGAATTGAACCTTGGTTAGCTTAGCATTGCCTACATTGTTATCATGAAAAGTAGCATAAATATTTTCTCCATAATAGTTGTTGTAGTTTACTATTTTTGAATCCTACTTTTACTATTTTAGGTCCCATCTACAAATATTGGATGCATATGTATGTTGAATATATTTCAAATTTTTCTGCTTTTGGTTCTATACGCATTTTCTTATTTTTGAAACTGCTTCAATTTTTAAATGCATTTTTTTGTTAACAAACATTATCTATAATGCATTTTTCTTTGTCTTCTTTTTGATACTTGAGATTCATAATTACACTACCATATCTTACTATTTCGGAATTGTTAGTGACTTTTTGCTTCTTTCCTAGCATTTGTAGCCTTTATCATAGATTTGTGACATGTGGCCATAGCAAGAAACTAGAGCTTAATTTATATTGCAACTTTAGAAATGTAATCTAAGTTATTACAATCTTGGAAGTAAATGGATCAGATTTTAAAATATACTTTCACAGTGAATGGATTTTTGATTGATCATATCTACCATGAATTAAAGCATATATTTAATTGTATTTTATTTTTATTTTAGTCTTCTAGGGATTATCATTCAGGTCAAAATGCTTTGTTTGACTTGTTTTATGGAATAGAATAAGGGGGGTTGAGAGTATATTTTTCATATACAATTCATGAGATTTCCAAGCATGATAATGACATTGCTATGCATAGGCTTCAAGATAGAGTGAGTGTGCTTAAGCGGGTATGTGTCTTTTTTTCTACTTTGTATATGGGGATAAAATTAGACCCGTGTGGATGGGGGACTTCAAAATATCCTTACTATGGGTCTTAAAATTTGGAAAAATCCTAAATTAGGAAGAATTTATGTTGCAACTACTAATCTTACCCTCTCTATGCATTCTGCATAATTGGACTACATTAAAATATGTTGTAGCATGGAATTTTTAGTGCCATTTAATTTTTGTTAAAATTAGAGAAATTTTGTCATCTCAATGGTTAGATCTTTCAACTATGATGTTAATGGAGATAGACTACAATAAAAAAATTTATATTTTTTAATTTATTTTTAATTAGTTATAAAGGATTCAAATGGGCCCCACCCATATTACATCATCACTACAAAGTGGTATTACAACTTGGCATTTATGCATGTATTTTTTAGCAAGATTTGAACATGGGTCTACTGCTTGAAAGTCAAAGAATTTAACTGGTTAAGCTCAAGCCATTTGATAATTTTTTTATATTTATTAATAGTTTAGAAACATGGATTTAAATACCCTCAATTTTTTAGTGACTCAGGGGCTATTTGAACATTAGTATTACAATAACTTTCCGACTTTGAATGCAATGAACTAAATATCAAGAACTTAGATTATGATTGTCTAAATGAAATTTAATTATTTGTTTGGAGGTAAATGAACCAATATTCTTCATTTTTTTCTTGTGATGTAGAGGTTATTTGAGCAATTAGGATTGTAGTAAGTTTTTGACTTCGAATGGATTTAACTAAATATCAAGAACTTAAATTATTATTATGTAAGTGAAAGTTCTCATATTTGCTATTTAGAGGTAAATAAAATCCAGCTACTCATTCTCTTGCACTATTTTGAGTGCAAATGGAAATCCTTGTATCAAAATTTTAATGGAAAATAGATAAGTAGAGATACACGAAGCTTACACTTCCATTCATCATGTTGTTCTACGAACAACCACACTTTAAAATTCACTTGGGGATTTCACCTAGCTAACATAGTTGTTGATCCTAATTAATGTGGGATTACCTAAATGTACAGAGGGTTGGCCTTGGTGAAGACTTGAACTTTATGCTTTGTGGTGATATCATGTCATCTTTGTTGATAAGTTATGTCTATCAAACTTGTAATATTCTTGTTAGGGTTCATTGCACCTAAAATTATTTTCTATACTTGAGCTTCATTGTTGGTTCAATTTATAGATGTTAGTAATTATTTTTAATAAGCTATATGTGGCTTCTATTAGGGGCTTATCCTATTAAAATAATAAAACATTACATTGTTCTCATTACATTGCTATCAGGTTCGTTAAACCTTATCAAACTTACCTTTTTATCAAAGATATTCTTCATTTGCATTTTTATCAAATATATATCGTCATGTTCCTCAAACTATTACATTTCCACACTCAACTCCTTGATATAAATTATATTAAGAGATAAAATCTCAATCATTCAATTTGTTAGCCTTTGAAGCTTTAAAATTAAAGGAAATTCAACCACAAGTATGGAAATAAGCATGCAATGTTATAACTATGATAATGGCTAACTAATAAGTATGAAAATATGATATAAATCTTGATACAACACTCAAGAAATGCTCATATAAGAAATATCATGAAAATATGCAATTCTCTCCAATTGAGGTCACAATGTCTCCATATTTGCAAAATGGATATACATTGTATCTACTACTACTCAACCTATGTACTCCAAAATCATCTCTATTTTCTATTCTATGAAGACCTATTTATAATGAGATACAACTCTTTGCCTTCAATATTCCTATGACACCTCACTATTATATTCTAAGGACTTATGTACATGTGGACTACATGCACATTTACATCATTACACATTCTAACATGTGTGCACTTATTACATTGCTTTAATAAGTCCTAATAAACTCCTAATATAAATATGTACCCACAATGGTACATTAGACAAGAACAAATGTAATGTATTCCAACACCCCCATGTATTACATTGTCTAGTTTTTATAACCTTTAGTCTTCAATATGGATCTTCATATTGATCTTGAAATTTGATCTTCTCTTCTCTACTTTTTTCATTGTGCCTATTACCCATATTTAGATGTGTATCTTCATCTTCTCTCCCTGGTTCACTTTGATTTGAACTCATCTTAAAAATATTTTCTTCCATCTTCATCTTCTTATTGTGCTTCTTTTTCTTTCTTTTCCTTCATCATTTCTACAATTTTATCAGTGGTTTATCTTCTTCATGATGGGTTAGTATATCATCACAATAATATTGATTATGATTGTTGTTCTGCTTTTCATTTTGATATTATTAAAAAATAATCAATTATAGTGTAGATGCAAATCGAACAACACCAAATAACTAAACTTAAATAAATGAACAATTAAAGCAAGATAAACACATGTGATTGCACAAAAATAAATTTGATTTTTATTGTCGGGTGGATTTTTGATATTACAACCAAATATGCCCCAGATTGGGGTTTTTACAAAGCTTTATTGCTCAATACAATAATCTCAATATGCTAGGGTTCTCCGAAACCCTAGCCAACAAATCAGGGTGGTGTCTTCACGCTCGATCGATCCCAACAGAAGTGAGTGGGCTTCAGATATCCTTTGACCGGACCACTCCAGCTTAAACAACTGCTCAATGCCTGTATATCTCCAGACCTGCACACAAAAAATGACAAAAGAGGATTAGTAGTAACTGTGAGGGCTCCACTGTGTGAGACCCTCAAAAATCAATAAAAACCCTAAATGCCAAATAATAAACTGCATACAAATATGGAAATAATAAAATTAGTATAACAATAAAAGATTTACCTTGTGAACTTGATGTTTTTGATCTATAGTCATTGTTGCAGGAAGATGGTGCATGGATGCCCTAGCGACACCCGAGGGTTAGTAGGGCTGCAGAACTCTGGTTTGAAATACCCGTGGGTGCTCGACGGTAGTAGAGAACGCCCATGGGTGCTCGAGGATGGTGGAAAGCGCCCAATGGTGCTCGAGAATAGTAGGCAAGCATTTAGTGGTAGCGTATGGGTGCTCGGGAGTAGTAGAGGGGCATTCGAGGGTTGAAGCAAGGTCTGCAGAAGTAGATCTGCTTCAGGCGAGGGCTACGATGATGGATGTAGTGGTGGATGTAAGAGCGAGGGTGATGATGGAAAAGGAGGTGAGGGACTTCAAAGATACTCTAGGAATTCAGGCTAGAACTTAGGGGTTGAGCCATCAAAATGACTCCTATTTATAATCTTCCCTAGGGCACATTAGGGTTTCAACGACACAATTTGTGTGGTCAAGATTAAAACATGATGGAGGGTGGAGATTAAATCTAGGTAGGTGGCATGGATTAAGGTGGATGAATGGCTAGGATTAGACCAAGATGGATGGCTGAGATTAATTTACACATATATATACACATTTATTAAATATATATAATAAATATAATATAAAATATTAATATTTAAATATATATTAAACAAATATATATAATATATGTAAATAATGGGTAAAAATGGTGGGAAGACCTGGATGGATGACAAGTGGCTAGGATTTGGTGTCTACAGATACCCCTTTTTGTACCGTATTGTGTGAAACACAATGCGGTGCAAAAATATGAGACACCTATTTTGGCTTGATGGTGAAGCAACTTTGTTGAGATATGGACATGAGCTTGGAGATAAAAGAATTTTGATTGCATAGCTTACCCCCTCAATTGGTGAATGAGTTTGTGGATGAATCTCATGAGCCAATTGAAAATTGAGTGCAATTGGTTGTGTAAAATAATGATGTGATTGTGGATGATATGAATGATGTAAATGTGATACCATTTTTGCCCCAACGATGAAAGGGGGTTGGTGGAAGATGCATTTGATGAACTCTATTTTTGCCCTAATAGAGAAAGGGGTTTTTACCAAGTGTAGATGCCATGATCATGTAAGATGTATCCCATTGTGGGAAAGTCAAAACCAAATGTGGTTGCCCCAAATTTGGGGTGATTCAATGTTATTGAAGAATGTGCCTTTTGGCATCATTGATATGCAAAGATGAAGATGCATAAATAAAAAGAGTCAACTTTAGAGGGCCAGCTAGTGACTGTCAGATAATTCCTATGATCGGAACCAATCACCCTAGCTAAGGCTAATCACCATGATGACTATCAAGGAAATGGGGAATGATGAAATGTGATTTTGTCCATGTTTTAAGCCCCACGAACTAGGCCATCAATGATAGCTTTTGAGCAAATTGTTCTTGGCATAGTTTCACTCAAAATGTGAAGTACCAAAGATTATTTTGATTTTGAACAATGAGATATTAGATGATGAAAATGACCAAGTGTCCTTATGGTAATTTATTCATCTTACCGAATTGCATGGATGCAAATCGTTACAATCACCAAGGAGATAGAATAGACCACTAGATACGAGGTTCACTTGAAATTGTAGGTGAACTTGGAAAATGTGCAAATGTTATGATTTGATGATTGGAAATGATGTGAAAATGAAGTATTGATGATGAGAATGATGATTATGGTCATTTTGTGAAAATTTGGACCATTTTGGAATGCTTTTGAATTTGATAAGTGATTTTTGTGCCTTTGGGGCGTAAACTAAAATTATGCATCCAAATCAGTTTGGACTTTCACAAAACCTGATAATGTGATGAAATGGATGCATGGATGAAATTTGGAGTGATTTGATGGGGGTAAGCCACTATTTTGCATTGATTTGGTGTTTCTTGTCATTTTTGATGCCAAACATCGATTGGCGCTTACTGCATGCGCAAACGCCCACTAATGTTTGGGCACTTTCAAAATATCCCATGGTGCTTCAATGCACCAAGAAATACCCATGGGCATTTCAAGGTGCCTGAAGTAGCTATAAATAGCTTTCAAGGTGAATATGGAGCTCATTGTTGCATTTGTAAATTTGTGAAGCTACATCTAGGAGAGTGAGGTGGAGTGGAGTGGAGTGAAGGGAAGTGAGGTGAGCATGGAAGCTATGGTGATGAAAGGTGTAGCTAAAGTGGGAGTGTGAGTGGTTGCAATAAGTTTCTTTTATGAAGCTTTTATTATTTTGTGCAAAAATTTTATTTTTTTTTTAATTATGAACATGTATTAACAATAAATATTTTGTGTTGTGTTACAACTTAGGATTTTGGAGGCTCAACATCGATTCTCACCTCTCATCCTAGGATGAGAAAGGCATTGTAGAGTGAGGATTGGGATTTGTTGGAGGCTATGGGGCTAGCGAAGGTAGCCCAGATAGATGTGGTGAGGGCGGATGAGGGGTACCTCTCTACCTTGGTAGAGAGGTGGGATCCAGATAGGGGGACCTTTTAGCTCCCTACTAGAGAGATTACCCTCACACTTGAGGATGTATATCACATCCTCAAGTTATCGATGGAGGGGATTCATGTCGAGGTTGGACATGATCAGGGGATAGATATGAGGAAGATGTTTGGTGATAGATGGTAGAGTGTGGAGGTGACATGTGGAGGGATTACATACTTGTCCATGTATGTGGACAAGGAATTGGATGCCCTACCAACTTTGGTAATGTTCATGTTGGCCAACATCATGGTCCCAAATAATACCGATTATAGGTTCCCTTGGAACCTGATAGGGTTGGTGAGTGATATGCTCACTACACCATAGGTGTATGCATGGGCTCCTACCTTATTGGATAGATGTACCAAGAGATTTATGAGGTGAGGAGGTAGGGGAGAAAGGGATTGGGATGTAGTTTGTTATTATAGTGCTAGGGATGGGAGCATTTCAATATGGCTCAACAGAGGGTCTACCAGTTGTAGGATGGGATAGGGAGCAACCCTATGCTAGGAGATGGGTAATGGTAGAGGAGGTACAATCGAGTCATCCTATTTAGATGAGTTAATGGTACAAAGATTTATGGGTTAGATTGACATCCACTCAAGTGATATGGAGGCCATGGTGGGGTGCCAGGTGGATAGGAGATGGAGAGCAACTATGATGGGTTAGGTAGGCTAGGTGGGTGGTTGGGAGGTATCGAAGTGAGGCTAAATATATTTAGTTCTCATGGGTGCTTCAATAGTTTAACTTGAGGTAGGGGGTTCCTGATGAGCCAGTGCTCTATAGGAGGCATCAAGATGAGATAGGGTTACCATGTGTTGAGGCATGGAGGGATACTTATGAGGATGATGAGGAGATAGATCTCCCTAATATGGATGATGTAGGGACTACTACAGAGTATGATGCATGGTTCACTACACAACCACCATGGGTACCAACTCTAGTAGTAGATGGTGGAGATGGGGATGAGGTTGAGGTCAAGGAGACCAATGAGGCTCCTAAGCGATGGAGGTACCTTCGATATGATAGTCAAAGGAGGAGGGCTAAGGGTATGATGAGGTAGGCTCTAGGGAGTGGAGGAGATGGGAAGATAGGGATGATATGGAGGAGACTCTAGATGGACCTCTAGGTCAGAGTGAGGAGGATTGGATAAGGTTGGAGTAGCAGGTGGTAGAGCGGGATGCGATGGTGATGGCTTAGGATGAGAGGATCATGAGGCTCCAGGTAGAGCTGCTAGAGAGGGAGCATCATCATAATGTTGATATAGCATACCTTCGATCTCGATATAGGTATATCGAGTCTTTGGAGGATAGGTTGATGGAGCATCATATTCCACTTCCTGATCCTCCTACCTCATCTATATTCAAGGCTACTAGGCATAGTGAGTCTAGGCATAGCTCTAGGTCTAGGGCTCCTTCTAGGTCATAGGGGTCCTCTTAGAGGGCTTAGCTAGTGCTTAGATGCACTTTTTGTATATGAGCCTTGGTGCTCCATTGTATGTAGCCTTTGGGCACTCATTGTATATGTGATATTTATACATATATATACATGGATTTTACTTTTGTGTTATATTTTTGTGTGAATGCTTTTGTGTGGATGCATTTATATGGATGATTAATGCATATGATATGTTATGGATGATTAATGCAAGTTATGGAATGCAAATGTTCTAATGATCATTTATAGTTTAGATTTTTCTTGGCCATGTTCTAGCATTATTGTTTAATCAGGGGCACCAAACTTGGTGGCATATGATGTGGAAGACTCATGAAATGACATGGATGTTGACATGGAAGAAGATATGGATGTTGATATGGAAAACTAACTATTTTGTAGAGACTCAGACATACTAGTGGCATCAAACAAACTCACTAAAACTACCTAATCCCTCTAGGACCAAATGTGTGTGCAATGAATTCATTTACCAAATCAAGAGCATGGTAATGACTCGAGGTAATCAAGAACCAATGTGTGTGCAAGTGAGTTCATTAACTCATATTGAGTAAATTGGGTGTGACCTATTATGGATGAGACCAAGAAGCTAGCTTGTCCATATGTGTGATCAGAGGTCTCTTTAAAAGAGATGTGTCACCATGCATGAGCATACTCCACTACCAGTCAAGCATCTATAGCTCTGGTGGAGACTAGCTCCATAGTCCAAGAATTTTGATCTCTCAAGTTTTGGGGATGACTACTTAACCGTCTGACTAGAAATGTAGTATGATCCTTACAACCCAATGATCAATGGTGTGTGATGAAATATTTAGAGCTTTGGGGAATCAGATTCTCAACCTAAGTGTGATGAGAATTGTACCCTATCCTTACTACTCTATATTTTGAATTTGGAAGCAATTGTGATAGTGGTGAAAACCACTATTTTTGTGGACTATGTTGCATGATGGGACAGGCAAGGAATACCCTTTTCACTTTGAGGTTCAAACCAAGTATGGTGTTATCCCTCTTTGACACAAGATATTTTTAAGATGTGAAATTGTGTTTGGTTCAAGAATATTTTGGAGTCAATTCCCAGAACTCAATATTTTCTTAGTGAAGATGTGTAATGGTCCTAAAAAGAACTTGACATGTATTTGGAGTTTGCTTAAAACACTAGGAGTGGTTGAGTGACCAAAAACACCTAGGAATTATGGATATGTGGTTTTGCAAATGATAATTTGACTTGGTGGAATGGTGTAAATGATGTTGTGAAGGTGCCCCTGATTAAGGCAACATGACTTTATTGGACCAATTAATACCTTGAACTGAATAAATGATCCCTAATATGAGATGTGAAATGTGGATGGAATGTATGAAATGCAATTTTGTGAAATGGAGTGTATGCATGCAATTGTTTTTAAATGAAATTTGTGCAAATGAAATGCAATTTTTGAATGAAATGTGTGCAAATGAAATGCAATATTTTTGTGTATTAGCCATGTATATATACATATATATAAATCTCATTAAGCATAGAATGCTCTCAAGTGTATAACATTAAGTGGTTCAGGTTCTTCCTCTCCCTCTAGATTGGCAAGCCTATAAGTACCTTTACCCACTTTTTGAGTGATAATGTATGGACCCAACCAATTAGCCATGAATTTATCATGAAGATGTGATAATGCATTGGTGTTTTGTTGATTCTCTTTAAGGACAAGATCTCCTACTTGGAATTCATGTAGATGAACTTTGGCATTGTAAGCATGCTTTAGGTGGTCTTGATAAACTCTTAAATGCTCTAAAGCATTGACTCACCTCTCATCAAGAAGTGTGAGTTGGTCAAGATGTGCTTGTCTAGCAGTGTCATCATCTATGAATTCTTACAAAGAAATTTGCAAGGAGGGGATCTCAAGCTCAAGAGGTATGATTGCTTTAGCTCCATAGACCAATGAAAATGGTGTTGCCCTAGTAGGCATGTGGATGCTTGTTCGATAAGCCCATAATGCCAAGGGAATTTTTGTATGCCAATCTCTATGATTTTTGTTAACGAGTTTCTTGAGAATAGCAATTAAGGTCTTGTTGGTAGCCTCAGCTTGTCCATTTGCTTGTGGGTAATAAGGAGTCGAGAAACTATGTTGGATGTTATATTTCTTGCAAAGTGCTTGAACATCCTTGTTCTTGAAAGACTTGCCATTGTCGAAGATGATTTTTGAGGGAATACCAAAATGAAAAATGATATGGTGAAGTATAAACTCCACAATTCTAGGTCCTATCATACTGGTTAAAGGAATTGCCTCAACCCACTTTGTGAAGTATTCAATGGTTGTGATGATGAATGTATGTTGTCCCGAGGAAGGAGGTGAGATTTTTCCAATTAAATCAAGACCCCATTGTGAAAAGGGCCAAAGGCTTTGAATAGGTTGTAATGCTTGTGATGGTACATGAGTTAAATTAGCATGCTCTTGACATTGCTTACAATGTTTGACATAAGTGCAACAATCTCATTCCATGGTGGGCCAATAATAACCCATGCATAGAATACGCTTTGTGATAGCCATCCCACTAAAATGACCACCACAAGTACCATCATGAGCTTCAGCTATGGCTCTTTGTGCCTCAACAGCCTCGAGACATCGAAGGAGGATTCCATCATAACCATATTTATACAACACATCCCCCAAGAGAACAAAATGAGCTACTTTTTGCTTGAAAGTGCATTTAGCAGTTCGAGACATGTCAGATGGGAGTGTTCCAAACTTGAGAAAGGCTACTATTTGGCTTGACCAAGGCTCATATGGATCCGAATAGATAAAGCAAACATCCTTTTCATCCTTAGATTCAGCATGAACAATTGTAGATTTAGAGATTGTTGAGATAATTAGAGGTTGTACCTCTCCTAAGGAATCTATTGGAATCAATGATCCAAGAGAGGCCATCACATCTACAAATCTATTAGTCGAACATGGCAAACTATCGATTTCATACCATTCAAATGTAGAGAGCAATTTCATTGCTACTTCATGATAAAGCTTAATGGTAGGTTCTTTACATTGGTATTCTCCATTTATTTGCTTGACAACAAGTTGAGAATCACCAAATATCTTGATACGCTTTATGCCCATAGCTATAGCTGATTGAAGGCCTAAGATTAAGGCTTCATACTCTATAATGTTGTTTGTGCATTGGAAGTCAAGTTTGAATGATAAGGGGATAGGTACCCCTTAGGGTGTATGAAACATGACTCCAACACCTTGACCTTTCTCGCACTTAGAGCCATCAAAGAATAGTGTGATATCGATATCTTCCTCTAGAATGACATCTTCTTCTTGTTCGATGATAGCAAATACCGAATCATCTAGGAGCTCAATAATCAAGGGATGATCACTAGGTAGTGGAGCTTTCACAAGTTGATCAGCTATGACCTGACATTTAATGGATTTTTGGCTAATGAACTCAAGGTCAAATTTAGTAAGAAGCATTATCCATTTAGCGATGTGGGTGTTATTGTAAGTGTGAGACATCATATAACGTAGAGGATTTTCTCTAGCTATGACATATGTTGTGTGGCTAAGCATGTAATGTCAAAGTTTCTTAGTGGTAAAAACCACTGCTAAGCACAATTTTTCTACATAAGCGTATCTGGTTTCATAGCTTACCAATGTTCGACTAATGTAATAGATAGCTTGCTCTCGATTTTCTTCATTATTTTGTGCAAGCATTGTCCCTAATGCAAAGTCCATTGCTGAAACATAAATATAGAAGGGGACCCCGAACGAGGAGGAGCTAAGACTAGTGGAGAAGCTAAGTATTGCTTAATGTCATCAAAGGCTTTTTGGCACTCATCTGTCCAAGAGAATGGCACCCCTTTTGTAGTAGGTGATTGAATGGCCTGCATTTATCAGAAAGTTATGCAATGAAATGATGGATCGATTGGATATTTCCTTGTAAACTATGCAATTCCTTTAAATTTATTGGGGGAGGCATCTCCATGATAGCCTTGACCTTGTTTGGGTCCACCTCAATGCCTCTTTTGGAGACAATGAACCCTAGTAGTTTTCCAGAGGTAACACCAAAGACACATTTCTTGGGGTTCAACCTTACATTATGCTCTAGAAGTCGATCAAAAACTTTCTCCAATACACCAATGTGCTCTTGTCGAGTTTTGGATTTTTCCAAGAGATCATCCACATAATCTTCGATAATATTATGCATATAGTCATGGAAGATGTATGTCATGGCACGTTGATAAGTGGCACCTACATTTTTAAGGCCAAAGGGCATCACCTTGTAACAAAAAGTTCCCCAAGGTGTAGTGAATGTTGTTTTGTGTTGGTCATCAAGATTTATTCGAATTTGGTTGTATCCTAAAAAACCATCCATGAGAGAAAGCATTTCATGGCCAGCACAAGTGTCGACAAGAGTATCAATATTTGGGAGAGGAAAATCATCCTTAGGACATGCTTTGTTAAGATCTCAAAAGTTAGTGCAAACGTGTATCACCCCATTAGGCTTACGAATGGGTACCATGTTTGAGAGCCACTCAAGATAATCAATGGGTACAATGAAACCCACATCTAATAGCTTTTGAAGCTCTTCTTTGACCAAGAGGGCAATGGTAGGATGCATCCTTCTAAGTTTTTGTTTGATCGACTTAGCATCAGGATGTAAGGTGAGATTATGGACAACCAACTTAGGGTCAAGACCAGGCATGTCTTTGTAGGACCATGCAAAAATTCCCTTCTTCCTCTTGAGGAGAGCAATTAATTGCTCTTGTTCATATTTGGATAAGATTTTGCCAAGCTTGACAATTTGGGGATTGTCGATATCTGAACTAAGGTTCACATCGATGGTATCTTCAATAGACATGTGAGAACCTTCCTCAAGTTGATGGGGAGTTGGGATTAGATGAATGTCATCTAAGATGTCATCAAACTCTTCTGACTTATCCTCATCTACGTCTACCTAGAAAACCTTAGGGTTCAAAGGTGAAGGTGAAGGTGGAGGGGATGGAGGAATGTAGTTGGATGAAGCCCTTAACAATTCCTCGGATAGGACAAACTCAGAAAAGGATGGTGGTGAGGAAATCTGATCCATATCAATAAGGCTCATGTCAATAGGAATTGGCTTTGCCAAATCATATGGATTACGGAGGGGGTGAATAAGTCAGCAGGATTCATGTTGACTTAAGGGAAAATGGATGAGGTGAAATGGATGGGATGGATAGAGCCTAAGAACCGATGCTAGGACCTTGGTAAACCTAGACAACAACAAGCAACACAAATAAATGCACTTAACTAAATGCTATATACATGAAATGCAGAAAAGAAAATATTTTTGTTTGTTTTATGTTTTTCTTTTTTTGTATTATATACATATGTTACAATTTTGGTTGATGAGATGGATTAATGAGATGGAGGTGGTGGTTCACCGGTAGGTTCAGCTCACTCTTGTGGAAGAAGCAAGTGAAATATGGGCTCATGGATGGGGAACATTCTGAGATAAAACTCATCTTGTTCGGTGTGGGGAATGATGGGCTTTGATTCCTCATCAGATTCATCAGAAGCTATCGACATGAGGTCGAATTCTTCGTACATTTCCTCATTAGAGTCATCGGGGTGGAGGGCTTCTTCTTCTGAATTTAGATTAAGCCTTTGGAAGGCTTGTTCAAAAGAAGAGATGGTGGGAAGTGGGTGATAACCTAGACCTGAATGGTCGTGCACTTCTTGATATGGGACATCAATAAGTTGAGGCACTCCCTATTCATATCAACCTAAGCCATGTCTTTGCCAATTATATCTATGAAAATAGTGGGATGGAAAACCCATCATTTGTTGGATATTGGTAGGTGGTGGTTGTTTGGGTTCTTCTAGAGGAGTAGGATTAGACAAATATTATATCCCCCATACACAAAATTTATGTTATTAGGCACTGAACCCATATTGTATACCACTCCTATAGATAAAGGTGGGTCACATGGGTGACCAAAATCCTTAGTAGTTGAGATATTGAGTGGTGTGATTGTGATGTCTTGGACCACATATTCACCAATACCAAGGTTGGTGAGGTGGACCTCAACTTGGGATGATGAGGATGAAGTGGACATGGGAGGCTCATGGTTGGCTAATGGCTCGGATGATGGGGAAGATGTGGGTATCTCATAATTTGATAATTTGACTTGTGAAACATTGGCTGATGAAGGTGGATTTGGTTGTGAAGGAATTGTTGTGACCAATGAAGGGGATGATGATGTGGATGGCATGGATTGGGTTTGACCACATGTACATGTAGTCAATGATGATGATAATGAAGGTGTAGAAGTGGATGCTTGGTTGGAATTGGTGATGGGAAGCTCCTCAAGAATGGGAGCTTTTGATGAAGGATTGGATGGAGTGATTGATGATGTGGTGGATGATGTGAGGAAAAGGTGGGTAGAAGGAAGCATGGATTCATAAGGATTCAAGATGAAGTTGCAATACTTAAATGGCTCAACATCCATTGGTATGCAATGTACTTGCCCTTCATGTACATATTTTAGACATTGATGTAATATGGAAGGGACACATCTCATTTCCCTCATCCAAGGTCTTCCAAGGAGTACATTGTATGCCATGGATCCTTCTAAGATGTGGAACAAGGTATGCAATATTTTTACCCCTACTTCGATGGGTAAAACAATAGTGCCAACTGTAGAGCAGAGAGCATCATTAAATGCTTTCAATGTGAAGGTGGATTTGGTTATATGAGATGGAGGAAGATTGAGATGATGGAGGGTAGATGTGGTGATGATGTTAATGGAGGAGCCGGTATCAATTAAGACTCTTTTGAATGGCTTCCTATCAATTTTAGCCATTATATGCAATGGAGGGTCCACTGATTCTGATGAGATTGGTTTAATCTCAAAGTCATAAAACATGATGGAAGGCTCCATGCATGTTTGAATACTCCCTACAAAGTTATTAAAGGCATTGGAATCTTGAGATTGAAGTTCGATGGATTTTAGAATATCCATTAATGCCTCATGATGTTGGGGAGATTGTTGAATTAGATCATAAATAGATAGTTTTGATGAAGCTATTTTTAAACTCATGGTTAACCGGCTACTCAAAGAAATGATTGGCCTTTGGGGGTGGTTGATGGGATGAATTGATGGATTAGAATGGTTGGGAATGTGGATTGGTGGAGAAGGATTTGGGGAAATTTGGATGGGTGGTGATGGAACAGGTTGAGACTCCCTTGCTTGTGAATTCATGGGTTATTGAATGGGTTGTTACTATGCATTTTGTCATTGTTGACCTTGGGTTACCACATGAATGGCACCTACAAAACCTTGGTACTATTGAACATGGTTAACTTGATTGGGAGGGGTCTTGATGTTAGACCCTCCCATTGTGGATTGCACCTCCTCATGATGAGGAAGTGGTGTTTGGAAGATACCAAGATTTTGGTTTTGTTGAGCTAGGGGGTTGTCAAGCTTGATGGCCCCCAAGTCAATGAGGTCTTGTACTATATCCTTAAACACATGGTAGTTATTTATGTCATGCCCATTTTATCTATGATAAGGGTAAAATAAATGTTCCCTATAGTTTTTACCATATCTGGTGGGATCATCTGGTTTGACCTCAGGCAAAGCAAGTCTATTGGTGTCATACAACCTTTGAAATATGGAAGCATAAGATTCAGATAGAGGGGTGTATTGATGATTTTGTCAAATAGATTATCGATGTTGGTGATTCTCCATAGTTGGCACTATGCTTTGCATAGATTGGGTTACTGAGGGTACCGCATGATAGGCAATTTGTTGTGGTGGTTGTTGCATTGGTTGTTGTTGAGCCATTACCAATTGGCTCATGACCACTTGATTGACGTGATTGGCTTGATTGGTCGGATTGGCCTATGTTGATTTGGTTTGGCCAGAATAATTGCTTTTGTATTGGCCCTTGTTTTGCCATTCCTTTTTTCTTGGCTTAAGTATACCTTCTTGGATTTTTATCTCTTCGATGACACTAGCTTGGGCAAGAGCTTCCTCAAATGAGTGATATGTTTGCAATTGAAGCATCCAAGAAATAGGTTTTAGGCAACTCTTAGTGAATAGCTTAATTAGCTCTTCCATTGGTAGGGTGAATGGCATTTTGGTTATGATGGCCCTCCAACGGTTGCCAAAATCATAGATAGACTCATCATCATGTTGTCTTAAACCATAGATATCAGACAATGAGACTTTATTTCTTACATTAAGGGCAAATCATTCAAATAATTGGTCAACCAATTGTTCGAAAGTATAAATACTATGATTGGGCAATTGGTTATACCACTCTATGGCATCTCCTCCCAATGTCTGAGGAAATATGTGGAGCATGAGAGCATTATCATTTTGAATTCTGAAACATGAGTGCATGAATGTGCTCACATGCTCTTTAGGGTCCTCAATCCCTTTAAATTTGTCAAACCTTGGTACCATGAAGTCTTCTAGATATGGTGGTGATGGTACCAAAGGGTGAATTGGTTGATTGATTAATTGATGTAAGGTTAGCTTCTAGTTATTGTAACCAAGAGTATGTTGTATCAAATTATCAATCTATTGTTGCATAGCCTTGATTCTAGGGTCTTCCCCAGGAATGTGAAAGCCCTAAATCACTTGATGATTCTATGATGGGGTGGAAATATGTTGTGGAGTGACAAGATGATGATGGATAGGTAGAGTGGATTGGAATTGAGGATGATGAGATTGATTGAGAAATGATGGTGATTATTGAAAAGGGGACAATGCATGAGGACTATGGTTGGGTTGGCCTATGGGAATGGAATGGGTATGGGTGGATGGAGGTATAGGGATGGAAACCACCAAATATTGTGGTGCCCATGATTGAATTTGTGTGATGAAGGTGGGTTGAGTGGAAATTGGTTGAGGCCTAGGGTTCACTTGAACTTGTTGTTGAGAAGTCTATCGCTTCTTAAGCAATTTGTTCAAATTTTCCCATGCTTCATTAATTTCCATATCATCATTGGAAGGCATGGATGAATATGGAATAGATGATGTGGATGGGGGACAAGTGGCAATGGGAATTGCAACTTGATTGGATGAAATGGGCACTTGTGAAGTAGCATTGACTTGTGCTTCATACAAGGGGTTGGTATAGGTGGATATATATGAAGTGCTAGGAGCACATGATGGTTGGGGAATGGAGACATGGGATGAAGGTGCAACTGATGCCTCAAAAAGAGGGTTAGTGTACACCTGGGTGAAGTTGGATGGCTAGGAAGGAATAAGTTCCTACTGTAAAGAAGGATCTTGATCCGGGATATTATGGATGGGTTGTAAGACATAATTAGCCGATTTGTAGAAAGCCTCTACTTGGGCCATGTCTATGTGGGTAATATTGTGGTCAATTGTAGGTGAGGATGATTCGATTTGTGGAAGAGATGTGGAGGTGTATCTATGTGGGACATCATTAGCCTGCATAGTGTGTGATGGGCCTAGATAAATCTATGTGCAATCTGTTTGAACCACTGACAGGATTTACCATAGAAGTGGTAGGAAATGAAGATGAACAATCCATAGATGTATTGTTTTGGTTTAATGCTTTCTTTTGATTTCTTGTTAAGACCATAAGCTACTAAACCAAGATACAAATTATGCAATAAAATGAAATGCAGAATTGAAACTTCACAAGAATCAAAATAAATAATCAATGCTAAGTTTGTTCAACACATGTGTCTTACCTCATTCATTGATTATCTCATTTTAGTGTGAATTCATTTTTTTAGATTTTGATTTTGTGTGTTTCAATGTGCTAATATGAATTAGAAATGGGTGAAGACTAAGGCTAGGCTGGGGCAATGAGATTCTTACTAGTGATGAAATCCAACAAGTTTTCTTGGGGGTAATCTAAGGTGTCTAGGGTAGATATTGGTGGATGGAGATGAAAGCCACCATCACCAGATCTCAAGCAGTGATTGGTGATGAAATCCAACCACTACTATTTAACGTGAAACGTGAAGTGTGTGCAAAATTCCTTTTAAAGGTTCTATTTTTTATGGTGCACATACAATATTAGAAACAACTGATTTCACTAGTCTAAATCAGAAGCCAACATTAAGAGTATCAATTTCTCCAAAGGATGTGAAGTACACCACTTAAATCCCTCTCTAAACAGTGGGGGGTTCATCCACTCCTCTACCTGGAATCACCCAAATGGGGATACTTTTGACACACTAATGATGTTCCTACTTAGATCAGCAAAAGGAGGAGTTTCTAACCCTACAATGTAGTCTAATTTATGCAATTTAATAATTCACATGCAACCAGAATGCAGGACTTTTCAATTGCAATACACCAAAAAACCAAAAACTTTAAATGGAAAATGGAAATGTGTGAATGAATGCAATGACTAATCTAATGCCTAGAATGCAAACTAGAATGATTGTTTTTACCAGATTTATTAGTGATGTTCTTTTTAATCCAAAATCTAAAAAAATGTAAAATGCTAGAATACATAAAAACAGAGAGGTTAGGGTTTGACAGTAAACTTACAAAGAAGCCTATATTTTTATTTTAAATCTCTATAAAATACCTATGTACACTTTTAAAATACCCCTAGGAATTTCTTGTATATCCCTCGAGCATCGCAAGGCATTTATGCACCTTCTACAACTTTTAACAAACCTTCAGAAACCCTAATACAACGAAAATCATATGATCTATGCTTCTTAAAACCCTACAAGATAAGACAGAAAATAACAAGTTAGTCAACAAAGTAAATCAAAATGAGAAACCCTTAGGGGGTCCCACCATGATCGCCATTTGTAGATGCAAATCGAACAACACCAAATAACTAAACTTAAATAAATGAACAATTAAAGCAAGATAAACACATGTGATTGCACATAAATAAATTTGATTTTTATTATCAGGTGGATTTATGATATTACAACCAAATATGCCCTAGATTGGGATTTTTACAAAGCTTTATTGCTCAATACAATAATATCAATATGCTAGGGTTCTCCAAAACCCTAGCCAACAAATCAAGGTGGTGTCTTCACGCTCGATCGATCCCAACAGAAGTGAGTGGGCTTCAGATATCCTTTGATTAGACCACTCCAACTTAAACAATTGCTCAATGCTTGTATATCTCCAAACCTACACACAGAGAATGATAAAATAGGATTAGTAGTAACTATGAGGGCTCCACTATGTGAGACCCTCAAAAATCAATAAAAACCCTAAATGCCAAATAATAAACTACATACAAATATGGAAATAATAAAATTAGTATAACAATAAAATATTTACCTTGTGAACTTGACATTTTTTGATCTATAGTCATTGTTGTAGGAATATGGTGCATGGATGCCCTAGAGACACTCGAGGGTTAGTAGGGCTATAGAACTCTAGTCTGAAATACCCATGGGTGCTTGACGATAGCAGAGAATACCCATGGATGCTCGAGGATGGTAGAAAGCCCCCAAAGATGCTCATGAATAGTAGGTGAGCATTCGACAGTAGCGAATGGGTACTCAGAGTAGCAGAGGGGTATTAAGAGGTTGAAACAAGGTCTGTAGAAGTATATCTACTTTAGATGAGGGCTACGATGATGGATGTGATGATGGATGCAAGGGCGAGGGTGACAATGGATGAAAGGAATCAAGGACTTATGAATCACTTGGGGGATTCAGGGACTTCAAAAACTTAGGACACAAATTTCTTAGGCTTAGACTTAGAAAAACTTAGGGGTTGAGCCATCAAAATGACTCCTATTTATAATCTTCCCTAGGGCACGTTAGGGTTTCAACGACACAATTGTGTGGTCAAGATTAAAATGTGATGGAGGGTGGAGATTAAATCTGGGTAGGTGGCATGGATTAAGGTGGATGAATGGCTAGGATTAGACCAAGATGGATGGCTGAGATTAATTTATATATATACACATTTATTAAATATATATAAAAATATAATATAAAATATTAATATTTAAATATATATTAAAATATATATATATAATATATGTAAATAATGGGTAAAAATGGTGGGAAGACCTGGATGGACGACAAGTGGCTAGATTTTGGTGTCTACGAGATAGATATATCATTAAATATTCTTCTGGAGTAAGTGTAACTATATTTTGAGTGTTCCACCATGTTCTGAAGAGTACTTCGTGTAGATAACCAATTAATGTCATAAAATTCCCTTCCTTTGCCTCTTTGAGAAACATTGAGAATATTTCCTTTTTTCTAGTGGACAAGTATTTGTATCCTTCGAATGTATCAATCAAGTTTTGAGAATAAAATTCTAACTCATGCAATAGTTCCTCACTATTGAAGGTATTTCCTAACAATGTCATCCATGTTTCTTCTAAGTAGATCTTTGAAGATGAACTCTTTATTACTCACTAGTATTTGGAGAATATGAATAAATACTAGTTGATGATTCTATAGTACCTTTGAGTATATTTTGGTAGACCCTTTGTAGTAGTCAACCTTATGATTCCCTAGTAAAATGATTAAATACTCTTCTTCAATTTGTAGAATCAATCTTAGGAAGACTTATTCAACTTTCAAATTTTGTAAGAATATATTTTTGACTTAATAATGAATTTGATAGTGTGCTAAGATTTCTAGATTAGATTTAAGTTGAATTCCTTTTGTCTCCCTAGTGATAAGCTATAGGTTTGAAAAAATGCTTAGTAGTTGTTGGTTCACCTTTTTTTGGATGTTTTTGTAATAATAAAAATTAACTTTTTATCACTATAATCAACTATTTACCTCCTCTTGTAGAATTCTTATAAATGATGTAATTTTAAATCAATAGAACTCTCAATGTCTTTAAGATATTCAATTTGGATATTTTATGCCTCTTCAATTTGAGTATGATACTAATAATATCAGTCTTCCAAATTTTAAATGAATCTAGAGTTTGAATTGCTTCTATCTTTGTATAATGTTGTTTCTAAATTTCTATGATTTTAATTTGAGTAGGATTCCTTATATCTCCCTAGTTAGAAATTTAGACTAAGTATGTATTTGCAAATTAAGTTTTACTAACCTTATAACTCCTTGTATTTATGAATTTGCAAATAGTTGAAGCAATAATAATAAATATTTTAATGCTTTTATTTTCTACTTCCTTTTCAAGGTAATCAAAATACTTTCCTAGATATTTAACACCTTATTACTCCTACCATTCAATTTCTCTAGATTATAAGATTTAGCTGATTTCAACTTTAATAAATATTTTAATATAACTCTTACCTATCCAATACTGAGATTAGTCTTGAAATTTTTCTATGATCAACTTGAACTCTACAAATTGATAATAGTTGAATCCTTGTCAACTTTGAGATGCTATGTAGGATTTCCATTCATTCTCTATAATTTAACTGTCTTTACAAACATTCACTTTTTTGCTCTTTGTTCTCTTCTTTGGTCAACATACGTACTCCTATTTGATGTATTTCATTCTAAGTTTACTCTTTAAATCTACTGACAAGCTTGCCCTTCAATATTTATTTTTTTTGCTTGTGCTTTTCCTCTCCAATAGGTGAATTAGATGGCTTTATCAATCCTCAAATATCATGTGCACTAAAAACTTTAATGCTACCTTGTTTTTGCTTTGAATTATCTTCGAGTTAACATCCTCCTGAGCACTACTCCGGTGCTTCCTTTTGAAGTGTGCTCTCTATAGGATTAGAGCACGATGTAGGAAATATTGTTCCAAGTTGCACTTGGTTCACCTAACTCCTTTGAACCACTTATATTGCACCTTTCCAACATCGATAACAAGTGGCACTGAATGGTTATCTATTACCTTCAACACCTCTAACCTAACACTTCTTACAAGGGCATTATAATAATGATTCCTATGTAGATATGCTTCTAACATTACATGTTTGAGCTACCTTTGATGTAGTGATGACTATCCATGGTGTGCATGATATGTTGTCTTCCACATGGTGCAATATCTTCACTACTTCTCCCTAACTCCCTTGGGCTATACAAATGCTTTCTCCTTGCTCTCTTAATGCTCATTTTCTATAGATTATGATTCCAATAAAATGCTTCAACAACCAATATTATCTAATACTTAACTTAAGGTAAAATGATATTTATTCCCTTAATGCTTGTCTGATAGAGATAGTTATCTTCCAACACTTCTACAATAATTCCAAATAGGTGTATGCAATGGCTTCAGTGATGGATAACTCCTTATTGAATCTGAGTCAAGCTTTGAAGGATATGCACTATAAATTTGATGTATCTTCTCTCTATCAAGTTAGTGCAACTCTCGAAGTTTGATTTTTTCAACTGCAATGGTTTCCTCAATGTATATATTAATCTGTTGTAGAAATAAGTAAATCTTCTAACTCTAAAATGAAGGCCATTGAACTCTAAATTTTAAATCTAAAGTTTGATTTTATTATTTCTACTGAGATATTCCTTAATAACCCTCCAATAATCTGCTATAGAAATCAACAAATCTTCTAACTCTAAAATGACTTTCAAGCCTTCAATGACAATCCTCAAATCTCTTAGATTTGGTGGCTTTTCTTATCTCCTTTATATTATCAAATTCTTTGTCGAATTCTAACTTTAATCTTGGCCTATCTAATGGCATTATTTTCAAGATTCTGAATATCTTGAAATTTTCTCCAAACTACTTAAAAATTTGATAAACTTATTACCAAATATTTCTCCCTTGGGCTTGTTGTCGGATGACAATAATTATCCCAAATCTTTTACTATCAGGAGCTTCTCCTTGGTAGTAAATTTCTCCAATGAGTTCTTCTAGGAACTTCTTCAATGAGGCTCACCAAGCCTTCTCCTTGTTTCTCCTTGAGACCTCTCCTAGGGTCTTCAATATTGTAGTTTCTCAAAAATTTCAATGAGATATTCCTTGATATCTTCAATATTCAACATGGTAGTTTTACAATGTGATCTTCTCCTTGGATCTCCTAAATCTGTTGCTACTAAAATATGTAATATAATTTTTTGTTAGTACTTCTCTATCCTCAATATTCCACTATGGAAGTTCTTCAATAGGTATTTTTATGGACTCTTATTCAATGTGAAGTTTTCAATATTTAATGGATATCACCAATCTCCAATCTTCACTAGGACTCTTCTCCTTGAGTCTCTTCTTTCTTCAATGGGGTCTTCTTTCTAGGAACTTCTTCCTATATTTGCAATCTCTAATGTGGCTTCCTTGGCCACTATATCTCTCCTTAATATTTAATTAGGAGTATTTAATCTACAAATATTTCAATGGGACTTTTCTTCGTAGGCCTTAAATCTTTAATCTCCACTTTTCTACAACAAAGAACTAATCCTTGCTCAAGAAAAGTATATAGACTTTTATGTAACGAAGGTGAAATTCTTCTCTATCTATTGTAGGAATTTTCTCAACTTCTAGGAGTTATTTTTTCACAACAAAATATTAGAAATAGAAATTTCTATAAATCTATAGAAAATAATATTCAGTAGTTGGATTGCCAATCTAGTGGATTCAATGCTAAGTTCTAGCTTTCACAAGTTTTTCTACAACTCTATGGAAAAACTCTAGCCAATAGTAAATTTCAAAAATCTGAAAATGATATTTACAATATCCTGTCAATCACTCTTGTGGGTCTCACTATTTCCTATTGATCTACCTAGTGCTCTGATACCACTATTAGTTTTTGAAGCTTTAAACTTAAAGGAAATACAACCACAAGTGTGGAAATAAGCATGCAATGTTATAACTATGATAATGGCTAACTAATAAGCATGAAAAATGATAGAAAACTTGATACAACACTCAAGAAATACTCATATAATAAAACTCATGAAAATATACAATGCTCTCCAATGGAGGTCACAACCTCTCCATATTTGCAAAATGGATTTAAATTGTATCTACTACTACTCAATCTATGCACTCCAAAATCCTCTCTATTTTCTATTCTATGAAGGTCTATTTATAATGATATGCAAATCTTTGCCTTCAATATTCCTATGACACCTCACTATTCTATTCTAAGGACTTATGTACATGTGGACTACATGCACATTTACATCATTACACATTTTAACACTTGTGCACTTATTACATTGCTTTATTAATGTACTTAAGTCCTTATAAATTCCTAATATAAATATGTACCCATGATGGTACATTAGTAAAAAACCAAATAATGTAATATATTCCAACACAATTGCCTTCTAAGATTTGACTTTTTTGAATATGAAAATAAACACTAAAAATGGTAAAGATATTTGCAACCCAATTTCCATTTCTATAAATATGTTATCTTTATCAACCTATCAAATCCCTAATACCTCTTTTTTAGGGATCTTATTCATGCCCCTAATATTCCAATATATCATTTTTATCATCACTTTTTATTTTTGGTTTTATCCCCACCTCTTGTGAATAATTATAATATTTGCTTTTATTTTCCCATATCAACATCCTTTTGAGTTTCTCTTTCTCTTTGTTTTTACTTTTTGGGTCTTCCTCTCTTTTTTCATTCCCACCAACACTTTTATATTCATCGATCTCTTTTATTTTTCACACTGATCATAGTTAGACTTATCCTGTATAGATTTATCTTACTATGAAGGATTAAAAGTGCAAGGAATAACCTCAAAAGAAATTTCTTCTTTATATTTATTTGGAACCCCTAAATTGCAAGTACTCTCCTCCATGGCAATTACTATATTATACTATCTTAAAAAACCTTAATTGCTATGGATTTCCTCATTCTCATTTCTTTATTATGCTGCTCTTGAAACCCTAAAGTGCAAGGGATAACCTCTACACTATTTTTATTTCTATTTCCACAAGAGGATTATATACTACTTGAAAAAAATGAAGACAACTTACATGGAATAACAATATTCTTCAAAACTTTCTTATTGATAAGCTAGTATGGAAGTCCAAAAAATACTAACCCATAGTAGAAAATTATTAATAGTTTCTATATTGATGGAAAAATTCTTACTCCATGGTCTTAAGTAAAGGGTATCTCACCCCCTAAACCATGGTCTACCAACCATTATTTTATCTCTAATTTCCAAACTAGAAAAAATGAGGAAAAAAACTTTAGAAGAAAGGTTAATGTAATTTGAATTCAATCCCCACTTGATCTAATCTTGAATCTTTGAAAACCTCTATATATTAAACCTCTACTTTTAAAAACCATTATATCATGCTTGATCAAATCATCCTTAATAGTCACTTCTGGTGTAACATTTGTTCATTGGATCGAACTTGCCATATATTTGCTCTTCGTCTTATCTCCAATTTGAGCATCCATACTTCAAGGTAGGGCATCCTAATTTTTCATTAGAGCTTTCAAATATGAATTCCATTCCATGCTACCTAGTGGGCCTTGCTCTAGCTTTCACTACTCTTAGCTCATACTCGCACTCACTCTAATAAAATTAATTTATAGATGTTAGTATGACTTTTATGACTTGCAGGTATTTATATTCTTTAATAAAAAGGCCCTTAAATTGTATTTGAGTAATTGTACCTTTTTATTTTTATTTTTAAATTATGATTCGTATATCCCCTATAGGTGGGGTAATCTTCAGTTTGGCTACCATAATTGTGGAGTATCTCTTTTGTTTAAATAACCTAGAATTTGCATGTGGCTATCTTCATTGGGGTATGTAGAAAGCAAAGTTCAATTTGGTGGTTTACTTGAATAATACAACACATTATAATTCCATTTCACATTTATTAGTTCAAATGTTACTTGAGAATCAAAATTAGATCTTAGCTTTAGAGCCCACACACTTCAAGCACTTGATATCATATTACTTAACATTCAATAGATATTGTGGGGTGTCTCTTTTTTCTAATTAACCTAGGACTTGCATGTGACCATGTCCCTTGTGATACGTAGCAAGAAAAGTTGGTTATGATGGTTTACCTAAATAATACAACATGTTATCATACCTTTCATATTTTTCTATTTATATGTTGCATGAGCATCAAAATTAGGTTTCCTCTTTGGAGCCCACACACTTCAAGAACTTGATCTCATCCCATATAATATATATGAGTAATTTCATTACTTAATATTTAATGGAGACTTTGGATAATTTTGAATTTTTTTGGCTTATCATTGATGTCTAGTTGTGTTCTACCAAACAATGATGAACTAGAGATAAGCGTATGCTTTTTATGAGTTATTTTCTAGAACCTTATTGAGGTGATCTATTTGCATGGTTGCAAAGTATGTGAAAAAAATTCTTATCAATACAAAACAATTATCTATGAAAATGATAATTTGACTACATCAAATTTGTAATAGGTAAAGCATATTTGAGCTCCAAACTAATAGTCATTGGGAAAATTTGGTAGATCATGATCATGATAATGCCCTATGAAGAGTCAAATATATTTTTTTAATGTATCACTAGACATACATGTATTAGGAGTGAGACATCCAAGTTTAACAAAATATTATAGGGGTGATTTGGTTATATGCTTTTATGTTCAAAGTTTACATCATTCTAAATTTTGAATACCTTGGAAGAGATGAAGAATAAGAGTGAATTGTACTTTGCAAATACTTTGAAAATACTCAACAAATAACATAAAAAGAAATTTTACTCAAAAATCAAGAATATAGAAAAAGTTTATTTTTTCATTCCCTAACAAATCTATATCATAGACATTAAAATAAATATAATAGTGATGAGGCACTCAAATGCCAAATTATTTCATCTTTATGAACATGAAAATTACCATATTTTGGACCTATAATATAGTTATTTTTCCAAATGTTTGATTAATACGCATTAATATGTTAGTGTTGACATGATGAAATGACAAGGAGTATTATTTTGTTGTTTAGTTGGTTTTCTACATTTTTTGTCATTATTTTGCATGATTTTAGTAGTTAATTAGCATAAATAAAGCATAGTGAAAAATATCTATCAATAAATGTCTTGCTAAAATATGATTGGATGAATGTATTTGAAAGTGTTTCCTACCTTAAACATATTTATTGGATGAGTTGGCACAATAAAACCACATTACAGCTAAACCAGGGTAAGAAAACCTGCTAGAAACATAACTTGTAGGTTCTGATTTGGAAAATTTAGGTAGCAACTCAAAGGTTAATAGGAATTTGGGGTGGAACACCAAATCTAGAGGTGAAACCACTTTGGGAGTGTAAAACCAACCAAGGAGGAGATACCCAAATATCTAGAAGTAACTCAACATGACCAGGTCCAAGCCAACAACATTTGACAACTGTTCAGCTAGATGTAGTGGAGCAGTTGTAGAAAAAGCTATAGAATTGGTTGAAAATCTACTTTTTAACCAATTTTAGGGAGAATCAAGTGGTTTGGTGCATGGATAATCACACCCAATTATATTCCACCTATTCCAATTTCATTTCATAGTGTTTGGAGGTGATAACAATAGGACAACTAGCTGCAAATATATTAATTTTGGAAAAAATTATTGACAGTGGTGTTGGGGTCTAGATTCACATCAAGGTGAACTTGAACTGTGACTATCATATATAATTATTTTTTGAATGTGAGCACCCACTAATCATAGCCTAAAATCTAACATTGGATGGGTTAAAAATACTTTTAACCCAACCTCTATGGTAGGCTAGTATACCTTATTAACTTATTGAATGTTGACTCATTTAATCTTAGTTAACTACATAAAAATAGGGATAGAAAGGGAAAATAGTTTAGAAAGTAATAAATTGATAGTGGATGGATAAATCTAATACCATAAGCATCTATAGAGAACTTCTAACAAATCAATTTCCAACAAACAACACTTGTGATTAACAACATTCAAAACTCAATAATCTTCAACATTAAGAACATATGCATGCTTCAAGAATTATTCCAAACATCTAGGGTATTAATAATCCAAATAGAAAAATTATATCAACACTCTGAATAAAAAAAGTAGAATCCTTTCCAAGCATATATTTAGAAATGAAGTATTCCAATTTACTCTAAGTTAGCAATCCAATTTAGCAAAATAGACTAACCATAGCAGTGGTAGCATAAATGACTTCAAGGGTTGGTAATCCACAGGAAAATAAGATACAATTCTAATTCAAACATCCAAGTAATGCTCCTTCTATTAATTTACGGAGTGTACAATAGTAGTGCAAGAAAACACTTTAGAGCTGACCCTTTAAAATGAGGGTTCGACCTCTATTTATAGTTTTTACAATAAATTTGAAAGATTTGAAAGTATTAGGAACATTACAAGGAATTTGGAGTGCCAAATTAGCAAGACGATGAGGTTGCAGCCTCCTATTTGATTCGAGAAATAATATATCTATGTGCTCTATTGATCTTCTCTAACTTGGTCTCTACAAGTTGTTCGGATTTTCATGGCCTCCAATTGTAGAATCTTGCCTAAAAAATATCCATATTATTCCCAGTTCTTACTATTGCTTATTCACCATAGATATAAAACTAAAAATGTTTGTGGATCTTGGGTTTTGTTGCTTCAACTTCTCTGATCATCTACTTTATCTTAGAACTAGCTTAGATAGAAAACTGCAAGTTTACACCACCTTGAATCTTATATTTATACATGATTCATATGGCTAGCTCTTCCTCTCCTCTACCTTCAAAAGTGTCATTCAAGAACTACTTTTTCCCAAATATTAAGAATATTTTGGGTACTCCTAGAAGAGATTCATAATAGGTTTACAGCTTTGGAGCCGCAGGAGTAATCAAGATGCCACAGTTCAACACTGACGTCTCCCTGATGCAAAATATAGTTAGTTGCTACAACCCTAATGAGTCCACTATTCACATCAAAGTGGATAACAAGGATGTACTTTTTCTATGAAGCCCTTAGATGTATAGTGACTAATAGGGCTATCATTTACAGATGGTCACAAGTTGAACAACCAATACTCCTTGATCGAAGAAGATAAACAACTTCTAGCATCCAAATATGGTGTCCATTCAGACAATTTGAAAGGTATATTTTTAAATTTTAGTTTTTATTTTTTGGTATTTTTGATGTATTGTAGTTTTCATTTTCTAATAATGCTCTCCCTTTTGTAATTTCTATTTTCTAATAATGTTCTTTTTTTAGTTAATTCTTCTATGTCAAAAAGGGGATTAAACATTTCCAACGTTGGAGACAAATTTCTTCATGCTTGCATTGAATTTTTCCAAGCAAGACTTATTTTGCAAGGGTGACCTATAGAAATTTCATTTTGGGTATTGTCCTATTTGGTTCATTTTATTGCTGGTGGAATATTTTATTGGTTCACGCACATTTTGAACTGCATTAAATAGGATCTTCTGAATGCCCAAAAAATACAATCTTCTTATGTAGTAACAACCAGAAACTTTGTTCTTTCTCTTTTTTATGAAGCATATTTCAATATTCAAAATATATTTCCTCCAACTACGTTGCACCAAATATTGATGGCTATTGGTATGAAAGAGGATGAAATACAGGTAAAATTATTTTTTGGAATAATCTATCTTTTCTTTCTTTCCAATCAATTTTGTTATTTTCTAATTTTTGTTTGAAAGTAGAAAAAAGAAACTCAAAATTCTATTAAAATGGATGCCACCTTTAGGATTTAAGAAGCATATGCCAATTTTGACACATAGTCACAATCATCACCAGTAACTACCTCAATATCCATGAAATAATCGAGGTATCCTAGTGATCAGCATACACTTGTAGCTCCTATTACTTCTGGACATGTTATAGTCAATGTTGAAGAAGTAACCTCCAACTCACAAGGTAACCTTATTATTAGAAAGTACTATTTTAAATGATGTATTTTAATTATTTAAAATTATATTTAGTTTGAGGAAATATTTTTAAAGCAAGGGCAAATGGTTGCATCATCAATGTGTGAAGAGTCTGAGTCTGGTATGTTTGGTTAAATTTAATATCTTTTTATGGCATTATTTTTTACACTAGTTTTAATTTATATTTTCATGTGAAATTTTATAGACGTGTTGGTTACATTTAAAGTATTGAAAAAAATATACCTCCACCATTTGCACACTTGCAAATTCACCCAAAGCAAGTGCCACAACAAGTCCATCTACAGCAGATACCACCAATGGTGAGGAACCAATCTTGCATGCATGGGAAACAATTCCTCACACCACCACCTTTAGGAAGTAGAAGTCTTTCCCAAACACACAACATGTCTCAGTGTAATGTTTCAGTGTTCCCAAATTTTTCCCTTGGGAATTTCTCAAATGTGCAGAGCATGTCTCAAATGCCCTCTAGGAATCTCGATGATGAATTTCTTTATGAGGATATGAATCCTAAAAATTTCCTATTCAAGGCAAGTGATGTGCTTAAAGGTCCATAAAGCCATCATGAGGCAAAAGAGAATGTTGAGATAGATGTCGTCAAAGTTTCCTCTTCCCCCACCCAGCAAGTCGCCACCCATCATCATCTGAACAATGATGATAAAGTTAATTTTTTAGAAAATATTTTATTATCTAATAGATGTAAAGCTACAGTTAATTATAGTCTACTTGTAGATATTGATAGTTTAAAATATTGAGAATATCGATCCAAGGTTTTGATAAAAGAAATAAATTCTCGATACAAGAATTTTTCAAATAGAAAGGAGCTATTTTCAAAGGTGGAGAATGAGCCACAAAAGCTCGATGCTTTGTTACATAAAGCTAAATCTAGCACCATTCAGGTTGAGTCCACATACAATGATGAAGTTCTTAATGTTATATTGAATTTATTAGAAAACCTCAATGCCAAGGCCTAAGCATATTTTAATGAATGGGCAATAGATAAGAAAAAAGTAGCAATTTCAAAAATTGCAAGACTTACCGTTGAAGTTTTACATATAACTGAAAATCATTTTTTCTTAAATATATTTTGTTTATAAATATTAACCTTTTTCTCTTGTATTTTGCAGACTAGTTTTCAGCACTTAAATATGTAAGTGGGTGCCATAAAAATGTTGATTAATACTACAAAAATTAGTGTGACTAATGCTATTGAAGTGAAGAAAATATTACAATTCACTATCAGAGAAAACAATTGGCTAAAGAAGTTTATCAAATATAAGGGCCTATATGTGGAGGTTGTATTAAAATAAAATGAGATAGAATCAAATGCACCTTTTAGAGAAGATCCGGTGAAATAAGAAGGTTTATTGCTATTGGGGATAAATACTACAGCTAAAATTTTGGTAAGGACTGGTGTATCGCTCCAAATTTTTCGCATCCTTACCTTCAGGCTAAAGGATCCGTGCCCGAAAGGAGGATGGGAAAAGGATGGGACGGTACCTCGGACTGAGAGGCCCTTTGAAGGTCCCGCCTCTCGAGGGAGGGGTATTAGGGTGATTTTTCGACGGATGGTGGGGTTCACCAGGAAACGTTTAGTGGCAGTTTCCACGCCTAGGTTGGGAATGAGTTTAATGTGTTCAGTTTTAGCTTTAAACATCCAAGTCCTAGGTTTGGCCAGATGAATCTAAGTTATTCTATATGAAATGCTGATTATATGAAAACAGAAAATAGATTTGAAAAGAAAACAGAGAGAATAAGCTAAATTAAAGAGCCATACCTGATCCGGATGTCTGATGGAGATTCTAATTTTTGAAGCAGTCCAGATCATCTAGAATTTGACAGGATCATCTCTGATCTGACAGGATCATCTGAGATCTGACGAATTCGTCGAAGACCTGCAATTGCAGAAATGGATACCAAGAACAAAAACTACAATTGCAAAAGCAAGGGAAAATGATAGAAATGAAAGTATGAATGCTAGAATGACAACTTTAGATAACAAATTAAGTAAAATGCATGGTTTTAATGACTAACTTTGACTTTATTATGCATCTAGGCTACATGAGGTGAACTCCAAGATGCAAAGCAGTAATAAACTTAACTAATGCAAAGCAAAACAACAAAAAAGAGTAAAGAAACGCAAACTTTGGGCACTGATTGCCCCCAATGTTGACTGCAGATGAAATCATCTTGGATTGGTACGAAATCATCTCGAATTGGATAGGATCATCTGCGATGACCTGAGCTTGCTCCAGCTGAAGAATAACAAGGTTCCTGCAACAAAATTTGGATAGGACAAGTGCAGATGGTAATTCAGGGTGTTCTAATGCATGTAAAGGTCAAGTTACAGAAAATCCAGCCAAGGGAAAGTCAAGGGGGGGTCCTAAGGTTTAAATAGACTTAGGAGGGAAGTTGGGAGGTTGGAGATCATCCCATTTTGGGAGATCTCCAACAGGGGGAGACTCTAATGGTGCAGATGCGTCTCTGCCCGAGTTAGAGAAGTTGTTGAAATAGAAGCTAATTTTGAAAAATCAGTTTTGGGACGAAATCGTCTGGACGTTCTACTCCAGACGAAATAGTCCGATCTGAGGCGATATCGTCTGATCGGAGACGATATCATCCAACGGACGAAACAAACTCTAAAAATGGCATGGAAAACAAGGAAACGGGTAGCAGGCGATTTGGGAGCGGTTTTGGGGGTTGAATTTGAATTTGAATTATTACTAAGGTAATTTTGATTATTGCTAAGTTTTATTGCGCCAATTTTAGGGTGCTACATTTTGCCCCCTCTTTAGCAAATTTTTCGAAGAAAATGCGTTAAAGATGAGTTCTTCTCGATCTACGAGAAAGCAAAAATTATTCCCATTTTTAGGCGACGATTCTTGGTCGAATCGTACGACGACTTACTATGGTGCCCCCTCCGTGTTTTTACCCAAATCGAACGTTTGAGGTAAAAACGCGAAAAAGCAAAAAATTAAAATGTTTTTAATTGGTTTTGAATAAAATTAAAAAATAGGGAAAAACCCTAATTCATTGTTACTATTCATTTTTACTGTTTTCTAGAGCTCTACAGACAAGATGGTCGAGACAACGCACAGATCGACAGAGGTCCGACGTGGGCTACGGGTAAGGGTCTAAACTTAGTTTAGAATGCTTGAATTTTGATTTTCTATGCTTTTTAGATTAAATTTTGATGATTTTTGAGCATCGCGACCGTTTTTGGGCCGTCGACGTCGTCGGGACGAAATCGTCTCGATTTCGTCGAAATCGTCTCAATATCGCCGATTTCGTCCAAGGGCGAAATCGGCAAAATGGGGACGATTTCATCAAAAAAGGGACGATTTCGGCTTGCAAAATCGGAGACGAATTTGCTCAAATTGGGGACGATATCGTCCAATAGTGGACGATATCATCATTGATGAAATTGAACTTGTGTTACTTGCATTTTTTAATTACTGTTTTATTACTGATTTTTATTGTTTTGTTGTTTATGTTGCAGAGAGGATTACTAAAGAGCAGAGAATGGAAATACGGTGGGCTGAGGGATGACTTGGCCGCTCTATCTCAGGCAGAGCGAGATCAGTTGGCACAAGTCGGCTTGCAGCATGTGGCAGAGATGCCACAGGTTTCTACAGATATGGGGCTATTGACAACCCTAGCAGAGAGGTGGTATCCGGGTTCTTCCTGTTTTCGGTTATCGACAGGGGAGATGACTCCCACACTGGAGGATGTATGGAGGATTTTGAGGATCCCCATACAAGGACGGTTAATAACTCCCATGGCCAATCAGGGCCACGCGATGATGCGACTGTGCGGAGATCCGAGCTTCGCCCTGGAGAAGGGCGGAGTGAACATCGAGTCGCTACGCCAGATGCCTGGGGCATCTAGACTGACACAGGTTTTGGCTGGGGTTGTAGGTGGTCTGCTGCTATGCCATCAGAGTGGATGCAGAGTACCATGGCTACTGATAGATGTGGTCTATGACATGAGAGACCATGGATACAGGTTTGCTTGGGGGAGTTATGTACTATGCCGATTGTATAGGATCCTGCATGGGGTCGTATACAAGGGCGGTCGATGTCTGGTTATGACATCACTACTGTAGGTTTGGTGCTGGGAGCACATCATGGTGTAGAGGCCGGTAGGGCTCCCACTGACAGGGATTGATGGGGAGAGGCCCCGAGATTTCTACTGGTGGCTCCGGAGAGGGTCACAGCGACGGATAGATCTGCCAATGTCCTAGAGACTACTTGACGACCTTGTCTCCGACCAGATCACCTGGAGGCCTTGGAGAGATCATCCAGGGTGGGCCGAGGATGGATAGGAGCTGGCTCGCATTAGGCGAGTCTGCTGGCTGAGGATGGAGAGGGGAGAGGTGGAGCTCCACCGCTACGACCGAGTTTTGAGGCAGTTCGGTCTATAGCAGGGGATCCCATCTCTTAGAGACTACGAGTTTTCTCGGACCGTTCGGGATAACACTACAGCTAGCGAGGCTCCAGATATGCAGCGCTTCTAGAGTTAGGACGTAGATGATGCCCCCATTCAGCCAGTGGATGGGGACAACGTAGGGGTAGCCGACGGCTATGATGCCTAGTACATAGGCATCCGCCCTCCTCGGATGACGAGGGCTTAGGGTCCGATTCATGCAGTTGTGCATCGGATGGGGAGGCGGTGCCAGGCGGCCATTGAGGTGGCACAGGGTCATGGAGGGAGAGAGCAGAGGAGACCACAGGCTCAGTAGAGGCCATGGCAGCGAGAGAGGAGGGAGGAGAGACCCCCTTCTCCACGGAGAGAGAGACCACCATCACCCGATAAGGGCAAGGGTGTGGACACAGGAGAGAGTAGTGAGATGGCTACTCTCCGGGTGGAGACTGTCCGTCTCCAGGCATAGGTGCAGACTCTACAGGATGAGGCTACACGCCATCGAGCGGAGGCTACACAGCTCAGAGATGAGGTTGCACACCTTAGAGCACGGAGCGAAGGAGCGAGCGCTCAGGAGCTGGCATGGTCGATTGCTCAGACCGCGTTCTATCAGGGTATCTACTTCCAGATGGTGCCAGAGGGCCAGAGGGTACAGCTGCCAACCGGCATTGCGGATCCGATCAAGGTTGGGTCATCGAGGACTTCATCCCGATCGACGACTAGGACTCGTAGTACCACACATACTACGATGGGGCCACCTCGTCCACCTCAGGGCTGGGGAGGAGATGAGGCTGAGAGCTCGAGGGGTTCTCGAGGCTAGGCTACTGCACTGTACAGACTGATTATATGATTTGAGAGGATTGAGTATGCCAAGATGTAGATTGTGGCATACCAATCCAGTTTTGATATGATGTACATATATTGTTGAGATATATATATATATATATATATATATATATGATATTTTTGATCATATGACTTGTCTTATGTGTTTGTATGATGCTTTATTGTTGTGGTGTGATTGATTGGATGATTCATGTAATTATGTCGGTTGGAAATATTATGGTTTGAATGTCATGCTTTTTAAAATTTAAATGAAATAATCTGATGTAAACAAATTGGTTTTTTTGTGATGTGATAATTTGATAAAAATAAAAGAGGACTTTTAACAATAATTTCAAAGGACATTGTCGCTATTATAGACCATTTCATGGAGTCGCCGCTCACTCGGTCATCAAGCTAATCCCAGTATAGAAATATTGTTAAAAGTAAAAGAGTGCTTAAGAGACTATCTTAAGACTTTGGTGTGATGATGCAAATGATGATGATGATGATGATTTGTTTTCAGATTTCCATGAAAATATTATGCATGAAATATTTTAAAATGACTTTTGCTAGGCATAAATTCCTAAGTGTGATAAAATTTTTGAACAATTCCCTAGGAATTATACCATCATTGCATTTTGACATAATGACATAAAACAGAATAAGTGTTTGTTTGTTTTAAAGCATAATGGTGTAACATAATGATTTAAGTCATATGTTTTTATGATAATAAATGGAAAATAAAATTGGTACAATGGTTTGCGCTAGGCATAGAATATTTAGGTATAGACTTATACCATCATCGCGAAATCCAAAGAAGAAAATAATATAATAGTTTTATTGCATGGTTGATTTTTAATTTTTGAAAATAATCAGAAAATATGAAGATGAGGACTTGCGCTAGGCATAAAATTCCAATTATGGTTTTGGAACTATACCATCATCGCGAAAGTCAAAAGTTATATATAAATGTAACTTGATTGTATGTTTTGAAAATGATTTTGATTTTTGATAATGCATGTAGTTGTCTTTATACTAAACAACTGTACTTCAAAGAAGAAAATGAATTTATTCCAAACAATTTGCAAAAATATTTCAAAGTATCTTAAAGACAAAAGTTAGATTTATAAGGAATCCCATGTGCGTAGGTGAGTTCATTACCAATCTTGATTTATCATAATGATACACAAAATCTCTCAAATACAAAATGTGTGTGCAATTGCATTGTTCATTTACCAGGTTTGAGCAAGATACTATGATACAAGTGATTTGAATTAACCAAATAAGTGTTCATTAACCATGATTTAGATGCATATAACCATACCAGACTACTATGTAGGTCGGGTTATCAAGAGCTAGCTAATCCATAAGCGAGACATAGGTCTGTACAAAAGAAGATCGCTAATGTGACAGACATATCGCCACGCTAGGAGTTACCCAAGGCCAAGCGGGTTGGGCACAAACCACCTGTTATGGGGCTTACCTCACAGTTTTCGAATAATTGAGAATTCCAGGGATTCAAGCTCATCAACCCTTATTTTCTTTTCAATGGGTAGGGAAAGGGATTTTATTGCTTTTGCTTTTGTTTGTTTCTTTTTCTTTGCTTTTACTTTTCTTTTTCTCTCTTCTTTTTTTTTTTTTTTGTATTTTTGTATTTTGGCTTGATATTTGAGATAATGCTGAAATAACTTGTTTCTTTTTCTCTTTTTCTTGAACTTTTCTTTTCTTCCTATACTAGGGATACTTGCTCGGATTAGTTGTAGAGCAAGGGATTTTTATTCCGGGTAGGGGTGAGCTTGTCCTTTTGTCAATTCTCAAAGATTCTAGACCATGTGCATGATAGGATAGCAGGGGAAACTTTTCGCTCAAGAAACCACTTCTACTATGTAGCATAGCATGGACATTACAAATATAATCATTTTATTGTGAAAGGATATGCTTGGTTTAAGTAAATAACAAGATCAATTCTCTATGCTCAAACTTTATTTAATTGAATTTTGTGGACTTTGATATAAGAGAGATTAGTAATCATGCCGAGATAAAATCAAGATATTTATTTTTGTGTTTGTGATAGTGAGGGATTCCAAATAAATGCTAATTTATCCAAAATAATTTGAAAATATAACTGCAATACTTGAAGAAGAAATATATATAACAAATATTTTTGAGGAGTTTGATGATTTTGACTCTCTCTTTCTTCTTTATTTTTTTATTTTTTGGTTTTGAAAAGAGTCAATAATATTGTTGTTTTGACTTTTTATTTTTTTTCATTTGTTTTTGTGTAAACAGTTTTATATATATTTTTAAAATGAGACAACATGCAAAATATGTACAAATGATGAAATGACCAAATTTTATGCGTAATATCGCTTAAGATGCATAATATTCATAGGTTCTTTTAAATATTTACCATCTAAGGTAGCTAATTTGTATGCTCCTGATTCAAATTTAGCGGTGATAATATATGGTCCAAGCCAGTTGGGCTCAAATTTACCTTTAAGGTCTTTAGTTGCATTAGTATTTTTTTTATTTTCTTTTAAAACAAGGTCGTCGACCTCAAAGGATCGATGACGAACTTTCTTGGCATATGATCTTTTAAGCTTGTTTTGGTAAGCACGAAGATGCTCCAAAGCATTGATGCACTTTTCATCTAGAAGTTCCAGCTGACTGAGTCTACCAGCTCGATATTCATCTCCTACTTCGGTATCTTGAAGTAGTAGAGCCAAAGAAGGAACTTCTAATTCAAAAGGAAAAACGGCTTCAGCGCCATAAACCAAGACAAAAGGTGAAGTTCCAATGGGAGTTCGAACACTAGTTCGATAGGCCCACAAAGCTGGATATAATTGAATGTGCCAGTCGCGACCAGATTTATTGACCAATATTTTGAGAATTTTGATTAAGGTTTTGTTAGATGCTTCTGCTTGGCCATTACCCTGAGGATAATAGGGAGTGGACCAGCGATGTTGAATCTTATATTTTCGGCATAATTTCTTGACATCTTTATTTTTGAAACAAGTTCCATTGTACGAGATGAGATTTGCAAGAATTCCAAACCTACAAATGATTTGATTAAAAATAAATTTAGAGACTTGTGTTCCAGTGCAGGAAGCTAAAGGCATAGCTTCAACCCACTTCGTGAAATACTCAGTGGTGGTTATGATGAATTTGTGTCCATCAGATGACACAGGATTAATTTTGCCAATAATGTCTAAGCCCCATTTTGAAAAGGGCCAAGGAGATGAAATAGCCTACAGCTCTTGTGCAGGCGCATGGACAAGGTCAGCATGTTTCTGGCACTTGTCGCAATGGCGCACATACTCATGTGCATCATTTTCCATGGTAGGCCAAAAGTAGCCTATCCTAAGGAGCTTTTTAGCAATGACACTACCACTGAAGTGTCCTCCACAAGATCCATCGTGGACTTCACTTAAAGCTGATTTGGATTCTTCTAGATTCAAACATCTCAATAGGATACCTTCAAAATATCTCCTATATAAAGTATTGCCAATTATTACAAATCGACTTGCTCGTCTACGTAATAACCGACGTTGGTTTCTATTAGAATTGGCAGGGAAAGTCCCATTTTGAAGAAAATCAACTATATCTATATACCAAGGGTCAGGAGTAGTTTCATTGATTAGAAACACATCCAAAGGTTCTAAACATGACTTATTTGAAGCGGGTTCCTGGAGTCGACGAATAATGATGGTGGCATATTCGTCATCTAACTCCAAGGGCAGAAGAGATGCAGCTTGCGGCCATAGCGTCGACCGCACGGTTGCTAGTTCACGGAATAGCTTCCAAAGTAACTTTATCAAACAAGGATAACAATTGCAAAACATATGCTTTATATGGGCACAATTTATCATCTCTGGTCTGATAAACTTCATTAATTTGATTTATGACAAGTTGGGAATCACCAAAAACTAGCAGATGTTTGATTTTTAATGCCAAGGCAGCTCGTAATCCAAGGATTAGAGCCTCATATTCGGTAGTATTATTGGTGCAAGAAAATGTTAATTTGAAGGACAGAGGAATGATGTGTTTTTGCGGGGATATTAAAATAATACCCGCACCAGCCCCACTCATGCATCGGGCTCCATCAAAGTATAAGGACCATTGTTCAATATGGTCTGCCTCTAATTGAAGGCATTCATCAGGAAACTCAATGATGAGGGGATGGGTAGACTCTAAGGGTGCAGTAGCTAACTGATCTGCTATGATTTGACCCTTAACAGATTTTTGTCCTATGAATGTGAGTTCAAACTCGCTGAGAGCAAGAACCCACTTGGCTGTGTGACCCGATAAATAAGGTCGACTCATAAGATACCGCAAGGGATCATATTTAGCAATGACATATGTTTTTTGACTAAGCATATAATGGCATAATTTTTGCGTAGAAAATATGACTGCTAGACATAATTTCTCTAATGAGGTATAACGAGTTTCATAACTGATTAAAGTTTGGCTAATGTAATAATTAGCACGTTCTTTCTTCTCATCATCAAGCTGAGCTAACATAGCTCCTAAAGCAAAATCTGAAGCTGAAATATACAGGAGAAACGGGCGATCAGGTCTAGGCGATGAAAGCACAGGTGGGTTAAGGAGGTATTGTTTGAGAAGTTCAAAAGCTTCTGTACATTCATCGTCCCAGTTAAAAGGGACATCCTTCTTAAGGAGCTTAAGAAAGGGAGTGGTTTTGTCACCAGCTTATCGATGAAGCGACGGATGGCTTGAAGCTTACCTTGTAAACTTCGTAACTCAGATATATTGGTAGGTGCGGGCATATCAGTGATAGCCACAATCTTGAGAGGGTCGATTTTGATACCACGTAAAGAAACTAAAACCCCTAATAGTTTATCGGACTTAACTTCGAATATGCATTTGGCTGGATTTAATCGAATAAGGTATTCTCTTAACCGATTAAATACTTTTCTCAAATCATCTAAATGATCATCTTCTTTAATAGAGCGAGCTATAATATCATCTACGTAATCATGTAGGATATCATGCATCATATCATGAAAGATATAAGTCATAGCTCGTTGATATGTTGTGCCTGCATTCTTTAAACCAAATGGCATCACTTTCCAACAAAAGGTACCCCAAGGGGTAATAAAGGCTATTTTAGCCTGATCTTCAGGAGCTATCCTGATCTGATTATAGCCAAAAAATCCATCCATTAGGGACATCATTCCACTTTCGGCGATAAAGTCAATGATTTGGTCCATGTTTGGAAGAGGAAAATCATCTTTAGGGCATGCAACGTTAATATCTCTAAAGTCCGTGCAAACCCTAACTTTGGTAGCTTCTTTCTTGGTGACTGGAACTACATTTGAGATCCATTCAGCATAATCAATAGCTTGTATGAAAATAACATTCAGGAGTTTTTCTAACTCCCCTTTGACTAGCAAGGCCACTTTGGGATGCATTTTTCTAAGTTTTTGTTTAACAGGTTTAGCATCCGGATGGACTACTAGATGATGCATGACTACAGAAGGGTCCAGGACATGGCATATCTTCATATGTCCAAGCGAAGACATCTTCATATTCTTTAAGGAATGCAATGTATTCATCTTGTTTTTCTTGACTTAATGCTGATCCAATATTGATTATGTGAGGATTATCCTCGGTTTCAATGTTAACTTTAATGACGTTTTCTACTTCCATGTGTAGATCTCTTTCAAAATTAGGTGGGGCGGGTGAAACGCCCAATTCTTGTAATTCTTTTAAGGTTAAGTTGGATAATTCATCTTGATGAGTGGTGGCCTCAAGTTGGGCTATAGTTGGTATAGAACCATCAAAATAAAAACCATTGTGTAACAACTCTTCAACAGAGACATCATGGAAAATATCTCCTTCCAACTCCTCATCGGATTCAACAATCAATTCGGGGTAAGCTATGGATAGCATATTGCAGGTAAAGGGATTATTCTTTGAACACAAAGAATCTTGTTTATCTAGATAATCTTGGTAACATATGAGTTGATCATCATCTTCAAAAGGGAAGGGTTGACCCTTACTAGGAAATAGGCCCACACCACATCGGGCGGGCCATGGCTCTACCTCAATAGGTTCTTTCATACCATTTTGGAAAGGTCCCAAGCCTTTCCCTTTATAGCCCATTTTAAGCATTATGGGTTTAGCTTTAATATATTCATTAGCAAAATAACATCGGGCATATCCCTCATGATGAGTTTTGATATTCCTGGGTATTCTTCCCCAATCATATCCTTTATAAATAAAAGCACAACTCCCGACTTGGTAAGTACTTCCCATAGGTTGTGGGAGGCCCAAAGTACGAGGAGATGGTGGCAAGTTATTTAAAAGAATTGAATCTTGCATAAAAGCATTTGTTTTTTCTGATATTAAGATTGTGGATAAATCCGATAAAAGTTCATCGGAAAGAGCATAAGATGTAGAAGGATCATTCCCTATATCTTTAGATGTGGAAGGTATGATAGATGTTGATAATGTGGAAGTGTCAATAAATGGGTCTATAGGTTTTGAAATTACAGGGATAGAACATGAAGGATTGGTTGTGGATTGAAGACCTTTTTGAGGTTTTAGTGTGGTTTGTTCGAGAAGATGGTTGAGTTAAATGTATAGGTGTAGTTGATGGAGTAGATGGTGTTATGTGTGTGTTTTTCACATGTTTAGATGAAAAATAAGAATTACGATGTGTGGATGACAGAGCGGGGCAAAATTGCACTCCAACGAGGTTCTGCCAAAGCACACATATCAAAGGGTCTAGGGTCACCATGGATAGTGACCAACTGATTTTTAAATTCAAATTTAACACACTGATGTAAAGTGGAGGGAACCGCTCGCATCGCATTGATCCAAGGGCGACCCAAAAGTATATTGTACGATGTTGGGCAATGTACAATAAACACGGTTGTATCTAGGGTTCTAGGACCAACTTGCAAGGGTAAGGTAATGACTCCACATGTTTCTTGTGTCTCGTCATTGAAAGCTTTGATAATCATGTCAGTTTTCTTCATTTCATCACTTCGAAAGCCAAATCTTTGGTAGAAGTCAAAAGTGCAAATGTTTAGAGATGAACCATTATCAATCAAGACTCTTTTAATAGCTACATCTCCAATTAGAGCAGTAATATATAAGGGGTTATCCTTATGTAAACTATGTTGTGGGATATCTTTATCCCGGAAGTCAATACAATCAACTTCTCTAGTGATGATAGTATTGGCCATGGCTTCAGGTTGAATATTTTGAGGTACCATCATTTGGCTTAATGTAAGCATTAACTCATCCCTATGGGTAGGAGAAGATCTTAACAAGTCCAAAAGGGAAATTCTGGCTGTAGTATTGGATAATTGTTCATTAATATTGTAAGGAGGTTTTGGTTGAACATTAGACATATGATTCCCTTTATTGGGATTTTTCAAAATAAATGGAGCTGATCCATCATTTTGAGTTTGATCTTGTTGAGAGTTTTGAGCCTGTTGTCTGGTAACGGCTTCGATGGTACCTACAATGTTATATTGAAGACGCTGAACTGGTCTTGGTTGAGCGTTTATGGCTTGTTCATTAGGAAGGAACTGATTAGAAGAGGGTCGAGTAGTAACTCTTCTAGGAAATGGTTCTTCTGGAACCATAGCATCTGTGATGGGTTGAATAGGATCTGATTCATTTTTAGAACTATTCGATTGATTTGAGGTGATGTCTACTTCACTTTCAGTATCTGATTCTACATCACTAGGATCGGGAGTTTGAATATTATGTAGGGGTCTGGTCGTGACCAGGGATAAGGTTGTGCCAAATATTTGAGGATCCTGAATAGATAATTGTCCGCTAATAGTCCCTACATATCGGGTAGGAGGGGGAACATTATGATGTTCGATTTGATTGGCCACTTCTTTACCATGGTTTGGTAAAGGATGTTGAAATATATCCAATGATTGATTAGCATTTTGATTTTGATTTTGGGGAATGGTCTTTTGAGCATTATTAGGAGCATTTTGTTTAGGTTGGAAGGCTTGCACCTCCATTTCATTATTATCAATCAGATCTTGTATTTTATGTTTCAATATTTTACAAGAATTTGTAGCATGTCCAGGTCCTCTATGAAAGTCACAATGTAAATCAGCTCTGTATCCGGGTATAGTTGGATCAGGTTCTCGGATAGCTGGTAATTGAATCAAGCCTCGTGCTAATAATTGAGGAAGAATGGTTGATAAAGGTTGATTCAATCTAGTAAATTCTCGAGGAGGTTTATCAGGAGGTTTTAATATAAATTTTTTTATTGTCTTCGTTGTATTGATGTTAGCAACGTTTCTACTATCAGTGACTCCGTCACCTACAACTTGTTTGTTTTTATACTGATTTCTAGATGTTTTCTCATCATCTTTCCTTTTGAGCTGACCTCTTCTAATGAGAGCATCTTCTACCCTTCGAGCTAAGTCTATAGCTTGATCGAAGGTAGTTAAGGTGGCAATTGATAACTCATAAGATATTTGTTCTTGTAAATTATTAATAAAAATGTCCAACATTTCCCTATAAGGTAGCACAAAGTGCAGTTTTCCTGTCAACTGCCTCCATCTAGCTAAGAAATCAGCAAAACATTCATCTTTGTCTTGTTTTAAGTTGTACAAATCTTTAATGGTCACGTGCCTCTCGATGTAGGCACTAAATTGATGGACAAAATATTCAGCTGTTTCTTCAAAATTTCTCAAAGAATGAGTGGGCAATTGATAGTACCACTCTAATGCCATTCCTCCTAAACTTTTCGGGAACATTTTTAGTAATAGCAAGTCATCATGTGATATATCATGACATGCTATCCTAAACATGCGAAGATGCTCTATGGGATCTTCAGTTCCTTTATATATAGGCAGGACGGGCATGGGAAAGTGTTTAGGGTATGGTTGTGCTACAACTATGGGATCCAGAGGTTGACTACATATCTCTCGATAATTGTACGAGGGACGGTAGGGATCTATCTGGTCCATGCACGAAGCTAACTGTTTCACCATGGCTTCCAGATTACTGGTTTGCCCACCATATTGGTTCGGTAGGGCATTAATATGGGATTTGTGAGCATATGATGGAGGGACATGGAGATTAGATGCTATATTGCTATTGTGTAAATTGTTGGTAGGAAGGGTGTTATGAAGAAATTTTGAAGTTGTATTATGTTGTATGCCCGATTGTTGAAAATTGGTGTTTGGCTTCATTTTAGGTTTTTGTCTACTTGAAGCATATTGATCAATAGTTTGGCGAAGTAAAGCAGTGAAGGAAGGTTTCTTTTGTGTGGGAATGATTTTAGGCTCAATAACCAGGTTCCTTAGGGGGTTGGGTAACCTGTTGTTTTGGCATGTTCTGAATCATAGTGACCATATCTCTATTGGATGGTCCAGCTTTATCACTTTCTTGATCAATGAAAGACAAGGGATTAGTGTGTATGTCAAACATATGTTCCATGGCTGCTTGAGTGTCACTAATTTGTCCTTTATCAATACGAACTGCCATATTAAGAGCACCAATGTTATTATTGAAAAATTTCCAGAAATGATCTAAGTTATCAAAAGCAATAGTTCCATCTGGAGCTATTCTAGGGGATGAGGATCCTTCCTCTTTAAGATTTTCTTGTTGTTCATTTTCCTCAGCCAGCTCATCTTCTGGCTGTTCTAGAGTTTCTCCTTCCGGAATTGATTCCTCAGGAAGGACATTTGGGTTTTTTGTTTTGTCTTCTAACCAATCTTCTTCTTCTTGTTCAGTTTGTTTACCATTCCTAAGTTTAGGCATTGTGCTTAAATTTAGATTTCAGCAAATATATATATACTTTATATATATATATATATATATATATATGTGCAACAAGCTTAAGAGGTATATATTTTAATTATATACCTACTATAGTATTTGAAATAAAATGTTTTTGGTTTTTGTTATGTTTTGGTTTTTTCTTGTTTTTGTAACAATATTATAAAGATAACAAACAACACACTAAATGCAAGAAATAATAATAATGAAAGCAATGATCTAGTTTTCTATAAACAATTTATAAATATCATTAATGGGCTCGAGTTCTTCAGGAGTCATGAAGTGTTCTTCTTCAAATTGAAAATTTTCTTTCAAGAATTTAATAAAAAGTGCTATAGTGATATTATCTGTCTCAGATTCTGGTTGGTAGAAATAAAGTTCGTGGCAATACTCTCGATATAACACAGCCCTAGGAACTCTATTCCATATTTCCCTATCCATAAGAACGACCTCTTGATCTTCTACACGACCTAGGAATTGGTGTATAACAACTGCGTTCTCGAGGTATTCCTCGAAGGTGAACAATTTTGAAGACACAAGAGCTCTCCTATAAGCTAACCACCTATGGCAGGCTCTCTGAAGTTCATGATAAACAATGAGTTGATGAGGATCCAGGATCCTATCTAGGGCAAACCTCTTGATTTGTCTAAGTTCGGTTGACCTAGATGAAATGACACCTAGCCTCCTATCAAGTTCTTTCCACAGAAGTTGGTTTCTATCTGTTTCAGGCACACTAAGCACATAATTAACTTCTATGGCTGCTAATTGGTTTTCAACATTTATAGTAACAACTAATATTTTCTTAGGAGCTACCATCTAGACATGATATGCAACTTAGTATTTTTCTAATGATTTGAAATGCATCTATGTTTTTTGTTTTTTTTTTTGTTTTCAAAAGGTTTTAGTTTCACGTCGGGTTCACCAAAATGTATCGCTCCAAATTTTTCGCATCCTTACCTTCAGGCTAAAGGATCCGTGCCCGAAAGGAGGATGGGAAAAGGATGGGATGGTACCTCGGACTGAGAGGCCCTTTGAAGGTCCCGCCTCTCGGGGGAGGGGTATTAGGGTGATTTTTCGACGGATGGTGGGGTTCACCAGGAAACGTTTAGTGGCAGTTTCCATGCCTAGGTTGGGAATGAGTTTAATGTGTTCAATTTTAGCTTTAAACATCCAAGTCCTAGGTTTGGCCAGATGAATCTAAGTTATTCTATATGAAATGCTGATTATATGAAAACAAAAAATAGATTTGAACAGAAAACAGAGAGAATAAGCTAAATTAAAGAGCCATACCTGATCCGGATGTCTGATGGAGATTCTGATTTTTGAAGCAGTCCAGATCGTCTGGAATTTGACAGGATCGTCTCTGATCTGACAGGATCGTCTGAGATCTGACGAATTCATCAGACGAATTCGTCGGAGACCTGCAATTGCAGAAATGGATACCAAGAACAAAAACTACAATTGCAAAAGCAAGGGAAAATGATAGAAATGAAAGTATGAATGCTAGAATGACAACTTTAGATAACAAATTAAGTAAAATGCATGGTTTTAATGACTAACTTTGACTTTATTATGCATCTAGGCTACATGAGGTGAACTCCAAGATGCAAAGCAATAATAAACTTAACTAATGCAAAGCAAAACAACAAAAAAGAGTAAAGAAACGCAAACTTTGGGCACTGATTGCCCCCAATGTTGACTGCAGTCGAAATCATCTCGGATTGGTACGAAATCATCTCGAATTGGATAGGATCATCTGCGACGACCTGAGCTTGCTCCGGCTGAAGAATAACAAGGTTCCTGCAACAAAATTTGGATAGGACAAGTGCAGATGGTAATTCAGGGTGTTCTAATGCATGTAAAGGTCAAGTTACAGAAAATCCAGCCAGGGGAAAGTCAAGGGGGGTCCTAAGGTTTAAATAGACTTAGGAGGGAAGTTGGGAGGTTGGAGATCATCCCATTTTGGGAGATCTCCAATGGGGGGAGACTCTAACGGTGCAGACGCGTCTCTGCCCGAGTTAGAGAAGCTGTTGAAATAGAAGCTAATTATGAAAAATCAGTTTTGGGACGAAATCGTCTAGACGTTCTGCTCCAGACGAAATAGTCCGATCCGAGGCGATATCATCCGATCGGAGACGATATCGTCCAATGGATGAAACAAACTCTAAAAATGGCATGGAAAACGAGGAAACGGGTTAAGCGAGCGGTTTGGGAGCGGTTTTGGGGGTTGAATTTGAATTTGAATTATTACTAAGGTAATTTTGATTATTTGCTAAGTTTTACTGCGCCAATTTTAGGGTGCTACAACTAGTGCTTTGGAAGCAAAGGATATTGAGCAAGATCCAGCTGAACCTTTAGGTACCATGTAGAAAGAAAAGTAGTTGACTGTTGTTTTTTATTGATGAGAAACCAAACATGTTGCATAGTTTTTTTATAAATTGTAAAAGAATGGTATCTTTTTAAAATCTATAAAAGAGACAATTTCCAAGAACTTTGTATTATCTTTTTAAAATTTTGTTTTAAATATTGTGATGTTTTGATTAGTTATGTGGATGCAACAAATAATTTTGAAAATATGTGGATGCAATTCTTTTAATTTTTATGAAATAATTTGAAATGACTAAAATGCAGCACAAATATTTTTTTTGCCATAAATGGTTTATACAATACAAATCTATTAAATAATTTGAATATCATAGACTAATAATCCAATAACAAGGATTAAATAACATGATATACAAAATACCCAATAACACGTCTATGATATAAAAAATAATCCTGTATTCTATAATCAATTATATCTAATAGTACGTCTAATCTCATATTATATGATTAATTATTTCAAAAAATACATGTCTCAAATTATAATCAAATCTCAATATTATGTAGAAAACTAATAACATAATATGTGAAATCTATTCAAATGAAAGCATCCTTTCATTATAATTCTAGAATATAGAACAAACTCTTTTTATATTGTACAACATCTTCTGTACTCATAATCAAAATTTATGTCATCATAGTATGATCAGTGTTACCATTATCCTCATCATCATGAGTATTCGTGACACATATTCTCTCTGCCAAAGATTTCCAATATGCCAAAGCTATTTCATAAGGAAACTTCTCCACCTCATAGGTCAACACATATACTCTCAAACAATTTTCCAAATTCTTTTCCAACCTATTTCAAACTTTATATTTTACATATAATAATGCACTAAATACCCTTTCATCTTCCACAGATCGTAAAATCATCGTTTGGCATAATTCATATAAATGAAAATATTCACTCATAGTATGTTGTAAGATACTACTCGGATGTAATATTTTCCAAAAATGTGAAATAGAACCTATTTCATGACGGTTAGTTAGTTGTGAAACTTGAGTAGACATTGTTGTTCCAAAATATTTTGATTTTTTTGTCAAAAGATCTTTGTTGAGAATGCCATTGATTTCAATATCATTGATTGCCACATTTTTAGTGAAATGGCTAGCAAGAGTACCCGTGTATTTGAGAAACAAATGATTTATATTCTGGCATTCATTATAAGGATCCCAAAATATCGGGTTAACCACACAAATAGACTCAAGAAATTCATCTCTTTGAAAATGGTCTCTTATTTCTTTTGTCAATGATTTTGCTATTTATTTCAGTTTAATTTTTGTATCATGTACAACTACATGAAATCTATTGTATGTTACGGATATTTTTTCAAATTCATTTGCTAACCAAAACAATATAAAGGTATTTCATTTTCATGGATCATAGATGAATATGAATGCATAAAACTTTGACCAAAACAATATGATCATGAGCACGTGTACATCGTATCAATATGAACATGGGATCCATATAACCAAAACAATACATAGATGAGCATTTATGTTGAACTTCAAAAAAAATTTAGGATCATTCACATTTTTTAATGCTCTCCAACTCTCAAACATGGAATCCATAAAAATTTGACCACGTGTACATCGTATCAATATGAATGCAAATTTGTTTTCTCACCCTAATGAAATCCACAATATAAATGGATCTTTGTTGTGCAGTGTATTCATGTCTTTCAACATTGGAAAAATACCACACAATGAGATAAGTGTTTCAAACTCACTCATTCAAAATAGCAAATATTTAGCCTTATCAACTACCCTATGATTTACATACATATACCCTACTAAGGATTGATATTCTTTGAAAACTCTATATATCAGTTGATACATTGAAATCCACCTAGTATCTACATCTTTGAAACTCTAAAAATATTTTTGGACTGCACAAAAAAAATAATCATGAATTTCATAGACAATCTCTTCCACTCGCTACATTTGTAAATGTATCCACAATTTTATATGCAAGATTCATTATATGAGACATGTAATGAATAGGGATCAAATATTGGGAATTAGATGGTTGTAGTCGAATACAAATACCATTCTTGTGCCCTTGCATTATAGCAGCACCATCAGCTTCGACACATATTAGCTTAGTGGTTATTTCCATTTCATTCATTCTTGCTATTTCTTTTACAGTAGTTACAACATTGTAAATATTTTTTGCATTGCAATTTTCTACAATATTGCATACTCCAAGTAAATGAGGTTGCCTTAAATGATTTTTTAATGTGTAAACATGCATGCAAATCCAAGATGTGTTGTCAAAAACAGTCACCTCATCAATTTAAAGTGAAATAAATTTGGCTTTTTTACTTTCTCTTTGAGGTCATCCTGCTCAACCAATGAGAGACATTTTAAAATTTTCCAACCACTTCGATCTGACCAATGGGCGCTGGGAAGGTTCTACACATCAACTATTTTAAATAGATATTTATAATCAATTAAATTAGACATAGGTCTATCCTTTTTAAGAATAGTGAGTACAACAGTAAACTACAAACTTTTTGAAGCTAAAGTGAACTTATTCATTTTTTGAAATTGGGTTTGAATCGTTGCATATTTCTCAATCAAAGTTTGCTTTTGTATCATTTATTTATCATATTCTTATGCATATCTAATATATGCACACTCTGATGCATCCTTCCACCTATAATTTTTCTGTATTGTTCCATCACTTTCTTTTATTTTTATATAAACTTTTCCACAATATTTTCTATTGTATCTTTATTAACTTGCAATCTATGATCCTTTCCATGTTTCCAACTGTAAATTATGCATCTCAATTATATTATTTCTTCATTACTATTCTATGGCAGCAATGGATCAATAAATGGAAATTCTAAAATCCAATAAGGCTGAAATGACTAGTTAATTGTCCACCTAGATAACCTTACACGTTTATATTTTTTAGAAGAAGATTCTCCGGAAGTAGGGACTATATGAGAACTGATATTTTCTTTTTCATTTGGCATTTTAGTTTTAGTAATATCTTCATGTTGTTTTTGCATTTCATTAAAAAAAAAATTATCGGTGGACTTTTCATTATCAAGGATATGTGGAAGTGGAGGCATACCAAGGTCAATAGTGTTTTTTGTAAAGAATTTTTTTGCATATCATTATTGCATTTAAAAGCATGCCTTTTGTTAAAAATATATATATAAACAATGGACAAATCCATCAACCAAAAAACACCCTTCTTAATGAATAAAGACATTATATATAAAATTAACAATGTACAAAAATTAACTAGTTAGTAAGTAAAGGCATTTGTACCTTCAATTTGTGCAGATGTTGATGGCTAATTGGATTTTGATATATTATAAAAGTATTTGAGGATACTCCTTTTATCAAAACACTAGACTCCCTTATTTAAACTGCTAGTAGGTGATATTTTACCTGTATAAATAGAAGAGTAACATGAACATCATTTTTAAAAATAAAAATAACTGGTAAAATAGAACTATTGTTCAAGACAACAGGATGTCTGATCCAAGTAGGCTTGATATTGGTTCCCAAATAATAGGAAAACCTCCTTATTGAGTGTCCATGAACAAAATTATTTAGTAATAAAAATTAATGGTAAAATAAACTTATCGGTAAATGGTTTTCATTGTATGTCATTCACCTTCTGCCACGTGCCTTCTACCACCCACCTTCTACCACTTTCCTTCTACCACTTTCCTTCTACCACTCACCTTATTCCACTCACCTTTCACCACTTATCTTGTGCTAGTTTCCTAGAGTGAGTCACGTTTTGCCACTCACATTGTGCTAGACACCTAATGTGAGACACCTTATGCCACTCACCTTATGCTAGTCACCTGATGTGATTCACTTTAGCCACTCACCTTATACTAGTTGCCTTGTGGTAGTCACCTTGTTTGAGTCACCTTGTGCCAGTCACCTTGTGCCAGTTGCTTGATGTGAGTCATCTTATGCCAATCATCATGTACCAGTCACCTAATGTGATTCACCTTGTGCCAATCACCTTGTACCATTCACCTAGTGCTAGTCACCTTATGCTAGTCATGTTTTTCAATCGTATTGTGTTAGTTACCCTCTAACACACTCTCTTTGTTCTATTTTTTTTACTTATTTCTTGTTGTCTCTCACCTTATTTGTATCACTCGCTATCAAATAAAAATAATATTTTAATTGTATGAGTGTCACTCTCATGTTAGCTATATATAACGAGGTACAAGAGGTAAATTTGGTGGGATAAATATTTTTTTATTTGAAGGCAAAAATTATGTAGGAAACCTTATGATAGCGGGGTGAATTGACCCTAGAAAAAAATTTATCCCAAAATTTTTGGGCAAATGGACCGACCTCTAGGGTCCCCAAATTTGCCAAATTAAAAATATGAAAATCTTAATATTCATGCTAATTTGCAAAATTCGCCACTGTGTATAACCCTACCTACCACCTTAGGCTTAGCTTATTCCTCGTGGGATCAATTATATTTTTCCTGCCAACTTCTACCCGTTTTACCACGAATTGTAGAGCACTAGGAAGATAATTTCCTAGGCTTGCTACAACTGGAACATCAGATAAGTCTATTTTCATACTTGATAGGCTAAATCTAAGTACCCACAATTGAAACAAGCTTAATATAGGTTGGAAGATTACCTCTAGATCTACCATTATGCACAGTCTTGCAAAGACCATCCTAGACTTTACCCTAGTTGCATGAACAATCTGTATGATCTTGTCAATGTTCTTAGCTATCCCTCTTAGAATATCTTCCTGCTAGTGGTGGAAAGGAAGTCCCAAAAGCCTAATCCATAATGGATTTAAATTCACCTTCTAGGTGTTTGGATTGAAATCATGGCCCCATTTACATAAAAAATATCTCTTTTACAATAAAACCAAGGACCCCCACCCAAAATGTGTTTCGAGTATTCACAATTTAACTTGACAATGAAGAAGGCTTTTAGGACTTCAACAATATCTAGGGACCCCACAAGTTTCCATTTTACCAAATCCCAACATCTAATAGAATACAGATCATGTCTACTTCCCTAAAACTTGCCTACTATATTCTAGGAACCCTCATCCATAGCAAGTTTTATAAGTATATTGGTAATATGTAACTCATCTCCCATCAAGATGAGATTAAATGGCTTTTGCCCTACTATATTTAAAATATTTGGTAGAAACTATAGCAAAGGATTCCCCTAAGTCATATGGGTGTCCCATATGATGGGCCCCACCACCTACATTACTTGAACCTGACTTAAGCACCACCAAGGGGACCGCATCACTAACATTTGGTCCAAACCCATGTGAATACACAACACCCAAAACAATAGTGGAGACCACCTCTATTCTCTCTCCCCTATGTACTTGGTTACCCCATAGAACCTGATATCCACTCTACACCTAGTCACCACTCCCACTCACCTGCACCTTCTTACTCTTCTACACCTCTCTCACCTAGTCCTTCTTGCCTAAACTCATTTCAAAAAATCCCTTAGCACCTATTCACCACTCCCACTCACATACACCTTTCAGCCCTCCTACAATTTTATGTATGAAATAACACAACTCCTACTAGGATTGGGTACCTCTTGACTCAAGGGTTTTCTAATATGGCTCTAGATTCATACCCAAAAACCCCCATACAATCCTAAGGGTTTTAACATTGAAATAAATAAACATCTCTCACAAAACGGAAATAAATTGCTATATTCAATCATAATACTAGCATTTAGCATTTCTTTTATTTACAATGGAAATAATAAAACAACATCTAAATGAATTATAACCATAAACCATGAATTATATTCTATCATTTTGCACATAAACAAAAAATCCAAGAACTTTACATAAAATAATAACAACATATTCTTTCCATTTTGTACATAACCAAACAATCCAAGAAATTACATAAAAGAATAACATATAATCTTTCATTCTTAACAATACTATAACAAGTATATTTACAATACACAATTTTATTCATCAAAGGTTTAACATAATTTCAATACAAATACTTTCCAAGAATTTCTCATTTTCAATTACAATAATACATCTCCACATAAATGGTCCCTAGTACATCTTCTCTTTCAAGATCTTTCTCTTGGTAGATATTTTTACACAAGTTTGAGAAGAAGTTTAGTGATTAGGAAAGATCTTGAAAATACATGTGCAAGCCTAACATGCACTATGTAAACATATAACAATGCAACACATTCATCATACAACCTAAACTTAAGTAAGAACATGGAGAGAATCTCATACTTCTCTTCATTAATGGATTCCTTAGCTACTCAAGCCTTATCCATTTTGAAAAGCTCATTACTAAAGCATTCAAATAATAATCCTAATAAAATATAATCCATTCTTGAACCAATTTATTACCTTTGCACTTAAGTAAAACAACTCATGGAAACTTCCAACATTAATCCAATAGTTCCAACATTACAATCTGATAACTAATGATTAATGAATACATTATTAATTTAATATTAAAAACAAAGGTCTTTCTTCTAAAAGTTATATTCCAATAATACCATAAGCTATTGGTAAGTTAAAACATTAAGCATAACTAAAAGTATTCAATAGTTCTTTTAGTTCTAATAATATGTTTATTTAAACTATTAAATTACTTTCCAAAATATATTAAATAAATAACCCAACACTTCACCTTGGGTGCATAAACAAAAAGGCATTATCAACTTAATATAAACATTATGAACAAAAATAAAAACTAAGCTAGAAACTCAACTCTTCTCCAGGCAGTTACGACTCAGGAGTAAAGAATTAAACTCCAAGGTTCACCTCTAAAGGCTCTAAAACATGCATAAATCAAGAATGTCCATTTGGAGTCTATCACTCTTATGGGGGTTTTCTAGACTTCCCTAACAAAAAATTTCCTTAAACCTCTCTAAAAAATATGTACACAACTCACAGCAACTAAATTTAAACAACCTTAGAGAAAGTAGATAAATAAACAAAGATAACAACTAATAAAAATAAAGCAAGGCGACAATAAGGTCCAAGAAAGAATGAACTCAATTCTTTTCTTATATCTTATAATATCATGGAAGAAAATAGAGAGCATTTATTCCAAAGCCCACTAAGGATACCATATTAAGGATGATAATGGCAATGTTAAAAATAGTGAGGTGGGCAAGGCATTAAGGTTGACTTGGATACTAAAAAAAATTATTGTAGAGCTCTCGATCCACAAAGGAAAAATTACTCATCCTCGATTTACAACTTATGTTGGTTTTGGATGTCCTCAAGAGTAAGGACTTACAACCAGACAAGAGCCACCACTAGAACATATTTAAAAATAATCATAGACTAACACTCTAATACAAGGTTCTTACCAAAGGAAACATAACCAACCAAACCAAGACCTTCTACAGGCTTGAAAAGAATATTTCCGTAATTAGAGCTTCCTAGATATTGAAAAACTCTATTCAACCCTACCCCGAAGCTGAAGCAAATACCATAGTAAATAAAACCAAGCATGCAACTACATAAATCCTTGAATAACAACATATATTAATTTCATTATCACAATCATAAGAAGCAATCATTTTCTTGGAGATAAGCTAGAGAAACCAAGTACCTCTATGATAATTTCTCCAAGTAACTCTTACCTTCGTCTCCAACCTTCCTTCCTAGAAATTCTTCTACAACTAGATCCCCAAAACTTGATAATACCCAAACATGTATTCCCCCAAGGAACAAAAAATATTAACATAGAAAGCAAATGCAAGATAGTCCATTATGCACAAGAGTAACGTAAATAAAACTATGTTACAAAAATATTGCCAACTATTACAATGTTTCTAAATTGTAAATTTGGCAACCTTATGAACTTTATTTCTTAATAAATTTTCTCTTTTATAAAGCTTACCTTAATTCATTAATACCCATAGGTCTATATTTAATAATTAAATCACTATCTCATTAATTCAATGGCTTTTCTTCTAATGTCAATGTTATTTACTAACATTAGGATTAAATCAATTACTCACCTCCTAGAATTGATTTAATTAATATTGAATGTTTTTTTTATAAGTAAATTATGTATTTCATTAAAACGGGTTTTGAAAGGGTCCCAGACCCTTATTACAAAATCAGCATAGACTCATGTTGGACTTCGAACATAGAGCAAGAAAGGGCCAACAGCCAGAAACACACAACCCAAAAGAAAAATGAGAAAAGGCCAGACCACCCAGGCTAACACAAAATAAAACAGTGCCCATCCTCAAGTGAATCCTCAAACCCATCCTCAACGATACCAGTTAGGCAAGATCCTTGCCACTATCCTTGACTACTTCCTTGTTGCTATCTTTCATCCTAGAGGGGGTCTCCTTTGGCTTAATTTGCTCCTTCAATTTTCTCACCTTGGACTCTTTGAAGGCTTTGCGAAAAAATAGCAGATGTAATGCATTACACATTTCTTTCAATGTTGCCTGAAACTCCTCAGATTGAGCAATTGCCATGGATATAGCCCGAATTACCAAATTTTGTAGGGCCTCCATAGTGAAGTCCTCATCATCATCAGAGTCCACCTCCTGGAACATGCTTTGGCTCATACACATATTCTTACGGAGATGGATAGATTTCCTCGTAGCACCCATCGGTTCCTCAATTTTAGGCTTCTTTCCTTTGGATGCCTCCTCATCCCTATCAGAACCTATCAATTTCCTCTTTCTTGCTAGAGTTGACAAAGGGGTTAAGGATTCATCTTCCTCAGGGGTATCCTCAGTCAGGAGGATGTTATCATGGGGAGGATACATAGAAGGATCAGGCTTAGCTAAGGGAATGGTGGGGCTGTGGGCAAGGAGATGAGAATAGATAACCTTGAACAATCCTTGGTGGGAAGGGAGATCAACCCCTTTCTTCTTCCTATAATTTTTGATGGAATAATTTATAGACCTAAAAATAAATTCAAGGATGTTCATTATATTTATGTCTCTGAAATGGTTGACGAAGGCCAAATGAAAGCTCCTCAATTGCTTATCAGGATCATCAATGGTAATGAACTCCATTATGGGTTTCATAACCTTATTCCAGGGTGAAGGGAGGTCAGCCCTAGTCATCCCTATTTTTTCTAGCTTCTGCATCTTAAGTCTATCTAGAAATTCCTTGGTTTCCACCTCCCAGTTATGCTTTTCATGCCTTACATGTCTTCCCGAATTAGGTAAACCAGATATGGTCACCAACAAACTAGCATCCACAACAAAATCCCTACCTTTGATAGTAATTTTCCCTTCCTCCCAACTGCTCAAAAAGGCCATGGTCAAATCATAATCATTTTCTATAAATTTCTGTAAGAAAGGCAAATATCCTCTCTCGACAAGGATGGCTTCCACCATCGTATCCACCACCAGGGTATCAGGTTCCACAAATGCCATCTTAGAAAAATTAGCAAAACATAGTTGAATATGCTCGCTAGAGGGACGGGGATGCAAGTTCACAACATAGTGATTAAACCTATGACACAACCTCTTTGTAGGATAGAAAATTTCCAGCTTTGGGAAGCGACTGATCCAATTTTTGGGGCTGTGATATAGAAATATTTCCTTGGAATGATGAAAATACGTTGAAGAATCCCAAGGATTTTCTTTGATCATAATTTTTCAATGGTCCTGAAGATGCATGTGAAAACCAAAAGTATACCCTTTTCTCCACCAATCACAGAAGCACACATAGGACACAAAACCACAAGGGGGAACAAAAAATGATACAAAATGAAAGTGGCAGTGAAAAGAGAGAAAATGAAAACAAGATCATGAGGTGAGGAGCACGAGATGGAAAATATGATAAACATGCTTTGGGAAAGCAAAGGGATATGGAAAGGCATGGAGGTCAGGGCATGGAAAATGATGTTCAAAGGAATTGGATGCAAGAAATGGATCAGGCACCTAGTGGACATCAGAGCAATACTAATGGAAATAATGCTAACCAACAAGCACTCAACCCAAGGAGAAGAAAATGAGCCAAAAAAACAAGTAGCATCAACACACTGAGCCACCTTGAAAACAGGACCTCAAAAAAAGGCATCACGAATTATGGAAGAAGGAAATTTTGTCCTTATTGACTAGTCCGAGGATATGTTGAGGAAGGGAATTAGACCATGTGACTAGGCCATTGATGGTAGTGCCAAATTTGGCCAACTCATCAGCCACTTTGTTGGCTTCCCTGAAAGCATGTTGGATGATTGGCTCCCAGAGGTGCTCTATTATTTTACGAGCTTCTTCCACATAGTTCTTGACTTTCCAAGATGGATTTTCTAAATTCTTCATGTAATTTATTATATTGAGGGAGTCACCCTCGATGATCACCCTGTTAGCATTTGTTGGCAACAGTGTTAGGCCCCTCCACAAAGCTCTGGCTTCAGCAAAATGATTAGATTGAATACCTAAATTTTTAGCAAAAGCCATAACTATTTCACCATGGTGATCCCAAAGAATACCTCCTACCCCAGCTAGACTAGGATTTCCTTTTGTAGCTCCATAAAATTTTAGTTTCCACCATCCCTCCTGAGGAGGAATCCAATTGGTGTTAATCCTCACTTTGGGGGGACTTGAAGATAGAGCTTCTTGAATGGGTATGTTGAGGGAAACTAGTAAGGAAGTTTTAGAATTTGAAATGGTGGAATTGGTGGAAGGGGAAAGCTGGGCATTTTATTTAGCAAAGGAAATGATTCTGTTGGTTATGGACATAGGATCCTTGCAGGACTTTGAAAAAACCCTATTGTTGCATTCAAGCCAGACCTTCCAGAGGAAATGATGGAGATAGAATTTCCAAATGGACTTAAGTCGAGAGTTGCGGAACGGAGAGGGCCATTGGGAAAAAATATCGATGAAGGATTATGGTTTGGCCTAGGGGATGCTGAAAATTTGGAAGATATTATCAAGGATGGATAGAGAGAAAGGGTATTCCAAAAAAAGGTGTTGAATGGATTCCCAATTTGAAAGACAAAGGTGGCACCGGTTAGGGATTAACATTCCTTTCTTCATTAAGTTATCAAAAGTGAGGATCTTCCCAAGAAAGGCCAACCAGGAGAAAAAGGAAATTTTAGGGATAAGGTATTTGGGCCACACCATATGACAAGGGAAAAGAGCATCAGGGGTCTGAATTTGTAAATGGTAGGTAGATTTAATAGTAAAAGCCCCACTTTCAGAGTGTTCCCAAATAAGGTGATCAGCAGGAAGTCTGGATGGGATAACCACCGAATTAAGGAGGGTAGTTAAGGATGCCAATTCTAAAGGATGGGCTTCACAAAAGACAAGTTTCCAAGATGGCCTGAAGGTGGAACGAGAAATAAAATCTGACACTTTCCTTCCTAGATGACTATCAGTGAAGTTCTTGAGAATTGCAATACCAGGGTCTTCAATGAGAGGTGTTCCTCTTATCCATTTATCGAACCAAAAGTCAATACTTTCACCATTTCCCAGCTGCCATCTGACACCTTTGTGCACTAGAGGTCTGGTATGAATCATTGCTTTCTAGAAAGCTGAACCATTAGTCGGAGTCCCTTCATCTAGGAAATTTGAATTTTGAAGATATTTCCTTCTTATGATATTAACCCATTCTGAGCTATCATTTGTCATAATTCTCCATGCTTGCTTAGCCATCAAAGCCAAATTTAATTTTTGAATTCTTCTGAGCCCTATACCTCCCAAGGATTTTTCTTTACATACTCTATCCTAGGAAACTAAATGAAATATGTTCTTATTTTTAGATCCTGACCAAAGAAATATTTTCTGGATTTGTTCAATTTTAGAAAAGATAGTTGTCGGAGCTTTAAAAATAGAGAGAAAATAAATTGGGATACTTTGAAGATAAGCCATAGTGAGGGTTGCTTTGGCTGCTTGGGATAAAAGGTTTCCTTTCCATCCTACTAGTTTCTTTTGGATCCTTTCAATGACATTGTTCCACATTGAATCAGCAGGATTACCCACAAACAATGGGAGACCTAAATAAGTGGTAGGAAAAGAAGCAACCGCACACTCAAGGATTTGGGCTATTTTGGCTTGATGCTGAATTGGAGTGTTGAGGAAAAACACTTTGCTCTTGTGGAAGTTCACTTTTTGACCAGCAACTTGTTCATAAAGGAGAAGGATGTATTTGATAACTTTAGCTTCGAAGACCGAAGCTTGAGTTGCTATTAAAGTATCATCCACAAATTTTTGGTGAGTCACAGGGTTAAGTTGTGACGCCGGTTTAATCCTAGATAAGAGCCCAGATCTGCAAGCTACCTTTAAGGTCCTTCCAAGGGATTCAACAGCTATAATGAAGAGAAGAGGAGATAAAGGATCTCCTTGCCTTAATCCTCCAACACTTTGGAAATAGCCAACCATCGACCCATTAACAAGGATAGAGAACCAAGGGCTGGTGATGCATCCTTTTATGAGGTCAACCCAATCAGGATGAAAGCCAAACTTAAGAAGGATAGCTATAAGGAAGTCCTAGTTAACTCTATCAAAAGCCTTATTCATATCCAATTTGAGAGTAAAAATAGGTTTCTTGGTATAGAAGGAAGAGTGCAATGTTTCATGAATGGTAATAATACCATAAAAAATGGACCTTCCTTTAACAGAACTTCCCTGACAAGGATCTATAATTTTAGGTAAGATTTCCTTCAATCTGTTAGCCATGACTTTAGTGAGGATTTTGTAAACTACATTGCATAGGCTAACAGGTCTGAAATCAGCCATCGATTTTGAGGTAGGTCCTTTAGGAATTAAGGCCAGAAAAGTAGAGTTAAATCTACGAGGGATGATTTTGGAAGACTAAAACTCCTTAATAGCTAAACAAACATCAGGCCCAACCAAATCCCAACAACTCTAAAAAATCTAGGCGGGAAGCCATCCGGTCCAGGAGCTTTGTCAGGATGCATGGAAAAGAGGGCATCTCTGATTTCATCCTCAGAGAAGGGGTAAATTAACTTGGAATTGTCTTCAGGGCTAACAGAAGAGGGAATATGCTGAAGAAGATAATCTTTGGAAAAAATAGAGCATGGATTTGAATTGCCAAGGAGAGAACTAAAATAGGAAACAACAACTGACCTAATTTCAAAGATATCTTTAGTAGAGGTGTCATCATCCTTCCATAATTCTTTTATTCTGTTTGAGCTCCTATTTCAAAGAGTGGAGGCATGGAAGAACTTTGTGTTGGAATCACCATATTTGAGCCAAATTGCTCGGGATTTTTACCTCCAAAAGGTTTCCTCACATTTAAGTATATTATGAAACTCAGATAACAAATTTCTTTCCTCATCCCTGGTATGATCTTCCACCTGGCCACTTTGGATTTTACTCTCAATTGTAGCCAGTCTTTCCTTTATGAATTGTTTATTTTCAAAAAGGTTACCAAAAACTTATTTGTTCCATATCTTGAGTTTCTCTTTAATAAATCCTAGTTTTTGGGTAAGCTTGAAGGAGTGAGATCCCTAGAAATCTTGTTGCCACCATTCCTGTAATCTACTTTTCAAATCAGGATGATTGAGCCACATGTTTTCAAATATAAAAGGGGTTTTAAAAGGATGTTTTTCCCCCACTTCAAGTAGAAGGGGATTATGATCAGATCCAATTTTGAGTAGGGCCTGAAGACAAGCATCTCCAAACAAAAAAAATAGCTTCTTTGGAAAAAATAAATATGTCCAGTCTGACTTGGATGTGTTGGTGGTCGCTTCTCCTATTACTCCATGTGAACTTAGCACCTTTAAGCTTGACATCCATGAGATCATTAAGGTTAATGAAAGAATCAAAATCTTCCATGCTCTTGAGGGGTAATCTGTTTCCACCTTTTTTATCCAAAGGATAAAGGGGGGTATTAAAATCTCCCGCTAAGATCCATGGGGTGGTAGGAAAGGAATTTTTAGTCTTCTTAGCATCTCCCACATACTAGCTCTACCTGAAAGAGAATTGGGGGTATAAATATTAGTCAAAATCCATGAAGTATCCAAGTCCTTATCATGAAACATGATACTTGTTAGTCTATCAGTTGAATGGATTACCCTTCCTTCAAGCTTGCAGGGATCCCAAATGCACATTAGTCCTCCGGAAGAACCATTAGCATGACTAAAAGCTGCTTCACCCTTTTTCCAAATTCTCTTGGCAACTTCAATAGTTGCCTTCTATTCAATTTTAGTTTCTTGCATTATGAATACAGTAGGTTTGATTTCATTTCTTAATGAATTATCCAGTCTTTGTTTGGCTAATCCATTAAGTCCTCTCACATTCCATGAGAGAACCTTCATCTGGAAGATTTGGGAATCTTTTTGCCTCCCCTTCCTTGAGATTGGGGAGGTTTGTTACTCTTGTCTTCATATTTTGGCACATTGGTGACTAAAGAAAAGAGGGTTTTCTGAATCCCATTGGCAATATCCTCTTCTATCCCTTTCCTTCTCTGTTCACTAGCTGAAGTCCTACCTCTTTTCTTCTCACTACCACAATCTATGGGGGACTTCTTGGTGCTTCTTGTTTGTTTAGGACTGAATTTATTCTGGATAATTTGTTGTAATATGGGACTTGAGTTCCCATTGATGTTCTACTCTGGTAATGGGTGAGGGCTTCCTATTTTATTTTCTTTGTTGGGACCCTCATGCTTATCTTCAGAGGGGTGATATGGTCCCGACCTTGTAGGAGAATCCACCTTATTGGGGCTCTTCTAGAAAGGAGGATCGAATTTGGGGATTGGAAGAATTTCCCCATCCTCCTCTTGAGCTAAATTTGTTTCAGCAAGAATTTCAAATCTATTTGGAAAGGCAAAGAGAGAGCTTACCTTATCCTGATCAGAATGTGGAGGAGAGTTCACAATCTGCTTCCCTTTGTCTGGGGTGGAGGCCTTCTAGATTTTCATTGCTAAACTTTGTTGATGAGGTCCTTTTCCTCCAGGAATATATTGTTGCTCCTTTCTGGGTTGTCTAAAAAAACCTTTATTCACCTGGTTTTTGTTTCCTTGGTTCCAAAAAATAGGGGCACCTTTAAAAGCTCGATTGTTGGTCTCCTGCTTAGAATCCTTTTTGTTATTTTCCTAAACTTTGAGAATAGGGCATTGGTTTCTGAGATGTCCTTGGGTGTGGCATTCCACACAAAAGGTTGGTTTATTCTCATATTCCAGTGGTTGTTTTAGGTAGTAGGACCTGTACTTGAGGTTGATAAAAGTGGGAAGTTCAGGTTCAAGGTTTGCATTAAAGCAAAACCTATCATAAACCATACGCTTGCATGCTAGAGTTACAAGGTCAATCACGACCAACTTACCCATCGTGCTAGCAATTTCTTGGAGGATATCCTCATGTAAAAGGTGAAAAGGAATGCTAGGGATGTGAACCCAAATAGGATCATAATTTATGCTTTGATTTGTTGGATTAAAATCCTCTACCCACATGCAAATGAAGAGACTTATTCTACCTAGAAACCATGGTCCTCCAGTTAGGATGTGACTTGCATCATCATGATTACTTAGTCTAATGATAAAGAAACCCTTGGATAAAGTAACAATCTCCATGCTTCCTAGAGTTTTCCATTTTGAAAAGGCCCATCTTCGGATGGTTTCCATGTTGGGCCTACCTTCGATGAATTTTCCAACAAGCGAGAAAGCTTCCAATGATAGGTAATTGGAAATAATGCTATCAAGAATATTTATATCTTTACCTTCTAGGATTATGGTAGTAGGAGGACCCTATTCTCTATTCCTGCTACAACGTACAACATTAGCAAAGGATATTTCCTTGTGGACTCTGATAGTGGGCCTCTCCTCGTCTGCAAGGGGTGGGGGTCCATTTCTAGGAGGTTCTTCCTCCTAGATACCCTCAATCCTATCACACCTTTTATATTTATCACCCTGTCCATCCTTTGGATCAGCTGACATCTTCCTTAAGCCAGAATTCTCATTTCCATCCTTCTCGCCTTCTAAAATTTGAAAATCTACAATTTTTCCTTGATTGTTCATCCTCTCATATTTTGAGCATTGCAATCCCACCTTATAATTTGTTAGTACACCCACTTTAGTATTGCTAACTTGATTCTACATTCGTAGTCATTAATTTCTCTCTTATAGCTTATTTCATGATCTAAACACTCTTTTTATTGCTTGTTCTTAGTTTGTTTACATTCATTTATTTCATTTATAGTAGTCTTTCTTCATTTCAAAAGCATTCTCTTCTTCATTCTTGCACACTAACTTCATTTTCCTCTTCCATCCATGCAAATCAATCATCAACTTCTATTGTTTTGCAAGCATTTAATTAATATCGAATGTTAATATTAACCATTAACATTGATATTATTTTTAAGTATTAATTATTAATACCTAAACAAACAATTTCCATACTTCAAACATATGCATGAATGCATCTCAATTATAGATTACAATACAAAATTCCAATCAATATTATGCACAAACAATGTTATTTCCTTAAGCATGAGGCTTTATGATAACTACAATGTTATCACTTGCCTACTAAGGATGGTTCTTTTACTTAATAGAAACCTCTTTGCCCGATGGTGTATTTTAATAAAACACTAACATATGAAATGCATCTATACAAAGGCGACAATTTCTAGGGTTTTGCAGCCGACATTCTTAGGGTTTCTCAGACGACGTTCTTCTAGGGTTTGTTCCTGAAATTTCTTCTATAAAAGGAGGGCTTCTTCGAGTTTGAAATATGGGGTGTTAAGATAAAGTGCAAATGCGAATATAGTTTTTGTGAAAGTGAAGTTCGTGTTGAGCAGAGAGCAAGTCGTTTCGATTCAGAATGAGAGCGAAGTGATAGTTCTTTGGAGTTGTAGTAAGGTGTGCGTTGCGATGAGATAATGTGCGAAGAGCGAGTAGAGTGACTTGTGCGAAGATAAGAGTGCGATGTGCAGTTGTGTTCTAAGTCTTAAGTGACAGTGCACAGTTTATAGAAGTGATTGATCATCTGAATGCGATAGAGAGTGCAAATAAGTACGAGAGAAGAGGTGGAATAGTGCGACTCATTTTGCGTGACGGCAGAATGCGAGAAAAATAGCGACATCGTGAAAATTGAGGTGAAAGTTTTATTCTGTAATTTTTATTATTGTCTTCCAAGTTGTTTCTTGGATTAAAGGGTTGGTGCATCTTTCCAGTAGGTGCTAGTAAAATAGGAGTTGGTGCTCCATTCTGTTGAAGCAGATAAAGTTAAGGGGTTGGTGCTCCTTCCAGTTGGTGTTGGTAAAGGATTATGTAAAGTTGTATCTTTGCATTGACTGTATTTGGATGGTAGTCCAAGCAGTATTTTTGAGGAGTAGCCACATTCGTGAACCTCGTTAAAATGTTGTGTTATGTGTGATGCTTTCTTAATGCATTTAGTATCTCTTTTATCTGCTTTAAAGCTGTCGCTGGTTTTAAAATCATATGTTTTAGAAATTTTAAAGAACACACTCGATTCACCCCCCTCTCGGTGTCATTGTGATTACAACAATTGGTATCAGAGCCAGGTTCCCAATTTTGGCTAAATCAGTCAGGGTTGATCTACACAATGGCTAAGAAGAATAGATCCTCATCCAAAAAGGCATCCCAGTCAGTTTCAGTTCCTTTAGAAGAGAAATTTGAACCGAAAAAGGTAGAAGAAGTGAATCATGAAGTCTGTGATGAAAATCTTGAGGCTGAAGTAGATTTTGAAGGAGAGTTGATATCTGCTCTTGAAGAGTGGAGTATAGAAAAGAAAAAGAACAAAATACTGTCCAAGAAATTGGAAGAATATGGGGATGAGATTGAAAATATGTTCTTACAATTCCAAAAGGCCAAGAAAATAGAAGAAGACTTGAAGTCACAGCTGAATGATAAAGTCAATGTGTGTAACAAACATGAAGAGGATTCTAACAAAGTAGTTAGTAATCTAAAGCTACAAGTAGAAGATTCTAAAAGGATTGAGGAAACTCTCAGGTCGCAGATCAATGAGAAAGAGATTATTTGCTGCAAACAAGAAGAAGAGATTGTTTCATTGAAGAAACAATTAGAAGAGGCCAATACAAATCTTAAACTTGATAAGAGCACATAATTGCTAGATAAAATGATAAGTCATCAGAAAAGCTCCACGGTTAAGCATGGTCTTGGATATGAAGCTGAACAACCTTTATCTTCCAATTCTGTAGAGAAGAAGAAGTTCACTGTTGAAGGGTTCGAGCAAGAAAAGGTTGAAGTTGAATCCTCAAAAGGAAGAAAATACAAAGAAGATCTACAGCAAAGCAACCACAGCAAACGAGGTTCTCTCACTCTCACTCTTTTAATAATAATGCTTTTTATGGCTATTGTTCTAAATGCAACCACTTTGGTCACAAGGCAATTTATTGTGGATCGAACAATAGATCAAAGAGTTATGCTTGATAAAAATACTTCTATTTTTTTTAGTGAACACCCTATGCAATGTTTTAAATGTAATGGCCATGGGCACATAGCAAGGTTTTGTTCAAGCACTTATGTATCCAATCTAAGGCAATACCATAGATTTCATCATACACATAGAATGCAATACAGACAGGGAATAAAACATGTGCAATGTTTTAAATGCAACGGTCAAGGGCACATAGCAAGGTTCTATCCAAGCACTTCTATATATAATCTAAGGCAAAACTCTAGATTTCATCAGACACAAAGAGGACAACACCGACAAGGAACATATCATGTGCATAAAAGAAAAGAAAATAATCATCCATCAAGAATGCACAAGAGACAACCCCACAAGAGAAATGTTCAAGTTCACAAACAGAAGCAAAATAGGGATGTTGTTGAAAAACCCAAGCCCAAGTTCAGGAAAGTCTAGAGAAAGACAGAAGAAAGGAAATTGTGTCTCCTTGGACTGAAGGAGGATACTCTGCCATTGCTCTAAGCAACTCCAGGTGGCACATCCTCAGGAGGAGCAATATTAAAGTTTTATTTTAATGCTCCTATGTATTTGTCTAGGTATTTGAGGATGAAAGGTAAGTAGTCGGGTTAATGTTGTATAGTTGTTAAAGTGTGTTTTTCAGTTTATATAGTGGTTTATGGAAATGCCGTGAAGTGTGGTGTTTAATTTGAGAGCTGTCACCATTGGTAGTTTTGAGATATGTCATTGTTGTACTGTTGATGATTCTTAATACCACTGTTCAAAATTACGAATCATAATAGTCCAGATAATTTGCTCAATGAAAGAATGCTTCCCCTAGCTGTTTATTTGTGTTTCGAGCAGCATGTATTTGTTTTTACTCTTTGATGTGAATATTGCCAGATCTTTCATGACACCTTGGTGAATATATTTAATTCACAGATAGTTTTGTTTTAACTATTGATTTAATGCCAGTCCAAGGATAAGAAGCTTGAGGCTAAGTAAGGTGCACTACGGTTGGCCATAAAGTGTTTGAAAAAATGTCTTCTTTCGACATGCATAGTTGAAAGTAAGAGTTGGCAGTAAAATTGCAGTGCTGGACAAAAATTGGTACAGATGTGAGTCACTTGTCAATTATGTTGACAAAAGTGAAATCAGCATGTTGAATGGGAAGATTGAAGAAAAAAAAATTTAATGAGCAGCCAGATGATTTCTAGCCTGGTGATGAATAGTTGAGTTGCTTTCATAGTGGTTGTTTTGATCAAGTTAATGCTTTTCTTGATACATGATTTGGGCTTACTCCATTGAGTTTGATTTGAGCAAGTTATTCTTTGCCTTGGTGATTTATGTTGGTGGCTATCTTGTTCAAATACCTTTGGAAGGAAAAGGATGTCTACTAGTTTCCTTTTCATGTAGTGATTGGTTGAATGCTTCAAGGTTAATCTTGAGTTGAATGATGTTGGTTAAACCTTGTCTATAAGTATTGTTGCTAAAGCCCTAATTGGTTGAAAAAAAAATATGTTGGTTGTGCTGTGGTACAGTGTTTGGTACTTGCACAGAGTTGAAAGTGGATTGAGGTAGCCTATTGGATTCTCACTGCAGAGAGAGACAAACAGTTGTCATTAGGTTCAAGCTTGTTGAGAATATATCCAAGATGCATGGTGAAGTTGTATGTAGATGTTGCTGGCATTGCAGAACAAAAAGCTGGCTATATAATATTATTGTATGCCTTCACTAACAGTGGACAAGTTTGAGTTTGCAAAGCAACGAGAGGGTAGTTGCACGGAAGACAAGTGGTTCGATCATGTTCTTACACATGTTATATTGGTGAAGTTGATGGTGATGGTGTCATTCATTGGTTATTGCTGCTATTCACATTGTTGATTTTATTGATGCCTATTATGCTTATCATGATGTTGTCAATCAGTGAAATGAAGTGGTCTTGGACTCAGGGGGAGCATTTGTGTATTTGTTTTTCTTCTTGTTCATGCTTGGAATATTTGCTAATTGTAATAATTTGTGTCTAAGAATGTTGTGCATAGACTCAGGGGGAGTCTGCAGCAGCCCTTTGGTATTATTGTCAAAGGGGGAGAAGATTTACAAGAAAATTGCACGTGTTGCCAACAATTCCAAAGGGGGAGATTGTTGAGCAAGGTGCAGCAAACAGTATTGTCATTGTTGTCAACATAGTCAGACAGATTTATTGATGCAATGGACAAGAGTTTATTGAACAGCAAGGTGCAGCCAAAGTATAATGGATAGGAGTTCAGTGTTGAGCAAGGTGTTGCAGGAGGATTGTCATTGTTGTCAATACAGTCAATTAGATCTAATGATGCAATGGACAGGCAGTTCAAAAGTCACTTAGATGCAAAGGATAAAGTTCAAAATTTAGTCTGATCATGAGTCCTTAAATGATAGATGCACAGAAACAGAAAATATAATTCAGAATGAGAAGAAGAAGTCTTCAGAACCTGAGATGTCAAGAAGTGGAAAGGTTTTTTGTGAAAACCAAGGCAGTCAAAATAAAAAGTTTTATTTAAAACCATGGATAATAGATTTGAAATGGGTTTTTCTTAAAACCCAAGTTGGCTTTTTGTTTCGTTGAAAAATATGCCTCGGTGATGAAGATATTTAATTTTAAATATTTAGTTTAAATTTTAAAGGTTTTTTGTGAAAACCAAGGCAGTCAAAATAAAAAGTTTTATTTAAAACCATGGATAACATATTTGAAATGGGTTTTTCTTAAAACCCAATTTGGCTCTTCGTTTCATTGAAAAAGATGCCCCGGTGATGAAGATATTTAATTTTAAATATTTAGTTTAAATTTTATTTTATTTAAAATTTAAATTAAAATATTAAATTAAATTAAAAGGGCCGACGTGTTACTATTTCGTGGAAATAAGCTACAGGAAAGTGATGAAGGTGGTAGAAGAGTTTGAGGCCAGCAAAGTTAAATCTGAGCCGACGGATTTTAGGGTTTGGCAGCCGACAATTTCTAGGGTTTTGCAGCCGACATTCTTAGGGTTTCTCAGCCGACGTTCTTCTAGGGTTTGTTCCTAAAATTTCTTCTATAAAATGAGGGCTTCTTCGAGTTTGAAATATGGGGTGTTAAGATAAAGTGCAAATGCGAGCATAGTTTTTGTGAAAGTGAAGTTCGTGTTGAGCAGAGAGCAAGTCGTTTCGATTCAGAATGAGAGCGAAGTGATAGTTCTTTGGAGTTGCAGTAAGGTGTGTGTTGCGATGAGATAATGTGCGAAGAGCGAGTAGAGTGACTTGTGCGAAGATAAGAGTGTTATGTGCAGAATTTGTGTTCTAAATCTGAAGTGATAGTGCGTAGTTTACAGAAGTTATTGATCATCTGAATGCAGCAGAGAGTGCAAAGAAGTACAGAGAAGAGGTGGAATAGTGCGACTCATTTTGCGCAAAAGCAGCAGAATGCAGAAAAATAGCAGACCGTGAAAATTGAGGTGAAAGTTTTATTCTGTAATTTTTATTATTGTCTTCCAAGTTGTTGCTTGGATTAAGGGGTTGGTTCCTCTTTCCAGTAGGTGCTAGTAAAATAGGAGTTGGTGCTCCATTCTATTGAAGCAGATAAAGTTAAGGGGTTGGTGCTCCTTCCAGTTGGTGCTGGTAAAGGATTATGTAAAGTTGTAGCTTTGCATTGACTGTATTTGGATGGTAGTCCAAGCAGTATTTTTGAGGAGTAGCCACATTCGTGAACCTTGTTAAAATGTTGTGTTATGTGTGATGCTTTCTTGATGCATGTAGTATCTCTTTTATCTGCTTTAAACTGCTACTGGTTTTAAAATCATATGTTTTAGAAATTTTAAAGAACACACTGATTCACCCCCCCTCTCAGTGTCATTGTGATTACAACAATGAAATGCATCTATACAAAGGGTTTTCTTTTACCCTTGAGGTCTCGATGAGAATTTCATCCATCATTTCTCTTTTTACTCTCAACTCTGGTGGTTGTCCCATACCAATCCACCTATGAGAGTACCTGGTCCTACAACCATAAAATTCATCAACAGTATTGTATTCTAAAATTAGAATAATCCAACTTTATAAAGTGCAATTATCAATACATCTTGATAAAATAATATAATATTATGCAATAATATCCACACATTAATACATAATTCCCACAATAAGGGTAGTCCTATCATGAGGATCATTGTATACACCCCCCAAGACTAAACATAGTTTCTGGTGTTTTTTTGAAAGCAACAATATATTTTATTTAAAAAAATATGGGAATTGCTTCATCATTTTCTCATCATATTCCCAAGTTGCATAGTTTTTAGAATAATGGTCCCCTTACATTGATCTAGGGTTCATTTTCTTAAGATATTAGAATGAAACACTAGAATCCTTACCGGTTGCACCTCAATGGCTAAGGGATCTACCATCTACAATTTTAAATATTCTAAACATGAGTAGGATCAACAACATACTTCCTAAGTAGTTATATGTGGAAAATATCATGGATCTTTCATAGGTTGGGTGGCAAGGTGAGCCTATAGGCTATTGGACTAATCTTATCAATGATTTCAAAAGGTCCTACAAAATAAGGATCCAACCTAGTTGATTTTATGGAACTTTTAATGGGTCTCACCCTCAAGAAGACTCTATCTCCTACAAATATTTCTATTGGTGATTTTTTTAGATCAACATAGCTCTTACGATGATTTATTGCTTCCTTGAGCCTCTATCAAATTACCCTAAGCTTCTCCTCCATATCTTTGATAGTATTTGGTTCGATCACCACCTAATCCTTTGGATTATCCCATTATAGAGGTGTTATGCACCTTCTTCCATACAAGGCCTCAAATGGAGCCATTCACAAGGATGCATGGTATCCATTATTATATGAAAAATCAACCAGATGCAACTAGTCTTTCCATTTAGACTTTTGATCCATGCAAAGTATGTCTTTAAAAACTTGGTTAACCCTCTTAATTTTCCCATCTATTTTTGGATGTTAAGAAAAATTGATATTCAATTTAGTGCCCAATGCACAATGAAGAGCTTGCCAAAATTCTAACATAAATCTGGAATCTCTATCTGATATGATTACCTTAGGAAAACCATGTAACCTGATTATTTCCTTGGAAAACTTATTTTCCACAATCGATGCATCATCCCTGATGTTTCTTGATATAAAATGTGTAACCTTAGTCAACTTTTCTACCACCACAAGTATTACATCATGTTGGTACCTTGTTTTAGGTAAACCCATAATAAAATCCATGGATATGACCTATCACTTTTGAGTAGGTATATCATGTGGGTATAATTTTTCTTGCTGGATACTAATTTTTTGCCTTTACCTTCTATAATTCCAAACATCTAGCAATGAAACTATTAATGTCATGTTTCATTCCATACCAATGAAAAGGCTTTTTCATATTTTCTCTCATCTTTGTACCTCTCAAATGAGCAAAAAATGGAGAGATATGTGTGTCCTACATAATCATTCTCCTTAAATCACCAGTCTTGGGTATGGTAACCCTATCTTTGAAATATAAAATCCCCATTTTCCTCAAGATTTTTCTCAATTTTAGCTAGGACTTCAATCCAATACTAGTTCTGTAAATGCATTTCCCTAACTTTATCAATCAAGTCAACATGAATATGGGTTAATGATGATATATGTCTTTCCTACTAAAGGCATTAACAACCTTATTTTCCTTTTCTTTGATATATTATAAACCAAAGCCATATTCAACTAGTAACTATATACACCTTCTAATTTGAATCATTCTACTTTTGAGATTGAGGTTTTGGTTTATCCCTTCTCTAAAAGAATCTTCTTTTAATTTCTCTTGTTCTCATTGTTCCTATTTTCAAACTTTGGGTTTCCTTTAATCTTATTATTTTTCTCTTTGTCCATTTTGTAAACCCAACACTCTTCCTAATCATGAGTTCATGTTTCTCTCCTTCTATAAATGCTCTATAGTTGAAGAAGATCTTCTTGGTATGTTGAATTGTCTTTTCCTATCGAGTCAAATCACATGATTTTTGAATGGTTTTGGGCTTAAGTAAATTAATCACTATTTGAATCTTAGGATCCACTCCCAAGATGAACTTTTGCACCTTCAATTATTCCTTGGTCTCATATTTGAAAATTTTGATAAATGTTTTGATAATATGCCTCCATAGTCAATGTATCTTGTTGGAGCATAGAGAATTCATCAAATATCTCTATATAATTCGACAAGAATATTTTCATAAATGTCTTTAAAAAATTGTACCATTTGAGGTCCACCACTTGGATTCCTCTACCTACCTTGAATGTATTCCACCATTCCAAGGTTGCATCTTGAAGATGAAGAGTTGCCCAAATAGTTTGGGTTTTTGGTGAATAATTCTTCATGGAAGAATAAGTTTCTAATTCATTCAGCTGGTATTTTGCTACATCACCCCCTTTTTTTCCCTTTAAAATTAGGAATCCTAATTAGGATTATATATGAATCAAGAGAATGAGATCAATAAGTGGATTATAAAAATATTGCATTTCGATGTTGTAAATGTCATGAAACTGGGCACATGGCAAGAGACTGCAAAGTGAAAATAGAGGGAGAGATGGAAATTTATGGGCATGAGGGTAGCTTCAACTTGAAACAAGGAGACTTTATCATAGGAGAAGCTAGGTCAAATCAAGGATTTTCTACTCCTAAGAAAGTGGCTAGAAAACTTCCTCTACATCATTAGATGGTAAAGGCCATTAAAATTCACTTGAATCAACCATTAGAAGGAAAAAATGATATGGGGGATGAGGAAGTACAATACACAAGTTAAAATATAGGAGGTAAATGTGCGAAGGAAGAGGGAAATGCATACAAAGGAATATGAGAAGATAAATTTTAAAGTAAATGAGGTGAAGGAGGTCAACTTTAATCCAGGTAAATCATCTTTATTATCCTCAAGTAGCTTAAAATATTCTCCTTACAATAAAAATGAAAGTAGTACAGAGTGTATTCCTTATACTTTAGGTTTTCAATAGCAGTATAGTAAAGAAAATCTTATGGAGGATATCCAAGGAAATTAAAGGTCTTCAGGCCAACATAAGAAAGTGATAACTATGGAGGATCATCTATGTAGTTTAGATTTTTCAAGATAACATAAAGAATAAAATGCTAATGAGGCTATTCCTTGCACTTTTGACTCTTTAGGGCAACATAAATCTTTAGAAGATAAGTCTCATTTTGAACAATATGAAAAAATGGAAGAGATTTATGAAGATGAGAGTGTTGGTGGAAATGGAAGAAGGATAGGAAGGCCATAAAAGTAGGAACTAAGAGAAAAATAAACTCAAAAGAATATTGATTTGGGAAGCCAAATAAAAATATCATAGGTGTTAATAAGAAGTGGGGCTAAGCCCACTAATAAAAATAAAAAGTATTGATGATGAAAATGATATCATGGAGTATCAGGGGTATGAATAAACCCCCCAAAAAAGGGTTATTAAGGAATTAATATATTGTTATAGCCCTGAGTTTATTTTAATACAAGAAATAAATTTAAGCAGTGAGGAATGTAAGGATGCTTTTAAGGAGATTTGGAAGACAGGTGATAGTTTAGCAGTTTCTTCTATGGAAGCTTCAGGTGATATTGCAATAATTTGGTACAAATGCAAATGGGATGGATAAATATTAGAAGAAAAAAGTAATTGGTTGTTGGATTATTTTGCAAGAAAGAGGAAAACATCAAATTTGGGGTTATAAATGTATATGCTCCAACTATAGTTACTCCTCATGAAATATGTTGGAAGGATCTTAGTATATTTTTGTCAAATACAATGATGATTCATTGTGATATATGGATTCTTGGGATGATTTTAATAATGTTATATCTCCTTTGAAAAATAAGGGTGGCATTCTAGGATGGTCTAAATCAATGCAATATTTTACTTCATTTTTCAATTCAAATGATCTTTGGGATGTTAGTCTCTCAAGATTTAAATACACATGGGATAATAGACGCATTGGGAAAAATCATATAGTAGAAAGACTGGATAGATTTTTTTTATCCAATAAATGGTTGCAAACAAAGTATACAATCTCTTCAAATATTTTATTGTGAGCAAGATCAGATCACAAACCCATTCTTTTGACTTGTGAGTCACCTAAAAATGGTCATCCAAAGCCATTTCACTTCCAGTCTATGTGGCTCCAAGACCCTATTTTTTCTATATGGTTATGTTATGGTGGGATGAATAAAAATTTGAAGGATCATGTATGTACATGTTTGTTCAAAATGTAAAATATTTAAAGGAGCAAATAAATATATGGAATGTCAATTCTTTTGGTAATGTTTTTATAGAAAAAAAATTGAATCCAAGCTCAAGAATTTAAAAAAGATAGTAGAAATTAATGGAATGGACCAGGATTCTTATGTGAAATAAAAACAATTACTTTTTTATTATCATAATGCATTGAAAAAAGAGTCATATTGGTTCCAAAATCTAGAGATAAATGGCTCAAGGAAGGAGATAGAAATACAATTTTTTTTCATGCTACAGCAAAAACAATTTTTTTTGTTCATCATATCAAAAATATTATAACTCCAGATGGAATAAATATTGAAGATGAAAAAGATATAAGGAAACAATTAATTATTTCAAAAATATTTTGTTATATTCTAGGAAATATAAGGAGGCACAAGAAAATTCTACAAAATATTCCATTAATTATCACTCAGGGACAAAATGAAAGCTTGATGAAGAAGATATCTATGGAGGAGCTCCATGAAGCAATTTTCTCTTTCCATCCTAACAAGGCACCTGGCCCCGATGGATTTCTTACAATTTTCTTTCAAAAAATTTAGGATTTATTGAAGAGTGATATATTAGATATGGTTGAAGAGGCCCAAAAAAGGAAGGCTATAATAAGTGAGATCAGTGCTACTTTTATTACCTTGGTTACCAAGAAAGGCGACAAAATATTTTGATAATTTTCATCTAATAAGCCTTTCTAATATGATTTATAATATCATTTAAAAAATTAAGGTAAATAGGTTAATGGTATTCTAGGGTGTCTTATCTCAGAGGAACAAGATGGGTTTGTTCAGGGTAAACAAATTCTTGATGGTATAATTATTGCACAAGAGGCCATACATTCTCTTCATTCCATGAAAAAAACAGGCATGCTTTTGAAATTAGATATGAACAAAGAATATGATAGGGTTTCCTAAAATTTTCTATATGTTATTCCCAGAAAGTTTGGTTTTGATTATAGTTGGTGTGAGTGGATTAAATTTTGTTATAACACTGCAAATATTTATATTTTAATCAATGATTCTCCTATTGGGTACTTCAATTCATCTTGTGGACTTCATCAAGGTGATCCTCTTTCTTCTTATCTATTCATTATTCTCGTAGAATCATTAGGGAGAGCCTTTTCAAAGACAAAAATGGAAGGATAAATCAAGGGTATTCAAGTTGCAAAAAAAGGTCCCTTTGAATCTCATCTCCAATTTTTTTATGATACTTTTATTTTCGGCCATCTCTCGATCAATGAGGCCATGGAATTTAAATCAATTTTATCATGTTATGAGAAGGCTACTAGACAGTTGGTAAATACTTTAAAATCTAATATTTTTCATTAATACTATCCTAGATTTACAACTAATTATTGTGAATTTCTTAGGGTTTAAAATTGAAATATCTCCATCAACCTACTTGGGTATTCCTTTATCTGATAAAGAGAAATAAAAAATGAGTTTTGGATCTCTTTTTTGGATAGAATGAAAGCTTGTTTAGCATGTTGGAAAAATTTATTAACCATGGTAGGAATATTACAACTCATAAAGACTACTTTTCAATCCATTCCTATTTATATGATGTCACTTTCAAGACTGTGAACAAGTATTGCATCAAAAATTAATAAAAATCAAAGAGACTTTCTATGGAAAGGTTGTGAGGAAAAATTTAGGTTTCCTCTTTGTAAGTAGGATAGGTTTTGCAAAGGAAAGAATATTGGAGGAGCAGGCTTACAAAATTATAGACTTATAAATTTGGCATTAGGAGCAAATCTTGGGTGCAAATTATTTTGAGATCAAAGAAAGAATTGGGTACAAAAATATATAGGTTCTCTTGATGTAATGGAATTGTTTAGGAAAAGAACTCTACCAAAAGGATCATCAACATGGAACTTCATATCAGATATTTTGAAATTGTAAATAAATATATTAGATGGTGTTGGAAATTTTGCACCCTACAACATTTAAATTTTGATCAAATTTTATTGAATGATTTTTTATTGTAAAAGCGATAAATATAATAAATTCATGTTGCAGTGTTTTCTATAATACGATGCAGTTATTTCTATGTGTAATTATCTTATTTTATTTTTCATGAAGTCTCATGCTTCAAAATAATGGGGATTATAAGGTAAATGGTTATGAGAATTGGTTTGCGACATCAGTTGAAATTGCCCCAAGATATCTGCAATGAACAATGCCCGAAGACTAAGAGTATGAAAAATGTAGAGGCCTTATTACTAAGCAGAGAATGAAGTAAAATCATGCTCACCTTAAAAGCTATACGAAGAGTCCATTTGCCTCATTTTGGAGCGAATGTGAAAATTGAAAGGGAAAAAATCTAAGTTGGTGCAAAAGACTTTCACCCCAGGCAAGGGGTGAAAATCCCTTTCGCCCCTCCTTGGGACAAAAACACATTAAAAAAGAAAGATAATTAAAATGGTGCATTTGGAAATTAAATCACCCAAATTTCAGCAATTAAAAGGAGCGCATTCACCCCAAAGGAGGGGTGAAAGCATCATTCACCCCACTTTGGGGTGAACGTCATTAAAAGGCGTTGACAAGTCAAAAAGACTTTCACCTTAGGTGAGGGGCAAAACTCCCTTTCGCCCCTCCCTAGGGTGAAATCTTAACAAATAGTGAGTTAGGGTGAACACAAGGGATGTAGAAATATGCCAAAAAAGGTGTTGAAAAGTCAACTCTGCATTCACCCCAAGAGAAGGGTGAAAATACCTTTTGCCCTTCCTTCGGGTGAACATATATATAAGGTAAGGTGTGGACCCCACTTCAACATGCATTGAGAAGAGTAAAGATGGAAGTGCTTTCACCCTAGGTGAGGGGTGAAAGTCCCATTCACCCCTCCTTGGGGTGAAGCTATAGGAAGAATGGCCCGACAAACACGTCAAAGGTTTTATTTTTATTTTGGGTGAATATTAAAAGATTGGGCATTGAAAAGTCAAAACTACGTTCACCCAAGGTGGAGGGCGATAATGCCTTTCACCCTTTTTGGGGGTGAATGTATATTTTAAGGAGAAAAGACATCTTATGTGAGGCACTTTCACCCTGGGAGGAAAGGTAAGGCTCTCAATTACCTCTCTCAGAGGTGAAATGACACAAGGATGATTCAAAGCATCAAGCATAAAACTGAAGGAGTAATAAGATGTTTCTACCTAGATTTTCTCTAGAGTTGATTACTGCTATGACAAAGATATGAATGCAATAGAAAGAGTTTTAAATCAAGTAAATTCAAGGGTTGTACATTAAGTGCAATAATGTAAGAATCATGAGAAGTGATCCAATGGTTGAATAAAGTATTTTTGCTTCTCTCTTAGGAAGAATTATGAGTAGTAAAGGTGCAATCTTGAGTTGTGAATAAGATGAAATTATAAATATCATCGCTTTGAGGGTGCCCTTTCCACCAAGGAGAGCAAATAGAAGAAAAATGATGGAAGTTAAAGGAAGCACTTTCGCTCATCACTCTATTTTGGGTGAATTTGATTTTAAGCATCAATGGAAAATTTTTCAAAGGTACCCAGGTTAGACGAGTGATGGGAATTTAATGATTGGGGCAAAAAGTGATTACAATTGTTGATTTTAAGCTAAAGGAGCTACAACATTAAAATCATAGGGTGATTTTCATGAGTTCCAAAACATTCTAAATAGGGGAAAATTTCCAAGGTGCAATGGATGTACCAAGTCATCGACCATCTTCATAGTTTTTCATGCACCGACGCCCGAATGTGTTGATTTCTTGGGGATTTCTCCTTAAAAACTGGATCATTGTCTCAAAAGGTGGATTTTCAAGATTTCCAAGGAGGAATTTCCTCACCAAGGTTCCTGATCTGTAAGCATTTTGTCTTTTGTGTATTAAATGGACAGAGGTGAAAACCTCTATAAATACTAGACATTTTCAATGTAAAAGAGGGAGGATAGACACTCTGCAGAAAAACTATTCAAGTTTTCTACGTAAATAGGAGTTTTGGCTTCTAATTTTGCAAGCAATCTCTATGTGTGATTTCTTTCTATTCAAGCATTTCTATTTTATATTCATATCTATTATCTATTGCTAAGTTCAAATTCTACATCTAGATTTGGGCATTACTGGTGAGAGTGTGAGTACTAGAATGCGATTCTGGAAGTTATCTCCAAGGAATTGTAAGTGGATTCTCTTGCCTCCTTTCTATTCTATGTTGCTATAACACTTGGGTGGAATTCCTACTGCTAGTCTATCCCCAATCCTACATCTTTAGCCTGTGGCTATATTTCCCATTTCTTTCCATTATTTCTAATTTCTTTCCTGCAACTCTAGACTTAAACCGATGTAGGATTAGTAAGGGAGCCAACCCTCTCTAGATATTGGCATGGAGGACATTTCTTTCCTCTAGACTTTCAATGTTGGTCATGTCTAGGGTGCACAAATGTATGTTTGTATTTTAGGTAGATATTTGACCAATAATTTTTGGCACACCCGATGGGACATTCAAAAGTTCCACTTTCAACAATATTAAGGTTTGATGTTCACCTTCATATTGTAAAGTTAGAACATCTGGTGACTCAACTATACCTAGAAGCCTTCGAACATGAAGTCAACGAAAGTTGTACTTCATGATCACAAGATCGAAGGCCAAAAATCTTGAAAATCCCATTGAGTTCTTTGAACTTGACACCCAAAAATTAGGAGAACATCCCAGATTAATCACTCCACCTCATACATCAATCACAACATCTTCACAATTAGCTGGTGTGTTTTTCATTCCTTCAAGTCCAGCTAGTACTGCTACTAGCATCCCACCTCCTCAACCTCACACACCAGTCAACATGGCTCAAAATCCACCACCACAACAACCACAACCACCAAGGTAGTTCCCAGCATGGAATAGCTCAAGAGCTTTGAATTTACAAGCACAAAATCTAGTCCCTCAAGCAGCATTGAAGGCTTTGCCTACCTATGATGGTACTGGTAAAACTACTTATGAGCATATCCAAGATGTGGCTTCTTTGGTGATAATCCATGGCATCATAGATGAAGATATTATGGTAAGATTATTGGTGTTGTCACTTAGAGGGAAGTTGTTGTATTGGTATCGATCCTTGCCACCCGCTACTATTACCACATGGGACCAATTGGTAGAATTGTTGATCAAGAACTTTCATGAGCAAGCTGATCCTTTCTCCTTGCTGCATCAATTCATGAATATCTAAAGACATCCATAGGAGGAGATAGTGGACTTCAATATTAGATTCACCTGAAGTTAGCAGAGAGTTCCTGATGGCCTTCGGCCCACGCATGAGCAAGCTATATTTTACTACCTTAGAGCCTTTAACTCAGACATTGGTATGGTGGTCCGACAAGCCAATGTCAATACATTTCTAGATTTATACACGTAGGCACAGAAGGCCGAGGTAGATCTGATTACTATAGGTAAGTTGCCTCCAAAGGTAACCATGCCCATTCTTCCTGATCTTCCACAACATCTATATTCAAGTGCATTTTCATAGCCTATGCCTTCTATGTACCCGTTCCCTCATGGAGCTTGGGTCCACCTCAAATTGCTCCAATTCTAGTTCCACAACTCCTCGCTCCAAGTATTCCACAATTACCTACACCAGTTATTCCATAGTTGCCAACACCAGTTCCATTCCCAATGCTACCAGTGCCACCTATTCCATTATAATTACCTACTCCACCAATACCTCTACCTTTACCAACACCTCCTACACCTTCAAATCCTAATCCCTACATAAAATTATTACAAGAAATACAATCTATTAATTCATCGATAAGGACAATATCGAATGAAATCATCTATTAAGAAGAAGCAAGCTAAAGCAGAATTTTAATCAAGGAGATTTCAAACACCACCAATTACTAAAGAACAACCAACCACTAGCAAGGGCCCTGAAAGAAATACAACTGTGTTGGCAAATGAAGAAGCTAGTACATCGAAGAGAGCATATTGGTGTTCCACTTGTAATGATCCTCATGGTGAAGATACATGCATGGTTCATTTGAACTATGTACAGACATTAGCAGAAAGTTATTCTAGTGGACAAATCAATATGATAATAGAAGTTGATCATAATTTTATGGTCCCTTCCTTGGAGCAAGTTTCAGTTCTTACGAGGGCTGGAAAGAAGTCGATGATTATTGATCCAGTAGAAATGGAGCCTCTAAAAGTTCCTACTGAACAAAAGGTACAAAATGAAAAGGTACAACCACAAGTGAAAGTACCTAGTGCAACAACTAAATAACAAGATTCTATCTTGTTGAAGGATCTATTGCCCAAGCAAGCTCAAGAGAAGTTGCAGATGAAGGCATCAACTTCACAGCCCACAACCGCTCAAGTGCAAATAGAGGCAAAATAACAAGCCAAAGAGTACCTCAAATACCCATCATTGACTAAGTGACAAAGGGTGGAAGCTACTCAATAATACCAAAATAAGTATGAGTAGGTTGTAGAAGAAAAGGTCCCAAGTACTTTTGATTATAATATTATTGAGGAAATGAAGAAGATCCCTACAAAGGTGAGTTTATATGATGCACTACAGTTACCTGGACAAGTTGACTTATTGCAAGAGTCTCTCAAGTCTACGAAAGATCAAAAGAAAAGCCTTTCCCAAATAGTGTTAGCATAGACACTATCGACTTCTACCATTGGTAAGAATAGACCACCTTCATTCTATTTGTCTCTCAGAATGGAAGGGTGGATCGTGCATAATTGTATGATTGACTCTAGTGTTGTGACTACTATCATGCCAAAGGTAGTATGTGAAGTCATGGGGATGGAGTATACAAGGAGTAGTCCAGGTGTATTATAGTTGGATGGGACCCTAGTCAAAATAGTGGGAGTAATTAAGGATATTCCTATCATTCTACATAGCATATCGTAGATCACTGTCATCCAAGAAGTAGTGGTGGTTGACTTGGAACCATACTTCAGCATGTGTCTTTCGAGGGAATTCATAGTGAAACTAGGAGGATATATTTCCTTGGATTATTCACATTTGGAGATTCCTTTCAAGGGAAGAAGAATCTACATCTATAATGAAAAGCCATCCACTTTTCATATAGAAAAACTGGAAGAAGAAGAAAAGCCCATTGGTGCAGTCAACATGATGATAGAGGAAGTGCAAGAAGTGGACTTGATGGAGGAAGCTCTTGGTGAGCTCCACCTTGAGGATGAGTTTTCATTGATGGATTTCAATGCAATGGTAGAAACTGATATCGGTTGTTATACCATAACTAAACTTGAGCATATTGAAGAAGAAGTTTTTGATTCCCTAGACCCTATCTCTGATCAAGTTATATTTTGATGGTGCAAGGTGTAAGAATGGTGCAGGGGCTGGAATTGTTCTTGTTTCTCCTACAGGGTTACAGAAAACCTATTCATATAGGTTAACTTGGAGCTGCATGAATAATACCATTGAATATGAAGCATTGTGCCTTGGTTTGAAGAAAGCTAAAAAGTTGGGAATAAAACAATTATAAATTTTTGGAGATTCTGAGCTCATCATCAACCAGACTACAAAAAAGTGTGTGTCAAAGTAGCACTATTTGAAGGCCTACCATAACAAGGTATGGGATTTGTTTGAGTCTTTTACAACATTGAATATTCAAGTGATTTCATGGGAGCAAAACAAACATGCAGACATCCTAGCTTCCCTTGGTGCTAATTTCTCTCCTATAGAGCAAGTAGTCAGGAAACCAAAGACTATGAGGGTAATTTATAGACCTTCAGTCCCTGATAAAAACATTTATTGGCAAGTGTTCGACAATGATGAAAAAATAATTAATTTTTTGATTAAGGAAGTTGCAAGCACAGAAGATAGAATACTGGTCGAAGAGGAGATGGAAGGAATGATTCAATTGAAGAATAATCACATTCCTAGGGGACTGATTTTGCTTGAGAGTTTATTTGATCAAAATGATAGGGTAGAGAAACATAAGATCAAGGTGGATGTGAAGGAATACAAGGAAATGCAGTTGGAGCCTGAAAAGATTATCAAAGTTAGAATAGACTGTACGTTAGAAGAGCTTGAAGATATTAAAAAATTATGTTATGAATTTCTAGACATCGTCGCTTGGAGCTATCATGATCTGAAAGGATATGACAAGAATGTGATCCAGCACACCATTGAATTGTAGGAAGGGGTGAAGCCTTTTTGGTAGAAACAGTGGCCTATCAATCCAAAAATTGAAGTGCTTATGAAAGTAGAGTTGCTAAAAATGTTGGAGGTAAAAATAATTTATCCTATCAAGCACTCAACATGGGTGGCAAACTTGGTTCTAGTTCGAAAGAAAAATGGAGATATTCACCTATGTGTGGACTTTCAGAATCTGAACCAAGCATCCTTGAAAGATCACTATCCATTACCATAGATTGACCAGATTTTGCACGTAGTCACTGGAGCTCAGAGATTTTCATTGCTTGATGGTTTTTTTAGCTACAACCAGATCTGGGTGAAAGATGAGGACCAACACAAAATGATATTTACTACAAAGTGGGGCACTTTCACCTATCAGAGGATGCCATTTGGTCTTTCCAATACTGGTGCCACCTTTCAGAGAGCTATGGACGTCACTTTTGATGAGTTGTTGAATCAGATTATTGTAATTTACCTTGATGACATGATTATTTTCTCACATCGCAGGGAAGAGCACGTCTCTCATCTGAGGCAAGTGTTTGAAAAATATCGAGAATTTGGAATTTCCATTAACCCAAAGAAATCCATTTTCGTTATCAAAGAGGGAAAACTCTTGGGACATGTGATTTCACAAGAAGGACTAGCGATTGATCCTACGAGAGCTGAAGCTCTCTTGAAATTACCACTACTAACTAGTAAGAAGGACCTGCAGTCATTCTTTGGTTAGATCAACTTCATTCAAAAATTCATTACTGATTTTGCTCAAGTAGTCAAGCCAATGACTAAACTTCTAAAGAAGAATGTAGACTTCAAGTGGATAGAAGTAAGGAGATAGGCATTCCAAGAAATCAAGGAGAGAATCACCCAAGCACCAATATTGATTAATCCAGATTATTCAAAATATTTCATCCTTTATGCAGTAGGAGAACAGGAGAGTTATGTTATTGTCCTCACTCAAAAGCAAGATGATGGGGATGAGAAAATGATTGCTTTCCTGAGTCAAGTCATTATGCCACACCAGGAGAAATATAACTTCATCGAGAAGTAGGTGTATGCGATCATGAAATCCTTAAATAAATTTCATCATTTTTTTCATAGAGTAAGACAATCATCTACGTTATCCATCCAAATATCAAAAATTTCATTACAAGGATGATAAAAGAGAAGGTTGGGTCTCAAATATTTAGGAATACGATGTGGAGATTCGACCTACTAAGTTGGTTCATGGACAAGCTCTCTACCAAGAATTGGCCAAAAGCATAGCTTTTAGATCACTACCCTTAGTACAGGATGAGGTCATCAATGAGAGTAACTTTGCCAATCAAGCTATAAGTAATCATGATTGGATAGAGGACCTTATCAAATTCTTCACATCTAGGAAATGTCCATCACATCTTGATGCCTCATAATGGTGAAGATTCAGACTACAGGCGCTTAGGTATGTCCTATTGCCAAGTGGGCTATTCCATAAAAACATAGACGGAGTACTCCTCAGATGTGTGAAAGAGTCAGAAAAGCAAAAAATCTTGGAGGAGTTCCACTCTGGCTTATCCAATGGACATTATGCAGGAAGGCCTATGGCCTTGAAGATCATTCGAGCTAGGTATTTTTGGCCTACTCTTTTCATAGATGCACACAAGGTGAGCCAAAGTTGTGATAACTATCAATGGTATGTTGGCAGGAATAAGAAAGCATCTCTGCCTTTGCATCCGATTTAGGTAGAAGCTCCATTTTAATAGTGGGGCTTGGATTTCATTGGAGTTATTGATCCTCATTCCTCCATCGAGCATAAATATATCTTGATAATGATCAATTATTTTACTAGGTGGGCAGAGGCCATTCTGACCAAAAAAGTAGATCAAGCTACAATCATCTCCTTCCTTGAAGGGTTGATTACCCATTTTGGTGTTCCAGATGCCATTGTAATAGATAACGAGACTCCATTCATAGGGGAAAATATCATCAAATTTACAAGTAGGTATGGGATTTATCTCAAGACTTCTTCCAATTATTACCCACAAGGAAACGGTCTGGCCGAATCCACAAACAAAAATTTGCTTCAGATCTTGAAAAGGATACTTGGGAGCAATAAAAGGAGTTGGCATCTATTATTAAATCAGGCTCTATGGGCAGATCATATATCAATTAAGAAGTCTATCAAAGCCTCTCCTTACTCCCTAGTATATGGAAAAGAGGTAGTTTTACCCACTCATATCGAGCTACCTATCCTCCAAACATTGCAATTATTCAAATATGAAGATGATGAATTTGATCCTATGAGTGCAAGGTTGGCTCAATTGCTACAACTGGAAGAGGAGAGAGAAAAGGTATATGAAGCTTTCATAGAACATGCAAAAATGATGCAAAAGTGGTTTGGAAAAAGACAACAGAATGCAAGTTTTAGGTGGGAGATCTAGTCCTCAAGTGGAATGAGAACAAAGCCAAGCCAGGGAAGCACCACAAGTTTGATGCAATCTGGGAAGGTCCATTTCAAGTTTTTGTAGTAAATTCGATGAACGCGTATCATCTTCAAGATATGGATGGTTGGGATCTATCGATTCTAGTTAATGGTCTTCATCTGAAGGCCTATTTTCAATGATGTAATCAAGAGGTACAAGTGTGTAAATATGTACAGATTTTATTTACAAGTATTTTATTGCTTTATAAAAAAGGATGGGAAGTACGAGGTGGAATCAGATTTTCCTCAAAGAAAACTTTGCTTTGAAAAATGCTCTCTTTGAAAATCAATTTCACCCCAAAATATTTCCATGAGGACATATTAAGTTTTTGGGAAGAATTAATTGTTGCATTAAAAATTTTTAACAGGTTTGAAAGCTCCGAAGTTAAAAAGTTGCTTTACTTTGCAAGTCTTCAAGTTAAAAAGAAAAATGTTTCAGGGAAGACGTTCGGGGGCACCTGATGAAAGTATGAGTGCAGAGAAGTAATTGCCTTAATTGAAAAATCAAAGCATGAAATATAAAAGTGCATGGGGCCCAATTTAAAATCATGGAATAGAAAATGCTTATGCCCAGAGGAAGAGGCGAAAACCCCATTCACCTCCCAATGGGGGTGAACGCATGTTTTAAAGAAAAAAGGGAAGACTATATGAAAGCGCCAAGTCACCATGATGAAAGTGGTCAAAAGGGCTTTCACCCCAAATGAGGGGTGAAACTCCCATTCGCCCCTCATTGGGATGAAAGTATTTTATGAAGATTTAAAATGTTGAATCATAGCGTCCATATCATTTGATTTTAAAAGAAATGTTTTAAAAAGTCTTTCGCCCTGGATTTTGAGCTAAAATATTCCACATCGAAGAAAACATGGTTTATGATAACAAATGTGTCGCAGCAATTTAAAAGGAAGAATAGTCAATTGCGCTTTCGCCCTATGAGAGGGCAAAGCTCCCATTCATTCACTCCCCACGAAGGCAAAGCAAACAAAAAGTTCTAAAAGCATGGGGGCACGCTCCGAAAAAGGGGTGTTGTGACGTCCTTCACAACGATCCCAAATTTTGGGGACCCACTGAGAAAATTTTGAAATTTTATTGTTATGTTGTTGGTTGGTTTTGATTGTTTCAAGTATTGGTATGATGTGGAAGAATGGGGTGGTTTATTATTTCTATTTTTTTGGTCTTTAGTTTCAAATTTTCTTTTAAAATAAAAATTTTAATTAATTAAATTATAAAATCTTATAATTTAATATATTTAAAATGGTTATTTTATAAAATTGTTATAAATATATTTAATTACAAAGTTTTATAACTTTATAATTTAATATATTTAGAATGGTTATTTTAAAAATATGTTTTAAATTAATTAAATTATAATTTTTTAGAACTTTATATGTAACGACCCAAAAATACACAAACAAAAAAATACAAAAATAAAAAAAGTTTTTTTTTTTTACTATGGAGAGAGGTACATGAACCCTTCATGGACCCCTAACCAAACCACTATTTTCCTAAAGTCTCAATCTCCTAAGTTTTCCTGAAAGCTACATCTCACGAGGTACCCTAACACAAGTTCGTCTATGTAGGCGTATCATGTGTTACTGCAAATAAGTCCATATTTCCCATCATTCTCGATGAGCTAGACTTATCACCTTCCATCCATCGAAGGTATACACACATCTCCATGCCATACACAAATCATTATGTGTAGGTATGCTATGAGTATTGTGAGTTAAGCTATCTATCTCATCTCCACGACGAGCTATCTTAACTCAGATGTAGTCTCTCCACAACTTAGTCCTTTATCTCCCTAAGGGGGTCTCAATTCCCTTAGGTCTCCTATGTTCACCCTAAGGGGTTCTCAATTCCCTTAGGTCACCTATGTTCACCCTAAGGGGTTCTTAATTCCCTTAGGTCACCTCTGAGTTCACCCTAGAACTCTACACTTAGATTTCTAACATCAAGCAATCCAAACAATGATACATCTAGATACTACAACATCAGAAAGCATTCACCAAGCATCTAGAAAAACAAGCAAGATTAACTCTAAAAGAGAATCAACTACATAACATAACCAAATACAAACATAAAGTAAAAATACCTTCTTTAATCCAATGAACAGTTATTGCATCAAAATTTGCATGGTAAATCCTTCTTACTTTAAGGAATATCACAGTAACTACATTGGGGATATCTCCCCACAATTCTAATCTATTTGAGCATAAGTAAAGCAACATAAAATACGATTACCTATACTTCGCTTCCATTGAACTCCTTGCTTCTCCTGGCTTCCCATTGATTCTTTGAGGGTAGTAGGGGATCAGGGTACTCATGGTTCAGGATAGGCATGCCTTTAAATGCATCTACTCATTTACTTTGCCAAATTGCAACTATACAAAATCTAATTAAGTTTCCAACCATCTAATGCATAATGGATATTATAAAAGATCCGTTACTTTTATCTTCACCTCTCAAGTTCCCTTAGAGAGACATCCAACATGTGCTACTTAGATCAAGGTCTAACTTTAATCAAATCCATTCATGTCTTAAAGCATTAAAGTCCCATACCTTTAACCTTTAAAGCAATCATTCATTCATTCCCTAAATCAAAGCCCCATAACTTCAATTTAAAGAATAAATCCACATCCCTTTTAATTCACAAATTCCAATCAAATCAATTACTATTTTAAGCATTAAAATCACATCCCTTTAACCTTTAAACAAGCATTCATTCATTCCCTAAATCAAAGCCCCATAACTTCAATTTAAAGAATAAATCCACATCCTTTTTAATTTTAAAAACCCTAAGAAGATCATCAAAAACAAAGGTTTCCTTTTTAATTAAAAACCCTAAGATAATCAATAATAAATCAAAGGTTTCCTTTTTAATTAAAAACCTTAAGATAATCAATAAAAATCAAAGGTTTCCTTTTTAATTAAAAGCCCTAAGATAATCAATAATAAATCAAAGGTTTCCCTTTTAATTAAAAACCTTAAGATAATCAATAAAAATCAAAGGTTTCCTTTTTAATTAAAAGCCCTAAGATAATCAATAATAAATCAAAGGTTTCCCTTTTAATTATAAATATCAATTAATTAAATACCCTTCAATACATTCCACATAATCAAAGGTCTCTATTTAATTAAATTTCCTTCAATATTCCACATATTCAAAGGTCTCGATTTAATTTAAATTTCCTTCAATATTCCACATATTCAAAGGTCTCTATTTAATTTAAATTTCCTTCAATATTCCACATATTCAAAGGTCTCTATTTAATTAAATATCCCTCAATATATTCCACATAATCAAAGGTCTCTATTTAATTAAATTTCCTTCAATATATTCCACATAATCAAAGGTCTCTATTTAATTTAAATTTCACAATGAACCTTCCCAAAATAGATTAACCAAAGCTAACGCCCTTCATGGCAATACTAGCAACCTCTAGTGCACATTTAAGGAACAACCAAGCCGAAAGTTCAACAGGCACAACAGAGTAGTCCGGTACTTCCTAGACGTAGTCCTTCTTCAAACCTACAGGTGGATTTTCCATAGGTGGTGCTCCCAAAAGTGACGTCCCCCTCTTCCTTTGGACATGAAGGTCTAAGGCACACAACGCTCTCAAATTCTTTTAGCGCTCTAGAGACACACCCGACACTCTTGAACTCACACACTCTCAGCTTTCTAAAATGCTAACAGAGTCTTTAAACAAAAACCATGCCTTCAGGCTTACACAGGTTTCCTAAAAAGCACAACACCTTCAACTTGCACAAGCGGTTCCTAAAAACACACCTTACACATTCCTAAAAACACACACCTTCAACTTGCACAGTTCCTAAAACACAACACCTTCAACTAATTTCCTAAAAACACACAATACCTTAGCTCACATAGGTGGTTTCCTAAAACACAACGCCTTCAACTACACCGGTGGTTTCCTAAAAATACACAACACCTTAGCTTGCACAGGTGGTTTCCTAAAACACACAACACCTAAGAAGCACATAGCTTTCAACAGAGCAACAGGGTGGTTTTTAAAACACCAATAGGGCAAGAAATGCATAGCTTTCAACAAAGCAACAGGGTGGTTTTTAAAACACAACAAAAATTCAATAGAGCAACAGGGTGGTTTTTAAAACACCAACAGGGCAAGAAATGCATAGCTTTCAATAGAGCAACAGGGTGGTTTAACCAAGTTTCAAACCATGATTTCACCATAGCAAAGCATGTAAACAAAGCAGGTTAAAGTCTAAACACTCCAACCTCAATACTATTGTGGAATGGGAATCGATGGCATCTCGGCTGCCTCTCCTTCACTCATAGTGTGTTCCTCTCCTTTTCTCATCCCTGGTCTACATTTTCTCCCTCTACTCCTTCGTCCTCACGTCGTCCCTTCTATTTTTCTTTTTTTTCTTCTATCATTTCTTTTGGCTTCTCTAGCACCATACGTGCTCTCCTCCTCCAGGTGGCCCATCTCGAACCTCGAGCCCTTTCTCGAGCCCCCTCTGCCTTCAATTCTTCGTCCCTTTCTCTAGTGGCAAGGAACCCTTCATCCGATGGTTTCCATATTTGGAAACTTAGCAGCCACCCTAGATTATTTCATAGCTTACAAGCTATAAGGGAATGGGATATTTACATATTTTATATTATCCCTTTTTATTTTTAGAAGAATGGCATTCTTTTAAACATATATCCTTTATTTTAAATATATATCCTTTATTGTGATAATTATCACCATTAAAGTACTTCTTTTATTTACACAATTTCATAATTGCTATTTCTTTAAAATAAAAGACATCTATTTCTTGAATGGATATATATATATATATATATATTGCTTATTTTAATTAATTAAAGTCTTTCAATGACTTCTCCATTATCATTAAAATGAACACCTTTAATTAACTAAAAAAACTCTCATCTATTAAATAAAATGAGGTTTACTAATGAGCTTAATTAAATCAACCATTATTTAATCAAACTTCATTGATCCTTTTGAATGAACCTTCATTTAACATTCAAATTTAATATGCTTTTCTCTATGAAAATGATGCTCTATATTTTCTTTAACAAAACAATTAGTTTTATGCATCCACATACATTTGGAAGTTGTTTTCCTATAGCAGTTCCAACATTATGCTACTTCAACCATGATGCAACAAAGAGCAAACAAATTTGTAAAGCAACAAAGAGGGAATCTTTCCATCGACCCAGTCACCTATCTTAGCCAGAGATTTTATGATAGCTACTAGGCTATCAACTAAGGCTCAAGGCGATCAGCCATCGATGATTATCCCTTCCGAAAATGCATGCCTATATGAAGGTATCTATCCATGTTACCTCCGAGTACCTTAATCATCATTTCCCATGATCTTAGGTACCCTCATTTCTGGTGGATGCTTCTGCCTTCTCCACCTACGAGTGTACCTGATCCTGCACACTTGGCAATATGTTAGCAATAACATGCCCTTTTCAAATCAACTAAACATCATATAGTTGGTTCAATTGTTCAAACTAAGTATCACCACCATAGGTTAATACATTGTTCCTTTGTGCCATAAAGTCAACTAGGGAGGGTCATGACATCCTCCCCCACTAGAATTAAACATCGTCCTCGATGTTTCCAGTTTTCCTTTGTTTTAACAACAACAAAAATAAAAGTTATTACATCACAAAGTTTCAAATAGAAAGGGAAAATGTTTTTGCATAACCTCCACTTTCTCCCAAGTGGCATTTTTCTCAGAGAACTGGTCCCACTAGACCTTACACTATTCGAGAGTCCGATTCCATAGAGACTTGGAATGAAACTCAAGAATCTTCATCGGTAGTACTTCAATGGCCTCTGGATTTGCCATCTACAAATTAGAAACATCCCACACATGTTCAGGGTCAGCAACATACTTTCTAAGCAAGGATATGTGGAAGGTGTCATGGATTTTGGATAGATTAGGTGGTAATGCAAGTCGGTATGCAACCGGACTGATATTTTCCATGATCTCAAAGGGTCCCACAAAATGTGGATCCAACTTCATGGATTTGATAGCACTCTTCTTTGGCTTAACCCTTAAGAACACCTTATCTCCAACAGAATACTCTCTTGGAGTCCTTTTTAGATCTGCATAACTCTTCTGCCTATCCACAACTTCTTTAAGCCTTTGCCTAATTTCCTTTAGCTACTCTTCCATCACCCTGACCATTTTTGGACCAATCACAACTCGATCCTCTAGGTTATCCCAAGATAATGGTGTTCTACACTTTCACCCATACAAGGCATCGAAAGGTGCCATTCCTAGAGAGGAGTGATATCCATTATTGTAGGTAAACTCTACCAAAGGTAGACAATCCTCCCAATGAGATTTGTGATCCATGCAGTACATGTGGAGCATGTCTTCCAAAACTTGGTTTACCCACTCTGTTTGGCCATCTGTTTTAGGGTGGTATGCTGAACTCATATTCAATTTCGTACCAACCACACTATGAAGGGATTTCCAAAATTCAGAAGTGAATTTGGAGTCTCTATCTAAGATGATTACCTCAAGAAATCCATGCAATCGGAATACCTCTTTGATGAATCTGCTAGCCACCACCTGAGCATCATCCTTGGTATTTCTTGGTATGAAATGGGTAACCTTAGTCAATTTTTCGACCACTACAAATATGGCATCATGTTGGTACCGAGTCTTGGGTAAACCCACTATAAAATCCATAGATATAACCTACCATTTCTGCGTAGGTATATCATGCAGACATAGTTTTCCTATAGGATGTTGGTGTTCTGCCTTAACTTTCTGACATTCGAGGCATCGAGCAACAAAATCCATGATGTCCTTCTTCATACCTACCCAAAAGAAGGCTCTTTTCATGTTTTCTCACATTTTGGCTCCTCTCGGATGAGAAGAATAAGGAGATCTATGAGCTTCTTGCATTATCAAGTTCCTCAGATCACCCATATTTGGTATGACGACTCTTCCCTTATAACATAGAAAGTCATATTTCACACTAAATTCCTTATTTCCTTCAGGATCTCGGTCCATATTGACTCGAATTCCTTGGCAATACTCATCCTGAGATTGCTCCTATCTTACTCGATCCATCAAGTCCATGTGAATTCTAGTTATGGCTGCTATATATTTCCTTCTACTTAAAGCATCAACTACTTTATTCTCTTTTCCTTTTATGTACTCAATCTCAAAATCGTACTCAATGAGAAATTCCACCCATCTTCTCTATCTTGCATTGAGTATTGGTTGGGTGAATATGTACCATAGACTTTGATGGTCGATTTTTAATTCAAAGGGTCTCCCCACCAAGTAGTGGTGCCAAACCTTTAAAGCATGCACCACTGTAGCTAGCTCTAAATCATGCGTAGCATAATTAACTTCATGCTTTTTGAGCTTCCTTGAAGTATATGCCACTACTAAATCTTCTTGTGAGAGCACCCCACCCAACCCCTCTATTGATGCATCAGTGCACACTAAAAAGTCCCCCTGGGGATCGGGAACCTTCAATATTGGTATCGTAGTAAGCTTATGCTTTAGTAGTTCAAAGGCAGCCTCACACTTTTCTGACCACTTGAATTCTTTCCCCTTCTTCTGAAGGTTTGTTATGGGTCCAACAATCTTGGAGTAGTCCTTTATATAACATCTATAATAGCCCATTAACCCCATGAAACTTTGCACTTCAATGACATTAGTAGGGGTGGCCAATTCAGAATAGCCTCTATATTTTTTGGATCCACAACAATCCCCTTTGCTGATATAATGTGTCCGAGATATCGTACCTCTAGGACATAGAATTCACTCTTAGTCAGATTTCCATAAAGTTGATTCTTCCTTAACAATTCCAACATGATCCTAAGATGTTTATCATGTTCCTCTTTATCTCGAGAATATATAAGGATATCATCTAGGAATACCAAGACAAACTGGTCCAAATATCTTCTGAACACACTGTTCATTAAGTTCATGAAAGCAGTTGGGGCATTAGTCAGTCCAAAGGGTAGAACAGTAAACTCATAATGCCCATACCTAGTCTTAAATGTCATCTTGTGAGTGTCTTCCTCATGGATCCTTAACTGGTGATACCCTGACCTTAAATCGATCTTAGTAAACACCTTGGCATATTTTAATTGATCAAATAAATCTTTGATCCTAGGTAAAGGATATCGATTCTTGATTGTAGCTTTATTTAACATCTTGTAGTCAATACACAATCGTAGCGAACCATCCTTATTTTTCATGAACAAAACTGGTGCACCCCATGGTGACACACTTGGTTTTATCAAACCCTTCTCCAATAATCCTTGCAATTGAACCTTGAGTTCTCGCATTTCAGTAGGATTCATCCTATATGGGGATCTATGAATAGGTTCGGCTCCCATCATAAGTTCAATTGTGAAGTCAAATTCTCGTACAGGAGGTAGCCCTGATAGGTCCTCTGGAAATACATCCTAAAAATCCTATAAGATCGGATGTTGTCTTAGTATTTCTCCTTTCTCATGGTCTTCCACTTCATTAAGTTTTACCACATACACTATTCCTCCTTTCTTTAGGGCCTTTTTCACTTGCATAGTGGACAACATCTGCGGTTCAAACGCCCCTTGCTCGCTATGAACTCTTAGTCTCCTTTCGCCTTCTTCTAAATACTCAATCCATCGGTCTTGAAAATTGACCAAGGCTTTATGAGCCTACAGCCAATCCATCCCTAGGATCACATCAAAGGCATGTAAGGGAGCTACATATAAACAACCTTCCGTAGTTCCACTTGATAGAGTGATTTCTGCCATAGGATAACACTGGTTCACCGAGTAGGTCTACCCAGAACCATACTCAACCTTCCACCCTTGAGCCAAATATCCAGGCCTTTCTGACATAGTCCTTGCTAGACTAGACAAAATAAAACTGTCAGTGGCTCCACTATCTATCAAAATGTTTACTTGTTTATTGAAAACCTTACCTTTCACAAGTAATGGGGTGGCTTGTCCCTCTAGCTTCTGCTTCCTAGTTGTGGCATAAATTCGATGTTCCGGTTCCTTCCCTTTTGCATTAGCGGTGCTAGTCCCTACTCGATATGGACACTGATTGTAGTAATGAGATCCCTAAAAATTGTAGCACCCTTCCTTGGGTCCTTGCTATTTTTTAGGTTTCTCATTCCCATTCTTAACTACTAGAGTTGGAGCTTGCAACTTCTGTGGTTGAGGTTTCGTGTTGTTGGGTTTGTTATCCTTCTTACGAAAGTTCTTCTTGAACTTCTTCTGATTTCCATAAGATTTCTTCTCAGGATTTTGGGGGTTCTTAGCCTTTCACTCTTGATCAGACTCCCATTTTACAAACCCAACACTATTCCTCTTCTTTAACTCCTATCGAGCTTGCTCGGGTAGAGTGTCATATTTATAACAGAAGTGTGACTCTACTTTCTTTGCTAGGTCATATGCCTTTTGCAGTGATTTAGGCTCCTGCATTTCCACATCATGCTTTAACCTAGATTCCAATCCAAGAATGAACTTGTGAACCCGTATTTTCTCATTATAAATAGGCACATATTTGAACAACCTTACCAACTTCTTGTAGTACACCTCTACTATGTTGGTTCCTTGTCTGAGACTAGCAAATTCTTCAAACTTTAAGGCATAGAAATGCTCAGTGAGGAATCTCTTTTTAAATATATTTATAAATTCTTCCCATGGAGTATCAATGGGTTCAATATTAGTTTCCTCATAGTGGGTTTCCCACCACTCCAGAGCAGCCCCTTCTAGGTTAATCATAGCCCAAAGTGTTTAGGTTCCTGATGAGTAGCCTTTTACCATAAAGTGAACCTCTGCTTCTCTCAGCCATGCTTCCATTGCATCACCATCACCCTCTCCATAAAACTTAGAGATACTGATGTTTTTCATGTCCCTAGCTATTTTCCTTTTCTTCTAAGGCTCTGGCTTGTACTTTTTCTATAGTTAGTCCACTTTCTAGACCGATCTCTGAACCACAAACTTGCAAATTCTGATTCATAGCCATTTCTAGCAATTGTCTTATCTGATCCTGCATAGCAGCGATCGTAGTGATGAGGTCTTCTACCTCCCTATTGGGGTTTGTTGGTTCCCCATCCTGGTTTTCCTCTTCGACATCACTTTGTCAAGTTTTTCTAGGTATAGGCCTCCCTCTTCTGGTTTTAGGTGGCATCTTAACCTAATTCCATCCAAGAAAGAGGATTAGATTACAGTTTCATCTTAAGTTGTAACTCTAATTCAAGCCATAATACAGAGTTCTCTTGCTATATGCATTAATCAATCTAACTAGGGTAATATCCTAGGCTAGGATGTGTCACTGATACCAAAGCCCATACTAAGGTATCCTAACATCCTTGCTCCCTTGGGGTTAATTCCCGTCAGATCCTAGCAAATAGGGTATCCTAGATCATCCCAGCTTTAGCCTTTACCTTAAGCAAGCCTTCATTGGATTCATATGATTTTCCTTTGTGCGACCTCGGGAAGTGCACACCCCGGCTACCCTACTCATAATATTGATTTATAATATATGCTACCACTTACACAAATTAAAAATACTAAAAGCACATGCAACACAAAAAATAAGAAATAAATAAATATGCTTTATTTATTGATATCTTGAATCCTCGGTTACAAGTTTGTCCCTCTGAGGGATACCCATCATTTTGATACAAATATTTACACAATATAGAGCAGTGATCGGATATATTCCCCATAAGGGAACAGTGCATCTACGTAGGCCTCCTAATCTTGCACATGAAATTTTATGGGGGCTTACATATGCCCCCTTCTCCAGGTTTGGTCCTGGAGGGATCTTTATGCTCCTACTGCTTCAATTTGGTCTTGATGATCTAAACCTGAACTCATAAAAACAAAAAAGCATGCTCAGTAGGATGGGCCACCTCTCCAAACAAGACCTTTGTTAGCAGATCTAAATACTCATGATACTAATAATGAAATATAAACCTAAATAGGGTAATAAATACATAAAAAGCTAAGAAATATGGAATAGAAGCATTAATGAAAGAAGATCTAAAATATGATCAAGCCATAAATCAAGCAATAATAAAGCTATGCTAACAACAAGAAGAAATAACGCTTATACCCTAATATATGCCTGTGGGCCACTATCCGAGACAGTGGCTGCGATGTGAAGCTCTCCTCCTTGTGATTGAGGGATTTGTGCTCTATCCTCTTTGTCAAAATTGATGTTCAAGGGTCACCTGGAATGTCTCCTACACTGATCGGCGGTTGAGAATAATGAATCTAAAAATTGGTGCATGATTGTAGCCTCATCATATGGCGATCCAATACTCCTAAAAAGGGGCATAGCTTGGTTCTCTGTTTCGATAGGGCTTCACTGCTTAACTCTAAAACTTCATGAATCCTTTGCTTTTTATGGGAGAGTCTATATGTAGACTTCCCTCTGAGATCTGGAACTTTGGCTTCCTGGAGAAGCTTTAGTCTGAATTGCATGCGACTAACCATCCCGAGTGAGGAGCATAAATCATAAATTGGAATGGAAGTGGCAGTTAGGAGGATCTCATGGAGGTCCTCACCAAAATATGCCCATTATCCATGCAAATGTACAATCAGACTATGTGATTTGGGCCTGTATTCATGACTAGATTATGATCTACTATCAGGTTCAGCGACCAGATGTGGCCATTGTAGTCTTCAGCATCCAGGTGTGTTGGCTACTCTTCTTGAGAGCGGTCAAGCCTGGATGGACCAAAAATAACCTGCTTGAGTGGTTAGGACCATTGCTTGCTCTTAGATAGATCCAAGAGGGTTCATATGGTTTGCAGATGTGCCCATATGGGTAGTCTCCTAAACATGATGTATTTTAGGTGTCTACAGATGCCCCTTTTTGGGATGCGTTGTGAGCAAAACACAACATAAAGCAAAAAAGTAGACTGCATAGGACCATATTATAGGTTGGATGATGATCGTTGATCTGATCGACATAGGATGCCCTAGTCATGTGGGAGGATGTGAATCCTAGAATTATTGCTTCCAATTGAAAGGAAGGCTTAAATTTGTGGAATTTTACACTCGCTCATCAAGCAATCGGGTGGCTTTAGTACTACTATAGGTCTAAAGGGAGGGGAGCTACAAACTTAACTATCATATTTGCTTTTTACCCTAGCAAAGGGTAAGATTATGATAGTTGTTGGAAATGATTCGTAATATGAACGCAACTTTGACATGATCGAGATGATCTTTTGTTGACTTTGATTATGATTGTTGAAATTTTTTGACTATCCCCTCAAGCGACGAGTCGATGAGGAAAGGACAATTAAAGAAGCGACGAGTCACTTGACCAAAATGAAATATTTTGACCTCTTTAGAGGGTTACTCTATTGTTATAGAGTAGTTCCCATCCAGGTGTGACTTCAAACCTATTTAGTAGTTGCACACCTTTATCCCATGGTGTGGTCCGTATGCAATGGCCTTCTTAGGGAATCAAGGTGATAGGACTTCTAATTTATCTTGTTTGACTCACTATTTTTTTATTGAGATGCATCCTCGCTCCTATGGGATGGTCTTGCCACAAATGGCCTTCTTTGGGTTTGAATGGAAGCATCTCAATTCTACTATAACTGTTTTGCCCCAAGTGGCCTTATGGTAATCAACTCATCTTATCGAATTGCATGGAGTGCTAGTCGCTACAATCACCAAGTGTATAGAGCAAATAACTGACTTTTTGATTGGTATTTTCACACACTTGTGAAATTACACTCTTCCTTACGATTTGGGTTCCAAATCCCCTCTTGCAAAGAAGTTAAACAACCAACTTCTCCAAGGTCTCTGTTGTATTAGCATTTGCAACTGTGTATTAGTAATCTCAAATGAAAATAATCAATTTAAAATTCTTGGAACACCTTAGTGATTGCAAGTAACTGTAAACAAGGGGCAATGTTGGTTTATTTTACCATTAAGCTTTAGTGATTGTTCATTATTTTACTTTTTTTTAGATTTTGTAATTTTTTTAATGTTCATTTTAAATAAATTAAACCTTCTGGAAAAATAAAATAAAATAAACAGAAATGCAAAAAATTAAAAATTGAACACGTTCAGTCTGATGCTATCCTATTCTGACAAAACCGAATACGTGAGAGTTTCGTACATGCAACCTAGCCTATTTGACTTGTAAAACAAACACAATCAAATTAAACTAGGTGCTAGCTCCTAGGGTTTAAAATAATTTTTAGATTGCAGACATTCACATGAAATAACCCAAAACAATGGCATGAATTTCATTTATAAATCTGAAATCTGAAAGGAGAAAAATAGAACAGTTAAAATGAAGCATGCAAAAAATTTCTCATCCTTTCTTGCCCATAAAATGCAAATTTCTAAACAATTCTGCATTAAAAAAATGTCCTGTTACAATAGCAGAATCTCTGGTTTTTCTCAAAACTAGCAAAAGTGGAAGAAAAGCACTCCACAACAGGCTCAGAACGGCTAATCACCATCAACTCTGCAACCCTGCTCGTAGCGGTTTCTGACCCCTGTACCAATATGTGCCTCTACATTTTATACTTGTTGGTACGACTCTCTGCTTTGTTCTACGGTGCTTCGTTTCACCTTCCCGATTGTATCGCTTCGTATTCTAGATTGCTTCATTTCACCTTCCCCGCCTTTCCATTGCTTTTGATTTTATGCTTGAGATCTTCTCTGTGAACTGTAACACCTCTGTAGCCCTTACGCATGTATGCCATGTGTTCCACACTTTCCTGCATGTTCTGTAATGGCCCCATGTAAATCACGACAAAAAATAGCATGTAGCTTTGCTCCTTTACTTTCACCACGAAAACGCGACATGTCGTGATATCGTGACATTTTCCTGCTAACAGCCTTGTCCGCCTTCATGCACAGTGAAAATGAGACATGTCGCGATATCACGACGTTTTTCTCAGCAGCTTTGTTTCTCTACCTGTATCATGAAAATGAGACATGTCGTGATATCGCAACGTTTTTCTATCAGCAGCTTTGTTTCTCTACCTGTATCACGAAAATGAGACATGTCGCGATATCGCAACGTTTTTTGGCCAATAGCCTTGTCCGCCACCATGCACAACGAAAATGAGACATGTCGCGAAATCATGACCATTTTTTGTTTCGGGCCATCTCACCACAACCTATCGCGTAATCGCGACACTTTTTCGTTCCGTACCATTTTGCTGCAACCTGTCGCGAAATCACAACGCTTTTTCATTTCGGGCTGTCCAGCCATTTTATGTCATGAAATCGTGACACTTTTTCATTTCTGGATGTCTCGCTGCTTTCTGTCACAAAATCGTGACGTTTTTCTGTTTCGAGCTGTCTTGCTGCATTTGGCCACGAAAACGTGACATGTCACGAAAACGTGACATATTTTCCTTTCGTACCCCTTTGCTGCTTCCTATCACGAAATCGTGACGCTTTTCATCTCCGTACGCCTCAGCTGCTTCCTATCGTGAAATCATGACGCTTTTTCACTTGGAGCTATCTTGCGGATTTCTGTCGCGAAATCGTGACACTTTTCCGTTTCAGGCCCCTTTGCTGCTTTTTGTCACGAAATCATGACGCTTTTAGCGCCTTGCCCTATTTGACTGGTTTGACCGTGATTTTGTGACATGTCGCGATATCGCGACACTTTTTGATTTTCAGCCGTGACAGAGCGACATGTCGCGATATCGTGACACTTTTTGATTTTCGGCCGCGACAGAGCGACATGTCGCGATATTGCGACACTTTTTCTCCTTAGTGAAATTTTTGCTTTTTCTTGATTTTTTAGCAATTGGGCTACTGCAATTTTCTTTGAAAGCATGCAAAAAATATGGGTCCCCAATTTTGGGGTGTGTTGTGGATCAGCCACAACAAATGGCGACTCTGCCTGTCAAATGCTCTTGAGCATTTTGGTGAGAACCCAACTCGAAACATACAAGCTTAGATACGAGCATCAAGACATAGAAGATAAACAAATACCGACAGATCGTAAATACATGAAACATTAGAATCATTAAGTATCAGCTCAATGTGTGCAATGTGTTTCATTCCCTATCATTTGAACTTGTTCAACATTCCATTGTCAGTTTCACTTATGATTTGTATGCAAGGCTATGAATGATTTGTGCAGGATTTGATGTATGATGAAAATGCTAGAGATGTAACAACCTCCTTTATAAATGCTCAAACCTTCTAATATCATGGACAAACATATTAAAAATGTCAAACCCTCTTAGGACCAAATATATGTATACTAAATTAATTTTACTAGATCCCAAAGTTGGTTATGTGTCACTACCATCTTGAACCCATGTGCAAATTGTGAGTGAAATCAGAACTTTGGGGAATAGGATTCCCAACCTAAGCGAGATGGGAATTTAACCCTATCCTTACTATTCTGATTTGGAGTTCATTACCTCATCTTAAACAAAATAATTTAACCTGTTATGGATGAAATGGTCAGGCTAGTCTATCCATATGAGCAATCAGTGGTCTTGCTTTTAGGCAAGACATGTTGCCATGCCTGAGCATACTTAACCCCATAATCCATGACTTGGCTTCGTTCATTATTTTTCTTTTATTTCTTGGACCTTTGGGATGACTACCCATCCTTGCTAGGGACATGTAGTACGATCCTTTCAATCCAAGATTTATGAAATGGGAAATATTAATTTTTTATTACTTGGACCTTTGGGATGACTACCCATCCTTTGCAGAGGACACGTAGTACAATCCTTCCAATCCAAGATGGAGATGAAATGGAAAAAATTAGTTTTACTTTTATTTCTTGGACATTTGGGATGACTACCCATCCTTTGCAGAGGACATGTAGTACGATCCTTCCGATCCAAGCCTTATGATGAAATAGGAAAAATGAAAGCTTTGGGGAATTGGATTCTCAACCTAAGCGAGATGAGAATTAAGTCCTATCCTTACTACTCCATGTAGGTCAAATCAGAGCTTTGGGGAGTTGGATCCTCAACCTAAGTTCGATGAGGATTTAACCCTATCCTTACTACTCTGGTTTTATGCTTTAAGCTTGATGGAAATGGTAAAAAACACTATTTTAAGGATTATGTTGGATGATAGGACAGACATGAAATATTCTTTTCACCTCACCTTTTCATCCAAGTATGGTTTTGACCATTTTTCTCAAGACTCTTTTTAAGTGCATGGAATGTGCTTGGTTCAAGATAGCTTGGGCAGCATTTCCCAACCTTAGGATCCTTTTAATATATGTTATGTAATAATCCTAAGAGGATTCAACACCTTCTCAATAATTGCCCATGGAATGAAAATGTAACTCGAGATGACATGTATATGCAATGTGGAATATGAAATGAGATATGAATGCATTGCTTCTTTTGGAATATATCATCTAATTTACCATAATGTGCAAAACTGACAACTTCATGCATCACAAGACTCAAACGATATTATTTAAATGTTTGTGTTACTTGTGGAGCTTTCTACAACACAATTCCAATGTTTCATATTTCCCTGATCTTAGGCATAAGTTGACATCTTAAATTTTCTTCATTTTTTTTTTTTTTTAATCAAAACAAACTAAACATGTCAAATGAAATCAAACACACAACTTAAAACCTAATCCAAATAGCAATCCCAAAATGAAACTTGAAAACAAAAACCCAAACCAAAACCAAAATCTATGTACAATATCGTACGAAATGATACTAATCTTGGACTATTACTTTCCTGGATCCCAAACATGATTAGAACATTTCAAAAGATATATGTCACTATACACATGCCAAATGTTGTAGGAATCCAACAACAATAAGATAAAACCAAGCAATGCAACAAATTTCAACTTGCCATGCTCACCATACCAATTTGATTTAGTTCTATTACCAACATCATAGGTGAAATTCAAATCAAATTGATTATACAATGGTTGGTATTCAATTTTATTTTGTCTACTCTTTAAAGTGCAAGTTTCATCATTCCATTCATGATTTAGAAGTAGGCTTTCCTTTTCAAATGGGAGATATTGCAAACAAGAGCCTATTTCTAAAAGTCTTAAATTCAAATTAATTTTCAAGATTTTAAAAGCATCAAAATTAATCAAAGCTTGGCAAACATCACCAAGATTTGACATTTCATCATCAATGACATTAGCATCCAAAGGGACATCATGTAACCCATCACTTAAAATTTGTGTGGCTACTACCAAAGGTAAAGATTTCACCTTGTCACCCATACTCAACCCATCATGATTAGAATTTATCACAACTTTATGAGTGTTAGTAGCTTTTTCTTCATTGTCTTCTTCATCATCCAATACCTGTTCAAAAACACCAAATTTAGGCACCCAATCAAACATGTGTCCATCTTTTTCAAAACAAGAGCCTAATTTTTCAAGATATGTGTCACGTGACACCTTTCCATGATCAATGGCTTGAGTTGCCTCAAAATCCATATTTTCATTAGGATCATCAATAGTATCAAACCCACACCACTTAGGCTTTGTAATTTCATCATTTTGAAATGGCATAGACATTGTAGAAACAATGGGTGGATCAAGCTTTTCGATTTCTTGCCCCCCAAGGGGAACAAAAACAATTGATTCTCCTTCTTCATCCATGGTAGTAAAATCATTATCCTTCTCCAACCTTTGATGAGATTCCAATCCTTCTTCCAAAACATTCTCATATTGCACAGGACTTGTAATATCCTCATGTGAAAGGGCAATTGTATTATCCTGCATATCAATAGGCACACAAATTTCATTAGCAGTTTTGGAGTGAGCATACTTTTCCCAAGAATCATAATGATCATCTTTCAAAATCAAATTGTGATGCTCAACTATTTCTTCTTCATCTTTTAATTCACCAACATGTTTCTCATCAAATTTATCTTCACCTTCCTTAGATGGTTCAATTACTTCCAAAATTAGGTTATTGCTTGTATTCAAATTGATAAGGCTATCATAATCCACATGTGTAACCTATGATTCAAGTTTAACATGATTTGGAAGGTGTGAATTTTCTTGGCCATCATTTTCAACAATGTCATCCGAAACAGATTCATCCTCATAGAATTCATCTTTTGGTGAGTCAAGGGTTTCCAATTTGTCACATGTTTCAATACTAGTTGGATCTAGTACTCCTCCCTTGCCTAACATCATACTCTTATGAAAATCATTGAAATTGATTTTAGAAACATCCTTTGAATCAAGATGAGTATCTTGAAGTTGATTCATACTTAAGAAAGATGACTGATCTTGCATAGTAGGTTGAGGATTTTGAAATTGATTGAAGCTTGGGAATGATTGTTGATTCTGAAATTGATTTACACTTGAATTTGGTTGAGATGGATAAATCATTGGATGGGTAAAATATGTATTAAATGATTGAATATTATATGATCAAAAACCCCCACCATAATTTTGACAACTCAATTGTTGCTCAATTGCCATTGCTTGAGTATAGGCTTGTGTCAAAGATGTGATTTGAGGCATCCCTCGCAAATATGTGAAAATGAGTGGGTCAAGAGAATTTACATATATTTTGAGAGCCATTTCTTCTTGAAGAGCATAAAATATCACTAATTGAGCATATAATCCAAAGAACCTTTCAGAAAATGACTTCACATTTTCACTTGGTCCTTTTTTAATAGTGAAAAACTGCTCATACATGCGGATTGGGTCAACTTGCTTTTTGTTGAACTGATTAAGAAATGTTGCCTCTAGCTGAGCCCAAGAAGTGATAGACTCTAAGGGCAGACTTGTAAACCAAACAAATGCCACTTTGTCCAAGGTGTAAGGGAACATTTTACAAACAACATCATCATGCCAAATTGTTAAGTGATTCACAACAAATTTGAATGCTTGAATGTGTTCTCCTACAGTATTTGTCCCGTTAGACAAAAATCGAGGAATACATCTCTCAAAACCAATGGGCAAATGATGTTGAACTCCTGGTATGTTCAATGGGCTACCTGTCATCCATGGTGAAAACATAGCCATTAGTAAATCTTAAAGAATATAACTTTAATACCCAAAAAAAAAAAATTATTTATTTATTACTTTTTTTTTTAAATCACATTATTCCTATATGAACAATCAAAATGTTAGAACAGTGTATAGCAATTCATGTCCTCATTTTAACAGTACAAAGTTGTATTGTTAAAAGAGGGCTAAAGATAATAATCAATAGGGCATGAAATATTCAAAATTTAAATCCCTATAGCATTTAAATCAATCTGAAATAAACCGGTTCATGCCCTCCTTCTAGCGCCAAAATGTTGAGTGGTATTTTCACACACTTGTGAAATTACACTCTTCCTTAGGATTTGGGTTCCAAATCCCCTCTTGCAAAGAAGTTAAACAACCAACTTCTCCAAGGTCTCCGCTGTATTAGCATTTGCAACTATGTATTAGTAATCTCAAATGAAAATAATCAATTTAAAATACTTGGAACACCTTAGTGATTGCAAGTAGCTGTAAACAAGGGGCAATGTTGGTTTATTTTACCATGAAGCTTTAGTGATTGTTCATTATTTTACTTTTTTTAGATTTTGTAATTTTTTTAATGTTCATTTTAAATAAATTAAACCTTCTGGAAAAATAAAATAAAATGAACAGAAATGCAGAAAATTAAAAATTGAACATGTTCAGTCTGATGCTATCCTATTCCGACAAAACCGAATACGTGAGAGTTTCATACATGCAACCTAGCCTATTTGACCTGCAAAACAAACACAATCAAAGTAAATTAGGTGATGAGTGTCGTTTAATTCATCATTTGATCATTATTTATCAATCCGGGCAGGTGTCCTAAGGCTGTTTACGATAGTCAATTCAAGCAGGTGTAAGACACTCCATTCAGAAAATGGCTTTATTGGTAGAACAGTTAATGTTTGCTGGGGGTTCTTCTGTCACTCTAAACCCTATAACTTGAAAGGAAACTAAATTATGCTTGCTGAAATAAAACTACAGAAATGAAATGACAGTGAAAGAAACCTATTTACTCTTGCTGAATCTGAAAATGCACTCAAAAACTGAAGTAAAATTGCTGAAATGAAAGTTGCTGAAATTGGAATTGCAGAAAATAAACTTAACTATCTTGCAAAATAAAAGAACAGATCTAGAAATAAACTCAGAAATGAAAATGTAACTACAAATTCTGAAGCTGGAAATAAGTTCAGCAAAATAAGAAAATGCAGAAAAAATGACAGGTTTCTCGCTATTCTCACTGACGATGCAATTAAACAAGAAAACCTGATATGAACCTTCTTCTGCTCCTGGGAGTGGCCCTTGCTCCCTGGTTCAGAAGAAGGTGAAGAAGTAGCTCTGGTGTTCTACCTAATCACTCCTTCAATCATAAAATAAAATTGATAAAAACTGCACTTTTTATTGATTTAAAAACATGCAAAAAAATTCTGCATATTATTGCTACAGAAATCTGATTTCACAATATTCAGAATTACACTAATTGCAATCCTAATTCTTCCTACATAGCTCAACCCAGATGGGAGCCAGTTATTTATATTAAAAATAGCTAAATCAGATGTGGAATGATTCAAATTCAGGCATTTTAGGAATGCTGTTAAAACTGCATTCCTAAAATGCAGAATATGGTTACATATGAAATCTATTCATTGCACACTTGCTAGAGGTCTTCTGCATTGAAAAAGATGCATAACAGATTTACATAGCTATCCCTATCATTCGCCTGCAATTTGTTGTCTTTCCTGAGCTGTTTTGGTCAAAACTGTGCATTTCCTGTTATTCCGGAGCAGTCCTGTTATTCCGGAGCAGAATCCCTATTTTTTCCAGAGCAGCGCCAGAATGACTGTTTTCAACACTGTTTGCGGTTCTTTGGCCGAGCATTGGGTGGACCAGACTTATAAGTCTTTCAATAACCTGGTCACACGCTTTCCTAAGTTGAATTTGACCAAATCCCAAGCCTTGCAAATCTGGCTGGAATTTGTCCAAGTCAAAACAGTCAAAAATAGTTTTGCACAGCTTGCAGTTTTGACCTATTTTTAGTGCTATTTTTTGCATTTGACAACTTCAGAGTGCATGATATGAATGATATATATTCCACACGTGATTGCACTTAACATATTTCACAATAAATCATTATTTATCAACAAAACTTATGCAGAAAATACAGAAAATTAGTAAAAACAGAATATTATGCTTCTAAACAGTCAAATATGTAAATAGTAGTAAATATTGCATTTCATCAGCAAAATTAACATTAAAACATATCAAAAAGGTCTACTAAGGATGTCCAAAATAATAAAAAATGAGGCAATATTTGGCCTCATCATCCCCCCCAACTTATTCTGATGCATGTCCTCATGCATTCTGTGAGGCTACAATAGAACAGAGATCCTTGTCCATAACTCTTTCTTGGTAGCTGAACTTTGGACCAGGAATCTTGTAAAACCCTCTGATTTCTTTTATCTGCTTGAGCCATGCCTGAAACTGATCGTTTGGCTGGGGGTCTTCATCAAAAAACCATGGAACAGGGGTGATTACAATAGGCAATCTGTATCTTAATCCTATCCACTGATGTTGCAGCTGCTGAATAACTTGCATGATACCTTCAGCTCTTCTTTTTGACCACTGCAAGTTATTGGGGGAGATAGGTTCTTTCTTCTGCAAGGAAAGAGGTAACTCACCCCAACGATTTCTACAGGCTGCTAAGGCACTATTAAAATGTTGGTGAATAAAATTCTGAACATCAACTAAACATCTCTGAAGATTTGTTTCATAAAGTTTTCTCACCTTTTCTTCTCTCATCATAGTGAAATGTTGATTGGCTGCACCCCTGTAATCACCATGCATTGGCCTCAGATACAGTGCTGCATTTGCCTCATTATCCTTAATCATCTGCTTCTGTTGTTCCCAATATTCCTGATTTTGTAGAGTGGACAGGAAAGCTCTTAACTGAATATCCCCTGTAAAAATGTGAGGTAGGAATGTGTCATCCTCAGGCATAAAGAAATTATGTAGGAATAACTCACACAACAAATTTTTCTGTTCTGTTGGGCTGTGCAGGTAGGTATCCACAAATTCTTCAAGATTTTCCATTTTGTATGGCAAATTAGAGTGGATTCTCATAATTTGCCAACGGATAAATCTTTCCCTAAGGATTAAGGTGTAAAACCTTGCAGGTCTTCTCGCACTGGACTAAACACTCTGCATTCTGACGGAGATCCTGCACTTGGTTTTTCAATTTGGTTATTTCTGCCTCTTTAGCCTCACATTTTTCCTCCAAAGGTTTCAAAGCTAAAACCTTTTCTTCCAACTTTTGGCATTTCATCATCCACTTTGATAAATCTGCATTATATTCCTCAAGTGGAACCATAAGGGGATTGCGAACAGGCTGCTGCATTTGAGGAACAATATGAACCTGTACTTCTTTATCAGTCATGTCAATCCTGACAGAATCTGTTTGTGTTTCCTTTTCTTCTATTTCTGAACAGAAATAACTTGAATCCAGTTGTGCCATATCTCAAATAACATTAAAATCTTCCATAATGCCTCTAACTTCACAAGTGATAAATCTAATCATCCATTTAGCTACTTCATCCCAAGGAGATTCCAGACTTTCCCTTTTAACTCCTTTACAAACATTTTTGCTCATGACATATTCAATCGGTTTATCTTTTCCCCCTAAATCGTTGGCCAATTCACTTAAGGTATTTCTAGCTATTTTCCCAAGATTAATTCCTTGCAAGGAAATTCAGAATTTGGCTCAAAATTCGGAGTTACCGGATTGTCATGCCATTGATGTTGATTCTGTTGTTTCGAAGGTTCGTGCAAATTCTCGAGCCAACCCTTCGGAGTTCCCATCAAATTTCTGCAGAAACGGCATCAAACCGACATCGGTGAAAATCTGCAGCAGCATGGAATTTTCTAGTATGAAGGTGGCATTTTCTGGTTCGCTCCTGTTCTTCCTACCGCCCATTTTTCCTTGTTCTATTTGCAACTATGTTTCGAAAGCGCTGGAATGACAGTCTTAGCATGCATGCACTGGAATGACAGTTCTATCGTACATGCATTGGAATAATAGTTTGTGCGCCGGAACAGAGCATGTAAAACCGACTTGTTAATTCATTATTTTAAAAACCGGTGGAATATGCTGACAACGCGAAAAAAAATTAATGCCAATGCAGATTTCACGATTACGGTTTGCTGAGTTGGCATTCATGCATTTGATGTGAATTTTTCAAGGCAAACAAAATCTGTTTTCGGTGTGCTTTGAAGCGTGTGCCATGATTACGCGTATCACGAAATTATGATATCTAAATATTATAAATTTCGAAAATCACGTGTTCCACAATCGTTTGCCACGTGCCCCTGCATGAATTTTTTTAAGAAACGTCAACTTATTCCGATGCACTGCGCACATGTCGTTATTTTGTCGTTTCGGAGCATATCTGTCAATTCTCATTCCGGAGCACAACTGTCATTACCCATTCCAGAGCACAACTATTACGGAGCTTTTGCTGTTCCGAAGCAGTGGTTATTCGGAAGCAAACTTCATTCTGAAGCATATGTCATTCCGGAGCATATGTCATTCCCCCCTTTTCATTGACTAATTTAGACATCCCCAATTTAAACCTTATGAATGCTTTAAATGCTAATCAAGTGAATCTATACATTATGTACTTTAACTATTTACAATATTTAAAATGTAAAGAAACACATACTGTCTTGACTACCTTTCTACATTTCATACAATTGATTAGCTTTGTTGTTTGTCTGCTGACAAGTGCAGTAATGTAATCCTGAAAAACACAAACAAAATGGGTGATGGCAATGACAACAATGGTGAATGACAATGGCGGAAAATGTATGGTGATGGAATGAATTGCGATGGAATGGATAGTGATGAAATGGATGGTGATGGAATGGGACTTAGTAAACATGCCAGATAACTGGTTTTCATGTAAACTAAATGTTTTTTTTTTTTTTTTTTCGACAAAAACTATACTACTGCTGCTTTAGTGGAAGAAGGGAATTCTTCCATTAAATGCACATCCAAGTGCTCTATTTGTTTTAAAAATTCATTTTTAGTTAGTGGCTTATGGTAAATCCGGAGACGATGTCCATTAACCACTAACTTCCTTCGCGAATCATCAATTGGTGAGAGACGAACTGCTCCATTCGAGAAAACCTCTTCAATCTGGTATGGTCCAAGCCACCTTGTTTGCAACTTCCCAGGAAAATCTTCATAACGGGAGTCAAACAGTAATGCCCAATCCCCTTGCTGGAATTTTCGTTCTTGGATATGCTTATCATGCCAAATTTTACGTTGTGCTTGAATCATCTCGTTCTGATGCAAAGCGTCTCTTCGTATTTCATCCAATGCATTGAGTTGCAGGATCCGGTCCTTTTGTGCCTGTGACAAATCAATACCAACTTCCAAAGCAGTTCGAAGAGTTAGTAATTCAAATTCAATGGGCAAAAGGGGTTTTTTACCATAAACCAATTCAAAAGGGGTAAATCCCGTAGTGGATTTCCAAGTAGTGTTATAAGCCCAAATTGCTTCAGGTAACCTTTCTACCCAATTCCTTCTATGAACTGCTACAGTTTTGGTCAATATTTTCTCTAATTCCCTATTTGTCACTTCAACTTGACCATTGGCCTGTGGATGATAAGGAGAGGACTTCCTGTGCTTGATTTCATATAATTTTACAAAGGCTTCAACAACCTTTGAAATAAACTGAGGTCCTTGATCAGAAGTAATAGACTGTGGGGCTCCAAATCGCAGAAAAATCTGTGAATACAGAAAATCAGCTACTTTGTCTTCTCGGGCATGCTTAAAGGCACGGGCTTCTGCCCATTTGGTTACATAATCAACACATACTAGGATGTGCACCTTCCCTTGGGAGGGTGGATCAATAGGTCCTACAAAATCTAACCCCCACCTCTCAAACGGTTCTACACCTAATTGAGGCTGTAAAGGCATTTCATTTTTGAAAGTAGGCTTACCCATTCTTTGACATGCATCACAATTTCTAATATACCTTTTTACATCTTTATGCAATGATGGCCAGTAGTAACCAGTACCCAAAATCTTTCGAATGGTATGTTTTATTGAATAATGCCCTCCTGAAGGTTCATCATGACAGGCTCTCAAAATGTCATATATCTCATCCTTACGAACACACCTGCGTAAAACATGATCAGGACTGCATTTAAACAATATTCCTTTTATCCATTCAAAAGAAGAGCTTTGCTTGATTAACTGTTTTTTTTGTTTTGAGGTAAAATGAAGTGGAATCTTCCCTGTAGCTAAATAATTAGCTATATCCGCAAACCATGGAGTTTGAACAGAGACAGCAAACAATTTTTCATCAGGGAATGCGTCTTCAACTAGTTCTTCAGTTTCGCATTTGGCAATCTTGACAAGAAATCTGCCACTACATTAGCCTTTCCTGGTCTATTTACTATAGTAATATCAAATTCCTGCAGTAAAATCAACCAGCGAATAATTCGTGCACTAACCAAAGGCTTATTCATCAAATATTTGATAGCATCATGATCTGTATGGATGAATACAGGGTATCCTGTGATATAGTGTCGAAACTTGTTAATGGCATATACTATAGCTAAGAATTCCTTTTCAGTTGTAGTGTAATTCTTTTCAGCTCCTGTCAAGTTTTTGCTAATATAATAAATGGCATAGTGTTGTCCATTTTCAATCTGCCCTAGTGCGGCTCCAATAGCAATATTGGAGGCATCGGCTGAATATGAAAGGGCAGCCCCCAGTTAGGTCCTCTTAGTACTGGCGGATTGGTTAGCTTTTCTTTCAAAGCTTCAAAGGACTTGTGGCAATCATCAGACCATACAAATTCAGAATCTTTCATTAATAATGCAAACATTGGATTAGCAATGGTACTGAAATCAATAATGAATCTGCGATAAAAGCCAATATGTCCTAAGAAACTACGGACATCAGTTTGAGATTTCGGAGGAGGAAGACTCTTGATGACCTCTACTTTCTTAGGATCAACCTTAATACCGTGAGCAGAGATATGATGTCCTAAAACAATTCCTTCCTCCATCATCAAGAAACATTTTTCAGGATTAAGAGATAAATGATATGCTTCACAGCGTATTAGAACCTTTTCAAGTTGCTTTAATGTATACTCAAATGTGTCACCAAACACTGTGAAATCATCCATGTAAATCTCTACACTCTCATTGGTTAAATCAGAAAAGATGGCCAAGACAGCTCGTTGAAATGTTGTTGGTGCATTACATAATCCAAAGGGTAATACTCTATAAGCAAATGTCCCCCAAGGACATGTGAAAGTTGTTTTTTCCTGGTCTTCTGGTGCCACTTGGATCTGGTTATACCCACTAAAACCATCCAGAAAACAGAAATATTTCTTACCAGCAAGAGTGTCCAACACTTGGTCTATAAAGGGTAATGGAAAGTGGTCCTTGTGTGTGACTTTGTTTAATTCCCTGTAATCCACACACACTCGCATCTTTCCATTCTTCTTAGGCACAATAACTAATGGAGAAACCCATTGACTATGCGAAATTGGATAAATGAATCCTACTTCCAACAATTTTTCAATTTCTTCTTTAACAATGTCTTTTAAAGCGGGATTCGGACGTCTCTGCGGTTGTCTAAGCTGGTTTGACATCCTCGGTGTATATCCTATGTGTGCATACATCGGGGTGGATTCCAACCATATCCGTATAATTCCAAGCAAAAGCTTGAACATGTTTCCGCAAAACAGCAAATAGTTTGGCTTCTTGATCGTCAGTCAACCAACTGTTAACATTTACAGGTTTTCCTGGTTGAATTTCAATTTGCTTGACTCCGGGATAAACAGAGTTAACATGTTCATATTTTCTGATCAAAGCATTTAAAGGACAATGATGTGGTTGCGAGATCATGAAATACTCTTGATTACGAGTTAAATGCAATACACGATGGAAGCATTGGCATAGGACAGGTGAAAGAAGTCAAAAGATGATGATGCCACCCATGTGGCAATGTAAAGGAACTTTCATGAAGTGGAATAGATGGTAAATGTTCAGCAACTTGTTCATCATCTTTCCATAATAGGCGATTGACCAGAACTTGATCATCCCTGAGGCCTTCTTCATGCAATGTATTCACCAAAACTGTTTCATGTTCAAAAATTTCTCTCTCTGGTGAATTCAATTCTTCAATATGTTCCTGTACTACAATGGTGGCAAGGGTAACAAGAGGCTCCTGTTCTTCATCGGACTCAGGATACCATAACTGTCCAAAAAATTTAGATGATGGTTTAGCAGGTGGATACAAAGAAATTTTCTTAAGATCTACTCCATTTGAAATAGTCATTTCTCCTGATCTACAGTCTATGAAAGCAGTTGCAGTAGCAAGCCAGGGTCGTCCCAGGATGATAGGATAGCCATTAGCTGTACTCCTAGGTTGTAATACTAGGAAATCTATAGGGTATTCCCAAGAAGATACTTCAATGGGAACATCCTCCAAAAGTCCTTCTGGTTTGGCAACTGACCTATCTGCCATTTCCAAAACTGTAGCTGTAGGACTCAAATCAGTGAGCTGCAATTTCTGCATAATATCTTTGGTCATGACATTAATTGCAGCTCCTAAATCAATAAGTACATTGGGAATTTGAACCAATCCTACAGTAATGGTGATTATTGGACTTCCTGGATCACCATATTTGGGAGGTACTAATTTCCCAGAGAGAAGATCAGCCAACTTTCCATCCACTTGTACGGTTTGTGGAAAGGCTTTCTTCTTCTTGCCGGGTTTCCTTATGCATAAATCCTGAATGGTTTTCTTAATCAATGGTACATCCTTGATTGCGCCTGCAACAGAGGAAGTGAGATTGACATTTTCTTTAATTATGTGATTAACTCTGATTCAGGGGTAGTGATGGGATGATCAAACCTTTCAGGAAATGGTAAATCTGATGTGACACGTTCAGATTTTCTTTGTAAGTTTTCTGCATTCTTTTGCTCTGATTGTATTTTTTCTGGACTTGAAATTTCTGGAATTTCTTCAACTGTAGGTGGAGCAGGGTCAGGTAAGACCTTCCCTGAGCGTAATTGGATGTTACCACAGTCAAGTACATGAACCGCAGTAGTATCTTCAGACTCAGCCTCATAAACAGGGGCTGCTTGTCTGACATTATTGGGGTTAGTCACGAGGCTGAGATTTGGGAGTGGAGGTTGTCTTACTGGTTGTGCTTGTTGATGTTGTGTTCTTCCCTGAAAATTTGGATTAGGAGCTGGCAGCAAATTTTGAGTTTGGCCTTGATACCTTTGCTGTCCTTGATGGGACTGATATTGCTGGCTTTGATAAGGTTGATATTGTTGTGGTGGAAATGGCTGTCCTTGATATTGTTGTCCCCATCTTTGTCCTTGTTGTGTCCATTGTGGAGGCATGGTATGCCAAGGTGGGTTCATCCATCCAGATTGTGACCAATCTGGAGGAGCTGTCCAAGGTTGGTTCCAAGGTTGTGCAGAAGCTTATGCCTGTCCCCATGGCATATTCATATTCCAAGGAGATTGTCCCCAGTTTGGAAATCTAGGAGCATTGGGATATTGTGCATAACCACCACCAGGTCTTTGCCCAATAGCATTGAGTTCTTCCCGCTTGGGTGCCCAAAACAGATTTTAGATGAGGCAACAAAGGGCATTTATCTGTTGAATGTTCCTTGGAACAAATTCCACAAATAGAAGTTTTGTTTAGGGGGCAATCCTGCAAGGCATGCTTACTCCTACACCTTGGGCAATAAATTGCTAAAGGTGGTGTAGAATTATTTCTTGTGTTTTTCTCACCTAATGCAGTATTAAGTTGAACAAGGATATCAGTTTTTAAATTGGCCATTTCCTCCATCAACTCTTTCATACCATTATTGCCAAGATTCTTTTTCTTTCTTCGGTGATGTGTACGGGAATAATTTTTGCATAACTCCACAATCTCATCAAGGTCAAGTTGATCTATGTCTCCTTTTCCCATTAAATCTAACACTTCCCTAGATTCATCCTGTAATCCTCTTAAGAGAATAGGCTTTAAGAAATCAGGCTCTACAGCACCACACCTCTTTTGGACAAAGGCAAAGCGATCAAGATAATCTTCTAAACTCTCATCCTCTTCTTGCTTGATCCTAAACAACTCATCTTTCCTGTTTCTTACTCTACAATAATCCTGATATTTATTTAAGAATGCAGTCTCCATCTCATCCCAGGTAGTAATTGAGTTAGGTTCAAGATTGCTCATGAACCATCGGAGAGCAGCGTCCTTAAGTGTAGAAGGAAACAACTTCAATTTTTGATTATCATTTATGTAGTCATAAGTCTGACATAACACTTTGAATTCAAACAGAAATTGATCAGGATCTTCTGCAACAGTTCCCCTAAAGATTGGCAATATAGATGGGGAGATTGTTTTCATGGGGGCATCTAGAAGTGGATCCAACCGAATAGGATATTCAAAAGTTTTAGGAGCATCATCAGGATCAACATATCCTCCTGCTGCTGCTGCTGCAACCATAGTTGTCTTCTTTCTAAAGGATGTTGGAAATAGTTTAGTCAGAGGGGAGTGTTTAGCAGCTAGTGCTTCAAAAAGCTCCTTTTCTAATTTTGCCAACAATTCTTCTGATGAAGAAGGTATGTCTGGCTTTTCCTCAGTGATGTCAAATGAAGGCAATTCTTCATCAGACCGAGTAGGTCTCTTTGGTGGCTCAGAGCCACTCCGGATAAACCTCCCTCTGTCGTCTCTCAGCCTATGCATTCATGCACATTTACTAAACAGACTGTAGAATTTGCAAGAACTATTTTATGTATCCAGCCTACAGTTCTTGACCTACTTAGATTTGACTAACAACACCATGATCCCCGACAACGGTGCCAAAAATGATGAGTGTCGTTTAATTCATCATTTGATCATTATTTATCAATCCGGGCAGGTGTCCTAAGGGCTATTTACGATAGTCAATTCAGGCAGGTGTAAGACACTCCATTCGAGAAAATGGCTTTATTGGTAGAACAGTTAATGTTTGTTGGGGGTTCTTCTGTCACTCTAAACCCTATAACTTGAAAGGAAACTAAATTATGCTTGCTGAAATAAAACTACAGAAATGAAATGACAGTGAAAGAAACCTATTTACTCTTGCTGAATCTGAAAATGCACTCAAAAACTGAAGTAAAATTGCTGAAATGAAAGTTGCTGAAATTGGAATTGCAGAAAATAAACTTAACTATCTTGCAAAATAAAAGAACAGATCTAGAAATAAACTCAGAAATGAAAATGTAACTACAAATTCTAAAGCTGGAAATAAGTTCAGCAAAATAAGAAAATGCAGAAAAAATGACAGGTTTCCTGCTATTCTGCTGCAGACAGAATTAAACAAGAAAACCTGATATGAACCTTCTTCTGCTCCTGGGAGTGGCCCTTGCTCCCTGGTTCAGAAGAAGGTGAAGAAGTAGCTCTGGTGTTCTACCTAATCACTCCTTCAATCATAAAATAAAATTGATAAAAACTGCACTTTTTATTGATTTAAAAACATGCAGAAAAATTCTGCATATTATTGCTACAGAAATCTGATTTCACAATATTCAGAATTACACTAATTGCAATCCTAATTCTTCCTACATAGCTCAACCCAGATGGGAGCCAGTTATTTATATTAAAAATAGCTAAATCAGATGTGGAATGATTCAAATTCAGGCATTTTAGGAATCCTGTTAAAACTGCATTCCTAAAATGCAGAATATGGTTACATATGAAATCTATTCATTGCACACTTGCTAGAGGTCTTCTGCGTTGAAAAAGATGCATAACAGATTTACATAGCTATCCCTATCATTCGCCTGCAATTTGCTTGTCTTTCCTGAGTTGTTTTGGTCAAAACTGTGCATTTCCTGTTATTCGGAGCAGTCCTGTTATTCGGAGCGAGAATCCCTGTTTTTCCAGAGCGAGCGCGGAATGACTTGTTTTCAACATCGATTTGCGGTTCTTTGGCCGAGCATTGGGTGGACCAGACTTATAAGTCTTTCAATAACCTGGTCACACGCTTTCCTAAGTTGAATTTGACCAAATCCCAAGCCTTGCAAATCGGTTGGAATTTGTCCAAGTCAAAACAGTCAAAAATAGTTTTGCACGACTTGCGGTTTTGACCTGTTTTTAGTGCTATTTTCTGCATTTGACAACTTCGGAGTGCATGATATGAATGATATATATTCCACACGTGATTGCACTTAACATATTTCACAATAAATCATTATTTATCAACAAAACTTATGCAGAAAATACAGAAAATTAGTAAAAACAGAATATTATGCTTCTAAACAAGTCAAATATGTAAATAGTAGTAAATATTGCATTTCATCAACAAAATTAACATTAAAACATATCAAAAAGGTCTACTAAGGATGTCCAAAATAATAAAAAATGAGGCAATATTTGGCCTCATCACTAGGTGCTAGCTCCTAGGGTTTAAAATAATTTTTAGATTGCAGACATTCACATGAAATAACCCAAAACAATGGCATGAATTTCATTTATAAATCCGAAATCTGAAAGGAGAAAAATAGAACAGTTAAAATGAAGCAAGCAAAAAATTTCTCATCCTTTCTTGCCCATAAAATGCAAATTTTTGAACAATTCTGCATTAAAAAAATGTCCTTTTACAATAGCAGAATCTCTGGTTTTTCTCAAAACCAGCAAAAGTGGAAGAAAAGCACTCCATAGCAGGCTCAGAACGGCTAATCACCATCAACTTTGCAACCCTGCTCACAGCGGTTTCTGACCCCTGTACCAATCTGTGCCTCTGCGTTTTATACTTGCTGGTATGACTCTTTGCTTCATTCTACGGTGCTTCGTTTCACCTTCCCGATTGTATCGCTTCGTATTCCAGATTGCTTCGTTTCACCTTCCCCGCCTTTCCATTGCTTTTGATTTTATGCTCGAGATATTCTCTGTGAACTGTAACACCTCTGCAGCCCTTACGCATGTACGCCATGTGTTCCACACTTTCCTGCATGTTCTGTAATGACCCCATGTAAATCGCGACAAAAAATTGCATGTAGCTTTGCTCCTTTACTTTCACCACAAAAACGTGACATGTCGCGATATCATGACATTTTCCTACCAACAGCCTTGTCCGCCTTCATGCACAGCAAAAATGAGACATGTCACGATATCGCGACGTTTTTCTGTCAGCAGCTTTGTTTCTCTACCTGTATCATGAAAATGAGACATGTCGCGATATCGCGACGTTTTTCGGCCAACAGCCTTGTCCGCCACCATGCATAGCAAAAATGAGACATGTCACGAAATCGTGACCATTTTCTATTTTGGGCCATCTCGCCACAACCTATCGCGAAATCGTGACACTTTTCCATTCCGTACCATTTCGCTGCAACCTGTCGCGAAATCGCGACGCTTTTTCGTTTCGGGCTGTCCAGCCGTTTTATGTCGCAAAATCGTGACACTTTTTGGTTTCTGGTTGTCTCGCTGCTTTCTGTCGTGAAATCATGACGCTTTTCTATTTTGGGCTGTCTTGCTGCATTTGGCCGCAAAAACACGACATGTCACGAAATCGTAACATATTTTCCTTCCATACCCCTTTGCTGCTTCCTGTCGCGAAATCGCGATGCTTTTCATCTTCGTACGCCTTGGCTGCTTCCTGTCCTGAAATCATGACGCTTTTTCACTTGGAGCTATCTTGCGGCTTTCTATTGCGAAATCACGACGCTTTTCCGTTTCGGTCCCCTTTGCTACTTTTTGTCACGAAATCGTGACGCTTTTAGCGCCTTGCCCTGTTTGACTGGTTTGACCGTGATTTTGTGACATGTCGCGACACTTTTTGATTTTCAGCTGCGACAGAGCGACATATCGCGATATCGCAACACTTTTTGATTTTCGGCTGCGACAGAGCGACATGTCGCGATATCGCGACACTTTTTCTCCTTAGTGAATTTTTTCTTTTTCTTGATTTTTTAGCATCTGGGCTACTGCAATTTTCTTTGAAAGCATGCAAAAAAGGTGGGTCCCCAATTTTGGGGTGTGTTGTGGATCAGCCACAACATGACTACGAGACTCATTTGGGATTTGGTTGCTATTTCATTTTGGATTTTTAATTTTATAATATTTTTGGATTTTTATGTATGCAAATTTTTGGTATTGGTTGATATTTTGGATCTCTCTACCCAATAGATGCTTTGTATGGGTCATCCTGCAATGTCCTGGGGTAAAACTTTCATGAAACTTTTCCTTATTTGTTGGTCGTTGTTAGGTCCAACAATCCCTAATTTTTGCTTCATGGCTACTATCAGGTCCAACGGCCAGGAAGTGCAGGCCACTGACATCGGTAATGGCCAGGCCATGAATTGGGAAAATAAAAGGAAAAATTAGGGTTTGAGCTATCATTGTTGTCAGTTGTCAACTTGCACTTTTTGGAGATCTAGGGTGTGTTTGTGCAATTGTGATGCAGAGCACTATCGATTTGCTACTGAGAAGACATGATGGCTGAGCAGGGAGATGCCTCGACCAACGGAGGATCCGAAGCTTCACGGGTACCTCTCTAAACCCTAGCCTTCTTTAATTTTATGGTAAAATAAAGCAAATTAAATAATTCAGCCAAGGAACCTCATTAACCCTATTAGCAACAAATAAAACCCATATTTAGGCTCAATTTAGGGTTTAGGTAGGTGGGTTTGCTTTTAAATTCATATTTTTGAATTTTTTTAATATTTTAGGCCTTGGGAGATGTTGTTTGCGTGTCGCCCATTGGTCGCTGCCGCTCAGAGTGGCTAGTCCTATTTGTGGCTGGTCACTACTAATGTCAGTGGCCAGTTTGATTTCCAATGGTCATATTTTTTACCATTGGAAGCTGGCCATTGTCAGCTTCAATGACCGATTAATGGCCGCTCCTAGCATGAGCGGCCAAGTAGCCTCAGATTATTTCTTGATTTTTTGAACTTTTGAGACATATCTTTTGATGTTTTTGTATGTTTAGGTGTATTTACTCCTCACGCTTGTTGTCTTAAACACATTTTATATTAACTTGCACCACTTTTCATCTTTTTTCTATTAGTTGTCAGTGCATTTGATTTAAGCTTTATTTTACTCTTAGATTTTATCTGCTCGGGCTCAGAACCTAAAGCTGCTTTGTGATATCTTGTGTGATATGGATGACATAGAGTGGACCTAGCTTAAGGATAGAGGGCTCAAATATGTCATTGACTTATCGGTGGTCATGTCATATTAGGCTTACTTGACTGCCTTGGCCCACCAGTGGGATCCTAGGACCAACACCTTCCACCTTCCCATCGACAAGATGACCATCATGACGAAGGATGTCTACAGGATTTATAGGATCCCCTTTGATGGAGTGCCCATTGTATCTTCTCCTACCAATTTCTGAGAGGTAGTGTTCGCAAGGGTCTTTGGGAGGCATACCGCTGCTGCCTTAAAGAATACTCACTCTGGTGGGATTTTAGTTTCTCAGTGGTATGAGGAAGATGTATTTTCTTGGTTGCATGCTATGTTACTAATGGTTATCTACAACATCCTTATTCTTGACTACCCTAGATTGAGATTCCCATGGAAGCTCTTAGCGATGGTTCAATATTTTGTTGAAAGCAAGGAGCCCATTTTCTATGCTTGGGGAGTGCACTACTTACTCGATGCTATGATGAGTTATACCATATCCAGCACCACAAATGAGCCAATATTACTTGTAGCTTGCTCCTCCATATCTAGGGATGGAAGCACATTAATATTGACTACCCAGTAAGACTTCTAGTTGAGATCACTACGCTAGATAGGTATTTTTAGTGCTATGGATCCAGGTGGCCCAGAGTGCTCAAGGAGTGCAAGAGTTGGCCCTTTGTAGGCGAGCTATCCCACTACATAGCATCCTTGACTAGTTTGAGAGCTAGTGATATAATTTGGAGACCTTACCATGAGTACCCTGTCTGGGATGATCCTTCTTGCTTCATCACAAGGACCCAATGTGACCGATGGTTGATTGGTCACAAGGACAACATTAGATAGTTCTTCTACTACTCCAGGGTGCTCTGACAATTTGGAATTTAGTAGGATATCCCTCTTGAGCCAATTTTCTACCATCATATTGCCATAGAGAAGAACCTACCACCACCATGAGTTACAACAGTGTTAGAGGAGGATGACCCTCTTGATCTTGGTGTGGCTGATGCTAGGGTCACAAAGGCATACACCCTCTGGTGGGGTACGTAACTATGGCATGGTGGCAGCCACCTAGGGTAGTCCTTGGAGGAGGCTGAGGTCGAGGATCCTGATGGGTGTCGGATGCAGGCTCAGATAGATTATTGGGGATAGGCGAGACAATAGGAGTAGGTGGAAGAGGAGCTGGCTACAAAGGAGTAAGTTTCTCATGAGGAGGAAGAGTTAGTCCTTGAGGAGCAAGAGTCTCCTCTCTAGGCTCATCTGCACTAGGTTGAGGCTGAGTTGCATATGTCATAAATCTAGGGTTTGTAGAGGAATGCTACTATCGTAGATCTCCAAAGATAGCTTGTCTAGGTCATTATTGAGTGAGATGAGGATCAAATCTAGATTGCACCACCTTTTATAGTGCCTCAGGGACCTGGTAATCTAGATTCAGATGTAGAGATCTATCACTTGCATGGATTGTTAGCAGATGATTTAAAGGAGTGAACCTGAGATGTTGCCTATATCTTGGCATTGGAGCACGAGGTCAGGATCCGAGGAGGCCATCTACCAGAGAGGCCTGGGGTAGGAGGTTCATCTAGGACTGATCAGAGCACTTCATGATAGTCATTAGCTCAATTGAGCCATCGAAATAGGTCCTAGATAGAGCAGATTTGGGGTGTCAGTGTTATGCCACCTCCTAGAGGGGGAGGTGAGGACAAAGGTGATACTAGTGGTGCAGGCCACTCTTGAGCACTATGGCTCCTTAGATACTTTGTACCTCTTTTTGGGTGTAATGTTAGTCGACCTACATATTTGTAGCCTTATTGGCACTTTTTGTACCTACATGCACTTATTGGGATACACTTTTATATGATATCTAGACTTTGAGACTCACCATGTGTGTATCTTTTTATGATTATTCATTTACGTTTATGGATGCAGTATATGATTTTATGTGATATGATGTGATGTGATTCTTTAGATGTTATGATGTGTATGTGTAGATATTCTACTTTATAATCTAATGCTATGTGGATCTCATGATTTATGTTTTATGATGTGTGGATGCTTAGATGGCATGATATAGATGATGATGATGGATGCATATATGGATGCAATGCTTATTGTTACATGCATTTTTTTCTTTTGATGTGTTTGTATGCATCTAACCTTATGTTGTTATGATATGGAAAATGGAATGTTTTATGTTATACTAATGATCTAATGGAATGAACTTGTATGATTTAATCACTTAAAACATAAGGTATGCATGTGATATGAGTTTAACAATCTAATGGGCAACACCACAGAAAGTAAATCAATCATGAAATAACTCTTATAATAAGAACTAATCATTTACACCTTCTAATGTTATATGATATGATTCGATATGTATGTACTTTATTTATAAGTTTTTGTAAATTAAAAGATATCCCTAAAATATGGCCATCTAAACGTCATTGTTGACATTCATCCGGTATCTATCCTATTTCATGAACACCCTTTAATGAATAAAATCTCATAAATAAATTGTTTTAGTTGTGAAATGTTCTGTTAGAGGGATTTTAGGTTTTCACCCTCAAGTTGTACCCAACAAGCTTTGTTCCCTCATTTCCCTATGTTGAAATGAATTATATAACATAAGATACCCCATTTTAGGGGATACAACTATTGCTATATTGAGGATCCCAAATATCCAATCCTAAGTGGATTGACCACTAGGCAATACAGGACACCTAAGGCTAGCTCTTCCACATGCAAATATTGGTCTATTCAAAAGCAAGATGCTAATGTGATAGACATATCATCATGCATAAGGATACCTTGCGGCTCATTCATGCTGATAATTCTAGGGATTCAAGTTCATACTCCCTTCTTTTCTTCATATTTATTCGGGATACTTGCTCATGATTTAGTGATGAAAATCATTGTTTATTTTGAATTTTGTTTTCCTTTTGAGCAAGGGATCTATGTAGTGATGATAATCACTATTTCTTTATTTTTGAATTTTTCTTTGTTTGGGATTTTGGTAGTGATGATAATCACTTGTTTACTTTACTTATGACTTTTTCTTTGTCCAAGATTTTGCTTGTTTTGATTAAAGCAAGGGATTTCTTTGGGTAGGGTTGAACTTGTCCTTTTACCAATTCTCAATATTTTTGAGTCGGTCGCATAGGGGGATGAGCAAGATAAATGTTTTCACCTTAGGATACCTAATACCACTTCACAGCGTTCATATTTCCCTTGTTTCAACTAGGATTTTAGTGTTTTGATTAGTGATGGGATTCTGAAATATACTAGGTGCTATCAAAACTAAACCTTACCTATAAAAAGCTAAGATTACTTTCTACAAAGTTTTATAAAACCACTAGGTATGGTTGAGTGACCAAAAACCCTAGTACATTCCTTATAGAAATAGAAGGGGTTGTGTTGAAAAACATAGTTACACTCATGGGTGATGGATGATGATTGATTTTGAAGATGCATGATTGATGTACAAGTGTGGTGTCATTTGTAAGATTGCAAACATAAATGTATCTAATGCAAATGTAATGGATGCAACACCTATATGCAATGCAACTATATGAATGCAAAATATGGCATGCCAATGCAAGTGTTTTTGTCCTTTTGATGCTTTTAATTGTTTTTGAGATTTTGATTATTTTGAATGTTTTTAATATTTTGATTTTAAATTGTTTTTGTGCTTTTTGTGTTTTGATTTTGACCAAAGGGCTTATGGTGCCTTTGGGGCTTTGTGAGTTGACCAATGGGCTTGAAGATGCCTTTGGAGCCTTTTGTGATTTGACCAAAGGGCTTTAGGGTGCCTTTGGAGCTTTTTGTGATTTTACCAAAGGGATTTAAGGTGCCTTTGGAGATTTTTGTGATTTGACCAAAGGACTTTAAGATGTTTTTGGAGCTTTTTGTGATTTTACCAAAGGGATTTAAGATGCCTTTGGAGATTTTTGTGATTTGACCAAAGGGCTTTAAGATGCCTTTGGAGCTTTTTGTGATGTGACCAAAGGGCTTTAAGATGCCTTTGGATATTTTTTTTAGTGACCAAAGGGCTTTAAGATACCTTTGGATATTTTTTGATTTGACCAAAGGGCTTTAAGATGCCTTTGGAGCTTTTTGTTTTTTATTTTAATGTTTTTCAATTTTTTTGGATTTTTATGATTTCTATTGTTTTTGGAATTTTGGAACTATTTGAATTTTTTTGATATTTTGTTGGTTTATGTGTGAAACACCTTTAGATGAATGATATTGAGGGGCTCTAGCTCCTCAACACCTTCTAGAATTTCTAGGTGATATGCCCTAGTCCCCATCTTCTCCGAGATGATATAAGGACCTACCCAATTAGCCATAAATTTGTCTCATAGATGCGGTGATAGATTTGAGTTCTGTTGGTTTTCTTTCAGCACAAGATCCCCAACTTTAAAGTCTCTCATATGGACTCTATTTTTATAAGCTCATGTTAGACAATCCTGGTAAACATGAAGGTTCTCAAGGGCATTAACACATCATTCATCCAAGAGGGTCAATTGATCCAAGCGAGCTTGTTGCACAGTGTCATCATTGATGAACTCTTTCAATGTGATGTGCAATGTCAGAATATCCAACTCTAAGGGCATAATGGCCTCAATGCCATATACAAGTGAAAACGATGTTGCCCTAGTGGGTGTCCGTATGCTAGTCCTGTAAGCCCATAATGCTAAGGGTAACTATAGATGCCAATCCCTATGATTTTCTATTACCATGTTCTTTAAGATGGCTATTATTGTCTTGTTTGAGGCTTTTACTTGCCCATTTACCTACAGATAGTATGGTGTCATAAAAATGTGTTGAATATTGTATCTAGTCATTAGAGATCACACATTTTTGTTTTTAAATGATGGACCATTATCCGAGATTATCTTGAAAGGTACCCTAAAATGATAGATGATATTGTGAAGTATGAAATCCATAATCTGAGGACCAATTATCGAGGTTAATGGGATCACTTCCACCCATTTGGTGAAGTACTCAGTGGTCATTAATATGAATGTGTGTCAACCCAAAGATGAGGGAGAAATATTTCCAATCAGATCGAAACCCCACTGAGAAAATGGCCAAGCTGCATGAATGGGTTGTAAGGCCTGAGATGGCAAGTGCATCAGGTTTGCATGATGTTGATATTTAATACATTTCTTGATATACTCACAACAATCCTTCTCCATGGTGGGCCAGTAGTATCCCATTCAAAGAATGCACTTGGAAATGGCCATGCCACTGAAGTGGCCATCACACATACCATCGTGAGCTTGCAAAATTACCCAAGCTGATTCTTGGGGCTCTAAGCAACGTAGGAGAACTCCATCATAGCTTCGATGATACAATATACCTCCTAGAAAGATATATCTAGTCACCTTCTACTTGAATGCTCACCTCTCAGCATGCGATAGTCCCTATGGGACAACTCCCAGTCTAAGGAAATATTGCAATTGGGATAGCCAATCCTGATAGGCTATGACCTTGATAGATAAGATGACTTGTTCCTCCTGCAATTTGATTTGCACAAAAGCATATTGAGAAACAACCTTGTGGTGAATAGTGGTACCATTCCCCATAGGACCCTGAGAGATCAAGGACCCCCAAGGTGCCTTCTTTAAGAAGTATTTGGCTTTACAAAACCAGTCATGGTCTGGATCTATATGGATCATGTTGATTAATTCCTTGTTATCAAAGGCCTCACATTGGATTGTTGAATGTGAGAGCATTTTGATGTGAATGGTAGTGAAATTAGTAGAATGATTCTGAGGGATCAAGGATCCCAAATATGCCATGGTGTCTGCAAATCTATTTTATGAACGAGGGATTACCTCATGTTGTACCACTCTAGTTTGGCTAGATATGTGTCAACAAACTCCTTGTAAGATTTCAGGATTGGATCCCAATATTGAAACAATCCTTTGACCTGGTTGACTATGAGGAGGGAGTCACCAAAGATATTTAGCCTCTTGATTTTCATTGCGATGGCTATTTGGAGACCCAAGATTAGGGCTTCATATTCAGTATTATTATTGGTGCAAGGGAAATCTAGCTTGAATGACAAGGGAATTGGAGCTCCTTGTGGAGTGAAAAAGACAATTCCCACACTACCTCCTTGCTCACACTTCGAACCATCAAAGAACAGCATCATGTCAACTTCATTTTTTGGCTCTTCAGGTTTAGGTGCTTATGATAGTGCAAAGACTGCATCATCAAGAATTTCTATGGTAAGAGGCCTACTATTTTGAAGAGGTACCGTACCTAGCTGATCAGCTATGACTTGTAATTTTATGGAATTTTGGCTTATGAACTCCAAATCAAATTCCATCAATAGCATGATCCACTTTGTAGTACGTGTATTATGATATATCTTGCTCATCATATACTACAAAGTATTTTTCTTGGATATTACATATGTTGTATGGCTCAACATGTAGTGGTGCAATTTCTTGGTTGTAAAGACCACCGCTAAGCACAACTTCTCTACGTATGTGTATCCAATTTTGTAGCTCACCAAGGTGTGGCTAATGTAATATATTGCTTGCTCTTTGTATTGCACATTCTTTTGAGCCAACATGGTGCCCAAAGTAAAATCTGTAGTGGATATATATAACAAGAATGGCACATCTGGCCTTGGTGGAGCTAGAACTAGTAGCATTTCTAAGTACTCTTTGATCTCAGCAAAGGCTTGCTGACATTATTCATCCCATTGTAATGGAACTCCCTTGTTTAGAACTTGATTCATGGGTCGATATTTATTTGATAATTGTGCGATAAATTATTTTATGGATGCTACTTTGCCCTGTAAGCTTCTCAGTTCCTTGATTTTTGTGGGTGGAGCCATTTCTAGGATAGCCTTTACCTTTGTTGGGTCTACTTTGATGCCTCATTTAGAAATGATGAATCCCAAGAGTTTTCCAGAAGTTATGCCAAAGACGCATTTCTTGGGATTCAACCTGACATTGTGCTCAATCAGGTGATCAAAGATCCTTGTGAGGGATTCAACATACTCTTCATGTAGCAATGACTTGGCTAGAAAATCATCGATGTAGTCTTCCAATATCATGTGCATGTAGTCATGGAAAATGTATGTCATAGCTCGTTGATATGTGGCACTAGCATTTTTAAGGCCAAATGGCATCACTTTGTAGCAAAATGTCCTCCATGGAGTGGTGAACATGGTTTTATGTTGGTCTTCACATTTAATATAAATTTGATTGTAACAAAAAAAACTATCCATTAGGAAGAGCATCTCATGACCCACAGTTGCGTCTACAAGAGCATCTATGTTGGGCAATGGGAATGAATCCTTTGGGGTTGCCTTATTGAGATCCCTAAAATTTGTGCAAATGCGGACTCTTCCATCAAGTTTTCCTATGGGCACCATGTTTGATACCCACTTTGGATAGTCAATGGGAACAATAAAGACTACATCCAATAGTTTTTGCAACTCATTTTTAACCATCAAAGTGACGGTTGGATGCATCTTTCTAAGATTTTTCTTGACCGACTTCTTCACGGGGTCTATCGATAGGTTATGGACAACCAACTTCAGATCTAGCCCTGGCATGTCTTTGTAGGTCCAAGCAAAGATATTTGGTCTCTCTCAGTAGAGGAATTATGATGGCCTATTCTTCTAGAGATAGGATTTCTTCAAACTTGACTTTCTTTGGTTGAGAAGGATCATTGTTGATGTCCACCTCGAAAGTCTCCTCTATTGCCATATGGGACCCATCCTCAAGCTGATGAGGAGTGGGGATTATATGAATCTCATCTGATATATTTATATTTCCTACTGACTTAGGGTCAAAACCAGCGTGATAGACATCATGGGCATAGCTTGATGCAAAATGGAATGGTTGTAACATCTCTTCATTAGGGAAGAAATCTTTAGGCTCTATGGGTGAATCAGTGCGATCCCAATCAATAGCATCTAAATTAAGACATATTGGTTTTCCTGTATCTGTTAGGTTATGGAGTGGAGTGGTCAAATCAATGGAGATCATGTTGATGGATGGAATTAAATCTCCAAGACCACATAGGTGAAACTCTATATCTTGGATGTGCCCTCCATACTCATGATGAGGCTCTAGGGGCATAGGGATCTCAGGATCTAATATGTGGATAGATGAGATGATGGGGTCATTAGGCAACAAATACTCTCTAAAGGTGGGTGTATTTGGGTTGACCATGTGATGAATGGCATATAACTTTATTGGTCTCACTAGGAAGCAAATATTAGGATCGATGGCATGAAGTACCACTTCTCTCTCCATAAGAAGATTGACTAGTCACAAGTGTTGAGGTCCAAGATAAACCATATCGATCTCATATTCAAAGTTATCATCACTTATTTAGAAGCCATTAGCATTGGTTTTTAGTCTTAGGATGATCTGGTGGCTAGCTTATTGATGCCCTAGATAGGCCATCTCAGTCTTGTCTTCATAGTCATCATCGCTTATAAAAAACCCATTGGTGTTTGTCTCTACCCCAACAATGTGGATCGCATGTCTAGGCCTCAAGTAGGCCATCTCTATTGAGTCCTTTGACTCATAGCAACTTTCATCAGACTTGTATCCACCCTCATTCAAGATGTATTCACTCTCATATGATATATAACCACTTTTTACATGGCCTATCCAAGTAAGGTTTTGCACATACCTAGGTCCATGGTAGGCTAGGTAGGCCGGTTCCATCTTCATCCTTGCTTGGAACATAATCATACTCCTCTTGCTCATAGCCATGCATTGGCTCCTCCTCCCATAGGATGGATTCTAATGGGGGTGCTTCAAGAGAGGATTTAGGGTGATGTATCTCATATGGTGTGATATTTACCATCGACACCCATTCATCACCCCAAAGGTTTCTATGTGTGGGGCGATAGGGGTTCCATTTGATGTCCTCATCGAACCCAATGCTTAGCCTATATAAGGATTCTTCTAGAGAGTCATCATGGATCTACATTTGATAGCCCAAACCACACCTATCAATAGGTAGTTGGTATTATGGCTGGAATGGTATCTGACACCCTTACTCATACAGGCCTAGGCCATAACCTTACCAATGACACTACTAAAATTACTTTAGAGTGAACTTCAAATTTGATAAGTAATGAATATTCATGATGAAAGGTTCATCCTCATTCTTTTCTAGATCAATATTAGCATGGACATTATCTAGCCCAGCATATATGAAGTTAGACTGGTTGGGTGGCATGCCTAAAGGAACCACTGTCTCTACTGGCAAACTTGGGACTCTTGGCCACCCCATGTCTTGTGCAGACTCAATTATTGGCGTGAACATCACATTATGCACAAGATATTCATCTAGTGTTGTGTTGGCTAGGTGAATTATCACCTATGGTGCAGATGACACTATTGATGATGTAGGTGAAGTAGGTTGTGATTGCTTCCTCGAATATTTCCTGGGAGCATTCCTCCTCCATGGGAGTAGGGACTCCTGTAGTTGCTATGGTCAAAATTTCCTTGGGTCCTTCCTCCACTAGGGGTACCTTCAAATTTTGTTTATCCTTTGCCTTATCTATAGAAGGATTTTTAGAAGCACCAGTAGCTTTGGATGTAGGCAATGGTGCCGATGTGGAGGGGTCACCTCGCATTGATATACTTTTACTACCTGGATGCATGGTTGGGGATGAAGGCCTTATGTACAAGTGTATTGATAGAAGGAAAAAATCTCCTAGAAAATCAACTTGATGCATGTACTTGAATGGCTCTTCATTAGATGGAACCATATGAACTTGTCCCTCGTGCACATACTTGACACATTGGTGTAGGATTGAGGGCACACATTACATGTCTCTAATCTAGGGATGCCCTAGAAGGATGTTATATTGCATCACCCCTTATATAACATGAAACATCATGAAGATGGTCTTATGTCCTAATTTTATTGGTAGAATGATCGTACCCACAGTGGAGCACAACACATTGTTGAAATCCTTGAATGTGTAGGAAGTCAGGATAATGTTGGGCTTAGGGATCTTCAAGTGCCCTATAGCCTTGGTGGTGATGATGTTGATCGATGAGCCCATATCAATCATGACCCACTTGAATGGAATATCATTGATTGATGTAATAATGTGCAGAGGTGGGTCTACTAAGGTAGTAGGGACTACTTTAACTTTGTGATCATAAAAATGAATCACGAGATCTTGGCACTATTGTACCTACCCTACAAAATGTATGAATGCATTTGGGTTCTAGGGTTGGAGATTGATTGATCTCAAAATCCCCATTAAATTCTCCCTATGCCTAGGGGACTTTTGTATGAGCTCATAAATTGATAACTTAGTTGGAGTCGTTTGTAGATTTTGTTCTAGTCTACTTCGAACAATCACCACATGTCTCACTGGTAGACCTAGGAGGGTTGTCTTGCACTTATCTCTATCGAGGTGCAACAAGGATATTGATGGGAGTTGTTTGAGGTTGTGGTTGCCTATATCTCTGACTCTTAGTTTCCACATTAACCAACTCAACCATTTTGATGCACCCCTAAATGGGTGGCTCAACCCGGACCTGGTTAACTTGGGGACCCTAATATCTAGGGGCATCGTGATTGGGCAATGATTTTTGGTATATACCCGTATCTCTATTATCAGGAGCTAGCAAATTGTCAAATTTTAGCTCTCCCTTCTCAATCATATTTTACACAATATTCTTGAATTCAATGCAATTCTTGATGTCGTGCCCTTGTCTCCTATAGTATGGGTAGTATTGCTCTTCCTTGTATCCCCTTTTCTTGGGACGGTTAGGATCCAAAAGTTGTATGTCAATAAACCTTATCCTTTGTGCCTCACTCAACTGATTAAACATCAGCTGCATTGATTCATTCAGAGGCATGTAGTAGCGAGGTGGTCGTCGCTCCTTTTTCTGGCGCTGATTGTTCTTAGGGTCATATTTGGCTGGTGAAGGGTGAGCTTGGTAATTCTAGGGTTTTTTTCCATTATCCACTCCTTTGGTATGGCCAATACAACTTGATTGACTTGAGAAGGCTTGGCCTACTTCTGCTTGTTCTTGTTGTTCTAATTTTTTTTGCTCCATTATTTCTTGTTGTGGAGCTTAAGGTCTCCCTCATCGACCTTAATATCTTCAATAAGCTTGGCTTGGGCCAAGGCTTCTTTGAATGATTTATATTACTGCAAATACAATAATAGGGAAATGTGTTTTCTATAGATCTTAGTGAACATCCTTACAAGTTCCTCTATGGGGATGGAGAATGATAGTTTTGCCATGATTTTTCTCCATCTATCCCCATAGTCCATCACTATCTCATCATCGTATTGTTTCAAATTAGCCAGATCATACAGGTTTACTTTCTTCTTGGCTTCGAAGGAGAACCATTCTAGGAATGCATTCGCCATCTACTCAAAACTGATGATGCTATGCTTGGGCAATTGGTTGAACCATTGCATTGTCGTGCTCGAGAACATCATGATGAATGTTCTCAACATCAGGATATCATTTTTGTCAAGGTGGAAGCATGCATTCATGAAGTTGGTCATGTATTCTTGCACATCCCCCTCTCCCTTAAAATTATCCAATCTAGGCATCTCAAAGTGCCTAGGATATGCGGGACTTGGGATTGATGGGCATAGAGGCTGGTTGTGTATCTTGTTTAATATTGGCTTTTATCCACTTGTGTTATTCTCAAGATACTTGACTCTCTCGATGAGCATTTGGTATACTTTTTAGGAAATGATATCATGTTACCAAAGGTTTGCTTTTGGTGGTAAAGGAGGTAGCCCAATGTTTGTTCCAATCGGGCATTTGTACTCATCTCCCATGACCATGTTTGGAGGTTTAGGATGGGTTTGTTCCTGATCCTCCATCCTTTTATGGTCCTCATTGCATTATGTTTACTAGGGGTCTCGGTATTGTTTATGTTGTGGAGCGTGGTGGGTGTGCTCATATATTTTCCTGGTGCCTCTCTCTTGTGGAGAATCAGCACACCTTCCATGTTGATACCTCTCACTAGCTATGTGTGCATCTATTTGAGCTAGCATTTCTGCTAGCTCCTCATGCTCCTCTCTTTCTTCTCTTGATAGTTGCTCTTGTAAGTGTAGGCACCTTTTCCTGCACTCTTCTTGCTCAATATCTTCCATGCATTCCCACTCAATGTGTAGCTCTTCTTCCAACCTACGTAGGTGGTCAGAGTGACTTGCTATTGAGGGTTCATGTCTTTCTACCTCTGTGCGAGGAGTTCTAATGTTGCAACCTCTCGGGGAGACTCTTGTTGTGTACCTACCCCTATCTTCTAGGGTGACTTTCTCTATGTACTGCATTAAGGGTTGAGTATGCTCATGATCTTAAGTAGTGTTGTACTGCAGGGTTGCTCTGAATCTTCCCTTGGTTCATTGGTTCATCTAGTGGCTACACTACGTGAACTTCCTGAAGGGTTGCCCCTAAGACTTACCAAACTTCCTCTCGGCTACACTATGTGTGGGTGGCTCCATGCTAGTGTGATTGTGAGTGTGAGGAGCATTAGTCTCCCCCTTGGTGTTGTATCGGTGGTGGTTGCTCCTTGTGTTCACCATTTTTATTATGTGTTATTTTCTTGATGAGTTTCAAAATTACACAAACAAAATAAGCAAGTGTTTATCTCTTTTAAGGATTTGTGTGTTCCCTAAACTACCTGGTGTGTTTAGATTTTTTATTGATCTTGACTCCTTGTTTGTTTTTGGACTTAGAATGAGGGAACTCAAGCAAAGTGGAAGCTAGTAACACTAGTGCCAAACATGATTTCTCAAAAGAGTCTAGGGTACAATGCTTAAATCCTAGTGGGGGGTTTGCCTAGCTCTTCCACTATGAAATAGTGGGAGACAGTTTGAATACAAGTGACCTATGCAAACTAAAAAGGAGCTCTCTATTCTATTTAAGGATGTCTAGGGAGCAAGCCGATGGAAGGAGATTAATTCCAACATCACCGGTCTAAATTGGAGGTCAGTGATGAAATACAATCTTACCAATGTTATTGTGGAACATGCAAATGTGTGGGGTTCCTTTTAAACTTTGAAATATAGAACGATGCATCAACTAGCATGAATTCTTTACACCACTATATGCCTAAAAAGAATATTTTTCTTTCAGAGATATGCATATCTAATTTATTCTATATGATTTTCATGCAATGTACCTCCTACTTTGTGAATGGGTGGCCTACTGATTGGGCCACATGCAAGCAGACTAATCACATAGAAGCCTAGAACACTGGTGACTAGGGTAAACCTTTCAAGTAGAGGTCCACTATTCCTAGTAGTGCCTAGATGAAACTAGAGAAATCTAAGAAATTTACAATGCAGTTTTCTTTTCATTCTCCTCATTTTTCCCTACTTAGACTATGTTTTTACTTGTTGTTTTTGGAAAATAAATGCAGATAAAAAATATAGAGAATCAAGTATTTGTACCAACCTCACTTCCTAATCTAATGATAAACCTTCTATCCTCTACTACACTCTAATTTTGGTCACTTTCAACTAGAGTGGTTGATTTTGGTTGTTGAAGGCTATAGCAGCTGAGATTTGCTGGTCGCTATCAACCAGAGCGGTCAAACCAACACTCAAAAACATGCCTGAATGATTAGTAAAATGATCAAAAACAAAAACCTTGTTGGTGTCCCACCATGATCGCCATCTATGTGACCCTAGGAAGTGCATACCCTGGCTACCCTACTCACAATATTGACTTATCGTATATGCTACCACTTGCACAAAATAAAAATATTGAAAGAACATGCAATACAAAAAATAGGAATAAAAGAAATATGCTTTATTTATTTATATCTTGAATCCTCGGTTACAAGTTCGTCCCTTTGAGGGATACCCATCATTTTGATACAAATATTTACATAATATAGAGCAACAATCAAATAGATTCCCCGCAAAGGAACGGTGCATCTACGCAGGCCTCCTAGTCCCACACACAAAATTTTATGGGGGCTTATAGATGCCCCATTCTCCAGGTCTGGTCCTGGAGGGATCTTTATGCTCCTACTGCTTCAATCTTGTCCTGATGATATGAACCTGCACTCATGAAAACAACAAATCATGCTCAGTAGGATGGGTTACCTCTTCGAACGAGGCCTTTGTTAGTGGATCTAAATACTCATGATACTAATAATAAAATTTGAACCTAAAAATGGTAATAGATGCATAGAAAGATAAGAAATACATAATAGAAGCATTAATGAAACAAGATCTAAACTATGATCAAGACATAAATAAAGCAATAATAAAGCTACACTAATAGCAAGAAGAAATAATGCTTATACCCTAATATATGCTTGTGGGCCAATATCTGAGACAAATGCCACGATGCAAAGCTCTGCTCCTTATGATTCAGGTATTTGTACGCTATCCTCTTTACCAAAATTGATGTTCAAGGGTCACCTTGTGTGTCTCCTACACTGACTAGTGGTTGAAAATAATGAATATGAAAACTAGTACATGATTGTAGCCTCATCAGACGGTGCTCCAATACTCCTCAAAAGGGGCGTAGCTTGGTTCTCCATTTCGATAGGGCTTTGCTACTTGACTCTGAAACTTCATGGATCCTTTGCTTTTCATGGGAGAGTCTATATGTAGACTTCCCTCTCAGATCTAGAACTTTGTCTTCCTAGAGAAGCTTCAGTCTAAATTGCATACGATTTGCCATCTCGGGTGAGAAGCATTAGTAACATACTAGCATGGAAGGGGCAATTAGGAGGATCTCAGGGAGTTCCTTGCCAAAATACACATGTTATCCACACAAAAGTATAGTCAGACTACATGATATGGGCTCGTATTCATTGCCAAATTATGTGTGACTCTAGCTACTATCAAGTTCAGCAGCCAGATGTGGCCATTGTAGTCTTCAACGACTAGGTGTGTTGGTTGCTCTTCTTGAGAGAGGCTAAGCCTGGATGGGCCAAAACTGCCATGCTTGAGTGGTTAGGACCAGTGCTTTCTCTTGGAGATATCCAAAAGGGTTCATATGGTTTATGGATATGCCCATATGGGTAGTCTCCTAAACATGACATGTTTTAGGTATCTACACCCTTAGCACACATAGAAGCTTTATACCCTCGTACCTAAAGCTCTGATACCAAATGTAACTGTTGAAAATTTTGTCACATTGCCTAGAGGGGTAGTAAAATCAAAATTTTGTGAAGTATTTCTTTTAATTTGTTCCTTTGTTTTTAGAAGACATTTTTTAGTATTGTAGTAATTTTGGCTTTCATCGACATCCCCCTTGTACATAGAATGGAGATACAAGTGCTTCACTACTGAGCAAGCTAAGCTTAAGAGCTTCGCAGGAAAATGAAGACGGCTTTGCTGAAGGAAGGAAGTAGAGAATAAAAAGAGCTTCACGCCCAAAGCAGCCCAAACAGATGCTTCGGGAAAAAGTTTTACGAAGCGAGATTCGAAGAAGTCCAAACATTGAAAAACTACTTCGCTAAGAAATCAACGAAGCATCCACTTTGGGCCTCCCTACTGGTGAACCATTTTTACTTTGCCCAAGTTGTCATGAAGCATCCACTTCGGATAACTTTCATGTGAAGCATTTCCACCCAAAGTGATAGTGGCCCGTGAAGTATAAAACACTTTTCCAATGCAAGAATGCACTTTGACCGAAATCCTCCCGAACCGCGGCTTTGAAGAAGGTTCACGGTGAAGCATTTTGACGGACCATCAGCGAAGCATCCACTTCACACGAAGAACCTTGCGAAGCAACTTTTAACACGCCTTTCCAGTGAAACAGCCAAATATTGAGAGCCCATCCTTGAGAATAAATATCTACTTCAGCATTTTACATCCCCGAAGTCATTTTGCAAAGCTTCTTCATGCGAAGTACATAACCAAGGGAGATGATCTACTTCAGCTTACATCCATTGCGAATCAGGGTCGTGAACTAGAAATCGGCGAAGCGCTTCAAGGGCATGCACTCCAAGCTCGGGTATTTTTTTGAGACAATCAAGTGCCTCATAAATGAATTTTTGCATGCCTGATGAACTCGTTGCTCATTTTTAGCAATCTAAAAAGAAGTATCGGTCTCAGAAGGAGAGCCCGGCATACATGGCGACCACTCGAGCTCCGCACCCAAAAGCCTAGGATGAGTCAGGCAGCTCATAAATGTGAGTTTCCCTGGCTGACCCGGTCCCAGCTGCCAGTTATAGAAAAATATTTGAGAACTCAATCACGGGAGCCACAGAAGCCGACTTCTTAGGTTTTCAAGGATGTACTCCTCCATTTTGTGCATTGATGGCTCAGAGGGTCGGGTCCTCTATAAAATCCCAGGCATTGTAATGAAAATGGAAGGGAACTTTCTGCTAAAAAGCTACTGTAACTTGAATCCCTACGATTAATACTAAAGAGCTTCAGGCTTAATTTCTCTCTTGTATGCTGCCTTCTGTGATTATTTCTGTTATTTCTTTCTTCATTTGCATACGGTAATTCTACATTCTAGATTTAGGTGTGCGATTGGTGATAGAACCCTGGAATTTTCTCGAAGGATACATAGGGGAGAAAAATGTTGTAATAGTTCTCTTGTATGCTACCTGTGGATAGTATTTCTGTTATATTCACTCATTTTCTAGTCATCGTAATTTTGAATTCGAGATTTCGACGTAAAGGGGAGGGTAATCCTGGAACTCGTCCAGAGGATACATAGGAGGACTAGTATTGCATTCATTGCATTTTATTATTGGTATTTATTGTTGTTGTTTCGGGCTATTAGACAGTAATCGTGCTGCTGGTTCTTTCCTAATTTAATTCACCAATATTTCTTCCCTTACACTATTTATTTCTTTCCCGCACCCTTACTATTTTTATCTCCTTCCTACACCCTTACTATTTTTATCTCTTTCCTGCACTCTTGTCTCAAAAACACCAAGTAGTTTAGTAAAGGAGCTGGCCTTTCTCCGGAGATTGGCACAAGGGGCATCTCTTCCTCTTGGCCTTTCAATGTTGGTCTAGGTCTAGGGCGCGTACACTTCCCAAAATCCTTTCTTGGGCAGATTTGATGACCAACAATTTCTGGCACACCCGGTGGGACCTAGTCAGTCTCACCTTGTGAGTGGTAGTGAGAACCGATGCTTGTCTCATTTCCATAAGACTCTAGCATCTGGCGACTCTATTCAACCTGAGAATCTTAAAATCATAAGAGATCAATACTTAAGTATCTATGCCTTCATGCAAACGAGATGGAGAGTTAGGAATAGTGGAGATGAGACTAAGTTATTTGAACTCGATATCGACGCCTTCGAAGAGCGCTCCAACTTGGTCACCCCTGAGTCACTATTATGTGGAACATCCTCGCAAGAGGCTACTTTTGATAAAAAAGGACTGACTTTGGATAGCATAGTAGCTAGCCTCCCTCCTAATCCTCCCAACTCGTTGAATCATCCAAGTGCCTTTGTTCCAATTAGTCATATGGTTAGCAACCAACAAGGAACTTTGGGAATTCCTGCTTCTCGAAATATAGGCACAAACATGGCACACCAGCAACAACAACAACAACAAATGCAGCAGCAGTAGCAGCAACAATTGCCACCCAGGTTGTTCCTGGCATGGAATTATTTTGGACCGTTAAATCTAGCGGGACAAGGGCAAGTTTTACCTGCTGCTATGAAGAAAATCCCAACATTCGATGGAACTGGGAAGACTGCTCTAGAGCATATCTAGGACATTGTTTCTCTAGTGGTTATTCATGACATCACAGAGGAGAGAGTTATGGTAAAGATTTTGGTTCTATCTCTTAGAGGGAAGCTCCTCTACTGGTATAGATCCTTACCACCCGATACTATAATGGTATGGGACCAGTTAGCCGAATAGTTAATGAGAAGTTTCAACGAGTTTATTGACCCATACTCTATTTTGTATCAGTTCACAATAATCCAGATACATCCACAAGAAGAGATCACTAATTTTAATGTTAGGTTTACTCAAACCTAGAAAAGGATACCAGTTGGACTTCGGCCAACTAGCGAAGTTGCAGCATACTATTTCCTTAAGGCTTTCAACCCTAATATTAGTATAATGGTAAGGTATTCAAATATAAATACCTTTCCAGAGTTGTATGAATTAGCCCAAAAATTAGAAATGGATCTAATAGATGTGGGTAAGCTTCCCCAAAGGATGTCGATGCCCATACTTCTTGATTTCCCTCAATCCTAGTATGCGAATGCAGCTACTTCATAGATCTCTACAACCCTCACGTACCCGATCTTGTCTTGGAACTCGAACCCCATTGTATCTCAGATCACTACTCTACAAATACATTTCCCCACATTCTTGGCATCACAGCCCACTGTCTCTTCAGAATTTCCTGTATTGCCAGCACCACGTCAACACCCCGCCCTACCTCCAATACCAACGATGGCTCCATTGCCACCTATTCCCAAAGACGATGATATGCAAGCCAAAATACTATAGGAAGTTCAGCCCCTGAATTCCATAGTTCTCTATCCAATGACATGACCATTATGAAAAAGAAGCAAGCACAGCAAGAGTTTCTACCAAGAAGATCTTATCCTACACCCATGCTTACTAAAAATCAAGCGGTCCAGCAAGAGAGAGTGTCAGCAAGAAATGTCATGATTGATGAAGCTCTGAGCACCTCCGAATACATACATTGGTGCTCCACGTGTAATGACCCTTATGAAGATAATACTTGTATGCTACACCAATATTATGTGCAAAAACTGGCAAGCAGTAGTCATGGTGGTCAGGTCAACATTATCAGGCAAATGGATCAGAACCTGGTAATTGGCGAAGAAGAGCAAGTTGCAGTCCTCACCAAAGGAGAAAAAGGGTCAATAGAGGTATATTTTGTTCAAATGGCTCTCTTAAAGTTGCATGCTCTCCATGAGAAGGGACAGCAACTTCCCGAGGCCCCGAGAAAAACTTATCAGCTTCCACCAGTAAAATAAAAGGCTCAACAGGCCCCTGCAAATCCACCACAGGTGGAAATTAAAGAACAAGCTAGAGAGAAGCTCAAGCTTCCTTCACTTACCAAGCGACAAAGGGTCGAAGCCACGGAGCAGTATTGCACCAAGTATGAGGCAAAAATGGAATCTGAGGTGCCCAACTCCCTAGTTTACAATATTGTAGATGAACTGAAGAAGACTCCGACTAAGATTAGTCTATATGACGCATTACAGTTACCTAGACAAGTGGACTTGTTGCAAAAATCGTTGAAGACAACTAAGGTGAGAAATTCAGCACCGCTCACCCTAGTGCAGACCCTATCCACATCCATTATAGGAAAGAATAGGCCACCTTCGTTCTACCTGTCTCTACAAATGGAAGGGTATGTTGTACACAACTGTATGATTAACTCCAGGGCTGCGACGACAATCATGCCCAAAGTAGTGTGCGAGGAAATAGGAATGGAGTACACCCAAAGTAGCCATGGCTTGCTCCAACTGGATGGTACTCCTGTGAATACTATGGGTGTAATTAAAGATATACCTATCCGACTACACAATATGCCTCAGATCACGGTTATACAAGAGGTGGTGGTCGTCGACCTTGAGCCATATTTCAGTATGTGCTTGTCAAGATAGTTTACAGTGAAGCTGGGAGGATATCTATCTATGGATTACTCACACTTAGAGATTCCATTCAAAGGGAAGAAGGTAAAAATATACAATGAGAAACCTTCTACCTTCCTCGTATAGAAGATGTTCGAAGAAGAGAGCAGTGATCCCGTGCATGCGATAGTGGAAGGGATAGAACAGGTGGACCTGGTCGAGGAATCCCTTGCATAGTTAAGTTGTGAAGATGAGTTTTCATTGGCAAACTTTAATGCCATGATAGAAACAGAGATAGGATGCTACGCCATCACTAAACCAGAGAAACACATCAAGTCATAGAATAAAACATGTGCCCAAGAAGGAATATGGAGATTGTTCTTCGATGGTGCCCAATGCAGGAATGGCGTTGGGGCAGGAATTCTTTTAATATCACCATCAAGGGAGCAAAAGGAATATTGCTACCGATTGGCATGGAGCTGCACCAACAAAGCAGCAGAATATGAAGCTTTATGCTTGGGACTGAAGAAAGCAAAAAATTTAGGCATAAAGCATCTCCAAGTATTTGGATATTCATAATTGATATGCAATCAAGTCACAAACAAGTGCATTTCAAAGAAGCACTATCTCAAGGCATACCGTAATAGGGTATGGGACTTGTTTGACCAATTTGAGTCTCTCAATCTGTAGTCCATTCCCCGTGAAAAGAACTGACATGCTGATGTCTTAGCATCCATCGTAGCTAGGTACTCTCTAGCAGAAGACATGAACCTAAAGTTGTGAGGATGATTTACAGGCCCTCTATCCCATACAGAGATTTGCATTGGCAAGTTTTTGATAGTGATGAGCAGATTATGAATTTTATGATTCAAGAAGCAGCAACAATTAAAATAAGAAGCCCAGATGATGAGGAATATGAAGGGCTAGTTTAATTGAAGAATAATCACATTCCCAATGGATTAATTACTCTTGAAAGCCTCTTCAATTGAAATGATCGAGCAGTTTCTCATAGGATCAAAGTCAATGCGAAGCAGTATCAGGATTTGGAGCTTGAACCTGGAAAAGCAATAAAAGTTGGAACAGATTGCACTTCAAAAGAGCTAGAACAGATCCGATCTCTGTGCAGAAGGTATCCCGACATAGTAGCGTGGTCTTATCAAGACCTAAAGGGATATGATCGGCAACTGATCCAGCATACAATTGAATTGCAAGAGGGGATCAAACCCTTTTGATAGAAGCAAAGGCCTATTAATCCAAAGATCGAGGTCCTGATGAAATCCAAGCTCCTAAATATGCTCGAGGCAAAGATAATTTATCCCATAAAGCATTCCTCTTGGGTAGCGAATCTAGTCCCTATTAGAAATAAGAATGGAGATATATGACTATGCATGGATTTTTGCAACCTAAACCAGGCTTCGCTCAAGGATAATTACCCTCTCTCATAGATTGATTAGATCTTGCACTCAGTGGTTGGGGCTCAGCGCTTCTCCCTACTTGATGGCTTCACAGGATATAATCAGATCTGGGTTAGGGATGAAGACCAGCATAAAACTGCATTCACTACTAAGTGAGGAACATTCGCCTATCAACGGATGCCATTCGGCCTTTCGAATAAGGGGGCCACTTTTCAGAGGTCCATCGATTTAGCCTTTGGAGAATTGTTGAATAAGGTCATTTTTATCTATTTGGATGACATTACCGTCTTCTCCTAAAGAAGGGAGGATCACCCTTTACACCTACAACAGATATTCAAAAAATGCTGAGAATTTGGCATTTCAATCAACCCAAAGAAGTCCATATTCGTAATCAATGAGGGGACGTTATTGGGACATGTGATATCAGAGAAGGGTCTCACCGTAGATCCTGATAGGGCTGAGGCTCTCTTGAAGCTCCCACTCCCGACGAATAAGAAAGGACTACAATATTTTTTTTCCAGACCAACTTCGTAAGGAAGTTTGTTCCAAATTTTGCCCAAGTCATTAAACCAATGTCTAAACTCTTGAAGAAGGGCGCTGAATTCATCTGGACGAATGAAAGGAAAGAGGCATTTGAAGAGATCAAGGACCAAATTTCTCAGGCGCCAGTCCTGACCAACCCTGACAACAACCGAGATTTCATCCTATATGCTATAGGAGAACCTGAAAGCTATGATGTAGTCTTGACGCAAAAGGGGGAAGACGGCGAAGAATGCCCTATCGCATTTCTAATCCAAGTGATACACCCTCATGAAGAGAAATACAATTTCATAGAAAGGCAGGTGCATGCAGTAACGAAATCCCTGAGGAAATTCAAGCACTTCATTTCTCAAAGTCAAGTTACAGTATTCATCATTCATCCCAATGTGCACAACTTCATTATCCAAGGAGAGTTGGGTAGCAAAAGAGCTAGTTGGGTCAGCAAAATACAGGAGTTTGATGTCGAGATTAGACCCACAAAATTGGTTCGTGGTCATGCACTATGTCAAGAGCTTGTGAAGAGCGTAGTGGCCAAAGTGATAGCTTGTCAGTGGGATGACTTGGTAGTAGAAGGGTGCTTCGCAAATCAAGAAGAGGATGAGAAGGACTGGGTCGGGGATATATTTGAATATTTCAATACTGAGAGATGTCATCTACATTTGAATGCTTCACAACGAAGACACTTCAGGATGTGGTCCCTCTAATATACGTTGCACCCCGAAGGCCTATTCTTCAGGAACATCGATGGTGTTCTTCTCAGGTGCATAAGAGAATATGATAAGAAGAGAGTCCTGGGAGAATGTCATCTAGGGTTGTCCGGTGGCCACTTCGCAGGAAGAACAACGAAATTGAAGACAATTAAGGCAGGTTATTATTGGCCTACACTCTTTGTCAATGCCTTTGCGGTCTATCACAAATGCGAGCAATGTCAAAATTTCATCAGTCGAAGTAGAAGTGCTCCTATGCCCCTCTGACCGATACAGGTAGAAATGCCCTTTCAACAATGGGGGTTGGATTTCATAGGGGTTATATCACCAAACTCCTTCGTAGGGCATAAATTTGTCCTGACTATAACTGATTACTTCACCATATGGGCCGAAGTAGTACCCACAAAGCATGTCGATCAGGAGACTGTCATTGCTTTCCAAGAAGGTTTGATCACCTGATTTGGCATCCCAGAAGAAATTGTAACGGACAATGGTCCCAGGTTTTCAGGCGCCAATATCAATGAGTTCCTCTATAAATATGGGATATATCATAAGGTCTCTTCTAATTACTATCCACAGGGTAATGGATTGGTAGAATCGACTAATAAGACTCTGTTAACGGTGCTAAGAAAACTCATGGAGAAAAACAAAAGAACTTGGCACCTCCTTCTAGATCGGGCCTTGTGGGTCGATCGTATTTCTGTCAAGAAGTCAATCAAAACATCACCTTACGCCCTGGTGTATGGCAAGGAGGCCATCTTACCAACCCATGTAGATATCCTTGCATTGTAGCTATTGGATGAGGAAGAAGAAGTTAATCCTATGAAGAACAGGTTGGCTCAGCTACTGCAACTGGAGGAAGACCATGAGAAGGCCTACCAGAGCTTTGCTAAGCATGCTCAGATCACCCAAGATTGGTTCAAGAAAAAATCCTTCGACCGCATGATCAGAGTGGGAGATCTGGTATGGAAGTGGGACTCATGGAAGGCCAAGCCTGGGAATCACGATAAATTGGATGCTTTCTGGGATGGACCGTTCGAAATTGTGAAGGTAAACTCAGCCAATTATTTCATCCTCAAGGATGTAGATGGTCAAATCTTGTCAATTTCTGTCAATGGTCTTCATTTGAAGACTTTTCATCGCTGAGACGAAATAAACAAACAAAAAAAAAAATGGTTCAAGTTTTACTTTTGCATGTAAGATTTTTTATCTTTGTATATACCCTATTTCAAGATTGCCAAGAGGTTAAGTATCACACTACTACAGTGACAAGCCCCAGCTTCGCTAGGCTTAGCGAGAATCTCCTTCGGGAACTTTGTGTGTGAAGTGACTGATGCAAGATGGTTTGCAGCGAAGCACTTTGGCCTGGAAGGAGTCATCAAAGGAAACAAAATTCAGAATGAAGGTGTGAGAAGTGCTTCGCAAAAGGAGTTTGAGCGAAGCATTTTTTGAAGGAAAATTAGCGAATCATTTTTCAAAAGGAACAAGCTTCGGAGGCAACCTTCCGTGAAACAAAGTGGTGACACGGTGAGGTAAAAATACTTTGGGCCCGAAGTATAAAAATTAGTGGATCGTTGGAGGTTCACCGTGAAGCGTCTTCAGTGTTGGTTTCAACTTCACCAACCCAATAGCATGCGAGACGAGGAACATTTAAAATGTGCCTTGAAATACGTGTCGATGACAACTTAGGGAAATGCTCGCAGTAAGTGATTTTAATGCAAAGGTGGCAGGACACATCCTGAGAGAATTCGGTTATAATAAAAGCTCACACCTAGGTACGAGGTGGCAGAAAGTTAAGTTTCCAATGCTGGGAAAAATCATCGAAGCGCATGGGCCCACGTACAATGTCGTCATAAAGCCAATCAAAAGGTAAAGAAAACTTCCCCGTCCGAGTTGTAAATTTAATTTTGGTAGGTGCCATAAATAGAGGTAGTTGCCTTTTAGGGCTATAAAACTCAAGCCTCAGCAGTAAAAAGGTTGTTCACCTACTGGTTAATGTGAGATTAATAACTCCATTGATAGCCTGCATTTCTTCTGCCCTTCGCATCGAAATTCTTCACGTCGAAGCCCTCTACATCGAAGACTCTACTGCCATGTATATCCAAAATGGGGAAGAAAAATTCTAAGGAAAAGAGGAAGGAGCCTGAGGTAGCAGGCCCAGAGAAAACAAAGAAGGGCAAAGAGGAGAAAAAGCACAGACCAAAGAGGTTCGACCTCAACCTCTGCCCCGAAAAGCAAGTCATAGAGGAAAGAGAGGATTTGGAAGAGGAGCAACTTGAAGAGCCACCAATTGATAGGTGGGAGAAAATAAGGGACACTAAACTTTCAAAGAGCATGGCTGAGCTCCGTGTATCGCTCCAAATTTTTTGCATCCCTACCTTCAGGCTATTGGATCCGCGCCCGGAAGGAGGATGGGAAAAGGATGATGCGGTACCTCGGACGAGAGGACTTTGCGAAGGTCCCGCCTCTCAAGGGAGGTGCATTTTGGTGATTTTTCGACGGATGGTGGGTTCACCAAGAAACATTTGGCGGCAGTTTCCACGCCTAGGTTTTGGGAATGAGTTTTGATGAGTTCGTTTTATTTTTAAACATTCATCCTAGGTTTGGCCGAATGATTCTAACTTAAACTACATGAAAATGCAATTTAAATGAATACAACAAACATAAAAGAAAGCAAAAATAGAGAATTTGCAGGAGGCCAATGAAGATTACCTGATCCGAAAGTCTGATGAAGTTTTTGATTACTTGTAGCAGTCTGGATCGTCTGCAATTCAACAGGATCGCCTTCAATTTGATAAAATCGTCTAAACCGACAGATCGTTCGCAATCCGACGAATTCGTCGACGAATTCATCGGAGACCCGCAAAACAACAAACAGATGCGAAATACAAGAAATTCTATTTTGTAAACAGGGGCAAACTATATGAAAAAGTAATATGAGTATTGAACAATATACAAGAACAAAAGTAAATGCAAATCACTGTGTTTAGATAGCAGAATATGATCTTAATATGCAAACTAGACAAAATGGGTGAACTCCAGATGCAATATAGTATAAAAACTGAATAGACAATCTAATTTATAGCATAAAATGACAGAGAAAAGAGAAAGAAGAGCAAACTCCAGGCACTGATTGCCTCGATGTGTGCTGCAGTCGAAATCGTCTCGCATCAGAACGAGATCGTCCCGAATTTGATGAGATCGCCTCCGATCTTGACAGGTTCGTCGACTGCGATAGATGCTGGCTCCGACTGAAAACCAATGGTGTACCTGCAATAAAATTAATATAGGACTAGTGCAAGAGCAAATTTGAAGTGTTTTAGCGCATAGGGAGTTGATTTACATAAAAATTCAGCCAGGGGTTGGGGAAGGAAAAGTTTTAGAGTTAAATAGGCATAGGATAGTTGTTGGGAGGTTGGAGATCATCCCAATTTGGGAGATCTCCAACGGGGGAAGGGTCCCAACGGCGCATACACGCTTCTGCCCGGATTGGAGACCCGTTGGAACGGATTCCAACTATGCAAATTCAGTTTTGCGACAAAATCGTCTGGACGTTCTAGTCCAGACGAAATCGTCAAATCTGGGGCGATATCGTCTGATCGGAGACGATATCGTCAAACGGTCAAAACAACTGCTAAAAATGGCACAGAAAAAGAGGAAACGGGTTTCTCGATGGTTAACGGGCGGTTTGGGAGGTTAAATTTGAATTTAAATTTATTTACTAAGGTGAATGTAATTATTCCAATTTTATTGCGCCAATTTTAGGGTGCTACATTTTGCCCCCTCTTTAGCGAATTTTTCGAAGAAAATGCGTTAAAGATGAGTTCTTCTCGATCTACGAGAAAGCAAAAAAATTATTCCCATTTTTAGGCGACGATTCTTGGTCGAATCGTACGACGACTTACTATGGTGCCTCCTCCGTGTTTTTACCCAAATCGAACGTTTGAGGTAAAAACGCGAAAAAGCAAAAATTATTTGTGAATTATTTTGAATAAAATTAAGAAAAATAGGGTAAAACCCTAATTCATTGTTACTGTTCATTTTACTGTTTTTAGAGCTCTGGAGCAAAAATGGTAGAGACAGCACATAGATCTGCAGAGGTCCGCCGCGGTCTACGGGTAAGGGTTTAAACTTAGTTTAGATTGATTTAATTTGAATTTACATGCTTTGTAAATGAATTTTAGGATGAATTTTGAGCATCGCGGCCGTTTTTGGCCATCGACGTCGTCCGGACGAAATCGTCCCTAGTTGGACGAAATCGTCTCAAGTTCGTCAATTTCGCCTAAGGGCGAAATCGGCGAAAAAGGGACGATTTCGTCAAATTAGAGACGATTTCGACACGCGAAATCGGAGACGATTTTGCTCAAATTTCAGACGATATCGGCCAATAGTGGGCGATATCATCAATTGCAAAAATTTGATCTTTAAGTGGCATTATTGATTGCTAAAATTGTTATTAATGATTGTTTGTTGTTTTGATTGTTTATGCTTGCAGAGAGGATTACTAAAGAGCAGAGAGTGGAAATACGGCGGGCTGAGAGACGACTTGGCCGCTCTCACCCAGGCAGAGCGGGATCTGCTGGCACAGGCCGGCTTGCAGCATGTGGCAGAGATGCCGCAGGTTTCTACTGACATGGGGCTACTGACAGCCCTAGCAGAGAGGTGGTACCCGGGCTCTTCATGCTTTCGGTTACCAACAGGGGAGATGACTCCCACACTAGAGGATGTATGGAGGATTCTTAGAATCCCCATACAAGGGAGGATGATCACACCTACGGCCAATCAGGGCCACGCGATGGGACGACTCGCGGTGACCCGAGCTTCGCCCTGGAGAAGGGCAGAGTGAACATCGAGGCACTGTGCCAGATGCCTGGGGCATCTACACCGACACGAGTTTTGGCCGGGGTGGTTGGTGGACTTCTGCCGTGCCACCAGAGCGGATGCAGGGTACCATGGATGCTCGGCAGATGTGATCTCGCGACATGCGCGACCATGGCTATAGATTTTCTTGGGGCAGCTTTGTTCTATGCCGGTCGTACAGGATCCTTTACGGGGTCGTGTACAAGGGCGGGCGATGTCTGGTCATGACATCGCTCCTACAGGTTTGGTGCTGGGAGCACATTGCGGTGCGGAGGCCGATAGGGCTTCCACTGATAGGGGTTGATGGGGAGAGGCCCCGAGTCTTCTACTGGTGGCTCCGGAGAGGGGCACAATGACGGATCGACCTGCCGGTGTCCCGGAGACTACTGGATGACTTGGTCCTAGACCAGATCACCTGGAGGCCGTGGAGGCAGCATCCAGGGTGGGCAGAGGATGCACAGGAGCTGGCTCGCATCAGGCGAGTCTGCTGGCTACGGATGGAGAGGGGAGAGGTGGAGCTCCACCGCTACGACCGAGTGTTGCGATAGTTCGGTCTACAGCAGGGGATCCCATCTCTCAGGGATTATGAGTTTTCCTGGACTGTCCGGGATAACACCACAGTTAGCGGGGCTCCAGATATGCAACGATTCTGGAGTCAGGATGCGGACGATGCCCCCATTCAGCCAGTGGATGGGGACGACGTAGGGGTAGCCGATGGCTACGATGCCTGGTACGTAGGCATCCGCCCTCCTCGGATGACGAGGGCACAGGGACCGATCCACGCAGTTGTGCATCGGATAGGGAGGCGGCGCCAAGCGGCGGTAGAGGCAGCCCGGGGTCACGGCAGAGGAGAGCGGAGGAGGCCACAGGCACAGGAGAGGCCGCAGCAGAGGGAGAGGGAGAGGAGGGAGGCGAGACCCCCATCTCCACAGAGGCCACCATCGCCTGATAAGGGCAAGGGTGTGGACATTGGCGAGAGTAGCGAGATGGCTACTCTCCGGGTAGAGAGAGATCGTCTGCGAGCTCAGGTGCAGACGTTACAGGATGCAGCTGCACAGCACCAGGCTGAGGTGTCGCAGCTACGAGACGAGAATGCTCGTCTCAGGGCACGAGGCGGAGGGGTGAGCACTCAGGAGCTGATGCGGTCGGTTTCTCAGACCGCATTCTATCAGGCGCTATACTACCAGGCGGTGCCAGAGGGCCAGAGGATACAGGTGCCACCTGCCATAGCAGATCCTATCAGGACAGGGTCGACGAGGAGCTCATCTCGATCGACGACGAGGACTCGTAGTACCACACATACTGCGATGGGACCACCTCGTCCTCCGCAGGGCGGGGGAGGAGATGAGGCCGAGAGCTCTAGAGGCTCTCGAGGCTAGAGGGTGGGATACTGCCACTGATATTGTATTATACTTGTATTGATAGAGGATTGAGTATGCCGAGGTACAGATTGTGGCATACCAATCCAGTGTTGATGATGTATATATTCTGTTGATATATATAGATGAGATATTTTTGATCATATGACTTGTCTTATGTGATGCTTATGATGCTTTTTATGTTTGATTGATTGATTGAGTTGATTGATGTAATGATTTTATTGATGATTCATGTAATTATGTCATTTTGGAAAATATTATAACTTGGATGTCATGCTTTAAATATTTTAAATGAAATAATCTGATGTAACAAATTGATTGGTTGTAATGAAATGTGATAAAAATAAAAAGAGATTTCTAACAATAATTTCAAAGGACATTGTCGCTATTATAGACCATTTCATGGAGTCGTCGCTCACTCGGTCGTCAAGCTAGTCCCAGGATAGAAATATTGTTAAAAGAAAAGAGTGCTTAAGAGACTGTCTTAAGACTTTGTTGTGATGATGCAAATGATGATGATGATGGTTTGCTTTCAGATTTCCATAAAAATATTATGCATGAAATATTGTGAAATGATTTTTGCTAGGCATAAATTCTTAAGTGTGATAAAATTTGTGAATAATTCCTTAAGAATTATACCATCATTGCAAAATGCAAAGGTGACATAATGACATAACATAGTAAAAATGTATTTGCTTTCGCAAAAGCATAATTTGTGTAAAATGAAGTCATATGTTTTGTATGATCTTTGATAAATCAGGAAATAAAATTGTTACAATGGTTTGCGCTAGGCATAGAATATGTAGGTATAGACTTATACCATCATCGCGAAGATCAAAGAAAGGATAGTTTTATTGCATGATTAATTTTTGATGAACAGAAAATATGATAATGAGGACTTGCGCTAAGCATAAAATTCCCATTTTGGTTTTGGAACTATGCCATCGTCGCGAAAGTCGATAAGATATATATGATATGTTTTGATTGAAATTTTTGATTTTTTCTATTATATAGTTATCTTTGTGGTAAATAATTGTACTTGGTTTATTCCAAACAAGTTTGCAAAAATAATATTTCAAAGTATTTTGAAGACAAAAAGTTAGATTTATAAGGAATCCCATGTGCATAAGTGAATTCATTGCCAATCTTGATTTATCATAATGATAGACAAAATCTCTCAAATACAAATGTGTGTGCAATTGCATTGTTCATTTACCAGTTTTTGAGCAAGATACTATGATACAAGTGATTTGAAGAAACCAAATAAGTGTTCATTAACCATGATGTAGATGCATATAACCATACTAGGCTACTATGTAGATCGGATTATCAAGAGCTAGCTAATCCATAAGCAGACATAGGTCAGTACAAAAGAAGGTCGCTAATGTGACAGACATATCGCCACGCTAGGAGTTACCCAAGGCCAAGCAGGTTGGGCACAAACCACCTGTTATGGGGCTTACCTCACAGTTTTCGAATAATTGAGAATTCCAGGGATTCAAGCTCATTCACCCTTCTTTTCTTTTCAAAGGGTAGGGAAAGGGATTTTATTGCTTTTCTTGCTTTCTTTTGAACTTTGCTTATTTTTCTTTTTGTATTTCTTTTGCTTGATAATGCTTGGAACATTGCTGACATAACATTTTTCTTTTCTCTTTTTCTTGAATTTTTCTTTTCTTTTTCTTTTTTCTAGGGATACTTGCTCAATTAGTCGTAGAGCAAGGGATTTTTATTCTGGGTAGGGGTGAGCTTGTCCTTTTGCCAATTCTCAAAGATTCTAGACCATGTGCATGATAGGATAGCAAGGGAAACTTTTCACTCAAGAAATCAGTTCTACTATGTAGCAAAACATGGAAATTACAAATATAATCATTTCATTGTGAAAAGATGTGCTTGGTTTAAGTAAATAACAAGATCAATTCTCTATGCTCAAACTTTATTTAATTGAATTTTGTGAACTTTGATATAAGAGAGATTAGTAATCATGCCGTATAAAATCAAGATATTTATTGTGTGAGTGTGCAAGTGAGGGATGCCAAATAAATGCTAGTTTTATCCAAAATAAGTTGAAACATAGAATTGCAATAATTGTAAGAAAATAATGATTTTGAGAAAGTTTTGAGAATGTTGACTCTCTCTTTATTCTGTATATTGTTTTGGTTTCGAAAGAGTCAAGCATATAGCTGTTTTTGGATTTTTATGTTGATTTTTGTTTTGGAGCAAAAGGAACTTTACAAGTGCTTTTAAAAAATGCAATAAATATTTTTGAAGATTTTATGAATGTTTTTGAGGTTTTTTGAATAAATTGAAAGAAATACACGATAATGATTTTGAACAAATATATACATGGATGAAATGACCAAATTTATGCATAATAACGTTTGAGATGTAAAATATTCATGGGTTCTTTAAGTTCTTTACCATCTAAGGTAGATAATTTATACGCTCCCCGATTCAAATTTTGTAGTAATGATGTACGGTCCGAGCCGCTTGGGCTCAAATTTACCTTTAAGTTCTTTGGTTGCATTTGTATTTTTTTGATTTTCTTTTAGAACAAGGTCGCCAATCTCAAAGGATCGATGACGAACTTTCTTATTATATGCTCTTTTAAGCTTGTTTTGGTATGCCCGGAGATGCTCTAAAGCATTGATGCATTTTTCATCTAGGAGTTCCAGCTGACTGAGTCTGCCAGCGTGATATTCATCTCCTACTTCGGTGTCTTGAAGTAGCAGAGCCAAAGAAGGAACTTCCAATTCAAATGGAAAAACTGCTTCGGCACCATATACCAAAACAAATGGTGAAGTGCCCGTGGGGGTTCGAACACTAGTTCGATAAGCCCACAAGGCTGGATATAATTGAATATGCCGCCACGGCCAGCTTTATTGACTAGTCTTTTGAGAATTTTGATTAGGGTTTTGTTAGAATCTTCTGCTTGACCATTACCCCCGAGGATAATAGGGAGTAGACCAGCGATGTTGAATCTTATATTTTTGACATAATTTTTTAACATCTTTATTTTTGAACGGAGTTCCATTGTCAGAGATGAGATTTGCAAGAATTCCGAACCTGCAGATGATTTGATTAAAAATGAATTTAGAGACCTGTGAACCGAAGGAAGCTAAAGGCATAGCTTCAACCCACTTCGTGAAATACTCAGTGGCAGTTATGATGAACTTATGTCCATCAGAAGACACCGGATTAATTTTACCAATAATATCCAAGCCCCATTTAGAAAAGGGCCAAGGAGAAGAAATAGTCTGCAGCTCTTGTGCAGGCGCATGGACAAGGTCAGCATGTTTTTGACACTTGTCGCAATGGCGCACATATTCATGTGCATCCGTTTCCATGGTAGGCCAAAAGTATCCTATCCGAAGGAGCTTTTTAGCAATGACGCTACCACTAAAGTGTCCTCCACAAGATCCATCGTGGGCTTCACTCAAGGCTGATTTAGACTCTTCTAAATTTAGACATCTTAATAGGATACCTTCAAAAGATCTCCTATATAAAGTATTGCCAATGATTACAAATCGACTTGCTCGTCGACGTAATAACCGACGCTGGTTGCGATTAGAATTAGCAGGGAAAGTCCCATTTTGGAGGAAATCAAATATGTCTGTATACCATAGTTCAGGAGTAGTTTCCTTGATTAGAAACACATCCAAAGGCTCTAAGCATGACTTATGTGAAGCGGGTTCCTGGAGTCGACGAATGATGATAGTAGCATATTCGTCGTCTAACTCCAAGGGTAGGAGAGATGCAACAGCGGCCATAGCATCACCGCACGGTTGCTAGTTCGAGGAATGGCTTCCAAGGTAACTTGATCAAACAAGGCCATTAGTTGTAAAACATAGGCCTTATATGGGCGAATTTTATCATCTCTGGTCTGATAAACTTCATTAATTTGGTTTATAACCAATTGGGAATCCCCAAAAACTAAGAGGTTTTTAATTTTAAGCGCTAAAGCAGCTCGTAATCCAAGGATTAGAGCTTCATACTCAGCAGTATTGTTGGTGCAAGCAAAGGTTAGTTTGAAGGACAGAGGAATAAGATGTTTTTGCGGAGATATTAAAATAATACCCGCACCACCCCCACTCATGCATCGGGCTCCATCAAAGTATAAGGACCATTGTTCAACAAGGTCTACCTCTAATTGAAGGCATTCATCAGGAAACTCAATAATGAGGGGATGAGTAGACTCTAAGGGTGCAGCAGCTAATTGATCTGCTATGATTTGACCCTTAACGGACTTCTGTACTATGAAGGTGAGATCAAACTCGCTTAGAGCAAGAACCCACTTGGCTGTGCGACCCGATAAATAAGGTCGACTCATGAGATATCTTAAAGGATCATATTTGGCAATGACATACGTTTTTTGGCTAAGCATGTAATGTCGTAATTTTTGCGTAGCAAACACGACTGCTAGACATAACTTCTCTAACGTTGTATAGCGGGTTTCATAACTGATGAAAGTTCGGCTAATGTAATAATTAGCACGTTCTCATTTTTCATCATCAAGCCGAGCTAACATAGCTCCTAAGGCGTAATCGAAGCAAAAATATATAGAAGAAATGGGCGATCAGATTTAGGCGGTGAAAGCACCGGAGGGTTAAGGAGATATTGCTTGAGAAGTTCAAAAGCTTCTCTACATTCTGTGTCCCAATTAAAGGGGACATCCTTCTTAAGGAGTTTAAGAAAGGGACCAGTTTTGTCCGCCAGCTTATCAATGAAGCGACGGATAGCTTGAAGTTTACCTTGTAAACTTCGTAATTCAGATATATTAGTGGGTGCGGGCATATCAATGATAGCCGCAATTTTGAGAGGGTCAATTTCGATACCACGTAAAGAAACTAAAACCCCTAATAACTTGCCGGATTTAACTCCGAATATACATTTTTCTGGATTTAATCGAATGAGATATTCTCGTAATCGATTAAAAACTTTTCTTAAATCGTCTAAATGATGATCTTCAATAAGAGAGCGCGCTATAATATCATCTACATAATCATGTAGGATATCATGCATCATATCATGAAAAATGTAGGTCATAGCCCGTTGATAAGTTGCACCGGCGTTCTTTAAGCCAAATGGCATCACTTTCCAAAGAAAAGGTACCCCAGGGGGTAATAAAGGCTATTTTCGCCTGGTCTTCAGGAGCTATCCTGATCTGATTATAGCCGGAGAATCCGTCCATTAAGGACATCATCCCACTCCCAGAAGTGAAGTCAATAATTTGATCCATATTTGGAAGAGGAAAGTCGTCTTTAGGGCATGCAACGTTAATATCTCTGAAATCTGTGCAAACCCTAACTTTGGTGGCTTCTTTCTTGGTGACTCGGAACTACATTGGAGATCCATTCAAGCATAATCAATAGCTTGTATGAAGATAACATTCAGGAGTTTTTCTAACTCCCCTTTGACTAGCAGAGCCACTTTGGGATGCATTTTTCTAAGTTTTTGTTTAACGAGTTTAGCATCCGGATGGACCACTAGATGGTGCATGACTACGTAAGGGTCTAAACTCGGCATATCTTCATATGTCCAAGCGAAGACATCTTCATACTCTTTAAGAAATGCTATGTATTGTTTTTGTTTTTCTTGACTTAGTTCTCGCTCCAATGTTGATTATGTGAGGGTTGTCCTCAGTTCCAATATTAATTTTAATGACATTTTCTACCTCCATGTGTAGATCTCTTTCAAAATTAGGTGGGGCGGGTGAAACGCCCAACTCTTGTAATTCTTGTAAAGTTAATTTAGATAATTTGTTCTGAGGGTCAGTGGCCTCAAGTTGAGCTATGGTTGGTATAGAACCATCAAAATAAAACCCGTTGTACAACATCTCTTCAACAGAGACATCATGGAAGATATCTCCTTCCAACTCTTCATCGGGGTCAGCAATCATTTCAGGGTATGCTATGGATAGCATGTTGCATGAAAATGATGGATTTTTAAGAGGCAAATCAACATGTCTATCCAAATAGTCTTGATAGCATATGAGATGATCATCATCCTCAAAAGGAAAAGGTTGACCCTTACTAGGTAATAGGCCCACACCACATCGGGCAGGCCATGGTTCTACCTCGAAAGGTTCTTTCATGCCATTTTGGAAAGGTCCTAAGCCTTTCCCTTTATATCCCATTTTAAGCATCATGGGTTTAGCTTTAATATAATCGTTGGTAAAATAGCACCGAGCATATCCATCATGATGGGTTTTGATATTCTGAGGGATTCTTCCCCAATCATATCCTTTGTAAATGAAGGCGCAACTCCCGACTTGGTAAGTACTTCCCATAGGTTGTGGGAGGCCCAAAGTACGAGGAGATGGCGGCAATTGATTTAAAAGGTTTGAATCTTGCATGAAAGCATTCATTTTTTTTGATATTAAGGTTGTAGATAAATCGGTAAAAGATCATCGTAAAGGGCATAAGATGTAGAAGGCTTATTACCTATGTCTTGAGATGTGGAAGGTATGATAGATGTGTCTATAGGTTTTGAATTTATGGGATTAGAACTTGAAGAATTGGTTGTAGTTTTAAGAGCTTTTTGAAGTTCTACAATAATTTGTTTAGAAGGTGGTTGATCTATATGGGAAGATGAAGTTAATGGAGGAGGAATAGATGAAGTGATGGGTTTATATTTCATAGTTTTAGATGAAGAAGAACTAGGATATGTGGATGACAGAGCAGGGCAAAATTGCACTCCAACTGGTTCTGCCAATGCACACATATCAAAAGGTCTAGGGTCACCATGAATAGTGACCAACTCAATTTTTAAACTCAAACTTAACACATTGGTGTAAAGTTGATGGGACTGCTCGCATGGCGTTAATCCAAGGGTGACCCAAAAGTATATTGTACGATGTCGGGCAATGTACAATAAACACAGTTGTCTCAAGGGTTCTAGGACCAACTTGCAATGGGAGGGTAATGACTCCACACGTTTCTTGTGTTTCGTCATTAAAGGCTTTGATAATCATATCGGTCTTCTTCATTTCATCACTTCTAAAACCAAATCGTTGGTAGAAGTCAAAGGTGCAGATGTTTAGAGATGAGCCATTATCAATCGAGACTCGTTTGACAACTACATCCCCAATTAAAGCTGTAATATACAAGGGATTATCCTTGTGTAAACTGTGTTGTGGGATATCTTTATCCCGAAAGTCAATACAATCAATCTCTCGCGTGATGATAGTATTGGCCATAGCTTCAGGTTGGATGTTTTGAGGTACCATCATCTGGCTCAAAGTAAGCATCAATTCATCCCTATGGGTGGGAGAGGATCTTAATAAATCTAAAAGGGAGATTCTGGCGATGGTATTAGACAACTGTTCATTAATGTTGTAAGGGGGTTTAGGTTGAACAATAGGAGCATTATTTCCTTTATTAGGATTTTTCAGAACAAATGGAGCTGGTCCATCGTTCTGGTTTGGTTCTTGTTGGGGATTTTGAGCTTGTTGTCGGGTGACGACTCCGATGGTACCTACAATGTTATAGTGACGACGTTGAAACGGTCTCGGTTGAGAGTTTATGGCTTGTTCATAAGGAAGGACTTCATTAGAAGAAGGTCGAGTAGTGACTCTTCCGGGGAAATGGTTCTTCCGGAACATTAGCATCTCGTGATAGGTTGAATAGGATCTGATTCATTTTCAGAACTATTCGATTGAATGGTGTCTACTTCACTTTCACTATCTGACTCTATATCGCTAGAATCAGAAGTTTGAAAATTATGTAAGGGCCTGGTTGTAACCAGGGATAAGGTTGTGTCGAATGTGTGAGAGTCCTGAATAGGTAATTGCCCGCTAATGGTTCCTACATATCGGGTAGGAGGGGGAACATTATGATGTTCAATTTGATTAGCTACCTCTTTACCATGTCTTGGTAAAGGGTGTTGAAATATGTCTAAAGTTTGATTGGCATTCTGATTTTGATTTTGGGGAACAGTCTTTTGAGTATTATTAGGAGGGTTTTGTTTAGGTTGGAAGGCTTGCACTTCCATTTCATTATTGTCAATCAAATCTTGTATTTTATGTTTCAATCTCTTACAAGCGTTGGTAGAATGTCCAGGACCTCTATGAAAATCACAGAGGCAAATCAGCTCTATATCCAGGTATGCTTGGGTCGAGTTCCTGGATAGCTGGCATTTGGATTAAACCTCTTTCAAGAAGTTGAGGTAAAATAGTTGATAAAGGTTGGTTTAATCTAGTGAACTCTCGAGGAGGCTTATCAAGAGGTTTCAAGATGAATTTTTCTATTGTTTTTGTTGCATTGACATTAGCAACATTTTTGCTGTCGATGACTCCATCACCGACAACCTCGTTTGTTTTTATATTGATTTCTAGATGTTTTCTCATCATCCTTATTTCTAAGTTGGCCTCTCCTAATGAGGGCATCTTCTACTCTTCGAGCTAAGTCTATAGCTTGATCGAAGGTAGTCAAAGTAGCTGTTGATAGTTCATAAGAAAGTTGTTCTTGTAAATTGTTAATGAAAATGTCTAACATTTCCCTATAGGGTAGCACAAAGTGCAGTTTTCCTATCAATTGTCTCCATCTTGCTAAGAAATCAGCAAAAAATTCGTCTTTATCTTGTTTTAAATTGTATAGGTCTTTAATAGTTACATGCCTCTCGATGTAGGCACTAAATTGATGAACAAATGACTCAGCTATTTCTTCAAAGTTTCTTAAGGAATGAGTGGGCAATTGATAATACCACTCTAACGCCATTCCACCTAAACTTTTGGGGAACATTTTTAGTAATAGCAAGTCGCCATGCGATATGTCGTGACATGCTATCCTAAACATGCGAAGATGTTCTATGGGATCTTCGGTTCCTTTATAGATAGGCAGGATGGGCATGGGAAAATTTTTAGGGTATGGTTGAGCTACCACTATGGGATCCAATGGTTGGCTACAAATCTCTCGATAATTATACGAGGGACGGTAGGGATCTATCTGGTCCATACGTGAAGCCAATTGTTTCACCATAGCTTCCAAACTACTATTTTGCTCCCCATATTGATTCGGTGGGGCATTGTCATAAGTGTTATGGGCGTAGGATGGAGGAACATGCAGATTAGATGCCATGTTACTATTGTGTAAAACATTGGTAGGAAAAATATTATGGAGGAGTTTTGAAGTTGGATTGTGTTGTATTGTATATTGTTGAAAGTTTGTAGGAAGAGGAGGATGCAGAGGAAAAACCAAAAGAGTTTCCTCAGGAACCTATGGAAATCCATGACACGAGCACCACAGGGTCAGCACAGCAATCATAGAAAGGGGAGAAAATAAAAAGAAATAATATGGAGCAAGCTCAAGTGCCTCCAACCCACCCGAAGTGACAACATACAAAACCTCTAGGTGCTTCTAGCAGACAGCTTGTGATGAGCTCAGTCGAGGTAAATGTTGGAGGGACGACATCACAAAGGGCTGAGGTAGTCTCAGATGTAGACATCATCGATGTGGAGGAACCCCTCCAACAAGAAGGGGGTCCTGAATAAGTCATGGAAGTCAGAAGTGCAGAAGCTAGAAAGGAACAAGAGTCGATCACGCAGGAAACCACTACTTCTGCTCTATCAAGGGAGCATGTAGGTACACACTCCTCACCCTTCACCCCGGTTTCTCAAGGTATATCCACCATGGTCTCGGTCGAACATCCTCATTAGTCTTTCTCTCTCAAAAGTTTGGTCACCCCATCACATGTTGCCCTTCGCCACCTCGAGTTTGCCTCGTGATCCTATTAGCCCCACAAGCATATCTACCCCGTTTGAGTCATCAAGTCAGGACAAGTCCATTGATACTACTTCGCTTGCCCACGCCACTAGTCCCTTGGTTTTTAGTCAGGGTGAAGGTAATACTCCAATGCCAAACCCTGTCTCCTGCTCCCCTGTCATGCATGACATTGTTTCTCTCGTCAGAACTCCTACCACACCCGTCACCGAACCTACTAGTGAGGAATCCCCTGTACACTCACTATATTTGTTTTAAATAGAGTTGTCCATGATCAAGGAATGTCCTCTAGCTGATAGGTTGCTCTAGGCCCAGCAAAACACTGACAAGATGCTAAAGGAAGCCAGGAAAAAGAGGGGGCACTCTCTAGCCAGAGTAGAAAAATGTGCTATTTTTGACTTGAAAGGCAAAAAGTTGCATAAGGTGAAAAATGTCCCCAAGGTCCAAAATCCACTAGACGAGATGACCCCTGCATATTATGACTATCAGGAGAAGTCCAAGGACCTGGAACACTTGGATGTAGATAATGAATCTGCATCTATGCATGTACGAATAGAAACATTCCGTGCACATGCAAATATCGCCAATCAGCACCGATTTGAAGTAGAGAGCGCCAACATCAAGTTGGAGGAGGAGCTAGCCAGGACCCGCTCTAAGCTGGAAGATGCGGAGAAGCAGTGTGAGATGATGAAAAAGGAAGTAGACGCCTTAAAATAGCAAGTAGAACAATTGCAAGGTATGACTGAAAATCAAAGCAAGATACAAGTCGAGGCTGATCTGAAGGCCAAAGAATTTGAAAGCAAAATCTTGCAGATGCAGCAGTAGTTGTATGAAAAAGAGAGCCTGGAGTTGTTTGATAGAGGCAGAATAAAGGAAATCTGCTCGCACCTGCTCAAAAAATTTATATCTCGGGCCTCTAGTGCCCTGTCAATTTTAACCTACATCATCGAAGCCTAGTATGTTGCTACTCAAGAAGGGGCAATAGTGGATGAAATCATACAAAAAATTAGAAGCCGACTCAAACTAGATTTTGAGGTCCAAAGTATCAAATATCAGGACCTGCAGGTCACTACGATGAGCCGGATAGCCAAAGATTGGTCCACAGCCCAAGCCACGGTCTGTGCCTTCTTCTCCAAGGTGAGGAAAGCATAGAAGGCGAAGGACCTCATGGATGTGTTTGAACACGAGCAACACACATCACTGGGGTATTTCCAAGATCTCTCTTCATTAGGTTTCCCAAGTTTCATGGATGATGATGGGAACCTTTTGACTAAGGAAGAGCTCAAGCTGTCTTGGCTACATTTTGAAGGTGACATCTCAGAGATAGACGAATGGGAAGAGCCAATCACAGAATGGCAAGTTATATATTTCAATTTAAGATATTGCAAGATTGCGGCCTGCCTGAATGATCTAAGCATAAGATCCAAACATGCCGACATAGGGCAAATTGATCGGTTCCATGTTTTGGTCAAAGTGCTACAAGACTGAGAGCCTTTTTAGAAAGGCACCTGGGCTCACATTCGTCAAACCATGGAATGCATCCACGATCGCCTTCCCCAACCACTACAATAGGAGGCCATGCCAGAAGAGGAAGAAGAGGAAGAAGAAGAATAAGAAGTTGTGGAAGCACCCCCAAAAAGAGAAAAAGGAGAAGGGTCTGGAGGTAACTCTGGCCCAATGGATTAAGGCTGAGGGTTCTTACACCGAGGCGATCTCTTTGCCCTGCGAGCTGCCAAGAATGTTGACAATTTTTTCACATTGCCTAGAGTAGTAAAATAAAAATTTTGTGAAGTATTTCTTTTAATTTGTTCCTTTGTTTTTAGAAGACATTTTTGAGTATTGCAACAATTATGGCTTTCATTGCCATCCCCTTGTACATAGAATGGAGATACAAGTGCTTCGCTACTGAGAAAGATAAGCTTAAGAGCTTCGCAAGAAAAGGAATATGGATTCGTTGAAGGAAGGAAGAAGAGAATGAAAAGAGCTTTGCACCCGAAGCAGCCCAAATAGATGCTTCGAGCAAAAGTTTTGCGAAGCGGGATTCGAATAAGTCCAAACATTGAAAACTACTTCGCTAAGAAATCGACGAAGCACCCACTTTGGGCCTCCCTACTGGCGAACCATTTTTACTTCACCCAAGTTGTCGCAAAGCATCCACTTCGGATAACTTTCGTGTGAAGCATTTCCACCTGAAGCGGTAGTGGCCCGTGAAGTACAAAACACTTTTCCAAGGCGAGAATGCACTTCGACCGAAATCCTCCCAAACCATTACTTTGAAGAAGGTTCACAACGAAGCATTTTGATGGCCCATCAGTGAAGCATCCACTTCACGTGAAGAAGCAACTTTTAACATGCCTTTCCAGTGAAGCAGCCAAATATTGAGAGCCCAGCCTTGAGAAGAAATATCTACTTCGGCATTTTACATCCCTGAATCCGTTTTGCGAAGCTCCTTCGTGTGAAGTACATAACCAAGGGAGATGATCTGCTTCGGCTTACATCCATTGCAAAGCAGGGTCACGAACTAGAAATCGGTGAAGCGCTTCAAGGGCATGCACTCCAAGCCCGAGTATTTTTCCAAGGCAATCAAGTGCCTCATAAATGAATTTTTACATGCCCGATGAACTCGCTGCTCATTTTTATCAATATGAAAAGAAGTATCGATCTCAGAAGGAGAGCCTGGCAGACATGGCGGCCACTCGAGCTCCGCACCCAGAAGCCTAGGATGGATCATGCGGCTCATAAATACAATTTTCCCAGGCTAACCCGGTCGCAGTTGCCAGTTATAGAAAAATATTTGAGAACTTAGTCACAGGAGCCGTAGAAGCTGACTTCTCAGGTTTTTGAGGATGTACTCCATTTTTTGCATTGATGGCTCAAAGGTTCGGGTCCTCTATAAAAACCCAGGCATTGTAATGAAAATGGGGGGGAACTTTATGCTAGAAAGTTGTTGTAACTTGAATCCCTGCGATTAATACTAAAGAGCTTCGTGCTTAATTTATCTCTTGTATGCTACCTTCTATGATTATTTATGTTATTTCTTTCTTCATTTACATACTGTAATTATGCATTTTGGATTTAGGTGGGCGATTGAACCCTGGAATTTTCCTAAAGGATACATAGGGGAGAAAAACACTATAATAGTTCTCTTGTATGTTGCCTGTGGATAGTGTTTTTGTTATATTCACTCATTTCCTAGTTGTCGTAATTTTGAATTCTGGATTTTGACGTAAGGGGGAGGGTAATCCTGGAACTCGTCCAGAGGATACATAGGAGGACTAGTATTGTGTTCATTTCATTTTATTCTTGGTATTTGTTGTTGTTGTTTTGGGCTATTAGCCAGTAATCGTACTGCTGGTTCTTTCCCACTTTAATTCACCAATATTTCTTCCCTTACATTATTTATTTCTTTCCTACACCCTTACTATTTTTATCTCCTTCCTGCATCCTTACTATTTTTATCTCTTTCCTGCACTCTTGTCTCAAAAACACCAAGTAGTTTAGTAAAGGAGCCGGCATTTCTTCGGATATTGGCACGAGGAGCATCTCTTCCTCTCGGCCTTTCAATGTTGGTCCAGGTCTAGGGCGCGTACACTTCCCAAAATACTTTCCTGGGTAGATTTGATGACCAACAGTAACGACCCAAAAATACAAAAATAGAAAAAGTTTTTTTTTTTCGCTATGGAGAGAGGTACATGAACACTTCATGGACCCCTAACCAAACCACTATTTTCTTAAAGTCTCAATATCCTAAGTCTTCCTAAAAGATACATCTCATAAGGTACCCTAACATAAGTCCATCTTTGTAGGCGTATCATGTGTTACTACAAATAAGTCCATATTTCCCATCATTCTTAATGAGCTAGACTTATCACATTCCATCCATCAAAGGTATACACGCATCTCCATGTCATACACAAATAGTTATCTATAGGTATGCTACAAGTATTGTGAGTTAAGCTATCTATCTCATCTCCACACCAAGTTATCTTAAGTCAGATGTAGTCTCTCCACAACTTAGTCCTTTATCTCCCTAAGGGGATCTCAATTCCCTTAGGTCTCCTATGTTCATCCTAAGGGGTTCTCAATTCCCTTAGGTTACCTATGTTCACCCTAAGGGGTTATTAATTCCCTTAGGTCACCTCTGAGTTCACCCTAGAACTCTACACTTAGATTTCTAACATCAAGAAATCCAAATAATGATACATCTAGATACTACAACATCATAAAGCATTCACCAAGCATCTAGAAAAATAAGCAAGATTAATTCTAAAAGATAATAAACTACATAACATAACCAAATACAAACATAAAGTAAAAATACCTTCTTTAATCCAATGAATAGTTATTGCATCAAAATTTGCACGGTAAATCCTTCTTACTTTAAGGAATATCACAGTAACTACATTGGGGATATCTCCCCACAATTCTAATCTATTTGAGCATAAGTAAAGCAACATAAAATACGATTACCTATACTTCACTTCCATTGAACTCCTTGCTTCTCCTGGCTTCCCATTGATTCTTTGAGGGTAGTAGGGGATCAAGATACTTATGGTTTAGGATAAGCATACCTTTAAATGCATCTACTCATTTACTTTGCCAAATTGCAACTATACAAAATCTAATTAAGTTTCCAACCATCTAATGCATAATGGATATTATAAAATATTTGTTACTTTTATCTTCACCTCTCAAGTTCCCTTAGAGAGACATCCAACATGTGCTACTTAGATCAAGGTCTAACTTTAATCAAATCCATTCATGTCTTAAAGCATTAAAGTCCCATACCTTTAACCTTTAAATCAGTCATTCATTCACTTCCTAAATCAAAGCCCCATAACTTCAATTTAAAGAATAAATCCACTTCCCTTTTAATTCGTAAATTCCAATAAAATCAATTATTGTTTTAAGCATTAAAATAGAATCACTTTTACCTTTAAATAAGCATTCATTCATTCCCTAAATAAAATCCCCATAACTTCAATTTAAAGAATAAATCCACATCCTTTTTAATTTTAAAAACCCTAAGAAGATCATAAAAAACAAAGGTTTCCTTTTTAATTAAAAACCCTAAGATAATCAATAATAAATCAAAGGTTTCCTTTTTAATTAAAAACCTTAAGATAATCAATAAAAATCAAAGGTTTCCTTTTTAATTAAAAGCCCTAAGATAATCAATAATAAATCAAAGGTTTCCCTTTTAATTAAAAATCTTAAGATAATCAATAAAAATCAAAGGTTTCCTTTTTAATTAAAAGCCCTAATATACTCAATAATAAATCAAAGGTTTCCCTTTTAATTAAAAACCTTAATATAATCAATCATCAAACAAAGGTTCTCCCTTTTTAAATACCCTTCAATACATTCCACATAATCAAAGGTCTCTATTTAATTAATATCCTTCAATATTCCACATATTCAAAGGTCTCGGTTTAATTTAAATTTCCTTCAATATTCCACATATTCAAAGGTCTCTATTTAATTAAATATCCCTCAATATATTCCACATAATCAAAGGTCTATTTAATTAAATTTCCTTCAATATTCCACATAATCAAAGGTATCGGTTTAATTTAAATTTCACAGCGAACCTTCCCAAAATAGATTAACCAAAGCTAATGCCCTTCATGGCAATACTAGCAACCTCTGGTGCACATTTAAGGAATATCCAAGCCGGAAGTTCAACAGGCACAGCAGAGTAGTCTGGTACTTTCTAGACGTAGTCCTTCAAACCTACAAGTGGATTTTCCACAGGCAACGCTCCCAAAAGTGACATCCCCCTTTTCCTTTGGACATGAAGGTCTAAGGTACACAATGCTCTTAGCTTTTTTTAGTTCTCTAGAGACACACCCAACACTCTTGAACTCACACACTCTCAGCTTTCTAAAATGCTAATAGAGTCTTTAAACAAAAACCATGCCTTCAGGCTTACACAAGTGGTTTCCTAAAAAGCATAGCACCTTCAACTTGCACAGGTGGTTCCTAAAAAGCACAACACCTTCAACTTGCATAGGTGGTTCCTAAAAAGCACAACACCTTCAACTTGCACATGTGGTTCCTAAAAATCATAGCACCTTCAACTTGCATAGGCTAAAAATCACAACACCTTCAACTTGCATAGGTGGTTCCTAAAAACACACAGTGCCTTAGCTCACACATGTGGTTTCCTAAAACATACATAGTGCCTTAGCTCACACGGGTGATTTTCTAAAACACACACAGCGCCTTAGCTCACACAGGTGGTTTCCTAAAACACACAACGCCTTCAAATGCACCGATGGTTTCCTAAAAACACACAACACCTTAGCTTGCATAGGTGGTTGCACAAGTGGTTTCCTAAAACACACACAATGCCTTAGCTCACATAGGTGGTTTCCTAAAACACATAGCACCTTTAGCTGCACCGGTGGTTTCCTAAAAACACACAGCACCTTAGAAGTGCATAGCTTTCAACAGAGCAACAGGGTGGTTTTTAAAACACCAACAGGGCAAGAAATGCATAGCTTTCAACAGAGCAATAGGGTGGTTTTTAAAACACCAACAGGGCAAGAAATGCATAGCTTTCAACAAAGCAATAGGGTGGTTTTTAAAACACCAATAGGGCAAGAAACGCATAGCTTTCAATAGAGCAACAGGGTGGTTTTTAAAATACCAAAAGGGAAAGAAACACATAGCTTTCAATAGAGCAACAGGGTGGTTTTTAAAACATCAACAGGGCAAGAAACACATAGCTTTCAATAGAGAAATAGGGTGGTTTAACCAAGTTTCAAACCACGATTTCACCACAGCAAAGCAAGTTAAATTATAAACACTCCAACCTCAATATTGCTGCAAAATGGAAATTGGTGGCGTCTCAACTGCCTCTCCTTCGCTCACGGCGTGTTCCTCTCCTTTTCCCATCCTTGGTCTATTTTTTCTCCCTCTGCTCCTTCGTCCTCACATCATCCCTTATACTCTTTTTTCTTTTTCTTTTTGTTGTTTCTTTTGGCTTATCTAGCACCTTACGTGCTCTCCTCCTCCAGGTGGCCCATATCGAACCTCGAGCCCTTTCTCAAGATTTTTTTGCCTTCAATTCTTCATTCATTTATTTGGTGATAAGGAACCCTTCGTCCTATGGTTTCCATATTTGGAAACTTAGCAGCCACCCTAGATTATTTTATAGCTTACAAGCTATAAGGGAATGGGATATTTACATATTTTATATTATCCCTTTTTATTTTTAGAAGAATGACATTCTTTTAAACATATATCCTTTATTTTAAATATATATCCTTTGTTTTAAACATATATCCTTTATTTTAAATATATATCCTTTGTTTTAAACATATATCCTTTATTTTAAACATATATCCTTTATTGTGATAATTATCACCATTAAAATTTCATAATTGCTATTTCTTTAAAATAAAAGACATCTATTTCTTGAATATATATATATATATATATATATATATATATATATATATATATATATATATATATATATATATATATATATATATATATATTCTTATTTTAATTAATTAAAGTCTTTCAATGACTTCTCCATTATCATTAAAATGAACACCTTTAATTAACTAAAAAAAACTCTCATCTATTAAATAAAATGAGATTTACTAATGATCTTAATTAAATCAACCATTATTTAATCAAACTTCATTGATCCTTTTGAATGAACCTTCATTTAACATTCAGTTTTAATATGTTTTTCTCTATGAAAATGATGCTCTATCTTTTCTTTAACAAAACAATTAGTTTTATGCATCCACATACATTTGGCGACTATTTTCCTATAGCAGTTCCAACATTATGCTACTTCAACCATGATGCAACAAAGAGCAAACAAATTTGTAAAGAAACAAAGAGAGAATATTTCCATCAACCCAGTCACCTATATTAGCCAGATATTTTATGATAGCTACTAGGCTATCAACTAAGTCTCAGGGCGATCAGCCATCGATAATTATCCATTCCGATAATACATGCCTATATGAAGGTATTTATCCATGTTATCTCTGAGTACCTTAATCATCATTTCCCCTAATCTTAGGTACCCTCATTTCTGGTGGATGCTTCTGCCTTATCCACCTACGAGTGTACCTGATCCTGCACACTTGGCAATATGTTAGCAATAACATGCCCTTTTCAAATCAACTAAATATCATATAGTTGGTTCAATTTTTTAAACTAAGTATCACCACGATAGGTTAATACATTGTTCCTTTGTGCCATAAAGTCAACTAGGGAGGGTCATGAAATTATAATTTAATTATATTTAAGAAGGTTATTTTATAAATGTTTTACATTCTAATTAATATTTTTCTTGTTGGCAGGATTATTAAAGTATGTTGAATAGAAGATGTGTTCGTGGGTTTCATGGGCATGTCTTAACTTTAATTTTTGAATGCCAATGAGGAGAAATATTAAATCCTTTGAAAAATGTATTTAAATAAAAATAATACGGCACCCATGAGATCATTATGAAGGCCAGCTGAATTCAAATAAATGAGTTGAAGATTATATAATTATAATGTATGGTTTAAATGAAACCCATATGTTATAATGTGAATGTGTTGGTGACATTAGAGTTTCATTAATAATTCCTTTTTACAACTATATGGAAACCATAATGTAACGGGAAAGAACCAAACATATAATGGATTCTTCAAACTATAAATGGAGAATGAAAATCCAAGAATAGGGTCAAACAATTACAGGGCAAAGGAAGGAAAAGGTGAAAGTGAAAGATCTACAGAGATTTGGATTTACAATGATTTCAGAATGCTTTATTGTAATATCCAATAATTATATCAAAATTATTTTTATTTAGATATGCGTGAATACGGTATTTGATTTTAATTAAATGATTTTGATATAGTTTTAATTTAAATTTCCATTGAAGATAGCACCATTTTTATTGTGTGATTGCTGGTTGGCATAAATATGATTTTTAAGTTTTTGTGCATTCCATTCTGTAGTTATTTGTCCTAGATTTACTTTAAACTTTTGAAGTTTATTTCATATTAAATTTGTGAGAATTTAACCTAGTTTGATTTTATATAGTTTAGCTTTATAACTAGGTTTTAAATTTATTTATTATTCAAAAGTTAAATTTAATTAATATTTGAATAAATAAATTTACCAAGGATAAATGATTATTTGAATTCCAACTTTAATTTCATAAAGTTGAGAATTCATAGATGATATCTATTTACATTAAAGAGTTTGGTTTATTATAGTTTTATTTCAAATTATCAAAGGATCCAAACCATTTTTTTTGGTAGATAAGATACTATAGCATTAATACCGGGTTTTACAGGTTGACCCAAAACCTTTTACAAAAATCAGCCCAGGGTTGTTGATGAACATGTCCTTACTAAGGATCCTATATATGTAAAATCTACATGCCGCCAAAGCCATTACATCCGGTAAGGCACATAGCCTGAAAAGAAACTTCCCATACAACATTTTGGGTATACCCCGAGAAAACACACCCGCATCATAATTACAAAAAATGAAACAGACACAGATCCCTTCCTTGAAATAGTGGAGAAACAAAAAGCTGCAGACACACATAGCAGAGTACCGAAAAAACTCCCACAAGCTCTCGTATTGACAGTTACTCTTAATAATTCTTTGGTAATTGCTTTCTTCCGTATATGACATGCTTTGGGACCACATCCCGTCTTGGCCAATCAGCCTTGGAGAAGTGAACCTATCGGCTAGATTTATGGCGGTGGCTATCTGGTGGTCCACGTGGCTCTGGTTCGAAGTCTTATATTGTCATTTCTTTCTTGCCCTGTGATTATCAACCAACCTCAAATTACTAAGATGACTAGGAGCCATGTTATCCGACATGTGACTGTCCCCATTAGTCTTTGTGGTATTTCCAAGCAGCATCCACCAATACCCGACAGCTCGGATAATTTTTATTGTGAGTCCATTTCAAAAAAGAGATGGGAATACTCATAGCCTTCGAACTTACAGTGCCTTCCCTATTGGTAAATTTGACTATCATTCTTGGCATTCTTGTTGAATAAGCTCCTCTACTTCGCTCGAGACACCGTGTTCCCATTTGAAAAGTCCGTCACCATCGACACCCAAATTGGCCAGCTTATCAACAAATTTGTTAGCTTCCCGAAAGACATGTTGGGCTTTTCTGTCCTGTCTTCCCTGGAAAAGGATCCTAGCCTCTTCAACAATTGTTTTAATCCTCCAAGGAGGTGTTTTCCAATTATTGAGGAGATTTATAACATGCATAGAGTCTCCTTCTACGATCAAATTGCCTTCTAAGTCTTGAGTCATTTGAAGGCCTCTCCACATAGCTCTAGCTTCAGCTTCATTGTTCGTCCTTGTTCCCAAATATTCAGAAAATGCAAGCATCATATTCCCATTATGATCTCGCACAATGCCGCCAATGCCTGCTCTACCAGGATTGTCCTTAGCCGCTCCATAAAAATTAAGCTTAAACCAACCCGTAGGAGGTGGGGACCACTTAACATTGGCTCTAGGGTTGACTACCCTAGGCACAGACTCATCTAACAAGGTTAAGCTTAAATATTGAGCAATCGTGGTCTCCTGTAGATGAGGTTTACGACTATCAAAAGGGATAAGGTTCACATTCTCATTGGCAAAGGATAGGATCCTGGCAATGATAGTTTGATGATCATGGATAGACTCATTAAAGACTCTATGGTTCCTTTCTAACCACACCTGCCAAAGATAGTGATTGAGACAAATTTTCCACATGTATCTAAGTCTTTGGCTTGAAAAGGGGCAAGGCCACTAGATGAACAAATCAAGTACGATGGCTGGTTTAACCCAAGAAATATTGAAGGCCTAAAAACCCCACTTAGGACAGTCAAGGAAAAAGGGCACTCAAGGAAAATGTGATAAATGGTCTCCCAATTAGCCCTGCACAGATAACAACGATTAGTGATACAAATACCTTTACGCATCATATTATCAATGGTTAGAATTCTTCCTTGGATAACCAACCATGAAAAGACTACAATTTTTGGAATTAAATTTTTTATCCAAACTAAGTCCTTTTGGAGGACAAAATCCTCGTCATCAAGCAGAAGCTTGTAAGCTGATTTAACAGTGAACTGCCCATTTTTCGTAGGAGCCCAGGTCACTTGATCTTCCTTGGGTCTCATGGGGATAAACTATTGCTCGAGAATGTTACAAAGATCATTTGATTCCGCTTGAAATCCTTGAATCCTTATTTGTTTCCACTTCATTCTGCCTCTGTCCTCAACCATATAATCGAAGACTTTTCTGCCAATGAGTTCTTCCATGATATCTCTGATTCGGGCTAAGTTAGGATATTGCGTCGGTGGTTCATCCTTAGCCCACCTATCATTCCAACAATTTATCCTCTCACCATTGCCTAAAACCCATCTTAAACCTTTTTTGATGATTTCCTTACAATTGAGAATTGCTTTCCAAAAAGCAGAACCTCTGATTGGAACTGAGTCACTTAGAAATTCCATATTTTGAAGATACTTTCATTTGATGATAGTTGTCCATTCATTTTCTTCACCAAAAATGAGGTGCCATGCCTGCTTAGCTAGTAAAGCTAAATTCATATGAGCAATTCTCCTCAGACCTAAGCCCCCATTTTCCCTGGGTCTGCACACTTTGGTCCATCCTACAAGGTGTATCCTTTTTTTCTCCTCTGATCCAGTCCATAAAAATTTTTTTGGAGTTTCTCAATTTTTGGAAAACCTTCACAGGGGCTTTGAAAATGGAGAGGAAATAGACTGGAATGCTCTGAAGAGAGGCCTTAGTGAGGGTCAGCTTTCCTACTTGAGATAGAAGATGACCTTTCCATCCAACAAGTTTTTTTTGAATTCTTTCAATAACCTTGTCCCACATTGACTCTCTCGGAGAACCAATGAAAAGAGGGAGACCAAGATACGAAGTGGGGAGGTTTGCTATATCACACCCTAAAATTTTTGCAATCCTTCCTTACCTCTGAATGGGGGTGTTCAAGAAATATAACTTGCTTTTACTGAAATTAACTTTTTGACCAACAGCATCCTCGTAGAGTTGTAGGATGTATTTAATTATTTTGGCCTCAACCACCGATGCCTTAGTCAATAGAAGGGTATCATCGATGAATTGTTGGTGAGAAACAACCCTAGTGAGAGATGTTGCCTTGATTCCTGATATTAGCCTTGAACTGCAAGCATTTTTTATGGTTCTACCTAAAGCTTCTGCCACAATGATGAATAACATGGGGCTGATAGGGTCCCCCTACCGAATTCCTCTATGACTTTGAAAGTAACCAGCAGTTGTTCCATTAACCAGAATCGAGAACCATGCTTTAGAAATGCATTCTTTGATCAAATTAACCCATTGGTGGTGAAAACCAAACTTAAGGAGGACAACAATCAGAAAGTCCCAATTTAGCCTATCAAATGCTTTGTTCATATCAAGCTTGAGGGCAAAAATAGACCTGTTAGTCTTATGAGCAGAGTGCAGAGCTTCATGAACTGTGATAACTCCATCCAAGATTGACCTGCCCTAGACAGAGCTTCCCTAGCATGGATCTATGATGCGGGGCAGAACATCTCTCATTCTATTTGCAATGGCTTTAGTTAGGATCTTGTAAGAAACATTGCATAGACTGATTGGCCTGAAGTCAGCCATAGATTCAGGGGTTTGCTTCTTAGGAATTAGAGAAATAAAAGTAGAGTTGAGACCTTTTGGGATATGATTGCTTGCTTGGAATTCTCTGACAGCAGAAATTACATCCTCACTTACGATGTCCCAAAAATCTTGATAGAAATGAGGGGGAAAGCCATCGGGTCCCGGGGCTTTGTCTGGCTCCATGCTAAACAAGGCTTCCTTAATTTCCTCATCAGAAAAGGGAGCTAGAAGCTTAAGGTTTATATCCTCATTTATTATGCTAGGAATGGATTGCAAGAGAATATCTTTGGCCTCCTCATTGCACTCGTGATTCCCGACCAAGGATAGAATTGAAATAAGTTACTGCTTCCTTTCTGATTTCTGTTAAGTCCCGAGTAATAGAACCATCTACTTTTTTAAAATTTTATCTTGTTATTGCTTCTGTTTCTAAGCGTGGTGACGTGAAAAAACTTGGAATTTGAATCTCCATATTTCAACCAAAGAGCCCTTGATTTTTGCCTCCAATAGATTTCCTCACAGGCCAAAATGTTATGAAACTCGCTAGTTTTGTCCGTTCCTCCTGCCTAGTAGTTTCATCAGGATCACCATGTTGAATCCTCTCGATCAATTATCTTCAAACTTTCAACAACCTATTTTTTATTTTCAAAGAGGTTCCCAAAGACCTCTTTGTTCCAAGTTCGAAGCTTTTCCTTAACAAACTTTAATTTTCCAGCAAGTTTAAAAGTTGCACTACCCCTGACAGGCTGCTGCCACCACTGAATTAAGTTATCTCTGAAACTAGAATGTTTGATCCACATAGATTGAAATATGAAAGGTTTCTTGAAGGACAGAGAGTTAGGGATCTCCAAAAAAATGGGATTATGATCAGAGGTAATTTTAGGAAGGGCTTGCAGGGTAGAATCACCGAACAGAGTTGTAGCCTCCTTTGATAGAAAAACCTATCAAGCCTTTCTTGAATGAGATGACACCCTATCCGTCGATTGCTCTAGGTATAATTCGCTCCTCTAAGTTTTACATCCATCAACATGTTGGAGTTCACAAAGTCATTGAACTCATCCATGCTCCCGATAGGTGGTCCATTTCCACCCATTTTGTCTCAAGGGTAAAGAGGAGTGTTAAAATCCCCAACCAGAATCCAGGGGACATTATGGAAGATTTCACTCAGATTGCCTAAGTACTCCCATAGTAGAGCTCTCCCTTGAATTGAAGTTGGGGCATAAATATTTGAAAGGATCCATGACCTGTTGTTGTTTATTTCCTTAAATAAAACACTAAGAACCCTGTCATATTTCTGAATAATGGTGCCTTCTACTATCCGAGGATCCCACAAAGTCATAAGGCCTCCAGACGCTCCTCTGGATGATTTGCAAACCATCTCCCCTTGATTCCAGATTTTTTTTGCTACTTTTTTTGACCGAATCTCATCAATTTTTGTTTCTTGCAACATGATAATAGTTGGATTCACTTGATTTCTTATTGCACTGACTTCCCTGTGTTTGGGCAGGCCATTGAGGCCTCTCACATTCCATGAGAGGAACTTCATTTAGATTGTTTGGGATTTCTTCCTCTCCCCCTCCCTTGAGGGGGTTTTCCTAATTTGTTGTCTTCATAACCCGGAATAACCTCGTTGAAACAAGGTTCTCTATTTTCCATTGGCAATGTCATTATCAATTTTAATTTTTTGATGCTCAACATTTGATATTCTCCCTCTTCTTTTTTCACTACCAAAATCTATAGGAGACTTCACAGTGCTCCTGGTTTGTTTAGGACTAAACTAGGGGGAGGCAATTTGTTGTAGAACCGGACTGCCATATTCCTCAGTCTGAAGAGTTTCACATATCTCCACCCCTACATCCAAATATTCTCCTTTTTTCCTGTATTCCCCTGGTCTATGGGATGGCCCCTCAGTAGGATTCACCTAGCTCCTAGTGATGATGTTAGGGAGATGAGATTTTTTATTTTCCAATGCCTCAACTTTCTTCCTAAGTTCTTCAACATTAGGGTTTGGCTTTGGGATGCCCACTGGGCTTGAAGTATTTTTAGCATTGGGGTTTAAGGATCCCGACTTGGATGGGGATTCTAGAGATCGGGCATTAGGGTTTGGCTTTGTGATGCCCATGGGGCTTACAGTAATTTTAGCATTAGGGTTTGAGGATCCCGACTTGGATGGGGATTCTAGAGAGTCAGAAAGGTTAGCCTGAAGGTTCTGGGCTTCCATGTCTTTCGATAATCCTCCTACTCCCATATTGGATAGAATTGAAAATTTATTTGAAACTAGAGGATTGGAACTTACCCGAGTATTTTGGTTGCCAACAACCTATTGTTTTCCTTTGTCTTGTTGGGACCCCGCACCCTCTCTTTTTTTTTTTGGTAGACATAGTTTGCCTGATTGAAATCACCTCTGCCAGGGAAACTCCTCAAATTTCCTCTGTCTAGCATTCCCTGCTTCTGCTTTTCTCTATTCATTGCCAGGTTAGGGCACTGATTGCATAGATGTCCTTGATTTTTGCATTCTGCATAGAATGTCAATCTGTTCTCATATTCTACCGACTATTTTTGATAGTATTCTCCATACTCTAGCTCCACAAACCTTGGCAATTCATTATCCAAATTAGCATTTACGTAGATTCATGCATGAGTCATCCTTGTCCTGGCCAAGGTCGCATGGTCAATGGAGATCAGGTCCCCTATAGTTCTGGCTATGCCCTGCAGCCAATATTCATTGAAGAACTGGGCAGGTAGACTCGAGAGACGAACCCAAATAGGGGTAATGTTAATATTTTGCTTTTCAGGGTCGAAATATTCACCCCATCATCTGAGAAAAAGGCTCCTTTTGCCCAAAAACCAAGGACCTCCTGTTAAAATGCGGTTAGCATCCTCCATATTGTTAAAATGGATAATGAAGAACCCTCGAGTTAGAGCTACCAACTCCAAGCTGCCTACCGGTCACCATTTACCCATCGCCCAAGCCCTGATAGTCTCCATGTCCGGCCTACCTCCCAAAAACTTGCCTACCAGGGAGAATTCTTCCATTGAAAGAAAAGGGCTCATGGAACTTGTCGGGGCCAAAATTTTATTATTTACTGGAACTAGGGGTGGAAGAGAGAGAACCTCCTTTCTTTTTCCTCTAAGAGTCTCAGAAAAAGACAGCCACTTCTTGGGCCCCGCATTGTCCTTCGTATCTTTTTGTCGAGGTCTTTCTGAGGAGGGTCGGGCCCCGCGTGATGCCCGCCTCCAAATCTACCGTAGCCTGACCGCCTTCCTCTAGATCCTCGCTTGATCCATGCTCGAGGTTCCCACCCACCCCTTCCATACTTGCTCTACCTCTGCCGCCTTGGCTGAGATTCCTGCCCAAAAAATTCAAACCCTCACTCCCGCCGCACCCGCTAAACCTCAGCTCACTCATTCCTGATGATCAACAATAAATAACTATGTCCTTATTACATCTATTTCTTAAATGAAGACATGTGGATTTGACTTTGCCATAAAGGATCCAAACCTTATATTTGAGACTCATATTTATTCTTAAATATTTAATTCAATAAATATTTGAGAAATAAATATCATGAAAGAGAAATTTTTATGAACTTTAGGTTAATATTATAAAATTTAAAAGGTTCATAGACAAAATTTACATTAAACCCTATTTCCATAATTATTAAGGTTCAAAACCTTATAATTAGGGTTTAATTATTTTCACATTTGTTCATTCTTCAAATATTTAAATTTCAATTTCATATTTGGATGAACATATATATATATATATATATATATAAAATAAAACCTTAAATTTGAATATTATAAAGTTCAAACTTTATAATTAAGGTTTATATTTAATTAATTTTATTAAAGTTTTATAAACTTTGATTTTATTAAAGTTTATTGAATTTTAATGTTAATTAAAAATGCTAAGTTAAAATCTATTTTAAAATCCTTTAAAGCATTTTAATTAACCATTGTTTTGAAGTTGTAGAATAAGTTTGCATAGTTTTCAGGATTAAACTCAAAAGGTAAATTTATTTATTATTCATTAAAAGGAGAATTTGATTGAAGGATGCATAGCACATGATGAAATTAAAGTTAAATACTTGAATTCCAAGCCCCTTGTTATCAGTTACTTGCAAACCATTGAGATAGTTCAAGCACTTATTTTTAATACATACTAATGATACATAAAAAAATTAAGTGGAAGAACCTTGGAGAAATATGTTTTCTTTGCAAGAGAGGATTTCAATCCTAACTGTAGGGTGATTTTGTAATTGGAAAAAATCATACCTCAACAGAAATGGTGCTAGAAGGAGGGCCTGAAAGGTACTATTTTTAATTTTTTAGCATGTGCAATTAGTTATTTAAAAAAAATAATAATTTTCGATTTATGTTGCATTAATGTTAATCTGTCATAAATTCGAAAATTAGGTTATGATTCAATTTTTGTGAATTTTTCATACATAGCCTTGCATATTAAAACTGGTTCAATGGCAGAAAATGATTTACCCTATTATAAGCATGATGGAATGATTATGGTAGAAGAACATATTCATGCATACAAAAACATTATGTTTCATTTTCAAATTATGTAGGAAGATGTTCTCTGTAGAATGTTTCCATACACATTGGATGAAGTTGCTAAAGATTGGTTTATCAATTTACCTGCAGGTTCTACCACTTCTTGGAATCAACTAGAAACAACGTTTCTTGAACATTTTGGAAAATTGGTTGACATAGATTTGTTATCAAATCAATTTTCCTCTATCTATAAAAAACCTGATGAAACCATGAGTCAATTTAATGATAGGTTTCATAAGTTGTATACTAAAATAGAGACACATTTTATCATTTCAGAAGAAGTTGTTCAAATATACTTGGAAGCTTTAGATCCTTTTACCGTTAAGTTGTTAGAAAAGCTTCTTAAATATTTATGCTTGTCTAACGCTTATGGTGGGGCAATAGTTGTAGAACAATGGTTGATTTCAGGAGGAATTGATGTGGGTAAGTTATCATTACTTAACCCTAAGGTTTCAAATCAATTACCACTTATGAGTCATGATATACATTTTTTGACACCATCGAATGAAATTGAATGTCCTAGTTTTTCAACCACTTTTGATATTGTCCAAGAAGAAGTGGAAGTTTCAAAGCCAATATCCATCAATGAGGATTGTAGTAATCAAGTTTATCAAAATGTAGAAATGCATGAGTCTTCAGATATTGGAGGAGTTTTAGATCTAACTAGCTTTGAAACATATGATAGAATGGAATCTTCTATAGAGTTGAATGAAAAAATTAAAGCTCTAGAATTGAAAGATTCTAGAGGTGTTTTCATTATGACTGATCATAAAAGTTTATTACTTGAGGAAGATGAATTTTTTATTGAAGATAAATTTTTTGAAAGTGATGAAAGTGAATTTGAAAAGCATTCGATTGTTGAATTTACAGAGTGTGAAGAAGTGGTTGAACATCACTCCCTAATTTTAGAAGATGATTATTGTTGGTGGAATAAATGGGAGGATTTTACCTCTCTTTCTAATGAAGTACTTGCTTCACCTAAAATGCAGGACAAGTTGCAAAGGTTAATTCTACAACTTAAAAGAAACAGTGATCAAGCACAAGAACAAATGCATCAAGATGCATATCTTGATAAATATATAAATCATTCTCATGAGACAAATATTGAAGATGCTAAAAATGATATTCTTTTAGACAGTGAAGAAGTCCTAGAATGGACTAGTTTTGAAACACATGATAAATCAGGACCTTCCATAAATTTGGATGAGATCATTGAAAATGATGATCAAAATTTTTAGTATCCTCAAAATAATGATCAAGAAGAAATTAAAGAAGGGATGCAATCTCATCAAATATTTCAGGAAGATGATTATTATAATGGTTGGGGAAGATATGAGGAATTATTTATTTCTAATTATCCTACTGATGAATTTTCCATTTCACTTGATATGCAGGATGTTGAAACCTCTATCTTGTGTGAAGATCTGGCAATTTCTATTCAACTGGAAAATGACGTGTTAATTTCAGAAATAGAGAGGGTTCCAAGATTTGATCATTTTGAACATGAGTTTGTGGAACATATTTTTGAAATAGAAAAAAATGAAATGGTAAAATTTTCTTATGATTCATCTATTTTAGATGAAGAAGAGGTAAATTATTTTATTTCATTCTCGAATACTGAAGATTTGTGTGAAAATTTTCATGATTGTATTGAATATTCAAATGAAGAAAGTTCATGTATGGCTAACAAAGAATTAGAATTTCCTATTCATCCTAAAGAAACTATTGCTTTGTTTGATCAACAAGATTTATGGTTTGAAAAATATGGACATATTCTTGATTGGATGCCTAATTTTGATGCTTTTGAAAAATAGGTCATTGATGAAGGAATACGAAATGATGATGATGATAGAGACTATGAAGAGAAAGAAAATATGCATTGCTAAATGAAAAAGAAGACATGCTTGAATCATTGAACCAAGTTCATCAACAACTAACAATTCAATCTAGGATACAAAACTATAATGATTCTTATTTTGTAAATATCCTAGATTCTTGTAAATTGTTACATGAATATGATTGGCCTAAAAACATAGATGATGATTTTGCTTTAAAAATTTTAGAAGTTGCTTCTTATTTGAAAGAAATTTTATATGCTTGTGAAAATGAGAAATTAAGTCAAAGTGATGAATCAAGGTTTGAAATTCCCATCTTGTTGAATAAGCATAAGATCATGGATGAATCAAATATTAAACATGGAATTGCTTATAAGTTTGAATCAAATCAGTGGGGTGTGAAAGGCAAAATGAAGGTTGCATTGTTTGACTTAATCTTATTTTGGTTGGATTTATGTAAAACTTGGAATGCAAATCATGTTATATGTCTTTTAAGGTGTGCTAATCGAGTTTGGGATCTAGGGAAGTGATAGCATAAATTTAGCATCATTTTGTATATAGTGTATATTTTTGTAAATAGTTTTTTTTTGGTTTTTTGTGTTCTTGTTTTGTTTTAGTACATAACTTTTTGTTTCGTGAAATTTTGTTTTTTGTTGTCTTGATAGTATTTTCAAGTTTAGGGAGCAAGTTCTTACTTGCTTATTTGGTTTATTTTTGTATATAATTTGTTGTTTTGTGAATTTTTGTTATTTGCTTGTTTGTTGATGTTTTGGTTTTGTGAAATCATTGGATGTGTTTCCATTGTTGTTTTTGAATAATACTGGCTTATGCCATAATTTTGGTATTCAAGTTGTCATGTTGTTGTTTGTGAGAGTTTTGGTATTGTCTCTTATTTTGAGGTAGTTGTGGTAGTTACAATAAATACTTGTTGATTTTGTTTGGTATTTGTTCTTGTGTCATTTAGGACAAAATTACCTATTTTGAAAGCATGTAAAACCTAAAGAAAAGGGAAAATGAGATGTTAGTATATATCTTCATGAATTTGGACTAAGATAAGGAAATTTGAAATATTAGAATCATATTGCAAAAGCTTCACAAGTACTACAAACACATTAAGGAATATCTTTTGAAATTCTGGAAGTATGAAGTTGTCAGTTTTGCAAATTAAGGTGAAAAATCTTATATACTCTTTCAGCCTTACCTGATCTCTAACCCAAATGGCAGGTGGATTTTATTTGCAAAGTACCATATTACTGGATTAAATAAAATAAAACAAAAAAAGAGAAAAAATGATGAATACGAAGAAAAGTAAAGTCAAATCTGTCACCATTAATTAGATAACCTTCACCGGAGCTATAGACGCTCCTCTGGTAGTGAAGCTATGTTTAAAATAAAAGGGAATGCAAAATACAAAATGCACCTAATATATGGGAGATTTAGATAATCTCTACCGGGGCTATAAACGCTTGGTTGGCAGTAGAGCAATGTCTGAAGAGAGCCAGGTGGAGGTATACTTCAAAGAGAAAATATTCATAACCTAAATGCAAAACTAACAATGGAAAGTTGAACGGTTTCAAGGATATAGAACGAATCACTTTACACACACCAAGCAAATGCTAGTGATTCTATTGTTTCATGTTGAATTGGTCTATTCACATTCTCTGGATATTATTGATGCTCATGGTTCTAATATTTGGGTTTTTGTTGTTTTCATAAGTTGGGTTCTTAAGTCCTAAATGTCTAGGGATATTTACCAGCAGAGTCACCATTTGTTGTGATGTCCTTCACAACGACCCCAAATTTTGGGGACCCACTGAGAAAATTTTGAAATTTTATTGTTATGTTGTTGGTTGGTTTTGATTGTTTCAGGTATTGGTATGATGTGGAAGAATGGGGTGGTTTATTATTTCTATTTTGTTGGTCTTTAGTTTCAAATGTTCTTTTAAAATAAAATTTTTAATTAATTAAATTATAAAATTTTATAATTTAATATATTTAAAATGGTTATTTTATAAACTTGTTTTAAATTAATTAAATTATAAAGTTTTATAACTTTATAATTTAATATAGTTAGAATGGTTATTTTATAAATATGTTTTAAATTAATTAAATTATAAAGTTTTATAACTTTATAATTTAATTATATTTAAGAAGGTTATTTTATAAATGTTTTATATTCTAATTAATATTTGTCTTGTTGGTAGGATTATTAAAGTATGTTGAATAGAGGATGTGTTCGTGGGTTTCATGGGCATGTCTTAACTTTAATTTTTGAATGCCAATGAGGAGAAATATTAAATCCTTTGAAAAAGGTATTTAAATGAAAATAATACGACACCCATGAGATCATTATGAAGGCCAGCTGAATTCAAATAAATGAGTTGAAGATTATATAATTATAATGTATGGTTTAAATGAAACCCATATGTTATAATGTGAAGGCGTTGGTGACATTAGGGTTTCGTTAAGAATTCATTTTTACAACTGTATGGAAACCATAATGGAATGGGAAAGAACCAACCATATAACAAATTATTCAAACTATAAATGGAGAATGAAAAGCCAAGAACAGGGTCAAACAATTGTAGGGCAAAGGAAGGAAAAGGTGAAAGCAAAAGATCTATAGAGATTTGGATTTACAGAGATTTTAGAAAGCTTTATTGTAAGATCCAATAATTATATCAAAATTATTTTTGTTCAGATATGCGTGAATACGGTATTTGATTTTAATTAAATGATTTTGATATAGTTTTAATTTAAATTTCCATTGAAGATAGCACCATTTTTATTGTCGTACTGTGTGATTGTTGGTTGGCATAAATTTGGTTTTTAAGTTTTTGTGCATTCCATTATGTAGTTATTTGTCCGAGATTTACTTTATTTCCCTTACTTTAAACTTTTGAAGTTTATTTCATATTAAATTTGTGAGCATTTAACCTAGTTTGATTTTATAAAGTTTAACTTTATAACTAGGTTTTAAATTTATTTATTATTCAAATATTAAATTTAATTAATATTTGAATAAATAAATTTACCGAGGATAAATGATTATTTGGGTTCCAACTTTAATTTCATAAAGTTGAGAATTCATAATTGATATCTATTTACATTAAAGAGTTTGGTTTATTATAGTTTTATTTCAAATTATCAAAGGATCCAAACCTTATATTTGAGACTCATATTTATTCTTAAATATTTAATTCAATAAATATTTGAGAAATAAATATCATGGAAGGGAAATTTTTATGAACTTTAGGTTAATATTATAAAATTTAAAAGGTTCATAGACAAAATTTACATTAAACCCTATTTCCATAATTATTAAGGTTCAAAACCTTATAATTAGGGTTTAATTATTTTCACATTTGTTCATTCTTCAAATATTTAAATTTCAATTTCATATTTGGATGAACAAATATCTATATTAAATAAAACCTTAATTTTGAATATTATAAAGTTCAAACTTTATAATTAAGGTTTATATTTAATTAATTTTATTAAAGTTTTATAAACTTTGATTTTATTAAAGTTTATTGAATTTTAATGTTAATTAAAAATGCTAAGTTAAAATCTATTTCAAAATCCTTTAAAGCATTTTAATTAACCGTTGTTTTGAAGTTGTAGAATAAGTTTGCATAGTTTTCAGGATTAAACTCAAAAGGTAAATTTATTTATTATTCATTAAAAGGAGAATTTGATTGAAGGATGCATAGCACATGATGAAATTAAAGTTAAATACTTGAATTCTAGGCCCCTTGTTATCAGTTACTTGCAAACCATTGAGATAGTTCAAGCACTTATTTTTAATACATATTAATGATACATAAAAACATTAAGTGAAAGAACCTTGGAGAAATACGTTTTCTTTGCAAGAGAGGATTTCGATCCTAACTGTAGGGTGATTTTGTAATTGGAAAAAATCATACCTCAACAGAAATGGTGCTAGAAGGAGGGCCTGAAAGGTACATTTTTAATTTTTTAGCATGTGCAATTAGTTATTTAAAAAAAAAATTGATTTTTTTGCATTAATGTTCATCTGTCATAAATTCAAAAATTAGGTTATGATTCAATTTTTATGAATTTTTCATACATAGCCTTGCATATTAAAACTGGTTCAATGGCAAAAAATGATATACCCTATTATAAGCATGATGGAACGATTATGGCAGAAGAACATATTCATGCATACAAAAACATTATATTTCATTTTCAAATTATGCAGGAAGATGTTATCTATAAAATATTTCCATACACATTGGATGAAGTTGCTAAAGATTGAGATAATTTGGCTTGATCGGAACCGACGCATATTTCAGGGCAGTTATTTGGATGTTCAACAGATCTGGCAAAGGATCCTGTATATGGTTCAGGAAACCATCCATAACAAATGTGATGTGGACCCTCTTTTGGATTCTAGGGAGGAGAAGATACAACAAGCCCTTGGTATCTTTGGGGATGGTGTGAAATCTTCTATCCCTAGTAGGGTTTCTCAGCTCAGCAAGAAGGTTAGGAGAGATGGTAGGTGGAGGCCACCCCCTAGAGGAGTTTTAAAAATTAATACTGATGGATTGTCCAGGGGTAATCTTGGACATGTCGGCATTGGCGGTGTTTGGAGAGATTCTATTGGTGGTGTTAGTTTTTTCTTTTCCATTTATAAAGGTGTTCACTCCAACAATTTTATGGAAGCTCTTGAAATTCTTGAGGCCTTGCGGAGGGGGTTTTCTCTTGGATGGCATAGGATTATCTGTGATTCTAACTCTCAAATTGTGGTTAATAGTTTAAACAGTAAAAGGATGGAGGAAGTTAATTAGAATTTGACCTCTGCAGTTGTTCAAATTATCAGAATGAGTGAAGAGTTCAAATTTATATCCTTTGTGCACATTCCAAGGGAATGGAATGTGGTTGTTGATTACCTGGCCAAAATGGCTTCTAAGATGCTAGATCCTTGGATTATCGATAATTGGGAAAGTCTCCCGTCTGGTGACTCTCAATGCCTGTGGGAGTTGATCCATAAGGATGTACAGACTTAATGTGTTTTATTCTTGTTGTCTTTTATGTGTGTCATTCTAGTCTAGTGGTTTTAGCCTGTTTGGTTGTTTATTTGAGTCCTGGTTGGAAGCTCAGTTGTACTCTATAATCCAGACTTTTTATCAATAAATTTTTACCCATTTATTAAAAAAAAAAAGTTTCTAAATATTGGTTTATCAATTTACTTGTAGGTTCTACTACTTCTTGGAATCAACTAGAAACAACATTTTTGAACATTATGGAAAATTGGTTGACATAGATTTGTTATCAAATCAATTTTTCTCTATCTATAAAAAAATTGATGAAACCATGAGTCAATTTAATGATAGGTTTCATAAGTTGTATACTAAAATAGAGACACATTTTATCATTTCAGAAGAAGAAGTTGTTCAAATATACTTGGAAGCTTTAGATCCTTTTACTGTTAAGTTGTTAGAAAATATTCTTAAATATTTATGCTTGTCTAATGCTTATGGTGGGGTAATAGCTATAGAATAATGGTTGATTTCAGGAGGAATTTATGTGGGTAAGTTATCATTACTTAACCCTAAGGTTTCAAATCAATTACCACTTATGAGTCATGATATATATTTTTTGACACCATTGAATGAAATTGAATGTCCTAAATTTTCAACCACTTTTGATATTGTCCAAGAAGAAGTGGAAGTTTCAAAGCCAATATACATCAATGAGGATTGTAGTAATCATGTTTATCAAAATGTAGAAATGCACGAGTCTTCAGATATTTGAGGAGTTTTAGATCTAACTAGCTTTGAAACATATGATAGAATGGAATCTTCTATAGAGTTGAATGAAACAATTAAAGCTCCAGAATTGAAATATTCTAGAGGTGTTTTCATTATGACCGATCATAAAAGTTTATTACTTGAAGAAGATGAATTTTTTATTAAAGATAATTTTTTTGAAAATGATGAAAGTAAATTTGAAAAGCATTTGATTGTTGAATTTACGGAGTGTGAAGAAGTGGCTGAACATCATTCCCTATTTTTATAATATGATTATTTTTGGTGGAATAAATGGGAGGATTTTGCCTCTCTTTCTAATGAAGTACTTGCTTCACCTAAAATGCAGGACAAGTTGTAAAGGTTAATTCTACAGCTTAAAAGAAACAATGATCAATCAGAGGAACAAATGCATCAAGATGCATATCTTGATAAATATATAAATCATTCTCATGATACAAATATCGAAGATGTTAAAAATGATATTCTTTTAGACAGTGAAGAAGTCCTAGAATGGACTAGTTTTGAAACACATGATAAATTAGAACCTTCCATAAATTTGGATGAGATCATTGAAAATGATGATCAAAATTTTTAGTATCCTCAAAATAATGATCAAGAAGAAATTAAAGAAGGGATGCAATATCATCAAATATTTCAAGAAGATGATTATTATAATGGTTGGGGAATATATGAGGAATTATTTTTTTCTAATTATCCTATTGATAAATTTTCCATTTCACTTGATATGTAGGATGTTGAAACCTCTATCTTGCATGAAGATCTGGAAATTTCTATTCAACTGGAAGATGACGTGTTAATTTCATAAATAGAGAGGATTCCAAGATTTGATCATTTTGAGCATGATTTTGTGGAACATCTTTTTGAAATAGAAAAAACAAAATGGTAAAATTTTCTTATGATTCATCTGTTTTAGATGAAGAAAAGGTAAATTATTTTATTTCATTCTTGAATACTAAAGATTTGTGTAAAAAATTTCATGATTGTATTGAATATTCAAGTGAATAAATTTCATGTATGGCTAGCAAAGAATTAGAATTTCCTATTCATATTAAAGAAACTATTGCTTTGTTTGATCAACAAAATTTATGGTTTTAAAAATATGGACATATTCTTGATTGGATACCTAATTTTGATGCTTTTGAAAAATAGGTCATTGATGAAGGAATACGAAATGATGATGATGATGATAGAGACTATGAAGAGAAATAAAATATTATAATGGATCATCAAGTAGTGGTAAATGAAAGTATACAAAAGGTAGAATCTTATCCACTATGTCTAAACATTCAAGAATCAGGTAAAATTTTGCATAATCATTTATTGGATTTTGATATTATTTATGATGAGATGCCATTGGAAGTTGATAAAGAAATAGAGTGGATTCCTATTTCCACTACAAATAAGTTTGCATTTCTAAATGAAAATAAAACATGCTTGAATCATTGAACCAAGTTCATCAACAGCTAACAATTCAATCTAGGATACAAAACTATAATAATTCTTATTCTGTAAATATCCTAGATTCTTGTAAATTGTTACATGAATATGATTGGCCTAAAAACAAAGATGATGATTTTGCTTTAAAAATTTTAGAAGTTGCTTCTTATTTGAAAGAAATTTTATATGCTTGTGAAAATGAGAAATTAAGTCAAAGTGATGAATCAAGGTTTGAAATTCTCATCTTGTTGAATAAGCATAATATCATAGATGAATCAAATCTTAAACATGGAATTGCTTATAAGTTTGAATCAAATCAGTGGGGTGTGAAAGGCAAAATGAAGGTTGCATTGTTTGACTTAATCTTGTTTTGGTTGGATTTATGTAAATCTTGGAATGCAAATCATGTTATATGTTTTTTAAGGTGTGCTAATAGAGTTTGGGATCTAGGGAAGTGATAGCATAAATTTATCATCATTTTGTACATAGTGTATATTTTTGTAAATAGTTTTTTGGTTTTTTGTGTTCTTGTTTTGTTTTGGTACATAAATTTTTGTTTCGTGAAATTTTATTTTTGTTATCTTGATAGTATTTTTAAGTTTAGGGAGCAAGTTCTTACTTTCTTATTTGTTTTGTTTTGTATATAATTTGTTATTTTGTGAATTTTTGTTATTTGCTTGTTTGTTGATATTTTGGTTTTGTGAAATCATTGGATGTGTTTCCATTGTTGTTTTTGAATAATACTTTCTTATGACATAGATTTGATATTCAAGTTGTCATGTTATTATTTTTTGAGAGTTTTGGTATTATCTCTTATTTTGAGGTAGTTGTGGTAGTTACAATAAATAATTGTTGATTTTGTTTCGTATTTGTTCTTGTGTCATTTAGAACAAAATTACCTATTTTGAAAGCATGCAAAACCTGAAGAAAAAAAAAATGGAAAATGAGATGTTAGTATATATCTTCATGAATTTGGACTAAGATAAGGAAATTTGAAATATTAAAATCATATTGCAAAAGCTTCACAAGTACTACAAACACATTAAGGAATATCTTTTGAAATTCTGGAAGTATGAAGTTGTCATTTTTGCAAATTAAGATGAAAAATCTTATATACTCTTTCAGCCTCACCTGATATCTAACCCAAATGGTAGGTGGATTTTGTTTACAAAGTACCATATTATTGGATTAAATTAAAAAAAAAGGAAAAAAATGATGAATACGAAGAAAATTAAAGTCAAATATGTCACCATTAATTAGATAACCTTCATCGGAGCTATAAACGTTTGTTTGGTAGTGAAGCTATGTTTAAAGTAAAAGGGAATGCAAAATACAAAATGCATCTAATATATGGGAGATTCAGATAATCTCTACCAGGGCTATAAACGTCTTCCTGGCAATAGAGCAATTTCTGAAGAGAACCAGGTGGAGGTATACTTCAAAGAGAAAATATTCATAACCTAAATGCAAAGCTAACAATGGAAAGTTGAATGGTTTCAAGGATATAGAACAAATTATTTTACACACACCAAGTAGATGTTAGTGATTCTACTGTTTCATGTTGAATTGGTATGTTCACATTCTTTGGATATTATTGATGCTCATGGTTCTAAAATTTGGGTTTTTGTTGTTTTCAGAAGTTGAGTTCTTAATTCCTAAATGTCGAAGGACATTTACTAGTAGAGTCACCATTTATTGTGACATCCTTCACAACAACCCCAAATTTTGGGGATCCATTGAGAAAATTTTGAAATTTTATTGTTATGTTGTTGGTTGGTTTTGATTGTTTCAGGTATTGGTATGATGTGGAAGAATTGGGTGATTTATTATTTCTATTTTATTGGTCATTAGTTTCAAATGTTCTTTTAAAATAAAAATTTTAATTAATTAAATTATAAAATTTTATAATTTAATATATTTAAAATGGTTATTTTATAAACTTGTTTTAAATTAATTAAATTATAAATTTTTATAACTTTATAATTTAATTATATTTAAGAAGGTAAATTTTTAAATGTTTTATATTCTAATTAATATTTGTCTTGTTGGCAGGATTATTAAAGTATGTTGAATAGAGGATGTGTTCGTGGATTTCGTGGACATGTCTTAACTTTAATTTTCGAATGCCAATGGGGAGAAATATTAAATCCTTTGAAAAAGGTATTTAAATGAAAATAATACAACACCCATGAGATCATTATGAAGGCCAATCGAATTCAAATAAATGAGTTGAATATTATATAATTATAATGTATGGTTTAAATAAAACCCATATGTTATAATGTGAAGGCGTTGGTGACATTAGGGTTTCATTAATAATTTATTTTTACAACTATATGGAAACCATAATGAAACGGGAAAGAACCAACCATATAACAAATTATTCAAAGTATAAATAGAGAATGAAAATCCAATAACAGGGTCGAACAATTGTAGGGCAGATGAAGGAAAAGGTGAAAGCGAAATATCTACAGAGATTTGGATTTATAGAGATTTCGGAAAGCTTTATTGTAAGATCCAATAATTATATCAAAATTATTTTTGTTTAGATATGCGTGAATATGGTATTTGATTTTAATTAAATGATTTTGATATAGTTTTAATTTAAATTTCTATTGAAGATAGCACCATTTTATTATTGTACTGTGTGATTGTTGGTTGGCATAAATCTAGTTTTTAAGTTTCTGTGCATTCCATTCTGTAGTTATTTATCCGAGATTTACTTTATTTCCCTTACTTTAAACTTTTGAAATTTATTTCATATTAAATTTATGAGCATTTAACCTATTTGATTTTATAAAGTTTAACTTTATAACTAGGTTTTAAATTTATTTATTATTCAAATATTAAATTCAATTAATATTTGAATAAAATAAATTTACCAAGGATAAATGATTATTTGGGTTTCAACTTTAATTTCATAAAGTTAAGAATTCATAATTGATATCTATTTACATTAGAGAGTTTGGCTTATTATAGTTTTATTTCAAATTATCAAAGGATCCAAACCTTATATCTGAGACTCATATTTATTCTTAAATATTTAATTCAATAAATATTTGAGAAATAAATATCACAAAAGGGAAATTTTTATGAACTTTAGGTTAATATTATAAAATTTAAAATTTTCATAGACAAAATTTACATTAAACCCTATTTCCATAATTATTAAGCTTCAAAACCTTATAATTAGGGTTTAATTATTTTCACATTTGTTCATTCTTTAAATATTTAAATTTCAATTTCATATTTGGATGAACATATATATATATATATATATATATATATATATATATATATATATATATATATATATATATATATATATATAAAATAAAACCTTAAATTTGAATATTATAAAGTTCAAACTTTATAATTAAGGTTTATATTTAATTAATTTTATTAAAGTTTTATAAACTTTGATTTTATTAAAGTTTATTGAATTTTAATGTTAATTAAAAAATGCTAAATTAAAATCTATTTCAAAATCCTTTGAAGAATTTTAATTAACTGTTGTTTTGAAGTTGTAGAATAAGTTTGCATAGTTTTCAAGATTAAACTCAAAAGGTAAAATTATTTATTATTCATTAAAAAGAGAATTTGATTAAAGGATGCATAGCACATGATGAATTTAAAGTTAAATACTTGAATTCCAGGCCCCTTGTTATCAGTTACTTGCAAACCATTGAGATAGTTCAAGCACTTATTTTAATACATACTCATGATACATAAAAACATTAAGTGAAAGAACCTTGGAGAAATACGTTTTCTTTGCAAGAAAGGACTTCGATCCTAACTGTAGGGTGATTTTATAATTAGACAAAATCATACCTCAAAAAGGGGTAACAAGTTTTAATTCTACATGGGCTCTATTATTATCAAAAGGAAAAGCAAGAGTTTTCATAGCTCTATTATTAAAAGCTTTGGAAAAAGAAAAAAGCAAAGATTAAAGTTTTTAAATTTGATTTTCTTTTTTTAATATGGCATGAAAATAAAACAAAAAAGAGAAAATCAAAAATCTCCAGTTAAAAAAAACTTTAAAAGGCACTTTTCTAAATATGGGATAAAAAATAAAGGCAAGGAATTGTTTTAAAAAAACGACGTTTGCCATGAATTCAATTAAACAGATTGAAGGTGTTTCAAGAGCGAAAGAAGAACAGATCAAGTGCGCTATCGGAGTGCTTTCGCCCCTAATTTATTTTTTGGGCATGTGACGATATTTTTTGGAACGCCCTCTTAAAGCAATTTCACCGCCGACATGTGGCAAATTTTGAAAGGTTTTCATGGAAGTTAAGATGCATTTTCGGAGCATTTAATTTAAAACATGCATCTAGATTTGCGTTAGGATGCGTTTTTGCATTACCAAGGACCAAAATCCCACAAAGTTGAAAGCAAGGATGCCCATTGGTCTGTAGGTGGCAGATTTATTTTTCCAAAGCAATTTTAGTAGCCAGGGCACATTTTTCGAAGGTATAACATGACAAGAAGGGCATATTTTTAAAGATGATTTTGTGGCAAATAAAAGTTAATTGTCGTTAAAGCATCGGGAATGGTGCCAGTCGAGTGAAACGAGGTGCACGATCTCCTAAAATCACCAAGATGAAGTGTTGCATTTACTCTGGTGGTTGAGAAATCCATATATAAATAGAGCATAGGTAAATTCGCTTAGAGATTACAATTTTAAAATTTTTTGCCAATACATTTTCAATATTTTGGTTGCAGAAGTGGTAGAGCGCTTTCAAGGTTGTCAAAATTCTAAATGGGGAATAAAATCCCAGAAGCAAAGGATGTTGCAGAGCTTAAACAATCAAGAAAGAAATCAGAGGGCAGGAAAAATCCAAGAAAGCACAGAGAAATGAAAACATAGATTTGGACCCGTGCTCTAACACCATGGCAAAGGTCGGGGACTGCATGATTACCAATAAGGGCATGGTGAAGCTTTGGCAAGATGTGGAATTCACAGTAAAACAAATATTGATGCTAGAGAGCCCTTTGAATGTGTCATTTTATGCGTAGTTATTTTGGTATCTATTTACACCTATACACCCTTGCCTAGAGTTGGTAAAACTGATTGCCATATTTTATAATCTAGCTACCAAAGCAGTTCTAAAAGCGAATGGGAAGGTATTTTTCTCTATCTCCATCGATGAGATGATGGAATTATTTGCCTACAAGTTAAAACCTCCTTCTGACATGATTTTTAAGAAGTTACATATTAATGAGCAAGAAGAGAGATATGTGTCAACGGTGACGATGTGCCAGTTTATGGAGATGCAATTGATTAAGGAGCCACATCTAGGGTAGCTACCAAAATAATTATTCGAATTCAAAAGCCCAGATTTATTTTTGATGTTGGCATAGGTTGTTGGCCTTTTGCGGATTACATAGTTCACAAGTGGCAGGTGGCACTAGTGCAATGCATATCTCAGGTGGAGTTTTACGTTCCAACGACAATGAGAAAGGGGACAAACCCAATTTATTTTTACTAGGCCAATTTCATATATCGGAAAATACATATTCATCTGGAGAATTTGAATACCAGAGAGGAGACTTCATTCAAGCATACCTCCTTCCTTGTCTGGTATTTCTTATTTCATTTACATCAATGTTTTTTGTTCATTGTAGTTAGACAAGTTGATGAGGAGAAAGAGATTTTGTCGATTTATATGTGGATGCATACTCTATCAAGACATGAGTCATTTTATAGTTTTAATCACTTATTTTTTGGGCCTACAATTGATTTGATTTGTGGAAAGAGTGAAAGAGTATCGTATGCAATGAAGTAGGTAGTTGTCACAGCTGATAAGGGTGATGTCTTTTTGCTAACCCAATGTATGGTTGTGAGAATTTAAGGCTTCACAAGCAAGCCATTATTGCTTCCATATTTTTCCATCGAACATGTTTTCACCATGGAGGTGGTGTGCCATATGGATAATACTAATGATGTGTATGGAGTAGGATGCAGCAAAAGAATAACATGCACGATGTCATTCAAGTTTGGCAATATCAAAGTAAACCAGGTGGGCCAAAACAGATTACTCACGAAGGCTCTCCAAGACTTGGGTCTGGTGGAACTACCACAACGATGGAGGTATGACCCATTGGGTAATTTTTTATAAATAATCAAGGTCACGCATTTCCATTACTGCCCACAATTGGATATCCAATAAAATCAAAACAATTTTGATGGGCGCAATTTATAGTGGCATGTTGAAGATATGATGTCACTTCCGTCATGGCATGACTTTTACAAGTAGGAGGTTGAATATAACCCTATAGTGGACCAAGATCAGATTCCTCCACCGGGACTATTTGGATATATGAAAGAATAATTGCCCACATGGTCCGAAGAGAAGATCATGAATTGGTGGATCATGCAGGTCCACAAGGAAAAAATCATGTCACCTTATGGGTTGAAGATGGATGGGGAATTTTTGGAGGCATATGATAAATTTGTAAATGTCTATCAACCCATCACTTAGGAGTAAGTAGTGGTTGCCAGTTCATTTCCATCAGTTCCTACTTTTGTCACCCTTCCATTTGGTATACCTTCTATTTCTATTTCACTCCCTTCTTCTCATCTACAAGTCACTACTGCTCCTTCTCTTCCCCTCTCTTCGACCTTCCTTTCTTTTAGTTCATTTACATCAGGTCCAAACCTATTTTTACATTCCTCACCTTTCATTCCTACCACCATTTCCACCATGACTGTAAGTACGCAAGTTCCTCCATGAGTGAGCGTAACTGTAGTCAAACCTAGCTCTTCCATCCACTCTTCCATTTCAATATCCCCTCTCACAGTGGTCTCCTCTTCTTCCTTTGAGCTATATTGTGCATATATTTTGGTCCCTTTCATACCATTTTTGGAGATGCAGGTGCTACCCGAAGCCGAGGTGATGCCCAAGCATCCTGATGAAGAAAAGATTAATTATGCTCATATAGTAGTGGTTGAAGAGCTACAGGCAAAAGGAGGTACTTGCTCCAGCTGGGTCGCTCAAGAAAGTTACATTTGACCCAGTTGCTATGGAGACTCACACCACTAAGATAATTTCTCTAGTCCAAAATCCACAAGGAGAGATGACATTGAGCGATTACACTTATGAGACTATGACGAAGGACCTAAAGAGGATTGATCCTACTAAAAAATAGGAAATATCCAAGTTGATATGAGCTCAGTTTTTTTGCATGGTAAATATTATAAGTAGATGTTTTATGATGTCGAGACAAAACTTATCAATATTGAGGATTCTTTGGTAGTAAGAAGAGCACAACAGGAGAAGAAGGTGGTAGAAGTTGAGCAATGGCATCAACAAACAGAGGCTCATCATAAGGCCAAAGATGTAATGGAGCAGCAGGTGCAGTCATTGAAGGTGCAGCTTGAGTCTATACAGAATCAATTGGCAGAGAAGGCCACACAAGTTGTAAGCTTCTCTTAGAAAATAGTTAAGGAGGCTCATCTATGGTTGGCTCAGATTTGTAAAAAGTTATCAATGAGAACATGTCAGGTTCAAAAGTATCTCTGCGAGGCTCAAATTCTGATTCAGTTGAGCCAACAAGTAATAGATAGTATTGAGGAGATGTTGGAGCCTCACTTAGAAATGGTTGTAAAAATTCAAGCCTTGGCCCAGTCCAATATGTGCATTCGTCCCATGAGCGATATGGATTGGTTCTGGTCTACTTCCAAAGTCACACTGCGTAGTTACTTCCAGAGGTTGGATCTGGTATGAGAAGGTAGGAATTTCCTCAATACAATGGATTGGGAGTATACTATTTTAATGATTCATTTTGATGCTCTCATCGGTATGGGACTTCCATATTTTACCAATGAATGGGGTGAGCCTCTACCAAAGGAACAGTTGGAAACAACCTAGAAGAATTTTGTGGACACTTCAAAGATTGACAAGTGGGAGGAACCGATCATGGAAGAGTAGGTGCTGCCACTTATGAAGAATTTCACATGCATGGAGTTATCCTTATTTGATTTGGCTCAGTGATCTAAGCACCTTAGCCTGGAAGATACCAAGAATCTATGGTATATTTATGAATCGCTTAGTGTTCCTTGCTTGTTCACCACACACACTTGGGCCGAGGCAGTAACAGTTTACAAAATCATCTACAAAAGTTTAAAGGGGTAAGAGAAGTAGGCCACAGTAGAACAGGTAGTAGCAGAGCAAGTAGCAATGGCACGGATAGCAGCTGAGCAAGAGTCAGCTGAAAATGCAGTAATTGAACAGGTGTAGAAAGGGACATCAAAATTAGAATCTTAGCCAAGACAGCCAGCAAAAGGGACCACTGAGGATCCCAATGGATAAATCCCTGGGATCGCTTCCATCCATGCAAGCTGGATACCTCGTCAGCCACCATAAATATTGATAATTTTGCACCCTGCCACATTTAAATTTTGGTCAAATTTTGTTGAATTATTTTTTATTGTAAAAGTGGTAAAATATAATAAATTCATGATGCAGTGTTTTCTTTAATACGATGCAGTTATTTCTATGTTTAATTATATTCTTTTATTTTTCCATGAAATCTCATGCTTCAAAATAATTGATATTATAAGGTAAATGGTTATGAGAATTGGTTTGCGACATCAGTTGAAATTACCCCAAGATATATGCAATGACCAATGCTCGAAGACTAAGAGTATGAAAAATGTAGAGGCCTTATTACTGAGCAGAGAATGAATTAAAATAATTTTCACCTCAAAAGCTATACGAAGAGCCCATTTGCCTTATTTTGGGGTGAATGTGAAAATTGAAAGGGAAAAAAAATGTTAAGTTGGTGCAAAAGACTTTCGCCCCTCCTTGGGGTAAAAACACATTAAAAAAGAAAGACAATTAAATTGGTGTGTTCGATAATTAAATGGCCCAAAGTTTGGAAATTAAAAGGAGTGCGTTCACCCCAAAGGAGGGGTGAAAGCATCATTCACCCCACTTTGGGGTGAATGTCATTAAAAGGTGTTGACAAGTCAAAAATACTTTCACCTCAAGTGAGGGGCGAAAGTAACTTTCGCCCCTCCCTAGGGTGAAATCTCAAAAAATGGTGAGTTCGAGCGAACACAAGGGAAGTAGCAAGGTGCCAAGAAAGGTTTTGAAAATTCAACTCTACATTTGCCCCAAAATAAGGGTGAAAATACCTTTCACCCTTCCTTCGGGTGAACGTATATATAAGGTGTGGACCCCACTTTAGCATGTATTGAGAAGAGTAAAGATAAAAGGGCTTTCATCCCAGGTGAGGGGTGAAAGTCCCATTCTCCCTTCCTTGGGGTGAAGCTATAGGAAGAATAGCCTGACAACACATCAAATGTTTTATTTTTATTTTGGGAGAATATTAAAAGATTGGGCGTTGAAAAGTCAAAGTTATGTTCACCCAAGGTGGAATGCGATAATGCCTTTCACCCTTTTTAGGGGTGAACGTATATTTTAAGGAGAAAATATGTCTTGTATGATACGCTTTCACCCTGGGAGAAAAGGTAAAGCTTTCAATTCCTCTCTTAGAGGTAAAACGACACAAGGATGATTCAAAGCCTCAATCATAAAACTGAAGGAGTAATAATACATTTCTACCCAAATTTTCTCTAGAGTTGATTACTTCTACGACGAAGACATGAATGCAACATAAAGATTTTTAAATAAAGTAAAGTTAGGGGTTGTGCATTAACCACAATAATTTAAGAATCGTGAGAAGTTATCCAATGCAGTGTTTTCACTTCTCTCTTAGGTGGAATTATGAGCAGTAGTAAAGGCACAATCATGAGCTGTGAATAAAATCAAATTATAAATATCGTCACTTTGAGGGCATCCTTTCCACCAAGGAGCGCAAATAGAAGGAAAATGATGTAAGTTAAAGGAGGTTTTTTTACTCATTGCTTAATTCTGGGTGAATTCAACTTTAAACATCAATGGAGATTTTTCAAAGGTGCCAAGGTTGGACGAGTGATGGGAATTTAATGATTGGGGCAAAAAGTGATTGGAATTATCGATTTCAAGCTAAAGGGGCTTTAGTATTAAAATCATAGGGCGATTTTCATGAGTTCCAAAACATTTTGAACAGGAGAAATTTCCAAGGTGCAATGGGTGCACCAATTCAATGACCATATTCATAGTTTTCGTGCACCGACACCCGAATGTGCTGATTTCCTAGGGGTTTTTCCTTAAAAGCTAGATCATTGTCTCAAAAGGTGGATTTTCAAGATTTCCAAGGAATAATTTCCTCACCAAGGTTCCTGATCTATAAGCATTTTGTCTTTTGTATATTAAATGAACAGAGGCAAAAACCTCTATAAATACTAGACATTTTCAATCTAAAAGAGGGATAAGGATAGACACTGCAGAAAAATGAATCAAGTTTTTTGTGTAAATAGAAGAAGTTTTAGCTTCTAATTTTGCAAATAGTCTTTATGTGTGATTTATTTCTATTCAAGCAAGCATTTCTATTTTATATTCATGTATGTTATCTGTTGCTAAGTTAAAATTCTACGTCTGGATTTGATCACTACTGGTGAGAGTGTGAGTACTGTAATGCGATTCTGGAAGTTATATCCAAGGAACTGTAAGTGGATTCTCTTGCCTCCCTTCTATTCTATGCTACTATGACACTTGGGTGGAATTCCTATTGCTATTCTGTCCCAAATCCTACATTTCATCCTGTGGCTATATTTCCCATTTCTTTTCATTATTTTTAATTTCTTTCCTGCAACTTTAGACCTCAATCGGTGTAGGATTAGTAAGGGATCCAACCCTCTCTAGATATTGGCACGAAGGAAATTTCTTTCCTTTGGCCTTTCAATTTTGGTCGTGTCTAGGGTGCACAAACGTATGTTTGTATTTTAGGCAGATATTTTACCAACATATGGTCGATCAATGAGGGGGGTTATGCAAATTTTTGGTCCGATGCTTGGTTGAAGCCTTATCCTCTTATCTCTGACTCAAAATGGAAACCATTGGCTTAAGCATGACTAACATGTAAGGGTCCAAAGTTCAAAGGTTATATTATTATGAGCAAAAACTCTAGATCATGGATTTCTTTTAGTAATTTGGTTGAAGGAGAGGAACTCAAACAAATTGTAAATGAACTTCAAAAGATGCTTTGAGAGTTTTATTTACCAATTTTTACATGAAATGATGAGTTGGTTTGGAATTTATCAAAGGATGGTGGATGCTCAGTCAAGTTAGGATATGAGGATTTAGAACAATCAAAATTTCCTTCTCCCAAAGATTTTCCTTAGAAGAATGTTTGGTCATTAAAGGCTCTCCCTAAGGCCTCAACATTTCTTTGGTTAGTAGTTTCAAGTAAGATTCTTATGAGAGACAGTCTACAAAGAAGAGGATATTATGTACCCTTCAGATGTGCCTTGTGTGAGAAGGATTTAGAAACATCAAACCATATACTTCTTCATTGTCCCTTTGCTCACACCATTTGGGGTTATTTTTAAAAAAATATGAAATCACATTGGGTGGCTCCATCAACATTGAAAGAGTTGATAAAATGTTGGATAAATTATTTTAAAGCTAAAGCATTATGTATTCTTGGTAGAATTGGCCCTACCATTATTTTTTGGAATTTTAGGCTTGAAATAAATAATAATTTTTTTTAAATAAATATCAAAATCATGCCCAATTTTGGAACCATATCAATGCCCTTCTTGCAGAATATCTACTCATAATGGGAAGTCTCAATTGTAGAAAAATATGTGCTAATAATTTGGCTATAGGATTTGAACATACATGCAAGAGTCATCTATGACAACAAAATTAAAAAAATGATCTACTTTGATCTATGGTAAAATGGAAATGTTTAGAAATTGGGTTTATCAAAATTAATTTTGATGATGCTTCTAAAGAAAATTCAGGAAAAGTTGGTGGAGGTGGTGTTTTTAGAAATAGTGAAGGCAAAATTCTCCTCACTTATTTAGAATCATATGGAACTTCAACTAACAACTATGTAGAGGCTAGGGAACTTCTTATAGGGATTAAAATTGTAGTAGAAAAAGGATGGAAATATATTTCAATTGAGGGGGACTCAAATTATCATTAATGTTAAAAAAAATAGATGTGAAGACTGGATAAAAATAATATTATTGTTGATGTTCATCATCTATTACTAGATGCAATCTCCTGGCAGTGTGAGCATATTTATAGAGAAGTAAATGGAGTAACAGATAAATTAGTGAATTATGGTGTTGATCTTCATCATGGCGAAATTTAAATTTTAGAAGGTAATTGGCCAAGTGAGATTTTGTCTTAATCAAAATGATGTCAAAGAGTTGATTGTGGAAACATAGCACTTTGAGGAAGTTGAAAAATATATTTAAGAGAAAAAAATAAATGAAAAAATCGTGATAAAAATGTATGCTACAGCAAATGTAATATTTTGGTATTTTGATGGGAGTGACCCCCAATAGAAGCCATATATAACCTATTAAAAAATACATATTTAGAGGAAAGTGAAGAAATGTTGGAAATTTTAAAACATTGCACAAAAATTATGATAAAGAATGTTGAAAAACAAAAAGGTGCAAAATTGAAAAATATATTATAAACAATTTTTAAAGAAGTCAAAGATGAATAGTTTGGAATACTTGAAGATTATCTAGGCACAAAACTAATAGAAGCAAGTGAAGATTCTAAAAATGTCATTATAATACCTATTGAAATAATGAAAATACCATATATGGCATTACCTTCTTTAGAAGTTTGACTTCATAAAAATGAAAAGGAATTATCAAATATCAGATATTTTGATCCAAAGGTTGATTTGAACATTGAAGAAAAATTTGACATTAAGTCGTCAAATGATAACAAGAATCATGAAAAGCATTTAGTTGATAACGAATGTGAAAATAGTGGATCTTTGTATTATACATCTAATAACAAATCAGATAGCAGTGGAAACAATATTGATGAAGGATATGAGTCATATTATTGTGATGATTTGTTGAGAAATATAACAAGAACAAGAAAGAACTTAGAGAAATAGAAGAAAAATACCAAGACCAAGAAAAAGAAGAAAAAAATAAAGGACCTAAGAAATAAGAACATGAATTAAAAATTGAAGACTAAAGTTTTCACACCAAATAATGTAATATGGGGGAATGTTGGAGATATTACATTATTTGGTAATATTAAAGTACCTTGAAGTACTATTGTAAATATTAGATTAGGGAGTAACCTATTAAAAATATATATTAGATTAGGGAGTGTTTTTTATATTTGGCTAATATATTCGTCAAAGTGTGAGGAGTTTTTGTGTTATGTAATAGTGTGCAAGGTGTCAAGAGTTCAAGTGTAAGGTGTGCAAGTGTGAGTTGTGAGAGTGCAAAGTGTCAAGTGAGCAAGTGAAGAGTCATAGGTGTTAGGTGTCAAATGTGGAAGTAAAGAGTCATGTAATATGTGTCAAGATGTAAAGTGAGAGGTTATGTAATTATGAGAAGCTTTGTCATAATGAGGTATGTAAAAGGTTGCATCTCCCATGATTTTGAGGAGATCAATAATTAAGAGTATTGAAGAGTCATTTCTAAGGTTATTTATTGGAGATAAACCTCCATACTATGTAATTCAAATCTTTGAGAACTTGATGATTTATGAATTTAATAGTGATATTTCTTATTGTGAAATACTTGTGTTATTTATGAATGTGATTTTATGTGATTGATATTTGATCTTGGAGAAATTAACCTATGAGATAATTTGGCATAACTATCAACATTATCATCAATCTACACTGTTAACATCCTATCATATTTAGACATGCCAACATGTCTCAAAATTTAACCTAGCATCAAGAAGGTTGGTGTATCGACATTCAGACATGTCTATGGTGGGGTTAAATGCAAATCAAGAGAACTATATCTAGGGTTACTGTAGAGTCAAAAAAGTCATGTGCATCTAGTGGGGCCCATGAGATGACCAAATTTGGATCATCATGATAGCCATATGGACAAGCTACTCTCACTACTCTCATAAGAAAAATATTGTTCTATAGGGATATGATGCCTATTACACACATTGGGATTTGTTCTTTCTTAACAAGATCTTACATCCTTTCTATCCACCATTAGTGGTGACTGTGTTTTCTTTTTGAGCTAATGATGTAGCTCTCTTAGGGAGTAGCAATGAGCATATTTGCATACATATTCAATATTATAAGATGAATCTTTACCACATTGTAATTCATTTGAATAAATGTTCAAATTCTATGCTAATAGTGCTAATTACTCCTATTAATGAATTTTGGCATAAACAATATGCAAGAGCTCATAGAGGAGAAACTAGAGGGCCTAGTTGGAAGCGAAGGATTTCCTACACAATGTTAAGATCCCATTTAATATTATTAATAATTATCTAGTCATGTGGTACTTTGGGCACCTAGGATTATGGGTCCATATGATGTAAAATTTAGGTATTGTAAATAGTATTTTAATTAAATATATAATGCTTATTCTTTAGGAGTTAATAGCCTGGGGCCCCACTTGCATGTGGATGGAAAACCTTGAGAATTAGGTTAGGGTAGCCAAATTCTTTAAAAGAACCAAGGGTGTAATAGAAGAGGATCTAATATTTTGTTGTATCAAAACTCTACTTCTAAGGAGGTTTCCCCTTTGAAGAGGCTTGTAATTCTAGAATGTGTTCTTGTTTTCTACAATATAATCTATTGCATCTCTATTTTGTATTGTAATATTGTTAATTTTAAGCTTATTTTTTGTTATTATTACAATATCATGTGGATATGCTTTTATTTTACTACAAGGTCTTTTTATTATTATTATGGTAGAGGGAAGGGGTTTTAAAAGTCTCCCCTAACCTTTTACACTTCCTTTCATATATTAAACATTAAAGCTCCAAATTTGAAACAAGAAAGTAGGAGACAAAACACCTAACTAAGGAGCCACACAAAAAGACTCCATCAACCAAGACTTCCTAAAACTATTTCTAAAGACCCAGTATAAAATACCATTGTATATCAAGAGCCAAACATGAAGAGACCAAACTTATCAATAAATAAAGCAAAGTTAAGATCAATCAAGTCCCCAAGCCACCAACTCCCTTCCCTTACTAATGATGTTTGTAGCCATTGGGACTGTTACAAAGTTTGTAGTCATTGGGTATTTCAATTGTTTTTATTCTATAGCAGTTATTCCTCCTTCAGAGTGGCCAGATCTAAGAATTCATTTTTGTACTTCAAGCTCCTAAGGTAATATCTATTTGTAACACATTGTGTATGATCTTCATTTTTATTAAATTGGCTATCGTCAATTGTTTCATAATTAGCTTCAAAAATACCATTTGAGGTGCTAATATTTTTCCATGGAACTGACTGGATGGTCCTTAGTAACCATTTGGCATTTATCAATGATCTAATTTGAATTCTCCTTTTGGGATTGAGTCTTTTGTTTCTCACTTATTTCCTATTGGACCACAGTAGTTTTTGGTTGTTCCACCACTATCTTCATCATCACCACCACTATAACAGTTTGTGGTTCTATCATTGCCATTGTAGTAGTCTATGGTTGTTATGCTATCATCACCACAATAGTTTATGATTGTTTCACCACTGTCATTATTGCAATAGTTTGTTTGTATTCTGCTACCACCAATGTCATTATCATAGCAACAGTTTTTTTTGTTCCACCACCGTCATCATCACAACAGTTTGTGATTGTATGATCGAGCATCCCTTATTTAGGTGGTCACATTGCTGGTAACCATAACAGCTTAGGGATCAATATTTTGGATCCATTCCCATTTTCTTTAGGAGATAGTAATGGATTGAGGCCAAGAAACTAAAATATTCATCCAAACATTAAATCTTGCTTTACTCATATTAATTTTACTAGACAAATTTTCCTCTGTTTGGGTATCCATATACCCTAATGCACCAATGGAATTACCAATTTTGGCGAATATATTTCCTCCCAAAAACTCAATAGGGAGATTATATAGATTCACCCATACTAGAGAGCCATCAAATTATTCTATAAAGGGTTGAACAGGTAGTCCAAGGTCTTATATAAACACCCCTTTTTTCAAAAAACCAATTGTATCTATAATCCATTACCCTATCTCTATGCATTGAATCAGAAAAGAAAATAGAAAATAAATTTTTGGGTAGCAGAGTTACTTAAAGTTATTTATTGTTCTACCAATGTTTAATGTATCCTTTGAGTTCCTCCAGGCCTAGTCTTTTGCCCTTGATTTTGCAGATAATTATTCAGGCTTCATGATCAATTATATCTAACCTAAATTCATCCTTTGAAATATTGATAGAGGGTAGAGGTTCATCAAAAGGCTCCTCCTATAAAACCAAATATCCCTGAGAGATATTTCTTCTGACTGAAGAGGCTTTCTCATAGATTTAAGAGTGACTAATATCCTCTTGAGTATAGTTCATGGTTTGTGAACAACCCTCTTCCTACAATGCTTGACTGCACCTAGGTTTTGCGCCTCTTTCATGAATATTATCTTCAAATGTGTCACTTCATTCCATTGCATCCATATATTTAGGGTTTTCAAAAAATATCATTTTTCTTCCTTAATAAGTTCATTACAAAAGTTGTTGATAAGAAAATATTTTACTACAAGGTTCCTAACAAGTGGTATCAAAGCACTTTCTAGGGTTGTGTCCTATTATAGTGCAAATAGTTCTTGTCCTACCATTCTGATCTATTAGGTATAATTTCTCTTGTTTTATATTCCTGGTTATTACCATATAAAAAAATTTGAGCCACTTTTTTTTGTTTTAGTTTTTTATGTTAAAAAACGTATACCATTATTAGCTAAGCTAGATTGCTCTTAAAGCATCTAGTAAAGTGAGGGGTGATCAAACTCCAATATCTAGGCCTCAAATAGCACTTGTATGTGGACTTGAGCTCCCATGTACTTTTAGGTATATACGAAGACCCTCTAGGTTTATGAGAGACATTTATCCATAGGATTATTTTTTATTGTGTATCTATCCATAGTGCATCAAACATTGCACTCAAGAAGATTACCCTCATTATCGTCCCAAAATATTGGCCTTAGTATCTATCTATCCTTGAGTATTGGCCTAAAATATTAGTCCCAATATTATTGTTCATTGTTGTGGTATAACAAAGGGCTATGGACAATATGCACACATTGGCCTAGAGTTACCATGTTTTACTCATATTTCAAATCCTAATACAAACTACCGAACCTTAAAAACCCTAACTACATATTTGAGCATACTATAGAGATTACACCTATCATAAAATTGATTAAAATCATTTTTGACTGTAAATTTAACTATTGGGTATTAGTAATAGCCAAATTCTAGATAGGTCAGTTGTTAGTAATAGTCAAAATAGAGTTTGCTAGGGTAGTTTTCAGTAACAATCAAGAATAGTGTCAAATAAGGCAGTTGTTAGTAATAGAAAAATAGAATCTATAAGGATAGTTGTCAGTAATAGTTAGGAATAATTTCAAATAGGGTAGTTGCTAGCAATAAACAAAATAAAGTCTAACAAGCTATTTGTTCATAATTGATCAAACAAAAATAGATAAGACAATTATTGTTGGTTTTTAAGCCTTACTATCTCAAAATATCACATGTCCCAATATAAAGAAGCCACAATATTATAGGTCAAATTATCAATAATCAAGAGTATAATTATATAAATAAGCAATCAAATATATATCCATGCCAATATAATAATAAAATAACATTCACTTATAATATCAAATATGAATATAAAATGGTCAAAATCATTCATGTACATGCATGAAGAATACTTATTATCAATGCTTGTTATGTGGTGATTGCTACAAACCATTTTCTCTTACATTGTATGGATATTTATCTCCATAATATATCCATAGTAATATGACTCTTCAATACTTGTCTATTGCACTCCTCACATATCCAAGAGATGTAACCTTTTCTATTCTTGACCTTTGGCTTCTCATCTTGCCACTTGTATACAAGACTCTTCACTCTCTTCTTACATGCATACTTTAACTCTATGACACTTGCACACTTCTACATGACTCTTACTCTCCTACATACACTCCTAATACAAGATACTTGTGCACATCCTCATTTTACATATTTGTACACTTACATACATGATAATTGTGCACATTCTCTCAATACACACTTGTACTCTTACTTGACACTTGTGCATATGCTGCACATAGACACTTACATAAAGGGGAAATATAAATAACTCAACTAAACTATAGACACAAACCCTAATCTATTACATATTTACATTTATACCATAAAGGTACCATGAGGGTACATTAGCATGTACCAAATAATATAATATTCTCCAACAGTTATCAGGGAACAGAGATGAAAACCATTTATCTAGGTGAAGAAAAGCTTTAGGATAAAAATACACTTGACTAAAAAAAAAATCTAGGGTGCTGAAAAACATCATTTTGAGACCTAGTCCATTATGATCATATTTTTGAGTTGATCATTTTGATATATAACACCCAAACACATTTTTTTGGACCATTATTAAAAATAGTAACTCCTAAAACAACACTTCTATTTTTAGTAAGGTAGTTTGGGTGGTCCAAATCATAAGTCCATGGTTGGAGAAACTAGAGAAGCCATGTGGGAGATGGAGCAAAACTAGTTAAGTGACCAAATAGGGCTATTGAGTTAGCAACTTACTAACCTACATAATTGATTTGGACATGAAATTAAATAATTGAAATATTTTTGCATCTTTTGAAATTTAAAAATATCAAAGCAAAATAGGAACTAAGAAGAAATTCCATGAGGTAGAAGGGTGTTTAAAAAGATCCACTCATATACACCAATAGATTAATTGTATTGGAATTGAAGGAAATACTAATAGTTTAATACATGGAATAGGATGTACACGATGCTCTTTTTAATAATAATACCCATATAAAATCCCAAGTTAAACTTCCACAAGTTCAATGGAAAGGACCCCAATGGTTGGTTTTGTCATGTGGACCAAGTTTTTCAAGCTCCAAAATGTACCTTGATAATTTTTTTTTTATAATTTAAAAATTTTAATTAAAGTGGGTTTTGACAGGCTCCCAAAACCTTATTACATCAACAACAAATAGCTAATAACAGAATGAGACGAAGAAAAATGGGGAAACACATTCCCGTGGAAAGGAAGAAAAAAAGGAACAGGAGGAGAAGAGGAAGGGCAACACATGAGAATGCCCTAAAATAAAAACTAAACATGAACCAAAAATTTGCTAGGCTTCCTCTTCAGCTTCAACATTTGCATCATTAGGTTCTTCCTTGATCTTGTTCTCGCTTTCATCCTCTACAATGTTAGAAGCAACAGATTTATTATCGTCATCCTTGACATCATCCACATCAATTTCCTTGTCACCATCCTCAAAAAAATTCTTCTTGAAAAATAGCAAATTCAGAGCATTGCGAAGGTCTGTAATGTGAGCAATATAGTTGGAAATTAAATCGATGATATACTACTTCAAACATTGATCAGGGACATATTTGTCCTTCTTTTTCAAATATAAAACTAAAGTTTTTATTTTCTACACAAGTTGTTATAAAGGTGATGAGGATCTTACAGCTTTCTCAAACTTCTCAAGAGCCTCAAATTTTATTTTCTTGGCAGATTGATTTTTCAAGGCTTTGATCACCTCCATAGCAGTACATTTTTTATCTGACATGTCCGGGGAGTGGGAGGAGGATAGACTATCCTAAAACTGGCTAGTCTTGGTAGGTATGGTGTTAGGTTTACCTTTGGTGGGATGAACAAAAGGAATAGCAATGCCTTAGGGGCAATGGGTAAGCCAGTGATTATACAGGACATTAAAAAGGCCTTGATTTGAGGGAAAGTCATCACTATTCTTTTTGCGAATGTTCTCAATGGAGTAACTAATGGAACTAAGAATGAAATAAGGTATATTCACAGGATTAACATCCCTAAAATGATTATAGAAAGTAAAGTGGAAGCTACACAGAACCTTGTCAGGATCATCAATGGTGATGAATTCCATGATGGGTTTCATTACGCTATTCCAAGGGGTAGGAAGTTCAGTTCTTTTCATTCCCATCCTCACTTTCCTACAGAGATCTTTGTCCTTGATAATTATGGATCACCATGAAATCCTTTGATTTTGAGTCTGAAGCTCTTCTATGGTATAAATGGGTATAATATATGATAATTGACCTTTCTTGGGAAGAATTTGAAACACTACTCACTTGTTTTGGCTCTAGTGAATATGAGAACTTTACATGATATTTAACAAAATTAAGAGACCTCTATTTTTTGTGACTATCATACTCAGTGTGATAAGTTGGCTAATTAAACAAGGGGTTTGAGTGCAGGATTTTTTAGATTTATTTTATCAGTGGATTGAAGGATGATATCAAGGTCAAGATAAAAATATTTAAAGCTCAATCCATGATGCAAGTAATAGGGTTGGCTAGGCTAGCTGAGGAAAATTTTACTACTCAGAGGTGCTCATCTAAATTTCCATAGGAAAAACCCCTATTTCCATCCAATATCACATCAAATATAGGAAATAAATCTCCAACAATTAAGTGATTTACTAGGGAGGAAATGGATGCCTATCGAGCACAAGGATTATTTTATAAATGTGATGAGACAAATTCTCTAGGGCATAAATATGTACAACAAAAATTGTATTGGCTAGATGTAGATGATTTTGTGATAAATGAAGTACATGAATAAGAAGTAGAACAACATGAAAAAGAGAACCAAGATGAGGGTGAAGCATAGGAAGAACTACAACCAAATATTTCTATTCGTGCACTTGCAATAATCTTAACCCCTAAAATAATGAAGGTAGTGTGATATTTTACGAGGCAAATAATTATAATTCTTATTGATTTGGGCAATACACATAATTTTATTGATCCCCGATTGTCATAAACCTCTCTTCTCATTAATAATAAATCACTCACCAATATGTAAAAATATCAAACATGCATCCACAAATAATTCCATAAAAATAATCCAAATAATAAAATAAAGATAGGTAATGCCCTTGAGGTAGGGCAACACCAAGAATACTCCTTGAGGAAGGAATCACTCCACAAGATCTCTAACTCTACGAGCCAAGACTCCTACCAATAATACTTCATATGACTTTTTTCACAATTGGGGATACATATTTCTTTATACAAGAATGTGATGGTTCACCTTTCATAAGTTAGAAGGTCATCCATGTGGTGATTCACCTTCCATGAGTTACAAAGTACATATTATTATAATATGGCACTATATTAAATATTATTATAATTTTATGTGTGGCTCATGCCATAATACAATATTAAAGTATATCCTCACATTCATATGCTTAGGTATTGAACATTACATCCCCATTACAATTGTTTCTTCCTTGAAACATAAGAAGAAATTTAGTATGACCCACGTGTTGTAGATGAGTTTAAGAGGGTAGGGAAATCCTCCAACGGAGGTCCCTAGTTTGAATATCCACCCTACCAAACACACATCGGGTACCCAAAATCCAGTTGATAATGTTGATGCGTTCAGGGCCGAGCATGACTCTCGGGTGATTTTGATGGTGTAAAACCCCCTGGTCATGGTTTCTCATACCAAGGCAGCCCCGCAAGGGGTTTTTCGCTAAATTAAAAAAAAAAAACTTAGTATGATCTTCTAAGAAATGATGACAAATTGTACCAATCTTGATTATCCCTCCACCCAAGTGAAATCTTGATTGATGGTAGTTTGTAATATTTCCAAGTTGCCCTTGTGCCACTTGAATCTCCATAGTTGTTGCTCCTATGGCTCCATGTATATCCATTATATCTTATTTTTTGCTCGTTGCCTTGTCTCCATGATTATTGCCTCTCATGGTGATGTGGATGGCGATATGATTCAACCTTAGCCATATGTTCCATTTTTCTTGACTCTTCAATCTTTTGTTCCTCTATTTGTGCTCTTTTTCTATGATCCCATCTATTGATTCTTCCCTTAATTTTGCTTCTTTCTTGGTTTCTAGTACTACCTTCTCTTTGTTTCAGGTTATTCTATTTGTCTCCTATAATAGCTACTTGTTTTTCTTTGGATCTCTGCTCCTTATGCTGAGAAATATCCTATAGTGTTATCTTGTTTTAACATACCATAGTCTTATAAACTTATTTTGCACATTAATTTAATACTATCCAAATAATACAACCAAGGATAACCAAGCATAACCAAGAACAATATCCATATCACCCATCTCAATAGCATAAAAATCTGAATGTAAAACATATTTATCCATGGTGATCTTCAAATATTCAAAAATTTGAACTACCTCATCCTCCAACTTTATGTTTTTAATACTAGCCAAGTCCCTATTGATGAAGTTGTGCTTGTTGCTAGGGCTTATGGAGATAATAATATTTTTCATTTGGATGCAACCATGAACTTGCAAAATAAATTTTGTATATTCAAACAAATATTTTTAACATTGTTTGGCACCAAAGGTGTGATTTCCTTAGCCTACATATTATTATCCTTTTTCTCCAATCCCCATTTATTTAAAAATGCAACTTCAAATTATTCCCTTGTGTATCTAAGATAATGGGCCTCATCAAAGTTCTTAAACCAAGAATAAGCTTCCTCTTGGAAAGAAAACCAAAGATTACATTTCCACATCCATTCAGGAAAATTTAAAGAATTATAGATTTTCAACCATTCCTTAGCATCAATATCACATCTTCTAATAAATAGTGGTATCTACATGACCTTAATATTTTTTTCCCAAAGCAACTAGGGTTTAAAATAATAGGAAAATCTTAGAAATAAAATTTATGAGATCTCATCTATTTTTTTATTGAAATAATGAAATCTATAGATTTTCTTCAAAACAAAACTTTGCTTACCTAGATTGGGAGAGGATTTTTTCCCTTTGCATGAATTTTTCACATAGCCCAAAAATAGCCTCAAAATCCCAACTTCAAATAGTCGCAACCCCTTCAATACTTATCAAATTTTGATAAATGAGTAGTCATTTTTGTAGTATTCAAAATAATCTACACAATGGTGTAAAATTATTCTAAAAATGACTTCTAAAAATTTGATATAATTTTTTTCTTTTAAAAAAAGTATAAATAACCCAACTTCAAACAGCGATAACTTCTTCAATACTTATCAAAATTTTACAAATGAGCAGTCACTTTTATAGTACTCAAAATGATCTACATGATGGAACAAAAATATTTTGAAATGAATTCTAAAAAAAATATGGTCCCCACAAGATGGGATAGTTTTTTGGAAAATGTGCCCTAGCTCTACAAAAACAACCCCACTTTGCCAAAATTTGTAGCGAACCTACACAATTATTTTAATATTTGCAACAACACTTAAATATTGAATCATTTTTTTTTGTGGGTAAAATTGCTTAAGTGCGAGGTTTAAATGGGCCCCAAATCCAAGTACATAAACTAGTAGCTAAAACAATAGCATAAGATGACATAGGCCTACACATTGGCCAGTTGCAACCTGAAATAAAAGGATCAAACAACAACAGAGAATGCTGAGTGGATTCCTGATGTCATAAATACAAAAATACATCCTGAGCAATACCCACACAGAGGTTGCTTAAGAGAAGTAACTACCTGTAAACCTTGTAGAGCTATAACAAAAACCCACGCAGGGGATGCTCACAAAATATCATCAAAAACTATAATAGATATATGAATAGGAAGAAACATAGTATTCAAAAAGGCCTACGTAGGGGCAATAAATAACTTAGAAACTCTAATGAGAAGCCCTAGAGCTCAGGTTCATAGTTATGATGATACCTTTGCACCGCTCGCCCTTTCGTTGAAAGTTCTGTCACCTTGACCATCAACTTAATAGTAACTCTAAAACAAAGGTTATGCACAACAACATAACCATTATTCCATGAATTAATAAAGGCTTTAGTGATATCTTGCTCAACCCATTTGAACTTACTGAGGAAAGGAATGAGATCATGAGCTTCCAAAAAGGTCTAAGATAGGGAATCAAGTTGAAGGTTAGATGGATCAAGCAGGGCCATGTTGGTAAGATTGGGGAAAAAGGAAGTTCATAGAAACTAGACACTATGCTTCTTACTACCTAGGACACACAATAGCAGATAAAACCAGATGGCAATGGATTGACACAAACTAGGGTTGTAAATATAGAAATTTTTGGCACAATAAATGACCTTTCCAAAATCTGAGTTGGAGTGATTTGCGGACCACTTAGTAATTATTTATAGGGAATAGATGCTGGAAAATACAGATATGGCACAAGATAGACTATGTAAAGGATAGTACTAGGATAATATTGGGAGTGCCAATTGACTGAAAAATGATTTGCAAAATTTTTAAGATGCAAAAAAGAGGATCTCGAGACTTGACACATATTGACATTGTTTGACAACATCCAATTACACTACCCAGACCTACTAAGGGACTTGACATGCTTGGAGAAGACCATTACAGACAAACCCGCTGATAGGGCCTACCTTGGGACATAGCATACTTCACATAAAGGAAATAGGAGAACCAACCACCAGTACTAATAGCAAGACTAAAATTCACACTAATCAGAAAACTTTCACCATAAGAATTGGAACCAAAGAAACAAATCATTGAAAAAGCTAGAGTCATCATTGGAGAAGCTGATTCGACAAAACCTGTGACCACATATTTCAAACCAAATCATTATTAGTAGCATTTTAAACTTATTAGGGATATTTCTTTCCAAATGGACAGTGATTTATGGATAACTCCCCAATTGATAAGAATATATGCAGACCTGTTAGCTTTGTGGTACACATGATTGATAGAGATATCATTGAAATTTTGGGATAGCTTCTTAGCTTCCTAAACAATGGTTCTAACATTCCAAGAGGACACCCTATTTTTTTAGAGCATTTATAATATTCAAATAATATCCCTCAATAAAATGTCTACCTTTATAATACTTGAGAAGATCTAACCCTCTCCATAGTGCATGACCTTTAGCAAAATGATTAGTTTGATATCCTAGATACTCAGCATAAGCCATAATAAATTGACCACTGTGATCTTTGACAAGACCACCTACACCTGCATCCCCTATATTTCCTTTGGAGGCACCATCAAAGTTAAGTTTCAGCCACTCACTTGGGGGAGGAATCCAATGGGTACCCACTCTAGGATGGGGGGCTGAAAAACTAGAACTGAAGTTGTAAGGAATTTTTAAGGAAGAGAACAAAATAGACTCCAATCTAGAATTAAGATATTTGGGATAAGGGAAGAGCTGGGAATTTTCTACAACAAAGGTAATAGCTTTATTGGCAATAGATATGGGATCCTTAGAGGAGAAATATCTGAGGATCTCACACTATGGAGCCCTCACAGTTGCTACTAACTTGTTTGTTATCTTTTGTGTGTATATCTAGAGATACTACACCTACATTGTGTAGCTACTTAAGCTAGAGTGGCCCAGTATTGGATAGCATGAAGCCCACTCACTTCTGTTGGGATCAAAAGCGATTTTGAAGACACCACCAGCACTGTTCACTAGGGTTTCGAAGAACCCTAGTATTTTAATATTTTGTATCAAAAGAAATCAAATTCTTTATTGAATTATTATTAATAGCATGCAATAATAATTATTCTTATTCAAATACCATGAACAATATATAAATATCAAATCCAATCCAAACAAGCAACAAATAGTAAATCCAATCAAATCAATACCATAACAAATCCACAACCACTCGAAGAGGGCAAAGTATCATAGCCACTTTGAGATGGCAAAGTCTCTTATGCTTAGGATACACTCTATACCACAATATTGCTTCAATATGAAGAGTTATTCGACCTTCTTCATTGAGTAATGGAAGCTCTATCTGGGATTGCATATTTTGACAAATAACTTATTTGAGACATGATACATGAAAAACTAGATGGGTGCAGGAAGAGGGCGGAAGCTCCAATTGATATGCTACTTTGCCAATGCGATGAACCACCTTGTAGGGCCCATAAAATTGAGGATCCAACTTTTTATTAGACTTGGTCTTTAAAGAAAATTTCTTATAAGGTTATAGGTGAAAAAATACCATATCTCCTACATTGAATTGTCATTCAAAATAGTGTGAAAATTATTGTTGCTTCATACAGTTTTGGGTCTGGGTCAAGTTATCTATAAGAATTTAAAGCACAATTTCATGATATTGTAACAAACCATCTACCTAGACCACTTTTGAAGATATTGGAACATAGTATGTGATTGGTGGAGGCTTTTGACCATACAAAGTTTCAAGTGGAGATATCTTAAGGGGAAATAGTAGTAGTTTTTATTTGACCATCAAATTGGGGGTGATATGAGGAAGACATACTCAACTTGGTACCACTAAGATATAACAATTCCTTTTAAAAGTTGCTAGTAAATATAGGGTCATGGTAACTCATAATTATTTTGGGATACCATGTAACTTAAAAATAGAATCAAGAAATACTTTGGCCACCTTACTTTCTGAATAGGGATATTGTAGAGCACATAAATGAGAATACATGGAAAGGTGATCTACTACCACAAAGATCATTATTTTACCCTCTGATTTTGGAAGACCCTCAATGAAATCCATGGATATGTGCTCCCATTAGTGGTTAGGGATAGGCAAGGGTTGCAACAATCCAGGAGATTTAACTATTTTCCCTTTGTTATGTTGATATACCTCACACTCAACCACAAACATCTTGACATCTACTTTTAATCCTTTCCAAGAAAATTATTGCTTCATCCATTGGTATATTTTCAAGAATATTGAGTGTCCCGCCAAAGGATATGCATGCAATTCTTGGAGAACATTTGACTTAATAGTTGAATATTGAGGAAGATAAATGCAATTTTTTTGTGAAGCACTCCATTCAAGTATGAGAAGTAAGAATGCAATGATGATTCTATTTTCATATCTTGAATGATTTGGGAATTCTTTGAATCAATAAGCCAATCTTCTTGAAGTTGAGAAAGCCATTATGGACAATGACTAGGGATGACATTAATAGCCACATCAGACTCATATTTGTGAGATAAAGTATTAGCCACTACATTTTCCTTACCATTTTATATTTAATGACAAAATCACAACCTAAGATTTTGGTCATCCATTTATTTTGTTTAGGGCATGAGAGATGTTCTAAAAAATACTTTGAGCTACTATGGTTAATCTTAATGATGAAATGACTACCAACAAATAATGCCTCTATTTCTCTATGGCATGTAAAATAGTTAGCATTTCCTTCTCATAAGTGGACCATCCCACATTCTTGCTCAAAATTTGCTTACTCTAAAAAGCCAATGGGTGACCATCTTGCATTAAAATAGATTCAAACTTATGTCGAAAGCACAACACTCAATGAAAAAAGGCTTGCTAAAACTAAGAGTGGCCAAAACTGGAGTGGAACACATAGCTTCTTTGAGAGCTTGGAAGGCCTAGGAAGCAGCTTCAGTCCAAACAAAAGCATCCTTTTTGGTAAGTGTATTGAGAGGCACGATGATCTTGCCATAGTTGTAGACAATTTTTTTGTAATAACCTGTGAGTCCTAGAAATCCATGAAGTCTTTTAAGGAATTTGGGTAAGGGCCAATCTTGAATGGCTTTGATTTATATTAGGATCTACCTTGACTCCTTCATGAGATACTATATGTCCCAAATATTCTACCTCTTGGACCCCAAAGGTGCATTTGGACCTTTTAACAAAGAGTTTTTCCTTTTGTAACAAATGAAACTTTGTTAATATGAACTAGATGATCCTCCCAAGATTTGTTGTACATTAAAATATCATCAAAGAAAACTAGGACAAACTTGTGAAGAAAAGACCAAAACATAAGGTTCATGAGACTTTGAAAAGTGGAAGGGGTATTAGTGAGACCAAAGGTCATGACTAGGAACTCATAATGATCCTCATGTGTACCAAAAGTAGTTTTAGGAATATCCTCTTATCTAACCCTAATTTGGTGAAAACCAGAGTGCAAGTCTAGTTTAGTGAAATATCTAGAACCATGTAATTCATCCAATAAATCATCTATAATAGGGATAGGAAACTTATCTTTGATAGTGATATTGTTGAGAGGACAAAAATTAGGACACATGCACCATGAGTTATCCTTACGTCGTACCATCACCATCAGAGAGGAATATGGATTGATGCTTGGATAAATGATTTCATGCTCCAACATTTCTTGGACCAGCTTCTCAATCTCTAACTTTTGGGGCTGTGGGTAGTGATAAGGATGCACATTAGGAGGTTTAATACCAAGAATCAGATGGATGGCATGATCATGTGTGCACTTAGGAGGTAGATCCCTTGGCTCACTAAATACCTCCTCATAACTATCCATAATGTTCTAGAGGTTAATTGGAAGAGCTGGAAGAGATGGATCCAAGGATTGAACCTCTATGTAATTCACTTGGGTAAGGAATCCATAACCACCTTTCTTCAATTTCATATCCATGCTATGTGAACTCACCACCTTGGAGGGAGGTAGTTGAATTCCTTGGAGACAAATTACCCTTCCATTCTCTATCCACTTGACATATAATCTGTGTATATTATTAGAAACATTGTCGAGCTATGATAGTTATTACGCTCCCAAAATGATATCTAAACTTCTTAGGTTCATAGAAAAGAGATTACCCATCCAAGTATAATCCCCCATTTGGATTGTAACTTTAGCCGTTCAACCCACACATTGAATAGTACCCTCATTTGCAATTAAGATATGAAATTTATCTTGATTTGAAGTATTAATATACAAGCCCAAGGATTTTGTTGTCTTACAATCTATAAATTTGTGTGTACTACATGAATCAATCAACACATTAACACATTGTCATTTAATGAATCCTTGTACCTTGATAGTGTGATGAGCTTGAAGACCCATAAGTGCATGAGCAAAGAGATCCATGGTATCATCCTCTTGTTTTACTTCATCTACTTCTATGTTTGATATCCTAGTTCTATTGATTGATCTTGCTATAATGAATCTTCCTCCTCAAAAATTGATGCATCTCCATATTCCAAGAGAAATTTACAATGTTTATCACATGCTCAATCTCAAGGATAGTGTGAACAAAATTTGAAATAAAAAAATCTTATGGAACACTCAAAATTATGATAAGGATGATGAGAGTTGAAGTCACGTCTATATGGAAGACCATATTTTTAGAGATTTTGTTTGGATACCTAGCAATACATTGTTTATTGAGATTATAAGGATCATGCATGTTGACTTCCTTTTGAATTTTATCCTTAAGACCATAGCAAAAGGTAGAGACCACCATTGCTGGACTCAATTGATGGGTATAGGTGAGAAGACTTGTGAACTCAAAGTAATACTCATCTATTATTCTATTTGCTTAGTTTACATCAGACATACCACATATGATGTGGAAGATCCCTTGTCAAATATTCAAAGAAATCATTCCTTGAAGTTAGGCCACAAAAGAGGACCATCTTGTTAGCAAAGCTATCATAACAACCATTGATAAGCTTGGGTACCCAACTTAGAAGCTACTAATGTGACATGACCTATTTCAAGAACATGGTACAAATGGATAAAGCCTTCCATTTTGGCCAACCATCCTCGAGGATCATCACCTTCAAAGGTGGGTATGTCAATGCGAGAAACATGAACATCATGAGGCCATTAAAGGAAATTAGAAGCACCTCCTATTGAGGAATCTAAATCAGAAGAAAAACCTAGGTTGTAAGCATCAAAAGTTGAAGGATTATGACTAGGTGGTGGTTGAGGATGAACAATAGTATTTGGTACTTACTGAATGGTCAAGGATTGTTGCCCAATGGTTTTTTGATACCTCGAGAGCAGAGGAGGTATAGTAGGGGATAATTTTAGGTGTTTTGTAATGACACATAGTATTTAGAAAATTGAAGAAATTGACTTTTTTGGTTACTTAAGAATGAAGCAATCTCTTCTTTCTTGCTTAAGAATGAAGTAATCAGATTGTTCTTGATTTTTAATACATGCACATAGGTTAGGGTCAATAGTATCAGGAAGAGGATTACTAGTTGGAGTGGTAGTGGTAGGAATGACCATGGAAGGGTTAGGAGGAGGAGATAAAGAACCTGAGGTGTTGAGTGGAGTTGAAGCCATAGCGCTCAAGGATAAAAGAATATGTTGGTCAAAACTATTAATATTAATAGGAGTGTTATGATGCTTACCAAGATTTTTGGGTTGGCACTTCTTTCTACTCATACACACATCCTCTAAAAAAGTAGTATGTTGTAATCAACTATTCACTTGGGTCCAACCAGTAGTGGTAGAAGTTTCACTCATGCACTTTGATCATCCCAAAGAGACACACCAAATGATAGGACTTCCATAAAAAAGTTGACAATACCTGATACTTCTCTCTTCTTCTTTTTTAAGTTATTTAAATAATTTTATTAATTATGGAGAAAAGGTTTTAAAGTGTGAATGGGATTTTAATTAAGAAGATCATTATGAGAAAGAGCGAGAGTGAGTGGGGTTGGGAAAAATTTAATAATTAAAAAAAATTGATGATGGGTGTTTAATAATTAAAATTTTGAAATGCTAAAGCAAGGGGTTTAATAATAAATAAAAATGAAATATGAAACCGTGGATATGTGGGAAGAAGAATGGAAAGACAAATGATGAGGGGTGTTTAATAATTAAAAAAATGAAATGTGAAAGCAAAGGGTTTAATAATAAAAAATGAAATATGAAGGTTTGGGGGTGTTTAATAATTCAAAAAGAAATGTGAAGTGAAAGCAAGGGTGGGTGTTTATTAATTTACAAAAAATATGTGAAAGTCGAGGGTGGGTGTTTAATAATTCAAAATAATAAAATGTGAGACGATGGAGATGTAGAGCAGAAGAAGACACAACGAAAAGACAATGGAGATGCTTGCTCTCTCTATTAATAATTAAATTTAATTTAATTATTAATATAAAGTAGAGAGTTGTGCCGAATAATTAAAAAATCCCTAATTAATTCTAGGAAATATGGAGAAGAAAAAAAAGATAAATGAAAAGGGATGCTTGCTCTCTCTATTAATAATTAAATTAAATTTTATTTAATTTAATTATTAATATAAAGTAGGGAGGGAAGTTGAGTTGAATAATTAAAAAAAACCTAATTAATTCTGAGAATGTCAAACGTACCTTTTCTTTTACAAAAAATTAGAAGCTTTATTTTTAGGGCACCAAATATCTTTGTTAATTTCCACTAGTTCTAGAATCGTGCTTTGATACCACTTGTAGTGAACCCGCACAATTATTTTAATATCCACAACAACACTTCAATATTGAATTATTATTAACAACATGCAACAATAATATTTCTTATTCAAATACCGTGAACAATATGTAAATATCAAATCCAATCCAAACAACAAGCAAATAGTAAATCCAATCAAATCAATACCACAAGTCCACAGCAACTTGGAGAGGGTAAAGTCTCTTATGTATAGGATATGCAAATTAAATCCAAATTCTTTGATGAACCAAACTAATAAAATATTCTTCCTATTTATAAATGAAATTAGTAATAACCTAACCCTCAACCTCAAGGGCCGACTAACTAAATCAAAGGCCTAAGACAAAAATGATTAGTAGACATGGTTATATTGGGACAATTATAGAATCGTTACTCTAATACTAATTGTTATATATCTCTCTTCTCATTAACAATAAATCATTCATCAATATGCAAAAATATCAAACATACATCCACAAATAATTCCACTATAACAATCCACATAATAAAATAGATATAGATAATACCCTTGAGGTAAGGCAACACCAAGAATACTCCTTGAGGAAGGTGTTGGAAATATGAGTAAGGTTTGTTGTCATTGATGTCAAGAGTCAGTTTCAGTGAGCAGTGCAAAAGAAAGGATGTCAAGAGTCAGTTTCAATAAGTAGTACAAGAGAAAGATTGCTTCTAGGCCTAAGGGAAATAATATTATAATATCTCCTATTATAATATTCAAGGTGGTTAGATAAGGTCTAAAGGAGCAATAGGAAGGCCCAAGAAAAATAATATTATAATATTTCATTATAATATTAAAGGTCTAATGGTAAGACCTAAAGTGGTTAAATTAATTATAATAATTTCATTATAAATTAATTTATAATTTAATTTAATTAACCTTAAATTTATTAAATTAATTATAAATTAATTATAATAATTTCATTATTAATTAATTTATAACTTAATTTAATTAACCCTAAGGTTAGGGTTATAAGGGTAAATTTTATTTATTAAGCGTCGACGTCATACGAAGTTTCCCCCTCCATCGACGTCCAAAGGGAGATGGCACAATGGTATAAATACCATGTGCATTGGTTGACTTAGAACTTACCTTCGATCGATTCACATTTGAGAGCCTACGATTTTCACGATTTACATGCAAGGAAAAAGATATATTTTTTGTTTTACTTGGCAGCCATCGAAGGGACAAAAGGAGGGAGGCCTAAAAGCCTCATAGCCAACCAGGTGGTTGGGCTAGCGGTAAGCGGTTGTGTGTTGAGATATTGCAAGGTGGGAAGTCCCGTGATCGAATCCCAATGGTAGTGTTTTTACGGTGGTCATTTTCGTTTTGAGCGCCCAACATAGAAGACAAAGCGCACAAGGCGCTTTTGCCTACCAAGGTGAGCACCTAGCTCACACAGGCAGTTGAGCCGCGGCTAGGGCACTGGTGGCAGCGCAACGGGGGATCGAATCCCACCGAGGGCAAAAGAGGTATTTAATTTTTTAATTAAATTTTATCCTAAGGTTTTGTTGTGGCATGATTTTTGTGTGTTAAGAGGGATATATAAGGTTTATAAAAGTTAAAATATTTTATTGTGATTTTGATTATTAGAATTTGGAAGGAATAATAAGGTGAATGAAGAAAATTAATTCTTGTTTAATTTTTGCTAATCATTTTTTAAGTGTGGAGATTATAAGGTGTAATTGAGATTTAAAGTTTTGTATGGTGAAATATTTTGAGGGAATATTTGAATGAAATTTTGAGAAGGTTTTTGCTACCTAACCTTTGAGATTGGAAAAGAGGGTAATTGTGATTGAGACAGGTTTTGAGGTCAATTCTTCATCAAACAAAAGGTATGGGCACATCTTCCTTGTGAGTGAAATATTGTTGGATTGGATGTTGTGAATGCTAAGTTGGAGTGAAAAGGATTTTTTGATAAGCATTGTTGGAAATATTTGAGTGAGCCTTCATGTGCATGATTAGGGTTTGAGAAATATCATGAGTATCATTGTTATGTGAGATTTTTTGATAAGCATTGTTGGAAATATTTGAGTAAACTTTCATATGCTTGATTAGGGTTTGTGAAAAGACCATGAGTATCATTGTTATGTGAATTTAGAATCATCTTGAGTCAAGGTTGAGTTCCATAGTGTGAGTTGTTGAAAGCATTGTGAAACACTTGTTTAGGGTTTGTAAGCAAGTTGTGTTTCATTGAGTGATTGGTTGAGTGGAGTTGATTGAGCATAGTTGATTGAAAGTGTTGGAGTGATAGTTCAAGTTTTGTGAAACAAATTATTCTTTACTAATTTGAGAAAAAGATTGAAAGTGATTGAGTGTGAAACATATTGAGTCTCTTACCATTCTCTATATGTTTCTATGGTTAAACAAAATTTTGAGTGAAATTTGTTTGTGATATTGAAGAGGTTTTCTGGAAGAAATCAAGTTGAGTTTTGTGAGTATTTTGTGAGTGTGAAACATATTGAGTCTCTAACCATTCTCTATATGTTTCTGTGGTTAAACAAAATTTTGAGTGAAATTTGTTTGTGTAATTGAAGAGGTTTTTTGAAAGATATCAAGTTGAGTTTTGTGAGTATTTTTTGAGTGTGAAACATATTGAGTCTCTAACCATTCTCTATATGTTTTTGAGGTTATACAAGATTTTGAGTGAAACTTGTTTGAGTGATTGAAGAAGGTTTTATGTAATAGATTGAGTTGAGTTGAGTAAGCTTTTGTGGAAGCTTACAAAGAAGATTTGAGGTAAGTCTTGGTGAAATCTTATTGAGAAGATTTGAGGTAAGTCTTGGTGAAGACTTTTGAGTAGATTGGACAAGTTCTAGTGAGGACTTGTTGAGCAGATTTGAGGTAAGTCTTGGTGAAGACTTGTTGAGCATATTGGACAAGTTCTTGAGAGGACTTGTTGGATAGATTTGAGGCAAGTCTTTGAGAAGACTTGTGAGTAGAGTTGATTGATTTATTTATTCAAACCTTGAGTTAAGGTTTGGGGTAGATCTAGCAGAGTTGATTTATGATTTGCTCAAGATTTATGTTAAGGTTTGAGATAGATATAGCAATTTTGATTTGTGATTGGATCAAGCTTTGTGTTAAGGCTTGAGGATAGATTTAGGTGAATATTTGAGGATAGTTTTGTGCCATATTTGATATAGATATTGAGCAGATGTGTGCTATAACGAAGGACTGTGTTTAGTGTAGATCTGAGATAGAGATTGAGCAAATTTGTGCTAGATTGAAGGACTATGTTTAGTACAAATTTGAGATAGAATTTGAGCAGATTTGTGCTAGATCGAAGGACTGTGTTTAGTGCAGATCAAAGATAGAGATTGAGCAGATTTGTGCTAGACCAAAGGACTGTGTTTAGTACAAATTTGAGATATATAGTGCATATTTGTGATAGAGATTGAGCATATTTATGCTAGATCGAAGGACTGTGTTTAGTGTAGATTTAAGACAAATCTAAGAGTAAGCTTTGGAGGTGACATAGTAGAGGAGAATAGTTTCCAATGGATAGAGATTGATTAGCCAAGGTAATGAGGATAGAGATCTTCTGAGTGAGGATAGAGTCTTCAGTGGAGTGATATCCACAAGCTAGTGTAGTGGAGGTAGTAGTCTTCTAGAGGATCACCAACTAGAGCAGAGGAGAAGGAGTTCTCCTATGGATAGAGTTCCACAAATTAGCTTAGGGTATTGGTGTCTCCTGTGGATAGAGATCCACGAACTTGATTAGGGTATTGGTGTCTCCTTTGGACAGAGGTCCATAAACATTGTAATAGGGAAGGATTCCCAAGAGATTTGTTGAGAAAATTTTAGTGGAATATTTTCTCCGTGGAGTAGCCCACATTGGGTGAACCACGTTAAATTGGTGTCTCTATTGTGTGTGGTGATTTTTGCATTGCTTTGATTATTGTTGTTGATATTGCCATTGATATATTGCATAATATTATTTGGGAAAGAAAAGTAAAAAGTGGTCTTATATTGTTCACCCCCCTCTCAGTATAAGCTTGTGTTCTTCGAAGGAATCACTCCGTAAGATATCCAACTCCACGAGCCAGTAATCCTACCAAGAATACTTCATATGACTCTTTTTACAATTGAGGATACATATTTTTTTATACAGGAATGTGGTGGTTCACCTTCCATAAGTTAGAAGACCATCCATGTGGTGATTCACCTTCCAAGAGTTAAAAAGTGCATAATATTATAATATGGCACTATATTAAATATTATTATAATTTTATGTGTGACCCATACCATTTTACAATATTATATTATATCCTTGTATTCATATACTTAGGTACCTAACACCAAGTAGTTAAGCAAGCAAACTGCTATATACATTCTTACAATTCTTTTGAAGTCATGGTGACAAATGGAGGAATATTTCCTTATAAAGAGAAATGTTGGAATGTTAAGTTGAAGTTAGGGGATTGTGAACTTAAAATTGATATGTTCATCCTTTTATTAGGAGGATGTGATGTTGTTTTTGGGGTATAATGGCTTTCTACTTTTGAAATAGTAGCCTAGATATAACTTACTTAGAATTGGAATCCATACACTCTTTGTGGCTCACTCATGGGATCCACTTAGGTCATAAATTCAAGTAGAATGGAGAAATTATTAAAAAAATCCTCACATGAGGTAGTATCTCAGTTGTTTGCATTCCAACCATAGAATACTAAAGGAGATGAACAACTAGGGGATTTTTAACTCCTTTTGAATAAACATGATATTCTTTGTGGAGTCTAAGGGATTACCTCCACACTATTCTCATGATCATGTAATAAATTTGGTATCAAGGAGCTTTCCACTTAACATTTGACCCTATAGATACCCTTATGCATAAAAATTTAAAATTAAGAAGTTGATCCAAGAGTTTTTAAAAATAAGGGTAATTCGACCTAGTATTAGTTTGTAATCTTCATTAATACTATTGGTCAAGAAGAAATATGGGTCGTGGTGGTTGTGTTTAGACTTTAGTAAACTCAATAAATTTACCATTAAGGATAAATTCCTATTCCTTTGCTCAATGATTTGTTGGATGAGTTACATGGTGCCAAAAAAATCCAAGTTGGATCTTTGCTCTAAATACCATCATATAAGGATCAAGGATGAATACATTCTAAAAAATATGTTCAAGACTCATGAGATTCATTATGGATTTTTGGTCATGCCTTTTGACCTAACTAATGCACCTTCCATCTTCCTCATGAACAATGTTTTTTGCCCATTCCTTCATAATTTTATTTTGGTCTTCTTCGATGGTATCCTCATTTATAGTTGCACTTGGTCAAAGCACCTATAACATCTAGAATAGACCTTACAACTACTGTAGGACCATCAATTATTTTCTAAACAATCAAGATGTTCCTTTGGCATGTTAGAGGTTGAATACTTGGAGCATATTGTTTTGCAGCAGGGAGTTAAAGTTTACCCAAAAAAATTGAAGCCATACAAAATTGGATTTATGGGTCTCATTGGCTACTATCGATAATTTATCCAAGGTTGTGGAAAAATATAAGCCCCACTAAATACCATGTTAAAGAACTCATTTATGTGGATACCTCCAGCAAAAAATCTTTTGCAGATATCAAGGAAGCCATGATTTTGACACTAGTGTTAGCTACTCCTAATTTTTTCAAGCCATCTATAATTGAAAGTGATGCTTTGGGATATGGAATTGGTGTAGTATTAATGCAATAAGGGAAACCTCTATCTTTCACTAGTAAGGAATTATTAGGAAAAAAATTTGGAAAATCCACTTACAAAATAAATGATGGTCATCCTTCATGTTGTCAATCATTGACGACCTTATCTTATTGGGAGGCATTTCTCTATTAAAATGGGTCATTATATTTTGAAATATTTTTTGGAACAAAGGGTATCTACTCCAGCACAACAAAAATGGGTTTCAAAATTATTGGGATATGATTATGATATTATTTACAAGAAATAAAAGGATAACATTGTAGTAGATGTCGTCTCATGTCGGTTTGAGGATCAAGACACGTTGTGTGCCATATCTTCCCCACTTTCCCAATGGATCTTCCAACTTCAATAAAAAGTAACCAAGGACCTATCCTTGTAAACTTTGAAGGAGTAGATACAAAGGGACCCCAATTAACACATTGGGTATTCATGGCATGGATAGTGTTAAGATACCAAGCTCATGTTGTGGTTCCTAAAAGTTCATCGATCCATGAGGACATCATGAAGGAGACGCATGCTTAACTCACAATAGGCCATTTGATATTTTTGAAAACATATGAGCAAGCTAAATGGTCATTCTATTGACAATGAATAAAAAAATATAGCCAAACTTTTGTGGCAAAGTGTGAGATATACCAATAGATGAAAAGAGAAATTATTCATACTCCAAGTACTCTCCAACCTTTATCGATCCTAAAAATGTATGGAATGATATTTTCATGGATTTTATTGGAGTTCCCAAATTTAGGGAAAATCAATAATTCTTATGGTTGTGGACCATCTCTCGAAGTATGCTCATTTTTGTTCCCTTGCCCATCCTTAACATGCCTCTGTCATTGTTCAAATATTCATGGACTCCTTTTTTAACTCCATGGTATATAAAAATCCATTGTGTATGATTGAGCCCCCACTTTCACCACTCATTTTTGGTAAAAATTATTTAATTTGTAGAGAGCACAACTAAGAATGAGCTCAACCGACCATCCATATATCAATGGAAAAAAGAAAATTGTTCATAAATGTTTGGAAACCTACCTTCACTATATTACTTTTGGGCACCCAACATAGTGGACCAAATGGATTCCATTGGCTAAATGGTGGTGCAACACTTCATTCCACACAGCCTCCAGAATGACTCCTTCTAAGGTAGTTTATGGATTTCCACCTCCATTCCCCTCTTCATATGTTCTAGGAAATTTAAAGTTTAGGCAATGGATGCAACACTTTAAGAATGTACCCAACTCTTACAGCAATTGAAGGACAATTTGGTTATGACTCATAACTAGATTTAACAACAGATTGATCAACACCATTCATAGCATTGCTTCAATATATGTTATATGGTCTTTCTTCCACTCCAACCATACAAGCAACCATTAATACAACTTTGTGCTCATCAAAAGCTTACAAGGTTTTATAGACCCTACTAGGTATTGTACAGGATTGAACAAGTGGCCTATAAGCTCGCATTACCACCTTCTTCCAAAATTCATCGTCTTTCATGTCTCTTGTCTCCAAAAGTTACTTAGCAACCATGTTCAAATCCAATTGACACTTCCAGAGTTGGATGATGGATGTTAGGTCATCATGGAACTTGACAATATTCTAGACTATAGAATCCACTCTCTCTATAATTGCACCATCACTAAATTCTAGGTCCAATGGCAGTGTTTATAGCAATAATATACCACATGGGAGTCCCTTCAGTAACTTCAATAGTAATTTCCTCATCTCAAAATTTGAGGACAAATATTTTTAAAAGAGGATGGACATGTTAAGATCCAATTCTAATATTACGATATTTTATAGTCATGTGGTACTTCAGGTACCTAGGCTTATGGGTCCATATTATATAAACATTATGTATTATAAAAAATATATTATTTAAATATGTAACAATTATTCTTAAGTTACTAGCTCATGCTCTACTTGCACATGGATGGAAACCCTTCAGGATTAGGGTTAGGGTAGCCAAATTCTTTAAAAGAACTAAGGGGGCAACAGAAGATAATCTCATTTTTTTTTTTATCGAAGCTCTAATTCTAAGGAGGTTTCCCCTTCGAATATTCTTGCAATTTTGTAATGTATTCTACCCCTAAGGGCTAGGTGGATTGGTAAGTGCTAGTCTGGTTGGGCACTTACCAAGAAGATACCCAAGCTCAAAACCTTGGGGAAGCCTATTCCAAAGGTAGTAGTCTGATCCGAATCCTTTAAGTGTATTCCAGACTGATGATGATGGTACGAATCCCGAGCACCCAATGGTCCATTTCACGTCGAGCTATAAAACAACAAGGTGGAATAGGTTTGGTGGATGCAACCCTTGTGGTTTGAACCCTACGCTTGCTAGCTACTAAAAATAGTGTGGTTGTAACCAACTCTCCTATCAAGCAAAAAACAATTGTAATGTATTCTTGTTTTCTATTATATAATCTGTTGTATATAATTTTTTTATTACAATATTTTTAATGTCAAGCTTATTTTATATTATTGCAATATCATGTGGATGTGCTTTTATTTTACTACAAGGTTCCTAACACACAAGGTGTCCCTCAACATGGATATGATCCCTAATGCCATGTCATCCATGATGTTTTTTAATACAAAGAAATTTGATGTTGCCTAGGGAAAAAAGAACCTCCACATGGTGCTAAAAACACTAATGATGGATATGTCATCGTCATCCTCTGGGTATATCTTATCAATTACTCAGAAAATGTAATTTTTTTTTCTACCACTATTGGAGAATATTACATTATTTGGTACACACTAATGTACCCCCATGGTACCTTATGGTAAAATGTAAAAATTAGAATAGGGTTTGAGTTTATAGTTTAGGAGTGTGATTTATATTCCTCTTTATGTAAGTGTTTATGTGCAAGATGTGCAAGAGTGTCATGTATTAGAGTATGCATATAGGAGTGTGCAAGTGTCACAGAGTAAAGTGTGCAAGTAGATAGAAAGTCAAGAGTCATGTATACAAGTGGCAATATGAGAAGCCAAAGGACATGTGAGGTTTATCTTATATATGGAATAAGAAAGGTTGCAACTCATGGATATGTGAGAAGTGCAATAGTCAAGTATTGAAGAGTCATCTTTCTAAGGTTATATAATGGAGACAAAGCTCCATGAAATGTATAAAAAATTGAATATTATATTCAAGCATTAATATTGAAGTTTGTATGCATATTTTGAGCAATTCTACTAAGTTTTCTTCATGTTATTGCATGAATGATTTTGGCCATTTACATTCATATTATTTTATTTTTATGAATATTATTTTTAATTATTTTGGTCATATAATATATTGATTGCTTCTATATTTGAGACTACTCAAAATATAGAATATTGGGATCTAAGATAATTTGGCTAAAAATCCAACAACCACATGGTTACGAACAAGTGTAGCAAATCCTCAACAACATATACGTATATTTATTTTTGTGTCTCACCCGCATGAGAATTTTCAACATAGTCCATGTCATTACAAGGAGATCATTGCCCATGGATCAATCATCGTGGCATCACTTCCATGCACATTATTGTGACATGTTTCAATACTACTATTATCCTAGGAAGAAAAACTATATAACATAGTAGTTGGAATTTATATAACCACCATGCTTATTCCTAGCAGGGGTTGTGACATACCAAGAATAACTTGACTTGTCTTATGCTGCTAGAGATCCCATGTACATGCCCATATATGGTGATGTATGTCTTGCTCAATGTGGATCAAACCTTCACCAATGGGCTTCTTGATGGCCCTCTTGTAGGATAGATATTCTTATCACCAATATATGATTATCAAGGTTGTACCATAATATCTTGCTCAATTGGACCAACTGGTATAGGATCAACAAGGGCAGGCCTCACATATTACATATGAGAGTTTAGAGTTTTCATGATACCACTCATGGATAAAATCAACACATTTGTTGATGTGTAACTAAAGAAAAATATATGCAGATTGGTTATAATTGCTATAACCAATATATGAAAATAAACTAATAGTTGTAACCATAGTATAACCTTCCAACTAACTATCCAATATGTTACAAACAACAATTCTAATAATGTAATATTTTTCCTAACATATTATTTATTTGACAATGCTTCGCTAATGAAGAGGTGTTATGGACTTGAGTGCTATAGGGATCCATTTATAGATTTTAAGGGTAAATTTACCTATTTTGGAGAATAAAAAAATTTCCCTACTTTGAACATTGTTTTATTTTCAAGAAGTAGCAATGTTTTTTATTTAACAATTTTACTAGCTAGGGAGAGGGGCTAAAATTTCTTAAATCAAGCCTTACTCAAGAATGAGGAATGTTAATTGATGCAAGAAAGACTCAGGTGAGATGCTAACAAGCATTTAATGCCATTTGACTACTTGTTGCTTCTTTTATTTTCCTTTTTAACAAGTGTTGTATTGAAAAGCACAATGGTGCTATTTCTCAATCATCACTAAATAAATAGGGGATTGACTTCAAATTTTGGTAGGCTTGGAATGGTTCTAAAAGGATAAAATTGAAATTTAAACAATAGCATTGTTTGTACCATAATAATGCTATTATGTTAATGGACTTTGAGACAACACTTTTGCTAAAAGATGATGAAGCTCATTAATTGTCAATTTGATTTGGGCTTTGTCACGATGCTTGATGATGTTTTGATAAGTTTGTGACTCATTATGTTATGTCAAAGTTTATTGACCATATTTGGGTGTCTATAAAAGGTATTTTTATTGTAACAAATGCTCCCTTTAAATTTCATCTCAAATTTGTTGATGATACTTTTCTTTTGGATCATCCCTCGATCAGTAAGGCCATGGAGTTTAAATTAATATTATCATGTAATAAGAAATTTTTCTATATGGTCGGTTAATATTATAAAAAATGGGATCTTTTTTATTAACATTATCATATATTTACAATATTTTTCACATATATTTTAGGGTTTAAAGTTAAACATTTGCTATTAATGTATATGGGTATTCATTTATCTCAAAAAGGAAAGAAATGAGAGTTTTGAAACCTAATTCTAGATAGAATAAATCATGTTTGGCAAGTTGGAAAGGCAAGTTCTTAACCATGGTTGGAAGGGTACAACTCATAAATACTGCATTGCAATCTATTCCAATATTGTTTAAAGTGTAATATGACTTATGGCCAAGGCTAACATTGTGTAGATTAAAGATACAACGCCAAACAAAAGATAAAGAAATCACGATAAAAAGTAAGACAAAACACAGTTGTACAAAACAAACGATTTTTATTAATCAACGGAGTTTAAAAACTCCTTTTGAGTACAACAGGGCCTGTAACCCTTTTCGTGATACAAAAATTACAGTTTGTGCTAGGGTTATCCGAAACCCTAGCTGGCACAATGGGTGGCGTCTCCGAAGACGTATCCTTAATCCCAATAAAGTGAGTGGGTTTTGTTGTATCCTGTAGCTCGGACCACTCCAGCTTAAACAGCTGCTATCAACACACCGGATCTGCCATTAAAATCCTGCACACATTAACACTATCAAGGAGTTAGAAATTAATAAGAGGGCTCCACTGTGTGAGCCCTCAGAAATAATTTAAAACCCTAGAAAAATAGAATGCAGGAGTTCAACAATAGATTAATAAAAGAAAAGAAGTTACTTGCTTTAAACCTGATTTATACATGTTCTCTCGTTAACGCGGCTAGACCAGGCGGCATTTGGAAGTAATGTGGCTGTCAAATTGGCTACAGAAGGCGCCCTGGTGCACTCGCTGAATGCCCGCGTGCTTCTGGATCAAGGTTTCAGACGTCGGTCTGAGTCTGTGGCTGCGGGTAAACACCCGTGGGCACTTGGTAAATGCCCACGGGCACTTGCGACAAGAATGGGGGATTCTGCAGAATGCTGCAGAAGGGATGGCGATGAAGTTGGCGACGGATGCGACGATGGATGCGACGAAAAGGGGCGGCGATGGATGGCTGAAGAGATAGATGAAATAGAATATATAGGTCCAAAAGATAGCAAAGATAGCCAAGATAAAAGTAGAAGATAGCGTTTGAGCCATCAAAGTGACTCAATTTATAATCCACTCTTAGGGCACACTTTAGGGTTTTAACGACACTTTGAATGTGTGGCTAAGATTAAAGTGGATCCAAGGGTAGAGAATAAATCTAGGTTGTGAAACAGATTAAGATGGATGGACGGATGAGATTAAATGAAGGATGGACGACTTAGATTAAATCACTTAAACTATATTTATATATATATTAAAATATATTAAAATATTAAAATATATATATAAATAATAATTTAAATAAATTTGGGGATGAAAAATGGCGGGAAAGGTGAAATTGGGCCAAATAATGGCGGGAAGGTGTGGATTTGGGCCAAATAATGGCGGGAAGATGTGGATTTGGGCCAAATAATGGCGGGAAGGATGGATAACTGACGCGTGGCTGACAGGAAGGTATAGATGACTTACAAGTGGCTGGATTTTGGTGTCTACACATTGTATAATATAATTTTGTATAGGCTTATAAGCAATCATAGTACAAATGTATTTATTAATTATTTATTTATGAAAGCCCTATGGGCCATGGTTAACCTTCTTATGGTTAAACTCATCTTATAACTTGTAATTTACCTAAATCCACTTGTTACATCAACTTAGGTTAGCATAATTATGTAACTAGGATTTTTGGTATTGGTATAAATACCCACCAACCACTCCATCCATTGTATCAGGGTGTTTGATACTTATTTTTGAATAATATAGTGATTATTTATGGTTCTCAAGGTCACCCATAAATTTTGTCTTTTGTTTTCTCTTTCATCCTTGTGTGCTTTCTATATAAGATTTGAGTGAATGAAGTGTTTTTATTCTCTACTAGAAATAGGTGAAAAATCCAACATGGTAACAAAGTAGGTACAAAGCAACATCGCTTGGTGATACAAAAAACTTATTTAGAACTTCTGGTTCTTCTTCCAAATTCTAGGGTGAATTACTTCTTAAAGCTTCACAAGAATTTTCTACATAAGAGGTGAAGATTAGATTTTACTTTATTTTGTACCACTCGTCCTTCTAACAAGTTTGGAGAGTTTTTGTCCTCTCCTCTATCTACTTCATTGTCATAAAGGTTTATGTAGATTCAAATTTTACATTGTATATTTCATCCACATTATAAAGAAGATATGACTCTATGTCAAGAGATAAAGGAGGAAGCTACTTGGTTTTGAAATTTAAATTTCCCATGCACACCTTGATTAAGTTTTTGGCACAAATTTGTGCATGTGGACTTTTAAATTTTTGCCATGCTCTCTATCCATTGAGTGTGATATAATTCTTCAAGGAGAGGATGCATACCTCTTTATGCTTATGGGGGATGCCAATATGGATAGATGCGTGTGTGTAATAATTTTTCTATTGTTGGATCATCAGTTTGATCTCAAGGGCTTTGGTTTTGGTGTAATATTGAATGAGTACATAACTGGTACATTTTTTGTCATCTTATGTTTAGCATGGCATATTGGCACTTGGTTAGGAGGATGCTAGCTTGTGCATATGGGGAAAGGTTGAGGTTTCAAAACCCATGCTTCCTATTTTGGCAATCAAGGTCTCTTTCAAATAAATCATGCAATTACTTTCAAGGAGGCAATGACTATATCAATATGACTATGGTTGTAACCATGTAAATAAATAAGAACACATTACAAGTAGTGGGTATATTATTTAAAACTTGTTGATGGAAGTATTTTGGTGTTCTTATGGTATATAAGTTGAAGAACAACTTAATTTTACTATTGAGGGATGTCTTTTGAACCTCAACATAAGCATTGGAGGTTTGGATAATAAAAAGAGCCTAGCTCCCAGTCAACCTAGGTTTGAACCTCTTCAAGTTTCTTAGCATTACTAAATATATGATATTTGACCAACATGGCCATATTTTATACTACTTAACATCACATTTTACCTATTTATACCCCTTCAACAAATGAGACCTCAACATGTGCTAAAACCCATTAGCTATTAGCATCCAAAGGCAAATAGGTGAAATATTACTAGTGGTAGTCATTAATGAATCAATGGATTGGAAAACTATGATTGGGTATAACAATTCTAAGGTTTGTGAGGTTGATTTTTTATTTTTGAGGGCTATTAGAGAAATCTTCCATAGGTCATATTTTTACATATAGAAGCATTTTGAGCCCATTTTTTTCAAATCTCATGATTTTTAGAGCTCTTTGCATTTGTGATACCAATTAGGACCTATTACAGTGTTGGGGGTTTAATTGCATGTTGTAGTCCTCAAAGCCTATTGCTCTATTTCAAAACAACACATTTACAGTAAATTATGTAATCATATTTGGTCCATATTCATGGAATATATAATTGGATTTATAAAATTAGAAGTAGATATTGGATCTTTTAAAGGCACATGGAAAAATGATTCAAACTTGGGTTATTAGTTTATTTTATACATGAAGATCTAATTCTTCATGATCTATTCTCTCTTCTATTTTTTTTCTAGGTACTCTTGGAATTTTGTAATGGCTCTTCTCATAAATAGGTTCATGCAAAGCCTCTTTTGGTGATAGAAATCAGGTGGCCCAAGAGCAAGTCCAAGTTTTTAAATAAGGTGAAGTGTGTTATAAAAGGGAAATTCATGCTTCCATGTTTTGCCTTACGTGATTATAGAATATTGGAGTAACTTTTAAGAAGGGTTATTCTTGGCTTATCTTCCTCATACGAAGTTGAGAGGAGGTGTTCTTTGTATACATGTGGGATAATCTATTATTGACTATGGTGATTATGGTCTAGCCTGAGGAGATGCTTGTGCAAGGGCATATTTGTAGAAGTAAACTTCCAGATGATAAGGGGGTTCAACTAAGACTTCCTCAAATATAGAGACCCACTAGAGTATCCACTATTAGGGGAAAATGTTATTGTCACTAATGCCTTCTCTCCTTGGACCCTCAGTTTAGATCATGAGAGGGTGTTAAAAGAGTAATCTAACTTATAGATGAGGCCCATATTGTATGACAAAATCTTGTATAGGCCTATGCATAATCATTGTAAAAATGTATTTAATGATTATCTATTTATGAAATCCTTATGGACCATAGTTAATGTTCTTATGGTTAAACCCATCTTGTAACATGTAATTAACCTAAACCCCAATTGTTATGTTAGGTCAAGATAACATGATTATGTAATTAGGGTTCTAGTATTGGTATAAATACCACCATCCACTCCATCTATTGCATCAGAGTGTTGTGATCCTTATCCATAAATAATATAGTGATTATTTATGGTGCTCAATGGCACCCATCAATTCTATGCCTTTCACTCTTTCTTTTATCCTTTTATATTTTTTGTATAATATTTGAGTGAATGGATTGCTTCTGTTCATTATTGGAAATGGGTGTGAAATCCAACATATATATGTTGTCACTTTTAATATTACCAACGGGTATAAAATTTGAATTTGATAAAATTAAAGAGATTTTCCTTGGAAAGGATATGAGAAAAATAGGTTTCCTCTTTGTATGTGGGATAGGGTTTATAAAGGAAAGAATATTGGTAGTGTAGGCTTGTGAAATTGTAGAATTATGAGTTTGGAATTAGGGGCAAAACATGGTTAGATATTATTCAAATATCAAGGATAGAGTTGATAAAAATGTTACTTTAGAAATAGAGGTTTTGTTGATGCAATAAAATTGTTCAAGAAAGAGAACCCTACCCAAAGGCTCGGCAAAATGAAACTTCATATCAAATCGTTTATAATTCATCAAGAAACGTATTAGACAATCAATGATGAAAATTTTACAAGCTTTTGGTTTGATGCTTTGTTTAAGCTTTGTCCTCTTATTTCTAATCCAAAATAGTAAGTGTTGTCTACGACATGTTTAGCTTGTGAAGGTCCAAAATCAAAAAATTATATTAGTGTGAGCAACTCTAAATCATGGATTTTTATTAGCAACATAATTGAAGAGGACCTCAAAAGATAGTGGCTACTTAGTTAAGGTTGGATATAATGATCTAAAGTAATTAGAATTTCTTACTTCCAAAGATTCCTCTTGGAACAATGTTTGGTCATTCAAGGCCCTCTCTAAGTCCTCAGCATTCCTTTGGTTAGCAGTCCAAAGCAAGATTCTTACAAGTGAGAGTTTGCAAATAATAGTATTATGGACCTTTCAAGTGTATTTTATGTGAGAAGGATCTAGAAACATATGATAATTTACTTCTTCATTGCCCCTTTACTTACACAAATTAGGGTCACTTCCTAAAAATATAAGAATATATTGGGTAGCTCCATCAACATTAAAAGAGTTAAAATAGTATATTAATTATTTTAAAGCTAAAGCTTATGCATCCTATGGAGGATTGGTCCTGTTGTTATTTGTTGAAGTTTATGGATTGAAAGGAATAATATAATATTTAAAAAGAAATCTCAAAATCATGCCCAAATTTGATATTGTATGATTGCCTCTCTTGTAGAATGTTTATGGACATGGTGCTTTAAAAGAGGTACTAGCCTCTTGGTTATATGATATGAATATACATTGAAGGGTTATTTGTGACAACAAAGTTAACATAGAAGATATGTTTCAATCTATGCTAAAATGAAAATGTTCAGAGGTTATGTTTATTAAAATTAATTTTAATGGTGCTTCTAAAATAAATTTGGGACAAGTTGATGGAGGTGATGTTTTTTGAAATAATGAAGTCAAAATTCTCTTCACTTAGAATTATATGAAGCTTCAACTAACTATGTAGAGGCTAGGGCACCTTTTTTAGGGATCACAATTGCCATTGGAAAATGGTGAAAATATATTTCAATTAAGGGGGACTCACAAATTATTATTAATGTTGTCAAAAAAGTGGATGTAGGGATTGGATAAAAAATAAAATAAATTTTGATGTCCATCACTATTGTTGGAGGAAGTATTTTCGAAATGTAAGCATATCTATAGAGAATCAAATCGAGTAGCAAATCATTTAGCCAATCACGATGTTGAGCTTTATCTTGGCAAAATCTAAATTTTAAAAGACAACTAGTCAAATGAGATTTTGTCTCTTAAAAAAATAACATCAAGTAGTTGATTTTGAAAACATAGTTTTTTGAAGAAAATGAGGAAAATTTATGATAGGAAGGTATATGAAGAATATGTTTTGTAAAATTACCAGTTGGATATGGTTTAACTGACTTGACAACAATGTAATGTTTTGTTATTTTGATGAGTGGCCTCCAATAGAAGCCACACATAGCTTATTAAAAAAATATTTTTAATTAAAACTATTGATTAAATTCAAAATTATTGGGACTATGACTTTCTTAGGATCAATCACCAGTCACTTATACATTGGGTTTTTATGTCATTTGAAGCTTGAATCTAAACGTGAACCTATTTGAACCATTTTCATAAAAGAAAACCCATCTCAACATAACTAACTACCATCTTTTCAATGTCCAAAAAGATTTATCATCTAAGACATCTAAAAAATATTAAACAAATGCATGCAACTAGGTGGTCTAAGGTCATAGTAAGAGGTGAGATAAGTAGAATACAATGTCAAATGGATGAATAAGTGGGTATTTGATTTAATAGAATTCTCAAAACAAAAATGATATAAAAAAATTATGCAAGGGAAAAATTCAAGGTAATAATGTGAAAAAAGAGGTAAGAAGAAGATGTGTTACCTTGCTAAGTTCAACCCTTTATATGAACAAAAAAATAATATATAAATGTAAACCTCAAATGGAGATAAAATATGAGGACTAGCTCACATCGACTCCATTGTGAGATAGGTAGATGGAAGAGAAATAAAGAGGAATGAGAAGAGAAGATGTGTTCTATAACAATCCAAGGACAGTGAAAACAAATAAATACTTTATCATGGAATGAAGAGCTCGTAATTATATTTGGGATAGTCATGTTGATACATTAACAATGGATTCTATGTTTAATTTGTTTGAAGAAACAATAATAAAAAAGTTAGAAGAATTCATTGTGAAGATTGTAACCAAAAGATTAGTTTTTCATAAAGACAATGATGACTCAATCTTAATTTTTCACATAAACTTGTTTCCTTTTAAAGGAACAAGATTGCATATTGTGTTTGATAATAAATATTTGTTGTTTCATAAGTTGTTACATATATTTGTTTCTTTTTGAAGCAACAAGTAAGATGACATGTGTTTAGTAATAAATCATTGTTATCCCATAAGTTGCTTGGACTTGTGGATGTTAACATTTATTTTATTATTTTCATTAATTTACAACTAAATGCATATATTAGTTTATAAATCTAAAGCTTATTATTTAATTTTAAAAGTTACAGTTAAGTTGGTTAATTTATAGTAAAACATATATATATACATATATATATATATATATATATATATATATATATATATATATATATATATATATATATATACATATATATGTATATATATATATATATATATATGTATATATGTATATATATATATATATACATATATATGTATATATATATATATATATATATGTATATATGTATATATATATATATATAGTTTGCAAGCATTACATATATCAGACCACGGTCCACTATACATGGAAGAAGACACTTGTGTTATCTGCCTATAAGATGTACATATCTCACCCCCTTTCGATTTGAATATTGGACCTCTTATTTGGAGTATCCAAGCCTTCACCATCAAGCCCCTTCAAAAAAAATTGATGTTTCAAAATCTCATGTTAAACTCAGATCACTCAAGAAAATCACATCTTTCAAAAGCTCGTGTTAAACTCATGTTTTAGACAAAATAAAAAGGTTTTAAAATGGTATGTTTGTAATGCAAAACTTTTAGCTATAAAGACAATGATAATTAATGTTTTTTATTTTCAAAGTTAGTATAAAATATACATACCTAAAGTTAACTTCATCTTTATTATAAAATATACATACATAAAGTTAACTTCATCTTTATTAAGTAGGTTTAAAACAAGCATAGGAGAACTATGAATTTAACACCGTAGGTCATGGTTCCAATTCCATAGGTGAATATTAACATTTAATTTGATGAGTTTGAAATAAGTGGTAAGAAGCAAGAAATTTTACATCATATACCAAAGTTCCAATCCTATGATTAAACCTTAGCAATTTGTGTTGAATTGAACTCAATTGTTTGAGACCATAAACAAGCCTTGGAAAAAACTTGAGTTTGTAGTTGAAAGAGAATTTTTTTAAATTAATATATTATATTTGAATAACCCCACACCCCACCTCCTTAAATTTTTACTCCAAGTGAGGGGGACCTAAAGGAGATCAAGATTGGAACCACCAACCTCAAGCTGGCAAACACTCAGCTGAAACCAAAGACAACATCTTTTATAAAAAAAAGCAAGTTGAAGTCTACTTCTAAGTGTAGACACATAAAACACATCATGTTTAGGAGACTACTCATATGGGCACCTTTGCAGACCATATGAATGACCTTGGACCTTTCCAAGACCAAGTAGTGGTTCTAACCACTCATTTTAGGCATCCTAGGCCCTTTCAGCCTTAGTCGTGGGTGACAATCGCGACTACGGGAAGCCTGCTTCTTAGCCATGGGTAAAAATTATGGCTATGATCCTGGTTGCGTTGAGCAACCGTGACTAGCTCTACAACAAACTCAGGTGACCAAAGTCAAGTAAAATTAGTTGCAACAATCAAATTGCAACGGTTTTGAAGCGATTTGGGCTTAGAAGCGTCTAGAAGCTTCCTCCCAACTGCCAATTCTTGTTCTTGGCTTCTCCATGAAGCTAGAACAAGGATTTTGGGAGTCTATTTAAGACCCCAATTTCAAAGAGTAAACCCTAAATAATAGCTCAATTGCATTGTAGTGAAGCCTTGTCGAATTGGAAAGCCAATTACACCTTGTGAAGAGTAACAAGATGCTGTCAAAATCCAATTTGATCATCAACTTTGTAACAATGGAGATCTCAAGAGATTGAGGAGCAAGCTTGACAATTGACACACTTCCATTAAGAATTCTATTTAATTCAACCACCAATCTATTTCAAAACACCGAGGTGATCCTTGATCATCAATTCCTTGGAGGATTTGAGAGTTTATGGCCCTGGTTTCAAGATAAAGGGAAGTTTTCCTGTAGTCACGGTTGTAAACTACGACTAATAGAGCTACCTATTTTAAGAACCTGCAACTAGGGTTTGATGCTCTCTTTCCTCCATTTTAGTAGTAGATTTTCATTTCCAATTATGCAAATAGCTTAATCTAGCATAGATTTACATTGTAGCAAAGACCTCCAATCTAGAGAGGGAATCAGGTTCCATAACCACTGAACATATTCAAATCAGTCCAGAGGACATGGCCATCCCTGAATGGCATCCCAGGTCTTATCATAGCATCAATACCATCCATAGGGGGTCAAACCTTCGAGATATCCCTATTAGGGAGGCACCCATAGGTCCTCCAGGAAACCTTCCTGACTGGAACACCTTGATAGAATTCTATATAAGGAAAAATCCACCCACTGAGGAGCCTAGTAGGTCAATCTCGTAGGTTCACATCCCAGCTTGCTCTATACATCAATAAAAAAATGATCATGAACATACACCATGGCCTAGCTTGGGTGAGCAAACCACCCCATCTGGTCGAGCAAGCCACCCCCTACTCCTCATAGGGAGCATTTTGTGTAGTATGAATATATAGAGCTTACATCTGAGCCTGAATATGCATCATTCCTCATAGATGAGGAAGAGGACCCAAGTCATCCTCCTACTCCTCATGAAGAGTACGTGGGGCAACCACGTTGTGGCTCTACATCGTCAAACTATACAAAGCCCACTCATAACTCAAAATATCAGGTCAATGCAACCTTTAAGGAGTGTGGAAAACAAGTAATAGATCCTACTAGGGGAAAAGACATGATAAACCCATCCGTATTTCAAATATGAGGGTACATAGCCCCCATACAACTGAACAATGGGATCATACACATCAGGCACTAAGGCCACAACTTAACCAACAACATACGGATCAACTCCAGTTGGATCAACAACAATTAAATCAACAATGGGTGGACTCACAATGAGCACACCTACAAAGGTTGTATCAATGAAAGATACAAGAACAACAAAAGATACAACAAGAGCAAGTGCAAAATGCATTGCGTAAAGTGGTGCTTACGCCTAGCACCTAGAGGATGCAACAACGCATAAGGCATCCAATGCAATCTCAAAATATTTCCCCTCGACCATGCAAAAATCGTGTTCAACATCATAGGCCATTATCTGGTTATCATCATGAACCTCATACTCCTCAACAGTACCAAGATCAATACGATGAGGAATCATATGTAGAGTCCCAATGGGAACATCAGGAAGAAGTAGATGCTTACCCTGAATCCAGTTATGATGAGGTACCTAATGATTATACTTATCGTCCACCTCAACATCAAAAGTGACCTCCTCTACCTAATCAAGGGCGACGAGATGAAGATCATATCATTTCATCAGGGCCATACAAAGTGCTAGCTGATCGGATAAATTCATTCAAAAAACAAAATCAAAGTTTGGTTTATCAAAAACCCATGCTAAAGTAGCTTAGCAATCAGCCTTTGCATCCCTCAGTGTCATCACCAACATACCCATCGAATTTCAAGATGCCTACACTTGAAAAGTTCAAATATGATGAAGACGCACAAGAGCACATGACAAGCTTCATCAATATGTGCTTTCATATTCAAGACAATGACCCCTTGATGTTGAGAACCTTCATGACAACATTAGTTAGGGATGCTTTGGAATGGTATAATCATCTACCACACCATAGCATATACACCTTTGAGCAATTAGCCGATGCATTCCTACAATGTTTTGCCTCTAGTGCTAAGAAAATGATAAACTTGATCGACTTGACTAGCCTCCATCAACTTGATGATGAGCCAATCATTGAATATGGTAATAAGTGGAGGAAGGTGATGTTAAAATTACCTTTCACCCTACCCACAATAGAGCTCATTTGAATGTTTACGAGAAGTTGTTTGAAACAAATCTCACTTCTCTTGCAATTACAACAGTATCAAACATTTGAGGAGGCCTTAGAACAAGCCAAGGTCATTGAGGCAATCAAGATACAGGAGGGTGATATTCAACTCCACAAAAAGGAATGGCCAAACAAGAATATTATAGGTGGCAACATGCAACAAAAGGTGACCCCAATCAATCAAGTTGTTTTGAGTATCCTCGAATCCTCAAACCAGGTCGCACCACCTCTACCAATGCAACATAATTACCAAGCTCAACCTCCTCTGGCCCAAAATCATATGCAACAGAATCAGATACAAGGCCAACAATATCGGCCACAATGACAATATACTGATTTTCCAGAGATATTAGCATCGATCTTTAATCGATTATGTGAAGCATGAAAAATCAATCTTTCGGAGCTCCATCCATTGAAGCCTAATAAGCGTAGATCAAAGGCGCACAGGGAAAATCTATATTGTGTTTACCATCGACAAAGGGGTCATGACATCCAGACATGTTATCCCTTTAGATATTTAGTGCAAGATATGATCGAGAGGCAAGAACTTTAGATAGGAGTCTTACATGACCCCTTGCATGCACATGAAGCAAACACAGCACCTGCCAATCAAGTTGAGCAACCTAATCAGGTGCATATCAACTTACCTCCCCAAGAGTTTGTGGGAATGATCAGTGTTGTAACAGAGAAACAGGAATATCTAAATTGATCTATGCAACCTGTGGCATCATCCAATGTTTCACCTTCGCTTGTCTCATCTCAGCGGGACATTGGCAGTGCACAAAATTACACATCACAACAGGGGGATTCAGTTTCTACTACTCCTCCTAGCCAAGCCAATCACAACACATCAAACACAATGCACAGTGAGACTTCTAAAGGTATCACACCTTCCTCACTTTCATTGAGTGGCACACACATTGGGGGGTACCTAAGGTAGCGTACCTTCCCCTTTAAAAACATAAAAAAATAAACAAAAATATTCAAATAAATCATAAAATTTCAAAAACAATTGAAAAATCATAAATTCAAAAACTTCAAAAACATGGAAAATTTCAAAATCCATAAAAATCAAAAAGCAATAAAATCTAAAAATATTGCAAAACATCAAAATTCAAAAACATTTGCATCATGCATTTCATTTTGCACATGCATTCATTTAATTGCATTGCATTAGGCATTTTCATCCATCGCACTTGCATTAGGATAGGTTGTGTTTGCAATCTTACAAATGACACCACGTTTGTATTTCAATCATGCATCTATGCATCATCATCATCCATCACCCTTGTGAGTAATTGTGTTTTTCAACACAACCCCTCCTATTGCTATGAGGAATATACTAGGGTTTTTCGGTCATTCAGCCATACCTAGTGGTCTTCTCAGATTTTGTAGAAAGCTTGCTTTGCTTTTGTAGATGAGGTCTAGTTTTGATAGCACTTAGCATATCAGAATCCCATCACTAATCAAACACATTAACAATCCTAATTAGGGCAAGGAAATATGAACACTACAAAGTGGTCCTAGTCACCTTAAGCGAAAGGTTTTGTTACTTGCTCATTTTGTGAGGTGCAATGGTCTAGAGTGTGGGTCATTGGAAAAAGGACAAGTTCCCCCTACCCGAAGAAATCCCTTGCTTACAAAAAGGAGAAAAATCCCAAAATCAAATCAAATCCCTTGCTCAAAACAAAAGAAAAACAAAATACAAAATAAACAGTGATTTTTATCACTATATATGAGCAAGTATCCCAATAAATTGAAGAAAATAAGGGGGTGAAGAGCTTGAATCCCTGGAATGGTCAATACTCGAAAGCCATAGAGTGATCCCCAATACAACAATGGGCTGAATGAATCCCACCTGACATTGGGGTAGGTCTAAGCAATTTACAAATGAGCTAGCTTTAGGTGGCCTTGTATTGCCTAGTGGTCTAGTCCAACTAAGTCCAAACCTAGGATCAGGTGAGCATGTGGTGATCCTCATTACAACAATGGGCTGAATGAATCCCGCCTGGCAATGAGGTAGTCTTATGTCTCATCTAATATATTCATTTGCACACACAGGGATAATGAATAGCTTGGTCTTCATAACAAAAACTTTATCTTTCAAGAGTCTAGTATAGTCATTATACAACTTTTGATAAGTCAACTAGGGTGTTTGAGTCTCATGGAAAACCTCAAAAATTCCCTAATAGCAACAAATCATCTCATCTCATAAATCATTACATATTTCAAACTCATCATTTCATATATGGATGTCTAAATGATTAATTCTTATGATAAGATTTACCATTTACATTCATGATTTTTATACATTTTGTGGTGTCGTCCATTAGTTTGTTAAACACATATTGCATTCATTCCTTATGTTTTAAGTGATTAAAGCATACAAGTTCATTTACATTAGATCATTCATCATGTAAATAATGCATTACATACATTGCATTCATCATATCATACCACATAAATTAAATGCATACAATTAAATAAAATTAAACATGCATTTAACATTAAACATTGCATCCATATATGCATAGTACATCTATACATCTAGATCATGGCATCTAACCAAACATTTATCATCTAGCTAGTGCATGTCATCAGTACATTGCATACATATAGCATAATCACATCATCATGTAGGCATTGCATTCATCATTGCATCCATAACATAAAATCAAAACAAAAATATTTGCAAGCATCAACTAGGGCATTATCAGTATCATACATCCCCATAATCAACAATCAAACAATCAAGCAACATGGGGTAAATCAAGGTAGCAAGCCTTCCTAATCAATAGCATAATTCAATCCCATCATTAATCAATTGCTAGGTTTCCAAAAGGTTGCACCCTTTGCTTCGCTATATTCAATCCCAAAAGGCTCCAAAGACACCCCAGTCCTTTGGTCATTATCAAAAGCTCCAAAGAAGTCTAAACCTTTGGTCTTTTCATTCAAGTCATAAATGCACACATTTTCTCATCATAAGGAGTTTCATATTGGACATTAAAGCATATCTACAAGTCCAAAATTTCAAAAATTTTAAAATTAACAAAAAAATTAAATAAATCAAAATTCACAATGATTCAACAGATCATCGATCATAGTGATTCAACACAAGCCTAATTGCAATTGCCATCGTCTTGATTCCCTAAGAAGGCCATTACGGTTGGACTGCTCCATGGGATAGAGATGTACAATTACTATTCATAGTTGAAATCACAGTTGTAATAGGACATGCCTAACAACAAATGCAATCATCTTGAATTGTCCAAATTATTCATCTTGGTCAAGCGACTCATCGCTTTCATCACTTGTCCTTACCCTCATCGACTCATCGCTTGAGGGGGTAGTCATAATAACAAATTCATAATCAAAATCAGCAATTAAACGCTCAATCATTGCTAAGTGCATTCATTCAAGAATCATTGCCAAAGACAATCATGCACCCTCCTTGCTTGGGGCAAATAAGCAAAATATCAAGAGCAAATTCAAGCAAACTAGGATAGCTTATCTCCTAATTGCCATCAAGGCTAGGATTAGACTTAAGCTTATCTCCTAATTGTCATCAAGGCTAGGATTAGACTTAAGCTTATCTCCTAATTGCCACCAAGGCTAGGATTTTGACTTAAGCTTACCAGAATCAAGTTCTTCAACTCATCGAAGGCAATGATTCAATGATGTATGCTCTTTTCATGATTGGGGCATCTAATGTTGATCAGATCAATGATCATCATTCAACCTACAACATGGCTTTAGGTGGTCTATTTTTTCTCAGCATCATGTTTTCCCACAATGCATCCCAAAAGGGGCATCTGTAGACACCTAAAACACGTCATGTTTAGGAGACTACTCATATGGGCACCTTTGTAGACCATATGAATGACCTTGGACCTTTCCAAGACCAAGCAGTGGTTCTAACCACTCATTTTAGGCATCCTAGGCCTATTCAGCCTTAGTCATGGGTGACAACCATAGCTAGAAGCCTATTTCTTAGCCATGGGTGACAACCATGGCTAGGGTTTTAGCCATGTTTAAGAGCCATGGCTAGCCCTATAACAAACTTGGGTGACCAAAGTCCGAGTAAAATTAGTTGCAACAATCAAATTGCAATGGTTTTGAAGTGGTTTGGGCTTGGAAGCATCCAGAAGCTTCCTCCCAACTGCCAATTCTTGTTCTTGGCTTCTCCATGAAGCTAGAGCAAGGATTTTGGGAGTCTATTTAAGACCCCAATTTCAAAGAGCAAACCCTTGAATAATAGCTCAATTGCATTGTAGCGAAGCCCTATCGAATTGGAGAGCCAATTGCACCTTGTGAAGAGTAACAAGATGCTACCAAAATCCAATTTGATCATCAACTTTGCAACAATGGAGATCTCAAGAGCTTGAGGAGCAAGCTTGACAATTGACACACTTCCATTGCCAATTCCAGTGAATTCAACCACCAATCTATTCTAGAACACCGAGGCGACCCTTGATCATCAATTCCTTGGAGGATTTGAGAGTTTCTGGCCCTGGTTGCAAGAGAAAGGGAAGTTTTCCCGTAGTCATGGTTGTCAACCATGGCTAATAGAGCTAGCTACTTTAAGCACCCATGGCTAGGGTTTGATGCTCTCTTTCCTCCATTTTAGCAGTAGATTTCCATTTCTAGTTATGCAAATAGCTTAATCTAGCATAGATTAACATTGTAGCAGATATTTGACTGGTTAATTTAGGAATTAGAGGTAGATTTGCTCTTCATTTCCTTCTATTTTATCAATTTAGACTAGTTTCTTAGATTTGATGCATTTCAAGTTTTAATGGCTAATTAGGTTGCATAATTAGCTAGATTTATTGTTTCCTTTACAATATTTATAGTAATTTAGATATTTCTTGCATATCTTCATAAGTTTACATGCTTTCTTGCTTTCTTTATCATCAATTTATGCAATTGTCTATCAAGAGCCTCATCAAGAGAGGCCTCCTTTGTTATTAACCCCTTTCATGTTGTTTCTTGAATGTAGGTTTACAGGACCTAATCATTTTCAAGGCATTCAAGGCAACATATACCTCCAACCAAAGGAGAAGAAGGCTATATTTGGCCTTGAGCAGTTCATGTCCATTCTAAAGAGTTTGTGGATTACACCACCCCCTCGTTTAGAGGGTCCTCAAAATATTGTATCAATTGTATCAAGGATTTGGGTATCCCTAAGAGGGACGTATTTGTAATCAGGATTTGGCAAAGATTTAATAAAAGAAACCTTACTTTCTTGTTAAATTCATTGTTGTCCATATTCTTTATTGCTTTAATACTCGATTTTAATTGATGCACTAGTTAGGTGTATGCTTTTTAGATCGGTACAAAATAACGACTCAAATAGTCTTTCACAAATATAACTCAAGTTCAAGTCTCAATTGATTATGAAAAAAAGAAGTTCAACTCTCTGATTGTGATAGGTCATCTCTAAAACAAAATTTAAATAATCTTTCATATATAAAACTTAGCTTCAATGGACATAATTGTTGTGTGAATAAAATTAGTAAATGTTTGAGCCCAAATGACTTGCATTGACCTCCTTATAAGCAAAATTTGTGATAAGTCATTGTAATTAAATAAATAAAAAGTTAAACTCATAATTTATATGAAGGAAACTGTATTATAATCATTCTTGAGATTTTTTTTTAATATTTGTGATATTTTATATAAAAATTATAATTATATATTTTAATTTCATTAAAATAATATTAATTTGATCCGTTAAAATAATCTGTGATCAAGAAAAAAATAAGGATTAAAACATATCAATCTCATATAACGGATTAAAATATAACGATTGGATTTGAAAGACAGTTATTTACCTAAGAAAGTAAATGAAAAAATAAAAATTAATTACCTTTGCTCGTGTACCTAGCTGGAATGCGGTTGCCGGTAAGCACATGATTTCGGTGAAGTTGCGCAAGCTTGCGTTAAGGTATGATAACCTCCCTCCACGCTAATCTTTGTGTTTTATTTCTTTACACTATATTATTGCTTTGCTAGATTCTTTATATTTTGTTGGTTATAAAAAAAGGGAGCCGATTCTTATATGAAGTGGCTCAGGAATCTAAATGCTATGGGTGAATATTGTTCTTTCCTGACAGTAACGAGGAATTGAGAACTGGAATATAAATGCTATGGGTGAATATTGTTCTTTCCTGACAGTAACGAGGAATTGAGAACTATATACACCGGAGACATTCCAGAGGTAGTAACAACGAATTGAGAACTATATACACTGGAGACATTCCAGAGGTTGCAACACTATAGCATATGAGGAGACATGCACTTAAAACGGCTAAATTAACTGATGGTCAATCTCATATAGATAATTAGAAAATATCCATTCATAGGTATAATGCTAACAAGGTCTACTATGGATAAGTTGTGAAACCCTAAAGTCTTGGTCAGATTTGCCCTGTTTGTGGGAACAGGGTTAGATATCAAGTTAACTTGAAATTGGAGAATAGAGTTAACCTACTGCTTCGAAATTCAAAAGGTGGTTTGCTTTGTTTAATAAAAGAAGGAAGGAAAAAGAAAAGTGATAACTTGCTTAGTTAGGTAAGTCTACTGCGCACATAGCATGCAGGACATAACCAGAATATGGTCCATGCATATTGCTTAGACTAATGCATGTGTGAGTCCAGGATAAAACATAAAATTCAATAATAGGAATTTGCTTTTTTTAGAGATTTACATTGTAATAAGCCTGTGATTTATTTTAAGGCTATTAGCATTGTCACCTGATAAATCACATCTAGGAAGTTCTGGTTGCATATCTAAAATACCAGGTTCTCATCCATGAACCACTTAAAAGAATGGAAGTAACAGAAGAATTTGTCAATGTGTTGAGACTCTACGTCTCAGAAACAGCTGGCTGTGAATTGTCTACCACCGTGCCTGACTTATAATGATATGATCTTACAGAAGAGGATACAAGTGAACTACTATTACAACTGCTACAAACGGATGAAGTATGCAGCAGAGTTATATAAATATGATGGAAAACTTCATTGAATCAACCAAGTGATCTATGTGTATCCTTGAATGCCAAAAACATGATTTTTAGCAGGAAATTAAGTAATGCTCCAAAGGGAAAGAATCACTCTAGTCAATTCTCTCTAGTACATATTTCACCATTCCTTCAAGTGAAGATTTCATGGTACTCGGAGGCAGACACCGGAGGTTCTCTAGAGCCAGATCACCTTTCTGTTCGGCAAGAGACTGGGATCTCTCAATGCCACCACCTCGATTAACCAAATTAATAGCAACATCCAATGAACCATCTTCAGTAAATTCAGAGTCAATTATCTCTCTTAGTTTTGGCTGTCGCTCAAGTGCAAAGATAACAGGAGCTGTCAAATTTCCCTTTGCTAAATCACTTCCAGCTGGTTTACCCAATTGTTCTGTTGACTGTGTGAAGTCAAGAATATCATCCACAATTTGAAAAGCTATACCAAGGTTCATGCCATAATTATACATTTGATCACATACATTAGGGCTAACACCACTGAATATCGCTGCAGACTTTGTACTTGCTGCAATCAAGGATGCAGTTTTGTAATAACTTTTGTCCAAATAGTCTTGAAGAGAACTATCACAATCAAAGAGGCTTGAAGCTTGCTTTATCTCACCACTTGCAAAATCCTTGATGACCTGTCACAATCCATAAAGAAAAGAAACAATCAAACCATTTACCCAAAACTAAAGCAATTTTTAGGAAGACAAGGCTTACCTTCAGTTGTAAGGTACAACAGGCTAGTATCCACTACCATTCATTTACTTAAACTCACAATAACAATAGATTTTTGCACGATGGAGGTCCAATTAATGGTATCAGGTTTCAGGGGTACCTGACTAATTAGTTTGATAACTTCGATATTTTCCAAATTTGCAAGATACCATGATGATTGAGCAAACATGAAATCTCCAGCCAACACTGCAACTCGAGTACCATAGAGTTGGTGAATTGTCTGCTTTCCTGCCGAACAAAGGGCATATTGTTAAAGGGAGAAAGGAGGCTAAACTGTTGTTTCATCATCCTCTGTTGATGCAGGCAGGTCACAAAAGCTCCTTATCTATCTGCTGAATATAACAACATGCTGATTCATAACATATGTATCTGAAACTAGATCCACTGCTAGGCTATTTGATTCCAACTCACCACTATACAGAAAAAGACTTTAAAAACATTTAAATTCCAACCATTGAAATACTTGACCAACATCAGTGTGCAAGGACACTAACCTGGAGATACCCACAAACAAAAAACATTATAGTGTTATAGAAAACAAGGCACAAAGTTTCTTGCAGGTACATAAACATTTATCACTTTCTGTTAGAAACATAACATTTCGGGTAAAAACATCCAAGACATGCAGTATATTTGCACCTGTTTTTATGAGCTTGGTGTCTACAATCAATTTCCAAGCATATTCTCTATCTCTGCAGTTAGAGTACTAAGCAATCATTTGAAGCTACAACTATACAAAATGTTAATGACAGATCTGTGCGCCCTTGTCTACATACAAGAGTGGCTATTAGGGTTTCAGTTCTTTCTTATTGCTTGTGACAGAACAAGATTGTGGTTCTTCGACGTCGGGTTTTGGCCACCCCTCACATACTGAGGAGTTGTAGACATATGTAGCCTACCAATTTCTTGTCTTCTTCTATTGGTTCCATAGCGATGGATGCTAGAAGAGTCTGAAAGGTCGAACTCTATGTCCTCCTAGAATTATCCCACCAGGCCCTTGTAGTCCTGGCCATTCTCCTAGGAGCAACATTAGATCCTGTGTTGGCCCTTTTGGGATAGTTGGTGATAACGACTATGTTCTACTTAACATCTTGTTGTCCTCTTTGATTGTCGCGATCACCAGATGCGAGGGACGGGTTACCGGGCAATCTTGCCTCGCGTGGAGCGACATAGCAGGGTAGCTCTGGGAGCACAATAAGAAACTCAATCGGACCAACTCTAGGGTTTGTTACAAGGCCAGCTCCTTTTAAGATATGATCTTTAGCGCTCTCTAACCTAACCTACCTAGCTATTAGGTGCAAGGAGGAAAAAAGAAAGAGAAACCACAAAAAACAAAGATAGCGGAAAGGAAAAAAGGTCCTAAGCTAACCTAAGCTAATCAGGGGCGATGCGCCAAGATCATTGTAAGATTCTTCTGCACAACAGTGGGATAAATAAAAACGTGAATCGTCCGCAAACAATGCACAAGGAACACTTTCTCTTCTTGACATGCAAAATTAAGCACAATTTGCACATACAAGAAACGGGACAGAAATGAAGTTGTCATGGCCTCTTATACATGCACATCAACATACACACAAGAAACGGGACAGAAAAAGCCCAGTAGTCATGGTTTTCTATATATATATGAAAGTAACAAATTATGCCAAAAGCAAGGGTTCGAAAGCATATCTGCAAAAGCAACCCAAGGTTCAAGTCCAGACTGTTATACAGAAGAAAATGAAAGGGATTTTACAAAGCTTTAGGCTTGAATAAGCAACTCGCCGATCCTTTACAATGCCTAAACAACTACTATATATAAGCAAAATGGGGAAATCTTCCCTCCAAAACTTGTACAAGGGCCTCTAACAAAGCTTTTCTATTGCTCCCTTGATTCGATCCTCCTTACGTCACTTTTAGCCCTTCAAGGTCTTTGGATTTGGAATTATCAATTCTGAGTTGTTGGATGTTTAATTGCCACCCTAGGGATCCTGAAAATTGATTAGAAGCATCTTCTGCAATCAATGTTGTAAAATTCAAGATTTGTTGCTATTGTGGCTGCCATGCCCTTTAATATGGCCACCCACTTTCCTTGGATTACTTGGCCCAATTGATGCCAGTAGGTGATCCTTGACTTTTTCTCAGTAATGCTTTATCAGTTCAGCTCATCTGCCATTTTGAGAGCTTGTGCACCAGTGTTGATGTCTTGCAACCTGATCTGATCCTTCTTCCTTGTTGGCCACTTTTTGCATCATGCACCACTTCCTAGAGCGCTTATGTTCTCTCTTCAAGTTCCTTTTATCTTTCGAGGTGATGTGAACTATCAAACAATTGTGGAAACTTTTCCTCGTCTTCCTGCATCGGACTTTTATAAACTTTTGAGGTTGGGCTGAACTTTTGTTGGTTAGTGGAAGACTTTTTCCATTGTCTTTTTGTCAGACCTTTTGGATGTTTGCCTTATCGGAACTTTTATTTTATCCATTTTCGAAAATTCCTTGCGACTTGTGGTCCAACTTTTGGAACTTTCTTTTCTCTTTTCCTTCGAAACTTTTGACTTCCGACCTTCGGGAGTTTTTCTCTTCTTACGCTTATTGGACCTCTCCGCCGCTTTCCATCTTTTTCGAATTTTTGGCCACATAGGCTCTTAGAACGTTTTCCTTCCTTGGTCAGAACATTTATCAAATAAACGTCAACCCTTGGATTGGAACTTTTTGGCCGCATTGGTCCCATGTCTCTTTCCCAGCGTTCTGCCAGCTTTGCCTTTGTTTCATTCTTCTTTCCAAATTCCGCCTAAGACAAAAAACTTTGGGTGTAGTGAAAACTCACTACAGTTCTGGTGACTCACAGGAGCCTTCTTGCTTGCTGAAGGAGAATTCAGAATCGCTGCCTTCATCCTTGGGTGCGAGGTCAAAATTGAAAAATCTGAAAAAGAAAAAAAGAAAAAAATGCAAAGAATACAAAACATTACAAAGATGGCAGCTTGTCCAGCGCTTGTTTAATTTCTTCCCACACCTCATCTAAAGGGCATTAGATTAGTCTGAAGTGCTCATAGACCACTTCAAGCTCAAAGTAGTCATTGCGGGAGAAATTCCTTGTGCCATTGGTGATCTTGTGCGCTTGGATCCTTAACACAGCTAAAGGTCTGATTACCCCAACAATGTCCTTTGCCTCAGGAGGATCCAACCTGTTGTCACATTTTGCACAGGGGTGCCATGTTTTTGGTTTCTACAAGTGAGCTGCTCTTTTTCCTTTCCCTCTCCTCATTTTCCCTTTCTTCTTCTCTCCCTTTCTTCCTCTCCCTCACAGCTTCATTCCCTCTTCTTCTTTCCCCCTTTCTTCCCCCAGCAAACTTCAGCAGGTGTACCTTGAAAAGTTTCTAAGTGTTGGGGCGCAACCCGACTTCGCAACGAAGTCGGAGTGCGCCCCTCAGTTGTAGCGCAGTAGGTATCCCGTGCGCAGCAGGACAGGAAACAATTGAAAATCTGACTAAGTGTCAGGGGCGCAACCCGACTTCGCAGCGAAGTCGGACTGCGCCCTTCTTCCTGGGCGCACTGTGGGGATAGTCTGTCAGAAGGTCAGCCAAGTGTTGGGGCGCAACCCGACTTCGCAGCGAAGTCGGAGTGCGCCCCTGTTCCAGTGCGAAGTCTGTACAGCGGACGAAGACAGCCAAGCACCGGTGCGCAACCCGACTTCGCAGCGAAGTCGGAGTGCGCCCTTTGACCGGTGCGCAGTTCGGTGAAGTCAACTCAGAAAATGCCAAGGCAAGGAGGCCTTCCAAATGCGTTGTCTTCCTCCTGCGCAATCCGATGGCGCCCGAATTCCTGGCGAAGTTGGATAAACTGCCTTTCAAGGCAGACACGTGTCACGCTTCAGCATCTGACAAGTATCCACCTTCGGGATTCGAGTCAAGATTTGACCGCGTAGGGACAGAGTATGGGCTTCACTACCGGCGCCAGTTGTTAACATTTAAAGCCGATGTGAAGTGCCATCTGCCGCACCTACCCACATTCCGGCTGACCGAAGACTTAACCCAACGCGCTGCCACGTAGCTGTACCGCCTTCAGGGACACCATGCTGCAAGGACAGTCCTACCCGACAGAAGTCGGCATCAGCAGCTCCTCAGCCGCTCGTGTCAGCTACTGTCTCGTCTGGGACTTCATGCCCATGAATGTAATCGGGGGGAATTTTGGGCTAACCCACCACATTTTCATTGTAAGTGGTGGAAGGGGAATATATTGCTAGGGAACAATTGTAGCTGTGCGTTTGCCTCAAATACAGATACATACTTGGCTCACCTTCTTGTCTTTTATCTTGCATCTGCCTCTCCTTGTCATTTCTACCTCATGTTTCTTGTGTCATTGCTTGCTGTTGTACTGAACTCTGGACTCCAGCATTTGGTGACCAGGTATTCCTGGAATGCATAGATAGAGGATACATGGGATCGCTGATAGCTGCAGTTTCAATGTGTGTTTGTAGATGAATGCTGTTAGTAGTGGTGATTGATTCGTTGCCGTGCTGCTTATTCCCCCCACCCAACTCCAATCACATTTTGGAATCCCTTTCCTGCACTCTTATCTTATTTATCCAGTGTTACCGGTTCGGTCCCCCTAGACCCCTGGATCCGGATACGGTCCGTATCCGGTCCGGAACCGGGTTCGATCCGGCTGTGGGTCCGTCCAGGGTTCCGCCTGGGGGACCCGGATACGGCCGGGTCCGTCCAAGGACGGACCCGGCCGTATCCGGGTCCCCACGGAACCCTGGACGGACCCACAGCTGGATTAATTTTTATAATAAATTATTTATAACTTGAAAAAAAGAAAAGAAGGTAATACTATCCGGTGGACGGACCCGGCCGTATCCGGGTCCCCCAGGCGGAACCCTGGACGGACCCACAGCTGGATTAATTTTTATAATAAATTATTTATAACTTGAAAAAAAGAAAAGAAGGTAATACTATCCGGGTCCCCCAGGCGGAACCCTGGACGGACCCACAGCTGGATTAATTTTTATAATAAATTATTTATAACTTGAAAAATAGAAAAGAAGGTAATACTTGGACGGACCCGGCCGTATCCGGGTCCCCCAGGCGGAACCCTGGACGGACCCACAGCTGGATTAATTTTTATAATAAATTATTTATAACTTGAAAAAAAGAAAAGAAGGTAATACTAGTTTGAAAACCATAATATATCATGCTATTATAAATAATTTATAATAATTTCATAATATTATAAAATAGTAACATTTTTGCTTATGTCTACACTACGCATTCCTCGTTCGCTTTCCTCGCGGATGGAGCGCACCATGGCAGAGACCTCTTCTTCTCTAACGAATCCAAAGGACTCTACTCGCTTGCACGTGAGTAACTCCATTATGCACAGCTTTATCAGCTACCTCCAATTCTCTCCATACGGGCCAAATCCCATGTTCATGTGGTTATAAAATAAGTATTTTCCGGCTGCAGTGTGGGGTTTAGTGGCAAAGATCAAATCATGAGTTTTGAGAAACTCCTTTGCCATGGTGGGAGATGATGCCACAACAGTTTGGACGGAACCCAAGCGTAGGAACATAATGGGTCCGTATTTCTTTGCCCAATCTGCCAGAGTTTGATGAGGGAGGTTTCCCAATTGACGAAGTTTTTTGAGAACAGGCCAGGGGCGTGGTCCTGGACGCGATTCCAATCTCCTAAAAGTGACTAAAATCCAGGTGAAAATGAAAATGAAAATCAACATTGATATTGTTAACAGCTCTGGCAGAGGACTCTCAATTGGTGCCATGCTCATGCTCAGCTTGATTCTGGTTCAAACGTCAAGCCACCTCAGAGGTTTCAAAGAAGTGCAAGAGGGCGAGGTTTATTTAACGGCGAATCTTAAATTAATTATATATATAAAAAAAAAACAACGGTGGACACCTAGACACTAGACACGTTACTGTTATGTCATATTAGTTATTATAATATACTAACTTCACATTTAATATATTATAATATAATAATTAATATTAAACATTATAATTTATTATAATATAATTTAACTTAACATATAATACATTATAATATAATAATTAATATTAAACATTATAATATATTATAATATACTTTAATATGACATATAATGTATTATAATATATTTTAATATGACATATAATATACGTTAATATGACATATGACATATAACATTTTTATATAACTTATAATTAAATATTTAAAAATAATTTTTTAATATTTATATTGCGGGGGACAGCGCAATGGTTTGAGCTTTGGCTCTTCTTCGGGAGGTCCAAGGTTCAAACCGTGGCGTGGGTGAGTGTGAGGGGGTGGGTGTGTTCATTAAAAAAATTAAATTATATTAATTACATTTTATTTATAATAATCATATTTAATTAATTTTATATTTCATTAATTAATAATTTATCTATTTTTAATTAATATTTCACAAATGAGAGTGAATGTGAAATGCTTAGAAAATGTTGATTTAGTAAATTAATATATGATTTTTATTAATTTTTGTACGGCCGAACCCAAAACGAACCCAAGACAAAAAAAAATTTGCCGTATCGGCGAACCGGGTTCTTCGAACCCGAACCCGAATCCAAAACGAACCGGTAACATTGATTTATCTCTTTCCCGCACTCTTATCTTATTTATCTCTTTCCCTGCACTCTTATCTCATCCAAACCCCCACAGGAGCCGGCCTTCTCCGGAGATTGGCACGGAAGGCATTCCTTCCTTCCGACCTTTCAATCTGGTGGGCGAATCTGGGCGCATTAACAACAAATCCTTTCCTCATGGCAGATTCGTAACCAACAGTTTCTCTGGCACGCCCGGTGGGACCCGAAGTCCCACGTTGCAAAAGCGAATTTCTAACCCGTTTCCACTTGGCGCTACCAGTTTGTCTGGTCCACACGGTGGGACATGGTAGTTTCCCACCCCCAAACAGAATCGAAGTACTAGTGCTCACTTCATTGCTGTTCAAAATCAGAGCACCTGGCGACTCTGCAAATTATCTGAACATTCTCTGAGTCCGTGAAAGACCGGTCCTGACGCCTTCATGCAAACGAGAAGGTGGCGAGCAAGGAATCCGGAGAACCCGCCTGACTTTTACGAAATAGATATTGACGCTCCAGGTGAGCGCGTCAGGCTGGCTGATTACCAAGCTCGCGAAGAAGAAAACCGAGAAGAAGCCGAGGCTGAAATCCAAGAAGCCGAAGCTGAAATCCAAGAAGTTGAGGCCGAAGAAGAATCTACATCTTCGGACAGTTCCGATACCGAATACACTACCGGATCAGAAGCAGAAATGGCTGATCATCTGGATGAAGACGACCTCTTCCCGGCGGTGGATTCTACGGGGCCCTTGGCCCTAGTCGGACAGCAAGCTGTGCCCCCTGCTGCCTTAAAGTCTATCCCTACGTATGACGGCTACGGCAAGACGGCGTATGAACACATCCAGGACATTCTTGCCCTGGCTGCGCTACACTCCATTACTGACGAAAGTGTGAAGACCCGTCTGCTGGCCCTTTCCCTTAGGGGGAAGCTTCTCTGCGGTGGAGATCAGCGCCGAGAGGGATCCATCACGGGGTGGCGACGGTTAGCCGGCGAGGCTCGTGAAAGGATGCAACGAGTCTGCTGATCCCTCTTCTTTCTTGCATCGGTTCCAAAGTATCCGAGAGACACCCCCAAGAGGAGGTGTCAGATTTCAACATTAGGTTTGCGAGGTCTTGGAAACGAGTACCTCGCGAACTCCGATCGTCAGCAGGTCAGGCCGCCTACTACTACTGAGATCTTTCAACTCAGACATTTGCTTGCTGCTGAAGGTCGCCAGAATCAACACATTCCCTGCTCTGTACGAGGCTGCCCAACAAGCTGAAATGGACATCATTTCTATCGACAGGCTTCCGCACAGAGAACAGCCGCCCATCTATCCTGATTTTCCCCGATCGCAGTATCCATCAGCTTCTGGTTCGGAGCCATCCACTTCAAGACAACAACCCCAGCAGCAATGGAATCCGGCGCCGGTCGTGAATTCTTATGGCCCGCCTGCAAATTCATTATCCGCCTCCCCGTCCTCCGCGTTTTCCAGCGCTTCCTGCTCCTCCCCAGCATGCACAATATTCAACTCCTCCATTGGCCGCATTACCTCCTCCAGCTCAGTTGTCGCCGCCTCCGAACCATGATATCCAGAATCAAATTCTTCAGGAGGTACGGGCTCTGGCCTCTGGCTATCACACCATGTCCAACGACATGACTATCCTAAAAAAGAAGCAGGCCCAGATGGACCTGGCTCCAAGAAGGCCATATCCGCCCCCGGCATTGACAAAGGATCGGCCCCCCGAGCAACAATTGCAACGGCGGCCCCCTCCAAGGAATGCTGCCATTGAGGATGAACCTGGTACTTCTGACCAGGTCAACTGGTGCACCACGTGCAACGACCCGCATGATGAAGAAGATTGTACCCTGCACCAGCACTACCTCCAGACCTTGGCCGGCAGAGCCATTGAAGACGAAGAACTCTATATGATCCTGGGCGACGAAAGCAATTTCGCCGTTTCAGACGAAGTTCCAATGCCGCCTCCCGTCAAGGAAAACAAGAAGTCTGCCGAAGCTGCAGCCAAACCCTTAAAGGTGTACGCCAGAAGAGACAAGGCACAACCCGAGGAGATACCACCGTACAAGAGGCTGTGGCCTTACACAGCCAAAGACAAGACTCCTCCGGCGAAGACTCCTGCAGTCAAGCCTCCAATAGCCAAAGCTTTTCCGGCTAAAGCTCCCGCTGCTCAGCCTCCAGTTGAAACAAAAGAACAAGCTCAGGAGAGGCTGAGATATCCGTCTCTGACCAAGAGACAGAGAGTTGAGGCCACTCAACAATACCGGACAAAGTACGAGCCGACGAAAGAAGCGGAAGGAGCGAGCACTTCAAGCTACAGCATAGTAGACGAGCTGAAGAGAACTCCCGCAAGGATCAGCATGTATGATGCTCTTCAGCTCCCGAGCCGGAGTTGATCTGCTGCAAGAATCCCTGAAAATCATGAAGAACGGCAAGCAGATACAACCCGCTGTCCTGGTGCAACCCCTGACAGTCTCAGCCACTGGGAAGAACAGACCACCTCCCTTTTATCTGTCTTTACGGATGCAAGGGTATATAGTACACAACTGCATGGTGGATTCTGGTGCTTCCACGATCGTAATGCCGAGAGCCGTCTGCGATGAAATCGGGATGGAGTACACAAGGAGCAGCCAAGGCGTGCTGCAACTAGACGGCACCCCTGTCAAGACAGTCGGTGTCATAAAAGACATCCCTATTCGGCTGCACAAAGCTCTCGACATTGTGGTCATCCAAGAGGTTGTGGTCGTCGACTTGGAACCCTACTTCGGCATGTGTCTCTCTAGGGAGTTCACTGCGAAGTTGGGAGGGTATCTCTCTCTGGACTACTCACACATGGAAGTGCCCTTCAAAGGAAGGAGGCTGAAAATCTTCAATGAAAAGCCTTCCACCTACCTAGTAGAGAAGATACCCGGAGAAGAGCCTGAGGATTGCATGATTCAGCTGGCGGAAGAAGAACTGGTGGCAGTGGACATGACGGAGCAAGCTCTCGAGCAACTGCAAGTAGAAGATGAATTCTCCTTGCGGGACTTCAACGCCGTGATCGAAACAGAGCAAGGCTGTTACACCATTGTTCAGCCTGAGAGAGTTGACAAGTCAGCAAAGAGAGAAGTGGGACCAGCACCTGAGAAGCTGTGGAAGCTTTTCTTTGACGGCGCACGATGCAAAAATGGCGCCGGTGCTGGAGTTCTTTTGGTTTCCCCAACCGGGATCCAAAAGGATTACACCTACAGGCTGGCTTGGAGCTGTACCAACAACGCGGCGGAGTACGAAGCCCTGTGCTTGGGATTGCGAAAGGCGGAGAGGTTGGGAATCAAACATCTGCAGATCTACGGAGATTCGGAGTTGGTGTGCCACCAGGTCACGAATAAGTGCGCCTCCAAAAAGCACTATCTCAAGGCGTACCAAAATCGGGTCTGGGATCTGATGGAGTCTTTTGACTCGTTGAATGTCAAGGCTATTTCACGAGAGAAAAACAAGCATGCTGACATTCTGGCGTCTGTTGGAGCCAGGTACGTTCCGGTTGATGACATTGTCCAGAAGCCGAAGCCGGTCCGCACCATTTACAGGCCTTCTGTGCCTGATAAGGACACCCACTGGCAAGTGTTTAGCTGTGATGAAGAAATCGTCACATTTTTGGTAAATGAAGCCTGTTCAATCGAAGGTAGAGACCCTGATGACGAGCAATATGAGGGGTTGATACAACTGAAAAATAATCATGTCCCGAAAGGACTGATTACCTTAGAGAGTCTATTTGATCAGAATGACAGAGCCATATCTCATCGGATCAAAGTAGACCCAAAGCAGTATGCTGACCTAGAGCTGGAACCTGGTAAATCAATCAAGGTCGGGACAGACTGCACCACAGAGGAACTCGAGCAGATTAGATCATTATGTCAAGAGTTCCCCGACATAGTAGCCTAGAGCTACCAAGACTTGAAGGGGTATGACAGAGAAATAATTCAGCATACCATTGAGCTAGAAGATGGCGCCAAGCCATTCGAGCAAAAACAGAGGGCCGTCAATCCAAAAATCGAGGCCATGATGAAAGTCGAGCTCTTGAAGATGCTGGAGGCCAAGATCATCTACCCCATCAAGCATTCATCCTGGGTTGCGAACTTGGTTCCTGTGAGGAAGAAGAACGGAGACATTCGTCTCTGCGTGGATTTCAGAAATCTAAATCAAGCCTCCCTCAAGGACCATTACCCGCTTCCTCAGATCGATCAGATCCTCCATATAGTTGCTGGAGCCCAGAGATTTTCCCTCCTAGACGGCTTTTCCGGCTACAACCAGATATGGGTCAAGGATGAGGACCAGCACAAGACGGCGTTCACCACCAAATGGGGAACGTTCGCCTATCAGCGCATGCCATTCGGCTTATCCAATGCTGGCGCCACATTCCAAAGAGCCATGGACCTGGCCTTCGAGAAGCTGCTCAACAAAGTGATCGTCATCTACTTGGATGACATGATTGTTTTCTCTCACAAGCGAGAAGATCATGTTCCCCACCTGCGGAAAATATTCGAAAGATGTCGTGAATTCGGCATCTCCATAAACCCGAAGAAGTCTATCTTCGCGGTGAAAGAAGGAAAGTCTGTCGGGGCATGTCATCTCCGAGAAAGGCCTGGCTATAGATCCTGACAGAGCAGAGGCTCTCCTCTGCTTGCCAGCCCCGACCGATAAGAAAGGGCTACAGTCTTTCTTCGGCCAAATCAACTTCGTGCGGAAGTTCGTACCGGACTTCGCACAGGTAATCAAGCCTATGTCCGAGTTGCTGAAGAAGAACACAGAATTTCTGTGGACTGAAGAAAGAGAGCAAGCCTTCGAGGAAATCAAAGCTCGCATTGCACAAGCATCGGTGTTGATAAACCCGGACTATTCCAAAGACTTCATCCTATACGCGGTGGGAGAACCAGAGAGTTACGCCGCAGTCCTGACCCAAAAGGGAGAAGATGGCGAGGAGCGCCCCATAGCGTTCCTGAGCCAAGTGATCCAGCCGCACGAAGAAAAGTACAACTTTATAGAGCGGCGGTACATGCTTGTCATGAAATCTCTCCGTAAGTTCAGGCACTTTGTCTCCCGGAGCAAGATCACCGTCTTCGTGATCCACCGGACGTTCGAAGCTTTATCATACAAGGAGAACCGGGTCACAAGAGGGCGGGATGGATTGCCAAAATCCAGGAGTTCGACATCGAAGTGCGGCCAACCAAGCTGATCAGAGGCCGAGCCTTGTGCCAGGAGCTAGCCCGAAGTGCGGCAGCTGAGATATCCACCTGCGAGTGGGAGGACCCAGCAACACGCATCAACCTAGCCAACTCTTTATCCGAGGAGTGCGACTGGACAGATGACCTGGTGAGATACTTCTGCACCGGGAGATGTCCAGACCACATGAACGCCTCACAAAGGAGGTTTCGGCTAGGTGCTTTGAAGTACACTCTTCGCCCCGAGGGGCTTTATTTTAAAAACATTGACGGCATCCTGTTGCGGTGCGTCAGAAAAACAGACCAGTCTAGGGTCCTTGGAGAATTTCACTCCGGGATGCCTGGAGGTCACCATTCTGCAAGGCCCACGGCCTTGAAAATAATCAGAGCTGGGTACTACGGCCCACTCGTTTCTGAGACGCTCATGCAGTCTGTAGCAAATGTGATCAATGCCAGAGATTTTCTGGCAGAAACAGAAAAGCACCCCTACCCCTTCAACCAATCCAAGCCGAGACTCCGTTTCAGCAATGGGGTCTGGACTTCATCGGGGTGATTTGCTGAACTCTGTAGCGGGCCACAAGTTTATCTTAACCGCCACCGATTACTTCACACGGTGGGCAGAGGCGATCCCTACAAAGAACGCCGACCAAGAGACGGTCATCAGGTTCCTCGAAAGCTTGATCACCCGTTTCGGGGTCCCCGAGTCAATAGTAACGGACAATGGTCCGGGGTTCGCAGGCGCTGTACTCACCGAGTACACCAGCAAATTCGGCATCTATCACAAGATGTCTTCCAACTACTACCCGCAGGGGAACGGTCTCGCCGAGTCCACCAACAAGAATCTGCTGAAGATCATTCGAAGGACGGTGGAGAATAACAAGAGGACTTGGCACCTACTCTCGAATCGGGCGCTATGGGCGGACAGAATTTCATTCAAGAAGTCCATCAAAACGTCCCCTTACGCGCTCGTGTATGGCAAAGAAGCGGTCTTGCCAACGCACATTGAGATGCCCGCTCTTTGGATGCTCGATGAGAAAAGAAGCGGCGGGGATCCGGTAGAAGACAGACTTTGCCAAGCTGCTGCAGTTGGAGGAAGACAGAGAGAAAGCGTACCAGGCCTTCACAAAACACGCTGAATCAACCCAAGGCTGGTTCGCAAAAGGTACCACAGCCCGAGTTTTCAAAATCGGGGACCTGGTGCTGAAGTGGGACTCGTTCAAAGCCAAACCCGACAACCATGGAAAGTTTGATGCCCTCTGGGAGGGCCCCTATCAGATTGCCCGGGTAAACCAATTCAACGCATATGTGCTCCGGGACATGGAGGGACATCCTCTCCCCATTCCCGTCAACGGGTTTCACCTCAAATTGTACCACCACTGAAGGCGCCCGAAAAGGCCCTTCTTTGTACAGATTTCCCTTTTTTGCGTTTTAAAGTTTTCAGCATGTAATTATTTTAAGTTTTCCAGTTTTCCAAGTAGCCCAAGTAAGTCCGAGGCAAATGCCAGCGCTCATCAAAGGGGGCGAAGAGGGAAAGAAAGCAGTTAAAAAGAGCTAAAAATGTCCAAGTATGGCCGCCCAACCCGACTTCGCAGCGAAGTCGGGCTGCGCCCTCTCCAAACAGCGCAGTTGGGTAGCAGACTACAAGGAAATGCCAAGTGTCGGACTACACCCCTTTTGCCGGGCGAAGTCCGAGTGCGCTCCGTTCTCAGGCGCACCCTGGGTAATCCAATGAAAGCTGAAAGCACTAAGTCCGAAATCCAAGTTCGCCCGCGCTGGTGGGCGAAGTCGGACTGCGCCCCTTTTTCGGGCGAAGTCCGCTGCGCCCATTTTTGGAGCGAACCTCGGACTGTGCCCGTCTTTCGGGCGAAGTCCGCGCTGGCGAAGTCCGAATGGTAAGCTGGCAGAAAAAGAGGTGTAAAGACCGTGCCGCGCACGTTTTTGGGAGAAGTTCAGGTTGCGCCCAAAGAACGGGCGAAGTCCGACTTGCGCCCCCTTTTCGGGCGAAGTCGGACCGCGCCCCGGATTCCGGGCGAAGCATGAACGTCTCATCACGGACGGCGCCAAGTATGGGCCCGTTGCAAAGCCCGACACATGGCAAGGTGTGGTTAACTAATTGCAAAGCTCTTTGAAAAGTGTGCCCCATGGTGGCAGCAACGTCAGCAACGGCACAACGTCTAAGGGAAGGCTTTAAATGATTGCGCAATAACCAAGGATGGCACATTTAACGGGCAACCTTGCGCAATATCCAAGGGTGACGTATTTAATGGGTAAGGTGCGCCTTGGGCCAACAAAGCACGTTTTTCTAAAAAGGGCCCATGCGTAGCCGCCAAAATCACAACGCCTCCACCAACCTAGAGTTAACTGCTTTAACTTCCTCCCTCGCACCATTAATGAGCAGTCACCGTCTACAAAAGACCCTGGCGCTAGCCAGAAAATTTATAAGTTCGAAGCTGACTCCCGGATTGCAGAGAATAAGCCTGACAAGCTCTGAAGTATTTGTCCCAGTCTCTAATCGTTTCAACGAAAATGGACAAGGGGAAAGCGCCCGTACAGGCGCAAGCAAGTGTGGATCCGCGCGATGCTGACAAGTCTTCAGAATCCAGCGAACATGAAAGCGCAGCGCCTCAGAAGGACAAGAAAGCGAAATCCAGAACAAAGAGGCACGTAGCTGGCCAGACTCCGCCGCCACCAGTCAATCGTCTGTCCGGGTATAAAGATGGCGCATTCTCCATCAGTATCACGAAGCTGCGTCTGACCATCGCAAAGTGGGTGGGTAAGGTTCCGCCTTCTCACCACCTCGGAGCCGCATATAATTCGAATCTTCACTATTTCCTGTGCCCTCCGACACATTGGTGCCCGGAGCTGGTTGAAGTGATTGCTGAATATTACAAACCAGCTGCGCGGCAAGTCTGCGATAACAAAGGGAGGGTGTTGTTCACTCTCTTCCGAGAGAGCATCCAGCCAGCGTTCGCCCCCGGACTTCAACACAGCCCAGACGCGATTGTCAGAAGGGTGAACATAGAAGAGCAGACCGGCAGATTTTCACAGACAAAGCGGATGAGAGAGTTCCTTAACTCAGAACTGAAGACTCCGCTAAATCCTGGATAGTGGCCGATTGGCCCCATACCGCTGGACCGATTCGAAAACAGATATATTTATATCATCCCGGCGTGGGTCCTTGGCTGCGATTCAGACAGGGTGGTGCGGCCTTTTCAGCTGGCAATGGCCGAGTGCATCCTGCACGGGGAGTTCTACGACTCCACGGCGCAGAAGAGCGGAAAACGTCCAATCTTCTACGACTGGGCGGACTGGTTGGCTTACGCAATCCATGCGAGCCTGGTAAAACTGCAGCAGAAGCAGTCTACGGAATTCCGGTTTTGCTCATTTCTCACATGGCTATGCCTGTATCACATGCATCACCGGATGAACGTCCCCAACCTGAAGAAGCTGAGCGAACAAGGAGAGCCGCTCCCCGTGTACGAATGGACTGAGGCCCTGTACCGGAAGGGCTCGTTCTACGAGTTTAATGTTGGTTTTCTAGGCCAAGCAATGGGACTGTTCAGCCGTGGCGCGACTCGCCCACCAGCGGCTATGACAAAGCATCTGACAGACAACAAGCTTGGTGATACCTTTCGGCTGACTCAGGGCATTGTCGTCCGAATCTACGGATTCAAGGGTAAGCCATGTTTGCTGCCCTACTTTTGCACGCACCAATTTGGAATGGAGGTGGCGCGGCAAATGGACTACGTCGAAGAGGAATTTGGCCAAGGGAAGAAGAGAGGTCACATATTCAAATATCCTATGACCTGGGCCAATATTCAAGTCTTCGAAATCGGGTAGCACATTTACCTTGAGCTAGAGCTGCTGGAAATGGGCCTAATAATGCTGCCCCAACGCTGGAAATATGACCCAATCGGGGTCCGGGGAAAGTTTACGCACATCTGTCCAAGACCGGAGATCATGCAGGAAAGGAGGAACTTGACAGGTGCAGACCTCTACTGGCGCATTCATTTGATGCAGTCATGGCCACCGTGGCATGAATTTTACTGCGAAGAGGTCGCTTACGATCCGGAACGGAACCCGGACCACCGAATGAAGTCAGCAGGATTCAAGAAGTTCCTCGCTAAGGTGGCGCCGTTAAACTGGCATAAGGACAAAATCCTCGAATGCTGGAAAATGAGGTGCCGCACGCAACACGACAAATCAAGCCGGAGGAATCTTGTCGTTGATGATGAGTTTTCGGCATTATATGATCAACACGTCGACACGTGGCAGCCCTTTGAATTTCGCGTTTGCGTTCCCCGAGGCGCGAACATAAGGTATAAAAGGAGGGCTACCCCCCAGTCATCGTCAACCCCGGCGACCTCCAGCGCGACTCCATCCGGCAGTCAAGTAGGCCCGATGCAGCCTGTTGCTTCTGTGGCAGCGCCCGAAGTAACGCAAGGTTCAGAGCGGTCAACTCCTGAGCTGGCCCCTCCATCAACAGAAAAGACGCTCACACCGCCAGCCAGTGGACCAAGTACGGCAGGTATTTTACCGACGCGACCCAGGTACAAATTTACCGTGGGGACATCAGTGCCCGCCGCCCTTCTATTGCCGCTCCCTTCTGAACCAGCCACGGCGTCGGGAGAAAAGAAAAAGAAAAGGGTCGAAAGGGCCAAACAACCCAAGGAGCCAGTACAACAGACGCCTGCAGAACAGCCGCAAGCAGCAGCTCCGGAGTTTGTCTCTTTAGACAGCCCCGAACCAGTTGCAGACATCCATGCTGCAACCATTCCTCCAGCATCGGCTCAGGCGGAGCCCGCAGGTACGTCCTCTGTGCCGTTTGCCCAAGTCCATGTCGGCCCTGCAAAAACCCCGACTCCCACTTCATCAGGGCAAGCCGTAGCCGCATCCTCCGCATCTCAAGCCACCCCGCCGTCCAGCGACTTTCACTCCTTTGACCAGTTTGCACAGGACCCCAATGCTTTCCAATCCCTGGGACAAACCCAGGAGCCTTCACCCGCGGTCAGTGCTGAGGCCGCTACCTCATTTCTACATCCTTCGCCCCAGCCCACCGAAACCCTACCAGCGCCGTCTAGCCAAACCCCTGTCACTCCTAGGACCCGGTCACCCTCGAAGGCTACTACCCCCTCTGGTATCCCACCTACTTCATTGTTCGCGGGAAAAATGCCGCAGCAGGCCCAGGAGCTGGAAGACCTCAATTTCTTGGACATCACCGAGGACCAGCCTCTGGCAGTAAGAGCCGTAGGGGGATCAGCCTCCTTTCTCCAGGGCGTTAAGCGCAGAAGGGCTGAAGAGATAGCCGCCCCGATCAAACGCACCAAGTTTGACCTGAATCGGAGAGTGCTTACGACAGAAAAGCTGATTCCTAAAGTGAAGAAGCCTCTCCGTGACATGACCGAGGCTGACTACGAGCTTCAGACAAAGGAGAAGAACTTCGATGATATCAACGAAGAGTATGAGATCCGCGGTATTCGCCGCAGAACAGACAACCTCCTTGTCAAGCATCTTGAAACCCAGGAGTCGCTTTTCCAGCTGCAGAATACTTCCAGGCAGCTTGAAGAAGACTTGGCTAGGGCTACAGCGCAGTTGGGGTCAGCACGGCAAGAAGTTGAAGATCTTAAGGCCCAGCTGGCCACCGCTCAGCAGACAGCCGAACAAGAGAAGAAAGCAGCACTGGAGCAGATTTCACAACTGCAGGGTTCACTGAAACAGGCGCAGTCGCAACTAGCAGAGCAAGCATTACAAGCGGCGGCCTTTTCAAAGAGCAAGGCGAAGGAGATGCGCGCAAGTCTGCTACAAGGTTGCAAGCCCAACCTTGTCAAGTCCTTGACATTTCTGGATTTCTTATCCAGAATTGAAGAAATATCTGCCCAGGGCAAGCCTGTGGTAGAGGAAGCCGAACACCAGGCGAGGCAACTGCTAGACCTAGCTATGAAACTTGAGAAGATAGAGCGCGATGGCTTCCAAATCTCCCCTATGTCCCGTCTTGCCTCAGAGTGGGCAAATGCAAGGGTAACCTTGCACACTTACTTCACCCGGACGGAAAGGATCAGAGCAGCCAGACAGGCGCTGGACGCCTTAGAACAGGCAAGACAAATTCTCCTGGCTCCCTTTCGTGTTTTGTCCGAGCATGGGTGTCCAAGCTATGTCAAAGATGACGAACTCCTCACCCTTGAACAGGTAAAAGAGAACTGGCTGTCCTTTGAGGCAGATACAGCAGAAATCGGCAGCTGGACAGAGCCAGTTCAAGAAGCGCAGGTCACTAAAATGGTGGCTAAGTACTGTAAAATCAGCTCCTCTCTTGAGGAGTTGGGCAGAAGATTTCACACCATCGACCTGCACGCGGTCGCTGCATTCCATGCGGTACTTAGAGAAATCGGCGACCCCTCTCCTTTCCAAGCCGCGATCCGGGACCAAGCTAAGGCGTGGTTGAACGCATCGACAAGCGAGAGGTCGGAAGCGGAGAACCTTACGATTCGAAGGCGAGGCGAGGAGGCAACTGGTGAAAGCGAAAACGAAGAAGAACAGTTGCCCCAAGGGAAACGACCAGAGCGACGAGAAGACAGGGGAAGGAAGTTCCTCTGCACCCAAAGGATAAAGGCATGGTTCTTTGCGTCGAGGCGAGCTCGACACCCCGCGAGCCGCCAGGAATGTTGTCACATTTTGCACAGGGGTGCCATGTTTTTGGTTTCTACAAGTGAGCTGCTCTTTTTCCTTTCCCTCTCCTCATTTTCCCTTTCTTCTTCTCTCCCTTTCTTCCTCTCCCTCACAACTTCATTCCCTCTTCTTCTTTCCCCCTTTCTTCCCCCAGCAAACTTCATCAAGTGTACCTTGAAAAGTTTCTAAGTGTTGGGGTGCAACCCGACTTCACAGCAAAGTCGGAGTGTGCCCCTCAGTTGTAGTGCAATAGGTATCCTGTGCGCAGTAGGACAAGAAACAATTGAAAATCTGACTAAGTGTCAGGGCGCAACCCGACTTCGCGGCGAAGTCGGACTGCGCCCTTCTTCCTGGGCGCACTGTGGGGATAGTCTGTCAGAAGGTCAGCCAAGTGTTGGGGCGCAACCCGACTTCGCAGCGAAGTCGGAGTGCGCCTCTGTTCCAGTGCGAAGTCTGTACAGCGGACGAAGACAGCCAAGCACCGGTGCGCAACCCGACTTCGCAGCGAAGTCGGAGTGCGCCCTTTGACCGGTGCGCAGTTCGGTGAAGTCAACTCAGAAAATGCCAAGGCAAGGAGGCCTTCCAACTGCGCTGTCTTCCTCCTGCGCAATCCGATGGCGCCCGAATTCCTGGCGAAGTTGGATAAACTGCCTTTCAAGGCAGACACGTGTCACGCTTCAGCATCCGACAAGTATCCACCTTCGGGATTCGAGTCAAGATTTGACCGCGCAGGGACAGAGTATGGGCTTCACTACCGGCGCCAGTTGTTAACATTTAAAGCCGATGTGAAGTGCCATCTGCCGCACCTACCCACATTCCTGCTGACCGAAGACTTAACCCAACGCGCTGCCACGTAGTTGTACCGCCTTCAGGGACACCATGCTGCAAGGACAGTCCTGCCCGACAGAAGTCGGCATCAGCAGCTCCTCAGCCGCTCGTGTCAGCTACTGTCTCGTCTGGGACTCCGTGCCCATGAATGTAATCGGGGGGAATTTTGGGCTATAAATACCCACCACATTTTCATTGTAAGTGGTGGAAGGGGAATATATTGCTAGGGAACAATTGTAGCTGTGCGTTTGCCTCAAATACAGATACATACTTGGCTCTGCTTACTGTCTTTTATCTTGCATGCTGCCTCTCCTTGTCATTTCTGCCTCATGTTTCTTGTGTCATTGCTTGCTGTTGTACTTGAACTCTGGACTCCGAGCATTTGGTGGCCAGGTATTCCTGGAATGCATAGATAGAGGATACATGGGATCGCTGATAGCTGCAGTTTCAATGTGTGTTTGTAGATGAATGTTGTTAGTAGTGGTGATTGATTCGTTGCCGTGCTGCTTATTCCCCCCACCCAACTCCAATCACATTTTGGAATCCCTTTCCTGCACTCTTATCTTATTTATCTCTTTCCCTGCACTCTTATCTCATCCAAACCCCCACAGGAGCCGGCCTTCTCCGGAGATTGGCACGGAAGGCATTCCTTCCTTCCGGCCTTTCAATCTAGTGGGCGAATCTGGGCGCATTAACAACAAATCCTTTCCTCATGGCAGATTCGTAACCAACACAACCATGCTTTAAAAGGAGAGGTATCTTCTTTATATGGCCTTATCAGTTGCATGTATTCTTGTTCCGAGACAAGCCTTACCATCTATATCCCAAGAAGAAGGGAGTCCCTTTTGCAACAACGAGCCAATTTGACTTTTGAGCTTCTTAGTAGTGGCAACTAAGGCAGTTATTTGGACTTTGCACTGGTGCACAACCCATTCCTTTTGGAGGAAAGTCATCACTTTCCACGCTATCACCTCTCTATCATGAATACCAACAGTCATTAGCTTGGAGTCTGATGCAGTAGCCAGCTTCACCTAATAAGTTCTAGCTTTAGCTAGTTTTGTGAAGGCTTAAGCAAGGCTCAGCTCAATTTCTTGATTCACACGGAAACTTTGTATGGTAGTTGTATCAATAAATTTGAATATTTGGAAGAGCGCTATTGCCATGTCAACAATCTCATTCCTGTTGGCATCACTAAGCTCTTTTACCAGGTTTCTTATTCTTTGGCGGTGCTCCATTCTACTCTTCTGCCTTAGCTCTTCCAATTGCTTTTGGATATTTTCTATTTCTTGGCTAAATCTAGCTTCCTGTCTAGCAAGCTTGTTTGTGAGGCTTTTGACTTGTTCTTCTTTTGCTTTCAAGAGAGATTCTGAAGGCTGCTCTTTTAGGCACTTAGCGAGCATATTTACCTGGTTTTGGAGCTCTTTGGCTTCTGCCTAAGAGTCGCTCAAGGTGCTCTTCACATATTCCATTTCTTTCTCCTTCGTCAATTTTCAACTTAATGACTCACAATCATATGAAACTATTTTTTAAACCTCCTACATGATTTGAACCTTATCTCTGACTCAGAGATTTTTGAGGTCAAGCCTTTCTATCACCACCCACCAATCCTACTCTGTCATCTCCTCTTCGGCCTTTGATACCAACTCTTTTCGTGTAAACAAGAATGCCCTCTTTTGTGGGGCAAAGTGGCTGATTATTTGAGTCGCAACCGGTAACTGTGCCAACAAGGCCCATTTCTTCTGGTTGTATTGTTTTGTTTGTAGTTAAACCCTCTAAAACTCTTGAAGTGGATTCAAAATTGGCACGGCTGCTTGCGATCCTTCTTGCTATCCTAGAGGTGGCAAAATTTTGAGATTGCTGAAAGACAACATGAAAGACAAGGTTTGAAAAGTGGGACTGATGAAGGAGGAAGAATTTGGGTACCCAAGATTGATGAGATTGGGAGAATCAAGGATGATTGGACTATTGTTTCTTGAATGGTATAGGTTGCTAGGGAATTAGAGGGAGCATCGGCCATTGTGGATGTAACACTGGGCACGTGGGTTGGTGAAGTTGGAGCATTTTGGGAAACCAGAGGCTCACTTGCAAGAGAGGATGCAGAGATCGGTGGAGAGGTTTTGCCAATGAGTGGTTCAATTTCAGGGACATCATCCCTTTCCTCTCTCGTTATTTCTAGATTGGTTGTCGGGTTAAAAATGGGATCTAATTTGTAGCTATGTCTTCATCGACTGGTACCACTTCCTCTTGTATCTAGACAATTAATTCGACCACTTCCTCCGGAGACAGGATTTTGGGGTGGAACTTCACTCCTTTCTCTTTCCTCTAGTGATTTTGATTGAACTATCAACCTTCGCTTCCTTAGGGGAGTCCCATTTCTTTTTGACCTTTCTGCATCACTTTCTTGCTTGGAAACTCTAGCTATACCATTGTGGCTTCATCTAGAAGTGTTGGCATAGTTTCTATTACTGGAGCCCCTTCCTTTATGGCCTCTTTACCCTTTTTCTACACCTTGAGGAGCACTTCTCCTGGGTGTTCCACATCATAGCACTGGTTGAAGGTTTCATCCTCATTTGGATCCAAGTTTCCAAAAGACGCCTCAGTATTACCTATTTCTTGAAAAAATTTCCACGAGGCTCTGATTTTATTGTTACTCCATTTCCGCTTCTGCAGAAACTTCTTCATGACTGCTAATTTTAAGCTCGGGGTCAACATCATTTACTTTCTTATAGAAACTTAAATATAATCTCTTCTAGGGCTCACGCAGCAAGAATTGCTCTCTTCTGAGTGATGGGAAAGTTTCTTCTTTTGCACTCAGACACCTTTCAAGATCAAGCCTAGGTTCATGAATGAAATTTCTAGAAATCCTGGCATCTTTTAGCCATGCAACAAACTTGCCATCTGGGTCATAATCCAGAGCGTCATCCAAAATCTCCAACACTAACTCTTTCAACTTTGCCTCCAGTTCATCAACTACCCTCCATTTATTTTGGGATATACTTCCTAGCTAACCTAGCTGAATTGGGGTTTTGTAAAAATGATGGCATCCTCTAGGAAATACCAGACCCCTTTGATCTGTAGTTGCAAGACTTTGATGATTTCCTCTGAGATACGCCAGATCCTTTCTCCTTTGATTGCACTCACCACTATTACTAAAAAATCACTTGCAAAACGGCAATAGGAGGAGCTCTGGCACAGGACTTCCGTCCAGTAATGCTACTCTCTCCAACACATATTTTGGCAATAGGTATATGAGCTTGCTGAATCCGAAAACGCGAAATATGATGGCATCCTCTAGGAAACACTAGACCCCTTTGATCTGTAGTTGTAAGACTTTGATGATTTCCTTTGAGATACGCCGGATCCTTTCTCCTTTGATTGCACTCACCACTATTACTAAGAAATCACTTGCAAAATGGCAATAGGAAGAGCTCTGGCATAGAACTTTCATCCAGTAAGGAATAAGTCTTGCTCGTCCTTCTTCATCTTTTGTTCTTATATTGAGATTCTCAAATAACCAGATGTTTTGAGTCTTTTGACATAACACTAAATGGGCTAGGAATGAACAATACCTAAAGGTCTGATTCTCCTTGAAGTTAGTAAGCCCTTCGTGAATTTGTTGGGCTATAAAGCCACTGAAATCGAGGATCAGAGGCTTGCCTTTTGAGTTATTCCTCAGCATATGAATGACATCCAGTTCTTCTTCTAATACTTCTTTGTCATCATTAGCGTTGAAGATGAACACTGCTATGCTCAAGGCATCTTTGGCTTCTTGAATATTTCTCAGCTTAAAGGAAACTTTGGCATAGCCTCTTCAGACTTGTTGAGCTTCAAATTCAATCACTTTAGCTTGTGTCTAATCTTGGCACAATAACAATTTGCAATCTTCGGGCTTATCTTGAACCCCACAGGTACTGATAGCATTTGTCGTATAGCTTCTCCTGTCATAGTTTACTTCGAAGGGGTTATCACGGCTTGCAAGCAACTTCTTTAAGTGAGAGTCATAGCGCAGTCACAGTGCACATGCCTCTACTAGTTCATAACATGGATGGACATGAGGAACCATGTATTGGGCCAAGCAGTTGGTCCAAATCCTTGCTGAAAAGGACTCTCCTTCGCTTTTTTGGTGTCTCTAGTAAGCATCTTCCCTCAGGTTCTTTGTATCTTTTGATAGCTTAGGGTCCAGATCCCCTCGACTGCATCTTCTATGCATTTTAGTAGTTCGGTTCTTGCAACTTGAGCACGAGTTACCCTCTTTGGTGCTAAGCGAGTAGTTGCAACAACTTTTGATGGTGTGGCAACAATTTTACCCTTCTTAGTGGACTCCATTGTTGTTGCAGACTTTCTAACTTTGGGGAACTTTGCTTCTGCCTTTGATCTTGCCAGCTCTTTAAGGCTTCTTTGATGCAAATGAAGATGACTTTGAGAAGAAGACACATTAATAGGACTTCAACACTTCATATTTTGCTATTAATGCACCTATGGATATTTGGCCTTTGCTTGGCTACAAGGGACGGTCACGATCTTTCTTTGGATAGTGGGACCACTTGGTTTGCGTGTTGTTGCTTGGGATTGGCTGATTTTAAATTTTGCTGCTCAAGTGTTGTCTGCTTATCCACACATTCCTAAAGCTTCTCTTTTTTTCCGTTTGCCTAATCTGACAGCTCAGGTTTTGCCTCTTTTGGCTCAACAAGCTAGGCATTGAGCACTATGGATTTTCCATTAATGAAACCGCTTCAGAATTTTTGGCAAAGAGTCGGAAAATGGAGCCTACAAGATCAGTTCTCCCACTTTTTCTTTTACTCATCATCATTTTTTTTTAGATATGTACAAATACAAAAAGGTCCCTAATGTAACCCACCCTCCTAAGTCAAATTTCTCACTAAGACCGGGATCCCAGGTTTCAACAACCCATCGTTCCTTTTTCTCATTGGGCACAAAGGGATGTGCCCCTTCTTCAAACATTCTTGGCATGGACCATTCTTCCTCCGCTATGAAGGCTTGATTAAAGGCCCAATTAGTGCTTGATCCTGGTGCAGGCAAATGCTTTATATGATGCGTTTGAAGTGGCTCCGACAGAATCGTTATTTTGGTCCCATCTTGAGCTCTTAAGATCATCAACGACCAGTCTATCTGAAGATAGCCTCCGTTTTTAGCAGTGAAATCCCTCGATAAAAAAATGTCAAATAATGCAAGGAGATCAATTACTGCTACATCTTGAAGCACTGTGAAATCTGGATATGCATGCAGGCTTTCCACAACTCCCAAGATCTGGACTATACTACCATCCAACTACACTACTCTTTTATTTATTGACTAGTAAGCCAAGCCTAATGTGTCCGCCACCCCTTTCGGCATGATTGAAGTACTAACCCCAGAGTCTATCATGTAATTATGGATTAGTTTGTCTTTATGGACCAGAGACAGATAAAAGGGGGTAGGTTTAGGCTTGCTTATCCCAGGGCCCGATACTTGTAAGACAAATGGTGCGTTCTATTGTCTCAACTCCTTTTGCTCCTCCAACGCCTTCTTCAGATTTTCCCTTTGCACAGCCATGGACAAGATATCCCATAAAAGTAATAGCTATCATGGAATTTTTCAAATGATCCACCACACTAAATGACCCAAGCGAGCTAATCCTTTGGGGGGCACTCGACATTTGTTGAGCTTTAGGTTTGTCCACCATTGATTTAGGAGTTTTTACCTGTTCCAATTGGGGAGTGTGCTACTTTGGGTCCTTCGGAGCTCTTGGCTTGCTAACCACTAGAGGTTCCAATATGCACTACTTTGATGGTACTACTGCGAAAGGTCCCATTTTGGGCTTAGTTGGCCTTTTCTAGAGGTATGGGGCCGTTTGGTTGCTCTTCCACTACACACTTTTTGGCCCTTGTCACATAGTCTAATCGGACTTGTGGTCTGTTGATTACTGGATTGCCTGCTCCATCAAATACCACATAGACTTCCTCCTCATCCCAAGTTACTAGGATCTACTCTAAGAGCACACCATTTGATTCAGGGAGGAATGAGGCAGGAGAAGGTTGGCTCATTGCTTGTGCTTCAATTCCTAGATAAGATGTAGTTGCTTGAGCAGGCATCATCTCACTTGGCTTGACTATGGATGGCTGGAAGCTTTCTCCGAGATAGATTTGAGCTGGGTAGGTTTTTGTAGGTGGGCAGTACCAAGAAGCAGACTCCACATAGTTGTTCTGGATGAGAGCTATCTCCCTGGCAAGGTTATGAGGTATTTGTTGCAATGGGGTCGATACACGCACCACTTGACTTTGGCTTTGCACCTACTCAGTATCCCGATTGACCTAAAATTGGAGTCTTGGATAGCCATTATAAGGAGGTCTATTGCCTTGGTTGCCTTGTTGGAAGGGAGATCTTTACTTATTCTGGTATTGGAACTTTTGGTCATTTTGTTGCCTCCTTAAGGACAACATTTCATTAGCGACTATCTTGAGCAGACTTTTCATTGCTTGAAATTCAAGGTTGTCTAAAGCAGAGGGAACTGGGACAGGAAGGGAAGCAGAGATTACAGGTATGACTGGTGTTTGTTGAAAGGTTGTTGGCTGAATGACTTGGGGCTGGTATGGAGTTTGAACATTAGGATACAGAGGCATTGGGGACCTAGGAGCTAGCCTTCCAATCTGGATCAGATTGTGTTCAATCTGGATGGCTATGCCACAGGCAAAGAATTTCCTCCCCCAGCCTTAATCATCAAAGATATTTCAGAGTCTAAGGCCCTTCAAATAATAAATAAAGGCCATCCTGGGAGGGGATGAATCTCATCAGGTTTTCTATGCCAAGCCTTGTGAAATATGAGGTTGAAGTCATCCATAGCCTCCATTGGTGCTCTCTTTATGGTTGACAATTGCTCCAAGAGGGGCACTCCATCTACCTTCTCTTGAATCTTTTCACGAACAAGGGAGCAAGCTGGTCCCAAGCAAGGAGTTCTTACAAGGTCGGTTTCTTGTAAGATGTGATCTTCAATACTCTCTAGCCTAATCGAGTGCATAGAGGAAAAGGGAAAGAGAAACCACAAAAAACAAAGATAGCAGAAAGGAAAAAAGGTCCTAAGCTAATCGGGGGCAATGCGCCAAGATCATTGTAAGATTCTCTTGCACAATAGTGGAATAAATGAACGTGTGAATCATACAAGAAACACTCTCTCTTCTCGACATGCAAAGTTAAGCACAGTTTGCACATACAAGAAACGGGACAGAAATGAAGTAGTCACGACCTCTTATACAAGCGCATAAACATACACACAAGAAACGGGACAGAAAAATCCTAGTAATCATGACTTCTAGTGTATATATATATATATATATGAATATGAAAGTTACAAATTATGCCAGAAGCAAGGGTTCGAAAGCATATCTGCAAAAACGACCCAGGGTACAAAGCTTTAGGTTTGAATAAGCAACTCGTCAATCCTTTACAATGCCTGAACAACTACTATTTATAAGCAAAATGGGTAGATTTTCCCTCCAAAACTTGTACAAGGGCCTTTGACAAAGTTTTTCTGCTGCTCCCTTGATCTGATCCTCCTTGCATCACTTTTAGCCCTTCGAGGTCTCTAGATCTAGAATCATTAATTCTGAGCTGCTGGATGTTCAACTGCCACCCTAGGGATCCTGAAAATTGATTAGAAGCATCTTCTGCAATCAATGTTGTCAGATCGAGATTGTTGCTATTACGGCTGCCATGCTCTTGCCTATAATATGGCCACCCACTTTCCTTGTTTTACTTAGCACAATTGATGCCGGTAGGTGATCCTTGACTTTTTCTCAGTAATGGCTTGTTAGTTTGGCTCATCTGCCTTTTTGGGAGCTTATGCACCAATACTGATGTCTTGCAACCTAATCTAATCCTTCTTCCTTATTGGCCGCTTTCTACATCATGCCCCACTTCCTGGAGTGCTTTTGTTCTCTCTTCAAGTTCTTTTTATCTTTTGAGGTGATGCAAGCTATCAGACGATTGTCGGAACTTTTCCTCATCTTCTTGCATCGAACTCCTATAAACTTCCGTGGTCAGGCTGCAATTTCGTTGGTAAGTGGAAGACTTTTTCCCTTGTATTTTTGTTCAATGTTTGCCTTATCAGAAATTTTATTTTATCTGTTTTTGGAATTTTCTTGTGACTTGTGGTCCAACTTTCGGAACTTTCTTTTCTCTTTTCCTTCAGAACTTGTCTGACTTCGATCTTCAGGAGCTTTTCTCTTCTTGTGCTTATCAGACCTCTCCATCGCTTTCCATATTTTTGAATTTTTGGCCGCATAGGCTCTCAGAACTTTTGCCTACCTGCCTTGGTCAGAACTTTTATAAAATAAACGCCAGCCCTTTGATTGAAACTTTTTGCCTGCATTGGTCTCATGTCTCTTTCGTCGCCTTCCACCAGCTTTGCCTCTGTTTCATTCTTCTTTCAAAATTCCGCCTAAGACAAAATTCTTCCCACTATAGATTAATTGGCACTTGGATCCATAGGAGCTACCTTCTATCTCTGTTGTACCTCAAGTTCTAGCCCTCTCTTAATCATTACTTTTAGCATGTTATGCTTTATGCATTTTGGGTAACCCTCAAGGCTGTAATTTTATGCCATACAGTTGTTTCACATTAGAGTAGTTTACATAATATTCTTTACTCTAGTTTAGTTTATTTTTATAGTACTTTTTGGTTACTACAGTGCATTGTAATTTGTAACAGCTTTTTTCAATGAGTTCCATTGGCCTACATTGACCATCTGTGGACATTAATAGAATTATCTTATCTATCAATTTGTATAATTCGGTCTTAGCTCAACTGCATTAGCATCAGGACAACTAAATGAACTGAACTGAGGATTGTCTATGCAGCCTCATTTAATGAGTACTTGCTATTAACAATGCTATAAGGCCTAATTGAGTTGCAGAAACAAGATTCATTACCAAATGGTTCTAGATTGTTACCATGACAGTGTGACCATTGTAAACTTCTTGGTACACTATATTCATATTATTTTTAAATTTGTTATATGGGATTGAAACGGGCCATACTTATATTACATCATGTCCACATAGTGGTATTATAACAGCTTGGCTATTATGCATGCGCTTGAAAATATTCAAACCTGGGTCTCCTCTTTAAAGTTGAGGAATTTAACTAGTTGAGCTAATGCCATGTGATCACATTATATTCATATTATGTTATATTACAGATTTTATTAAATTATGAGAAGAAAAGAGCATGATTGTCATCTACTTAAGTGTTATATTACACGTTGCTTGGCAAACAGGCAATATATAATACATGTTTACTAACAAATTTGGGATTCTGTCAGCATGGATTGCAAAACATGTACTTTTGAGAGCGGATGCACAGACATCAGTAAACTGAAAAACTCAAGATAAACATTCCAGACACCACGACTGTGATTCTTTCATCTTGCATCCTTCTTGGATGCTGCAAGGCAAGCTGAGATTCAAATGCACAGTGCACATACAATCTCTTTATCCCCTAAATCTCGAAGGAAACTTAAAGCATATAGGTGGTAGGGAGATACACACAACACACCTCTTCTCACGTTACTCTCATCCAACACGTCATCATGAATTAAGCTTGCTGTGTGTATCATCTCGATTATTTCTGCAAGCCGTCGGTGTTTTGAAGTGACATCCCTGCACATATAACAATTTAGTGTTAGGCTCTGGTCCAAATCAACACACAGGCAAGAACTTTCAAAAAATTTAGTTAGAATGAAAAGCATACTTTAAGCCTGCCATGTGTGCAGTAGCCCTTGATACCAGAAAGACTAGAGCTGGCCTCATCCTTTTTCCCCCTGCACTAAATATCTGCTCTGCTGCAGACATTAGCACTGGATTTTCTGCACCAACCACCTAACAAATCATCTTTTTCAGAAAATTGTAATTTAAGATATAGAATTATGGTGTCGACTTCAAGAACGACCTAAGTAAACATCTAATGCAACATTTCCACAGGCATTGCAGATTTAAAAACAGGCATGAAGATAAATTGCAACCACTCAAAGTTTTACCATCGCTAAGAAAAATTCACTCAAGAAAGCACATATTCTGTTTATGCAAAACAACAATTACCAAGTCATGTGCAACAATCCAGAATTTTTGCATGTCAAAATGGCACTCAAAAGAAAGCAAAATTAGGTACTTGTGTGCTCCTTGCAATTCATTTTTTTGGTATCTTTAAACAAGCACTATGCAGAGCTCACTATCAGCCATGAGCTTTTAAATAGACAGAAGACTTTAAATATCAGGGGATATGTTGCAGCTGAAACTTATGGAAACTTCACTTACTGACGAGGGATAATATCTGAATTCATGAATTCAATAATAAGAAGCAAAACATAAAAGAGTCAAAATTGAATGTAATCATTTCGAACAGAAAAAGTAGATATAACCTGACCACCCCTTGCTCTGATGTACACGAAATTTGGAGCAAAGACCAAAATGTTACAAAATAAAATTCGGAGTAGGTATTAGTGCTAGTTCTCCACAACAGTCAAGGAACTAAAGTGCATAGTATTGAAGGGGATTAACTACAACAATCTGCCTTGTTAATTTTTTGGTAATATGGAAAAGCTTCACGAACCAATCTTGATGTAATTGTTAAGACTCAAGAGTATGCCATCCATCTTTTGATGGGCATTTGTTGCACCCAATTGCAAAGATATGTACCCCAGTGCAGGCGATGAGGAAGAGGAAGGCAGTACTGGTCATGATGTTAGTAGAGTCATTGTTGGAAGAGGATGACGGTGGTGACACAGATGCCTTGGTAGAGGAGTCCAAGACCGTAGAGAGCGAGAATGTAACCATAGTGGAGCAAAGGCGGCAGCAGCAGCTGCAGCTTCAACTGCTAAAGCTAGCGGCGAGGATTATACCTCCCAGGCCAAGTCATCCACACATACTACCAGTATTGGGAGAAGAGGGAAGATGAATCTACCACAGCAGGCTGTGCAGGCAGGCAGTGCACAGCAGCACCAAAAATAGTAGAGAGGACAGCTGAGACCTGTACACATTCAAGGACAAATATACATCCAGGTACAGGTCACTCCACTAATGGGCCAAACATTAACTGCGATACCAACAGCATTACTGACAGTGCGGGGGATGGCGCAAAAGATCACCATGGAAGTACAAGTAATGCTTGCACGAGTTGGTGATGGGAATGCACAAGCAGATACCGCAGAGGAGAAGACACACATGGTGGAACAGAGGGCTGCAAGGGATCAGCAGCCAGAACAAGGAATGACATAAAGTATAGCTGTGCAGGAGAAGACAGGAGTAGTGCAGCAGGAGACAGTATTGGACGAGGTCAGAAAAGAGAGAGGAAACTAATACTGCTCTGGCAGCGCTGAATGCAGCACCTGCAGAAGTGATGGGCCCACCAGGATTTGACTTGGGCACACTAGCATTGGGAGGAGAGTTCAAGCCCATAGTTTAGACTCGGACACCAGATGTTATGGCGTATCTGGGGGTTGAGATGGGAGCAATACCTCCAACATTTAGTTTGGAGGGTCTTTACATGCCTCTGAGTTTGGAGACGAAGCAACATAGTTTACATCTTCCCCTCCCTTGGGGGAGATGCCCATGGAGATGACCTTGGAGATTTTTCAGCAGCAACACCAAGGATTTTGGAAGTTGGCTATTTAAGCCAAGCAGAGACAGATGGGGATAAGAAAGAAGCTGAAGAACAGTCGCTAATCCAAAATAAATCAAAGGGGAAAGCAATTGAGAACAGCCATAAGGCGGATGATGAATCACCAGGAGTGTATGATGATGATGACGATAAAGGGAATGAAAGGTGAGTGTGAGAGAGACTCTAGTGAACATATGATGCTTGAAGTGCCCAAGTTGAGTCAGCCACCATTGAGTGGTGACATCATTGATGAGCAACTTCTCAATTTCTTCAGCAAGATGATGGGATTGATGGATAAGATGAGGAGAGAGTTCGAGGCCAATGTCATTGGACAGTGGAGGATTTGGACACTGAGGGTGGAGACTGAGGTGGCCAAATTGACCAGTTGGGCATAGGATGAGGCAAGAATGAGACAATTGGCCCAGAAGGCACAGACTCGACCATGGGAGCTACATGAGGGCAATGGCATCCAAACCATGATAGGGGTTAAGGACCTTCCGGTACTAGCATCCACCATTTATTTATGTTTTAGAGGATAAGTTTGGTACTTTTACAATTCCCTGTGATAGTAAAAAGGTTGAAGCTACCACCGGAAATGGAGTAACATATGTCACATTAAACTACTTGGTGTATTTAATACAATGGTTGACTGTAGGACCATAGACGTTCCATGAGATGGTGAATAGTTCACAGTTGAACGTGGGACAGCAAGCAGTCCGCATAAAGGAGTTGGAGACCGAGCTTCAGCAGTTGACGAAGGAATCTGAAGAACTGGCAAGAAGTACACAGGAGGTGAAGAAGCTAAAAAGGGAGCATGAAGAACAGTTTCAGCAAATTGAGCAGGAGAATTCATCCAAGGACCAGCAACTTGCAGCTAAGGATGAGCAGATTGTAGCATTGAAGGCAAAGGTTGCTGAGTTGGAAGGTAAATCGCATTAATATGGAGTTCAGTGGTTGAGATATTCAGCCTATGCCACCAGGCTGAAAACTGAAACTGAGGCACTGAAGACGCAGGTTCAAGGGTTGGGGTGCAGAACCTATCAGAATTCAGGCATCTCCTTTGCAGCAGCCTACTTCCCAAGGGCAGTAGACATGGTTGACGAGGATATAAACTAATGTAGAGAGGAGGGAAGATGTAGAGGCCAGTTCTGATGTGGTGCCAAGCACCACCCCGTGCTAGGCGGACATGTACGAGCATGAGTACGCAAATACAGATTGTTTGTATGGTTCCTTTTGAAAGAACATAAATAATGAAGTTTGCATGCAAAGTGTTTATAGATAGTTGCCATGATGTCTTGCATAGCAAGTGTTTGTTATTATGCACGCATGTGAATCAATTGTCATGTAATGGGTCATTAGTTGTCAATTGATAGACAAGTACAAGGTAGTTGTGCAATTATGCAACTACCTTTCCTGCTGAGTTCCTTATCTATAGGCCCCTTCAGCAGTTGCAGATGTTGGTAGATGTTGGTCATATGTATGTTAGATACAGACATTGCTGGATATCATTGTTGTTTTTCATGGTGTTATTGCTCTTCATACTTTGAATATATCAATGACAACGTGCTGTTTCAATTGATTGTCTCTAATCTTTCTTTGTGCATATATGAACTGTTATTGTTGTTAACAATTGTTTTGTCATTTACTTTTCTTGTTCCTTCAAATTGGAATACACTCATTGTACTACATACATAAATACATGATCACATCAATACACGATAAATTTGACAGTGGGAATGGTATATTTTACTATCAAAAGAGCATATCCAACATAATGTAAAGTCAGACCTAATAACATAACGATATGGCACCAAGGTCCACATTGAAGATCGTCCAAGTTAACACACTTGTCATATACGTATAGTGTCAAATGTAGTGTGTAAGATGGTTGACAATGACAATGGGCCGACCAACTAATGTTGAAAACCATCCCACCCTCGACAAAAATAAAAAATAGTACACTAAAATAAAAATAAAATCCTTTTGTTCCATTTATTTACTAAGCCAAGATTACACTAAATGTATTATATTACCTACAATAACAATGTGACTGTCTACACGTTTCAGATTTTGAACTTGGGCAAGAGCTTGTAGACACTAATTAAAGTCAAAAATATGTGATTAAGGAGGAGGAGGCCTCCATTCAGTGCACAAAATGATTAAGGATGTGATAGGATAGTTGTCAAGGTGATAAGAGGCAAAGAAAAGGTAAGCACACTCTCAACTAAGACGAGTTTGAAATGAGAAGATAGATCCTTTTAATGAAGAGAAACAAATGCAGGCAAGCAAACCATAAGCCTGACTCAAAAATTTCCAGGATTATCAAGCAAGTGGAACTAAATTAGGGGACCCACTGTGGATTAGGAATGATGATGTGCCCTACACATTCTGCATCAAGCAGTTAAAGAGAGAGCATAAATTGAGAGGATACATCATTAAGATTCTGAAAAGACATTAACAGAAGATGAAAAGCACTTCCAGCAAATCTTCATATGTAATTTTTAAAAACTCATTACCCACTGTGGGCAGGGATCCTCTACATTTTTAACGATTGATCCAATCAAAAAGTTAGTCCCAGGAAAGGTGAACATTTATGAAAAATAGCTCTCTAGAGAGGTAGATGAATTGGAAAATCACCATGGTCAAATGGCCTTCAAATTGAATTTTATTAGAAAATGTGGACTTTCTCCTTGAGTTCCTCCTCTTTTACCTCTCCATCTTTTCCTCCTCCCTAGTCCAGTCCTACCAACCATCCCATGATTCATGTTGATCCTTGCTTGCCAATGATGATCTTGCTCATCTCTCTCAGTTTATATCTTGATACTACTCTTTTAATTTCACCACAGTGACAACCAAATATGAATTTTTGTCTCACACATTATGGGATGCATCCCTCGACTCCTTTCTCCACACTTTTCCTCGACCAAAGCCTATTCGCCACATTGGTGCTTGCCCCATGAATCGTTGGCATGATGAGGAATGTAAGAAGATGCATTGGAAGCTCCATTTTGCTCTGATCCATGAGCCTACAACTATATCTTCCACCCAAAGGGAATATAAATGCCTCGTTTAATGTAAGTTGTGAGCTTTTAGATGCTCTTCATCACTGTTCCAAATCCTTTTGGCACACTCTTCTTCCTTGGAATCCCCATCCCATGTGCATCGATAACAAGTTTTGGGTCTCTCATGCTAATTCCTTATCTGATATCCTAGGGCATCCCACCATTCATATCTCTTCTCCCACTACATCATATCACCTCTGCTCTTCAAGAGACGTCAAAAGAACTATACATAAATTATGCAATGGCAAGGTTGCTTATTTTGAGGAACTTCAGACTGAGTTTTTGAAATATGGTGTTGAAGCTCTTGGCTATCCCATTGCTAAAAATTTCAATGAGGTTTGTTGTGGCTTCCCTACCTCCTGGTCACAGCACATTATCCACCCCATCCACAAATTTGGGGACTATTCAGATCCAAATAACTACACAACTAGTATGATTGGGCACACATTTGCTAAGCTTTATGCAATAGTTTTGAATATGAAACTCTAGGAACTGCTGGATCAGGGCAAGCTTAGAGCTAGAGAGTAGGCTGGTTTTAGAAGTGATCATCAAACTTGATCATGTTTTCACTCTTAGGTCTATTATTGAGGAGGCTCATCAATGGTCTTCTAAAGTATTCTATTGTTTTGTGGACTTTAGAAAGGCCTTTGACACTATTCCCAAGCATCTTTTATTTCAGAGACTACATGACATCAACATCTCGAAGCTCTTTATCATTGCCAACAAGAGACTATACAAGGTAGTTGTTGGCTGTTTTCAGACGACTTTTGGTTTATCAAAGGATGTCCAAAGCACCATCGGCATCAAACAAGGTTGTCCTCTATCTTCTTCACTATTTGGGATCTACATTGATGAGCTTAAGGAATTTATTCATTAAAGCACACATGTTGATGATGGTTGCCTTCATCATGTCCTGATAGTTATATTGCCTTTTGTAGATGATGTTGTTCTTCTTGCTCATACTTTTGAGGGCCTGCAAAGACAACAAGATGCTCTTGAATGCTTTTATGACTTAAAACAACTGGCAATCAATCTTAGCAAGACTAAGGTCACGATCTTCCACACATCAAAGCATACCCTATCTAAGTTTTAGTTCTTTTCTAAGGGCAAGTTGATTGAGATCACCAAGGCCAGATTCACAGTCACAACTTTACAAGGGATACGCATGTCTCTTACTCTTGGAATGCCAATGTTTATAGCAGCACTTCCAAGACATACCTATAAAGATGTGCCTCTTTGATTGCATCATCAGTCCTTCATGGATTTGAGATTTGGGGTCCAATTCTAGGGTGTGTTGATTGGACTCCAATTGAGAGGTCCAAACTATTTTTCTTCAATGATTTATTCAATGTAAAAGAAAAATTTCCCAATGTATTGTTCAAGTTGAGTTTGGTGCTCATCCTCTTCGCATTGAGAGCATTTTCATAATTATTTTTCAGCTTTATTGCCTTAGATCCATGAGTGACTACACCTTAGGCTGAGAGAGATACCCATATTTGGTGCTCTTCTCATAAGAAAGGATTACATCCAGCAGCACTTTTGGTCATCATTGTGGATGGTACTCATAAGTTATTTCTCTTCTTTAGTCATTTGGCATCTCCATAGATTGATTACCTCCATTCAATCACTCTTTCAATGCTCTTCCTTGCCCTCTTCCTAATAACAGGGTAATTAATCAAGCAATTAAAGATGATGTCGATCAACAACATGTTTAGATCACTTGGGTCACTCCATCTCAACCACTTAGTCCTAAGTTGGTCTTCAATGCCAAACATTTCATGAGAATTGAGAATGGCATTATTACCCATTTTGATCATAGTTAGAAAAATCATCACGAACTCGCAATTTCTCGCAAAACTCAAGAGAAATTGAGGCCTGCGATTTTTTTTTTTTAATTTCTCGATGTCATGCTGAGAAACTCGCCAACTCACAGCGAAATGTTGGCCAAAAACTCGCCGATTTCTCGTGAGAAAATCGGCCACAAGTGCAAAAACAGAGGAAAAACACAGAATTTTGTTTTAAAACCCCGTTCTTCTCATTTGCTCATTTTTCCTTCTCTCCAACTGTGTGGAAATTCTTCTAAGAGGTGAAAACAATAATCTTAAACCACTTTTCCGGATTGCATCGAAGATTGAACACTGGTTCAAAGAGAATTGACATTTGTTTTTATAGATTGTTTGAGGTATTCCCCCCCAAAAAAAGAAAAAGAAAAATAGGTTATTTTTTTGTTCTTTTCAAACATGTAAGCTGGCCTCTTTTATTTTTTGTTCTTTTCAAGCATGCTATGCCCCAGGGCATCTACTTTATTTTTTTTGTCCCTCCTATTAGGAAATATCGATGGATTCTTCGGGTGAGGTCCCTGGAATTGCCACAGATAGCAATAATCGTCCTTCAAGTGGAACCCAACCGACTCCTTCATATGCAACTCGAAATCCAAACCCAAGAAGAGACCCAATGTGGAAGCATGGAATTAAGGGAAACTTGCCAAATCAAGTATTTTGTAAACACTGCAGAAAGGACATGTGAGGAGGCATCCATCACCTCAAATTCCATCTACTTGGGCAATTGGGATATGATATAGAGCCCTTCCCTAGAGCAGATGATATGATTAGAAATGACGTGAAGGCTTGGTTGTGCAGCAAAGAGGCCAAAAAAATCGAGCAGAAAAGGACAAGAGTTACAATGGGACATGGAGTGGGTCCTTGGGGCTCTAGAAAAGGACAAGAGTTACAATGGGACATGGAGTGGGTCCTTGGGGCTCTTTTTATGGGGATGAGGCCAAAAAAATCGAGCAGAAAAGGACAAGAGTTACAATGGGACATGGAGTGGGGCCTTGAGGATCTTTTTATGGGGATGAGGCCAAACTGGAGGATGTTGATGCCGTGGCCGAAGAACCTGTTCTCAGCCCTCATCCCTCACTTTCGGTGAGGTAGTGCTAGTGGGAGTGGGAGAAGTGCAAGACAAGGCTCTATCACAAGACAAACCACAAATTATAATACTGTATGGGGGAGGTGCAAGTCGAAGGATGTAAGGACAGCTATAGCCAATTTTTGGTATTACTACAACATTCCCTTCAATTGTGTGAACCCCTATTGGGATGCCCTAGTGAGGGCATTGAGTGAGTCTAGAAAAGGAGTTAAGACACCTTTGGCAAAAGATTTAAGTGGACCATTGTTGGAGTGTGTCATCAACACATGTGCTCTTGTAGAAGAGCAAAGAAATACTTGGAGGAAAAAGGGCTGCAACATTCTTTCTGAAAGATGGACAAATGCATGAAACTGCATGCTCTTGAACTTCATGGTGGCTTCAGGTGGATATATGGTCTTCTTGAAGTCAATTGATGCCTTGCAAGAGGTAAAGAATGCACAATTGTTGTAAAATTTGTTGGAGGAGATCATGCTAGAAATAGGAGTGGAGAATGTTTCCCATGCAGTAATGAACAATGCAACAACATATGTATCTGCGGGTAGACTTATCGAGGAGAATTATCCCTTTATTTTCTAGAGCCATGTGCTGCCCATTTCATTGACCTCATGCTTGAGGACATTGGCAAAATGTCATGGATGAAGAACGTGGTAGAAGAGGCGAAGATCGCTACACGGTTTATCTATAACCACATGTATGCTCAACTTGATAAGGGAGCACAAACACAGGAGGGATATTCTTCGCCTAAGGATCACTCAATTTGCCTCCAATTTCATCGCCTTGTAAAGTCTTCTAACGACATCACCCACTTTGAAGCAAGATGTTTATGAGCAAGGAATAGGGGCAGCGGATATGGAGGCAAGTGTTTAATGATTCATTTTGGGTGAGCGTCCAAGAAATACTCAAGTTGATTGCAATTTGCTTGTTAAGTTCAAATGTAAATTTCAAAACCTTATTTTATACTTTAGTATTTTTTTTCTAAATTTTCAGTATTTATTGTTTAATTGTAGGTGACAAAACCCTTGGTAAGGGTTCTTCACCTTGTAGATGGTGAAAATTTGGCAATGGGCTATCTATATGAGACAATGGATAGAGCCAAAGAGGCCATTGAACATTATTACGATGGAAACTAACACAAGTTTGAACCAATTTGGCGTATCATTGATAAGAGATGAACAAGGCAACTCCATCTACCTACTCATGCCGCGAGGTGTTTCTTGAACCCCAAATTATTTTACACTAGCAATCTTAGCAGTGATGAAGAGGTCCAGGCAGGGTTCTCTACTTGTGCAGAGAGGATGGTAGATAACTCTATCAAACATCACCTTATCCCTGTTGAGTTGCAATTGTATAACGTCGCAGGAGGGAGCTTGTTTTGTAGATTTATGGTGGGACAACTATGGTTCCAAAACACCTACTCTACAGAAAATGGTTGTCCGCATCTTGAGTCAACCTTGTAGAGCTTTTGGGTGTGAGCGCAATTGGTCTCTACTTGAGGTCGTACACATCAAGAAGCGCAATAGGTTGACCCACAAGCACCTCAATGACCTTGTGTTTGTGCAATACACGGCTTCACACAAGACAAGTGGAGGCTGGTGAAACCTATGAGGTAATCGAATTGGATGAAGCTAGATCCACTATGTGATTGGATTGTTGAGGGTCTTGTGGATACCAAGTTTACTGCAGAGGATATTGAAGCACTTGAGGAGGAAGCAAAACATTTAAGAGCATTGGAGGAGCTATAACATGATGATACCATACCTAACGAGCCTCCAATTCAACCACCAGTTCAAACCGAAGGCCAACCATCTAGTGCAAGGGAGAGGAAGGGAAAACAAAAAGCAGTTTAAAAACTACTTCATATTTTGAAATGTTGCATTTCTATGATGTATTTGGTTGGATTTGTTGATTCATGAACTATATTTGTACTCTATTTTATAAATATCTAATATAAAATCAACTTTTTGGCTCTCCAATTGTTGTTTAAAAAGTTTTTTTTTATTGAAAAATTTCTTTGGTTTTATTTTTTTGCCAAGTTTTCCCATGTTGCCGATAACATCTCCAAAATTGGGTTGTCGAATTTATCGCAAGTTGCGAGGTTTCCAACTATGATCATGATTATGTCCTAATGATGTTGGACACATAGCCTTACGACAACTCAAAGTGTGCTCACATATATTGTGAGTGGAGACAAACTACCATATTCCTTGAGAGGATAGAGTATGTTGTCTTTGCTCTATTCGGGAGGTGGAAACTAAAGAACATTTCATCTTAACGTGTCCTATTTCTTATAAGGAAGGTACTATCGCTTGTATAAAGACTTAGGTCGATCGCTTACCACTTTTTTCGAGCATCCTTACCAAAGATGATTGGATCTATACCTTAGAGAAGCTATCACTCTCGACGTCACTTATTCTAGAGGAGGTTGACTACTAATCAACTAATCACTTCATTCTTCCACTTTATCTCTACAACTAAGAGTAATAAGCATTCCTTTGAAGCTAAAACACTCTAGAATGTTAAAAATAGGTTTGTGCGCCCTTGTTTGCATCAATGGCAATTAGGACTTTAGTTCTTTCTTCTTGCATGTGGCAGGACAAAACTATAGCTCTCCGACATCGGGTTTCAGCCACCTCTCATGTATCGAGGAGTTGTATATAGGCGCAACTTAGCAATTTCCTATTCTCTTCTATTGGTTCCACAGCTATGGATGCTAGAAGAATCTTGAGGAATCAAACTCCATGTCCTCTCAAGATTATCAAATCAGGCCCTCTTAGTCGTGGCCATTCTTGTCTTCTATTGGTTCCACGACCATGGATGCTAGAATAGTCTTGAGGGGTTGAACTCCATGTCCTCTCAAGATTATCCAACCATGCCCTCTTAGTCATGGCCATTCTTTTAGAAGTATCATTAGATCCTGTGTTACCCCTTTTGGGATAGTTGGTGATGACGATAACTATGCTTCTACCTTAGATTCCGTGTTGGTGCTTGGATCCACTGGAGCTCCTTTCTATCTCTGGTTCTCTTTTCATCATTACTTATAGCATGTTAGGATTTATCCATTTTGGGTAAGCCTTGAGGTTGTAATTTTATGCCAAACATTTGTTCCACTTTAGTGTGGTCTACACTAGATTCTTTAGTTTAGCTTACTTTCATAGCAGCTTTTGGTTACTACAATGCATTATAACAACTTTCTTCAGTGAGTACCATTGGCCTACTTTGGCCATTTGTAGACATTAATACAATTATCTTAACTATGCTAAGCAATAAGATACCCTTGTTGAGTAAACATTTTGTCGAGTGTATGCTTGGAAGTATTTGTCTCTATCTCAAAGGGCTTCTGTAGGTTTCGTAAAGCACGGAATAGCATGGAGCAAAGTCATTGCTTAATTCTTCAAATACCTTCATTGTGCCTCTGTCCACATATACTTTGCTTTGGAACCTCCTTTTCTCATCTAGGTCAATGGCCATGCAATATGGGAAGAGCCCAATACAAACCTACAACAGAAATTGGCAAGACCCAAGAAGCTACAAAGCTTTGCAAGGGTCTTTAGAACAAGCCAATCTTGAAACTCTCAATCTATTTTGGATCCATAAACACCATCTTCATCAACAATGCAACCCAAATACTAAACCCTCCTCAGGCCAAATGAACACTTCACCAAGACAACATGTAATCTATGTTATCAAAAGGTGTCCCAAACCTTTCAAATATGCTCCAAATAATCCTCCCATCTCTTTCTAAATATGTCGTACATGTAGATAACCACAAAGGAACTAATGAATGGCTATGTGTGGCATCTATGATTCTCATGAAAAGTCTGATTGCACTGGTCAAGACAAACAACATGACCAACCATTCAAACAATCCTTCCTTGGACTTGAAAGCAATATTCTGAACATCAACTAGCTCAATTAGCACCTAATGGTATCCTAACATGAGGTCAATCTTGAATGCTGGTTTTTGTGGAACTAAGGCGGGAGATAGGAATCGGCGGGAAAATGAGCTCTGGCGATTTTTTCCTCTGAACTAGGGTTTCTGGAACTTCGAAAAATCTAGGGCATCAGCTGGATTGCAGAAGTGCCTTCGAGGTACGGTGGATCTGAAGGCTAGATCGGTGCCCCAGGAGGGTCCAATGGGGACTTCTCCGGCTCCTTTTCCAGGGAGTAGCAGCTCATACGCAGATTTGTTTAAAGAAAATTCTCCTCCAAAGAACGACGAAGCTCAAAAAATGGCATATAAAATGCTCTTCACGGCTGCTGGGAATAGGTCGACGACACCTCGTGTGAATGGATGTTTGCCGCAGGCCGAAACCGGGCCAAAAATTGTCATCGAGCCAAGTATGGTTGAAGAATCGAGTCATTTACTGAGCTAATCACGATTTAATCTGCAAGTTCATGGGTATACGTCCTTCCACTGAATTTTCTGCACTCTTGGATCCGCCAAAGCCGGGAGCCTCACGGTGAGTATTCATTGTGGTTTATTAGCAATGGATATTTTATTGTTAGCTTTTCGTCTTTGGCCGATAGAAATAAGGCTTTCGAGTCAGAGAAGAAAAGTCATGGCCCGGCGGGGCTATTTGTTCAGCCATGGAGAGTGGGATTCGATCCCCGAGTTGAACCTACTGCTGTCCCAGTATGGATCCGACTATATGCTCTCCCAATGGAATTACGGGTGAGCGGTGTTGGCAAGGATTGGCAATTCTATTGGAAGACATTCGGGTGTTGCCGAGAGACACACTTGAAGGGAGCATGGCGGTGTATGCAAGAATATGTGTGGAGATGGATCTCGACCCGGCCTTTGCCGACGAGAGATGGAAATTGAATTGGCGGGGTCTCTCCTGGATTCAACAAGCTGGACTATGAGGCCCTACCCTTTAGATGTAGGGTTTGTCACAAACATGGACATTTGGCCCGTTTATGCCCTAATAATATGAATGCTAAAATGGAGGCCCCTTTAGGAATGCCAAACCTGCCTAAAGAGGATAAGGCAACACTTAATAAAGATTCTAATAGCACCGTTCGGGGCCGGGAAGCTCGAGAGAGAGGGTTTTGAACAGCCCGAAAGAAAAAGACGGACAAAGAAAAAAGAGGGAAAGGAGCAATCCCATCTCAGACCTGCCAATAGGTATGAGATATTTAAGTCACTTGTTGACGAAGAGGAACAATTTATGGAGGGCATGGAGGGTATTAAGGAAACTTCTAATATTCCCGGGCAACTCCCTCTCTCTTCTCCTCCCGTCATACAGCGAGTAGTTGAACTACGCGAGGTATCACGGCCGAGTGTGTTCGGGGGCTTTAGTAGTGCATAACCGAGAGCGAGACGGTATCTCGGGATGTCGGCATGGGAATACCGAGAGAAGAACAGGGGAAAGGCCAACTTTGGGGATAACCCAGGTAGAAAAAAGATCAAAAAACAGCAATTCTCGGGGAGTAGGTAGAAGATCCAATAAGGAGTTGCTAGCAGCCCAAGGAGACAAATTGATCACGGGAGGATCGGTGAGGACAATAGACTCTTATTGCTCCCGGGGGTAACCAATGATTATACAATCATGGAATGTGAGGGGTTTAAACAGTAGAACCCATCAATCTGCTGTTCGAAGACTTTTAGAGAATCGTAATACTGATTTTTTGCTTTTACGGGAGACTAAGATGTCATTAGATCTTATGTCCAAAACAGATCAACGAGAATTTGGAGGGGTGCTTGGTCATATGGATGTGGCTGCCCAAGGTGCCTCGGGGGGGATTGTTACTCTGTGGAACTCTCTTGAATGGTCCGCAATAGAACATCTTGCCCGGAGGGGGGTTCTCACTTCTCTTTTTAGGAATAATGTCAACTGCGGAACACGTTCTAATCACAAACTTTTATGGGTCTCAAAACCTAGATGGTCGGAGGCGATAGTGGAAGGTTGTGCATAACATGCGAACCTCAAGGGAAGATCTAGACTGGATTATAGCGGGGGACTTTAACGCTAAATTATCTTCTAGAGACCGGGAAGGGGGAACACCATTTTTGGACCCGGGGGACCGTTTCATGATTGCCCAAGTCCGGGCTTTGCACTTAGTGGACATTAAATGTCCCGGCATTAACTACACTTGGACTAATAAAAGGCGGGAGCCACATAGCAAGAAGGTTAAGCTAGATCGTTTTCTGGTTTTAGAGGAGGCGTTTGTAAAATGGAATATAAATTTTCAGATTTTAGAAGGCCCAATTTCAGATCACTGTCCCATTCTGTTGGAAGGCGGGACTAGGATGGGGCAGCATCACAAACCTTTCAGATTTGAGAATTTTTGGCTTCAGAAAGAAGAACTTCGGGAGAAAATTCCACAGTGGTGGGAAGAAGGCCGCCCAGCTTATGGGAGAGCTATGTTCAGAATCCACAAACAACTACAATATGTCAAAGCTCGGTTGAAGTATTGGAGGCGTGCTAATAAAAGCAGACTTCCGGGCCCAAAGAGCTCCATTGGTGGCCGGATGGGATGAGGTCCAAAAACGGTTCAGAGAAGGAGTAATTACAGACCAGCTCAAAGCTGAGGATGATGCCTTGCGTACGGCGGTTGAGGACATTGACAACCAGGAGGAGACCTATTGGAAGCAGAGAGCAAGAACCACCTGGTTATTAGAAGGGGACAGAAATACAAAATTCTTTCATCGGATCTGCTTGTGCTCGAAGACAGGATGAATAAGATGGAGGCCCTTCAAGATGAGAACGGTCATTCCTTTGATACACTTCCTGGTATACATTCCCATGCTATGGATTATTTTTCTAAGCTTTTTAAGGAAAGTGTGGTACAAGATGTAGAGGCCCAAAATGAAGTTATTTCTGTCATACTGCTTGTTATTTACGAGGATGAAAATCGGGCCCTCCTCAAACCCATTGATAGAGATGAATTGAAAAGCGTGGTCTTTGGAATGAGCACTGGTAAAACTCCGAGTCCGGACGGCTTCCCAATTGAGTTTTTTCGAGGCTTTACGGGACTACTTAGAGGAAGATGTAAGGGCTGTTGTAGAAGAGTCCAGAGAAAATAAGAGAATGCTTAAAGCTATAAACCACACTTTCATTACCTTAATTCCAAAAGGGGAGGAGGGGGTTCATATTTCAGATTATAGGCCTATTGCCTTATGTAATGTGCTGTACAAAATAATCACAAAGGTAATGGTTGAGTGCCTAAAACCTCTTCTTCACAAAATTGTCTCCTCCGAGCAAGGGGGTTTTGTTGAGGGACGGCGGATTCCGGATGGGGTGGTTGTGGCCCGGGAAGCAATCCATTCAATGCACACTTACGGTAATAAAGGGATGTTCATAAAGCTGGACATGTCAAAGGCTTATGACGGGGTTGAATGGAGTTTCCTGGCTAAAATGATGGCAGCCTTTGGTTTCTCTCGGAATTTGGATAGAGTGGGTCATGAGTTGTGTCTCTACCCCGACTTACTCTGTGCTAATCAAGGGCCTTCCTTCGCAACCATTTGGAGCTACTCGGGGACTGCGCCAAGGGGATCCATGTTCTCCTTATCTTTTTCTCATTTTGGCTGAAGGTCTTGGCAGACTTTTCTTGAGGAGAAGACAGCAAGGTAGATTATTGGGTATCAGGGTGGGTGACGAAGTTTTAACGCACTGCGGTTTGTGGATGACACTTGGTTTGGTGGGAGTGGCCAGCTTCGGGGAAGCAAGAATGATTAGGGATACTCTTAATGTCTATCTCGGGGCTACTCAACGGGTCATTAATGACAAGAAATCCAAAGTGGTTTTTTTTAATCCGGAGCAAAGGCTTCGAACAGAATTTTAGAAATCCTGGGATTCACAAGGACTTCTCTCCCGAGTGGTTTACTTGGGGGTCCCCTTGCACTTTAAGAAGCTGAAATTAGACACATGGAGGAATCTGTTGGAGTGTATCAAGGCCAGAATTAATCACTTGGTCTCACAAGTGGTTAAGTTATGGTGGCAGATTAACGTTCTTACGGTCAATCATTCAAGCCATGCCAATTTACAAATTCTCTATCCTGGCTGCCCCGTTTACAATATGGAAAGAGTTGGATAGGATGGCTAGAAAGTTTTTATGGGAAGGAGCAAAGGGAGAGAGAAAGTGGGCCTTAGTGGGCTGGGACAAAGTTACCCAGCCCAAGGTTAAAGGAGAGTGCGGGTTTGAGAAAATCTAAGCTGAATAATAAAGCTTTGGGTGGAAAGGCTGTCTTGGAGATGGATCTCCCAACCCACCTCCCTTTTCGGTAGAATCCTAACTAGCAAATACCAGGACAGAGCCAACCCAATCGATGTAGCTCGCATCCCCTTGGATGGTCTCTGGGTCCCTAGTTTGGCGAGGCTCTCAAGTTAGGGTCTCTGGTTGTTAAAGACCGCTTATTTTGGAAAGTGGGAAGAGGGGAGAAGGCTCGTTTTTGGACTGATTCTTGGGATCGGTTCCCACCCATCATTGCTGAATTTCCGAATTACGCCAATAAAAGCAGCCATTGAAGCCAAGGGATGGATCCGTATTGAAAGTTATTTCACAACTACTCACGTTGGGGAGTGTAAGTTTAAGCGAGTTCAAGAAGTTGGATGAGTGGCCCATTTCAATCCCTCCGGATTTGTCGCCTATCATGACTAAAATTCTGACAGAAAGATTTCTTACGGGGGGAGACGTGGAGGATGAATTAGCTTGGGGCTTTGGGAGTCTTGGCGTCTATACGATGAAGGACGGATATGACAGACATTCTCCCAGAGCCCCCCCCTCATACTTTTCGAGGTTGAGGAGCGGAGGAAAATACGGCACTCTAAAGGCTGGCCGAAAGTTAACTTTTTGCACGGCGGTGCATGCACAATGGAATCCTCACTTTTGATAATCTCGGATCAAAAGGTATCATCGGCCCTTCTCAATGTGTACTATGCTACAAGAGCGAGGAAGCCGTTGACCATTTGCTTGTTTGGTTGCCCTTTCACCCGAGCGATTTGGCTGCGTTGGTTTGCTTACTTTAAAATTCAAGTAAGTGGTGACACTGAACCGGATGAATATCCGGGCAAAATGGTAGAAAGGTAGATTCAAATCTAAAGCTCTTCGTTTTGGTGGGAGCTCGGTTTAAGCTTTATCTGGTGGCAAGTATGGCTGGAAAGAAATGCCGGAATTTTTAGAGAAACTTTCTTGCTCTAGACGGGGTTTGGCGGACCATTTGGAGCAAGGTTACCGAAGCCGTGGCTGTTCATCTTTGAGGAGGAAGCTCAAATTGGCATTGGAGCTTTGGAAGAACGCCACTGAGCTGCAAGAGGGACGGGACAGAAATTGTTGGAAACCTCCCCACGAAGGTTGGATTAAAATCAATGCGATGGAGCTGCAAAAGGCAATCCGGGTAGAGCCGGAATTGGAGTGGTGTGCCGGAACCATCTTTGGGACTGTGCTCTATTGGGAATTGCAAGGCACGGGAAGATCCACTAACAATGAAGCCGAAGCCATTGCCATCAAGTGCCTACCGTTTGGGCGGTGAAACATGGCCACCGCGGGATTATTCTTGAATCGGACTCGCAAATAATGGTTGGAGCTCTAGGCTGCATGAGGAACTTTGATCCGAAAGCTTGGAGGTTGAGGGCTCTTGTTACCCAAATTAAAGAATTATGGAAGGAATTGGAGGACGTGATCCCGGTTTATGCGAGTAGAGAATTGAACAAAGCGGCTGACTTTTTGGCTAAGATGGGTGCGGAAAAGGAGGTTGGAGTTCGGTTGCACGGTGACATGGATATTGAGGATGAGGTGATTAGACAGGTTCTGGAAAGGTCCTTGAGCCAATGATCAAAGAAAAAGCAAAGGGAGGAAAGTTGTCGCGATATCGCGACATGTTGCGCCGTCGCGGTCGTTGGAGGAAAGTTGTCGCGATATCGCGACATGTCGCTTCGTCGCGGTCGCTGGAGGAAAGGTGTCGCGATATCGCGACATGTTGCTTCGTCGCGGCCAAGGGAGGAAAGGTGTCGCGATATCGCGACATGTTGCATTTTCGCGGCCAAGGGAGGAAAGGTGTCGCGATATCGCGACATGTTGCTTTCGCGGCCAAGGGAGAAAAGGTGTCGCGATATCGCGACATGTTGCATTTTCGCGGCCAAAGGAGAAAAGGTGTCGCGATATCGCGACATGTTGCTTCATCGCGGCCGAGAGAAGAAAAGTGTCGCGATATCGCGACATGTTGCACTTTCGTGCCCAAAGGAGAAAAGTGTCGCGATATCGCGACTTGTTGAATTTTCGCGGCCAAAGGAGGAAAGGTGTCGCGATATCGCGACATGTTGCTTTTTCGCGGCCAAAGAGGAAAGGTGTCGCGATATCGCGACATGTTGCATGTTTGCGGCCTAAGGAGAAGAATAGTGTCGCGATTTCGTGACAAGCTGCATCAACTGTCCATGCCGACCCCCTGCTAGCTAGTTAATGGTTCAGGAGATTTGGCTCCATTGCAAATCTTCTTCTACTATTGTAAGCTTGTGTTCTCTCTGAATTCGGCTGGGAAGAGTCTCTTCCCATATTGTAATTGATCTTTGTTTTAATACAAGTTTTTTCAAATTTTTCAAAAAAAACATGAGGTCAATCTTACTAAAGTACTTGGTATGCTTAAGTTGGTCCAAGAATTCATTAAGCCAATGGATTACATATCTACTATTCAAAGTAACCTTATTCAGGGTTATATAGTCAATTAAAAGCCATCATATGCCATTCTTTCATGTCAACACAATCACACTCCCACAAGGTGATGCACTTGCACATATGTGAGCCTTTCACATAAATTATTGAATTTGATGCCTGATATCATCATTCTCGAAGATGGAGGATCCATTTAAAAAGTCATTTGGAAAATGTGCTCATAGGATCAAGTCAAATGCATGCTTCACTTAACAATTAAGTGGCACCCCTTTGGGTGATGCAAATATATCTTGTACTCTTATGCCACTTAGTCCACCGACCTTTGTTGCATTTGTTTAAACACTTGCAATGATCTTAGTAGTTATAACTATCTTCTTATCTCGATGGGACCTTATCAACAATAGCATGAACTTGCCACTTTGACTATTCACTTTTCTGCACTACTTTGTGCTAGTCAAGGATACTTTGATAGCAATAACTTCCTCTAATATCCTATATCCTTTCAAAAAATGAGTACACCTTAAGGCCTTAATTAATACACCCCATGGCACTCCCACATGTAAGGTTGAAAAAGAAGAACATCACAGATGTCCAATGGGACCACATCACAAGGTACTTCACCTCTAAAGGCTTGATGGCATAGGAGACACAACATTGCTGGGTGACACTTGTAGACAGGCATATTGAGATATCCTTAATTGCAGAACCAGTTTTGATATTATGTGTTTTATTGTAAATGCACGCAAAGTGTTTGACGAAACGCCCGTGCATATATATTTAATGTTGTAAGTGCAATTTAATATTGTACGTAAAGAATAAAGTCATATTAAATCATGTAAGTCGGCTAAATAAGCTATTTCGTCCTGTAGTGCAAATGAAATGTAAATGCAAAGCAAATGCACATAAAATGTAATTTGAGGGTAGTTGCAAGGTAGTTGGAGAAAGTAACTACTTGGTGGGTGTATAAATAAACCCCCCTCATTCATTAGAGTTGCTGAAGATTGGTACGTGAGCAGATTGAAGTCTATGGGCAGAATGCAGTCTAGCATGATGTGCAAACATGAGGGATGTTCAGCCTAGGGTTGAATGGTTGATACGTGGAAGAAGTATTGCAAGGAAGTCAGGCAGATTGATGGCAAAGTGCAGTCCAGTCCTGTGTACAGCCATAGATATGATGGCTGTAGATTGTATTGGTGAAACTATAATGTTGTATCACACCTAACATTATTAATACAAACTGCTGTAATTATTGTTAACTGTTATTGCTGTATTTTCTGCCATTACTGTTGTTATTTAATGTTGTTGCAGAATTTCTGCGTATTATTATTGCTATACTACAATGCTTGCAAATCTGTAGATTACTTACGTGGAAAGGGAACTGTTGGGCTATGTAAAAACCCTTTCTACATTCTGGCGCCGTTGCTATTACGAAATTGGGTCTAAATTGGTGACATAGGGTTTGAAGAAGTGAAACCCTTGGGAAGACGGGCAAACGAAGATCAACCCAGTGCAAAGACGGAGGAGAAGACATACCAGAATTTTTTTTGTGGTTGCAGATTAAAAGACGTGCACGCCAAGCGGAGGAAAAATATGAGTGAGATTTTGCAGGTGGGAAGTTGCAGAAGTTTGCAGACCTGACGTCTGCAGGCCTGACGTCTGTCGGCTAAGACATCTGTAGTGGAACGACACATTGCTGATAGGAACAAAAGAACAGGTACGAGGATCACCAAAAGTCAAGGAAAATGTTGATTGATGCAGAGATATGTTGAGTGGATGGTAACACCTGAACAAGCGGCAGGAAGGTTGCAGAGGAGTGCAAAGGACGGGAGTCAAGCACCAGAGCAACAACACGCGAAGGCTCAGGAAGGAAGACCAAGGCCACAATCGATATCCCAGCGAAGGAAGTCACAAAGTAAGGAAGTTGAAAGAAGATTGTTTGGTGAGAGTCAAGACGAAGAACACCCGACGAGGAGTAGCATAGCAGAAACCCCACCAATGGATAACATAGACACCCAAGCATTGGAGAATTTGCCACTTTTCACAGGAGGGAAGGAAGACCCGATTAGGCATTGGAGAATTTGCCATATGGAGTGGAAAGCGATTGGGCAGAACAATGAAGAAGATTGGAGGAGGTGGTTTCCTGCAACGTTCCGAGAATCTGCAATAGACTGGTACATATACTTACCGCAAGTCAAGTTCCAGACATGGGGAGAGTTACGTGATGCATTTGTGGAAGAATTCCGATCATACGACACTGACGAAAATTATAACATTCAAGGTGAGAAGGAGCCTGTTTGTTATTACAATCGAAGGGTGAGTAGGTTGTTTGACTATGTGGAGAAAGGCCACTCAGAGGAATTGAAGACCATGTGGTTCATAGATGGACTGCTCCCTGTGTATGAAAGGAAGATGAAGATATTTCCTCCAAGATCATACCAAGAGGCTTTGGATTATGCCTTGACTTGGGAAAGAGATGCAAAAACCTCACCGATGAAGGAGACTCGGACAACTAGAGAATGCAGTCAGATGGCGACGAAGGAGACGTCTGAGGTGCAGACGTCTGAGCAAGAGTCGTCTGATGTGGAGATATCTAAGGTACAGACATCTGAGCAAGAGCCGCCTGAGAAGAAGACATCTGAGGTGCAGACGTCTGAACAGGATTCGTCTAAGGTGGAGACGGCCGAGGTGAAGTCTGCAGTGCATCTGTCGGAGGAGGAGCCGTCTGAAGAGAACCCGTCTGAAGTGGAGTTGTCTGAAATCTACCCGTCTGAAGGAGTTAAACGTCGTCTGGCAATCAGATCAGACGTTTGGCAGCCAGTCAGCCCAGACGTCTGGCAGCCATCCAGCCCAGACGTCTGGCCGTTCAGCCCAAACGTCTGGCAGTCAGTCAGCTCAGACGTCTAGTCGTCTGGCCCAGACGTCTGGCAATCCGTCAGTCAGCTCAGACGTCTAGCCGTCTGGCCCAGACGTCTGGCAATCCGTCAGTCCAGACGTCTAGCCGTCGGACCCAAACGTCTGGTCGTCTGTTTGGTCGTCCGTTTGGCCACTCGTCCCAGACGTCTAGCAACCTGTCCAGACGTCTAGCCCATCTATTTGCGACGTCTACCCTTACCCGTTTGAGACGTCTACTTGTGTACAATCCGTCTGAGACGTCTACCCATCTGAGTTGTCTAACCCGTTGTTCTAAACGTCTAGACATGGTACCTGTCAGACTCCTCGATCCGTCTGGTCTAATCCGTCAGAGACTAAGCTGTCAGGGATTGTCGTCAGAAATGCTGACGTCGGAGGCAGTGCAGTCAAAGGAGTTGTCAAAAGCACAATCGGACAAGGGAGAGGTCTGTCAAAGGATGATAAGCAGTCAGTTGGATCAAGAAAGCAGTGAAGTAGAGCTAAAAGAAAGCAGTTTGAATGAGTTGAAGGAAAGCTTCCAGATGGTTGATGAGAAGAATAAATTTAGTTTGGACATTGAAGCTTTCAAGGGTTTTGCTGTTGAGGTTTCGGGGTTCCACATGGAAAGCAATCAGTTGGTTTACCACGCGAAGGGCGTTGCCCCTCGACCCGGCAAGGTTTCGGGGTTCCAGATGGAAAGCAATCAGTTGGTTTAGCACGCGAAGGGCGTTGCCCCTCGACCCCGCAAGGGACGCTGTCCCTTGACCCTGCAAGGAGACTCCCGCCCCCTTGACCCCCAACACAGATGGCGGAGGGCATTACCGATTATGTTCATGATGTTGATGGCATTGCTCATGTTGATGATATGGCTTATTGCAAAAAGTGAAGTGCCTATTCAGAGAATGTTGATCATGTTGATGCTATACATACTTGTAGCAGCAGAAGTGCACAATCAGAGAATCAGATGTTGTGAGCAGCCCCAAGTAAAGTTTATTGCCAAAGATGTATGGAACAGGAACAAGAGGAAGGAGCATGACAAGAGATCCTATTCCATTGCTCAGTACTTCTATTCCCAGTGTTTAGCTCGTGTCATTGAGGACAACGACCAATTTAGAGGAGGGGATAGATGTAGACAGGCATATTGAGATATCCTTAATTGCAGAACCAGTTTTGATATTATGTGTTTTATTGTAAATGCACGCAAAGTGTTTGACAAAACGCCCGTGCATATATATTTAATGTTGTAAGTGCAATTTAATATTGTACGTAAAGAATAAAGTCATATTAAATCATGTAAGTCGGCTAAATAAGCTATTTCGTCCTGTAGTGCAAATGAAATGTAAATGCAAATTAAATGCACATAAAATGTAATTTGAGGGTAGTTGCAAGGTAGTTGGAGAAAGTAACTACTTGGTGGGTGTATAAATAAACCCCCCTCATTCATTAGAGTTGTTGAAGATTGGTACGTGAGCAGATTGAAGTCTATGGGCAGAATGCAGTCTAGCATGATGTGCAACCACGAGGGATGTTCAGCCTAGGGTTGAATGGTTGATACGTGGAAGAAGTATTACAGGGAAGTCAGGCAGATTGATGGCAAAGTGCAGTCCAGTCCTGTGTACAGCCATGGATATGATGGCTGTAGATTGTATTGGTGAAACTGTAATGCTGTATCACACCTAACATTATTAATACAAACTGCTGTAATTACTATTAACTGTTATTGCTGTATTTTCTGCCATTACTGCTGTTATTTAATGTTGTTGCAGAATTTCTGTGTATTATTATTGCTATACTACAATGCTTGCAGATCTGTAGATTACTTACGTGGAAAGGGAACTGTTGGGATATGTAAAAACCCTTTCTACAACACTATGCCTTTATCTTTATGCAACTGACATTGTATAGTTGCAAATGAGGTGTTCTTGGCAAGTTCACTCTCGTAACAATTGTAGAGATTGATTTCTTGTAACTTCTACTATCTACAAGATAATGCAGAGTTTTTCCTGCACCCAAATTTGTTAATGTAAAAGGCACTCCTTTGGGTTTGACAATGGTACGTGTAACAGTAATGATATCTTTACCGTTTGCCTCTCCTTCATCAAATGTTGATGTTGGAGACTTTGTTGAATCTAACATTGATGCAAATGCTCGCATCTCAACCAACAATGACCGAATGGCATGCTACTCATCTTGATTATGAAATCGGGTTTTATAATATTCACACCACTTGCTTGTTTGGTTCTGCTATGACTTCTTGCTTGTACATATTTTCTTTTGAGTTGGCTTCCTTGCTTAGTACTGTTGTTGTTGACCACTATTCTACGATTTGTCGTCACACTAGGGCCATACTTGTCCTTATTGATGAAGTCATTTTACTTCTTGTTGCCTTAATTCTTGAACTTCTCTTCAATCTTGGTTGTTGTTGCCACATTTTGCTAAGGGGTAGAAATTTTGAAAATTTTGAAAAATCACTGCTGCAACTTTTCGGATCAGATTCTTCCTTCCTCCTTCCTTTCCAGCTTTGTCCAGGCAGATTTCATGTTTTCAGTCTCCAGATTTATTTTCCAAGTGTTTAGCAGGTTCTGCAGGGTTTGGGAAAAGCCCAAATTTTTCTAAGTTAGGGGCACTCCCTTGGTCGCTCACTTTTGGAGCGATTCCGGGAGTCGCTCCCTCTTTTCAGCGATTTCCAGCCCTGCGCCTCTCTCCGGCGACCGACGGCAACTTTAGGCAACGAAGCGAGAGGGAGAAAAATGATTGAAAAAATTCTAAGTGTAAGTTTCCCACGGTCGCTCCATTTAGACATTTCACACGTAGAATTTTTTACGCTTTGCTCATCGCCGACGGTCGTTGGAAAAGAGAAGCGATGACTGAGGTCGCTCCCTTCCCAGTCGACGCCGATCGCTCTATTTTCCAAGCGACGCTCGTTATCGCTCCTTGTTTAGCGACCGTGGTCAATAGGTAGAAACTAATGAAAAATTGTCTAAGTGTTGAGGCGACGTCAGTCGCTCCATTTTGGAGCGATTCCCGTCGTCGCTCAACTCCGCCAGCGACTGTCGTCATCGCTCAGGTTTCCAGCGATCTCCAGCAGCTGCGTTGTTCAAATGTCGACGTCGGTCGCTCCATGTTTAGAGCGACCATCGTCATCACTGCTCTTTCTAGCGACCGCGGACAAAAGGTTCTCAAAAAAATGCTAAGTGTCGATCTGGAGAGTCGACGCCGGTCGCTCCGTTTTGGACCAATTCCCAGCATCGCTACAGCGTTTCGGCAACCGCGGGCGAGGGTCTTAAGGAAATTCTAAGGCGCAAAAGAGAATGTCAACGCCGGTCGCTCATTTTTCGAGCGACTCCCGTCGTCGTTGCCATCTACCAGCGACTTCCGTCGCCCCCCCCCCCCATTCAGCGACTGTAAGCAGAAAAGGACCAAGTCGCAAATTTCTCTAAGGCAAAGTGCGTCCCGGGTTCGCTCCATTTTGGAGCGACTCTCGAGGTCGTTGTTTTATCAAGCGACTTTGGTCAAACCCCCCTCCATCTTAGCGAACCTCAGACTCAGGCAGACCACGCACGGATTTCGGGATTTGAGCCTGTCAAGACGGAACAAAAGGTGTACTTCAAAAGTACAGGGTAGGTGTGCATTAACGGCAGTTATTCAACACCAAATTGTACTGCACCTACCACATTAATCAGATGCGCCTTCTCAACCACCAGATCTGTCTGAAGCTGGACCAAATTCAGGTGAATCTTGTTGCAGGTACGCCCACGGACAGCAGAGGTCAAATCTCGGCAGCTTTTGCAGTCTTTGGGTTCTGTGCATCATTGTAATCGGGGGGAAATTCCTGCTATAAATAGCAGTGGACTTTCATTGTAAAAGGGGGGAACATATTGCTAAGAAAGCTTTTGTTGTATACAAACTCCTGCTTCTAATACAAAACATCCTTGGCTCTGACATTTGTCTCTTTCTTTTATGCTGCCTTCTGCAAGTATTTCTGCTTATATTCATTTATTTTCCTGATTGTTGTAATTCTGCACTCTGGATTAAAGCATTGGCAATTAAGTGAATCTGGAATACTGAACGAAGGATACATTGGAAGGAATCACAGTGTTAGTTTCTGTTACATGTTTTGTTTTGACTGCAGTTGGTTTGGGTGCTAGCTAGTAATCGTGCTGCTTGTTCTTTCCCACCATAACCACATGTTATTTACATCTCTTTCAGCATTTTACAATCTCTTTCCTGTTCTCTTATCTTAAAATCATAGTAGATTAGTATAGGAGTCGGCCTTCTGCGGAGATTGGCACGGGAGGCATCTCTTCCTCCCGGCCTTTCAATCTGTTGGGCGAATCTAGGGCGCAAAAGATCAAAATCCTTTCCTAAATGGCAGATTCGTAACCAGCAGTTGCATACCTGTAAGATTCTCCTAGTGTAATAATGTTCAAGAAGTCCATTTACTTCAAATATATTGATGGAAGTCATTGCCACATTTGAAGATTTTGGGCCTTTCTGAATCCCTCATGCCTAAGCTTTAGCTAATAGAGCATCAAATACATCAGTGTACTTTTGCACTACCTAATTGTGCGCTTCACACAATTGGTGACACTTCATGTCCTACTCGTCAAAATTCCTATGGGACAGAACTTGTCCTTGATAGCATACACAAATTGTGTCCAAGGGAATTCTAAGTTGGCTATGCATGCTTTAGCATTTTCTTTCTTAACTTAGGTGGGTTATGCTTCTCACTGATTTCTAATAAGCATGCTGGCTTTTAATATTGCGAATGTGACATTTTCGAGCTTTAAAATGTGACCTAAAGCATCTGCATTATTGTTCCTACAAGAATAGGAATGTCAAAATTTACTTGTACCTTGAATGGTATTAAGCCTCCAAAGGACCTTCACATTCGAGTTTGAGTCACAAGCAAAATTTGTTGAAGAATGTACGGAAATTGGTCCAGCATGTCATTCTCTATTTCTCCAATGCTTTGCCATGTAAGATTGTTTGAATAAAGCATGTCTCAATATTGTACTTCCTATAGCCAGACCTCATTCAACTAGACACACAACATAAATGAACTAAATACACAACACAGCCAAACAGCTTTGAAGAATGTGCATAAAGTGGTCCAACATGTCATTCTTTGTTTCACCAATGCTTTGTTCAACACCGACTTGAAACATATGAGGTTTTAATGTTATCTTCCATTTGAGATTGTTTGAACAGCACGTGTCTTGAGATTGTACTTCCTATAGCCATATGTCATTCAACCAAACTACAACACAAATGGACTACTCCGATACCATTGATCCAGATTGTTGGTGGAATTCCATTAACACATTAAATTGCAGCATATAATGTGCATGGAAAATATGGAGGAAAAAGAAAGCAACAACGGGCATTTCAAAGGCAGTAAGCACAATATCAGTTAAGCACATATATGGAAACTCCATAGAATGGATCTTTGAGAAGAAATCACAATATCAGTTAAGCACATATACGATTTGATTGCCATTGGTAGACTCCCACCTAGGATGTCGATGCCAATTTGCCCTGATTTCCCGCAATCTCAGTATCCTAGTGCATCTGCACAACCACTGGCTATGTCTTCCACACACCAGAATTCATCATGGAATCCCGCGCCGGTGGTCACCCAATTCTCTGCTCCTCAAGTACATTTTCCGGTGCCACAAGCACCACAACCTCCATCACTTCCGCAGTTTCCCGCACTTCCATCTCCTCCACAATACCCGACATTGCCATCAGCCCCACCACTTGCGGCACTACCTCCGCCAGCCCAATCAGCACCACAAGTTGTTGATGTGCAGTCCAAGATTTTGCAACAAGTAGAGTCACTTACTTCTGTCTGCCGAACGTTGTCCAACGACATGGCTATTATGAAGAAGAAGCAGGCTCAGCAAGAGTTCATCCCAAGGAGACCATACCCTCCTTCGGCGATGACAAGAGACCAAGTACCTCAGGCCAACAGGCCTCCAGCAAGGAATGCTACTATCAATGAAGAGCCGAGCACTTCAGATTACCTGCACTGGTGCTCTACGTGCAATGATCCTCACGGGGAAGATAGTTGCATGCTCCATCAGCATTATGTCCAAACTCTAGCAAATAGTGCTCCGGGTGATCAAATCAACATGATTCGGGAAGAAGATCGCAATTTTGCGGTCTCCGAGGAGGAGCCGATGTCCATTCTGACCAAGGGTGGTAAGAAGCCGATCGAAGTGGACGTGGCCCAGATGCAGCCTTTGAAAGTGTATACTAGACGAGAAAAGGAGCAGCCTGCCGCGAAAGCTCCTGACAAAGTTCCTTTCCCTCCGCCGGCAAAAGAGAAGCCACCACCAGCAAAAGCTCCAACGACTCAACCTCCGGCTGAAACCAAGGAGCAGGCGTGAGAAAAGCTCAAGTACCCGTCATTGACAAAGCGGCAAAGGGTCGAGGCAACGCAATAGTACCGCACCAGGTACGAGCCGACGAAAGAAACTGAGGGGCCCTCTGCTTCGGCCTACAACATTGTTGATGAACTCAAAAGAACCCCGGCCAAGATAAGCATGTATGATGCCCTCCAACTCCCTCGACAGGTGGATCTGTTGCAAGAATCTCTGAAGTTCGTTAAAGGAGGAAAGCCATCACAGCCCGTGTTAGCTCAGCCCTTGACCACTTCAATCACTGGAAAGAACAGACCACCACCATTTTACTTGTCCCTGCGGATGGAAGGATGCGTGGTGCACAACTGCATGATTGATTCTGGCGCATCAACTACCGTCATGCCGAGAGCAGTCTAGGAGGAGATTGGCATGGAGTACACGCGAAGAAGCCAAGGTGTTTTGCAATTGGATGGCACTCCTGTGAAAACAGTGGGCGTCATCAAGGATATTCCTATCCAGCTACACAAGGCGCCTGAGATCGTGGTGATTCAAGAAGTTGTGGTCGTTGACCTGGAGCCCTATTTTGGCATGTGCCTCTCGAGGGAATTCACCGCCAAGCTGGGCGGATATCTGTCCCTTGACTACTCCCATATGGAGGTCCCCTTCAAAGGGAGAAAGGTGAAGATCTACAATGAAAAACCCTCCACCTTTCTTGTTGGGAGAATGCCGGAAGAGGGGCAATCGGATGAGTCGGTCCATCTGATGACTGAAGAGCTAGGAGAAGTGGACCTGGTGGAGGAGGCCATAGAGCAACTGCAAGCAGAGGATGAATTCTCCCTGCTTGACTTCAACGCAATGATTGAATCAGACATGGGCTGCTACACTATTGCGCAGCCTGAAAAGCCGAAGGAAACAACAAAGGAAGACATAGGCCCTGCCCCGAATGAGCTATGGAAGCTATACTTTGACGACGCCAGATGCAAGAACGGCGTCGGGGCAGGGGTACTCCTAGTCTCACCCTCAGGAGAGCAGAAAGACTATTGCTACAGGCTAGCCTGGAGTTGCACCAACAATGCGGCCGAGTATGAAGCCCTGTGCTTAGGGTTGAAGAAGGCGGAGAGATTGGGTATCAAGCAGCTGCAAATCTTTGGAGATTCAGAGCTGGTATGCAAGCAGATCACCAATAAGTGCCTCTCAAAGAAACATTATCTCAAGGCGTACCGCAATCGGGTCTGGGACCTAATGGAATCATTTGACTCCCTGAACGTTAAAGCTATCTCCCGTGAGAAAAATAAACATGCTGATATCTTGGCGTCTGTTGGAGCCAGGTACGTCCCGGCTGATGACACTATGCAGAAGCCGAAGTCGGTACGTACTATTTACAGGCCTTTTGTGCCTATTAAGGACACCCACTGGCAGGTGTTCGACTGTGATGAGCAAATCGTCAATTTTTTTATTCATGAAGCTAGTAGTATTGAAGGTAGAGACCCTGATGACGAGCAGTATGAGGGGTTAATACAGTTAAAAAATAATCATGTCCCAAAAGGACTGATTACTTTGGAGAGTCTCTTTGATCAGAACGATAGAGCCATATCTCATCGAATCAAGGTGGACGCCAAGCAATACATGGACCTGGAGCTCGAGCCCGAAAAAGTGATCAAAGTTGGTACCGACTGTACCCCTGAAGAATTGGAGCAGATTCGGGCCTTGTGCAAAGAATATCCCGACATAGTTGCTTGGTGTTATCAAGACTTGAAAGGGTATGACAGAGAGATTATCCAACACACCATAGAACTGGAAGACGGGGTTAAGCCCTGTAGGCAGAAACAGAGGCCAGTCAACCCGAAAATCGAGGTTCTGATGAGAGCCGAACTCCTGAAGATGCTGGAAGCGAAAATCATCTATCCCATCAAGCATTCTTCTTGGGTTGCAAATCTGGTTCCCGTCAGGAAGAAGAACGGGGACATTCGCCTCTGTGTGGATTTCCGCAATCTAAACCAGGCCTCACTGAAGGACCACTACCCGCTCCCCCAAATTGATCAAATTCTCCATGTGGTCGCGGGAGCTCAGCGATTCTCCCTTCTGGATGGCTTTTCTGGTTATAATCAGATCTGGGTGAAGGACGAGGATCAGCACAAGACGGCATTCACCACCAAATGGGGGACGTTTGCCTATCAGCGCATGCCCTTCGGTCTGTCCAATGCAGGGGCTACTTTCCAGAGAGCCATGGACCTAGCATTCCGAGAGCTATTAAACAAAATCATCGTCATCTATTTGGATGACATGACTGTGTTTTCACACAGAAGAGAAGAACACTCCTCTCACCTACGGCAAGTGTTTGAAAGGTGTCGTGAATTCGGCATATCTATTAACCCTAAGAAGTCAGTTTTTGCAGTGAAGGAGGGGAAGCTCCTAGGCCACGTCATTTCAGAAAAGGGCCTTGCAGTTGACCCCGACAGAGCAGAGGCTCTTCTCCGGTTGCCAATCCCAGTGAACAAGAAAGGGCTGCAGTCCTTCTTTGGACAAATCAACTTCGTAAGGAAGTTCGTGCCTGATTTTGCCCAAGTAATCAAGCCAATGGCCGAACTCCTAAAGAAGGATGCCGAGTTTGTCTGGACTGAAGAGAGGAAGAAAGCCTTTGAGGAGATTAAGGCAAGGATTGCCCAGGCGCCTGTGCTGATAAACCCGGATTACTCTAAGGATTTCATCCTTTATGCAGTGGGAGAGCCCGAAAGTTATGCAGCAGTTCTGACTCAGAAAGGAGACGACGGCGAAGAGCGGCCAATAGCCTTCTTGAGCCAGGTGATCCAGCCTCATGAAGAGAGGTATAACTTCATCGAACGCCAAGTGCATGCAGTCATGAGGTCGTTGAAGAAGTTCAAGCACTTTGTTTCCCAGAGTAGGACAACCGTGTTCGTTGTCCACCCAGATGTTAGAAGCTTTATCATACAGGGGGAGATGGGCAACAAAAGGGTCGGCTGGATTGCCAAGATCCAGGAGTTTGATATAGAGGTGCGACCCACCAAGCTGATCAGAGGTCGGGCACTATGTCAAGAATTAGCAAGAAGTGTTGCTGCAGAAGTCGCCGCCTGTCAGTGGGAGGACCCAGTCCTAGAAGGCAACTTTGCCAATTCCTCAGCAGAAGACAGCGACTGGGCCGATGAAATCATTTGGTATTTCAGCACTGGGAGGCTCCCAGATCACCTCAATGCAAGTCAGAGAAGGAGATTCAGGCTCCAAGCTCTAAAATATGTACTACGCCCCGAGGGGCTGTATTTCAAGAATGTGGACGGCATCCTCTTGCGATGCGTCAAAGAAACAGATAAACGGAAGGTCCTAGGCGAATTCCATTCTGGAATGTCGGGAGGACATCTTTCGGGAAGGCCTACGGCCTTAAAAATTATCAGAGCGGGCTATTATTGGCCCACCCTCTTCGCAGATGCATATGCAGTCTGCCAAAAATGTGAGAAATGTCAAAGGTTCGCCGGCAGAAATAGGAATGCACCTATGCCCCTCCAGCCAATTCAGGCTGAGGCTCCCTTCCAGCAATGGGGCCTAGATTTCATCGGGACAATCTCGCCAAATTCCTCGGCAGGGCATAAGTTCATTCTGACAGCCACGGATTACTTCACCAGATGGGCTGAGGCGATACCTACCAAGCACGCTGACCAGGAGACGGTCATCAACTTCCTTGAAAGCCTAATCACTCACTTCGGGATCCCAGAAGCAATAGTGACAGACAACGGACCAGGATTCACAGGGGCTAAACTCACAGAGTTTACTTGTAAATATGGGATTTACCATAAGGCTTCTTCCAACTACTACCCACAGGGAAATGGCCTAGCCGAGTCTACAAATAAGAATCTAATGAAGATCATAAAGAAGACTCTGGAGAGGAACAAAAGATCCTGGCATTTGTACCTGGATCAGGCGCTATGGGCAGATCGTATCTCAGTTAAGAAATCTATCAAGACATCGCCATATGCGCTTGTTTATGGAAAAGAAGTCGTCCTGCCCACCCATGTTGAGATGCCCGCACTCTGGCTGTTAGACGATGAGAAGGGTAACTTGGATCCTGTTGATGCCCGACTGGCTCAGTTGTTGCAGCTCGAAGAGGAAAGAGAAAAAGCTTATGAAGCTTTTATGAAGCACACCGAAACCACACGAAACTGGTTCTCGAAAGGGACTACAGCCAGGGTCTTCAAGATTGGGGACCTAGTGCTGAAATGGGACTCGTGGAAGGCAAAACCAGGGAACCATGATAAATTCGATGCCTTCTGGGAAGGCCCCTTTCAGGTTGCCCGAGTGAACCAGTTCAACTCCTTTGTGCTGCGAGATATGGAGGGTCAGATCCTCCCAATACCAGTTAATGGCTTTCATCTGAAAGCCTATCACCATTAAGAAGTTCCAGAAGTTTCTCTTGTGTACATACTTTCTTTTCTGCAGTTTAATTTTGTTTTTTTCTTGAATGTAAATATTGTTTTTCAGTAGAGGTAGTTTCCTGCTTTTAACCCAGGCGTTCCGCCCTCGGGTCGAAAATTTTGTTCCAAGAAAAAGAGCCAAGTGTCTTGTGTAGAAGAAGGTTCCAGGTTCCTGTTAGCAGAGGAGAAAAGCAGGGTTTGCTAAGTTCCTTAGGCGGAAGAAAGCAGGAGGGTCGAAAGAACTGAAAAATTCACTAAGTGCCCATGCAAGAGAAGTTGTCGAGGTTCGCCCAAAATGAGCCAGCGACTACCGTCATCGTGCAGATTTTCAGCGAACTCTGGCCACATTCAAGCAGCTGAACCGATCGAAAGGAGGCATAAAAAATGTCTAACTGCCTAAGCGCCCGTGGTCGCTCGATTTTTGAGCGACTCCGGGGGTCGCCTACAAAATTCAGCGAGCTGCAGCGCTCCAGAAGAAGAAAAAATGGCTAAGGCAAAGAGTCCGTGCCCAAGGTCGCTCCAAATCTCAGCGACGACGGAAATCGCTTTGAAAATTTAGCGACCCCGGGAGGTGCCAAGATTGAGCCAAAAATGATAGAAGACAGCGGTCGCTCGAAATTTTCAAGAAGCTCAAGATCGCTCATTCTATTCAGCGATTCCGGGAATCGCGTGGGTGTGGCATGAGGTGCGTTAAGGAGAAAAGGGCTGAAAAAATTTCTAAGTGTCGAAGAGCCGCCCGAAGTCGCTCATTTCTTGAGCGACTCCGAGAATCGCTCATATTTTTGAGCGAACGCCGTCAAGGTCCAAGGAACGCAAGAAAAAATGCTAAGTGTTGGTCGACGCAAGTCGCTCCATTCTGGAGCGACTCCCGCGGTCGCCCGGTTTGGCCAACGACGACCGTCGTCGCTCCCTCTTCTAGCGAACCTTGGCAAGATGAAGACTTCAAGGAGGAAAACAAAGTTTGAAAATTTTCTAAGTCCTAGTCGACGCCGGTCGCTCGCCAAGACGCCAAATGCTCCAAATCGCTCATTTTTTCAGCGATTCTAGGAATCGCTCCAAGTCTTGAGCGACCCTCGTCTCCGGCGCGATTTTCAAGCACAACGAACCTTGGGGCGCGTGCCAAAGTGGCGGCGGGTGACGTCTTCAAGGCGCACGTTCTAAAAAGGGGTGCTTGCACAGTTTTCAAAGCAGATTGCATTAAAGGCAAAGGACAAGCCCTGGGCCAATAAACGAGAGGTTGCGCTCCCCAAAGGAGATCTTATGCACGGCCACCAAAGAATAACGGCGCGCCCACCCACTTTGCGCACCCTGCCTTTAACTCCAGCGCTCGCCATTAATGACAAAATCTCTACCTATCGCCATAAAAGGTCAGGCGCCCAATGCACTTTATCAGTTAAACCCAGACGAACTCCAAGCTGCACTAGAGGAAAAATTCAGAATTTTACCAACAAGTTGCAGTAAATTTGAATTGTTCCGTCACCATGGGTAAAAGGGAGAGTGGAGAAAAGGGTAAAGCACCTGAGCAGGCAGCTTCGGGCACACTAGAGAATGGAAAGAAAAAGGAAAAGAAGGACAAGGGGAAGGCGAAGGCATCAGGGCCAGCAAGACAAGTTCCTCCTCCGCCGCCTGTAGACAATTTGATAAGATACAGGGACGGCCCATACTCTCACAGCATCGAACAGCTTCGGTGCACCGTAGAGGAGTGGCGGAAAAAGGTTCCTGCTTCGCATCCTTTCGCCGCAGCCTACCATTCGCACCTGTATTGGTATTTATGCCCGTCGGTGCACCATTGTCCAGAGCTGGTTGCGGCCATTGCCAGAAATTACAAGCCCAGCACCAGACAAGTCCGGGACCATGAGGGGACGGTTCTGTTCTCGCTCTATAAGGAGACTGTCCAAATGGCCTTCGCGCCTCGTCATTCGCCGGATAGAAATTATACAATCAGAAGAGTCAACCTAGGCGAGCAAACAGACAAGTTCACTGATAATCCGAAAATGAGGCGCTTTCTCGAGTCTTAGCTGCACGAGCCATTGCCGCAGCCAATACCCCAGGAAAATTTTAAAAGCAAGTCCCTCTATTCCATGTTGGCCTGGGTCTTAGGCTGCGGTACTGATGCGGTAGTTCATCCATACCAGGTCGCTATCGCGGAATGCATCCTACATGGGGAATTCTATGACCCCAACGCCATGAAGCCGGAAACTAAGCCAGTTTTCTTTGACTGGGCAGATTGCGTAGCGCACGGTCTGCATTCAAGCCTTCAGGACCTGAAAGAGGGAAAGACCCAGTCCTTCAGACATTGCTCGTTCCTGGCCTGGCTCTTCCTGTTTCATATGCACAACAAGATGAAGACAATTCCGGTCCAATGCAAAGACAAGAATGGCGCGCAGCTCCCGGTATATGAATGGACTCGGGTCTTGTCAAGGAGGGAATCATACTATAAATTTAATTTGACGTTCTTGGGCCCTGCCCTAGCCATCCTCGACGGCACATGCTCACGTGCCCCCCGTGAAATGAGAGACAAAATTGTGCGGGGGAATATAGGCGACACTTTCAAATTGACACAAGGGTTTGTTATCAGAATTTTCGGGTTCACAGGCAAACCCTTCCTCCTGCCGTTTTTCTGCACAGAATATACATTCGCCTTGGAGGCAGCGCGGCAGATGGACTTTGCAGACCAACAATATGGTCAAGGAAGAAAATGGGGCCATATTTTTAAGTTCCCAATCATCTGGGGCGATATCGAAGTCAACACAAATGGGCAGAACGAATACCTAGCAGCTACACTCCTAAGTTTCGGCCTGGTGGAGCTTCCCCAGCGGTGGAGATATGACCCCCTCGACGTGGTAAAAGATTTCACGGAGATGAAAAATTTTCATGCCTGCCCGCGCCAGGAGGAGATCATGGGGGAGCGAAATAATCCGTCAGGAGGTGACCTGGAGTGGCATATAGAAGAGATGCAGTCGTTCCCACCCTGGCATGATTTCTATTTTATTGAGGCGGAGTACGACCCTAAAAATAACCCGACGCACAGAACAGACACCCAGGCTTACAGGCGAATGCTGCCGAAAGTGAAAGGTTTGGGTTGGGACGACGAAAAGATAGCACAATGGTGGGTCACGAGGGCCCACACCAAGAAAGAAAGGTCTGAAAAATTGCTGGCCAATGACCATCAGTTTTCCAAGATCTATGATGATCACGTCGCCACGTGGCGGCCCATCGTGTTCCGTGATATCGTGCCCCGAGGCATCCGTCGCCTACAAAAGGGACAGGCCCCACCTAGGCAACCACTTGTGCAAGGAGGGTCCAGCAGTGAAGTGAAAAGGAGTCAGGCGACAGAACCCATGGTGCAGCCGCCCCAAAGAAGCCACAAGGGTCTAAGCAGTTAGCCAAAGCAGCGGAGGAAATTCTGGAGCCTTTGAGGAGAAAGGTGAAGTTGAAGTTTAAAACGTCTAAGGCTCTTCCGGGAGCAGTCACCAACGTAACGCCTAAAAAAGAAAAAAGGAAAAGGTCTGAGAAGTCAAAGGAGAAAAAGACTACACCCAAAAAGGAGGCTGTGCAGTAGACCGTGGTGACTCCGCAGAAGAAGGTTGCCGCCAAGGAAGTTATAACTGTCGAAGAGGACACCCCAGAAGAAGAAGTGGACCCATGGATAATGCAAGTCATCAACACGCCAGCTCAAGCCGAGCTCGCAGGTACGCTTTCTCTCTTCTCTCAACAATCTTCTGAACCATTGCCTGCGGCACCCCCTTCCACCTCCGCTGAACCCGTCATCGTTGCAGTATCTCACTCTCCCCTCACAGAACCCCAACCCTCCGTCTCCATCCAGCAAGACCATCAGGCATTCGGCCAGTTTTCCTCAGATCCTAATGCCTTTGAAACCCTAAGTCGTACGCAGCCGAGCGCCGTCGCTGAAGGCCCACCCCATTCTCCCCATCCTTCATCTTCAGCAGGCGCATTCATTGAAAACCCATCTTTGCATCTTGAGGAACCTCCCGCCTCTACCCAAGCCCAGTCGTCCCCAAAGGCGACTGATCCCTCAGGCGCCGTTTCCTCTCATCTGTTCGCAGACGAACATATGCCCTAGCAAGACTTGCCTTTGGCCTATCCTATGCTTCAGGAAATGGAGCTCAGTGAACCACAATTGAGAATGGTGGAACACCACCCCATGGTGGCCCAAGCGGAGCAAAGTTCCTTCAGATGGCTTCAGGACATGAAGAAGAGAAAGGGCGAGGAGCTTGCCGGAGTAGAGAAGTATGCCAAGTTTGATCTGGAGAACATGCTGCTCCACAAAGAAAAAAGGGTTCCCAAGGTGAAGAAGCGCCGAAAAAATATGACCCCAGATGACTACGAGTACCACCGTAAGGCCAAGGACCTGAACAATATCAGCGTGGAAAATGAAATAGGGGGCATCCATCTGAGGGCTGATACATTATATGTGAACCATCACCAGATGAAGAAGCGCTTCTACGAAGTGGAGAATGAAAAAATCAGGCTGGAGGAAGATATGGCGAAAATGCAAGCGCAGCTGGAAGATGCCCAGGATGAGTCCCAAAAGCTGAAGGAGCGGCTAGCAGCCTTGGAAAAAGAGGCAACTGATCAAAAGGAGGCTGCAGAGCAGCAGGCCAGAGAGAAAGAAGAAGCGCAGGCCCAAATCGTTGAACTACAGGGCCAGCTCCAGGGAGTTCAGCAGCAGCTGGAGGAAAGAGCTACACAGGTCGTGGCCTTTTCAAAAGATCGAGTCAAGGAAATCCGCGCTGGCCTGCTGAAGGGTTTCAAAACCCACGTCGCCAGATCTCTCTCGGTCCTCACATTCATCTCCAAAGTGCAAGAAGTATCTGCCCAGGGTAAGCCTGTGGTAGAGGAGGCCGAACGCCAAGCTCAGCGATGGCTCGACTTGGCTGTCAAAACAGAAGGATACGAGCGCAAGGGCCTCCGATTTGTCCCCATGTCTCAGATTGCCCTAGATTGGGCCACTGCAAGGGCAACCTTGCATTTATATTTCGAAAAAACAAAAAAAATCCGGAAAGCCAGGAGGATGCTGGATGCATTGCAGAAAGAGAAAAGCATCTGCCTGATTCCTTTCCAAACCCTTGCATCGCTTGGGTTCCCAAGCTTCTGGAATGAAGATGGAAACTGCCGACCCAGAGAGGAGTTGAAGCCAATCTGGGAAGCCTTCCAATCAGACACAACGGAGATAGATAACTGGGCAGACCCAATTCTTGAGGCGCAGGTTACACAGTTGGTGTCTCGATTCTGCCAGATTAGCGCCTGCCTCACCGAGTTGAGTGAGAGGGTCAGCGCGGTTGATATGCTCCAAGTCGAAGCCTTCAGATGCATGTTGAAAGATATCAGCGACCTCGAGCCCTTCCAGGAAGCAGCCTGGACTCAGGTTCAGACTACTTATGATCGCATCCATGACCGCGTGGCCCCCCCAGATCAAGAAGAAGAAGAAGGCGAGGGGCAGTCGGAAGGAGAAACGGAAGAAGAAGATTCAGAGGAAGAGTCCGGAGAGGACAGTGCCGAAGAAGAAGAGCAGCAGGAAATAGAGCAGCCAAAAGAAGGGCAGCAACAAGGAGCAGGGACCGGGGGTGACTCCGAGCCCAAAGGATGAAGGCATGGGTCCTTGCATCGAGGCGAGCTCGATACCCCGCGAGCCGCCAGGAATGTTGCCACATTTTGCTAAGGGGTAGAAATTTTGAAAATTTTGAAAAATCACTGCTGCAACTTTTCGGATCAGATTCTTCCTTCCTCCTTCCTTTCCAACTTTGTCCAGGCAGATTTCATGTTTTCAGTCTCCAGGTTTATTTTCCAAGTGTTTAGCAAGTTCTGCAAGGTTTGGGAAAAGCCCAAATTTTTCTAAGTTAGGGGCACTCCCTTGGTCGCTCACTTTTGGAGCGATTCCGGGAGTCGCTCCCTCTTTTCAGATATTTCCAGCCCTGCACCTCTCTCCGGCGACCGACGACAACTTTAGGCAGCGAAGCGAGCGGGAGAAAAATTATTGAAAAAATTCCAAGTGTAAGTTTCCCGCGGGAGGTCCGAGGTGTAGACCAATTGGTTCATCCAAACCCCATAAGGGGCGGAGGTCCAAGGTTCAAATCTCGGGCCTCGTCGGACTGAACGCTTGTCCCTTTCCTGGTGCTTTCAGCAGCGTAAAAGGTTTAAAATGATTGTGGCATGGTGGTTATAGGGGCGGATTGCACGAAGTCCGTGTGCGGCTTACGGGCGAACGCAGAATATTGTGGCGGCCATAAAAGCTGGACAGCCTGTCCAGATTCGTAGCGGCTACCGATTCCACCATGTAAATTTAAAAAAAAAAAAAAAAGTTTCCCGCGGTCACTCCATTTTGGAGCGACCTCCGTCGTCACTACCTTTTTCCAGCGACCGTCGGCGATGAGCAAAGCATCAAAGCATAAAAAATTCTAAGTGTGAAATGTCAACGCCGGTCGCTCCCTTCCCAGTCGACGCTGGTCGCTCTGTTTTCCAAGCGACGCTCGTTATCGCTCCTTTTTTCAGCGACCATGGTCAACAGGTGGAAAATAATGAAAAATTGTCTAAGTGTTGGTCGACGTCGGTCGCTCCATTTTGGAGCGATTCCCGTCGTCGCTCAACTCCGCCAGCGACTGCCGTCGTCGCTCAAGTTTCCAGCGATCTCCAGCAACTGCGTTGTTCAAATGTCGACATCGATCGCTCCATTTTTAGAGCGACCTTCGTCATAACTGCTCTTTCTAGCGACCGCGGGCAAAAGGTTCTCAAAAAAATTCTAAGTGTGGATCTAGAGAGTCGACGTCGGTCGCTCCGTTTTGGAGCGATTCCCAGCATAGTTGCAACATTTCGGCGACCGCGAGCGAGGGTCTCAAGGAAATTCTAAGGCGCAAAGGAGAATGTCGACGCCGGTCGCTCATTTTTCGAGCGACTCCCGTCGTCGCTGCCATCTACCAGCGACTTCGTCGCCCCCCCCCCCCATTCAGCGACTGTAAGCAGAAAAGGACCAAGTCGTAAATTTCTCTAAGGCAAAGTGCGTCCCGGGTTCGCTCCATTTTGGAGCGACTCCCGGGTCGCTGTTTTTATCAAGCGACTCTGGTCAAACCCCCCTCCATCTTAGCGAACCTCAGACTCAGGCAGACCACGCACGGATTTCGGGATTTGAGCCTGTCAAGACGGAACAGAAGGTGTACTTCAGAAGTACAGGGTAGGTGTGCATTAACAGCAGTTATTCAACACCAAATTGTACTGCACCTACCACATTAATCAGATGCGCCTTCTCAACCACCAGATCTGTCCGGAGTTGCACCAAATTTAGGTGAATCTTGTTGCAGGTATGCCCACGGACAGCAAAGGTCAAATCTCGGCAGCTTTTGCAATCTTTGGGTTCTGTGCATCATTGTAATCGGGGGGAAATTTCTGCTATAAATAGCAGTGGACTTTCATTGTAAAAGGGGGGAACATATTGCTAAGAAAGCTTTTGTTGTATACAAACTCCTGCTTCTAATACAAAACATCCTTGGCTCTGACATTTGTCTCTTTCTTTTATGCTGCCTTTTGCAAGTATTTTTGCTTATATTCATTTATTTTTCTGATTGTTGTAATTCTGAACTCTGGATTAAAGCATTGGCAATTAAGTGAATCTGGAATACTGAACGAAGGATACATAGGAAGGAATCACAGTGTTAGTTTCTGTTACATGTTTTGTTTTGATTGTTGTTGGTTTGGGTGCTAGCTAGTAATCGTGCTGCTTGTTCTTTCCCACCATAACCACATGTTATTTACATCTCTTTCAGCATTTTACAATCTCTTTCCTGTTCTCTTATCTTAAAACCATAGTAGATTAGTATAGGAGTCGGCCTTCTCCGGAGATTGGCACGGGAGGCATCTCTTCCTCCCGGCCTTTCAATCTGCTAGGCGAATCTAGGGCGCAAAAGATCAAAATCCTTTCCTAAATGGCAGATTCGTAACCAGCAATTGCATACCTGTAAGATTCTCCTAGTGTAATAATGTTCAAGAAGTCCATTTACTTCAAATATATTGATGGAAGTCATTGCCACATTTGAAGATTTTGGGCCTTTCTGAATCCCTCATGCCTAAGCTTTAGCTAATAGGGCATCAAATACATCAGTGTACTTTTGCACTACCTAATTGTGCGCTTCACACAATTGGTGACACTTCATGTCCTACTCGTCAAAATTCCTATGGGACAGAACTTGTCCTTGATAGCATACACAAATTGTGTCCAAGGGAATTCTGAGTTGGCTATGCATGCTTTAGCATTTTCTTTCTTAACTTAGGTGGGTTATGCTTCTCACTGATTTCTAATAAGCATGCTGGCTTTTAATATTGCGAATGTGACATTTTCGAGCTTTAAAATGTGACCTAAAGCATCTGCATTATTGTTCCTACAAGAATAGGAATGTCAAAATTTACTTGTACCTTGAATGGTATTAAGCCTCCAAAGGACCTTCACATTCGAGTTTGAGTCACAAGCAAAATTTGTTGAAGAATGTACGGAAATTGGTCCAGCATGTCATTCTCTATTTCTCCAATGCTTTGCCATGTAAGATTGTTTGAATAAAGCATGTCTCAATATTGTACTTCCTATAGCCAGACCTCATTCAACTAGACACACAACATAAATGAACTAAATACACAACACAGCCAAACAGCTTTGAAGAATGTGCGTAAAGTGGTCCAACATGTCATTCTTTGTTTCACCAATGCTTTGTTCAACACCGACTTGAAACATCTGAGGTTTTAATGTTATCTTCCATTTGAGATTGTTTGAACAGCACGTGTCTTGAGATTGTACTTCCTATAGCCAGATGTCATTCAACCAAACTACAACACAAATGGACTACTCCGATACCATTGATCCAGATTGTTGGTGGAATTCCATTAACACATTAAATTGCAGCATATGATGTGCATGGAAAATATGGAGGAAAAAGAAAGCAACAACGGGCATTTCAAAGGCAGTAAGCACAATATCAGTTAAGCACATATATGGAAACTCCATAGAATGGATCTTTGAGAAGAAATGTAGTGTTAATGTAGACTATATTTTCAAATCTTGCGGAACACGTAAAGCTACCCAACTAGGTACAATGAAAGATGAACACACATCATTGAGAGATGAAATAAACTATAACACAAACGGACTTCTCTGATACCATTGATCCAGATTGTTGGTGGAATCCTATTGACAACACTTTAAATTGCAGAATATAATGTGAATGGAAAATAAGGAGGAAAAAGTACAGTAAAGGAACAAGGGGCATTTCAAAGGAAGAGAGCACAATATCAGTTGAGAACATATATGGGAACTCCATTGCATGGATCTTTGAGAAGAGATGTATCACTAATGTAGACTACATTTTCACAATAGAGCTACACAACTAGGTACAATGAAATATGAACAGACATCATTGTGAGACGAAATGATTCATCTTCCAATAGTTACCAAAGGCTTGGCACCATCTACCAACCATGTGTTGTGTTGTACTTGTCGCTAACATGGAGGTTTTGTTGGAAGTTTACAGTTGTTATTAGTGGGACCCACTTTTATGAATGTTTTCCCCCAAACTTTGTTCAATGTAGTTCAGCACCCTTTCATCATATTTTACACTTCTTAAACTTTCCCAACAGTTTTTGAAACGCCTTATTTCTTGCCATTGTTGTGAATATATGCCCTTTGCTAGCTGGTCTAGCCATAAACACCAAACTGCAGACTAGAGGAGGAACAATAATAAACATGTGCAGGCATATTGAACTTCTTGTTCAACAGTAAAAGAGCTCATACCAGCCCTTTACCAATCCAATGTCCAGATTCCAAACTCATCTTTAGGTCACATAAGTTTATTCCTCCATAATATATGAAAATGAATATGTACATTATTCTAATAGACACAACAAAATTGGAAATGATAAAAATTCTAAAAGAACATCACTCAAGGAAGGAAAATTATTCACTGTAGGGCCAGATATTGATAGTGTATCTCAAATAGTCAATCCATGAATGCAATCACAAAGACTTGTAGCAGTTGGTGCTGCATTTTTAATAAAAGTAAAATGCTAACCCAAGTATATATTTTTCTTTACCATCAACCAAGACTACACTACTCTGAGAACATATTGTAGCCTTCATTTAGGGACTAAAAGAAAATTAATTTCAACAATACTCTATCATGCATGGAAAGAATATGATCATTAAACAGGCATAAAACAATTTGTCATGGTACTTAATTATCTATAGACTACCATCAAGTGGCATTAGCTCAACCGGTTAGATTACTCAACATTTAAGGAGGAGACCAAGGTTCAAATCTTGCCAAACGATACATGGATAATATCCAAGCTTTGTTGTAATACCACTATGTGGTGATGATGTAATACAAGTGGGGCCCATTTCAATCCCATATAACCAATTGAAAAAAATTATCTATAGACTACTAGCATGAATGACAAGAAAAAGATATATAAAATAAAATAAAGAAATAAATTTTATATTTTACGATTTCAATGCTTACTGCTTGAAGGTTATTATTTAAAAGTTGTAGATCATCTGCAACAGCTTCCATCAATGAGGAGATGGACATCTTGTCACCAGAATCTGAACTATCCATCATCTTTGAAGATGTAATGATAGGTTCCTTTATTTCTTGAATTCCAGCTGCACATGCACGACATCAGAAAAGGGTAAATGGCAATAAGTAATTTTTGGTTCCTCGTAAATAATTTTCCACTACTAGAGACAAATACTACATTCTTATTTGATTAGTACTTGAATCAGAATTCCCTTTGTATGATTTTTGCCATTTAAAATATCAATACAGTGAATCATTTTTCCATGTGAGATGTCCTTCACTAATATCTATGAAAGCATAATAAAGGAAAGATGGGTGATTAACAAGAGCAAAGGTCAACTTAAAAATTTGAAAAAAAAAGCGATATATAGTATTATTTTCCCTTTCAAACAAAACTTTAGCAGGTGAAATTTTAAAGAGAAAGGAGAGTTTCTGGTAATCATTTTTGTATTTTGAGTATAAGAGAAGAGATGACAGATTACCTTTTGATAAAATGCCATTTTACTAAGTAACTCTCAAACAAATTCAGCTTACGCATGGACTTGCAAATGGATCTGTTCAAAACATGAAAACCTGAATTCAAATATGATAAGTTGGAAGAAGTTATACCCAGGGGGCTTGAAAGGTAAGGATTATCTGGGACTATATGAAATATATTGATAGTATACGCAGTTTAAATACTCGAAGTTGTGAAAGTCCCTAGCCAAAATGGAAAATAAAGTCCAACTGGAGTCAAGTTGAAATTTACAAATTCTGTTACAGAGGTCATTATTGTTAAAATAATAAAACGTAAAATAATGGAGAAATAAAGCAGCACCTCTGTCACTAGAAATGGAGAAACACATGCCTAAATATTTGAAATTTGAAAAAAAAAAAATTATGGGATCTCTTGTTAAAACTCTTTATACACAAAATTAATCTGATGAAGGAAACCTAAGGGTCCATTTAGTACCAATAGCAGACAGATAGCTAAAGGAAGAAGTTGCAAAAGAGCAAACAAACTACCGGGAATGCTGAAATATAAGACAAAATGACTTTGTATCAATGTAGAGACTAGAAGATACACCCTCCAAAAGCAATAGTATTATCCAATAATGACCCACTCCAAAAGCAATAGTATTATCCAATAATGACCCACTCCAAAAGCAATAGTATTATCCAATAATGACCCACTCAAATACAAAATCATATTATTAATTCCACAACTCACTCAGAATTCATGTACGCAGATATAAGAAAAGATATAGACAAGAAAAGAACATGTGATGTATCAAGTAAACAAAGCTAGAAGCATACCTTGTATACGAAACCTACCACTGTTATCATTACCAAACGATAAAGGGAATTCATGCAAACAACAGTATTAAACAAGTCGGCAATCACAAATTGAATGAAGGCATACCATGTTTGAGATATTCAACCTGGAAACTTTCATCCTGCTAGCTACCACCTTTTGTGTTGCCTTAATGAATATCTAGCTGCAAAGTACTTTGCCAAACCAGCTCTAAGACTGATATTCAAAAACTTTTATGTTTTTTTTTTCTTATTTGCTAAGTTTTGCCCTGTGCCCAAGCCCGGGTCAAAAAAACAGGGTTGTTGAGTCCAAGGTGAGTCAGAGTCTCATGATATTGTATTATTATGCTTATTTTATTTTGAATTTTGAACTAAACCCACCTTGTAGAGGACTAGTACCTTCCTGGATGACAAAATTAAGATTATTTTCCAATATTCAGTCTACAAATCCCCAACCCCCTATAAATCCCCAACACCCAAACCCTTATTGGAACTTGTAAAAAGGTGTCCACCTTAATAAAACAAGTCAGAATGGTAATAAGCATAGTTGAGAAAATCGGAATCGGATTGGAATCGGCATGGAAAAGAATCGGGAAAAATCGGGAATCAGCAAAAAATCGGGGACAAAATCGGCAAAAAATCAGCATTTTTTCATTGAAAAAACCGAAGAAAATGCAAATTTTCATTGAAAAAAAAGCTTTTTTCATGCATATCAGAATTTTTCGGGAAAAAATCGGCTAGCTTGTGAATTGGGAAAAATCGGATCAAATCGAGATTTTTTGCAGATTTTCTCAACTATGGTAATAGGTGTCCAAAGGTTTAAGAGTAATTAAAGTCGTAAACTTTGATTTATCTCCTTTATTGGCATGTCCCTCTCTACTCCACTACACTGCAGTTGCATGAGCTGGATGGAACTTGATGGCAGCAGAGACAGTGTCAAACTCTTGCATGGGAATTGTTATGCGTTGAAAACTTATCCTCCATCTTCTCTGCATCTATAAAGCTTGAAGTTCCCTCAAATGAGTATGTAAAGGCATAAAAGTTCAGAGGATTTAGACAAGAATAACCTGTTGAAGTCATGCTTGCAGCATTGGCACAAAGCCTTCTTTTTTAAAGTTATTTTTGGGTCCTCTTCCCTGTTTTCTATTGCATGCTTATTGAGAGAATGAAAGGGTGGGATGCCCTGCTTATATTTATTTGGTAAAGAGGGGATCCTTGTAATGTCCCCAAAATTATCCAGCATTGTAAATATTGTCTTTTTGTGTTTTGTATGTGTTTAGGTGTCATTTAGGGTGTTTTGTTATATTTTGTTGTTAAAATGGGAGTTATATGGGTTAATAAGTGTGTTTTGACAAGTCTTATGGTTGACATATGTGTTGAGGGAGTTATTTAAGTATTTGGGAAAGTTTTGGGATAGAAAAAAGACATTATTTAATGCCTTTAGCTTGGTATACGTTTTTGAAATATGTCTAAGTGTTGAGAGAGTCTTTTCCTTCATTGTGTGGACCCCAGCATCACTTAAGTGATCTCAACGTAAGATTATATCACAGCCCTTAGATCTTAAGTGAATGAGATCTAATCTCAGCCATCCATGGCCATATCTAAGGCTGAGATTCATTCTCACATTAGGGTGTGATTATAAAAGAGCATTAGGGTTTCATTTGGAGGATGTGGGAATTGTGATTGAAGGATTGGAGAATACTGCCGTATTCTTGGGCTCTTAGAGGTTGCTGGAAGTATCTCTTGGAGATTTGGGGTTCCCATTGGATTCATCCATTGGAGGCTAGACCAGCTAGCTATCTACCCAATAGATCTGACAAATCCATCTCAGGGTTTGTGGTTTGTGCTTGATTTGTGAGAGAACTGGAGCTGAAGTGAAGATCAGCCATTGAGGGCAAATTGGAGAACATTCTGAGTAGGGTTTCACCCTAATCTCTCCCTCAGAGTGTGACGTCAGCCCTAGGAGGGCAGTTTTGGAGCATTTCGTGGACCTTATCAGCCTAGGAGAGGCAACGTCCAGCCCTAGGAGGGCTAATTTGATGTTTTTGAGGGTTTGGAGATCATTCTGGTGCATCAAGTCTGAGATTCAGCCTCCCACAGCCAGACGTCCAGTTTGGAAGAGGATAAATTGCAGATCAGAAGTGTTTGGGACAGTTTTGGACATCTCAGTCTGACGTCAGCCCTTGGGAAGACCTGATTTGCCAGCTGAAGGTGTTTTGAGGTGCATTTGTGTTTGAAATATCTCCTTTTCCTATTGTTTATCTGTTGTAGGTTGTAATAAGGGTTTGGTTGAAGAAAATAAATAAAAAATCAGAGTTCAGATCTGTTGTCTGTTTGTTATTTTCCTGCGTTTTGGTATATTTGTATTTGGTCTATTTCAAGTGGTATCAGAGCTGGTGTTTCCTGCCAGCCTGAGGGTTAGTTGATGGTCCATCCTTATAACACCCGGAGTAAAGGTACAAATCCTTCAGAATCATCACACATGGCTGGTCATGAGGAAAGAAGAGAGGAGACAACAAGGGATGAGGCACGCAGAGAAGATCCCATGGCCACATTTCAGCGAACTATGCACACTATGCTAAACGTGTTGCTTCGTGTAGAGAGATCCCTCCAGGAAAGGGATGTCAATAACAGGGACTTACATCAACCAGAAAATCGAGGGATTAATACACATGTTGATGGTGAGAATTCAGCTCAAGGGGGAGTTAGAGAAACTCCAAGACAACACGTTTCAGGTGGGAATGCTACTAGGGCATCACGGCTTTGGAAACCTCCCACACCCATGTTTCGTCAGCCCCAAGTTGAGGAAGAGGAGCCAGAAGGCACGGGTCATGAGATGGAAGCACTTTGGGAAAAATTGTGTGCTATGCCTGAAGATTTTCAGGAAAGGGTAGGGTTTGATGCATATGTGAACCTGCAAGATAGAAGATCGGGAAGAAAACCCCGTGGAGGTGACAAAGGGGGAGATCTGCAGTATAAATTGGGTAAGTTGACGCTCCCATTTTTTGATGGCAGCGATAAAATTTCAGCTAGGGCTTGGTTGCAGAAATTACAGAGTTATTTTTCCCTTAAGCCCACCATGACAGAAAACGAGGCGGTACAATATGCAGCTCTTCATCTTGAAGGCGTTGCATATCAATGGTGGCATCATGGCTTACACACCCAAGGCCATGGATCCATCGATTCCTTTGATGTGTTTGCTACAAAACTCTTGGACAGATTTGAAAGACAGGATGAAAATGAGTTTTTTAGTGAACTAGCTACCATCACTCAAAAGGGTTCAGTTGCTAGTTATGTGGAGGAGTTTCAACAAATTTCTGTTATGGTGACTGATGTATCAGAAGATAGGATTGTCCATCTTTTCCTGAAAGGTTTATCTGAACCATTAAGGGGTTTGGCAAAGGCCTTCAAGCCCAAAACCCTTGATGAGGCAGTCTCTACAGCCCTAGACCTTGAATCTTCAACAAATAGCAGCAGAAATAAGTTTGGACAGCAGTTTAAATTTGGACAGCAGTCCAAATTTGGAGCATTTAAACCATCACAACCAAGTGGACAGCCATGGAATAAAGTAAATCAGACCCAAAACAAAGGGGCCCAGCCTCCAAAAATGCAAAATCAGCAGAAGCCAAAACTAGATGAGGCAACTAGGAGGGAACTTCAGCGCAAAGGTTTATGTTTTTCTTGTCATAAACCTTGGGGACCAGGCCATAAATGCTTAGGTAAGGGGCAGAATTACCTAGTTGAGTTTTATGTACCTGATGATGATGAGATGGAGAGAGAAATGGAAAAAGAAGGATCAGAAAGTGACTATGAGGATGCTGAGTATGCTGAGTTGGAAATGGGTGAGCCACCAACTCAAACGTTGGATGTGGAGAACAGCGTTCTAGCTTGCATTTCCGGTGAGTCAAAATATACAACTTTAAAAGTGGCTGGAAAGATTGATGAGCATGCTGTTATTGTACTAGTTGATGGTGGGGCAACCCACAATTTCATTGATGGGAAGTTTGTGGCTGAGAAAAGGTTGAAATCAGAAAGTTTTGCTGGTTTTGGTGTAAAAAATGCCAATGGACAGATTTCCATATGTACACAAGTGTGTAGACAAGTGAGGGTTCAGTTTGGGAAGCATGACATTGTTGAGGACTTTTACGTTTTCCCTATGGGAGGCATTCCCCACGCTGTTTTGGGAGTGCAATGGCTGCATTCTTTGGGAGGTATATACATCAACTACAAGTCATTGGTAATGAAGTTCAAAGCTAATGGACAAGTGGTCACTTTGAAGGGAATGAAGGACCATCATCCCCAACATGTTACAGCCAACAAAATGGAGAAGATTCTCAAGAAGAGAGACATAGAATGGGGAGCCACACTCTTCATGTTGAAAGGTATGCCCACTCCACCTAGGGTAGACATTAAATTTCATCCTGAAATACAATCTATTCTAGATAGGCATAGCGTGGTTTTTGGTGACTTGCCTAGTGGTCTACCACCTGATAGGGGTTTTGAGCATGTCATTGAGTTAGAGCCTGATTCCAAACCTGTGATGATTACTCCATATAGACATCCTAGAGTCTATAAGGATGAGATTGAGAAAACAATCAAGGAGTTACTTGTAATGGGCCACATTAGACCTAGTTCTAGTCCTTTTGCTTCTTTTGTTGTACTTGTGAAGAAAAAGGATGGAACTTTGCGAATGTGCATTGATTATAGGGCCTTGAATAAGAAAACAATCAAGAATAGGTATCCCATTCCTAGGGTAGATGAGCTGATTGATGAGTTGCATGGAGCTACCTATTTTTCCAAAATTGATTTGAGGTCCGGGTATCACCAAATAAAAGTTAGGGATGAGGATGTACCCAAGACTGCCTTTAGATGCCATTTTGGACACTTTGAGTTTTTAGTCATGCCCTTTGGCCTAACCAATGCACCTGCTACTTTCCAATCCGCAATGAACCACATCTTTAGGGATCAACTCAGGAAGTATGTACTTGTTTTCTTTGATGACATTCTGATTTTCAGCAGTACATGGGAATCTCATTTGCAGCATCTAGATACAGTTTTGGCAATTTTAGAACAGCAGCAGTTCTTTGCCAAAATGTCCAAGTGTGAGTTTGGACTTTCTGAAATTTTATATCTTGGGCACATAATCAGCAGTAAGGGAGTTCAAGTAGATGAACAGAAAATTTCTGCTATCAAAAATTGGCCTACACCCACCTCATTGACAGAATTAAGGGGTTTCTTGGGCCTATGTAGCTACTACAGGAGGTTCATTAAGGGGTTTTCTCAATTGGCAGCCCCTTTGACTGATTTAACTAAGAAAGGAGCTTTCCAATGGGGTATTACAGCAGAGAATGCATTTCTGAAATTGAAAACAGTAATGATGAAATGTCCCATGTTAGCTATTCCAGATTTTTCTCAGCCATTTGTGGTTGAGTGTGACGCTTCTGGGTATGGTATTGGAGCTGTTTTAATGCAAAAAGGCAGGCCCATAGCATTCGAGAGCAGAAAATTGAGTCATACTGAGAGAACTTTCTCCATCTATGAGCAGGAAATGTTGGCAGTGATGCATGCATTGTCTAAATTCAGACAATACTTGGTTTGTAGCAAATTTATAGTCAAGACTGATCATAACAGTCTTAGACATTTCCTTGGACAGAGAGAATTAAGTGACAGGCAGCAGAAGTGGGTCACTAAATTGCAGGCCTATGACTTCGAGATTCAGTTTGTGAAGGGAAAAGCTAATACAGCAGCTGATGCACTTTCCAGGAACCCTTCCTTTCATGCTGTAACTGCTGTAAATGCAGATTGGAAGGCAAAAATTATGGCTGAATACACTAAGGACAGATTTGCATCAGATATCTTGAATGGGCAGGTTGTAGATGACAGATATAAAATCAGGGATGGGTTGATTTTGTATAAAAACAGAATTTTCTTAGTTCCGGAATCAAAAATAAAAGAGAAATTGTTGGCAGCTTTACATGATGCACCTTTAGCAGGCCATCCGGGTTTTTACAAGTCATATAGGGTGGTGAAAGAAAGATTTTCTTGGAAGGGATTGAAGGAAGATGTATTGAGGCATGTTAGGGAATGTACTACATGCCAACAGAACAAGCATGAGAACACCCATCCTGCTGGTCTATTACAGCCCTTGCCTATTCCACGTCAAAAATGGGAAGACATATCCATGGATTTCATCACGGGGTTACCTAAGGCCCAAGGTAAAGATTGCATCTTTGTTGTAGTGGATAGATTAACAAAGTTTGCACATTTCTTTGCTATAACAGTGTCTATAACAGCAGCACAACTTGCTGATTTATTCTTTAAGGAGGTCTTCAGATTACATGGTTTGCCCAAAACCATTGTGCATGATAGAGACAACAAGTTTATGAGCATATTTTGGCAGGAGTTTTTCAGATTGTGTGGTACGGAATTAACTCCTAGCACTAGTTATCATCCTCAAACAGACGGACAGACAGAAATTGTAAACAAATGGGTTGAGGGGTATTTGCGGAACTATGTTTCGGGGCAGCAGCAAGCTTGGGTTAAATGGTTGTATGTTGGAGAATTCTGTTACAATAGTTCTTATCACATGTCCATAAAAATGTCACCTTTTATGGCATTGTATGGATATGAACCTCCAAAATTTACTGATTTACTTTTGGAGGATAGTAAAGTACCTACAGCTGCTGATTTTATACAACAACATCAAGATATACTGAAATCCTTGAGAGAAAATTTGCAGCAGGCCCAAAATCAGCAGAAGAAATACGCTGATCAGAACCGGACAGAACGCAGTTTTGAAGTTGATGACATGGTTTACTTGCGGTTGCAGCCCTACCGGCAAACTACAATGAAGAAGAGTGGTGCAGAAAAATTGCAGCCACGTTTTTATGGGCCTTATAGGGTGGTAAGAAGAGTTGGAGAGGTAGCATATGAGCTGGAGCTACCCCCAAGCAGCAGAATTCATAATGTATTCCATGTATCCTGCTTGAAGAAGGCTTTGGGACAACGTGTTGTGCCTTCACAGATTTTGCCACCCCTTGATGAAGAGGGAAAGTTGGAATTGGTTCCAGAAAGGATCCTTGGAATGAGAGAGAAGAGGTTGAGAAATAAAACCCTCAACGAATATCTGATCAAATGGCAAGATTTGCCTGAAGATGATGCTACATGGGAAGGGCCAGAAATTCTCAAACATCCAGCCTTGATAAATTGCTTGGGGACAAGCAATTCGGGAGGGGCGGACTTGTAATGTCCCCAAAATTATCCAGCATTGTAAATATTGTCTTTTTGTGTTTTGTATGTGTTTAGGTGTCATTTAGGGTGTTTTGTTATATTTTGTTGTTAAAATGGGAGTTATATGGGTTAATAAGTGTGTTTTGACAAGTCTTATGGTTGACATATGTGTTGAGGGAGTTATTTAAGTATTTGGGAAAGTTTTGGGATAGAAAAAAGACATTATTTAATGCCTTTAGCTTGGTATACGTTTTTGAAATATGTCTAAGTGTTGGGAGAGTCTTTTCCTTCATTGTGTGGACCCCAGCATCACTTAAGTGATCTCAACGTAAGATTATATCACAGCCCTTAGATCTTAAGTGAATGAGATCTAATCTCAGCCATCCATGGCCATATCTAAGGCTGAGATTCATTCTCACATTAGGGTGTGATTATAAAAGAGCATTAGGGTTTCATTTGGAGGATGTGGGAATTGTGATTGAAGGATTGGAGAATACTGCCGTATTCTTGGGCTCTTAGAGGTTGCTGGAAGTATCTCTTGGAGATTTGGGGTTCCCATTGGATTCATCCATTGGAGGCTAGACCAGCTAGCTATCTACCCAATAGATCTGACAAATCCATCTCAGGGTTTGTGGTTTGTGCTTGATTTGTGAGAGAACTGGAGCTGAAGTGAAGATCAGCCATTGAGGGCAAATTGGAGAACATTTTGAGTAGGGTTTCACCCTAATCTCTCCCTCAGAGTGTGACGTCAGCCCTAGGAGGGCAGTTTTGGAGCATTTCGTGGACCTTATCAGCCTAGGAGAGGCAACGTCCAGCCCTAGGAGGGCTAATTTGATGTTTTTGAGGGTTTGGAGATCATTCTGGTGCATCAAGTCTGAGATTCAGCCTCCCACAGCCAGACGTCCAGTTTGGAAGAGGATAAATTGCAGATCAGAAGTGTTTGGGACAGTTTTGGACATCTCAGTCTGACGTCAGCCCTTGGGAAGACCTGATTTGCCAGCTGAAGGTGTTTTGAGGTGCATTTGTGTTTGAAATATCTCCTTTTCCTATTGTTTATCTGTTGTAGGTTGTAATAAGGGTTTGGTTGAAGAAAATAAATAAAAAATCAGAGTTCAGATCTGTTGTCTGTTTGTTATTTTCCTGCGTTTTGGTATATTTGTATTTGGTCTATTTCAATCCTGTCATATTTCTTAGTAGCCAGAAATGCATGAGGTGACTGTTGTGGTTGTCCTCGAGTCTATTGGATTTGTGCCCTAGTTTGATGGAAAATACTGACCTTAAGATGCTGATTTCGCTTCCTCTAACTTTGACTGCACAACATTTTGCTCTATCCTTGTTTATCTATTTAAAATGTTGCTTAGGGAAGGGAATACCACTGTATAGATTGTGTTTTACTTCACTTATCAATATACCCTAGTTGTGCTTATTAAACAGGTTAGACTCAAAAGCGTTAGCCTTGCAATGCTTTTATGATTTTAACGTTTTAAACATACCCTTTTGGCTGTATGTTATATTAACCTTTTGGGATGTGTGTGGATGTTAAGGAAGTTTGATGCTCTTTATAATCACTGTTCCCCCCCCCCACCTTTTTTAAACTGAACATTGAGCTTGTATGGCATCCTTTCTGCAATCTTCTGGATGCACTTTCTATGATCTTTGATTCCCAAATCGATCCTGACATGTGGCAGAGATCATAGGGAAATGCATGGTGTGTTTATAGTATTTCTACCCTTCTATTTCATGGCTGTAACAAACCTCTTTTTCAGCCATTTTCTCGGAATTATTTTAGAAGCATTCAACATGTGTTTATAACATTTTGGCTTGACGTGCATGACTGCTGTACTTTGGAGGATATAGGTCTGTTGAAGTTTGTTTAAAACCACCTTTTACCATGCCATATTTGCTTAAGAAGTTGTTTTCATATTTGGCATTGCTATGAAAACTGAAACAATATAGAATATCCCAGCCATGCCATTTTGCTTCATTTATTATTTCAGAACGATAGATATTAATTGAGTTTATATATGGCTAGTTTTATTGGTGAGCTGTAGCTTGCTTTACTTTCGTTATTTCTTTTTGGGACTCTTGAATGCATTTTATCTTGCGAAGGCCCAATCTCAGACCTTGTCTGGGTAGAATGTATATGTGTGATTGTGCAGAATGTAGACATGTGCCTGGGACAGACCTTAACAGTGGTTACTGAATAGAGCAAAACTCTGTCATAAATGATGTGCCTCTCTTAATAATGGAATCCATTTTCTGAGAGATCTTGAAACATTTTACTTAACTCCAAACTGGAGTTGTTGACTATCCAAGCTGAGATGAAAAAATGGCAGTATTTAATAGTTCATTTGTGCATGAAATTCTCGACACTCATGTTGAAAAGAACTATAAACCTATACCTCATGATGAGTGAAAAGGTATCAGCTATATTTTGAGTTTTATGTTCCCTGTAACTCTTTGAAACGGTTTCATTATGGCAGCTGAGTTTATGATTTTAGTTACCTTTGGATGGATGAAGGGATTTGAAGTTACAGAAAGTAACCTTGTTATGCTTTTTAAACTTGACTTTTGACCCCACTAAACCCTTATTGCCGGATCCTGGGAAAAATAATATCCGATAGCAGTTAGGTAGAGATAGGGAGTAACCATCAAATCCTAGAGGAGGGTTTATCATACCCATCACAAGAGGAGCTCATGTCTGTCCTTACAGGTAAATTTCTTGATCAAATACTTGCTTGGATGTATTGGTGCTTACACTTGGAAGTATGAGAAAATCTACTTTAGAGCTTTATATGCCAGTAGTTTGAATAGACCATGTCGTAGTATATATTCCATTGGTAATCATGGATTTAATGCTGCTATATTTCAAATTTAATTTGGTTTGATGTGATTTAATACGGTATGGTTTAAAAGATTGAAGAACGATGTAGGATGATGACATTAAGGCTGATCATAGATGTGTTATTGTCTCTCTTCAATATTGGTTAATCTTCGATGGATTATGGCATGAGTAGGATCACGATTATGTGATATCCTTCTCAATTAGCTACATTTGCACCAATTGCCCTGACCTGTAGTAGATGCACCTCAAGTTAGGGAAGGGATGTATTTTGCACCCATGCCTGCATACCCAGTATGGAAGCATCCCTAGTGAAATCCAGAAGTAGCTAAATATGTGCACCTAGATGCTATGGTACCTAGGGACAGGTATATGGGGCTATGCTATTATAAATTTATATCATATATGGGTATTATGGATAGTTGGCATGGACCACACATAAACCAAGGTTGATTGTATCAATAATATTATATTATAATAATGAGTGGGATAAGGGTTTAGGAGTCGGCTAGGGTTAGGGTTATACCCTCCCCAAAGTAGCATTAGAAGATGGGTATATAAAGAAGGGATATTGTCATTGTAATAATCATCATTCATATCGAGTATTCTCTTGTAATCGTCTTTGCCCATGGAGTGGCCTCTCATATCGAGAGATCTTGTGGAGTTATTCCTTCCATAAGGAATATTATTGGTGTTTTCCTACCTTAAGGGTGTTATCTATATCCGTGTCTCATTGTGTGGACTATCATTGTGGAATATTATTTGTGGATGAATGTTTTGATTTTTCTAAACATTGTGGGTGATTTATGTTATTTAGAATAAAGTTTTATAACAAGTGCTATCACAGCAACGATTTTGGCAAAGGGGGGATTGATTTTTGTGGATTGCAAAAAACATCTCATCTTTCAGGAGTCATATCTTTGCATAGAGTTGTCCGATTCAGACAATTCATGCGCCATTTTGTTCAAACTTTTAAGAGCTCCAAAACAACTTGTGATATGATGGAATCCGCGCAATATTAAGGGAGATATGACCCTATGAAGTCAGCCGTCCGGGATAGGGGCGTTGATGTTTGTTGAAATCACGTTCTTTGCTAGAAAATGAAATTTGAGATATCTTTCAATCGAGGCAAGAAAATCATCTACTTTTTGTTGGTTTTAAAGGAGATTTTTGGGTGTATTTATTTATGTGGATTTTTTAGCTTCAAATCAATGGAGAGATATATATTTTTGTGCAACCCTAGCTCATAAAACCTTAGTTTGCACTATCAATTTTATGGATGTGAACTCATGGAGTTTCAAAAAACTTCTAAAGAGGATGATATTGATGTTAGAGAAAGGTGGGCAAAGTTTGGTAGTCATTTTTTGAAATTCCACCTTAGCATGTTTTAAGAAAAGGAAATTTCAAAATGGTGGGTAAGTTTTGTTACTAAAAAGAATAATTAGTACACTTGGGAAGAAATAGAGCATGCATTCTTAAGTCACTAGGACCCATATAAATAGTTAGCTAGTTTGAAGGATACCATCAAAGGCTATGCAGAAAAAAGAAACAGGTTTCCGAATGGAAAAAAAAGAATAAAGAAGAGAGCAAATTTCCAGGAAGTGGTAGAAGGAAAAAAAGATGACAGTGTGCAGGCTAAGGGAACCACTTTAGTGTCAAATATGCCAAAGAGTGGTCAAAGGGATTTGTTTGAGTCTAAAAATTCTATTTTGCAAGTTCAAGGTTACATTCAGAAGGAAAAGGTTATTATTTCCATAAACCCTAGTGCAGGTATAATTTCATAAATATTGTTTTAGCTAAGAGGTTGCAGGTTCAAGCGATAAAAATTAAGGACATACAACTAGAGGGTGAGAGTGTTCAGATTTTTTAAGATTTGAAGATCACCATGGATAAATATGTTTTACATTTGGATTTTCATGTTATTGAGATGGATGATGTGGATATTGTTCTTAGTTATCATTGGTTGTATTCTTTGGGTACTATTAACATTAATGTGCAAATGAAGTTCATGATGTTATGGCACATGAAAAAGAAGATAACACTGTAGGAGATTTCTCAATTTAGAAAGCAACCACCCAAGGAGAAGCCAAAAGCAGTAATGGCAAGGCAACAAGGTAAAGAACCAGTAGAGGAATAAAAATTTAGGTCTATAGCAGAGGCAGTAGCAGAGTCCAAGGAAGAAGCAACAACAAAGTGCAAGGAAGCTCTCTTAGAAGAGCACAAGGAGAACTTTAATGTGCAAATGAAGTTCATGATGTGGATATTGTTCTTAGTTATCCTTGGTTGTATTCTTTGGGTACTATTAACATTAATGTGCAAATGAAGTTCATGATGTTATGGCACATGAAAAAGAAGATAACACTGTAGGATATTTCTCAATTTAAGGAGCAAGCACCCAAGGAAAAGCCAAAAGCAGTAATTGCAAGGCAACAAGGTAAAGAACCAGTAGAGGAATAAAAATTTAGGTCTATAGCAGAGGCAGTAGCAGAGTCCAAGGAAGAAGCAACAACAAAGTCCAAGGAAGCTCTGTTAGAAGAGCACAAGGACACACCAAATAAAGGGTACATGAGCAAAGAGCATGAGGAAGAATTTAAAACAGAAGAACAAAATGTTGAAGAGTCAAGAGAAGTAGAACATTAGGTTAAGGTTGCAACATATCGCCACCCACACCACCATGAGTGGCAACAATCATGGAGGCATGGCATAGGACATCAATATTATTATGAATCAACATGGAGTCAAAAAGGCACCAAGTATGGCAATGTTTGGCAGAAAAAGCGTAATAATTATGAATTTCAAAATGGTGCAACAGCATCATGGAACCACAGGAGCAATCATTTTGAATATCAGGGTGGAGCAGTAGAAGCATGGAACCAACGAAGCAATTGTGGATATTGAAGTGGCACAATGGTAGCTTGGCATCATGGAAGACCACCACCAATCAAGGTTTCACTTAAATGAATGGATGATCAAGTTTGGTCCCAGTTGTCAACATTGCTTAGATGATAATATTATTTAGTTTCTTCTCGTGTTTCAATTATGAAGCATTTCTAAGGAGGGTGAAATGCTATGGTACGAAGGGATAGGTATATGGGAATATGATATTATATTGTATATGGGTATTCTAAATAGTTGGCATGGGCCACACATAACCCAAAGTTGATTGTATTAATAATATTATATTATAATAATAAGTGGGATAATGGTTTAGAAGCACTAGGGTTAAGGTTATACTCTCCCCAAAGTGGCATTAGAAGATGGGTATATAAAGAAGGGATATTGTCATTGTAAGAATCATTGTCATTCATATTGAGTATCCTCTTTGTAAACGTCTTTGCCTGTGGAGTGGCCTCTCATCTTGGAAGACCTTGTTGAGTTGTTCCTTAAGGATTATTATTAGTGTTTCCCTACCTTAAGGGTATTATCTATATTTGTGTCTCATTGTGTGGATTGTCATTGTGGAATATTATTTGTGGATGAATGTTTTGATATTTCTGAATATTGTGGATGATATTAGAATAAATTTTATTAGCACTAGACAACGTGGCTTATTTATTGATCTTGATTCTTCAATGTTTGTCGTCAGTTGACTCTATGATTGAGAATTTTTCATATACTATTGTGTTGAGGATTAGTTGTTCAAGAGTTTGTCCAAGACTACATTTATATCTCTACTAAAGCTCAAGGAAGTTGTCATTAAGGAAGGATGTTGTGGAATCCACCTTCGCATGTGCTCCCTTGTGTTCTCATGACAAGATTAGAGAGGAATGATAGTAATATTATATAATCTGATTATGTGTCTCCAAGTCAAGCCTACGAGGGAGGAATGCCAGTGATATTGTTTAATCTTGACTTGTGTTCCCATGAGTTACCAACTTGCAGTATCTTGGGGAGGTTAGTAATATTGAGTACTTGTGGTCTTTTTGGTATTAGTGTCAACTATAATAATATTTTGTGTAAAGCAAACTCAAAGTTCTGTTCAACCCAGCTTTTGGGTTATGGTTAATTGTGATCAATGCCTATAAATAGACGACAAGTCTTCTCATCATAAAAGTACAATTAACATCATTGTGTGATCTTGCAAGTTACTCTTGACTATAGCAATAATATTTGGGTACCCACCAATACCCTTCATATCTCTTGGTGTGTCTCTATGTGATGTGAGGTTGACTGGATGATTTTGGAACCTGGAAAACAATTCTAACAGAAACTCCAAAAGACAAGAATTCTGAAGAATCCAGCTAAAAAGGTGTCGCCTAGAGAAAAAAGGAAGCCCACTAAAATTCATGTCTAGTAAATCCTATTATGAGGAAGAAAATTATATCCCCAAATCTTAAGCATTTTCATTCCTGCAGAGGTTTCAAAAAGAAAGTCATTCCTCCGTATCTTAGACAACATAGATATTATATAATCGTTCCTTCTTATTATCATCTTAGGATTGTTAGGGCTCAAAAGCCACAGGCTTAATTGTGCAGTGGTTCCATAGATGCAGGCCTATCTATGTAGACATGAAGCAGATGTGAACTATAGTAGGAGCATTTTGTAATTGTGAAACATTCATGTAAACTTTCATTTGAAAAGAAGTATAGAAAGCAAAAGAAGAACAAATGTCAATTGGTTAAGCAAAACTTTAGGTTATAACAGTGGTTTCTCATAACAAGAGAAAAATGGTTATCTATGTCCTTCCAACACAATAAATTACAAACCATTCGCTGGTTGTATGAAATAATTAGTGCAAAAAGAGTGTAACTGTTGTTATGAAGAGAAATCAGGCTTCTGAGTTGTTTAAGGTCAATGGAGAAATTAAACTTTGATGTTATTACGGTTCTGTGAAAAACTGATGCAAATCCAATAGAGTTGTACAAGAGAAACACCCTCTGCTGAATCTCATTTGAAAACACTTAGTATCCTCAGGAATTAGTTTGATGATATATTAGACTATGTTTAGTTATTTTCAGTAATTAGACCTTAAAACAAGCGTAGTTACAAGTTTTCCACATTAGGATTGAAAGTTTATATGTACACATGCACGCACATCACTATGTCAAAGCTCTGAATCAAAGTAATGGACTAGTAGTCAATTTCCATTTTTCCAAGTAAATCCCCCTATAGCATTACACACACACGCCTCACTATGTTGAAGCTCTGAACAAAAGTAATAGACTAGTAATCAATTTCCATTTTTCCAAGTAAATCCTCCTATAGCATTAGGGCCTAAGTTGATAGCTGACTTGATAGGAAGCAAAACAAACACTGCTGTTAAAAGTCTGCAACCTACATATTCATTTGCAAAAGGACTTGTAATTCTGATGAGTCAACTAGGCTTGCATAGGAAACAAGCCAAGTAGACAAAGTTGGCTAAGACAAAAGGTCAACGGTCAAGACATTTGAAGTATAGGCCCTCTTTGTGAGTTTCCCAAGTACTTAATGAGTCATAGGAAACTTGTTGAATCTGTTAGCAAAACTTTCCCTTCATTAACATCAAAGCAATATGGGAGCAAAAAACATTCATTTTATGAGTTTTTCAAATTGTTTTGGCAATTATGCATATATCACCCAGCAACAATTGAACATGGGTCTCCTCCTTGGAAATGCATAATTTTAACAACTTGAGTTCATGCATTTTGATATAGCACTCTGTAATTTTTATTATTATAATACAAACGCTTCATTCATCCCAAAGAAAAAGGTTTCACACTAATTTGTCTAACTCGTTATCTGTGAAGTGGACTATTCATAAGGAATAATCCCTACTTTGTCATAAAATTTTGAACATGTTATCTTTTTCAACTTATCATATCTTACCTTAGTTTTTGGCAAGTGGTGAGTTTGCTCTTGCTCTTTAGCTTTTCAAGTTGTGCGACTTTGCATGCTACTGAAATAAACCCCTTTCATCTGGCACCAGATTATTTTTGAATCCTATACATTTGTTGAAACTGCTACAATAAATTGCAACCTTCAGAATACTGCATGGTGGAGCTACTTCCACTATTTCAATAAATATAAAGGTTTTCTGCTAATGTTTATTTTTTCACATGACTTATTCAAGAAATTTTGATAACTCATATCACATTCAACCAAACTTTATATTTATGTTCCCCTTCATGGAGCTGAAAATGATCCATTGCTTACTAAGATTTGGTCTACCTTAAAATATGCAATGCAATATGGTTGGAGATATGACCATGTGAAATAACCCATAGTCAAGCTGCAGCCAAATCTGAAAGGGTTTCACATACGACCTTCATCTGGACACACCCAAGGATCTCAAAAGTGACTCCATGGAAATTTACCCATATCTAGTGGGAAGGTGTGAAAGAAGTTTGTTTGTACCCCTTCTCTTGGATAAAGTACCGAGTACAGGCCTCATGTATTATATGCAGCATTCTTATGCAAATCAAGACTTCTAGCCTCCGAGGAGGCTGGATAGAATCAAGCAGGTCCCGCTGCTGTGGGAACGGCTGAAGGAGAGCTCGAAGACCTGAAGAATTGGAACAAACAAACAGCTAGACAAAGCCACCACTTCCATAGTAATTGGTAATCAAGGCACAGAATGCAAACACTCACAAACTAACAAGCAAGTACCAAACCAATTCACGAAGGGCAGACTTCCCATGGTTATAAAAACAAAACTGCTTATGACTTGCCACTTGCTAACTACCAGTTCAAAACCTAAGTAGGACTGCTTGGGGGAGACTAAAATGAGTGTTACAATATATTCAAGAGACTTGATATAAGATTTCTTTAAGTAGATAGATCCTTAATAACTGATACCAATCAATCATTGTTGCTAAAGCCCTTTTTTTCATTCGCCTTCAATATAAACCACTGTCTTAGTTTAACTAGTACTGCCAAACAGACCTTTAGTTTACCATCTAATTACAAAGTAGGAACACTGTCTATTAGGCCGTGGTAGAGCAACAAGATTACATTCGCCTTCAATATAAACCGCTGTCTTAGATTACATTCGCCTTCAAGTCCATCTTGTTATTTACAAAATATGGAGTTCTTTGTATATATTTATATTTATTTTTACACATTTACATTAAAATTATTATTTAAAAAAAAAGAATCATAGCTAATTACATAGCTTATTTTTTCAATGACATTTTTTTCTATCTTTGTCCTTTGCACCTTAGGTCACAATGATATATTTATTTTTAGACATTTAAATTAAAATTATTATTTAAGAAAAAAAAAAACATCAGACTAATTGTATGGCTGATTTTTTCATTGACATTTTTTTCCTATCTTTGTCTTTTGCACCTTAGGTCACAATGATGACCCGGACTGGGAAACCTAGTGGTATGCCCCCCATGTTAATTAGGCTTCATGTTTATATCGATGAGTGGAAGCGAAAGGAGGTGGCTTCCAATGAATCCTTATCTGAGAACAATAGGACGAGGTGGATGGCTTCTCGGACGAATTGGAATACTGTACTCTGACGAAGACTCAAAGCTGTATTGGGAAGGGACGTTATCCCCATCATTTAATGGTCAATTTGGAGGGGGGTCATTTTTTTAACAAAAACATACTACAAAGTTCAAACAATAGAAGCAATTGATATAAAGCCTGTGGGATTAAAAGAATAATTGAATAAATTAAATCCAATCCTACCTGAATCTGCCAAAAGAGGAGTAGCTGGAAGTGTTATGCTGTTGGGTATGCTATCAGCTCTTTCAACAGCAGAAATCTTGCAGCACACACTCTTCCTCTGCCCATGAATGCTCTCAAACCCACAGCTCCTGCTACTGCCGCCTCCCCACCTCCCACTGTGGCACACCCTGCTTGATATTCCTCTGCTATCCACTCCCCCCCAACAGAGGCGCAAACTCGGTGCAGTCAATGAACCCATTTCCTCAAACTATCAATTCAAACAACAGCACCGCCAAACAAACAATGCTGCCTCAGCAACTACCGCCTTCTCAATCCCTGCATCAAAGCAACATAATCAACTGAAACCAAGCAATGTCCTCCTTCACTTTGCTCTCCTGAAACACCACCCATTACTTCAATTAGACATTCCAATTATTTCAGCTTAATCTCCTGCTTTCATAAATCCATTCCTGAATCCAAAATGTGCTGGGAAAAACTATCCTCAACTGTGTAGTCAGTTTACTCTTGATGTCAGGTCTTCATCTACTGTGATTTTGTTTTCCTTGTCTGGGTATCCTTTGCTAGAATAGAGTAGCAGTAGTTATCGAGTCAATGCGTCAGTGCAAAGTGGTATTTGTTCAGAGATCCTCGGGCCTGTCTGAATTTTTTTTTTTAAATGGATAGGAATTTAGATATCGGAGGCCCAAATAGAGATATGGCCAAGTGGACGTTGGCCAAGTGTTTAAATGACAACAACCAATATTAAATTGTTGGATAGCATTGAGGAACGTGGACATCTGGCTATGACATACAATGTGTGATTGATAATAAGCTCAGCGAGGATAAAAATTGGAGGGCAGCAGACGGCTTCCCTCATATAGGTGAAGTAGGACGGCTTCCCTCATATAGGTGAAGTAGGTGAAACGTGCTCCACCTAGTCACGATGTAAGCGGTAACTAATGATAACCACGATCAATGCCAAGGGTCACATCTAATTTTACTTTGTAGGTTTCCTATATTTATTGTTTGTCAAGGCCGTGCATGAGGCTAAAATTATTTCTGCATTGCATTGAGTAACCAACTAGTTTGAACTTAGATTTCTTTTCAGAAAGTTTTTGTACTACCAATTTACCTAGTTCTTGGAGGCACGTCTGATTGCAAAGGTAGTAGTCTACTTTGAATCCTCTGAGTATGCACTAGACCGATGATGATGGTATAAATCTCGAGCAACCAATGGTCCTCCTCACACCAGGTTGTTAATAATGAGATGGTATAGGCTTGTTGGAAGCAGCCCCTATGGTTTGAAGTCCCTATGGTTTGAACCCTGTGCTTGTCAATTATTAAAAATAGTGTGGATGTAACCAACTACCCTATGAATAAAAAAAAAACATAGTTAAGGATTGCAACAACTTTTATTTTGGAGGTTTTCCATTGTTGTTTGTCAAAGCCACACTTGAGGCTAATTATCTAGGGATGGAGAACTTTAGTCTTAAAGGCACACAAGCAAAACTTTTGATGTTCAACTTTGAATTGCATACAATCATTTGGCTTGTATATATGCTACTCGTTTTAATGATGTATTGTTAATCTTTAAAATATTTGGTTTTAATTTACAAGTATTGCATTGTATGAGTTCTTTTTATTTGAGAATATGGAGGGGGTGGTATATCAAGCACCCCCTCTCAAATATTACTTATTAAGACTTGCTCTAGAACATATAATATGAACACCTTAAAACCTTTTACATAGCAGACCTAAAACCCTTCATCGCTTTTCTAATTTCCACTCACTCATAAGCACTTTGGAATCAATCTTTGTCGAATTGGAATAGACCCTAGTCTAATCTTTCTTGTCTTTGTAGACCTAGAAGTCTATGGTATAATAGAGCAGTAAGGACTTTAACATACCTCCTAAATTTATCGTCATTACCAACTCTACTACCCATGCATACATTTTTGGTTTAGATGCTTTATCACAAAAAAGAACCCCTCTATCCTCTATGCAAAACCTCAATACCTTCTTGGATTCAAACCCTCAGCAACCAAACTCCTCTCAAAATGTCGTCACAACAAAGGATGGTCACTTGAAGGGGAGTGTGCTTATAGAAGTAAGTGTGATCATGCCTGAAGTTGAGCATCAAAAATCAAATTCGCCACCTAACAAATGAGGTAAACCCCTTAAATTTTCTCTTCCAAATGAATTTGTAGAAGTTTCATAAGTCCCTATGGATGTTGATTTGCTTAGATGGATAAGAGGTCTTTGGGAATAAGGTAGGGGTTGGCTTGTCGATTTTATAAGGAGTTTGGGCAAGGGATATGTTTGTGTTACCTTCTTTGATTTTGCTTATGCACAAAATGCTCTTCATTAATGCATTTGGATAATATGTAGGGAAAGTATCTCATTTTAAGGTTGGTCCATTAATTTTCATCTATAGGGATCATCTAGGTCTTAGTATCCTATCTAGATATGATTTTTGTTTCTTAATCTCTCAATTAGACTCTTGTTGTCAAATGCATCTTAAATCGGTTGTATCATGTGGCATAGGAGTGAAAGGGAAAAATATTTGAGCCTCAAAATGTGTCATGGGATTTGTGTCAAGATGGACATATCCAAACCCCTAGCTTCGTCTATTAAAAGCTTAGGTCCTAGGTTTTCTGTTTCCCAACCATTACATGATATTAATCTTCCTAATGCATGTTTTTATTGATGTGAAATCAACCACATGATTTGAGACTATCCTAAAAGATTGGCACATACCAATATCTCTTATATGGCTTCCATGGCTTTGGTTGCAGTCATCATTCCTTAGTAAATAGATGTCAATCAGGATTCTAGCGTTGGTAAGGAATATTTTGATGAAAACTAAGAAGGAAAATAATCAATGACCCTCCATTAATTAGGACTTCTTGTCTAACACCTAGATGGTTAGCAATTGTTGCATGGTTGGCAAAGGGGGGCATTCTTTGCCCATTACTAGGTCTAGAAGGTTTGTTTCCTATGATAAATAGGTGTTGTCCATTAAGCAACTTGCCTTGGCTTTCTAATCCCCTTCTCTGGTTTGTTGTCCCTTCTCCCATATCTCGATTCCCTAATCCTTCATCCTCCCCACCCGTATTCCACTAATTGTTTGATTGTCTTCCTTCCTCTAGCCCTAGCACCTTCCTTTCAAAAGGTGTTAGTATGAAGAATCAATTTGATGTCCTTATAGACAAGATCAAGTAGCCTTGTATCATAGAAAATCCATGAATTTTAATCGTTTGTCCTAGAATGTGCATTGTCTAATGCTCCCCACATGGAAATTTTACATTTGGAGGGTTTTACAACAAAACAAATTTGAAGTTGTTTGCCCCCAGGAGATAAAGATCAATTGTATCATGCTAAAGCACTATTTATTTTAGCTTCAACCTAGGGCAAAATATTTTTTGTGTAAGATGAAGCAAGAAAGGGAGGGTTTACCTTGATTCTACCTCCTCTTGCTTCTACAATTGTTGATTATGACCATGACCTATGGCATATAAGTGTTTAGGTAATTACGATGATCAATAAATAGTTGAAAAGTGTTATGTTTATACATGTTATGACTAGGTTGGGAATATAGCCCTACAAGAATGGTTAGCTACCTGTCTTTTGTCTATTGACTAGATCATGGCAAGGAACTTCAATATGGTTGGAAACACTAGGGATTGAAGCTAGCAAAGTGGCAAATAATTGAGTATTGAAGAACTCTCTATATGGCTATTTTGTAGGAATTCACTAGGATTTTTTGATCCTCTATTTAATCAATCACCTCTTGAGGTTTCAAGTTGGTTTACTTAGTATAATAATTGCATTGTTTTTCATAGAAGAGCCATTAGACTTGATAGGGTATAATACATAAGCAAGTCTATCATTCAAAAAAATATTGTTGGCTAATCATTTTTTGTCATTCCTTATAATGTATGTTTTTATCACATTCTCATTTCCTTTTTAATTTACTTCTCCCCTAACATCAGTGGAATCTAAGGTTTGTTGTTCAAACTAAATATTTCAAATATAGATTTTGAGGACTATGTAAAATTCATACAACAAATTTGTAATGCTTGCTCATGTCTGGTTGGTTTCGAAGGCTAGATTTATAGGTGGGAGATAATCATTCAAAGGATAGTTATTTTTTGGAGATCTTATGGTTGCACAATTGCCTGATAAAAATGGATTCAAGAGATCAAACTATAAAAGAAGGTTACATAACTTAGGAGTTCTATTGCATAAATTTATTCTGATAACATCCAACCATTATTGATACAAGTTGAAAATGAACTCAGGAAGTTTGTTGAGCTCATTTTCAAGCACATCTAAATTGGTTATAGCATGGGGATAGGGACTGTTTTTTTTTAATTATTTGCAGTAGAAAATATCTATTAAAAAAATGCCAAGATTAATAATGATAATGGGTTTGTTATCACTATATTTTCCAAATAGCTAATGCTTCTTCTACTCTGTTAATCCCTTTATTGAGGATCCAATTGACGAATTATATCATGTTTTGTCCAACTATATCAAAGATTGTATTTCTTTCCTATTTTCAACTACATTATCTATATCCCTTGATAAAATATATTTTTTAGAAGAATTGAAACAAAATTTATTGGAAATAAAAAAGAAAAGTTCTTGATATGATGGGCTACCTATTGAATTATACTAAAAGCTTTGGTTGGTTATTAGGTCTAATATTCATCAAGTGTACAAGGAAGCCTGAATGAAAAGGTCCCTCAAATCATTCATTAATCAAGGCCTAAATAAGTTGATTTGAAAACATTATAATAAAGACTATATTTTTGGTTGGTGGCTCATTACTTAGCTCCATGTGTCCTATAAAATCATATTTGAAGCGTTAGCCATTAATCTTAGATATATTGCCCAATATATTATTTCTCTTGAACAAATTGGCTTCATCAAAAGGCATTACATCTTAGATAACTTGATGTTGGCCTAAGAGGCTTCCCAATGGGCCCAAGAATTTGGTTAGGATGTTGTATTGGTTAAAATTGACTTTGATAAGGCATATGATAAAATTTGTTAGGATTTTATCCTCGAAATGTTTAAGTGGCTTGGTTTTGGAGAAAATGTTTTTAAACACATACAATTTTTCTTTTATGCTATTGTGGCAAGTGTACAAGTCAATGGCATTTTATCTGATAATTTTCAACTCTAAAGGTCCATAAGACAAGGCTTCCTCATAATCTCTCTTCTCTATGTTATTATAACATAAACCATATCTCACTTGTTGAAAATAGCTTAATTTGAGGGTCTTCTAAATAAAATCAGTTTTTCAAATGGAAAATTCACCATTAATTTCCATTCCATAGATGATTTAATGTTATTCTTGTAGAATAGATGAAGAAATAAGTATTGACCAAGAGACTTTATAGTTATATTTATGATGTTTTTGGCTCTAAGATTATTGACTCCAAAATTGAGGCTCTTTATTGTTCTTCAAACCTCCAAGTTGGCAATATCATTTTAAATGGAAAGTTGTACCCTAGGGACAGATCATTAGGTATTTGAGAATACCCTTTGGCATTATTAATTCTCCCAATGAAATGTGAGATTAGATGTTGAACAAGTTAAAAAGAAATTTGGCCCATCAAAATTTGTTAGTGGTTGGTAAAATACAAGTTATAAGTAAAATCTTGGGGGCTTCTCATGTGTATTACTCCATAGCATGGTTGACCTCCTATAGTGTTAATTAACATTTACACAAGTCATTTGTTGGTATCTCTGGTCTAAGTGGTATGGCTTTAGCGGCATGGTGGGCATATTCTAAAAAATTTACACCACCTAAAAATAAGGGAGGCCTTAGTATTTTGGGTCCCCTTATCTAAAGGAAATTACTGGAAGCTAAATAGGTGGCCTAGGCATTGACTAGTATTGAATCCTGGAAAGATTTGTTTAGGTATAAAATATGTAAGGTCTCCTTTAGAGGTAAGTGAATCTATTCTTTGAGAGGATAAGATACTTGATGCTAAACACTTTCAAGTGAATGAATCCTTACCCCTTATGATAAAATAGTCAATATGATGTGAAGTGACTCCTTTTCTAACTTTGAAACATGATTTGTTAATTCAATTAAGCATTCTAGTATTTGGTGGCATAATGAAATGAAATTATTACTATCCGCAGTGGGCCAAAATAAGACCCAAGGGACTGTAATAAGGACAATAATGACTGCCATCTAGTAGGCTAAAAATACCAACAAAGAAAATAACTAAGAAAATACAAGATGAAACCCGACAAACGGGCCAAAGAGAAAGGAAAAAGAAAAGAAAAGGGAGAGCAGAGGGGGCAGGTTGCAATCCAATAGAGAGGAGTGCACACCAAGAAGAACGGAGAGAGAGAAGGAGGGGGGAGGGAGCAACCTAGGCAGGCAAGCTCCAGGAACCCGCTAGAAACTAATCTAGAAACTAATCTCTCCTAACAGTCGAGGCTGAAGTACCGGAGCTGAAGAAGTCCATGATATGTCTCTGCCCATTGCTAGTTCGAAACCTTGACAAATTGTTGGTGTGCTATCTAGTGACCTTACTTTCATTCGAACTAGATGATGTGGGGCGTTTTCAATTGAAGTCACCTGGTCCATCGGAGTTGGTGCAGTATGTTGTGATGAGCCAATGTTGAGGAGGGTGAGATCCATTTGGATAACTTTTATGTCATCAAAGCTGAGTTATCTTCCTAAGAAAAAGTGTGAGACAACATTGGTCCGAGTATCTGAAGAAGGTAGAAATAGATCGAGAGTTGTCCCTAAAAAAGGCAATGGAACCTACCTCGGATCTCATAATAAATGGGACAAAAAAAAATAAAGTGATGAAGGGTTTCAACTTCACCCAAGGAGAAAAACAAGCAAATCTGCTCCTTCGTCGGAAGATGGTGATCTGACTCAATCTAGAGTTGGTGAGAACACACCCTAAGTTGCCCAATAGTGATTCGAAGACTGCATTGTGTGCTGCTAAAGGTATTGTGGAGGAAATATTTTGCCCTCCTGAATTTGTAAGAAGTGTTCATGGTAGAAAGACAACTTGGGGGAAATAGGGGCATCAGGAGAGATCCATGTGCATCTGGTGTACTAGAGACTAACATCCTTCGGAATCACGTGAAGCATCTTCTCTTTACTAAGCCTAGAGGGGGGAGGACCCCCAAAGAATAAGGCGGGAGTCTATCTATTCGTATCTGAATGCTAGCCAGGAGAGCAGAAACCTGAAAATACCAGCTCATCCGACCTCCTCGAGAACTCAGAGAGAGTTCCATCAAGGAGCGAAGGGCGAGGTAAGGGTACCACCTGCAACCCTCAAGGGTATCTCCGAAAGTATAAATCCTATGAAGATAACCGATAATCAAGAAGATAATCTCAAGTTGGAGAGGAGAAGCCCCAAACTCTGCTAGAATAATAGAGCGAGGGAATGTGCCCTTGTAGTGAATGAATCATCAAAGAAAGAGTGTCTAGACTCGTTCAACCCGTGACCACTCAGTCGGGCCAAGGCTAGGATCCCAAACCACTGACCCATAAGTAATAGTTGGCTTGACCAAGGCATAAAAAATCCTCATCTTCATAGGTATATCCTAAAAATGTGCTTTGAAGCAATTCCTCTCTAGTAAAGACAAATTTGCATATCCCTTACATACCCGGGCCTGGGCGGTGGGTTTCATACTAAAAGTGGGAATAGTGAAAAGAACCCCCAAGTACACATAAGAGGTGGTGATCTTGACCTATCGAACTTGGAAAGAGAAGTGGAGATGAGATAGAGCCTCTTTGGTAGTATTGAATACCATAACCTTGGTCTTAGAAATATTCACCATCAACTGTCTCGAGTCACAAAAAGTGGTAAGCTTGTCTAGATGGCGTTGAAGTCCCTCAGGATAAGAGGTCAAAAGAACAACATCATCAACAAATAGGAGAATAGAAATCGACACATAGTGAAGAAGGTGATCATCCTCTACATGAGCATTTTCCTTAATAAAAGTATTAAGCTCGTCGATAAAGATCCCAAAAAGTATCGGGGAAAGGGGGCACCCTTGTTTCACTCCTATGATGCTAAGAATGTTGTCTGAAAGCCCTTAAGGGGAGCGAAACCGACCTTTCACAGTCTCATATAATCGTGTAATCGTTATCAAAAGTTACCTCAAGATGTCAACTGACCGTAGTCTCTCAAGAAGTAAATGTTGAGGCACCGTGTCGAAGGCTTTCCTGAAGTCAACAAAGCAACAATAAACCTTCGAGGACCTAGAACATGCCTCCTCAATAATAGCTTTGAGGACTAGAATGTGATCTGTGGTCTGGTGATTTTATCGAAAACTAGCTTGGCCAAGAGCCCTGAAACCCCCCTCCTCCAACCTTTGGGAGAGAAGCACATCCAATCTATGGCATAGAGCTTGGAAAAGATATGCCCAATCATGATAGTCCTATAGTTATTGGGTTCATGGGGATCACCTGCCTTATGAATGGGGTGAATGATATACCGAGTCCAGAATTCAAGAAACCCAGAACATACAAAGAGATTGAAGAGATCAGTGAGGGGTCCAACAAGAGGTTCAATACCATGCTTCAAAAATTATGCCTGTAACCCATCCAAATTTGCTACTTTGCTCGTACAGAGTTTCTAGATAGCCTACTTGACAATACCAGTAGAAAATAGGTGGCACGAAGAAGGGGGGAGGGAACAGTAATAGGAGGCTGATTTGGGATGATATAGAGGGAAGAGGCATGAATGGTACAAGAGGAAAGATCGATCCCATGAGTAATCCGATCGCGGGAGAGGATAAGGCGCCATAAGGATTTAGGAGACTATTGAAGGGAGTGGATAAGATCAAGTCAATACCGAGAGAGGAAGAGATGTTTTTTATTTCAGAGAAGCATCCTATAGTCTTTGTGAGAAATGGTATAGAGCTAGGAAGGATTATGAATGACATATTTCAACCTTCGATGGGCAAACTTACATTCCTCATTATACCAAATTTTCATGGGGTAATTACCATGGGGATGAGGACGAGGGGGAGGATGGATAGTGTGGGGGTACGAGTCCAAAACAACCTTCCAAATAGTTTGGACCAAGCAAGCAGAACGATTGGAAACATAGGGAAGATAAGACACCTTGGGGAGAACCTGACGAAACTGGTCCATGTAGGTAAAGGAATAATAATAGTCAAAGTCTATAATGACTCAAGGAGCTGAAGGGGAGGGAGGGGGGAGGAGTAACAAGAAGGAAAGCTGTGGATAATATAAGAGAAAGAACTGAATGATCAATAAGGGGGGAGGGTGATCAGAGATGTTGAATCGGGAAATTAATGGAATGAGGGTGGTAGAGGAAATAGCATAGTCGATGACACTGGACCCACCATTATGAGGAAAGCAAGTAAACCCACTGGAATCTATAAAACAAGATATACCATTGAGAAGAACTAACATGTTGGATTCACCCAACTCAATAAGATGCTTATCGTAAGCAGTAACCTATGTATCGTTGGAGGTTCAAGCAAAACCAAGGTCCTCAAGATCCAATTCCTGAGTCTGCATCTCATCGGTTGTAAGGTCATGAAGAGAAACCTGCATAGGTCTGGTCCAAGCATTAAAATATCTCAGCAAAATTATCTCCCCTGAAGCCGAGTATCTAGTAATGTCCTCATAGAGATCCTGGAAAGGGTCCCCATCTGTGTGAATAGCAAAATTGGACGTGGTGGGGGGAAAGTAACAGGTGGCAATGTAGATATACCAAAGAGGTGGGTGACTATGAATTTTAATCCATAAAAACCTAGAGTGGGGATCAGTTGAAACTAGGGATACCGAAACCTGGAGCCTATACCTGATAAGAGTAGTAACACCTCTTGATCCTCGAACCCCACCAGAGCGTTGAGTGAGTTACCGACAACTGGACCACCAAAAGTAACCAGAGATAACTGGAAGGGCCCGATCAGGACTCTCGTGTGTCTCACAGATAAGAATGATGTCATGTCTACCAATCACATCAAGAAAGGACCCTGGGGCAGACCACATCATACCATTGCAATTCCAACAAGCTATAGCTAGCTTATCTGCCACCCCCCTTTCGTGTCGATGGAGTCATTTTTTAGGCAAGGGTTTGGACCACCCAGATAGGGGAGAGTCCCTAATCACTGCATGCAAATTACGAATAACTGCCCATTTGTTGACTTTCCTGGCTGCGGCTACTTGTTCCCTAGATTTCTTCAATTCTTCAACCTGGAGTCACATAAGGTCCTCATCAAGATAGATCTTGTACAGAAGAGTAAATAATTTTTGTTTGGCCCTCAATGCCTTCATACACTCTTCTATATTTTTGAAGCGTATGATTAATGTTGAGTCGGGAGAGAACCATGCTTTCTCGAGAGTAACATCTGTTAACTCAATTATTGAATCATAAACCCTTAGCTTTAAGTTATAACCTTAAAGGTGGAACTTTTGTGGTAAAAAGGTTTGAAAGTAGTTTTAAACTTTTGGGACCATTCTACTTGCTATGTGTTGTCTTGGAATCTTTCTAACTTTATATAGAATTACCAACATAAGTTTAGTTAGCCTATAACCAATTTGTAGTCTCACTCTAGACCAAGTTATAATCAAAATGAAAATTTTTGCTTTTGATCTTATGAGTGATTAGTATTGGTTGAATTAAGCTAGAATACAAAACTATAACTCTCATGTTGTTTATCATTGTTGAATGCCTATTTTTCCTTTCACTACTTGTCTTAATAGTAAGTGGTAGATACCCTTATCTAAATTTTAATGGGCTTCCCTTGTTGCACAAGTTGGGATGGTTAAATTTGTAGCAAAGTGTTAGGCCTTGGGATGGTGCCTTCTTCTTTCAAATTACCAACTACAACTACTTTTGCCCCCATTCTAGCTTGTCCATCCTATTGTATATTATAACCAAATCTTGAAACTATTCCACATTTGTTTTGGTGTTGCTCCTTTACCTAAAGTATCTGGTCTAATATAGCCTTTGTTATCCTAACTTGCAATATCCTACAATTTTCCCTTTTGGGTCAGTCTAAACCAAATGATGAGAGCCTCTTTTGTAAAATGTTCAAACTTAGTCCTCTAACATATCTAGAAGCAAAGGTATTTAATTGTGTTTTCTAGTTCAACACCTCCCTTGGGAGTCTTAATGTCAAACTTACTTTTTTTTTTCTAGGTGTCCAATGTTCATACTCATTTACACAATCTAGATAACAAGGTGGACTCAACTATGGAGAGCCTAAACTTCCTTCATCATTAGTAACATCATCAAATTTAGGAGCATAGAAAGATCATCTCACAATTGGACAAAAAAATTGACACAATTGGATAAAGATCGTTGCAAAAAATAAAGAGCATTGCACTTTTGCCTTTTTAGCATCCTTCATGGGCATTACTAGCTAGCCAGTTGGGAAGTAGCCTAATAATTCTTAATTTTTGTCATGTCTTATATTTTACACCCAATGGCTATGATATATGTTATCTTTTATGCTTTTATGAAGTTGTATTGTACATTGGTTAACTATTGGTTAGAGGCCTCATCACTTAGTACTCATCCTATTACTTTTTGCTTGTGGATACTAGTCCACGTTTGATAGAAGATTGTTGATGTGATTTTATTTTTGTTTTTTTACTTTTTTGAGCAAGCAATGAAATATCCTTATTTTCAGGACACCATATTGGTATGTCATTGTACTCTAATCCTGGATACCCACGTTCAAATCATGGGAAGGGTGGCCCCAGTTGTACTTTGTCTTCAACAAAAAAAAAATCCTTAGTTTCTTCTTTCTATACACACACATACCAAATAGATAACATTATCATTTTGATGACTTGTAGAGGCTTCATGCATTATATTTTTCTTGGGTGATATTACCTCTAATAAATGTTTTCTCTTTTAGTTATTAAAGACAATAGCATTGACTATCTACTAAGTTTCAAAACTTTAAAGGATATTTTGAAAGATATGGATGATCATTTTAATTTATTAAATAGAATAGAAAAAATACACCAAATCATTTAGGGACTATCAAAAAAGAGTATTATCAATTAAGATATATTATTATATTTATTTGTTTTTAATATGTAAAATCATGTAGTAAGATTTATAATTTTTTTGAAGTATTAATTTTTTGTCATTGATTTTAATCATATTTTTTTTTAAATTGTGGAATAATTTATGCATAGAGCTTAGAGTATCAACATAACTAATGCATACATCATTATGTGTTGCATTCTAAAATAAAATATTTCTATATTTTCACTATTTCTTGATGTACAAAAACTATATATATCACCCCTTTCCATTTCTCTTTTGGTCTCATTCATTTATCTATCTCAAACGGAGTTGATGTGAGCTAGTTGTCAATTGGGCTATAAACATCTTTACTCTCCATTTGTTGTTTATACTTGTATATTATTTTTTATGGTGTTGAAATATGAGGTTGAGTTCAATAAAATAGTTTTGATTGCATTCAAAATAAAATGCTTCTTTATTTTTTTTCAATTGGTTATATGGGATTAGAACAGACCCCACCCATATTTTTTTTTTTTTTGGTAATTATTATAGTAGATTAAAAAAAGGATCCCAAAACCTTATGTACAAAATCAGCCTTGCATCATGCCTCCTGGCTTTATGTATAAGCCTATTACAGAAAACGTAACCCCTAAAAAAACCTGATTACATAAGCAATGGGCCTAGGGCATCAATCCCTTGAAACTGAACACCAAAATCAAATCCCGCCCATGTAACACAGTAAGCATGAAACAATCCCTGTCAGCGGGAAACAGACAAATAAGAAAGAAAGTAGTTTTGGAGATCCCGCCCAGCGGGGAGTAGCCAAAAACCACCATCGAGAAGATCCCGCCTAGCAGGAAGCAAAGAAAAACCGTTACAATAAAATCCCGCCCCGCGGGAAGTAGTCAAAACCACCACAAACAGTCCCGCCTAGCGGGAAGCAACAGGGAAATCCCGCCATCCGGGAAACCAAAAAAAAAGAAAGGATCCCGCCTCGCAAGAAAACTGGTGGATTTGGCAGATCCCGCCCTGTGGAGAAACCATCCCGCCCACCGGGAAAACATTCCGTTCAGCGAGAGCCATCCCGCAGAAGCCGACAACCAAAGACAGAGAGGATCCAGCCCATCAGGAAGTGACCAAAGAGTTGCACCACAAAGAACCCGCCCCGAGAAAACAGAAGAGGATCCCAGCAGCAGGGACCAAGAATCCCGTCCAAGCACAGAGCCCGCCGAGGATTCACAAGAAAAAGGGGGAAGCTGTCCAAACCCTAAACCATCACCTCCATCGCATCGAGAAACGTAGGGGACCAGATCCATGCGAATAACCTGCAAAAAACCCCAGGGGGAAGCCTGAGGGAAAAAGGGAAGGGATCCCCAACCAAACAGGGATCCCTGGGAAGCACCAGTCTGAAAAAACAACCAAGGAAACCCTAGCCGGCCGGGAGGGGCACAGATAGTGGAGAAGGATCTCCCCCAGGAGATCATCTGCAAACAACCACTCCCCGGGAGGGATGACCTGGGTTGAGCCAGGAACTGGGCAGGAACCAGGAGCCATGGGAGGGGGAGCAGGGGAGGGACCAGAGCCCTCCCCTCTCTACTTTCTTCCCTCCTCTATATTGCATTATTTTTAATATGGTTAATAATTTTAAGTTTTATAAAGCTTAAATACAGCAACACATGCGAAGTTAACAGAAGTTAATAAATTTAGAGTTGAAGGTTACAATTGCAACCCCACCCATATTACATCATTACCATATAGTGGTATTACAAAAAAACTTGGATATTATCAATGCATCACTTGGTAATATTTGAACCTTGATCTCCTCCTTTATTGTTTTTTCAATTGGTTATATGGGATTAAAACGGGCCTCACTCGTATTACATCATTACCACATAGTGGTATTACAACAAAGCTTGGATATTATCCATGTATCACTTGGTAAGATTTGAACCTTGGTCTCATTTATCCGGTTGAGCTAATACCCCTTGATAAATGCTTCTTTATTTTCATTATCCCTTGATGTACAAAAACTGCATATTCTTTCATCTATTTCATAGTCTATAATTGTTGATGCAATTTTGTTTATTTTTTATTTTTTGAGCAAGCAATGAAATATTCTTATATATAGATATATGCACACCAAGTAGATAACATTATCATTGAGATAAATTGTAGGTGCTTCATGCTTTATATTTGTTAGGTGATCTTAACTATAAGAACTGTTTTCTATCTTAATTATTAAAGACAATGGCATTGAATATAGCTAAGGTTCAAATCTTTAAAGAATCTTCTGAACGATTTGGGTGACAATTTCAATTTATTAAATAGAAAAGAAAAAAGGGCTAAATTGTTAAGATATATTATTGTATTTATTTATTTTTAATATGCAAAATTACGGAGTCTGATTTATTATTTTTTGAAGTATTAATTTTTTGTCATTGATTTTAATCATAATGCATTTAATTTATGGAAAAGTTTCTTTATAAAGTTTAGAGTATTAACATGACTAACACATACATTATTATGTGTTACATTCTAAAATAAAATATTTTTATATTTTTACTATTTCTTGATGTACAAAAGTTATATATCGTTCCTTTCCATATTTTTGGTCTTATTCATTTATCTATCTTATATTTGAGTTGATGTGATCTAGTTGTCAATTGGGCTATAAACATATTTACTTTCTATTTGTTATTTGTCCCTATATATTCCTTTTGATGGTGTTGAAATACATGGTTGAGTTCAACAAGGCAGTGTTCATTATTAGTGTTGCATTTCAAAATAAAATACTTATTTATTTTCATTATCCTTGATGTACAAAAATTATATATCATTTTCTTCTATTTTTCTTTTGGTCTCTTCCATTTAACTATCCTACAATTGCATTGATGTGATCTAGTACTCAATTAGGCCATTAACATCTTTGCTCTCCATTTGATATTTGCCCCTATATATTCCTTTTGATGGTGTTCAAATACATGGTTGAACTCAATAAGGTAGCGTTCCTAATTCCTTCTAGATCCTTTGTCCATATAGCTACTTGAATATTTTTTGATATAAACCTTTATATCCTTGGCATTGTTTGGACATTCAATTAACTTGTATAATTTTGAAAATAGTTAATGTTCATCTTCCTCTTTTTGTTTCAAGAATTTAACTATTACAAATATCATTTTAATATACTTTTGAAAGTACTAAAAAACAAAGTAATTTGTTATATTGATACTATATATAGTTTGAGTTCAAACAAGGTGTAAGTGCAAGCACGAGGTGAGCTTTATCTTTAGATTTCTTGTTCCAACTCCTTAGAGAAATTTAATAAAAGAATAATTATAAATGAAGAAAAGCTAGTTAGTAAGGAAGGAAAGTTATTTATTGAATCCCTAACTAGTAAGCATGTCATAGTTAGAAGTAAGGGTATTGTTAGCAATTTAGCAATTTAGCAATTTCTCACAATATTTCAAGTTAAAAATCCTCACACATTGACGCACATTCAATCCATGATAATATCAAAACTCACTAAAAAAATTATTGTAAAATGTATCTACTTAAAACATGCAAATACAATGTATTGCAGAGCTTATTCGATTCCCCATTACAATGTTTTATCTTAAATATAAACACATGGATATGAGACTCTTCACATTCACAAGACTCTTGACATTTCTACTTTCCACAAACTATTCATCTCCTCAAACACACACAAGATATCTAACACTTCATATTTCTCATAGGAGAAATATCACATAATAATAAATTTCTTATTGACTCCACATATCCACATAATGACAAAGAATACAATGATTGCATATACTAAATAACAAACTCTTGTATAACTCATAACTCCACACTTACTAACATGACACCTCACTTACATAACTCCACACTTATTTACATGACACCTACTATATACTCAAATATTAATCACACTCTAAACTAAACTATTTACATGGTACTTGCAATATTATTGAAAGATAATGTAATACTTCCAACACCCCCCTATATTATATTATTTGGTAAGAAGGTCCTTTATCTTTGTGTGCTTTCAATCCTTCATTCTGGTTTTGGTCTTTTTGCTTTGACTCTGGTACTTCTTCAAGTTCAGGCACTGAATCTATTCTTATTTTTCTTTATTCAAGAGGTACTTATTTCTGTCACAATACTGATAATATTTGTCACCTATACCTATCACACTTCTGAGCAAGTCATCATAATAATATAGTCCATCATTGATATCAATATTATCCTTGATACCCTTGCTATTATTTGAATCTCATGGTTCACTACCTCTAAAAGTATTATTATCAATGCTATCAAATGTAGGATGTAATAAATCATCATCTTTGTTATTTTTCTATTTTGTTCTATCATATTTCTATTTATTGTCTAGATACTCCAAACCAACATTTTATGTATCACATGTCTTTTGTATATTCTTTGTCTATGCTCAAATTTCTTTTTCTATATGTCATATATGTTTCTTGAATAAGGTCATAACACACACGAGCCTTCATTGGTTCCAAAGTGTCTTCTATCACGAGTTTCACATTTTTCTTTTGTTGAAGTTTATTAGTATCATGTTGAAGTTTGTTCTATTTATTTATCATTTTATTGCTCATTTTTTCATTTTGTTCTTCCACTTCTTTTACCATTCTTGTTAACCATTTTGGCTGTCTTGGTGATCTTTTTGTTGGAATGAAATCACTGTTTGATATTTCTTCTTTTACTTGATTTATTTCTTTCAACTCTCTAGATACCTTAGTTTGTTCCTCAATCAAGTTAAGGTTTTCTCTACACATTGCTAAGTACCATTTAGCTTCTTTCTTGTTTACATATGCTATCTTAGAGTTCATTTTATTCAAACTTTTGAATGCTCTTATCTCTAAGGTAAGTCTTCAAATTTTAGTATATTCTTTCTCTATTATTATTTAAAGCCTTTGAATAATTCTACAAATCCTTTTAATCTCTTTACAAATATCTTTTGAATAAAATTTTCTCTATAAATTTTTATTTCAGTTATTTTCCTTATAGTAGCCTTATTACTCCTACATTTAATATTTAAAAAAATTTCTTCCATCAACAGTTCCTTTATTTTATTCAAACAAAATTATTTTCTTATTTTCTTCAAACAATTTTTCTTTCCCTTAATAAATTAATTTTCTCCTCAATATATTTTCTTCAAATAATTCTCTTCCACTTCCTGATTTCCTTTCTTCAATTTTCGTCAATTTTTTCAATGAGTTTACACATGTTTTAATTTTTGTCAATTTTTAATTTAATACTTCTTTTAATATTTTCAATGAACAATAATATTTCTCCTTCAATTCTTCAAATATTTATTTTCTTCAATATATTAATTTCTCCTTATAACCTATTAATTATAAATTTCCTTAAAAATAAATATGTTATCCTTTTCAATTTTCCTTTCAATTAAATAATATCTTACTCCTTTTAAATATTCTCAACCTTAATGCATAAATATTCCCTTATCCTCTCAATGTTATGAATATAATTCACTTTGATGTTGAAAAAATACATTTTAATGTATTAATCTCATGCATTCTATGTAAGCTCGACTTGCTACCACATCTTGACCTAGAGTATTCCTTCCTCTGATATCAACATATCATGCTTTCAACCGTCTGGTGGTTTTTTACTTCCTTTCTACTTATAACATCTTAGCCAACCTTTTTATTGTTAATGCCTATTCACCTATCATCTTCTTTGGTCCTTCTTAGGTAGCTACCGCATCTTCCTAACATTCCAATAATCTTTTATAGACACTATCAACTTTATATTCTTCACTATGATGCTAAATATTTGCTATATCAGATTTGCACACTATTCTTCCAACATTCTCCTATCTTTAGCTGGTCTTCCAGCATTTCAGTTTACACTCTAGTAATAACAACAAGCTTCAATTTATAGCTATATCACTTTGGTTTCAATTTGTAGCTATATCACTGGGTTTTCCTTTGTGCTTGGGTGCTTATAACTATAGCCTTCTACATCTTCACGTACTCATTCCTCTCTTCAATATTTGTCTACGCTTTAGCCAAACTCCTTTATGCTCAATATTCTTCATCTTCATGCACTTCTTTCTATCGTTAACACCTATTCACCTATCATCTTCTTTGGTCCTTCTCAGGTAGCTGCCTCTCCTTCCTAACGTTTCAATCATTGTTTTGACACTATTAATTTTATATTCTTCACTATGGTGCTCAATGTCTGCTATTCCAAACTTGCACACCATTCTTCCAATATTCTCCTGTCTTTAGTTGGTCTTCCAATATTTTAATTTACACTTTGGTAATAACAACGAGCTTTAATTTGTAGCTATATCACTTTAGTCACTTTGATTTCAATTTTCAGCTATATCAACGAGCTTCCCTCCATGCTTGGGTGCTTATAACTATAGCCTTCTATATATTCATGCACTTATTTCTCTCTTCAATAATCGTCTATGCTTTAGCTAAACTTTTTTATTCTCAATATTCTTCATCTTAGTCTCCTTCACTATATTACTAGCTCTCCAACTTCTTGGACTCTGTCACACCATAAACTTGCTTTCAATTTTAATTCCTCTAGCACACTTGGTTCTCATAATATCAACTCAACTCAAACTAACATTCTAATACCATTGTTAGCAATTTAGTTTTCTCACAATATTTCAAGTTAAAATCCTCATACACTGACATACATTAATCCATGATAATAACAAAAGTCACTAAAAATATTATTGTAAAATGTATCTACTTAAACCATGCAAATACAATGTATTACAAAGCTTATTCGATTCCCCATTATAATTCTTTGTCTTCAATATATTCACACATGGATACAAGACTCTTTACATTTACAAGACTCTTGACCTTTCTACTTTCCATAAACTATTCATCTCCTCAAACACACATGGAGATCTAACACTTCATATTTCTCATAGGAGAAATATTACATAATAATAAATTTCTTATTGACTCCACATATCCACATAAGGACAAAGACTCTAATGATTGCACATACTAAATGATAAACTCTTACATAACTCATAACTCCACACTTACTAACATGACACCTCACTTACATAACTCCACACTTATTTACATGACACCTTGCAATATTATTGCAAGGTACCAAATACTATAATACTTCCAACATATACCCTAGTTGGATACTAGGAAAGAGTAAATCTATTGTAATCCCTATCCAAGTAGGAGACGTTTCACCAAAAGTGATTACAAGGATGAGACGATCAAGATGATATAATATTTTTAAAAATAGAGGGTTACTATGTAAGTTCAATAGATATTGACTAGATCATTTGGATATTCAAAAGTGGATTAAATGGAAGTGGAAACTAAGTTGATATTATCCCATGACTTTCCTTATAAAAGGAATTTTTTTGTTATCATATTTTCTAATTTCAAAGTCAAGGATAAAAGAATGGATAATGGCTTATAGTTTAGGGGTGATATTATTGTATTTAAGACCATTGAGTGAGGTCCATTTTATGGAGATAAAATATATTAAAAAGCTTTCAATGTGGGTTAGAATTTTTGGAGTTCCATATCAATTTATCAATAATAAGGTTTTGAAGAATATTGGTAGTACTTTAGAAGAGCTCATTCATGAGGTTTTTGTTGAGAAGGAAAAGCATGTTGTGCATGCCCAAATGTGTGTTGTCATGGATATTTCAAAATATTTTCCAAATTTCATTAAGATTGAATATAAGTGAAGAGAATGAGATCAAGAAGTGGGATATAAAATCATTGCATTTTGATGTCACAAACATTTTAAGACTAAACTTATATCAAGAGATTGAAAAGTGAAAATGATCAAGAAATTGTTGGAGAATATTACATTATTTGGTACATGCAAATGTACCCCATGGTACCTTCACGGTACAATTGTAAATATCTAATAGATTAGGGTTGAGTCTATAGTTGAGACAAGTGATTTATATATTTTTATTTATTTAATCAATGTGTGGGAAATGCACAAGTGTCATGTAAGAGTGCAATGTGTAGGAAATGCACAAGTGTCATGTAAGAGTGCAATGTGTAGGAAATACACAAGTGTCATGTAAGTTAGAGTGCAAGTGTGTATTGAGAGAATGTGCACAAGTGTCATGTATGTAAGTGTGCAAATATGTAATGTGAGGATGTGTACAAGTGTCTTGTATTAGGAGTGCATGTAGGAGAGTAAGAGTCATATAGAAGTGTGCAAGTGTCATAGAGTTAAAGTGTGCATGTAAGAAGAGAGTGAAGAGTCTAGTATACAAGTGGCAATATGAGAAGCCAAATGTCAAAAATAGGAAATGTTGTATTTCCCAGATATATAAGGAATGTAATAGACAAGTATTGAAGAGTCACATTACTATGACTATATTATGGAGATAAAGCTCCATACAATGTAAGGGAAAATGGTTTGTAATGATCACCACATAGCAAGCATTGATAATAAATCTTGTATACATATTTTGAGCAATTTATATTGTAAGTATTCTTTATGCATGTACATGAATGATTTTGACCATTTACATTCATATTTGATATTATAAGTGAATGTTATTTCTTTATTATATTGGCCTTGATATATATTTGATTCCTCATATATAATTCTACTATTGATTATTCATATATTGACCTATAATACTATGGCTTATTTATATTGGAACCTGTGATATTTTGAGATACTCAACATTAGAAGCCAATAGAAATAGATGAAAAGTTTTGGTCATGAGACAAAATTCAAGAAAAAGTAATGATATAATATTGTAGCAAAAGTTGGCTTAGATAAAATATCTTGCACTCCCCAAAAAAGTAGCAAAGAAACCCCTCTACTTCATTAGATGGAGAATGCCCTCATAGTTTATTTAGAGTAAACATTAGAAGATAATAAGAAGGATGCAAGGTATGAGGAATTGCAATGTGCAAGTTCAAATGCAAAAGGAATTAAAAGTGTGGAGGAAGCTGTGGAAGCAATTTTTACAATGAAGAAGGTGGAAGAGGTTAAATTTAGTCAAGTATATTATCTTCATTTTTCTCAAGTCTGCTTGCAAAAAAATTGAAATTCTTATAGAGTTTTAACTTTAGCAAAAGTAATTATCATGGATGGGATGATTGAGCATGATATAGTAGTTTTTAAAATATACTATTAATATGTAAGTTCAATTGATATTGGCTAGGTTATTAAGAGATTTAAAGGTGGATTAAATGGAAGTGGGACTGAGGTTACATCATTCCATAATTTTCCTTATTAAAGGATTTGTCCTCATAGTATTATCCAGTTTTAAATTTAGATATAAAATAATGGGTGGTGGCCCATGGTTTAGGGGGAGAGATTACATGCGTTTAAGACCATTGGAGTGATATTTTTCTATGGAGATAAATATTATTAAAATTATTCCAACAAAAGATATGCTTTTTGGACTTCCATATCAACTTATCAATAAGGAGATTTTGAACAATATTGATAATACTCTAACATATTTCATTCATGAGGGATCAAATATTAGGAAGAAAAAGCATGTTGTACATACCTAGTTGTGTATGGATATTTCAAAAAAATTGCTAACATCCATTAAGATTGGATCTGAATCAAAAGAATGAGATTAACAATTGGATTATGAAATCATTGCATTTTGATGACACAATTATTGTGAGACTAGACACATGGCAAGAGATTACAAAGTGAAAATAATTGAAAAAGAGATGGAAAGTTTTGTTCATGAGATAAACTTCAACAATAAGTAATGATGTGATATTGTAGTAGAAGTTGGTTTAGATCAATATTCCACTCCCAAATATATGGAAAAGAATCCCCTCAAACTAATCAAACAGAGAAGGCCTTCACGGTTTATTTGGATCAAACATTAGAAGAGACTACGAAGAATGCAAGGCATGATGAAGTACAATGTGTAAGTTAAAATGTAAAAGAAATAAAATGTGCAAAATAAGATTTGAAAGCAAGTTTTAAAATTAAGGTGAAGGAGGTTAAGTTTAATCTAGATAAATTATCTCCATTTTCCTCAAGTAGTAGCAAATCATATCCTTGCAATAAAAATGTAAGTAGTATAGAGTTTTTCCTTACACTTTAAGATTTCAAGAATAACATAATAAAGAAAGTTAGTATGGAGGATATCAATTGAAATTTAGGGTTTTTAGGGTAGCATAAGAAAGCAAGTACTATTAAGGATAGCCCTTGCATTTTAGGGTTTTTAGGGAAACATAAAGAAGAAAGTGTTTTTAAGGTCATCCCTTGCAATTTAGGTTCTATAAGGCAACATAAACCCATTTATGATAAATCACATTATGAACAATTTAGAAAAATAGAAGAGGTTGATGAGGATAAAAGCATTTATGGGAATGGAAAAGGGAGGAGAAACCCCTCAAAATAGGAACATAGAGAAAAGAAAACTCAAAGATACGTTGATTTGAAAAACATGAAACAAATATCAAAACTATCAATAAGAAATAGAGCTAAGTCCATAAATAATAAAAATGAAGATGAAGATGATATCTTGGAATATTAGGGGTATGAATAAGTCCAAAATGGGTTGTTATAGTTGTGAATTTATTTTAAAACAAGAAAAAAAGAGAGCGAGGAAGAGGAATGCAAGGACGTATTTAGAAGGATTTGGAAGATATAGGATTGGCTAGTAATTTTTGTCAAGGGAGCATTGCAAGGAGTGAATTGCTTCCAGTAAGGAGCATTGTCTGATGTTGCCGTACCTTAAGGGTTTGAATTATAAATAGGAAACATTTGAATAATTTACATATTTTATCTTGTGTTGATTTATGTATATTATTCATTTCACATTTTTGTAATTTTTTAATAAATTTTGTGTATGAGTAAAGGAGGTTCATAGGAAGTGTTATTAGAGCACTTTCTAGGGCTACATTTTGCTGTAGAAGCTTTAGTACCATAGGAATTTTGAGGGTCATGTTCCACTACAAAAGTTTTAACCATCTATTCACTCTTGGATCTGAATTTTGATTCTTAATAAATGTCTGTATTAGGCTAATAACCTTTTGCAAGATCAAGTGTAAGTCCTAACCACTTAACTAGGAAAAGTACTTGTGCTAATAATTACCCTAAACTCATTATAAGGAGTACCCCAAGAACCCTAGAGTAACTAGTTTGAGTGTATCACTAGTAAAAAGGGTCAATGACCCCACACCCTATTAGTAGTATTTTTACCCTATGAGAGTATACAAAGAGTTATCATTTAGAGATAAAACCATGGTTGGTTTCTCACCAATTATTTCTTAGAAAAATATTATTGGTAATCAGAGAGAGATACTCGCTTAGATAACCTTTATGGCTGATGAGATTTACCTTAAGCCACTAGGAAGCCAAATTTTGGGGCCTAGTTTATTACTAAAATTTCCAATAGAAGCATCATACAACCATCAATAATAGCTTTCGAAAGATTCTCAACACAGTTTCCATGGTCTACAATAGTTCCATAGCTTTAGTAGAGCACACAATTTTTAGTCTACCAAACAGTTTGAGGAAAAAGTCTATAGAGTAGAAACTTGCAATTTGGTAGCAGTTTGTAGAGTAACAACCGTAATTTGGTAGTTGTGTCAAAATATCCAGTCTACAATTTGGTAGTAGTTAAAAAAAAGAGGGGTCTACCATTTGGTAAATAGTTTAAAAAAAAGCTCACAGTTTAGTAACAGCCCGAAAGTGGCATTTTATTTAAAAAAAAATTATAGTTTGGGAAAAAAACCTATAGTTTGGTAGAAATTTAGGAGTGATAGTTGTTAAAAATATATAAAGATAAGTTTGTAGTTTAGTCAGTCACAAAAAAATAGTCCGCAGAGCAAGTCGTTATTAGTTGCCCAAAGTACATAGTTTGCAAGCCATTAACAATTGTTAATCTGTGTGCTAAAAAAAGTCCATAGAGCAGGTCATTATTATTTGCTATAATTACATAGTTCATAGGCCATTAACAATTGCTAGTTTGGAGTGTAAAATTAATTGTTTATTGAAAGGAATAGAGCATACTTGAAGAATTAAAAAAAATCAAGTTTTAAATTTTTTGGATTTGAGATCATGGATTTGCCAATATTCACTAGAAAAAAATATTGATGTTCAAGAAAGGTAGATGAAATATAAATCTCTATATTTTGATGATGATTATTGATAAGCCTAACCTGGAAAATATTTAGACAAAGAAACACTTTCTTGGTGGGTAAGTTTTATTAAGAAAAATCAAAATTATACTTGGGATGAAATGGAGCAAGCAGTTTTGATTCAATGGGATCCATATGACAAGATAATTAGTTTTAAAATCACAATAAAATACTATGTATAAGAATGAATAACCCTAAAAAAGAACAAAAGGAAATTCAGAGAGAGTTAATTTGTGAGAAATTAGCAAAAGGAAATGACAATGATGATAGTGTGCAGACAAAAGGAAGCACAACTTGGATGTCAGAGAAGTCAAAAAATATTCAAAAGGATCTATGCCTGCTACAATGCATAGAAGAAATAAACAAAATAAAAAATATAAACTAATAACTATGTAGAAGAATAAATAAGCAGATAATTTATGAGAAATTTGCAAAAGAAAAAGGGAAGGATGATAGTGTGCAAACTAAAGGAAGCATAACTTGGACATTAAATGAGTCAAACAATGTTCAAAAAGGTTTGTGTGAATCTAAAATTTTTATTTTACAGGTTTATGGATGCATTCAAAAGAAAAAAGTTATTGTCTCCATAAACCCTAGTTGCAAGCATAATTTCATCAACAGGGATTTGGCTAACAGTTTACAGGTTCCAACAAAGAATATCAAGGGTGCACAATTTCAAGGAGAGAGATGTCAATTTTTTGAAGACTTGAAGCTTTCTATGGATAAGTACATTTTGCATGCTAATTTTCATGTCATTGAGATGAATGAAGTGGATATTGTTCTTGGATATCCTTGGTTGGAAACCTTGGGTATTGTTAATATTAATGTGCAAAATAAATTTATGAAGTTATGGTATAGAAAAAATAAGATAACACTACAAGATATATCTCATCTCAAGGAGCAAGGAATAGGGGAAATCCAAGAAGCTATTGCAAGGAAATAAACTAAAGAAGAAACAAAAGTACAATAAATAGAGTTTGAGGAGGTAATAGCAAAGATCAAGGAAGAAGCATCAAAACCTAAAATGGAATCCAAGGAAGAAGTAGCACTAGTAAAGTCCATGGAAGAAACAACAATAGCAAAGTCTATGAAAAAAACAACAAGAAAGTACAAGAAAGGCATAAAAGAACACAAGGATACATCAAATGAAGGATATAAGAGTGAACATTATGTAGAAGGATTTAAAATAGAGGAGTAAAATATGGAGAAGACAAAGAAGCTAGAACATCAGGTTAAGGTTGTAGCATATCACCACCCACACCACTAGGAGTGGCAACAATATTGGAGGCATGGCTTGAGGCAACAATATTATGGTTCTAATTGGGAACAAAAGGGCACCAAGTATGGTAGTGTTTGGCAAAGAAAGCATAGTGACTCTAATTATCAAAGTGTAGCAACATTAAGGAACAAATGGACCCATCATTCAAGTTACCAAAGTAGAGCAAAAAAAGCGTGGAGCCAACAAAGTAGTCTTGTATACTCAGGTGGCAAAAGCAAGCATGGATGGAAAAGAGTGATATTTATTGCCAATAGAAATATACCTCCAACACATAGAACCAAATGATTACTTCTAAAAATTCAAATGGCATAAAAGTATATCAACATCAGCAAAGACCACCATCAATCAAAGTTTCACTGGGATGGATGGATGATCAAGATCGATATATAGTTCACAACAAGGCTCAAAATATCATATTGTTTGGTCTTTTCTTATGTTTTGAGGATAAAACATTTTTTTTAGGGGGATGGAATGTTAGGTATCCAAGATAAGTACTTAATATTATAATATTATATTAGATGTAATTATCCCAGATGTATGGATAACTGGTAGTGGTAAGTAGTTGGGAATTATAAATATGGGCAAAGACTCATAAAGAGGATATGAAGAGAAGAATATTGCATTGTTAGGACCTCATGTTGATATATTGTAAGGAGTGGCTTCCTTCCAATAAGGATCATTGTACGGTGTTGCCATACCTTAAGGATTTGAATTATAAATTGAAAATATTGGAGTTATTTGCATATTTTATCTTATGCTCATTTATGTGGATTATTCATTATGGTTCATTTAATATTTCTACAAAATCTTAATGATTTTCGTGGACAAGAAAAAGAGGTTCACAATAGTACTGCAACAATAGGGGACAATTACAAATGAGATGGACAATAACTAAAAGTAAGAAGTAACTAGATTGTTGGTCCTTTTTTTAGGAAAGAGGAAAATGTTAAAGTTGAAGCCATTAATGTGTATACTTCAACTACAATTACTCTTCTCGATAGTTGTTGAAAGGATATCAAGATTCATAAACGTGATTTGTGAATTCTTGGGGTGACTTCAACATAGTTATATCTCCTTTGAGAAAGAAGGGTGGTATTCCTAAATGTCTAAATTAATAGAGGATTTTGCTTCCTTTGCCAATTCAAATGGTTTTGTGATCCTAGTCCTTCAAGCTTTCATTATAATGGGGTAGTTGATGTATTGGGAAAAAGTCATATAATATACAAATCATATATGTTTTAATATCTAATACATGGTTGCATAGTATACAATCTCTTTACACATTTTATTGCAAGTACTACTGCAAGCTTATTGTAGTGGTAAGGAATTTGGCCTTTATTTGAGAGGTCCAAGGTTCAAACCCCACTTAGTATGAGGGGATCGAGAACCCTCATAAAAAAATGTGTAAAATCATTGAAAAAAATAGTGCTAAACATGATTTAATATTATAAAAGAATATTTTATCATATCCCGCTACTCAATTATAATGTATATTTCATGGTAGAGATGTGAGCGATAAGCCGAAACCAAAACTAGAGACAGAGGTAGAAGGGAGAAAATTTGAGAGGACTGAGAACTCTAGTATGGAATGTAAGAAGGAAGGTAGCTCGAAGCAGCCTATGAATATTGAGGATTTATCACAGTCAGAGATGGTTGTTGAAGGAAAGACAAATCTAGCCAAAAGAAGGAAATTTGAGTCTCATTCGGAATCTTCTAAGAAGTCTACTCATGGTAAATCGATAGATTCAAATGTGGGATTTCATAGGTCCTAGTGCATTTCATCTTTGAAGAATAAGAGTCATGATGTGAAAGGTAAAAATATGGAAAGTTTTAGTATTTCTAATTCAGAGTCAAGTGATGATAATAGTTCTGAGGATTATAAGAAGTTTAGTTTACCAATGACAGGTGAGAATGAAGATGATGATGATGGTGGGAATACTGAGGAGAAATATTTTTTGAAAGAGGGTCTAGAAGGAGAAGATGACAATGATGCACAAGAGAAAGGGAATGAGGATCATGGCAATGAAGATCAAAAGGAAAAAAGTACAAAGCGAGGATTTGTCTCAGGCTCAATTCAATGCTTCTAATCATATAAGGATATCTTCTTTGGATAGGAGGAAACCCGAGCAAAAAAAATGGTAGTCTTTGAAGAGGTTATTGCTGATTTTATCACTATGACTAGTTTAGGGATGAATCTAATGTTCTTGGATGATTTGGCAGCTTCATTCAAACAAAGCACCAAATATTTCAACAGTTTAGCTAACCAAATACATGAATTTGTGGAGGATACCAAATTAAAAGTTACTGCCTTAGCCAAAAAGGAGGAACAAAATGCAGCGATGGCATGTATGCAGAAAAGGAAACACTCAAGATGAAGGCATGGTCTAATTCTAGGTTGATAAAAAAGGAGGGTTTTATTTGGTTCATCAATTTTATATCTATATCCTATTTTCAGTTGGGTGGTATTATTGATTGAAATTTGTCCATAGTCTATCCTATACTATATCGCTTAATATTTGGGTAATAATTTAGAATAGGTGACCTAAGTATCATCATATTTTAGATTTTATAAGAGGCTTATATGTATGTTTTGAATATCTAAAAGGGTTGGGACCCTTTCAAAAACCCCTTCGTCCAACCATATAGAAAAAAGTAGGATCATATCACAAATCCATTCTCTTAAGATGTAATCTACTCAATAATGGTCATCCAAAGCCATTTTGATTTCAATCTATGGGCTCCAAGATCGTGATTTATTCCAAATAATTATACTATAGTGGAATTAAGTTTAATAAGTATAAGTTTTTTCAAAATGTGAAATATCTATAGGGGTAAATGAAGATTTGAAATATCAAACCTTTTAGTAATATATTTAAAATAAAGGAGGGAACTAAATCCAAACTCAATAATTTAAAAGAGCTAATAGAAATAAATAAAATTAACCAACATACTTATGTGCAAGAAGGATAATTAATTTATTGTTATCATAATTTCTTACAAAAATAAGAGTCATATTTTCATGTCCTTTTTTTGCACCCTTAGCTTATGAATGTACCCTCTTGATCTTAGACACTCAATTATACTTTTGATATAATTTTTATATGATTGTTATATATCCTTGCTTTACACATTATATTTACATAATGGATGGTAATCTCACATGTTTTTATTTTAATCTATAAAAAAATGAACAATATTTACTCATATTTTATGGAATGCTATAATTTAGTAAAATAATTATATTATGATCATATGCTTATACCATTTTTTTTTGTTTTTTTTGGTAGGTGGTAGAAATTATATTATTTGGGTTTTACTAGTGCCCAACACCAAAAACATAAGCATATGATGAAAAGTATGTAGAAAAGCACAAAACAGGGTGAGCATACCTTTCAGGGCTGGTTGTGCATTTCCAAGTTGACAACAGCAACATTAAGAACATTTTGAGGGAAATTTTGGTGCCATATGGATAGATTCCTATGACTAACCCCAATATTGGTGAGCAAATCAGCAGACTTGTTAGCTTCTCGATACACATGGCAGGTTGTAGTGTTGCAAAAATTCTGCATCAAGACCTTAGCTTCCTGAATAATAGTGCACACATTCCATGAAGGAATTCTGTCATTGATGATAGAGTTTGTAACATTCATGGAATCACCTTCAATTTGTAAATTTCTTGTGTAATCTCTGAGAACTTCTAACCCTCTCCACAACACATGAGCTTTAGCATAGTGGTTAGTTTGGATGCCCATAAACTTAGCATAGGCCACTATGAATCATCCATTGTGATCCTTGACCATACCTCTGACACTCGTTGCACCTGGATTTCCTTTAGAAGCACCATCATAGTTAAGTTTAAGCCATACTACAGGAGGAGTCCAATGAATGCCAATTTTGGTATGGGGATTAGAAGGATTAGCGCTTAGACCATGGGGAATACTAAGGGAACAGAAAAAATTGGACTCAAGGGTAGACTCAGGTGGTTTGGTGCAAGGGAAAAGCTTATAATTTTCAATAGAAAAGGTGATGGCTTTGTTGGAAATAGAGATAGAGTCCCTAAGGGTGTTTGAAAATATTCTACTATTTCTTTTGAGCTAGATCTGCCATAGGAGATGGAGATAAACTTTCCACAAATAAGACAACCTAGAATTTTTGAAAGGCATGGGCCACTAGGAGAAAAAAAGAGCCAGGGAGTTGGGCTGGGCCTAGGAGTGTGAAAGGTGGACATGAGATGATCCATGGCAGATTGGAAGAAAGAACATTTCGTAAATATGTGGTTGACATATTTCTAGACTGCCAAGCAAAGATGGCATCTATTAGGAACAACCATCCCTCTCTTCATGAGATTATCAATAGTGAGGATCTTGTTTTGGATGACCAACCAAGAAAAGATAGCAACTTTAGGTATGAGGTGTTTAATCCAAACTAGATTGAAAAGAATGAGAGAATTTTGGGAGTGAAAGTCAACAAATGAGCAGATTTGACAGAAAAAAGACCAGAGTCAGTTTCTTTCCAGAAAGGGTATCATGAGATATACCAGATGGAATTACAATCACCCTCAACAATGTTGATAATTTTGCGATAGCATTTTAAATTTGGGTATAAAAATTTGCAATGTGGAGCTCTTTCCATATTTTGGGTTGGACTAAAGAGTCTATGAAATCAACCACCTTTCTGCCTATGAGAGTATCTAGCAAAGGTTGCACCACTGAGATTCTGTTGTTCTTACTAAGCGTTTGATTGGAGATCCACCTGTTTAACCAAAAATTATCCTGTTTCCTATTCCAAGCTGTCATATGGTTCCTCTTTGAATAATAGGTATGGTATGGAGGATTGATTTCCAAAAGGTAGACCCAACTTTAGGAATATTTTCATCCATAAAATTCTAGATGTGATTGCATTTTTTGTTGATGATGGAGACCAATTCAAGATTGCAATTGGTAAACACCTTCCAAGTTTGCTTGGCCAATAGTGCCATGTTCATATTACTAATTCTTCTAAGAACCAACTATCCCTAAATTTTGGGTAAGCAAACCTTTTTCCAACTGACCAGATGAAACTTGTTTTTTATCCTGTAAACCTACCCAAATGAATCTCTTCTGAGTCTGTTCAATTTTATTATAGACAAAAATTGGGGCTTTGAAGACTAACATAAAATAAACAGGAATACTTTGAAGACATGCCATAGTGAGAGTGGCTTTGGCTATTTGGGATAGGAGGGCCCCTTTCCAACCTGTAAGTTTTTTATTGATTCTTTCAATAACATTGCTCCACATAGACTCTTTGGGGCAAATAGTGAACAGAGGAAGCCCTAAATAGACAATGAAAATCTCAAATATGACACACTAAAGAATATGAGAAATCTTGACTTGTATAGACAGGGGGTATTGAGAAAGAAAAATTTACTCTTGTAATAGTTTATCTTTTGCCCTACAGCCTCTTCGTAGAGATCTAAAATACCTTTAATTGAATTTACTTCCCAAACTGAAGTATGGGTGGCTAAGATAGTGGCATCTAAGAACTGTTGATGAGAAAGGGGTCTCATGTTGGAAGCGACTTGAATACCAGATATCTTGCCATATGAGAAAGTAGCTTTGAGAGATCTTCCAAGGGATTCAACAAGAATAATGAAGAGAATAGGTGATAGGGGATCCCCCTACCTAAGCCCTCTATTGCTTTGAAAGTAACCTACTATAGATCCATTGACTAACACTGAGAACCAGGGGCTAGAAATGCAGACTTGAATAAGTTTGATCCACTCTTTATGGAAACCAAAATTGAGAAGGACAACAAGCAATAACTCTTGATTGACAATATCAAAAGCTTTATTCATATCAATTTTAAGGACTAGGGCAAATTTTATGTTGTTGGAGATAGAATGGAGGACTTCATGCAAAGTTATGATACCATCAGTTATAGATATTCCTTTTACCAAAATGCCTTGGTAGGGATCTATGATTTAGTAAATAAATTCTTTCACTCTGGATGCCATAGCTTTGGTTAGGATTTTATAAATCACATTACACAAACTTATGGGTCTAAAATCTACCATAGATTTGCACACAGGCCCTTTAGGAACAAGAGCTATGAAGGTAAAATTAATACCTATGGGGATGGATTTTACATGTTGGAGTTCAATGATTGCCTTACACACATCTTGCCCAATAATGTCCCAAAAGGTTTAAAAAAACTAGGGGGAGAAACCATCAGGCCTAGGGGATTTATCAGGGTCCATAGCGAATAAATATTGCTTGATATCATCTAAAGAAAGAGGCTTGATGAGCGAGGAATTCATTTCTAGAGTGACCAGGGCAGGAATGTGATTGAGTAACTAATTCTTGGCCCGATCAAAATTTTGGGGCTGGGTACCCAAGATATATTCAAAAAAATAAGAGGCTTCATCTCAAATTTCAAAAATATCCCTGGTAATGGAGCCGTCACCTCCAATCAATTTCTTGATTTTATTTGAAATAACTATTCTTGAGGGTGGAAGCATGAACAAATTTTGTATTGGAATCACCCTCCTTGACCTAAAGGGCTCTGGATTTCTACCTCCAAAACATATCTTCTTTGCCCAAAATGTTATGATACTCTACTAAAATTTGAGTATCATAACATCCATTTTTTTTTTTGACATTGAGATGATTAAATTGTTTTAGTGGTGTTAATTAATCGTTGTCATGTTCTAGTAATTGATAAAGTGTCCACTTCAAAATTTACTTAAAAAATTTAGATTTATTAAGAGGAAGACAAGTGAGCCCCCTTCCCCCTTTCTAAAGATATTTCCAAAGGAACACATGTGAAGATCCTATTATAGGGATCTTCATTTTGGTTATAAAAAAAATGCACAAGAGAGTAAGAAAAAAGAGGTGACTCATTCAAAAAATAATTTTGGAGAAGAGGAAGAACTATTGCATGGAAGGGAAGCTTCAATGTGTCTACCATTTTTTGGGTGATTAAAGATAATGTTTCAGCAAACATGGACAACACCATGCAACATGTGAACCTGAACTTGCATTTCGATTACGTTTTCAGTGGCCTGTAATGGCGAAGAGCCATGATCAACCCACAAAATGATAGTCATCTGATACTATACCATGTTTTTGATGAGCACCTTCGAGCGTGTCTTTCCATATTATTTTGGGTGGAAAATGTGGAGCATTCATGGATATTTTTAAACTCTAGTCACAAATGACCCTCAGACAACAACAACAAAAAAGTACAGGAAATTGAAATTCGAAGGCACAATGCCTTGTCCTCCAGATCGAAACTAGACATCTCTCAGTTCATGTTTTACTTTTTGATCGTGATCCTTTATAGTGGTAAAATATAGTCCAACAATCCACATGGATGGTTGTTTGGTGCATCTGAAATACCAGTATTACTCCTTCCTAGTTATGACCCAAAAGTAAACGTCACACTGGGAGCCATCTGACCATCCTCAAAACTATGGTAGTATGGAGAAACAAGCAAAGAACAAGTTGATTGGATGTCTAACGTCGGGTCAAGGACGAACAGAAGAAAGCCACTCTAAAAAGGATCATTATAAGTACCCCACATTGTAGGTGAAATAGAAAAATGGGCGATTTAAAAGTAAACTGCCACATCCCACAAATCAATCACCTATGGTGGTGGTGGTGGTCGGTTGACCTCCTGCACGACCATTAGTTCGATAATTAGCTAATGAGCTAGTGGCAATGGGGTCCCTGTGGTGTTGACTTCTTTACTCGTTGTCTTGGTGGAACCTCGTGGTTGAGATTTTGAGGTTGGTGCTTGGGGCTGGTGACTGACGCCTCTTGAGTGAAGCAAAAATCATTTTTTTATATAGTTACAATCCAAAGGTGAAACATTGGAGAAATTGGTGCCCAAGGCGATATTTTTTCTTTTTGTAATTTTCACACAGTAATATTGTCAAATTAGTGCTATTTTTTTACCTCTTTTGAAGAGTAAAAGCCTCGTAATTGTAAAATAGAGTGGAAAAGTATTAAAATTACCCTTGTTGTAAACTTTTGGAGATTGTAAATTTTCAAAGCAAGATAATTTTTGTAGCTCTTAGTTGCATTTTAGGAACCCTTCAAAATTTGTTCCTAATAGGTGCCTAGAAAAGAAAAAATTTGACAAACCATTTTGAGTATCTTGTTAGCCTGGATTATACAAGGTCAACAATGGTTTTTGACTTAGTAGAACAGGTGACAACTCTAGATCAAATAGTTGGATAATTGGCTAAAAAAGTAGAGGACATCACAATTCAAAATACTTCCAATGATGTCAAAACATATAATAATAAATTTTAAACTAAGGCAAAATGTGAGGTGAAGCCTTATGATGGATCTAGAAAATCTTATGTCTTGTCAAGTTGGATATGGGATATGGAGACATCGTTCTCCTATATCAAAACTCCTATCAATAAAAAGGTCTCTTTCGCTCAACTCAAGCTCTCAAGCTTAGCAAAAATCTTGATTATGGAAAGGGAAGATTCAATCAAGAAATGGGATGACCTCATCATGGCCTTGAAGAGTACCTTTTACCCACCAAACTATGAGCATGATCTCAAAATAAAATGGTATAGACTGAGACAAACTAACAATATGTTTGTCCAAGACTACATTTTTCAGTTCAACAAGTTAAGGATTCTTCTTGGAGTAAAATATCCAACAAATGTGCTCATCATCAAGTTCACAAGTGGTTTACAAGAATAGGTGTATAAGGATTTGAAATCCACCCCCTTAGCCACATTGGATGTTGCATTCAACCATGCACTCCTTTTAGAGGAGAAAGTAGCTGCTCAATCTATACGCACATCCAAGGCACCAAATTAGCAGTAGCCATATAAGATAAATACATTTTATTCTTCTTCTCCTTCTCCTTTTTTCCCTCCTCCTCCTCCTCCTCCTTCTTCCTCTTCTCCTTTTAATGACAAGAAATTTTGTAATCATTGTAAAAGAAGAGCTCATGTGGAATCAGATTGCTTTAGAAAGAAGAAAAATCTCATTGTACAATCACAAAATGAGGAACCACAAGATGGTCCCATTGTGGTTTCAGGAGAGGATAGAGTATATGACAAGATTAGGGAGTAAATAATGTAACCCTAATGTCTCATCACTTGATTGAGGGTATCTGTGACAATTTATTCATCACGAGGGCCTACTCAACTCATTTTTTTGTGCATTGTATCCTTGATAATGGATTGCAAAATAATTTAATTACAAAGTCTATTGTTGATAGGTTGTAGCTCATTGTGGAACCTCATCCTCATCCCTACTCACTAGGATGGAGGGATAAAGGTTTCACCTTCTACATCAAAGAAACTTACACAGTATCCTTTATTTTTTGCCTAAATTTTGTGGATAGAGTCACCTACGAAGTGACTCCAATGTATTATTGTGGTATGCTTATGGGCAAGCCCTATGAGTATGATAAGAGGGTTGAATATGATGCTTTTCAAAACACATACACATTGTATCAAGAAAATAAGATATTTCTTATTCAAAGTGTTAAGTATATCACACATTCATTGCATTCCATTCAACCATAGATGATTATATTAATATTTAGCAGACCATAGAATATACTGACACTAGTTACACCATCTCCTCCTTCTCCTGGGGAGTTAGCTCCATCATCAGCTCCTCGTCCTATTACTCCTAATGATCCCCCTACTCCTCCCATTTTGTAGAAGACTCAATAGTATTAGTAGCATGTTAGTGGTCCTCATCGACTTCCTCTTTCTTCTAGGGTTGGTGATAGAGTTGTGACCAAACATGACATTCCAACATAGGCACTAATGGATATCATTGACCTTTTTTAGGTCTATGATGATGTGGCATCTCATCCTCTGATCTATTCATCCAATAGGATATGTTTTTAGAATTTGGTGCCTCACACTCCCACTTTTTTTGTAAAAGCATTGGAGTCCAATGCTTCTATTATGGGGAGGTATGATGAGGACATCAATTAGCCTAAGCACTAGCTTAGGCATATCTTATTACATAAATATAATTTATTATTTTATGTAATATTGCATGAGCTTCCAATGCTCATGTGGGTTTCCTAGTGGCAGGTTTTTTTAGTCAACCTCTTAGTTGTTAGTTGTTAGCTCCTAAGATAGCTAGTGGCTAGCCTATTGTTAGCCACCTATGTGTTAGTTTGTTAGCAGTTACAACTTCCCCTGTCTTCTTCCAAACTACCACATTCATTCATATTTGGAAGCACTTTGGTTGTTGTAACTAGTTGATTCTCTTTGATGCTTATTTAAGCATCATCCTTAATTTAATATTCAAATTTTACTTATCATCTTCAGGTTTCTTTGGATCTAGCTCATGCGAACCATATCAAATAGGATGGGCCATAGATTGGTAAAAAGGGGATGGATTGCTTGCGAAGGCTCTATACCTTAATTATTTTTTTGTTGTTCTTCAATAGGTATATGAGAATAAGGTTAGGTAGTCATTACCATAGTGATTACTCTAGTCCATCGTAGAGAGATGGTGTTATAAGTAACTTATCACTTACCCTTAAGATGAGACTACACCTTGGTTCCCCATGACATACTAGGCCCTAAGGAGTTTTTAATTTATAGGCATGTGGAGGTATTTAGGATTTAATATTATACTATTTAAAACCCATGGCCATGGGCATGCATATGTTAAGTACATATTCTACTTCTAAGTAAAAAAATGAATATCCTTGACTGTACTTTATTTGGAGAAAAGAGATGATCGATGAAGTGGGTTTGGCAACTATATATTGGAAGCATGAGGAAGGGGTGCTATGATTTGGTGATCAATTTGGATTTAATTCACCCACTTCAAAAGTTTAACATGTATTCATATGATAGGAGATGTTGCTCTACAATGTTTAATGTGCGTTGAATTCCAAGTTTTTACTAGGAATGAGTTTCTCCTCTTTGTCTAAAAAAATGCATGGTCCAATTTCTCTACTTGTGGTTTTTATTTCTTTTTGATATAATGAGAAATACAAAGTGGGTCATTACACATATTAGACCCAGAAATATAGGGTTAGATGACTTAAGAAAGAGGATAAAAATGCCAATTTTTTCATTCTGTTAACAAAACAAATATGTATTTTTGTTATAAAAATTATGTCAACTCCAAATGGAAGTATTAAGGAAGAAGAAGATATTATAAAGGAATCAATTAATTATTTCAAAGATATTTCCTTAGCATTTGGGCAAGAGAAAGTGGATCATGGTAACTTTTTATAAATTTTCCATCAACTATCACACAGAGAAAATAAAATATTGATGAAGAAGATCTCTATAGAGGAGCCATAAGAGACAAATTTATTTTTCTACCTAAATAAGACATCTAGCACTAATGGATTGCCTATGTTTTTATTTCAAGAATTTTGGGATTTATTGAAAAACAATATGTTGGATGTGGTTCAAAAGGTTATGAAAAAAATTATAATAAATGAGATTAAGGTCACCTTTATTGCATTGGTTTCCAAGAAAGGTAAGACAATATTTTCCTAATTTTTGTCCAATAAGCCTTTATAGTATGGTTTATTATAAGATAATTTAAAAATTTATAGCAAATAGAGCAAAAAAACATTCTATATTGTGTCATCTTGTGGAACAAGGTGGTTTTATTTGTGGTAAACAAATTCTTAATCATATAATCGTTGCATAAGAGGTTATACATTCTCTACATTCCATGAGAAAACTAGGTATGCTTGTAAAACTAGGTATGAACAAAGCATAGGTTAGGGTTGACTTGAGATTTTTACATGACAATTATAATAATTTTCGTCTTGATCAAGGTTGGCATGAATGGACTAGATATTATTATAACACTTCAAAATATTCTATTGTGATCAATGGATCCCTTAATGGATATTTTGAAGCATCTTGTATACTTTACTGGAATGACCCACTATCTTCTTATCTCTTCATTATTGTAAGGCATTAGGAAGAGGTTTCTCAAAGGAAAAAATGAAAGACAAAAATATGGAGTCATGGCTTTGTTTGATTGTAACTAACAAGGGTCTGCTCTTTGTGCTAAATGGATCACCCGATCTTTAATTGGGGATGAATCTTGAAAAGTATTGGTCAAGAATTGCATTTCTTCTGGTTTGTTTCAGGAATTTTTTTTTTTGGAAAGGGTTGGGATTGCAATCCATTATTACTACCCCTGTCCCTATTAAAGTTAATGGTTATTTTGTCATTTAGAGTATTTGGAAATCCTAGGAGGCCTTCAAACCCTGGCTTAGTTGGAAAGGGAGTATCCATAAAGAGGTGCCTCTTTGCCTTCCATGAATATTTGGTGGTCTCCTGTTATTACTTGGTAGGGCTCTCCCCTAGCTTTGGTAAGGTGGGTCAGCGCAGAGGTTATATAAGCATGATATTGCTTCCATTTTTAATTTCTTCTCTCGATATACCAGGAGTTGGATATGCTGGGATTTTTTTTTTTAAATTCACAATTTAAATCCTGGTGATAGAGATACTTATGAGGTGGTTATTGATAGTATTCCATTTTCTATTTGGAGTAAACTGCATAAGCATTTTTTAAAACCCTGGTGGTTAGATTGGTGTTGGCCTTGGGAGCTTCCTGTTTTGCAATATAAAGCTCATTTTGGTTACAAATGGCTCACCCCACAAGTTCCAATGGTTGATAAGCTTAATTTGATATGGGACTTAGTCTCTCTTCCCTCCCAATGGAATAAGAGGTTTCAGATTACTTGGGATACTTATATTGAATCTAAACATAGTTTTTTTGCTTGGAGCCTCTTGCACTAGGGGTTGCCTATTGGCAATAGGCTCAAGCATCTGGGTGTTCATAATTCCATTTACCTAGTTTGTGGATAGGCAAAAGATTTACTGCATGTTTTTTGGTTTTGTGATCGGGCTCAGTCGGCCTGGGAGTGGCTTCTTGAAATTTTTAGACCTTTTATGCAAAAGGATTTTACTTGGGTGCATGCTATTTTAGGTGACCCTATTGCTTTCTCCTTAAAATTGGGTGTTGTTTGGAATATTTTTAGAATTGGTACCCTATTTTATGTATGGAAGTCTTGAAATAGAGCTATTTTTTCTCACCAAGATATCGGGTGTGTCTTATTTGTTATTGATAAGTATGATATATTATTTGATTACCGATTATAGATTCAAGTACAGGTTGAAAAATTACATGTGGAGCTATAGTACTTATGTACCCTCATGGATCATTGAGGGAATGCACCCTATGCTATGAGTCATGTGCCTCTTCCTTCCCCTTCTAGGGGAGGTTCTAGGTCCCGATTGTTGACTCACCAAGGGACCCATCGCCGACCATAGCCCTCTGCTACTTGACAATGGTCCCAACCCCCCTACAACACAAATGTGGAGAATCTGGAGCTGGAGGCCCGTCTTGCCCGACCTTTGGTTGGGATGTTTAGCCTCTTGAGCAAGATGATACCCCTGGTTGGGGTGTAATTGTACTGAATGCACATACCTGTACTGTCAGTGGTAATACTGTTGATGGCTGGGGGGCTTTGGCTTCTTCAAGCGTTGGATGGACTTATGACCATTTGGAGGAAAACTTCAAGCCTTTCACCTGGTAGTGATTTCTTGGCTCCTTTCTTTCTGAATGCATAGTTGACACTGTTTTGGTGGTTGTTATCTGGCTTTTTGTGGACTATTTCTGACACTCTTGTGTACTCCTAACCACGGCGGTTAGTGTGTTGGTTTATGGGGTGTGCAAATCCCACCTGCCCTTTTTGTATGATTAGACATTATTTTATTAATATAATGGCCTTTTCATCAAAAAATGTAAATTATAATCTTTTTGAAGAGATTGAAAAGTAGGGTACATTGGGGTGAAAAAAAAAAGTACTTAGGTTACAAAAAATGATCCCTTAGAATCTCATATCCAATTTTTTGAAGACCATTTTTTTGGGATCATTCTAAGAATCAATGTAGCCATGGAATTTAAATGGATTCTATGATTCTATGAGAAAGTTATTGGATAGTTGGAGGTGAGTGCACAAAGTTGCATTTCACTTTTAGGTCTTTTTGTGACATAGAAACTTGTTTTTATCATTTTGACTGTATTTTAAGGATACCTTCATTTGGAATTTGAAAAATATTTAAATTGATGAATTGAAGTATTTTGAATTAACTTTTAGTTTTTAGAAAAATAAAAACAAAAAATATATATTTTTTTGCAAGGTAATGAAATTACTTAAATGTGAAGATAGAGAAAGGTTACACTATGCCTAACCTTTTATGTAGATAGATGGTAATTGTTTTCATAAATTACACAAATAAAGGAAGGTAATTGTTACATTATTTTTATGAATAACATTTATATAATATATATTTTAACTATGTTGAATTGAAATGTTAGTCATTCATATTGTTCCAATTACTGTTAGATGCAATTTTTTAAGGATAAGAGAATATAACATGCAGACTTTCACCCATATGTTTTGAAAATTTTAATATTTTTTTATTAATTGTACAGTGAGGGTTTTGAGAGGATCCCACAACCTTAACATCAAGCTCCAATCAGAGACTTACAACCATTAAGCCCAAAGACACCACCCCTCAACCAAAAGAGGGGGTCAACAACTCCTCATGGAGGTAAAAAAAATATTCTCCCTTGAGAACACCACTCGAACCTAAGCATAGAAAAAGGATTTGAACTTTGAATCACCCACTCAGACAACAAAATTGAAACCAAATGCCTGTCATAACAAATTTACAACCCCAAGCAATGATAACTTCAACAACAATATGAAATATGATTGGTAAAAAGGATTAAAAATACAGCTCCCATTCAAGTCCCACAAAATGGACTGACAAACCAAGAAACCCTAGCATGTGGTCCTATAAACCAATTGTCTGACTTAATTATTTTACAATCCCATGTGACGACAACTCCAACACCAAAAATAAATAGGAGCGTTAAATATTGAAAATGAAATTTAAAAATACAACTCCTGCTCAAATAACATGGACCAAGAAAATCCGACCCAACAAGACATCCGATAGATGGGGATAAACCCACCTAATAGGAATCCAAGCACAAGATCCAAAAATATTTCATAACAATGCAAACACACAGATCCTGAAGATCTCACGAATCACCTAGGGCTCCAAGACAAAGGAGCAACAACGACCGAGAATAGAAGACACCCTGATGCTGGGTGAAAATCCATGAAAAGTCCCAATGAAGAAGCATAGAGTCCTTCCAACTCAAAGAGCTTGCCACATCTAGGGATATAACAGGATCCCCAACATGAACACCCAACTAACTACGAATAGAATGTTCACCAATAAAAACTCATCAGCTGGATCTGATAAATTAAAACCATGACTTAAAATATTTTATCACCACAACCAGAAGCCTTGTAGAAAACACCACATCCCACTAGAGCCGAGCGAACATAGCACAACTCAACAAGAATAGCAGCCCACAAGTGGGAGAACTACCAAGCTGGATCCCTAGCACCCAACCATGAACTGGTCTAGCCATCTACCCATCAACAATGTCAATTGTTGCGGTTCCTTCAGCTAGCCCAACCTTCCACCCAACCCCAAACTGTGGTTCCATAAATTGACCCAGTAAACCTACTTGCATCTGTAGTACCAACAACTCGACCAAAAACCCAACACTTAGAACATTGGGATGTAGAGAATTTTCCAAAAATATTGGCTTGCAATAGAAGCCCTCATGGAAGAAACCCTCGTGAAAGCCCTCATGGAGGAAGCCCTCATGGAGGAAGCCCTCATAGATGAAGCCCTCATGGAGGAAGCCCTCACGGAGGAAGCCCTCATAGAGAAAACCCTCATGGAGGAAGCCCTCACGAAGGAAACCCTCATGGAGGAAGCCCTCATGAAGGAAACCCTCATGGGCCCTCTTTGCCATGGTGAGGCTCATGCCCTCTATGCCGTGGTGAGGCTCAGGCCCTCTCAATCCCTCTCTCCCATGGTGAGGCTTAGGCTCCCTCTACCATGGTGAGGCTCAATCCCTCTCTACCATGAGGAGGCTCTATTCACATCTTTTAAAACATTTATTCAAATTTTTAATTTGTTAATGATTTTCAATTAAAAGGGTTATGTTTTTTCAAAATAAATAATTAAAATAAAATGATGATAAAAATATAAAAACTCAATAATATATTAAAAATTAAGTGGCATGATCTCAACTAATTAAATACCTCAATTTTAGAAGAGAAGACCCATTTGTCAAATCTTACCAAGTATACATGTATAATTACCATAAATGTTATTGTAATACTACTATGATCACAATGTAATATATATGGGACCCATTTCAATCCTATAGAACCATTTAAAAATTAATGACATATTACAATAGTTATATGATTCAAATCTGGATAAACAACTCTACATTTTAAAAATATCCAAATAGACCTTTTTGGTCTGAAATCCCTCTTAATGGTTGGTGAAGTTACAAAACACTATTTTCTTGGCATGAAAGTGTGCTTCTATATTTTGGCACTATGTATGGTCATTTTAAGAGTATAACCGAATACACTTGTTATAATTGTACTAGTAACTAATTCTTCTGACACCCTTTATTTTTGTTTTTATGAAGTGTATGATTGTATTAGACATGTATTATCGTATAGATCCTATACATTCATACTATGTTTCATCACAAAAGATGTATGGCCTTACAATTTTTAAATAAGGTCATAGATGTAGGTAAAAATTATCCAGTCCCATAAAAAATGGGACTTAACTTTGTGCACATGTCTTTGGTTAAAATTATAAACTATAAGACAACATTGACCTAAATTTACAATTAATTATTATGAAGATTTTAGGTTTTAAATTTGAAAATTTACTCCATACTCGCTCTTTCTCACACACACACATATATTCTTTTATTTAATAAAGGAAAGCGAGTCATTTTTGGATAGAATCATTTTTGTTTGACATGTTGGAAATGTAAGTTCTTAACCATGGATACAAGGCTACAACTAATAAATACTACAATATAATCCTTTCAAGAGTTATTTTTGGATAGAATTATTTTTGTTTGACATGCTGGAAATGTAACTTCTTAACCATGGATACAAGGCTACAACTAATAAATACCACAATATAATCTATTTTTATATATGATGTCGCTTTCAAGATTGCCAATCTAAATTTAGGCAAATTTCAAAAATATTTTCTTTGAAAAATATATGAAGAAAAATCTAGCTTTCCTCTTTATAATAGGGTTAGGGTTTATAAAGGAAATAATATTGGAGGGGCATGCTTACAAAATTATAGACTTTTAAGGTTGACATTAGGTAAAAAAATTGGTTGGAGATTATTTAAAGATCAAGTAAAGAGTTCAAAAAATGTTATATAAAAATATATAGGTTTTGTGGATGCAATAACACAAGTAAGGAAATTATACCCACCTAGGGGTTTGACAACATGAAAATCTATATCAAAGAGGTAGAAATATATTACAAGGTTAGTCAATGAGGAGGATTTTCTAAGTTTTTAATTCTATGTTTGTTTGAAGCCTTATCCTCTTATTTTTTTTTTTATCTAAAATGATAACTACAAGAATGGGTCTACTTAGCTTATAGAGTTTAAAATTATATTTATTTGAGCAATAATTTAATATCATGGGTATTAAAAGATTGGTTTAGAGAGAGGACCTCAAACGATGAGTAGGAAAATATTCTTCAAGGGTTTATTTTGCTAATTTTTATGCAAAAATGTGAGATGATCTGAAATCTATCAAAAGATGGTGGTTAAGTGGGATATAAGGATTTGAAACAATTATAATTTCCTACTCCCAATAATTTTCCTTAGAAGAATATTTAGTCACTTGAGGCCCTCCCTAAGGCCTCAACATTCCTTTGGTTAATAGTCTAAAACAAAATGTATAAAGGTGAGTCTACAAAGAAGAGAATGTTATGGACCTTTTAGGTGTACCTTATGTAAGAAGGATCTACAAACATCATATCATTTGCTTCTTAATTATTCCTTTGCATATACAATTTTGGGTTAAATTAAAAATAAATGAGAATATATTCAGTAGCTCCATCATGTAAAATGTTTATTCACACCTTCTTTGGCCAAGGCCAATATTGTAATAATGTGTAAGTTGAGGTGCAATCATTTTATGATGGTAATAAGTATTTGTGTATCTAGCCTACGAGCCCATGATTTAACCTTATGATGGTTAAACATACTATAACATTACCCTAATTTTGTGTTAATAAAGGATTATGTAATTCACAATTAATTATTGAGGTATTTATACACCTCATCCACATGATCCATTATATTAGTATGTTCTTATATTCATAATTTGTATGGGTACCTAAGAGCACCATTCATCTCTTATGTGTTATTGTTTTTTATTTTGCTTTTTATTTTCTATTGCTATATATTTTGAGTGGATAAAGTTGCTTTTGCTTATTCTAACAATGCATTGTAAAAGCCAACACGGTATTAGACCAAGTATAGAGCATCGTCTCTTGATCATATAGAGAATTCTCTCATAGCCTTAATTTCTTCTTTCAATCACAAGGGCATATTATATTTCAAAGTTTCATAAATGAATATCAGTATAAGGATCAATTAAGGACAATTTTACATTCACAAACATCAAAATTATGAATGGTAATACTTAGAGGAAAATTTTAAATACTTTTTCCTCTTTTACAAGGACTTCATCTCATTGGTTTTTGTCTAAGACCAGAATTTCTCATTTATCTATTATTGTATGGTGAACCTTGGTTGATTTATTCTCTTCTATAATTCCTTATGCACAAGGTCAAGTCGTCATCTGGGTTGTGCTAAATTTTATCTCAAAGGGGCATGTATGGAATGTAAATTTTTTACCAAGGAATCTTGGGCATTCTCCCCATATACCAAAAATATCATACACCTTATAAAGTGACTTTGCAAATACTTTCAACTATTTGAGGTTAGGTGATTGATTTCCATTGCATTTGTTTTGGAGTTTGATCTTTGGTATTGATGTTTTCTTCACTTCTAGGTTAGAATACTGGCCATGTTTCTAAGTAACAAGGCATATTTTACTCTCATGAGTTGTCAGCAATGCTATTCAATGTAAGATGATGTTGGTATCTTGAGATGGATATTTTATTGTGAAACTGCACAATTAATTTAATATCTGCAAAAACACTTCAATATTAATGTAACAATAACAATTTCGATTCAAATAACAATACAACGAACAATATGCAATTATCAATTCTATTCCAGACAATAAAAACTAGTAAATCCAATCAAATCAATGCCACAACAAATCCACAGCCACTCGAAGAGGGTAAAGTCTCATAGCCATTTTGAGAGGGCGAAGTCTCTTATGTGTAGAATACGTAAATTAAGTTATAATTCTTCGATGAACTAAACTAATAAAATATTCTTCCTGTAGCACCCTAAAATTAGCATAGTTAAACCATCAATAAAAGATAAAAAAATTGAATTTTAACCCTGAAACCGCCCGTTAACCGCTCACCTCATTTTTTGCACCATTTTTAGAAGTTGTTTTGATCATTGGACTATATCTTCGCTGATCTGACGATATCGTCCCAAATCAGACGAATTCGTCTGGAACAGAACGTCCAGATGATTTCATCCCAAAACTAAATTTTCATAATTAGATTCTATTTCAACAACCTCTCCAACTTGGGTAGAAGCGTGTCTGCGTGGTTGGATATTCCTATGTTGGAGATCTCCCAGATTGGGATGATCCCCAACCTCCTAACCTCCCCCTAATCCTATATAAACTTGGGATTTTCCCAATTTATCCCCCTAGCTGATCATTTCCCTACAACTTTAGTTTTTACTGTGTTAGAACATCCTATCCCCCATCATTTGCATTTGTGTTTTCAAGTTTTATTGCAGGATCTCACTGTGTTTCAGTCGGAGCAAGCTCGGATCGTCGCAGGCGATTCAACCACAATTTCGGACGATCCTATCGAGATCGGTGACGATATCGTACGATTGCAGATAATTTTGACTATAGTTCATATTGGGGGCAATCAGAGCCCCGAGTTTACATTCTCTATCTCTTTTTCTTATTTAATTGTGCATTAGATTAATTCACTTCTGTTCTGCATCTTGGAGTTCACCTCATTTAGCATATTTGCATGATAAAACTCAAAATAAATTATTAAAACATTGCATCCCATTTGATTTGATGTCTAGATTTATCATTTAAAGCACTTATATTCTTATTTCTATCATTTTGTATCATTCTTGCAATTGTATTTTTGGTTTTTGGTGTCTGTTTTCATGATTGCAGGTTTCTGACGAATTCGTCAGGTCGCTGATGATCTTGGCTGATCTCAGACGATCTCCTGTGATCTGGATAATTCTATAAAAATTACAGATGATCCTATCATATTCAGGATGATCTGGACTCCTACAAGCTTCAAAATCTTCATCAGACACCAGAAATCAGGTGCACTCTTCTCCGTTTAGATATTTTATGTATTTAGGATTCATTTATGTTTGTTTTCTTCATATAAACCAGAAATTTCATATAAAATAACTTAGATTTATTTTGGCCAACCTAGGAATCTGAATCATTGAACATAAAATGAACACATCAAACCTATTCTCAACTGAGGCATGGAAGCTGCCACTCAAAGTTTCCTGGTGAACCCCACCATCCATAAAAAATTCACCCTTATACCCCTCCCCCGAGAGGCGCGACCTTCAAAGGGCCTCTTTGTCCGAGGTATTGTCCTATCCTTCTCGCATCCCCCTTTCGGGCATGGATCCTTTAGCCTGAAGGTAAGGGTGCAAAAAATTTGGGCGATACACTTCCTATTTATAAATAAAATCAATAATAACCTACCCCTAATTATCAAGGGTCGACTAACAAAATTAAAAGGCCTGAGATTAAAATAATTAGTCAAAATGGCTATATTAGGACCATTCCATGACTCCCTCCCTTAGAAAGCTTTGTATTCAAAGCTAGAAAAGGGTGGAAAATACTCTTAGGCTTCCATGTAGCATCTTCTTCTAGAAGGCCCTACCACTTGATGAGAAACTCCTAAATTGGTCAAGATCGAAGATGACACATTGTGGACTGTAAAATTGCTTTAGACTGAAGACTTATTCGGCCTTATTTATCAAGTAATGGAATATTTGTTTGGGATTGCATATTTTGGCCAATAACTTGTTTGAGATAGGATACATGAAAAACTAGATGGATGCATGAAGAGGGTGGAAGCTCCAATTGATATGCTACTTCATCGATGCGACAAACCACCTTGTAAGACCCATAAAATCAATGAGTCAACTTTTGATTTAACTTGATCTTCAAGGACAATTGCTTATAAGGTTATAGGCACAAAAAGACCATATCTCCTACATTGAATTATCGTTCCAAATGGTGTGAATCATGTTGTTGCTTCATATGATTCTAGGCCTAGGTCAAATTATCTTTCAAAAATTGAAGCACAATTTGGTGTTATTGTAACAAATCATCTACCTAGATCACTTTGGAAGATATTGGAACATAGTCTGTGATTGATGGAGAGTTTTAACCATAAAAATCTTCAAATCGAGACATCTTAAGAGAAAAAGGTAATAAGTATTATACCACCATTCTGCTAATAAAAGCCATTAAACCTTATGATATTACTTATCTTGATAAAAACAATGAAGGTAAGTACCCAAACATTTATTAACAATATTTTTTTATCCATTAGAGCGGGGGTGGTATGAGGATGACATACTCAACTTGGTACTACTAAGATGAAATAATTCCTTCCAAAAGTTGCTAGTGAATATAGGGTCACGATCACTCACAATGGTTATGGGTATACCATGTAACATAAAAATAATATAAGAAATACCTTGGCCACCTTACTTGCTGAATAGGGATGTTGTAGTGCACAAAAATGGGCATACCTGGAAAGGTGGTCTACTACAACAAAGACCACTATTTTACCCTATGATTTGGAAAGATCCTCAATGAAATATATGGATATGTGCTCCTATTGGTGGTTAGGGATAGGTAAGGGTTGTAAAAATCATATTGACATACCTCACCCTTAGCTACAAACATCTTGCCATCTATTTTTAAGCCTTTCCAAGAAAATGATTGCTTCACCTGCTGGTATATTTTCAAGAATCTTGAGTGTCTTTCCAGAGGAGATGCATGCAAATATTGGAGAACCATTGACTTAATATTTGAATATTGAGGAAGATAACTGCAAACATTTTTGCGAAGCACTCCATTTGAATATGAGAAGTAAGAATGCAATGATGATGCTGATTTTATATCTTGAATGATTTGAGTAGTCTCTGAATTAGCAAGCTAGTGTTCTTGAAGTTGAGAAATCCATTTTGGACAAGGACTAGAAATGTCATTGATAGCCACATCATCCTTGTATTTATGAGATAAAGCATCAACCACCATATTTTCCTTAATTTTCTTATACTCAATTATAAAATCATAACCCAAAAGTTTGGTCATCCATTAATTTTGTTTAGGGCATGTGAGACGTTATTCTAAGAAATACTTTAGGCTACTACGGTCATCTTAATGATGAAATGACTACTAAAAAAATAATGCCTCTATTTATGTATGGCATGTAAAATAGCTAGCATTTCCTTCTTATAAGTGGACCATCCTAAATTCTTGCCTAAAAGTTGCTTACTTTCAAAGTCCAATGGGTGACCATATTGCATTAAAACAACTCTAATACCTATGCAAGAAACATCACACTCAATGAAAAAAGGCTTTCTAAAATCATGAGTAGTCAACACTAGAGTGGAACACTAGCTTATTTGAGGGCTTGGAAGGCTTGGAAAGAAACTTCAATAAAAAAAAATATCCTTTGGTAAGGGCAGTGAGAGGAGCAACAATCTTACCATAGTTGCTAATAATTTTTTTGTAATAACTTGTGAGTCCTAGAAAATCATGAAGTATTTTAAGGGATTTGGGTAAGGACCAATATTGAATAGCTTTGATTTAATTAGGATCTACATTGAATCCTTCATGAGATACTATATGTCCCAAATATTCTACCTCTTGGACCCCAAAGGCACATTTGGATCTTTTAATAAAGATTTTTTCTTGTTGTAATAGATGGACTTTGTCAATATGAACTAGACGATCCTCCCAATATTTGCTGTATATTAAAATATCATCAAAGAATACTAGGACAAACTTACGAAGAAAATATTGAAAGACATGGTTCATGAGTCTTTGAAAAGTGGAAGGGGCATTAGTGAGACCAAAGGGCATGACTAGGAACTCATAATGACCTTCAAGTGTGCAAAAAATAATTTTAGGGATATCCTCTTCTCTAACCCTAATTTGGTGAAAACTAGAGTGCAAGTCTAGTTTAGTGAAATATCTAGCACCATGTAATTCATCCAATAAATCATCTATAACAGGGATAGGAAACTTATCTTTGATAGTGATCTTGTTGAGAGGATAAAAATCAGAACATATGCACCATGAGTTATCCTTACATCGTACCATCACCACTGGTGAGGAACATGAACTAATGCTTGGATGGATGATTCCATGCTCTATTATTTCTTGGACCAACTTCTCAATCTCTAACTTTTGGGGTTGTGGATAGCAATAAGTACACACATTAGAAGGTTTACTACCTAGAATCAAATGGATGGCATGACCATGTGTGTGTTTAGGTGGTAGACCACTTGGATCACTAAAGACCTCCTCATAACTATCCATAATATTTTGGAGATCCATTGAAAGAGCTAGAAGAGACGAATCCAAGGATTGAACCTCTATGCAATTTACTTAGGCAAGGAATCCATAACCATATTTTTTTAATATCTTCTCCATGCTATATAAACTCACCACTTTGGAGGGAGGAGGTTGAATTCCTTGAAGACAAATGACCCTTTCGTTCTCTATCCACTTGATGTATAATTTTTGTAGATTAATAGTAACATCGTCGAGTTGAGATAGCCATTATGCATCAAAAATGATATTTGAGCTTCCCAAGTTCATAGCAAAGAGATTACCCATCCAAGTATAATTACTCATTTAGATTGTAACTTTAGATGTTCAACCCACACATTGAGTAATACCCCCATTTGCAATTAAGACTTAAAATTTATCTTGATTTGAAGTACTGATATACAAGCCCAAGAATTTTATTGTCTTACAATCTATAAAGTTATGTGTACTACTTAAATCAATTAATGCATTAACACATTATCATTTAATAAATTCTTATACCTTGATAGTGTGATGAACAAATATAGCCACGATATCATCCTCTTGTTCTACTTCATCTACTTTTGTTAGTTTTTGTCCTAGTTTTGTGGATTGCTCTTGCTGTGATGATTCTTCCTCCTCAACAACTGATGCATATCTATATTCTAAGATAAATATATGAATTTCTTCATAGGCTTGATCTTAGGGATGATGTGAATGATATTTAAAATAGAAAAATCATGTCAGACGTGGCAGCAGGTTGTTGTCCGCCTGTTGATGCGGGCTGTCGGACTGCGTAGTCAGACCGAAAGCCTGACTACGAGGCTGACAACAACGTCAGGCCCAAAGTGCCTGATGGCTTGGACCTGACGTGCCAATGCGAAGACCGCACTGGCGGCTATCAACGGTCAGCCTCGACCGTAGGCCGCTCGCCTGACGCTGTCAGAACTGATAGCAGCGTCAGGCGACTGGCCTGACGCCAAGGCGAAACACTTGCCTGGTGCTGTTAGCGGACAACGATGGCAGCAGACGCTGTCGCTATAGCGCCAGACAGTAAGGCCTATGGCAATAGGGAATGACCACGTCGTGTGCTGTCGAAAAGGCAACGGTGCTATCGAACGCAGCCGAGACCTGGTCGGTGCTGCCGAATGCAGCCGAGGCCTGGCCGGTGCTGCTAAAAAAAATTACAGTATTTTTTTTTTTACAATAGCTTCAAATCAATATATTAAGAAAATAATATATTAATAAAAATTTAAGCTTTTCTAACACAAACTAGAAAATTTTAAAAAATTAACCAGGAGGGTTAATTCCAAAGCTTGAAAAACTTAAATTGTAAAAATACGAGCAACCAGATCCCTTCAGTAGCTCTCCTTTCAAGATCCAGTCGACACACGACCAGTGTTTGAAAGGCAACCAGATCTAAGTCGACACACGACCTAGCTTTGATGACCTCCTAGAGCTCTTCAGTACTCAAAAATGGGGGGGCAGTAGGGTTAAATGGCTCCCTAATCCTAATTGGACCATAGCTACGATCCAATCCCTTCCAAGGATCACAATAAGAAGAACTCTGAGGCAAAATTTTCCTATACCTCTTGAGCATAAGCAAAAAGTTGGAACGAGGAGTTTGTCGTCGAAGGAACTTCCTTCTCCGAATGGTTTTCAAGCTCCCCTTGAGCTTAAACCGAGTCCTCAATGAGAAATAATTTCTCATAACAAAATTATCTCCTATCCTCTCACCTCACAAGCCCTAGTGCAAACATGAACTAGGCTCTGATACCAATGAAAATGATTGAAAATCCAACTAAGTGTTCTATTATTTACAATTCAATATATAGGCACTAATGGCCCAAAATACATAACCAAACCCATCAAATCATGGATTTGATCCAATATACTTAACCATAAGCTACAAAAGTGCAAGGGAGAATGCACGTAACTTCTAAGTTAAGAGAAAAAGAATAATGCTAACTAGAAGATCCATTTTAGCTATCTTGAAGTACACACTTCCTACTTTGAGTTCACACTTACTAACTAACACTCTAAATGACAACTAGAAGATAACTAGTGCCCACAAGTGCATGTGAGAAGGAGACTCACTTACAATTATTAATTTGCAAGAAATAAACTATGCAAACCTAGCTAGGAACTACTAGAGGGGTCATATGAAAGATCAAACATCAATCCTCATCGGGAACACTCAAAATTATGGTAAGGATGATGAGAGTTGAAATCACATCTATATGGAGGACTAAAATCTTGGAGTTTTTGTTATGTAACTAGAGCTATACATTGTGCATCATCAAGGGTATAAGGATCATGCATGTCAACTTCCTTACGAATTTTATCCTTAAGGTCAAAGGCAAAGACCACCATTGTTGGACTCAATTGTTGGGTATAGGTGAGTAGAATTGTGAACTCAGAATAATAGTCTTTCATTGTTCCTATTTGTTTAGTTTGCATAAGATGTACCACATATGATGTGAAATATCCCTTGTCAAATATTAGAAGGAATCATTCCTTAAATTTAGGCCATAAAATAGGGCAACCATGTTAACAAAGCTGCCATAACAACCATTGATAAGCTTGGATACCCGGTTTAGAAGCTACTAATGCAACATGACATGTTTATAGAATATGGCACAAATGGATAAGGCCTTTCATTTTGGCCAACCATTCTTGAGGGTCAACACATTCAAATATGAACATGTCAATGTGAGGAACCTTAACATCATGAGGTCATTTCAAGAAATTTGAAGCACTACCTGTCAAGGAGTCTAGATGAGGCAAAGCCTAGGTCATAAGAGACACTATCTAGAGGATTATGACTAGGTAGTTGTTGTGTAAGAATATTACTTGGTGTTTGATGAAGGGTTAAAGGTTAGGGATTGATATTTGGTTGTAATCCTTGGACAAGAGGAGGCATAGTAATGGGTATATTTAGAAATATTTTAATATTTTTTAGGGACTTAGCTTGATTAAGCAAGCTTTTGTTAATGGTTGTAATTGAATCTTTTTGCTTGCCTAAGAAATTACTGATGGAAGTAATTATTTGTTTCTGATGTGAAAGATATTTATACAACTTAGAGCCAATAGTACTAGGAATTATAATATCATTTACAGGGGTAGAGGGAGTACCATGGTTATTTGGAGTGACAAGGTTATTAGGAGGGTTATTGGGCATTGGGGAGGAAGAAATTGAATTATTAGGTGGAGGTGAAGCCATGGCATTTAGTGAAGAAAGAAGAGGTTGGTCAAAACTGTTGATATTAATGGGAGTGTTATGATGCTTACTAAGATTTCTAGGTTGGCACTTCTTTCTACTCATACACACATCCTCTAAAAAAGTAGTGCATTGTAATCGATCATTCACTTGTGTCCAACCAATAGTGGTAGCAGGTTCTGATGCAGGAGCATCCGAGGGCAGCAAAGCAATCGAGCATCAACCAAAATTTTTGTTATTATTTTTTTCTAAGTGTTGCAAGAAAAATATATGTCACGATTTCGCGACATGTGAAATCGTGACATGTCGCGAAATTGCGACACAAGGCAGAGAAAGCAAGGCGCGGAGACCAAAGGTCACGAAATCATGACCACCACAGGGGAAACAAAGGCGTAGAGACAAAAGGTCACGAAATCACGACATGTCACGAAATCGTGACCATCGCAGGAGAAACAAAGGCACGGAGACCAAAGGTCACGAAATTGCGACATGTCACGATTTCGCAACATGTCTCGAAATCGCGACCACTGTAGGGGAAACAAAGGCATGAAGACCAAAGGTCACAAAATCGCGACCACCGTCGGAGAACAAAGGCGCGGAGGAACAAAGGTCGCGATTTTGTGACACATCGCGAAATCACGACCAAAGCAGGGAAGGCAAGGCGTGGAAGACAAATGGTCACGAAATCGTGACATGTCATGATTTCACGCCCAAAGCAGGAGAACGGAGGCCGACAGACAAAATGACGCGATATCGCGGCCAAAACGAAGAGAGAAGGCTTGAAGGAGGAAATGTCGCGATATCATGATGAGAGCAGGAGAGAGAAGGCGTAGGAAGGAAATGGTCACGATATCGTGACATGTCACGATATCACGACCAAACAGGAAAACACACACTCCCAACTTTCTTAAAGGTGGCTCTTCGTGCACAACAAGTTAGCGGCAGTGAAGCAACAGTTCCAAAGAAGGATTTCAACGGGCATGTTGGCCACTCGCGCAGGATATCTGGAAGACGCATTTAAAGCAACTAACAACAAGCAGCATATCGAGAAGAAGATTCAGTTAGATATGGTAGCCAGTCGTGCACCTCACCTAGAGTCTCATCAATGCAACTTTCCAGAATTGTCCCAGGTGGCAATTTTAGATCGTGGGAAGTTTGAAAGCACAGAGGATCGAGATCTCGATAAAAACCCATGGATTGTAATGAGAGGGGGTTGGCAAACGATAGTTTGGCTGTATATTCTTGTAAAATTCTTCCAAAGTATTGAATACAAATTTTGGGCTCTTATTTCTCTGGTTTTCTATATTATGCAAGATCGGTTCTCCACCAAGTGGTATCAGAGCCAGTAGTTCCTGAGTGTGTAGCAGATTTCCGGAGGAGAGGCAGTTACACCAGGATCTGTGGAAGGGCTTGGAATTGGGTGAGCAGAATGCCTCCAAGGAGAAACCCTGTTGGTGGGAGAGGCATGGCAGCAGCGGAAGATGTTCGAGCTTTGCAGCGGCAAATGCAAGCCCTGCAAGAAGAAATGCGTAGAAGATTGGAGCCAAGAAGAGACGAAGGTAGTGAAGAGGAAGATGATGAAGAAGAAGACCAACCTAAGGAAGAAGAAGAAGCAGTAGATCCTGCTCAGGCCAGACTATACAAAGACATATCCCAGATTGGGAAGAGGTCGAAGATGGAGGTTTCCACATATTATGGGAACCTTGATCCAGAGGAATTGATTGACTGCATCAACTACCTGGAAGAGTACTTTGAGTACGAAGAGGTTGAGGATCCTGATAGGGTCAGATTTTTAAAGACCAAACTGAAAGGTCATGCTAGCATTTGGTGGAAGGGAGTGCAGTTGGAGCGAAATAAAAGAGGGAAAGAGAGAATAACTAAGTGGGAACGGATGGCAGAAAAGCTAAAGAGGCAGTTCATCCCTGGTGATTATGAGTTAGACCTGCTAAAGAAAATGCAAGGATTGAGGCAATCAAGCAAGTTTGTGAAAGAATACACAAAAGAATTTCATAAAATAATGATTAGAACAGGCCACTCAGAGGCCAACAAGGAGAAGGTAGCCCGTTACATTAATGGGTTACGAGCAAGTATTCAGGAAGAATTAAGTCTAGTTCGGATGACCACTACCAATTTGCCTTAAAGGTTGAAGAAAATCTCAATAGGAGGTTTGAAAACAAGCAAAGAGGAAGAGGTCGTGGCGAAAGAACCGGCGGAAGGAACAGTGGAAGAAGAAATGAAGATTCTCAGAAAAATGGAGAAGGTAGCAGCAATCAAGAACAAAGGAGAGAAAATGCAGACCGCCCCCGTAATCAGAATAATGGTTACCGAGGGGGAAGAGGCAGAGCTGGACATGGCCAAGGAAGAGGAATATTCTGTGGAACTTGCTTCCAGTGTGGGGAAGAGGGACATCACCAATATGAGTGCCCACAGAAACGAGAAAGAAATAATCGGAGGCCGGAAGGAAATCCCAGAGTAGTAGTCACAGATGAAGATGCTAGATCTGAGCATTCTGAAGAAGCTGAGAGAGGAGAAGTAATGATTGCAAGAAGAGTCTTGCTGAATGAAGAGGGAGCTATAGATCAAAGGAAAAGCTTATTCCGCACAAGGTGTAAATGCGTGGGTAAGATTTGCAACATTATCATTGACAACGGTAGCACAAATAACCTAGTTTCAGAGGGAATGGTTACAAAGCTACAACTGGAGAGAAAGAAACACCCGCATCCATATCGGATTGCGTGGTTGCAGAAAGACCATAAGGTTTTGGTCAATGAACAGTGCCTGGTAAAATTCAGTATTGGAAATTATCGTGATGAGGTCCTGTGCGACATTCTACCCATGGATGAATGCCATTTGCTACTGGGAAGGCCATGGCAGTTTGACAGGTGTGCGGTTCATGATGGCCGAGTCAACACCTATTCCGTGACCAAGAATGGAATGTGTCATAAGTTGAAACCCCTGAAGGAGGTGGAAGAAAAGGTATGTGGCAGTGAAAGAAAATTTTTAGATGATTTAAAGCATGAACATATGTGTTATGCATTAATTCCTAGAGTCAGGGATACAGAATGCAAAGATGCCCCAGCAGAAGTCCAAGATCTGTTGAAGGAAGTTCTAGATATCATATTTGATAATGTGCCTGAGGGTTTACCCCCAGTGAGAAAAATCAGTCACCATATTGATTTGGTGTGAGGGTCAAGCTTGCCCAATAAAGCTACACATAGAATGACACCTGTAGAAACTGAAGAACTAAACAAGCAGGTCCAGGAGTTGCTGGAGAAGGGATTGATTAGGGAGAGTCTTAGCCCGTGTGTAGTACCTGCAATACTAGCACCCAAGAAGGATGGAGAGTGGAGAATGTGCACAGACTCTCGAGCCATCAACAAGATCACAATAAAATACAGATTTCCATTGCCAAGGATGGATGACATAATGGACTGTTTGAGTGGAGCCAAGTACTTCACCAAAATTGACCTCAAGAGTGGTTACCACCAGATCCGTGTCAGGGAAGGAGATGAGTGGAAGACAGCCTTCAAGACAAGAGAGCGCTTGTATGAGTGGTTGGTCATGCCATTTGGGCTGTCCAATGCACCAAGTACCTTCATGCGGTCGATGAATGAGGTACTGAAAGAGTTTTTAGGAAAGTTTGTCATTGTTTATTTAGATGATATATTAATATTCAGCAGAACCCTGGAGGAACACCTGATGCACATCAGGAGGGTTTTTGAAAAGCTGCGGGAGGAGCATTTATTAATAGATCTGAAAAAGTGTAATTTTGTCAAGAAAGAGTTAATATACCTGGGATTTGTAATCTCAACAGAAGGTCTGAAAATGGACCCAGAGAAGGTGAGAGTTATCATTGAATGGCCTACCCCAAGAAGCACAACAGAGGTAAGATCATTTCATGGTCTAGCAAGCTTTTACAAAAAGTTCATAAGAAACTTCAGCAGCATTTGTGCACCCCTCACAGAAACAATGAGAGGGGATAAGAAAGAATTCAAGTGGACCTTAGGGGCTGAAAGGAGATTTGATGCATTAAAGAAAAGGGTCACAGAACAGCCTGTTTTGGCACTCCCAAACTTTAACAAAGTATTTCAGGTAGACTGTGATGCCAGTTGCGGTGCAATAGGGGCTAGACTCGAGTCAAGAAGGAAGACTCGTTGCTTATTTTAGTGAAAAGCTCAATGATGCTCGAAAAAAGTATTCAGTTTATGACCAAGAATTTTATGCTATAGTTCAGGCTCTGAAGAAGTGGAGGCATTATTTGTTGCCAAAAGAGTTTGTTCTATTTATGGATCATCAAGCATTGCAATACATCAACAGCCAAACAAAACTGAATCAGAGGCACATGAAGTGGGTTGAGTTTCTCCAAAGCTATACCTTTGTGTTAAAGCACAGAAGCGAAAAATCAAATAGAGTCGTAGATGCCTTAAGTAGAAGGCAGAATCTGCTGATTGAAATGACAGTGGAAGTGGTAGGATTCGAAGAACTGAAGAGTCTTTATCATGAAGATCCTAATTTTGCAGAAGCATGGACGGCTTGCTTGGCACCTGTTACTGTGGACAGGACAAAATGGTTAGATTTCCTAATCCAAGATGGAATGCTGTTCAAGGGAAGTAAATTATGCATTCCAAGGAGTTCCATGCGGGAGAACTTAATCAAGGAAAAGCACAGCGGAGGACTGGCTGGGCATTTTGGTCGGGATAAGACCATTGCCCTGGTGAATGAAAATTACTACTGGCCGCAACTTCAGCAAGATGTGAAAAAGTTTGTGCAGAGTTCAAGAATATGCCATATGGCAAAAGGCATAAGGCAAAACACAGGATTATACCAGCCATTACTTGTACCTGAGAGGCCATGGGAGGACATCAACATGGATTTTATTCTTGGATTGCCTAGAACACAGAGGGGAAATGACTCTGTATTTGTGGTGGTTGACAGATTCTCCAAGATGGCACATTTTATTCCCTGCCAGAAAACAAGTGATGCAGTTCACATTGCAAGGTTATTTTTCAAGGAAGTGGTATGACTTCACGGTCTACCAAGAAGCATAGTTTCTGACAGAGATACAAAGTTTGTTGGGTATTTCTGGAGAACATTGTGGAAGAAGTCGAAGACAGATCCGAAGTTCGGTTCCGCATACCACCCACAAACCGATGGACAGACAGAGGTGGTAAATAGAAGTCCGGGTAATTTATTAAGATGCTTAATAGCGAGATAAACCCAAGGGATGGGATTTAGTTTTGCCGCGAGCGGAATTTGCATGCAACAATTCTATCAATAAGAGTACAAACAAATCTCCATTCCAAATCATATATGGAAACAGTCCGAGAAATGTTTCTGAGCTGAGAAAATTAGATAAAGGAGAAAAGTGCAATGCAGAGGCTGAGGAATTCGCGAAACAGATGAAAAGCCTACATGAAGAAGTGAAGAAACAAATTACAAAAATGAATACTCAGTATAAAGCAAGAGCAGACCAAAAGCGGCGGTTCAAAGAGTTCGAAGTGGGGGATGAAGTCATGGTCCATCTCAGAAAAGAAATATTTCCAGCCAAAACTTATAACAAGTTGAAGATGAAGAAGTTTGGGCCATGCAGAATGCTAAAAAAACGGGATTCAGGCAATGCATATGAAGTGGAATTGCCAAGTGGGCTTGACATTTCACCTGTTTTTAACATATCAGATTTAGTGCAATACCATGAAGGAGATAGTATAGAGGCACCAAGCACAGAATTGTGGAGCATTCCAGCATCAAACCCAACCAGAGATGAGATCGAGGAAATATTAGATACTCGTGAAGGCAGAAGCACAAAGAACAAACAATATTATGAGTATTTGATCAAGTGGAAGGGTAGACCCGTAGAAGATGCAACTTGGTTGTCGAAGACAGAGGTTGACCGCCTGGGTCTTCCTCCCAAAGATCAAAAGTGAGGATCACTTCTCAATCCACCTCGGGTGTCTGATGCAAGAGCATCCGAGGGCAGCAAAGCAATCGAGCATCAACCAAACTTTTTGTTGTTATTTTTTTTTCTAAGTGTTGCAAGAAAAATATATGTCGCGATTTCGCGACATGTCGCGAAATCGTGACATGTCGCAAAATCGCAACACAAGGCAGAGAAAGCAAGGCGCGGAGACCAAAGGTCACGAAATCGCGACATGTCGTGATTTCGTGACATGTCGTGAAATCGTGACCACCATAGGGGAAACAAAGGCGTAGAGACAAAAGGTCACGAAATCACGACCACCACAGGAGAAACAAAGGCACGGAGACCAAAGGTCGTAAAATTGTGACCATCGTAGGGGAAACAAAGGCGCGGAGACCAAAGGTCACGAAATTGCGACCACCATCGGAGAACAAAGGCACGGAGGAACAAAGGTCACGATTTCATGACACGTCGCGAAATCACGACCAAAGCAGGGAAGGCAAGGCACAGAAGACAAATGGTCGCGAAATCGTGACATGTCGTGATTTCGCGACCAAAGCAGGAGAACGGAGGCCGACAGACAAAACGGCACGATATCACGACAAGTCGCGATATCGCGGCCAAAACGGAGAGAGAAGGCTTGAAGGAGGAAATGTCACGATATCGCGACATGTCGCGATATCGCGACGGGAGTAGGAGAGAGAAGGCGTAGGAAGGAAATGGTCACGATATCGTGACATGTCGCGATATCGCAACCAAACAGGAAAACACGCACTCCCAGCTTTCTTAAAGGCGGCTCTTCGTGCGCGGCAAGTTAGCGGCAGTGAAGCAGCAGTTCCAAAGAAGGATTTCAACGGGCATGTTGGCCACTCGCGCAGGATATCTGGAAGATGCATTTAAAGCAACTAACAACAAGAAACAGATCGAGAAGAAGATTCTGTTGGATATGGCAGCCAGTCGCGCACCTCACCTAGAGTCTCATCAATGCAACTTTCCAGAATTGTCCCAGGTGGCAATTGTAGATCGTGGGAAGTTTGAAAGCACGAGAGGATCGGGACCTCGATAAAAACCCATGGATTGTAATGAGAGGGGGTTGGCAAACGGCAGTTTGGTTGTATATTCTTGTAAAATTCTTCCAAAGTATTGAATACAAATTTTGGGCTCTTGTTTCTCTGGTTTTCTGTATTATGCAAGATCGGTTCTCCACCAGGTTCACTTATGCACTTTGATCAACTTGAAGAGACAAACACAAAATGATAGGACTTCCACAAAAACTGACAATACCTCATACTTCTTTTAAAAAATTATTTAAATAATTTTATTCATTAAGGATAAAAGGTTTAAAAATGAGAGAGTGTGAGAACGATTTTAATTATTAAGATTAAAATGAGAAAAAGTAGAAGCAAGTGGCGTTGGACGAAATTTAATAATTAAAAAAAATTGATGGGGGTGTTTAATAATTAAAATAAAAATGAAATGTTAAAGTGGGGGGTTTAATAAAAAATGAAATATGAGGGGAAAGCAAGGGTGGGTGTTTAATAATAATAATAAAAAAAATGTGAAAATTGAGAGTGGGTGTTTAATAATTCAAAATAAGGAAATGTGAGACCGTGGATATGTGGGAAGAAGAACAACAAGACAAATGACTAGGGGTGTTTAATTAAAAAAAATAAATTTTGAAAGTGAAGGATTTAATAATAAAAAATGAAATGTAAAGGTTTGAAAGTTGTTTAACAATTCAAAAAGAAATGTGAAGTGAAAGCGGGGGTAGATGATTATTAATTCAAAAAGAAAAAAATGCGAAAACCAAATGTGGGTGTTTAATAATTCAAAATAATGATGTAGGGCAAAAGAAGACACCACAAAAAGACAATGGAGACACTTGCTCTCTCTATTAATAATTATATTGATTTCAATCTATTTTAATTATTAATATAAAGTAGAGAGTTATATCGCATATTTAAAAAAAATTGATTAATTAAAAAAAACTGATTAATTATGGAAATACAGAGAACAAAAAGACAAATGAAAAAGGGTGCTTGTTCTCTCAATTAATAATTAAATTAAATCTTATATACTTTAATTATTAATATAAAGTAGAGAGGGGAGTTGAGCCGAAAAAATAAACCCTAATTAATTCGAAAAATCAAACGTACCTTTTCTTTTGCAAAAATTGGAAGCTTTATTTATAGGGCACCAATTATCTTCTTTAATTTCCATTGGTTCTAGAATTGGCTTTGATACCACTTGTTGCGAAACTGCATAATTAATTTAATATCAACAACAAAAATTCAATATTAAATTATTATTAACAACATGCAACAATAGCAATTTCGATCCAAATACCAATACCATGAACAATATGCAATTATCAATTCCAATCCAAACAATAAGCAAATAGTAAATCCGATCAAATCAATGCCATAACAAATCCACAACCAATCAAAGAGCATAAAGTTTCATAACCACTTTGGGAGGGTGAAGTCTCTTATTGCGTAGAATATGCAAATTAAATTCTAATTTTTTGATGAACCAAACTAATAAAATATTCTTCCTATTTATAAATAAAATCAATAATAACCTAACCCTAATTCTCAAGGGTTGACTAACTAAATCAAAGGCTTGAGATAAAAATAATTATCCGAAATGGCTATATTGGGACAGTTATAGATTCAAAAATTCAAATAAAGTTTTTATTTGCTTTTCTCTCTATAGGGTAGTATTTTATTAGATGAAGGCATGTTCTCTAAGTATCCTAGAAGGGCATGGCCTTCTAACCAATGAATGCTTGCTTTAGTGTTTTGGAGGGGAATATCATGGGATCAATCCTTGTCCCCTTGATCATAATATGTTCTTCTTATTTGGATTGAAGGAGACCTCTTTTTGGTCTTATTACAACTCTCTTTTTCCCTTAAGGAGGGGGACAACTCCTTGGCTATTCTATCCAAGGGAGATCATTGCCCAAAAGTCATGAGTTTGATTCCTTTGTAATCTCGTGCAAATTATTTCATTACTTCTTATGGAAAAAGTGGTCAGCATGGAATTTTATGTGGATATTTTACTTTTTAAAATATTTTAATACATTTGGTCAAGTTTCAAAATTACTTACAATGCATGTTTTTTTAAAGAAAAGGAATTATGTATTGATATCAAATTTACAAAGAACAATTATCCAACAAGCAACTTGGAGGTCACAAGATTGCTTCTCAAAAGGAGGAATAAGAAACAAAGCAAATTCAGAAACTCTAAAAAGTGCAATGGTATACCAAGGGTGCCAAAGATGCAAAGGGTACCATAATCATCGAGAAAAATTGAAACACCAAAAGCTCCAGAATCATGCAATATTTTAGGGTTTTCTAGAGGCATCAAAATCTCTAGGGGCACCAAAATATTCAAAGGCTCTAAAATCTCCAAAGGATTCAGAATTACCATATGCTTCCTATCATCTGTGTCCCTCATATTATTTTCTTTTCTTTTTTCTTATTACTTTGATATGTAAATAGGCTATGTTTATGGCCTCATTTTCAAGGCAATCAATTGCCATATTTTACCTCCTTCCAATGTGAGAGTATTGTATATATTAAAATTCTGCTCTAATTCTCTTAGTCTTGTCTAAACTATTTGTAGTTGGATTTATGAGAAATATTTCCCCTTAGATAGGGTAGATATCACAAGTCTTGAATCACCATACACATGGAGTTGTTTAATGCCTTGTTTTTGAGCCAATTTATGTCCTATTTCATAGCCTATCAATTCTGTAATATTATTGGTTGTTTTATCCAAGTTGATTTTTAACTAAAGCATTTCATAGTGTGGTGCCACTAGTATCACACCACCAGCTATTGCATGACTTGGGTTTGATTTAGAGGCCATTAAAGAAAATGCAAGGAACATTATCTATGGAGGTTTGATTGTTCTAACCTATGGCCTAGAATTTAGAATATTTTGGAGATCCATTTGGTGTAATAGTTGTATATCCTTTTTTCTTAATATCCTAATGTCTTGTTGTTTATGATATATAAATTTTGTGTTCAAGACTATCTCCCTTAACACTCTATTGGTTAACACTCAAAAATTAGTTCTTTTATCATTAAAAATTATCCTGTTTCTATCCTTCCATATGTGCCAAATGATGAATATTGGCACTAAATACTATATATTCCAAATATGGTGCTTGTCCTTTAATCCCCAGTTGTACATTTAGCCCCAATTGGTTAGGCATTTTTTTGAGTTGATGGTTCTTGGTAGTGTTGATCCTAGCTACTGGGTTATTTCAATCCAAATTTTAACTGCTTCTATACAAAAAGAATATATGTCATATTATTTCATTGTTATTAAGATACCTATGGAAAATATGAGGCCCCATGATATTCCTCTTAATGAGATTATCTCCAATAAGAATATTATTTTGGAGCACCAACCAAATAAAGGCTTGAAGTTTTTGGAGAACCTTGCAATTCCATATCTTATGGTTGAGTTTTTCTAATCTTGTTGCTACAATAACACCTCTTGGCTGATTATGTAAATACTTGATCCACTAATAGAGCCCCATATAAGCTGATCTAGAATTTGAAGAGAAAGTTTAACCCCTTCAGTTTGGATGTGCAACTATCTCCATGAGTCTTGGTCAAGGTATGGAAGGGATGGCTCCCTCACTCATTCAATTAAGCTTACAAGAGAGTTAACACCCAACTATTTTAGGTATACTTTTATTTCTAGGAAATAATTCTTAATGATTGGAGGTCCTCCCAAGATTTGATCATCCCATATATTAATTTGTTTACCATCCCATGAAATCCAAGAGGAATAATTTAATATAATATCTTTAGCTTCCATAATATATTTCTAAATTGATCTGCTTGTTGTGGTGCAGTGGTAAATGCCCTGGGTGTTGGTAGATGCCGACCCAAGTTCCATTCCCCTTGTCTCCATCTTGTAGATATATAATATAGTTAGGAATGTCCTATGTGCTAGTAGAGGCCGACAAGGCTCCATTCCTGCTATGCCCAACCTGTTGAAAGTGGCACCTCGAAAGGGGTGTTTTCCACTATAAATTAGTTTTACACCCAGGTGTTGTAGGTGAGTTGGAGAGGAGAGGGCAATCCTCCAAGGGAGGTCCCAGGTTCAAATCTCCACCCTACCAAAAATCTGAATTGGGTATCCAAAATACAATTGATAATGTTGGTGCGGGCAGGGTCGGGTGCAACTCTCGAGTGACTTTGACGGTGTAGAACCCCCTGTTTGTGGTCTCTCAGACCAAGGCAGCTCCACAAGGGGTTTTTCGCTTAAATATATATATATATATATATTTCTAAATTGAGGAGCCTGCTATGCTTTTCACACTTTTTATGAGCAGGATCCCATTAGAGTTGTTTAGTTATTTATATTTTAAGATTTGCTTCCATGGAGAGTCTATTGGAGTGAGTAGATTACAAAGTAGCTTAGCACTTAGTGCCTTGCTAACAATTGCTATTTTCTGATTCCTAGGCCTCCCTGCTCCTTTGGCTTGGTAAAAATCTCCCAATTGACCAAATGGAACTTTTTCCTATCTGATTGCCTTCCCCCTTTCCATAGGAAAGTTCTTAACATTGCATCTAACATCTACAAGATATATAAGGGTGCATGATACACAAAAAATTGATATATTGGAAGATTTACTAATATTGATTTCATTAAAATAATTCTTCCAGCCAAACTTAACCAACAACTGCTATACTGTTGTATTCTCCTTGAAATGTTTTCTAGAATTACATTCCAAGTTTCTTGTTTTTTTTATGTAAGCCCATAGGAAAACCTAGGTAGTTAAAGGTATCATTACCTTTGTGAAATCCTAAAATTTGAGAGAAACCTCTATCTTCTACTGGTGAAGTATTTATAGTGTAAAATTTGTTGTTTTAGGTGTTTATCTCTACCCTTTTGGCTGAAGAGAAGTAATCTAAAACTTCTTTGATCATCTTGACATTGAATTTTGTGGCTTCTCCTATTAAAATAATGTCATCTACAAATTGAGCACGAGTGATTGTTCTATATCCCATAGCTACTCTAATTCCAAATATTTCTTTTCTTCCTCTCATTTTGGTTAGGGTCCTCCCTAAAGTTTTAGCTAGAAGGATATAAAGCTAAGAGGAGAGAGGACACCATTGCCTTAATCCTCTCATAGATTTAAAGAAGTTAGTAGGTTTCCCATTGACTAGAGAGGTTATCCAATGTCACTCTATGCAAGATCTTATCCAATATATCATTTGAGTTTGAAATCCAAATTTGGCTAACACTTGTGTTAAAAATTCAATGCCTACTCTATCAAAGGCATTAGCCATATCAAATTTAATGGCTATTCTTTTCTTTTTGGACTTGGAATTTGAGTGTAGGGCTTCATGAATCATTATAACATTGTCATATATTTATTTCTTTGGAATAAAACCGCTTGTTCTGGATCTATCAAATAATTAATCTTCCTTTTAATTCTATTTGCTATTTTTTAGTCATTATCTTATAAGAGTAATTGCACATATATAGGTCTAAATTTGTCAAAAGTAACTACATTTTTTCCATTTGGAATTAAAGCTAAGAAAATGGAGTTTATTTCCCCAAATATCTTACCTCTTATCCTTATCTTTGCTATAATTTCCAATAGGTCATATCCTATAATTTCATAAAACTATTGATAAAAATGAATGGTGAAGCCATTTGGTGGAGGAGATTTGTCCTTGGGCAGTGAACGTATAACTTCTTCCAACTCTTCTTTGGTTACTACTAAAGAGAGATCTTCTTTGTCTCTATTTTTAACAAAGGAGAAATTTTGTTCAAGGGAGTGGCTTGAACCCATTGATTTATTATTTTCTTTGTGTGAAGGGTCGAGTAATGATCTCTTGCTAGTTCCTTATGACTACCTGATGATAATAAATTTCTTCAATTTTATGAATTTCTCTTATTGTGTTTTGTTGGTACTGCTACATTATTTTTAGATGAAAGTAATTTGTGTTTTTGTATCCTTTCTTGAGCCAGATCATTCTTGATCGAAGTCTCCAATGTGCCTCTTCTTATTTGAAAGCTTGATCCATTTATTGGTTCAATTGTAGTCTTATCTCGTCCTATTTAGGGGTTGGAGGCTGATCACCTATCTCTTGCTCTAATTTCTTCATCTATTATAGCCATATGATTGACCTATTTAAACTTGTCTTATTGGTAATCCAATCCCTAATGGATTTCTTGAGATTGAAAGTATTACATTTTCCATACCCCTTGGGGACTATTTGCACAGAAATGCTGCTTTCAAATACTTTCTTCTATAGGTGCAAACTCCTCATTCTCCATCCATTATGGATTGTATTTGAAAGAAATTTTCCTTCTTCCAAGATCACTATCACTCATATCCAAATAGATAGGATTATGATCTAAGACCAAACTTTGAATTATGCCACTTGATACAAGTGGATACTTGAATAGTATATCTTCTTGTATCAAGAATCTATCTAATATTTCTACAATGAATTTAACCCCAACTCTTCTATTTTTCCATGTAAATTTTCCATTTTTGGGGATTATATCTTGAAGTTTCTACTTAGTTTTAATTTACATAACTAGGTCCCTGGAAGGGTCTTTTTGAGGGAATGCCTCCTTTTTTCTCCCATTGGGCTAAAGTCAACCCTAATATAATTAAATTTAGGGGTATTTCATAATGAATCTAGTGTTGAAGACTTTTCCAAACCTCTTGTTTTAAGACTAAGTTATTTGGTCTATAAAAATTGACTATGGTCCAAGTTTATCCTTGTGGAGAGGAGAAAGAAGCTACTATCCAATTTGAGTGTCTTGTTTTATTGATACATATAAGGTATTGTGAATCCCATGCAAGGAGAAGCCCCTCGAGGCACCTAATGAATTAATTGCTTCTAGGTTTGAGGATATCCATAAAGTTTTCCTTTCTATTCTTGATAACTACTCTATCAATTTAGTTTCTTGAGTGTAGATAACAATTGGATTTTGTTGGGATTTTAATTGACTTAGGTAGTTTATTTTAGGGGACTACCCAATGCCCTTCCATTCCATGATAGAAATTTCATTTCTTAAGTAGTTTCTTAGATTTTCTAAAGTCTAAGGTTATCTGTTATTTGTTTTGAATCTCTATATTTGCTTCTTCTATTCTTACCTCAATTATATTTTCTCCCTACAGTAGAAGATCTAGTGGTTGGGATGCCTCTTGGAATCATTGTTGTTGGTAACTAAATCTCTTTTATTTCTTCAATATCCTCTTCCTAATTATTTTCTTTGGTAGCCTGAGTTTCCTCCACTTCATCTTATGATTAAGTATCTAATGGATCTTCCCCTATTTAGATGGCCTTGGATATTCATCTTCCTCATTTTATGATAAAATAGATAACTTATTATTGTTTTATATTTATAGATGTGGTTGAGATCTCCTTCTTCTACTTCTAGATATTCTTTGTTATTTTCTTCTTATTGGTTGGAATTCTTGATCTTCCTCCTTTATCTCTTGTTGTACCTTAGTGGGATACTTCCTTAAGAAATGACCATATTGATGATATTTAATACATTTAAAGGGATCTGCTCATAATATAGTGGTTGGGTATGGATCTAGTCCAAGACTTTGATACATATTTTTTGAGGAAGCTATTTTTTTAGAATGACTTGAATACATAACCTAGCACAAATGGAATTATTGACCTTTAGAGGATCCTAGTCTACAAATATGCCAATAGAGTTATCTATCATCTCAAGAGTTAGTTTATTCCATAAATATAGGGGTAACAATGATAGTTATCCAAATTTAAACTTCTTCTAGTTCTTCCACTTATTGGTCAAAACTAACTAACTAGGGGATCATGAAGAGAGGGTTTGATCCAAGGAACCAGGGACCTCCTTGAAATATTTCATCTCTTTCCTCTATGAAGGAGAAAATAACTATGAAATACCCTCTCCCTACCATCATGAATTCATAACTAGATATTTTAGATCCCTAAGAAGGGGTGCTCCATATTTGAATGGTTGTTGGGCTAGGTAAAATACCCATAAATTTGCAAGCAAGATCTCTCTTAGTTAGAGTGAGAATTGTGATCTAAATATAGTCCAAAGGAATATCCACCACTAGAGCATCATCTAACTTAAGAACAAAGGAGTATTTATTTTTTGGTTGGTATTTTTGTGGCCTCATTTCCTTCAAATATTTGGTCATATTTTCTAGTTTTGACTGGTCGAACAAAGGAGGTAGTGAGAACAAGGAAAATGATCCATGGTCAATGTTCTTGAGTATGGAGATAGTAATCATGGTAACATATTTGAAGGAGGGTTTAGGGGAGGGATATCCATTACTGCCATTTCCATGATAGGTCTTTAGAGGTGACCAAACCCTAATATGATCCAAAAGAGAAAACCCTCACCAAAATCTTAGAGATTTTATTTCTTGGCTCACTTTCCTCTATCGAATTCATGGATAGACCATGAAAGCAAAATAAAAAGTAGGAGAAAATAACAAGGGAAGAAGTATAAGATATAAAGTTAAATAATTACAAATAATAATAATTCCTACAGGATCTATGTATGCAAAGGATAATGCATTAGATGGCATGAACCCTTGTCCAAAAACCAGGTCCAAGCATAAAAAATGGACAACAAAATCAAAATCAATGTTGTTGCAACTCTTTCCCTTTCTAAGTATTATTTTATGTGGATATTACTTAGTATTAAAAACTAATTTTTAATATAAAGGAATCCAAATAATCAAATTAGTCTAAGTGACATCCAATAATTTGCAAAGATCCACTTGGAGCATCATTGCTTAATCATGCCAACATTTTTCTCAAAGCTTGTATTTATTCTTCCCCTCCGAAAGGAAAATTATATTTCAAATTTTTATAAGTTAATATCAATATATGTATCAATGGTAGAATGCTTTATATTCATGGATGTCAAAAATAAAAAATGGTAATTTTTTGAGAAAAAAATTAAATTTTCAAAATACTTTTCCATCCTCTCTTACAATGACTTCATCTCATTAGTTTTTGGCCAAGGATAAACTATGTTTATGTATCATGGCATAATGGTGAGGCTTGGTTAGTTTTCATCCCCTCCACCACTCAATTCATATGGTCAAATTATTACCTTGGATATGCTATGTCTTGTCTCAAAATGCATATGCTAGAGAAAAGTCCAATTTTCAAAGTCAAATGCAAATTAGAAAATCAAGTAAGTACAAGTTAAGTTTCTTACCCTTCTTGATTAATGATTCTTGGGAAAGGGTTGGTATTCCTTGATGTATATAAGCCTTATATAAACTTAGGGTTCTCTATTCTTGACTATGCCATAGGATGGAAATCAAATAATTTTGCCATGTAGCACTATCTAGAAAGCTTTACAAAGTCCCTTGCAAATCATCCTAAACCTTTGATTCCATTATATTTGACCATTCTAATTACTGCACCTAATAAATTACTACTATTCCAGACAACTACTAATTCTAACAGAGTGGTGTATCATCCTTTAAAAGGGGTGTAGTTAGAAAAATTATTTCAACACTCTATATTGACCTTAGATTTAGCTTTTTTATAATCAAATAGCCCTATCTTAAACTTATTGGCTTGATAAAATTTTTAGTAAACTAATATGCCTAATGTTGATTGACATGGTCATCAAATTGATGTTAAGAACTTAATTCCTATCAATAACAAGTGATTTTGGTCATTCCAAAGACAATTCCAACATTTAATCTAACATGAAGTCAATAGAATATTTATAATAGGAAATTCTTCTTCTAAAATCCTATCCTAATTGAGATCCATAATCCTCTCTAAATCATATCAAAATCCATCCTAGGATATTAAGAAGGGTAATAGGAAATAAAGCACCATTTTTTCTTGGGATATCAAAGGAGAAATCACTCTCCCTTCATTCCTATGTTAGTTTTCCTTCAAAAGGATTACATACTTTGAGGTCATGGTTAAGTCCATTATCAAGAAGGGTCTCAAGCCAATTTTTTATAAAAGGTCTTAAAATCAGAATCTTGATTGAGATGCAGAGTGCATCTCATCCACTTGGGGGGATTTTGGACCAAGAGTTATGGCAAATTGATGGGATCAATTGCTTAATATTCATCTTATTTACTTGGATGAATCAAGATTCTAGTGAATAGTCTTGATCTTACAAATAGAGACTACATATTCACCTGGAAATTCCATTGATTAAAAGACCTAAAGTTTGACTTTGTTGGTAAAGAGGGATCCAAAATTTTATAGTAAGAAGAATGAAGGGCAAGATAAATCACTAAATATCATGAGGATCAATGGATCCATATGCATCATAATATATCACCCTTGAATCCATGGTCAGACAAATATACCTACATTGGAATAGTGTCAGACCCCTTAACCTTCCATATATCCTTGAAATTACCTAGGCCACATTGAAAGTTTTACCCTATTATGATGGTAATAGGAGGATGAATTACGAGCACTGCCAAGATGTTGCTACTTTGACCATCATTTATAATATTCATTTAAAGATGTATTGGTGAGATTTCTTGCTTGGTCTTTCCAAGGCAAAGTGTTACAATGGTATCATTATTTAGAGGATAAGAGCATTAAAACTTGGGCTAACCTATCTACGCCCTTTATACTATAATATGATGACCTAGGAGATCGCTTCTGCTACTCACTCAATTTTTATTTATTCAAAGGAATCCTTAAGAGAGCATTACTAATTTTAATATTTAATTTAGGATAACCTAGGGAAGGATCTCTTAAGAAATAAGGCCATCACAAGTACAAGCCTACATTTATCACCTTCATGTTTTTACCCAAAACCTAAGCCTTCAAAAACTAGCAGTTTAATAAAAATGTTCCCACATATTTTCCAAGTGGCCATCACAATAGAGAATATGCTCATCTTACTGGGAAAGCTCCCTTCTAGAATAAAAATTGCCAAAGTTTGATAAGGCAATAACACCAAATGTAGCATAGGTATGTAGTATTTCTGAATGGGAAGGTGATTTAGAAGGTCTAGAAATGATTCCCAAAGTCTCAAAACCAACTTGACCAAATTGTACAACTTGTATGATTTGTCTTGTGCAATGTGTCAATTGCCAAAACAACTTATACGTTCACCAAATCGTACAATTGCATGATACAAATTATACAAAACTATAACAATCCATCAGAAGTAATTTTATAATCCAAATCAATTAGTTTTGTAATCGATTTCTTGAAACAACAAGTTTTCCTTATTTGGCAGATTTTATCTTACAATTTTATTACCAAATCGGGTAAAAGACCACTTGTACGATTTGGTACATCCCATGTACAATTTGTACAAACACTTGCTTCAAATTAAAATCAGATTCACCAACCTGCACAACCATTCTCTTCAAGACAAGTTTTGGGATGTTTTCTTATGACAATTGCTCACTTTCCTTCCAACATGCAAACCCTAATTCAATGGCAATGAATTATAATCATCAAGGAAATTTACAAAAATTATACAACTATTTGGAAACATATCTATACAACCATAATTTGTTATGCAATCATTTCATATCTTCCCACCAAGTTTGTAGGATGATCAGAGTCATTCCTAATGCAATTCCATCAAATTAACGTAACAAGTTATGCACCCAAACATCAATTACACAACATGGAATAACCAAAACGTATAATGGAATTTACAAGAACATGAAATCAAAGAGATTTTATGATATATTCATATTATAAGCATTCCTGTACAATGCATCCATCATTACTGAGCAATCACGAACAATGAATACATTCAATAACATTGAACTCTCCAAGAACTCTATGGATGAACGAATGAACTATCAATGAACTATCAGGAACAACCTGAAAAATTGAATGGGGGGTTATATAATGCATGCCTAGGTAGTTCCAAAGTGGTTCCTAAGACATCACATTACTTACAACTGCCATCCCAAATTATCTCAAAATAATTAATTACAAGGTTTTACTAAGTCTAATTTGATTTTTATCAAATTCATCCCAAATGCACATTTCACCTAATTTCATTGACATTTCAAATTGTACATTTGCAAACCTTGTACATTTACAACTCCTTGTACATTTTGACCACTTGTACATTTTAATCAAAATTGACAAAATTGAGCAAAATTATGCAAATCCAAAAATCATTTCTTCTTCTTTTGGGAGGTGGATTTGTTGCCTACATAGATCCATTAGATAAACCCATAAGTTCCTTTTTTAATACTATCTTTCTCACAATTGGATATGTTACCCGAACCATATCCCTCATATCTCTCTCTAGTAAGGAATGCACCTACCATGAACACCCTAGAATCTTATATAGTACAAGAATTAAGAGTTGTGATTAAACACTTGAGTAATGAGTTCAATATTATGGAGAGACACAATGTTGAAGTAGGAATTGAGGCATATCCTCAAAATAAATCTTTCAAAAATGACCAAGTGATGCACATTGGTGAAGCAAATAGAGAATATTTTGGCATTTTCAGAGATCAAGAATAAAAAATTCCCTAGTCTAGCCAAGCTTGAGTGTTCAACATTTTATAGTCATCACAATGATACCACCAATAAAAGTTGTCAACCTCATTTTTATCCAACTACAATATAAGAAGTGGGAGAGCCAATAGCCATGATGATTAACCTAGAACAATACTTCATAGCTGAAATACCCTCTATAAGTTGTCTGATTAATTTGGGTGCAATTTTTGACTATACCTCTTTGCCAAAATACATTGAAAAGATGGAAAATCTAGGAAAATTGAGAAAAGAACAAAGCAAAGAGTGGAGCAGATAAAAAGGGAAGATCCAGAGGTAATAACATGTTCATAAAGAGTGCATTTGGATAAGTAGAAGCTAGATTTATTTGCAAATCAATATGATCTAAAAGAATCATAGATATATCAACAAATAAAAGAGGCTTACCAAAAATTATATTACCTAACAATAACAAGGAAACATAGAGGAGTTGGTGGAAAACTATCAAAGTTTGTTCTAGCAATCATCTTAAGAGGAGACCAAGTTGTCAAACACTACCAAAAATAAAATTGTGAAAGAAGTGAAGTTAAAAGAGATTCTGCTAGTTCATGAATAGGTGAATTTTGTTAAATCAACCCTAAATAGCTCAACAATGAGCAAATTTACCCTGCTAGACTTCAAGCTAGCTCATAGGCAAATATCTCTCAACATGGGTAAGAGTAAGTATCTACTACCTTTCCTTGTAATTTGTGAAGTGGCTTAAGGTTGGTAGGAGGGAGCATTACAAGTATCAATTTGACCCTAGCGGGATCAAATTCAATCCCTCACTTGGAGACTATAAAACCCAATAGTTTTCCAAATGTGACTCCAAAGACATACTTTTTAGAATTAGGTCTGACATTATGCTCAATGAGGTGATCGAAGACCTTCCTTCAAACATCAACATGCTCTTGACACAATATCGATTTGGCTAACAAATCATATATATAATCCTCCAAGATATTATGCATGTAGTCATGAAATATATATGTCATGGCCCACTGATATGTTGCACCACCATTTTTAAGGCCAAATGACATTACCTTGTAGTAGAAAGTTCCCCAAGGAGTGGTAAATGTTATCTTTGGCTGATATTTGAGTTTGATTAAGATTTGATTATAGCCTAAAAAACCATCCATGAGGGACATCTCATGACCTACGGTGGCATCAACTAACACATCAATGCTTGGAAGGGGGAATTCATCCTTAGGAGTCACTTTGTTAAGATCTCAAAAGTATGTACATATGTGAATCCTCCCATCAGGTTTTCCTACGGGTACCATGTTGGATACCCATTCAGGATAGCCAATAGGTTGGATGAATCCAGCATCCAACAATTTTTGTAGCTCATCTTTTACCATTAAGGTTATTATCAGATGCATTTTACAAAGCTTCTGCTTTATCGATTTTATGTTTGGATCAAGTATAAGGTTATGTGTGACCAATTTTGGGTCAAGACCCAACATGTCTTTGTACGACCAAGAAAAAGCTTCTATATTTTTTGTCAATAGAGATGTGTAAATGACTTGCTCTTCAAGGGATAAAATTTATCCCAATTTTACATTTTGGGAGCCTTAGGATCATTGCCAATGTTTACACCAATCATTTTCTCTATTGACATGTAAGATCCCTCCTCAATCTAATGATGTGTAGGGATCAAGTGGATGTCGTCAACTGGGTTCAAATAATCAATCATATATGGTTTGATCTCAACTTGAAAAACATCTTCGGATGACCCTTGGGAGAAATGAAATGGTTGTAACATTTCTTCACAAGGGAAGAACTCTTTAGGTGATGGTGGTGATGCAACATGATAAAAAATTGATGACCTCTTGGTTGAGGTGTAAATATTTTGAGAGATAATTGGTATTGCAAAATGGTGTGGTTAAATCAATGGAAACCATATTTATGGAGAGCATATAGTTTTCATTTGTAGGTAGAGGACTATCAAATATAGGTGGTCCTAGATATGTCGAAGGTGGCTGAGGTGGTAGCGAAATGAATGGATGCAGCCTATGAAGAGTTATGATTATTAGATCTTCTGGGGGCATGAGGTCTCTCGAGGTGGGCTATCATGGAGGAAAATATCTATAATAGAGCTCATCTAGGTTGATGGGGACAAATTCTATTCTTTCATTGTTAATTCGTTGAATGTGGCGAGGATCTAAATACACTAGTTTGATTTTATCCTCATATTCTTTGGGTGCCTCACTGACTGGATCAGGAGGCTGTCACCTATGGCAAGGACTATGGTAAGCGAGTTTTGTCTCATACTCATATTCATTTGATGCCTCATTTATGAAGTTAGGAGGCTATTGATCGTGGTGAGGATCGAGGTATGTTAGTTTTATCTCGTCCTCATACTCTTTTGATGTCTCATTGAGGGAGTCAAAAGGTTCGATGAAAACCGTCATAATTAGGAGATGATATCTTAATGGATGAAAATAGCGTAGGTTGGCATAATCATTATCATAAATTTCCTCCCCAAATTCTATAGTCAAGCATTGGAGGGAGTCTGCAAGGAGTTCATCTAGCATACGTATGGAATACCCTAAGCCAAATTTATGTGTCAAAAGTTGGTATTATGGCTAGTAGGATGTCTGGATACCCTGCTCATGTTAGCCTAGGCCATTGCCATACCAATGGCAATGGTAAAATTATCGTAAGGTGAACTTCAGGTTTGACATATACCCAATATTTTTTGAGAAAGGTTCATCGTCATGGATTATCGTGGGAAAATGATTCATAGAGTCATTTAAGCCCCTATAAATTAAGTTTGTTTGATTTAGGGGGACCCCCAAGGGTACAATGGTACCAATGAGTAAAGACAACACATTAGGTCTACCCATATCCTGAATAAACTTGTTGAGTGGTGTGTATGTGATATTCTATACCAAGTACTCAATGAGACTAGGGTTAGCCAAGTGGACTATGAATTATGGTGAGGATAATGGGGAGGATGGAAATGAAGGAGGTGTGGTGTGAGGTGGTTCATCTATTTAGTAGATGATTCTTCTTCCTATATGAGAATTGTAATATTTACTATGGAGATAGTGGGGATAAATGATTGGATTTCCTCGATTAGCACCTTCAACTCCTCACTCGGAGGAATTGATGATGAATAAGGGATGTCAGATGAGGCCAATGATGAGGGATGATATGGAGGTGATGATCCGGATGGATTAGTGTGTGGGAGTGATGGTTTTAATGAGGGTTTTATACATTTAATAGGGCCATCAAGCTGAATTTCTAGATGCATGGATGGCAAGATGAATTCTTATAGATTACTGACCATATTAACATATTGAAAAGGTTCGAAGCTCAAAGGGACTACATGAAATTATCCCTCATGGATATATTTGATGCACTAGTGTAGTATAGATGGGACACATTTCAAGTTTCTAATATAGGGCCATCCAAGAAATTTGTTATATTGCATCGCACCTTCTATAACGTGTCATAATACTGGAATCGTCTTGAGTTCAACTTGGCTAGGAATGACTATGGTGCCAACCATAGAGCAAAGAGTATTTTTGAATGCTCAAAAAGTGAAGGTGGATACCATAGTATGTGATGATAGAAGACTGAGATTGTTTATGTGGCTATGGTGATGATGTTTATGGAGGAACCTGTGTCAATCAACACCTGCTTATAAGGAATACTATTTATGTATGCAATGATGTGCAATGGAGGATCAACTATGTTGGTAGGTACTGGTTTGATCTCATGATCCTGAAAGGTTATAACGAGATCCTTACATGCTTGAATATGCTACATAAAATTGGTAAAAGTGTTGGGATCTTGAGGCTGTAATTCAATTGATCTTAAAATATCCATCAGAACTTCTCTATGTCTTGGTGATTGTTGTATTAACTTGTAGATGGACATTTAGCTAATGTCGTACATAGACTTTGAGTAAGCTTACTTATGATCATCACCATCAGTTGAGGTGGTGGATCTTGGACAAGATTTTGAGATGAAAAGGGCTATGACGTAGAAGGAATGTTAACGAGAGTTGTCGATGGTGCAACTTGATCATACCTTCAGGTTTCTCATTACAATATTAATCATTCCCATGAACCCCTGTTTACCTATCTTATTTGATATTTCTTAACCTTATGGGTAGGCAAGGGATCTTTGAAGATGCCCATTTGTTGGTTATTAGGGGCAATAGAATTATCACTTTGCAATTGATTTTTATCTAGCATATCCTATACTACATTTTTGAATGCATAACAGAATTGGATATCATGGCCATTATATCGATGATATAAGCAGTACAAGTCCTCTCTATCTCCCTTATATTTTAGGTGATTTGGGTCTAGGGAGTGAATCTCCATCAAAGTGATAGCCTTTGCCTTGCATAGTCGATTAAAGAGTGATACCAAAGACTCAAGCAATGGCTTATAGTTGCAAGGTGGGCAGGGTGTCCGATTGTATGCTTGAGTTCATTAACATTGGTTGTTGTAGTCCGTAGGAGGGGGTTGAGCCTGATAATTAGGTTGTTCGGGCATCACTTGATTTTTAGATCTAGGAACACTTAGGACAACTTGATTGATCAAAGCTGGTCTTTGTTGTGTATTGTTGCCTCTAGGGTTTTTGTTCCACTCCTTATTTTAGAGTTTAATGTCCCCCTTTTGGACCTTGATGTATTCTATGAGTTCCTGTGCCAAAGCCTCCTTGAATGTATGATATTGTTGTAGTTGTAGGAGAAGAAAAATTTACTTTGAATAAATTCTTGTGAACATTCAAGTTAGTTTTGTGATAGGTAGGGTGAAAGGTAATTTGGACATCACTTTTCTCCACCTGTTACCATAGTATGTGACTAGCTCATCATCAAATTATCTAAGGTTAGACAAGTCATTCAAGTTGGCTTTCTTCCTCATGCCAAATGAAAAGCATTCTAGGAAGGCATTTGTGAGTTGCTTGAAGCTATGAATGTTATGCCTCGGTAGATGATTGAACCACTCTAGGGCTAGGCTTAAGAGCATTATCAAGAAAGTTCTGAGTAACAAGGCATCATCACCTTGAATTTGAAAGCATAGGTTCATGAAACTAGTGACATGCTCCTGTGCATCCTCATCCCATTTAAAATTATCTAACTTGGGAATTTCAAAATGCTCTTGATGTGGGGGACACGGTACAGAAGGGTGGAGTTGTTGATTGTAAATTTGACTCTATATGGGTTTCTTGTGACCCATTTTTGAAGCTCATTTTTCCAGTTATTGAATGCAATCAGTGAGCACCTTGTAAGATTCATAAGAAATGATATCATCTCTTTGTATTTACCCTCAAGGAGGAGGAGGTGGAAGCTACCTAATGGGGCTAGGTGGCTGATCATAGTCATCCACTATGTCCTCATAAAGTGACTCGAGGTACCCTTGTTCCTGATATTCTAACTCTAAGTCCTCATAAGTTTCATGCTCTGGTTGGTAGTTTTATGGTTGATGTTGTTGAGACCTATGGTGATGGATGGGCACACAATGATATGTTTGGTTTAGCCTAGGAGACAAGTCATGATGTTGTGCAATACATATCTAAGGGGTTTGTTACCGATGGGTACTAGGTGTGCAAACCTCCTCATGCATTGTTCTTTGTAATTGCTCTTGGTGAAATTGTTGTTGATGCAACCTTCATTGGTGCACCCTTTGTTATTCTAATTGGTCTTGTTCTATGTGTTCTTGATCCATTCACAACTTATCCAACCATAGTTGGCATAGCTGCTCCTATCTATTCATGTTTTGCCTAGGTATTTGATTGATTTGATCGATCGTGTAAGGTTGACGAGCCCTCATATTTACACGGAGGGACTTAGTTTGCTCCATGGGCCCAATAGGATTGGCTACTCATTTCCCATAATTGAGAGAAGCTGCATTGACCTGATGCTCAGGTTTGAATGTGAAGTCTACATACTTGGATGGGGTAGAGGTACAATGTGCCTACATAGATCACTCCTCGCTATGAAAAACAACCTTGACCTGGGTCTTCCTCTTCTTCATATTCAAGATAGGTATGATCAGATGAAGCTACCCTATTATGGTGATGAGGGTCGTACCTATCTAAGTGAGAAAAAATTTGGTGCATACATGGGCGATAAAGTGGAGTAGCTTGTTCGTCCAAGCTAGGCGATGGAGCATAATATTTATCCTACTTAGATTGATGAATGGATCGAGTTGGGATGCAAACCATGACACTCCTCTATTGGGCCTCTCATTGGGTGAATTATGTCTAGTAGTATCACAAGACCGCCTTCGATCAAGAAGCTCATCTTCTTGATCATATGGAGGACTCATAGGTGCATAATATATAGGGACATCCTGAAGGTCAGATTCCCTAGGGATGATGTTGGCATTATGGCTGACACCGAGATGTCATGGTGAAATAACCATGTCTTCAGGACTGAGTCTGAGGCATTTTGTGTCTCCTTGCATATTTTCAACAACATCAACTCATGAATGAGCTTGGTTGCATGTGGTTACCATGATTTTGATTACATAAACAATAAAGAAATAAACAAAGTATACAATGTTATTATCTATTTTAATTTTCTTTGTGAATCCCTATACTATCTTGTGTGTTTTGATGTTGAAAAAACCCTATATCCTATGAAACTAAGGGTAAACGAAATAGAAGACTACTAAGAGGTAGTTCAAGCACACCCCCCTATCGAGAGATGTGATTCAAATATCAAAAAGTAGCTTTATATTGGATTTTGGATCAAGGTAACCTTAAAGGGAATAAATTACCCCTTTAAAGGGGCCATGCTGCCTAATGTCTTGGTACCGATGAAGCTCACTTTTCGTTAACCCTTATGTTTAAGGCATGGAAAATAATGATAGGTGCATCCACTAAGTATTTTAAAGATCCCCATAGTAAAATATCTCTGCTAACCTTCCCACTCTGGGTGCACCCAAGAGTAGGGGACCTTTCGATGATGAAATCTAAAAAGCCACTCATTTTTTGCCACTAAGTTTCTAGGGTGTGAGCCAATAGATGGATTTGAAGCCCACCATCGCTGGTCTCGATCAATGGTTGGTGGTGAAGTCCAAATCCTTGATGTTAAATTGAAACATGGTGTGTGGGGTTTATTTTATTTTATGCAAAATAAAGTAAAAGCAAGAAGCATTCCACGATATTTCACTAATGCATAAAAAAAATAATGTTTGAAATTTAGATTTCTAAATAATGAACGTTTTAATTTTAGAAACCTACAATATGCAAAACCTTACATGAGTAGCCTTTAAACATGCAACAAGCAATCTGAACACAATAGTAATTAGACATAGACCATCTCTATAGGGGACGGTCTATAGAAGAGGTCATCTGACACAGGGACGATAAAAAATCGGAGCCGTTTGAGATAGGGATGATCACAGATAGAGGTCATCTAACGTATGGATGGTAACATATAGATTCTTTTAAAGATTCAAACTTCTAAAATTATTTCAATTAAGCATGAGAAATCTACTTTTCTTTATTGAAACAAAGAAAGAAAATTAGAGTGGCTTACTGTGATAGCCACATCCAATGAAGATGTTATTTTTTGGAATTTTTTGCTCTCTGGTCTTAGGCTATCTCTGGGAGGGATGGTGGCAACTATTGACCATATCTGCAAGGGACAATTGTACCTTCTAATAATCTCTATCAAATATGATGGTACCTGCAACTCAAAAACACCAAGAAAAATAGTAATTAGCACTGAAATTGTGAAATGTGGACTAGGTCCGACCATGATCACCACTAAAAATGCTAAAAATATTGTACACCTATGCAATGAAATAAAGAATAAACTAGATAGAAAACTATGTAACCATAATGACAAAACAAGATATGGAATAATGGTGCCCTTTTTATTAATATCAATTATGTCCTTTAGAAGGGTTACAATGGGATCCCATTGAGGTATTTGCTATTAATTTGATACAAATATTTACAATAAAGAAAGTAATCCAAGGTATATCTTGCAGGATATTTCTTGCATCTCACAAACTGATTATTGATAGGTTCTTGGGACTATTGTGATGTAGGATGATGAGATGTGAATCTTTATGCCATTTATTCCTTGTAAAGACCTATAATATGCACACAAGAAAATCTAAAGAGCATCAAAATCATATTAAGAGCCTTTCAAAATAATGCTCGTATCCATGATAAAGAAAGTGATAAAGAAGTTTAAATATGACAAGTAAATGCATAAAAATGAAATCTAATTTTACTAAACAGTAATTAAAATTTTGCTAAATCTACTAAAATAAAGAAAAAAAAAAATGGATCTCAACCTGGGAGACCATCTTTGTGCGAGATGATCTTTCTTGATGGCCATCTCTTGGAGAGATAGTCATGCTTGCAAGACATATCTAAGAGAGACGACTGCTAAACAATGAGTAATTCTCTTGTGGTTGATGCGAGGTGACGTCAGGTTTGATCTATGTATTGGTTGATATTATTGATGTACTCGTGAGGAATTACTTTAGGGGTATAATCTGGCACTGAAACAAGGAAATTGGATGGTACAAAGGATGTGGATGGGATATTAAAATTCCAAGAGGATCCATTGACATGCTTTCCATGGAGAAAAAGGATGCAAATGAGGCTTGGAAGCTTTTGTGGTTGAAATCCAACAACACTTCATTGCTTGAATATTGAAAACTCCTTGATCTTTGATTCGGTAGCAATTCATTGCATAAAATTATGATCTAATTTTTAATTAAGGCTAGACACCTTTAAATAGACTTCCAAATGGTAAACCAAGAAGTGGTTATGATCAAGAAATGTAAATTTTTCTTGATAATCATCACACAACTTAACTTCGTTATACCATTGTGTCCAACTGGTACATGTAACCATTTGAACTGTAGTGGAGGAACTTGCTTCTAGCATGGCTATATTGGGATAAGATGGTCATGACTACATGCCATCTTGGGGTAAGAAAATCATGATTAGGGGTCATATTGGGGTAAGATGGTCATGGCTGCAAAGGAAATTCCTTCCTGTTTGAGTGGTGAAAACCATTATTAATCCCTAGGACTGCCAAAGGTGTGATTCAATTCACATACAACTTATTATTGCTCAGAAAGGATTTACAATTTATAGAGCTTGATCTAACAGACCATAGCTCAACATAGACACAATGCATGAATTACGTAACAACATCCAAACTTAGAATTTTTCTAACTTCATCCAACATTCTCTCTAACAATGCTAACATAACCCTAAAATATAGTTACGTAGGAAAAACATTTATCAATATCCAACATTCTCCCCCTTAAAGTTGAGAGGACTGACAAGACAGTCTCTCAGATTTATATATTGAGCTTTAGCAACTCCTTTGGTGAAGATATCTGCCATGTTGTCCAAAGTGTTGCAATGTCGTAGCTCAACCACCTGTTTCTCCACCATGTCTCGAATGAAGTGATACTTCATATCAAAGTGCTTTGACCTACTGTGGTGGATAGGATTATGTGCCAATTGAATGGCACTCATATTGTCACAATACAATCTGGTAGGACCACTTTGTCTCTCTCCTATTTCTTCAAGAACTTTTCTCAACCATAAAGCTTGGGTACTAGCATTTGTGATTGCTATGTACTCAGCTTCAGTAGATGATAATGCTACAATAGTCTGCTTTTTGGAACTCCAAGTAATTAGTCCTGACCCAAGACTAAAACAATTCCCTGAAGTAGATTTTCTATCATCTATATTGCTGCCCCAATCACTATCACTAAAGCCAACTAATTTTACAGAATTACATTTGTGGTAATGGATCCCAAAATCCAATGTACCCTTTACATATCTCAAAATTATTTTAGTTGCTTGTAAATGAAGTTCAGATGGATCAGCCATATACCTTGAAACAAGAGAAACAACATATTGAATATCCGACCTTGTGTTGGTGAGGAACATTAGACTCCCAACCATGCTCCTGTAAGTGGTCATGTCAACTTTTGGTGCTCCATATTCTTTGCTCAATTGGATCCCATGACCCGTTGGAGTTGCAACAGACTTGCATTGCTCCATAGCAAATTTCTTTATCATATCTTGAGCATATTTATGTTGACATATGAAGATCCCTTTACCTGTTTGATGTACTTCCATGCCTAGGAAATAATGCATCAAGCCTAGATCTTTCATTTCAAATTCTTTCATCATGGAGTTTTTGAACTCCTTATTCATCTTAGCACTACTACCCATGAATATTAGATCATCCACATATAAACATACAATGAGAATATCTTTACCTTGTTTCATGTAGTAGAGAGTAGGTTCACTTTTGCTCCTAGTGAATCCATACTTTTGAAAGTAGCCATCAATGCGTGAGTACCATGCCCTTGGTGCTTGCTTGAGGCCATACAATGCTTTCTTCAGTTTGTAGACAAGGTTCTCCTTACCTTGTTCTTCAAATCCTTGAGGTTGTTGCACAAAAACCTCTTCATTCAAGTACCCATTGAGAAAGGCACTCTTAACATCCATGTGCTGAATTTTCCACCCTTTGTGGGCAGCCAAAGAAAGTACTAATCTGATGGTCTCCTGTCTAGCAACAGGAGCAAAGGTCTCCTCATAGTCAATCCCATACTTCTGAGTAAACCCTTTTGCTACTAGCCTTGCCTTGTGTCTTTCAATGCTCCCATCAGCATTGAACTTGGTCTTGTAGACCCATTTACATCCAACACATTTCTTGCCTTTAGGAAGCTCCACTAGCTCCCAAGTATCATTCTTTTTTATAGAGGTCATTTCCTCTTTCATGGCTTGTTGCCATACATCATGAGTGCATGATTTTTCATAACTAGATGGCTCTAGCTCTACACTAGTCATTAAAGCATAATTTACAACATCTCCCTTAGGCTCTTGGGAGTCATCATCACCATACATATGCAAATTTTCAAGTCTTTTCAAAACTGCATTCATTTCACTAGCTTGACTTCTAGTGTATCTTTTTTGGAAATTCTTATCCAACATTTGAAAATATGGATGGTGCTGAAGTGTTCTCTTACCTCTTGATGGAGAATCAATATCCATTGGTGAAGAACTTACTGATCTTTGTGGAGAAGGACTTGGAGTAGCATCTGTTGTACTTGAAGTAGTACTCATACTTGGGCTTGGAGGAGGACTTCCTTTGCTATTTTTGGGCTGCACTTGCTGCACTTGAGAGGAACTTGCATCATGAGATCCATCATCAACAAAAAGTTTTTGATGACCCCATTCTCCCCCTTCATCAAAAATTACATCCCTGGAGAGTACAATTTTATGTGTTTTGGGATTGTAGAGCCTATATGCTTTGGAAGACTCACAATATCCAACAAAAATACATGCTTGACTTTTGGGGTCAAGTTTCTTTCTTTGCTCATCAGGAATGTGGGCATATGCAAGACAACCAAAAACCTTAAAGTGTTTTACATTTGGCTTTTTGCCATACCATCCTTCATAAGGAGTGATCCCATATAAACTAGAAGTAGGACTCCTATTCAAAATGTAAACACTAGTTCTAACAACATCAACCCAATACATGTTACTTAGATGCTTAGTTTGAAGCATTGATCTAGCCATTTCTACTATAGTGTGGTTCTTTCTTTCAGCCACACCATTTTGTTGTGGGGTGTAGGCAGTTGTGAATTGCCTTTTGATCCCACAATATTTACAAAATTTTAGAAATGCATTAGATGAATACTCTCCTCCTCTATCAGTCCTTAGACTTTTTACAACAAACTCACTTTGATTCTCTACATTATTTTTGAAATCTATGAAACAATCAAAAGCTTCATCTTTAGTTTTCAAAAAATAAATCCAACACATCCTAGAGAAATCATCAATGAAAGTGAGAAAGTAAGAGTTGTTACCCATGCTTTTGGTTTGCATTGGACCACAAATGTCCGAATGCACCAATTGTAGTGGATGGCTTGCTCTCCATGCTTGTCCCTTTGGAAACTTTGATCTTGAGTGCTTTCCCAAAGCACATCCTTCACACACCTCCTTGTGTTCTTCAACTCTTGGAAGTCCACTCACCATAGCTTGAGAAGTCAACATCTTCAAGCTTACAAAATTAAGATGACCAAATCTCAAGTGCCAAAGCACACTTGGATTAGCAATAGCTACACTAGCAAGTTGAGCACCTCCTTGTTCCCCAAACTTAAGAGGAAACAACCTATTCTTTGTCATAGGTACTTGTGTAACAACTCTATTACAATTGTTTTTATCAAAAATTACACATTTTCCATCATAAAAAACAAGCCTATAGTTCTTCTCCATCATTTTTCCAACACTAAGCAAATTATGTTGGAGTTTGGGGGTGTAATAGATGTCATTTACCTTCTTGGTGCCTTCTTTTGTTGGAACCTCCATGGCTCCAATACCTTCAACTTGTAGTGCCTTGTCATCTCCCAATTTGATCTTTGATTTGTAGGAGGAATCCATAGTAGCAAAAAGCTCTTCTTTGCCACTCATATGATTGGAACAACCAGTATCCAAAATCCAAGTTTCATTAAGATTTTGATCTGATTTTCCATAGGTTAGAAACAAATTTGAAGAACCTTCTTCCTCTCCATAGTTTCCATATTTACCTCTCCCTTCTTGAGAAGTCTTGGACCAACAATCTTTTGCAAAGTGACCAAGCTTACCACAATTGTAACAAGCTTTCTTTGATTTGTCACCTCCTCTTCCTTGATTGCCACCTCTTGAGCTACTTCTTCCTTTGCCTCTCCTTTGTCCTCTTCCTTGTCCTCTTCCTTGGCCTCTTCCTTGTCCTCTTCCTTCACCCTCCTTGGATGAGAAAGCTTTGTCATCACCTCCATAGCTTGTTGATGTAGAACCCTGTAATATTTCTTCATGAGACATCAAAGAACCAATTAGAGCATCAAAAGATAGAGTAGACAAATATTTAGACTCTTCAATAATGATAGCAATATGGTTCCATTTATGAAGAAGTGTTCTCAACACTTTCTTCACCACTACTTCAGTTTTGATGTCTTCTCCAAGGGTTTGCATTTTGTTTACAATGGATTTCACTCTAATACAATAATCACCTACATTTTCATCATTTTGCATTTTTAGATTTTCAAAATCCCTCTTCAAGGTTTGAAGCCTCACTTGCTTCACCTGATCACTACCTTGATAGCTATCTTTCAAGGCTTTCCATGCTTCTTGGGCTGATAAACAAGAGGCAATCCTTGGAAAGATGCTCTTCTCCAAAGCAGCTTGAAGATGATAGAGGGCAGATGAATTCTTCTTTTGGGCATCCTTCTTGCTGGTTTTATCTGCTGCACTCAAGGTTGTCCAATCTGCAGGTTCTGCATAACCTTCTTCGACTATATCCCATAGTCCTTTTCCAATGAGTAAGGTCCTCATCTTGATGGACCAATACTCATAATCTAGCCCATTAAACTCAGGAATGGGAAGATTATTATTAGCAACCATTGCTTTCTAGTATACCAATAAGATAAACAAACCACCTCTCTTTCTGTATTTCTTGCACCAAATAATAGTAAGTCAGCAGTAAAAAAAACAATTTGCCAAAATTCACAATACCTCTATCTCCACCTCTAAGATGGCTGCAGATCCCTCCTTGTTTTTAGTAGTTTCACAGAGTTCACTAAATTCATATAATTCATAGTCTTTGCAGAATTTACAACATTCATAGAGTTCATAGTAGGGCACAAAATTTGCAACATTCGTAGACTTCGCAGAGTGCACATGGTTATCTTTGTTGATTTGCATAGGTCAAAGCATCAATTTAAAAACAATCTTCATGCGTTTCTCAACAATTTACATCTTTTGTTCTTCGAGAACATGCAAGATGTATATCAAAATGAGAACATACATCGATGAACATTTTAAGCTCTCATAGCAATGTTAAATTTATCACGTTGTCATAGCACATAGTGAATCTGTAGTAAACCAAAAAAATAGTGTCACAACATAGTGGTCACTTCAGTAGTCGTAGACCATCACAACAACCATCACAACAATCTTTAGCTCCTGTCTTTAGCAGTATTTCAGTAGTCTTCAATGGATCGAACCATATTACACCATATAGCTCTCAAAACTATCTCGCAACCTCCTTTCACATAGATTGAAGCACCGACTTTCAATGTAGATAAGCACATTCTCTAGCTCAGCACGACTCTAGACCTCAGATTGCTAAGAAGTATCTTGACGTTGTAGAGATGAAATAACTCAGTACGATTCTCATTCGTGACTTATCCTGATGTGAATTACAGATAAACAATTTAGTTTTTCGTTCATGCTAGTCTCCAACGTCTATCTCCTGCTCATTGTCACTATAACGTGGTGTCTTTACCTCTCGATCCTCCACACACAACAATTTCTCATGTCTTGGATTGTTCACATCCTACATGTTTGAAAAAATTTCACGTATATTTTTTTTAAATCGTAGCAAATCACATGCTACCTCATTTTCTTACTGGTCTTTGGCTGTAAATTTATTTTTCTTCCAATCTCTCCACACTATCACATTAAATGATTTGCTAGTAGCATGCAAACTTTATATATATCCCCACACAGCGTATCGTTGCTTACAGACACATGTTACACCAAATGATGTGGCTCCTTCTCATGTTCAAATCGCCTCTCACTGAAGAATTTGTAGACCTGCCGCTTGTAGAAGACAAAACACAAACCTTGGACATATAACACATGATCTCTTCCATGTATGCTATGTGCCTTTGCCTTGCATATATGTGATCTCGTATTTCAATCATAGATCCACAACGTCGTGATCCGTACCTCATGCATAGGCTGTTATCACAAGATACCATGTCCTCCTTTTTAGTGTATCGAAGCGTGACATCCTCCTTGAATGAGGGAGTAAATATCACAACAGCTAAATAATAGACTATATTTTCATACATTTCCTACATCCTCTCGCTTAAATCACAACACGTCCTCAATAGTGCAATCAGTAAAACTATCATCAAATGACCTTTCTCCTACGATCACTCAGCTCACAGGCTTATCAAAGTAGTTCCTTTCTTCCTGGACTAAACTCACAATTTATGGGTAATCCAAAAGAAAGAACTCTTCATGAGTGGCTCTGATACCAAATGTGATTCAATTCACATACAATTTATTATAGCTCATAAAGGATTTATAATTTATAGATCTTGATCTAACAGACCATAGACTCAACATAGATTTAATGCATGAATTACGTAATAACATTCATTCTTAGATTTTTTCTAACTTCATCCAAAATTCACTCTAACAATGCTAACATACCCTAAAATATAGTTACGTAACAAAAACATTTATCAATATCCAAAACAAGGTGGGTTATTGTATCGCTCCAAAATTTTCACACCCTTACATTTAGGCTATAGGATCCGTGCCCGGAAGGGGGATGTGAAAAGGATGGCGCGGTACCTCGGACTGAGAGGCCTTGCGAAGGTCCCGCCTCTCGAGGGAGGTGTATATTGGTGATTTTTCGACGGATGGTGGGTTCACCAGGAAACATTTAATGGCAGTTTCCACGCCTAGGTTGGGAATGTGTTTTATGTGTTCATTTTAGCCTTAAGCATTCAAATCCTAGGTTTGGCCAAAATGCGTCTAAGCTATTCTATATGAAGATGCAGATTAAATGAATACAAAAAATAGAATTAAGACAAAAAACAGAGAAATTAAAGAATGTTAAAAGAAAAATACCTGATCCGGATGTCTGATGAAGATTATGATTCTTGAAGCAGTCAGGATCGCCTCTTATTTGACAGGATCATCTGAGATCAGAAAAGATCGTCTGAGATCTGACGAATTCATCAGACAAATTCATCAGAGACCTGCAAACAGAGAAATAGGTGCAAAACACAGAAAATACCACTAGTCTAACAGAGGGAAACAATGTGGAATGAGAGTAACAATATCAAACTAAAACTTATAAACAACAACCTGGATGCATTATGCTAATTTCATGACAATTATGACTTAATCATGCATTTGATCTAGATGGGTGAACTCCAAAATGCAAAATAGCATAAAATAATGAATAGGCTAGCTAATTGCAGAATAAAACAACAGAAAAAGGGATGAAGAAATGCAAACTTAAGGCACTGATTGCCTCAATGTTGACTACAGTCGAAATCGTCTCGCATTGGTACGAAATCGTCTCTGATTCGACAGGATCACCTCCGATCTGAACAGGATCGTCTGCGATGATGTAAGCTTGCTCCGGCTGAAAAACACTAAGGTACCTGCAACAAAAATTGTATAGAACTAATGCAAATAGAAATTTAGGATGTTTTAGCGTGTATGAAGTCAAGTTACAGAGAATTTCAGCCAGGGGGGTGCTAAGGGGAGGGCTTAGGATTAAATAGGCTTAGGAGGGAGGTTAGGAGGTTGGAGATCATCCCTATTTGGGAGATCTCCAATGGGGGAGGGTCTCTAACGGCGCAGACACGCTTCTGCCCGGATTAGAGACTCGTTGGAATATAAGCTAATTGCGAAAAAATAGTTTAGAGACAAGATCGTCTGGACGTCCTAGCCCAGACGAAATCATCAGATCTGGGGCGATATCGTCTGATCGGCGACGATATCGTCAAACGATCAAAACAACCTCTAAAAATGGCACGGGAAAGGGGGAAACGGATTACACGACGGTTAACGGGCGGTTTGGGAGGTTAAAATTTGAATTTGAATTATTTACTAGAGTAAATGTAATTATTAAGATTTCACTGCGCTAATTTTAGGGTGCTACATTTTGCCCCCTCTTTAGCGAATTTTTTGAAGAAAATGCGTTAAAGATGAGTTCTTCTCGATCTACGAGAAAGCAAAAATTATTCCCATTTTTAGGCGACGATTCTTGGTCGAATCGTACGACGACTTACTATGGTGCCCCCTCCGTGTTTTTACCCAAATCGAACGTTTGAGGTAAAAACGCGAAAAAGCAAAATTTGAAAAATGTTTTTAATTGTGTTTTGAATAAAATTAAGAAAAATAGGGTAAAACCCTAATTCATTTTTACTGTTCATTTTTTCTGGTTTTAGAGCTCTGCAAGCAAAAATGGTGGAGACGGCGCACAGATCGATAGAGGTCCGACGCGGGCTACGGGTAAGAGTCTAAACTTAACTTAGAATGCTTGAATTTGAATTTACATGCTTTTTAGGTGAATTTTGGTTAATTTTTGAGCATCGCGGCCATTTTTGGGCCATCGATGTCATCGGGACAAAATCATCCCGATTTCGATGAAATCGTCTCAAGTTCGCCGATTTCGTCTAAAGGCGAAATCGATGAAAGGGGGACGATTTCGGCTTGCAAAATCGGAGACGATTATGCTCAAATTTGGGACGATATCGTCCAATTGTGGACGATATCATCAGTTGATGAAATTGTACTTATTTTAACTTGCATTTTTAATTAATGAGTTGTTATTAATGATTTATTTTTTATTGTTGTTTATGTTGCAGAGAGGATTGCTAAAGAGCAAGGAATGGAAATATGGAGGTTTGAGAGATGACTTGGCCGCTCTAACACAAGCAGAGCGGGATCAGCTGGCACAGGCCGGCTTACAGCATGTGGCAGAAATGCCACAAGTGTCTACAGACATGGGGCTACTGACAGCCCTAGCAGAGAGATGGTATCCGGGTTCTTCCTGTTTTTGGCTACCTACAGGGGAGATGACTCCTACTTTGGAGGATGTATGGAGGATTCTGAGAATCCCCATACAAGGACGGTTGATCACTCCTACGGCCAATCAGGGCCATGCTATGGGACGGTTGTGTGGTGACCCGAGCTTCACCCTGGAGAAGGGCGGAGTAAACATCGAGGCACTGCGTCAGATGCCTGGGGCATCTAGACTCACACAAGTTTTGGCCGGAGTGGTTGGTGGTCTTCTGTTGTGCCACCAGAGTGGGTGCAGGGTACCATGGATGCTAGAAGATGTGATCTGCGACATGCGGGACCATGGTTACAGGTTCTCTTGGGGCAGCTTTGTGCTATGCCGACTGTACAGGATCCTGCATGGGGTCATGTACAAGGGCGACCGATGTCTAGTTATGACATCGCTCCTACAGGTTTGGTGTTGGGAGCACATTGTAGTGCGGAGGCCGGTAGGGCTTCCTCTGACAGGGATTGACGGGGAGAGGCCCCGAGTTTTCTACTGGTGGCTTCGAAGAGGGTCACAGCGGTGGATTGACCTACCGATGTCCCGGAGATTGCTGGATGACCTTGTCCCGGATCAGATCACCTAGAGGCCTTGGAGGGACCATCCAGGGTGGGCCGAGGACGGACAAGAGCTAGCTCGCGTCAGACAAGTTTGTTGGCTTCGAATGGAGAGGGGAGAGGTGGAGCTCCACCGCTACGATCGAGTTTTGTGACAGTTTGGTCTACAGCAGGGGATCCCATCTCTCAGGGATTACGAGTTTTCCTGGACTGTCCGGGATAACACCATAGTGAGCGGGGCTCCAGACATGCAGCGCTTCTGGAGTCAGGACTCAGACGATGTCCCCATTCGGCCGGTGGATGGGGACGACGTGAGGGTAGCCGATGGCTACGATGCCTGGTACGCAGCATCTGCCCTCCTTGGATGACGAGGGCTCAGGTTCTGATACACGCAGTTGTGCGTCAGATAGGGAGGCGACACCAGGTGGCTGTGGAGGTGGCCCAGGGTCACGAAGGGAGAGAGCTAAGGGGACCATAGGCGCAGGAGAGGCCACGACAGCGGGAGAGGAGGGTGGAGAGACCCCCTTCTCCACAGAGAGAGAGGCCACCATCGCCCGACAAGGGCAAGGGTGTCGACACTAGGGAGAGTAGCGAGACAACGACTCTATGAGTGGAGACAATCCATCTCCAAGCACAGGTGCAGACATTACAGGAGGAGGCTACACGACATCGAGCTGAGGTTACACAGCTCAGAGACGAGATTGCGCGCCTCAGAGCACGAGGCGGAGGGGCGAGCACTGGGGAGCTGACACGAGCTATTGCCCAAATAACTTTCTATCAGAACTTATACTATCAGATGGTGCCATAGGAGGATAGATTACCCCTACCAGCTAACATCGCAGATCCGATTAGGATCGGGTCGTCGAGGACTTCATCTCGATCGACGACTAGGACTCGCAGTACCACTCATACTGCGATGGGGCCACCTCGTCCACCTCAGGGTGGGGGAGGAGATGAGGCTGAGAGCTCGAGGGTTTCTCGAGGCTAGACTACTACACGACATTGTACAGATTGACATATAGTATGTATTATTTTTTTTGATATAGAGGATTGAGTATGCCGAGGTATAGATTGTGGCATACCAATCCAGTTTTGAGATGATGTATATATTGTTGATATATATATGAGATGAGATATTTTTGATCATATGACTTGTGTCTTATGTATTTTTATGATGCTTTGATGTGGTTGATTTGATGATTCATGTAATTATGTCGTTGGAAATATTATGGTTTGAATGTCATGCTGTAAAATTTAAATGAAATAATCTGATGTAACAATTTGGTTGTTTGTGATGAAATGTGATAAAAGATAAAAAGAGACTTCTAACAATAATTTCAAAGGACATTGTCGCTATTATAGACCATTTCATGGAGTCACCGCTCACTCGGTCGTCAAGCTAATCCCAGTATAGAAATATTGTTAAAAAAGTAAAAGAGTGCTTAAGAGACTGTCTTAAGACTTTGGTGCAATGGTGCAAATGATGATGATGATGGTTTGTTTTCAGATTTTCATAAAAATAGTATGCATGAAAGAATGTTAAAATGATTTTTGCTAGGCATAAATTCCTAAGTGTGATAAATTTTTTGGATAATTCCCTAGGAATTATACCATCATTGCAAAATTGAAGGTTGACATAATGACATGAAATAGTGATAATGTTTGTTTGTTTTAAAGCATAATTGTATAACATAATGATTGAAGTCATATGGTTTTCATGATTTTTAAATAGATGGGGAATAAAAATTGGTACAATGGTTTGCGCTAGGCATAGAATATGTAGGTATAGACTTATACCATCATCGCGAAATCCAAAAAGAGATAGTTTTATTGCATGATCGATTTTTAATAAACAGAAAATATGAAGAGGAAGACTTGCGCTAGGCATAAAATTCCAATTTTGGTTGTGGAACTATACCATCGTCGCGAAAGTCAATAATATATATATATATATATATATATATATATATATATATATATATATATTGATTGTTTTGATTGTATGGTTTTGAAAGAAATTTTGATTATTCTATTATGCATGTAGTTGTCTTTATACCAAACAAAAGCAGAAAATGAATTATTTCAAACAATTTGCAAAATATTTCAAAGTATTTTGAAGACAAAAGTTAGATTTATAAGGAACCCCATGTGCATATGTGAATTCATTTCCAATCTTGATTTATCATAATGATACACAAAATCTCTCAAATATAAAATGTGTGTGCAATTGCTATGTTCATTTACCAGTTTGAGCAAGGTACTATGATACAAGTGATTTGAATGAACCAAAGAAGTGTTCATTAACCATGATGTAGATGCATATAACCATACTAGACTACTATGTAAGTCGGATTATCAAGAGCTAGCTAATCCATAAGCGGACATAGGTCCGTACAAAAGAAGGTCGCTAATGTGACGGACATATCGCCACGCTAGGAGTTACCCAAGGCCAAGCGGGTTGGGCACAAACCACCTGTTATGGGGCTTACCTCACGCTTTTCGAATAATTGAGAATTCCAGGGATTCAAGCTCATCAACCCTTCTTTTCTTTTCAAAGGGTAGGGAAAGGGATTTTATTGCTTTTGCTTTTTGCTTTTCTTTTTGTATTTTTGCTTGATTTTTGAGATAATGCTTGAAACATTGCTGTAATGATATAAAAATAATATTTTTTGTTCTTTTTCTCTTTTTCTTTTGAACTTTGCTTTTTCTTTTTGTGCTAGGGATACTTGCTCGGATTAGCTGTAGAGCAAGGGATTTTTATTCTGGGTAGGGGTGAGCTTGTCCTTTTGCCAATTCTCAAAGATTCTAGACCATGTGCATGATAGGATAGCAGGGGAAACTTTTCGCTCAAGAAACCACTTCTACTATGTAGCAAAGCATGGAAATTACAAATATAATCATTTTATTGTGAAAAGATGTGCTTGGTTTAAGTAAATAACAAGATCAATTCTCCGTGCTCAAACTTTATTTAATTGAATTTTGTGGACTTTGATATAAGAGAGATTAGTAATCATGCCAGATAAAATCAAGATATTTATTTTTGTGATTGTGAAAGTGAGGGATTCCAAATAAATGCTAATTTATCCAAAATAATTTGAAACATATAACTGCAACATTTGTAAGAAGATATATATAAATACTTTTTGAGAAGTTTTGAGAATGTTGACTCTCTCTTTCTTCTTTATATTGTTTTGGTTTCGAAAGAGTCAAGAATATTGCTGTTTTTTTATTTTTATTATTATTTTTGTTTTTGAACACAAAATTAACAAGTGCCATAAATAAATACAACAAATAGTTTTGAAGATTTTGATGATTATGAATGTTTTTGGTGTTTTTGAATTTATAAATTGAAAGAAATACAAAATAGTGATTTTGAAATATTTTAAACAAATATATACAAGGATGAAATGACCAAATTTATACATAGTAACGTTTAAGATGCAAAATATTCATGGGTTCTTTAAGTTCTTTACCATCTAAGGTAGATAATTTGTATGCTCCTGATTCAAATTTAGCAGTGATAATGTATGGTCCAAGCCAGTTGGGCTCAAATTTACCTTTAAGGATTGTAGTTGCATTAGTATTTTTTTTGAAGATTTTGATTTTTTTATATTTTGATTTTAATTTATGAATTGAAATTGGTGGTATATACAAGATGATCTATATACACTATACAAGGTTATTTGAGTATAGCATGTCTAAGGTTGCTTCAAAATCAAAGGAGGTTTTGAAGGATAATCTGGTTGAGGTGAAGGTAAGAACAGAAGGTGATGAATAAAAGGTAGTGATAACCAAAGCTTTGTTATAATGTAAAATAATGTAGCAAAAGATTTGACTTTTATATGTGTAAAATTGATCATGTTACAAAATAAAATGTAAGAAGGATAAGAAGGTTCTTGATTCTTATCACTATATTCCAAATCTTGATAAGATGGAGGGAGCATATGTGAAAGATATGCATGGATGTTATTTGGTAAACAAGGATGATCATATATGGATGAAAAAAAGTGATGGGTAGAAGATAATTGTGATAATAAATAATATATAGAACTTGATGTTTCAACCATTAAATATTCTTCAAATGGTGTTGGGTCACCATGTATGGTAACAATTTTATTTGCAAGTTCAAACTTCAAACATTGGTGGAAAGTGGAAGGGACAACCCGCATTGCATTGATCCAAGGACGACCCAAGAGTATATTGTACGATGCGGGGCAATGTACAATAAACACGGTGGTATCTAGAGTTCTAGGACCAACTTGCAATGGGATGGTAATAACTCCACACATTTCTTGTGTTTCGTCATTAAAAGCTTTGATAATCATGTCAGTTTTCTTCATTTCATCACTTCTAAAGCCAAATCTTTGGTAGAAGTCAAAAGTGCAAATGTTTAGAGATGAGCCATTATCAATCAGGACTCGTTTGACAGCTACATCTCCAATTATAGCAGTAATATATAAGGGATTGTCTTTATGTAAACTGTGTTGTGGGATATCTTTATCCCAGAAGTCAATACAATCAACTTCTCGAGTGATGATAGTATTGGCCATAGCTTCAGGTTGAATGTTTTGAGGTACCATCATTTGGCTTAATGTAAGCATCAACTCATCCCTATGGGTGGGAGAAGATCTTAATAAATCCAAAAGGGAAATTCTGGCTGTAGTATTGGATAATTGCTCATTAATATTGTAAGGGGGTTTAGGTTGAACATGGGAAGCATGATTCCCTTTATTGGGATTTTTCAAAATGAATGGAGCTGATCCATCATTCTGGTTTGGTTCTTGTTGAGAATTTTGAGCCTGTTGTCGGGTAACGACCCCAATGGTACCTACAATGTTATATTGAGGACGCTGAACAGGTCTCGATCGAGCGTTTATGGCTTGTTCATTAGGGAGGAATTGATTAGAAGAGGGTCGAGTAGTAACTCTTCTAGGAAATGGTTCTTCTGGAACCATAGCATCTGTGATGGGTTGAATAGGATCTGATTTGTTTTTAGAACTATTCGATTGGTTTGAAGTAATGTCTAGTTCACTTTCAGTATCTGATTCTACATCACTAGAATCAGGAGTTTGAATATTATGTAGGGGCCTGGTCGTAACCATGGAGAAAGTTGTGTCAAATATTTGAGGATCAGGATTAAGGAAATGTCCACTAATGGTTCCTACATATTGGGTAGGAGGAGGAACATTATGATGTTCGATTTGATTGGCCACCTCTTTACCATGTCTTGGTAAAGGGTGTTGAAATATGTCTAATGTTTGATTAGCATTTTGATTTTGATTTTGGGGAATGGTCTTTTGAGTATTATTAGGAGCATTTTGTTTAGGTTGGAAGGCTTGCACCTCCATTTCATTATTATCAATTAGATCCTGTATTTTATGTTTCAACCTTTTACAAGCGTTGGTAGAGTGTCTAGGTCCTCTATGGAAATCACAGTGTAAGTCAGCTCTGTATCCGGGTATAGTTGAATCAGGTTCCCGGATAGTTGGTAATTGGATCAAACCTCTTTCGAGTAATTGAGGTAAAATAGTTGATAATGGTTGATTCAATCTAGTAAATTCTTGAGGAGGTTTATTAGGAGGTTTCAATATGAATTTTTTCGTTGTCTTCGTTGCATTGATATTAGCAACATTTTTGCTGTCAGTGACTCCGTCACCGACAACTTGTTTGTTTTTATATTGATTTTTGGATGTTTTCTCATCATCCTTCTTCCTAAGTTGGCCTCTTCTAATGAGGGCATCTTCTACTCTTCGAGCTAAATCTATAGCCTGATCGAAGGTAGTTAAAGTAGCAGTTGATAGCTCATAAGATATTTTTTCTTGCAAATTATTGATAAAAATGTCCAACATTTCTCTATAAGGTAGCACAAAGTGTAGTTTTCCTATCAATTGCCTCCATCTAGCTAAGAAATCGACAAAACATTCATCCTTGTCTTGTTTTAAGTTGTATAAATATTTAATGGTTACATGCCTCTCGATGTAGGCACTAAATTGATGGACAAAAGATTCAACTGTTTCTTCAAAATTTCTCAAGGAATGAGTGGGCAATTGATAGTACCACTCTAATGCCATTCCACCTAAACTTTTCGGGAACATTTTTAGTAATAGCAAGTCATCATGTGATATATCATGACATGCTATCCTAAACATGCGAAGATGCTCTATGGGATCTTCGGTTCCTTTATATATAGGCAAGATGGGCATGGGAAAATGCTTAGGGTATGGTTGAGCTACAACTATGGGATCCAAAGGTTGACTACAGATCTCTCAATAATTGTACGAGGGACGATAAGGATCTATCTGGTCCATACGCGAAGCTAACTGTTTCACCATGGCTTCCAGATTACTAGTTTGCCCACCATATTGGTTCGGTAGGGCATTAATATGGGTTTTGTGAGCATATGATGGAGGGACATGAAGATTAGATGCTATGTTGCTATTGTGTAAATTGTTGGTAGGAAAGGTGTTATGAAGGAATTTTGAAGTTGTATTATGTTGTATTCCAGATTGTTGAAAATTGGTGTTAGGCTTCGTTTTAGGTTTTTGTTTACTTGAAGCATATTGATCAATAGTTTGGCGAAGTAAAGTAGTGAAGGAAGTTTTATTTTGTGTGGGAATGATTTTAGGTTGAATAACAGGTTCCTTAGGAGGATGGGTAACCTGTTGTTTTGACATATTTTGAATCATAGTGACCATATTTGCATTGGATGGTCTAGCCTTATCACTTTCTTGATCAATGAAAGACAAGGGATTAGTGCGCACATCAAACGTATGTTCCATGGCTGCTTGAGTGTCACTAATTTGCCCTTTATCAATATGAACTGCCACATTAAGAGCGTCAATGTTATCATTGAGAAATTTCCGAAAATGATCTACGTTGTCAAAAGCAATAGTTCCATCTGGAGCTACTCTAGGGGATGAGGGTCCATCCTCTTTAACACTTTCTTCTTGTTCATTATCTTCACCTAAGTCATATTCTAGGTGATCTAGAGTTTCTCCTTCCAGAATTGGATCTTCAAGAAGGACATTTGGGTCTCTAGTTTTATCTTGTAACCAATCTTCTTCTTCTCCTTCAGTTTGTTTACCATTCCTAAGTTTAGGCATTGTGCCTAAATTTTAGATTTCAGCAATATATATATATATATATATATATATGCAACAAGCTTAAGAGGTATATATTAATTATATACCTACTACAATATTTAAAATGAAATGTTTTTTGGTTTTTGCTATGTTTTTTAGTTTTTCTTTGTTTTTGAAATAATATTGTAAATACAAACAACACAATAAATGCAAGAAATAATACTGAAAGTAATAATCTAGTTTTCTATAAACAATTTATAAATGTCATTAATGGGTTCGAGTTCTTCAGGAGTCATGAAGTGTTCTTCTTCAAATTGAAAGTTTTCCTTCAAAAATTTAATGAAAAGAGCTATAGAAATACCATGTATTTCAGATTTTGATTGATAATAATAATTCTCACGACAATATTCACGATACAACATAGCTCTAGGAATGTTGTTCCATCTTCTTCTAATCATAAGATCAGTTTCTTGGGATTCTATATGAACTAGAAATTGACGTACTACAACTGTGTTCTTGAGGTACTCCTCAAAAGTGAAAATTTTTGAAGATACAAGAGCTCTCCTATAAGCTAACCATCTATGGCAGGCTCTCCGAAGTTCATGATAAAAGACTAGTTGATGAGGATCTAGGATTCTATCTAGGACTAGCCTCTTGATTTGTTTAAGTTTTGTTGACCTAGATGAAATGACACTAAGTCTTCTATCAAGTTCATCCCACAAGAGTTGATTTCTATCTGTTTTAGGCACACTAAGCACAAAATTGATTTCTATGGCTGCCAATTGGTTTTCAACATTTATAGTAACTGCTAATATTTTCTTAGGAGCTACCATCTAACATGCAACTTATTAATTTGAAATGATTTGAAATGCATCTATGTTTTAGTTGTTTTATTTTTTATTTTTTATTTTTTATTTTTTGTTTTCAAAAGGTTTAAAGTGCATTCACATCGGGTTCACCAAAATGTATCGCTCCAAAATTTTCACACCCTTACCTTCAGGCTATAGGATCCGTTCCTGGAAGGGGGATGTGAAAAGGATGGCGTGGTACCTCGAACTGAGAGGCCTTGCGAAGGTCCCGCCTCTCGAGGGAGGTGTATATTGGTGATTTTTTGATGGATGGTGGGTTCACCAGAAACATTCAATGGCAGTTTCCACGCCTAGGTTGGGAATGTGTTTTATGTGTTCATTTTAGCCTTAAGCATTCAAATCCTAGGTTTGGCCAAAATGCGTCTAAGCTATTCTATATGAAGATGTAGATTAAATGAATATAGAAAATAGAATTAAGACAGAAAAACAGAGAAATTAAAGAATGTTAAAAGAAAAATACCTGATCCGGATGTTTGATGAAGATTCTGATTCTTGAAGCAGTCAGGATCGCCTCTTATTTGACAGGATCGTCTGAGATCAGACAAGATCGTCTGAGATCTGACGAATTCATCAGACGAATTCGTCAGAGACCTACAAACAGAGAAATAGGTGCAAAACACAAAAAATACCACTAGTCTAACAGAGGGAAACAATGTGGAATGAGAGTAACAATATCAAACTGAAACTTATAAATAGCAACCTGGATGCATTATGCTAATTTCATGACAATTATGACTTAATCATGCATTTGATCTAGATGGGTGAACTCCAAAATGCAAAATAGCATAAAATAATGAATAGGCTAGCTAATTATAGAATAAAACAGCAGAAAAAGGGATGAAGAAATGCAAACTTAAGGCACTGATTGCCTCAATGTTGACTGCAGTCGAAATCGTCTCGCATTGGTACGAAATCGTCTCTGATTCGACAGGATCACCTCCGATCTGAACAGGATCGTCTGCGATGATGTAAGCTTGCTCCGGCTGAAAAACACTAAGGTACCTGCAACAAAAATTGTATAGAACTAATGCAAATAGAAATTTAGGATGTTTTAGCGTGTATGAAGTCAAGTTACAGAGAATTTCAGCCAGGGGGGTGCTAAGGGGAGGGCTTAGGATTAAATAGGCTTAGGAGGGAGGTTAGGAGGTTGGAGATCATCCCTATTTGGGAGATCTCCAACGAGGGAGGGTCTCTAACGACGCAGACACGCTTCTGCCCGGATTAGAGACTCATTGGAACAGAAGCTAATTGCAAAAAAATAGTTTAGAGACAAGATCGTCTAGACGTCCTAGCCCAGACGAAATCGTTAGATCTGGGGCAATATCGTCTGATCGGTGACAATATCATCAAACGATCAAAAAAACCTTTAAAAATGGTGTGGGAAAGGGGGAAACGGATTACACGGTGGTTAACGGGCGGTTTGGGAGGTTAAAATTTGAATTTGAATATTTACTAGAGTAAATGTAATTATTAAGATTTCACTGCGCCAATTTTAGGGTGCTACAGTTATATGGCCTTAAAGGAGTCCATATTGGTAGTATTTTCAACATGGCATGTTTTAGGTGTCTACACCTATTATTTATCCATATGCATGGAAGGCTAGGTATCATATAATTGCATAATAGATCTGAAGTGGTTGTCACAATCATGCCTTAAGTATTATTTGATAACATGCATTTAAAATATACTAAGGCTAATTTTGGAATATTGTACTTTAATGGAATACTAGTCCAGACAATGTGGATCATGAAAGATATTCTAATCTTACTGTATAGGTTGCCAGACCTTGCAACAATTTAGGATGTGGTAGTTTTTGACTTACCCTTGCTATTTAGAATGTGCTTGTCGAAGAATTTTTTGGATCAAGTGGGGGGACACCTAGCATAAAATCATACTCATTTTGTTATCCCTTACGTTCAAAAAATGGTTTGGATCTATAGTGAAAATATCTAACCTTATCATATTGAAAGACATGGAGAGAAAAAGATAAATACAATGGAAGAAGTCATTGGGCATTCCTAGGTGGAAGTAACAAATTGGCCAAAAGACAAGCAAGAGCTAATGTGGCTTAAAATCCTTTTGTGTAGTATCAAAATTATAATTTAGTCAAATATGGAAATGCAATAAAATTTTAGGGCTAGCTATGAGTAGTTACAAGGCACAACAAGTCATAGGTTCCAACAAGAACACCCCAATATTCTAGGATAGCTACCAAAAGAGTCACATATAGTTGAAGAATGTTCTAGGCCATGTCCCAACATAATGATTTTCATGTGTCTTACGACTCTTGAAATGAAAAATGTTGATTTGGCACATGGACCAATGCATAAGGGAAAGACAACTAGCAAACTAATTTCTCAGGGAAAAATAATTGCACTAATTCCTAATGCCATGCGTTAGATAGCCTTGGAAATAAACTTTTCTCAAAGTCAACCCAATGGTAGCGCTTTGCCAAAATAAGCTACATGTTCCAAGATGCTAATTAGAGAGAAATATGCAAATTTGACACCATATGGTCAGGTCACTATAGATTCTAATGAAGAAGCAAAGCTTAACACCATTGGCATGAAGAGGTATGCCATAATTTTATGTGTATAGCCAACAAGTAAATAAAGCCGATTATAGGTAGCTACGACTAAAAATAAAGCATTTTTCCAAATAGATAGCTGAGTGGCACAAGTGAAGCCTTAAAAGAGAACTATTAGGATCACATGCATAGGATCTAGAGAATTAAGGTAGCCGATTATGCAAGATGATAATTTTGTTCCATTGAAACTGCTCTTTCTTGCAAGCTGATAGCATCTAAGTTGAAGATAAAGTGGATAGACTTGGTAATTGATTGATGGATTCTCTAGACTAAGGATCTTATATAAGAATGTCTCCCATTAAAAATTACATCATTTATGAATATAAAAAAATTCTATAGTGCAATACTGCTTGTAAATTAGTGTTATAAAGATGACAAAGGTGTACATAAGGAATGGGCCTCAGACAAAAAATATAGACGGACCTAAAAATTCTTGTGCCATAGAAAACTTCTAACCCATCGAAGGTGAAGAACAATTTTTTTTAGCCTTATTAGTGTTAGCTAATGCATGCTTTGTAATTGATGGTAGCCTATTAACAATCTTGATATTAGCTAAAACCATCTCAATGTTTGCTAAAGGTGCTCCTCTATTAACGATGTCTCCATTCTTCTTGCCCTATGATGAGGACTAGTAAGAATAACCACACAATTTTGGTAATTGGGTTTTTATTTCTCTCTATGGTATAAAAATTATGACAAAAGAGCAAATTCCAAGGACAAAAGAGGAAAAAAATAAGAGGGACAATCGAAGAGGTCAGTAAGCTTGTCAGGCTTACAAGTTCTAGGTTGTTGGCAAGATTGTCTAGCAAAATAAATCAAATAAATCCTTCATGGAATCTATGAAGACAAAGCATGGACAATAATATACATCTTAGAAGAGCTTCTCGATCAAAAGGAGGTGGCTTCACCTTTTTTACCTTATTTTTATTTGGAGTTACAAATTGACAAACATCAATAAGCCAAAAAAGTGAAGCCCAAGGTTAAGACAAAGCACTAAATATCATTAGAAACACAAAAGTCCCCACCATTTATATAATGTCACTCTCCTATATTTCACAAATCCATCTTCCTTATTTCCTATCATCTTTTGTATCCCTATCGCATCCCCTTTCTTCTAATCATTTATTCATTTTACATTTGTTCTACCCCATAATTTCCCTAAGTTCTCCTTGCCTTGCAACATTTCCCCTTAATGCTTTTTGACTCCATATCCCAACGAATTGGCTAGTTGGGTTCCTATTTTTTAAATAATAAAAAATACCCTAGCTAGTAAAAGATGGCATGCAAGCATAGAAGGATGTATGAAGCCCACAACATGACACCTCAATATCTTGATGATGCAAGCATGCACAAGGTGCATAAGTGGGAAGGATTTTTATAGTGAAAGACTATTGGTTGCTAAAAATAAAAGTAAGAAAGTAAACCATTCACATAAGGTGCATATTTTTTGGAAAGTGTGCCAACTCAAAAAATGATGCCTGTAGTTATTGAAGAAGTTAGCTAGCATAGTTATTAATATGAGCTATAAAAGAAGATGGGGCTTGAAGTAAGACATAATTTTGAATGGGATGTAATTAAGTAGCAAGGCAACCATGTATATATCAAAATTTATGGGACACTACATAGGGATCTACAAATTTGAGAAAGAGTATCTCCGTAATTTTGCAAAGATGAAAGCAACTAAAATTAGTAAAGGACTCATGTCCCCAAGTGCTTAGAATGTTCACCTAAGGCAATTTTCCTAGGCTTACAGTTACTTTTAGATATGGTGGACTATGATCACAAAGGATTTAGATTTTTCGGAGGTACCACTATTTAGTTTTCTCCTTTGTGCTTCCTTTTCATTTCTCTTCTTACATTTCCCCCCTCTTTTTATTTTTGCTTCTTGCTTCCTTGCATTGCTATTATCTTCATTCCTTTTCTTATCCTTTATTATTCTTTAAATCATCACCTTATCAATTTATTATTACCCCCACTTCCTCTTACATATTATTCATTACTACTTCCTACCATTTTTCATGGCTTCTAGAATATTTCCTCCTCCTATTCTATAGAAAATACCATATTTTATAGGCAAATGGGATGTGTCATAAATAGGGGCATCTTCCAATGCTTGTATTAAAACCATTATTTAAGAATCCATACATGCTTAAATCCCCAACACTCTCCTTCACATATTCATACTTTCCTTTCCATTCCTCCATCATTCTATAATTCTATCTCATAATTTTTGGACTTCGTACCCAATAGATAAGGCCTTTATAGGTTCTCTATTTACACAAGCAACAATCCCTAAAAAGTTGTCAATAATGTGAATCAATGTGATTACCCACATCCATGAGTACACATATATTGAGCCAGTTTGTGATTCTGCTAAGGTTTTGGGTCAAATTTTACAAAGGCAAAGGGCCTAGGAGCTTTACTAGAAACATCACTTCTACGCCCAGGAGCTTTACTAGAAATATCAATCCTACATGAGTAAGTTATTAAAGTACACATCCTTTAAATATTTGGATATAGTAGGGCAATGGGCACCAAGTCAGAAGGTAATGAGGCATCCAAATGCATAGAACATCTCATTGGGCTCAAAATTTTGCTAAGAGAGGAAAGTCCACCATTTTGCTGTAATGTCAGACCCATAATTTGACTAAGGAAAAAATCCTGAAGAAATATGGAGGCTAAACTTTTAAAATGCTAACATAATTGTAAGGAGTAGAAAGGTTTAGCACAAGAGAAATCCAAACTTAAAATATGACCAAGTCATATGATAGGAAAAAAAGGGCTAGAATTTTGAATGATTTGACATAATCATAAGGGCAAAAGAAGTCTGACATCTAGCAGTACACCATGTTGATAGAATTCAAATTTCACTAAGGTATAAGTGCCTAGCTTGGAAGAGGGCCAAAATTTAAAAGCAGTAGCATCAGCATAAGGACTAAAAAGTTCCAACATCTAACATCTTGCTAAATTCAAAATTGGATGTGGAAAAGAGGTCAAAATTTTGAGATGCTCACATCATAACAAGGATAAGGAAAGTATGACATCATGATACATTGCCAGACTTAAAATTTTGCTAAGGCTTAGTGCCCAATATGGAAGAGGATCAGAATTTCAAGGTATTGATGATATAAAAGGAAATATGACCTAATCTATGAATCCCAAAAGGATCCTGGTAATACCTCCAACCTTTGATATTAAGTAAAAGGCTCCTAAGCATGTACCTATAAACCAAATTCGTACGTGTCAACCAATCATCCATATCAAAGCTATTAGGATGAGTTGGTACATTGGACAAGCTGGCAATGTAATGAAGAATAGTGGAAAAAAACTAAAATTTCCAGAGTTATCCAAATCCTTCAAGGACACATGGATGCCAAGCTCTAGGAGGAAATCAGGACCACCCATATGTCACCAAAATCAAGGTAGTTGGACCAAGTAGAGTAGGAAAGCAATATCCATGCTCTTCAAGTGTGCAAATTAGACTACACTTATCCACATCAAGCTTAAAAAGAGCTTCCATTGTAAAGATAAAACATAACATAAAGTATTGTAAGGTGATAAATAGCTAAAACCCCTCAACATTGGGGATCAACTCTTTAATGTATGCTTCTTGTGTATACTGTATGATGATTGTTGCCTATCAATAGAAGCAAGTGTTGTTTGACCTCTTTAAATTATTGCTGTAGAATTTATGATATTATGAGTGATGTCTTTATGCATTTCTATATATGCTTCATGAAGGGTGTATTCTGTTAGGCAATTCTAGTTGATCTAGATTATAGTTTGGAATATTGTTCCTTTAAGTCTTTAGAATGCTTAGATATATGTAAATTGGTTTAAATGATATTTTACAAGATTGTATGCCAGTTGGTCTATTAGGCATTGCTTTATACTATGTGCGTAAGATTATTATGTAGTGTATATAGTTATTGTTAACTAAATCTTGATCATTCTTAAATTCAATCTATAACCATACACTATTTTCTTACCCTCCCATATCTCACTTTAGTCTTAAATAACATTTCATTTAACTAGTTTTATAAGGATTTGGTCTTCTTCGGAGGTTGACTTAGAAGAATTTTTGTCTTCCAGTCTTGGCTGAGATCCAGGGTGCATCTCATCCACTTAGGCAGATTTTGGACCAAAAATTCTTTATATATTTATCTTTGTAAACCCTTCATCTTCCTAAACCCTTGTCCCACTCATTATTATAATATAATATTATAATATAATCAACTTTGGGTTATGTGTAGCCCATGCAACTATCCATAACACCCATATACATTATTATATCATATCCCCATATTCCTATCCCAAGGTACCTAATATTCCACACCCCTTAAAAATGTTCCATCCTCAAAACATAAGAAGAAACTAAATAATAAGATTTCCTAAGCAATATTGGCAACTGGTACTAATATTGATTATCCTTCCATCCAAGTGAAATATTGATTGATGGTGGCATGTGATGATGCAAAGTTACCCTTGTGCCACTTGAATATCCATAACTATTTTATTGGATCCATGTAGATCCATAATAATGATCATGCCCTAAGCCCCACCTCCAATATTTTTGTCACTTCTGGTGGTGTAGGTGGCGATATGTTGCAACCTTAATATGATGTTTTATTACATTTGATTATTCAACATTTTATTATTTTATTTTAAATTCTTCCCTATGCTCTTCTATCATGATCCTATATTTTGGTTCATCCATGGAATCTACTTTTATTTCTTCGATCTCTACTACTACCTTCTCCTTATACTCTTTTTTAGGTTCTTCTACTTCTTCTTCAATTTGTTTTCTTGCAATAGATTCCTAATTTTTCTTGGATCCTTGTGCCTTAAATTGAGAAATATCTTGTTGTATGATATGTTTTTCTATACCATAGCTTAATAAAATTCTTTTGCACATTAATGTTAACAATACCCAAATATTTGGGTATTGACCAGGGGCTTCAACCATGAGAAAATGGATTGATAGGAGTTGGAATTCTCTAGGAGTGATTCTATAATTTCTTCCCAAATGTTTTTTCCTAGCCATTTATTGTACTAGGGAAGAAAGAGAAATAATCCTACAAGGGGGTCCTTGGTTTATGGGAAGAGCATGACTCTTCCTTATCTGCTGGTATGAAGGATTTTCACCTGAAAATGTAAATCTATCCCTAGTACCATTATGGGTTAGGATGTTTGAATCATCCATTGAATTTTAGGAAATAGATACCTTCAAGGCAATAGGAAATGCTCTAGGAGAATTCCTTGAGATTTTAGATACAACAAAAGATGGATTTTTGGCTATTTATGCTCGAATATTGGTCATGATTGATATAAGTAAAGCTTTACCAGAATCAATCATTCTTAAGTATGGGGATAATATGTGGACCCAAACTATAGATTATGAAAACATATATTTTATATGTAGAATATGTCATGAGGTGGGAAATATTGAGATATCATGCCCTAAGAAGAGCCCAACATAATCATTTGTAGAAAATTGTAAGAGAAATTTACAAATGGTTATGGATAAAGATGGTTTTCAACTTCCAAACAATTCTAGAAAAATAAAAGAAAATGAACAATGGAGACCATTAAGAAAGGATACTGGAAGAAATTCCAATTCTTTTGAGGCTTTAGCCTATGAAGAAAAAGTAGATCAAAACTTAGAGGAAACATGACATTAATTTAAACATATTAGCAAGGAATCGTCTATTCAATATGATCCTAATTTAAGGAAGAACATTCTCGATGAACCCAAGGAATGTGTTTCATAAGATTTTGAAGACTCTCTTGAAGTTCCATGCACCATTCAGGAGAAAATAATTGGTAAAGAAAATGCAGTTTTAGAAAATAATACCTTTGCCATTAATAAGGAAATACTAGAAAATGAGCAGGATAAGTCAAAATCTTCTATAATAGAGCTAGGAGAGGATAAATATATTGAAAAAAAATGGTGAAATAATATTGAGGAATAAAATAATAAGACCTAATTCTGATATAGGAAAGGCAAAAAGAGGAAAAACCTCAAATTATCAAGCAATATCTAGGGAAGCAAACTCTAAGATAGAGAAAGGAACACAAACTAAGTTGGTTGAATTGCTCTTTACCAAACAACAAAATGATATTGGTAATACACAAGAGGGACCAAAAGCCCCTAATGATACATTATTATCATCTCATGGAATATAAGGGGTGCTAATGCCCCCTCAAAAAATAGGTGTATTAGGGACCTATGTTTAATTAATAAACCTGATATTATTTGTATCCAGGAAACTAAAATGACAAAAGAGGAAGTTTTAAAAACTATTAAAGTAGTTTGGGCAAGATGTGAATGGGATGGTATGGATTCTAAAGGAGAAGCAAGAAGAATTCTAACTTGTTGGAATCCTTCTAGAACCTCTTGTGTAACCATTTATAAAACTAGGCATTGGATAGCCTCTTTAGTCACTTGCTACTTTGTTGATATTCACTTCATCCTTATCAATGTGTATGGTCCTACAACTCAGGTAGATTAGAATTTTGGAGTGGTATTGAGGCCTTTATGAGAAGTAAAGACCAAGAAACCCATTTCATGATCATTGGAGATTTTAATGCCATTACCAAGCTAAATGAAAAATTTGGTAGAATTAGGAAATTGACCCAAAGTATGAAAGATTTCTCAACTTTTATTCAAAACAACAATCTATGGGAAGTTGAGTTTAAAGAAGACAACTATACTTGGACCAAAAACAGGAGAGGCCAGAACCTAATAGCAAAAAAATTAGATAGATGCATTCTCTCATATCATTTTATAGATGAAGGAAATTATGCTAAAATTAAAACCTTAACAAGGTTTGGTTCATATCACTGGCCAATAAGAGTTAAAATGGTGGTTAGTGAATTAAAAAAAATCATATTTTAAATATGAGTAGATGTGGGAAGACCATCCTCAATTTGTTGATATGATAGCTCAAAACATAGAATTCTTTAGGTAATGGTGGGTTGTATGCTCTTCCAAACAAAATTAAAGCTATGACATATAGATTAAAAGAATGGAACAAGAACACCTTTGGAAATATTTTTTAGAAGAAAGAAGAACTAAAAGATAAAATTTCAAAATTCCAAAAAGGTGATGAAAATAATACAAGCTCAGAGGAAAGGGAGTTGCTTAGTAAATATAAAAATATTTTGAGTAAGGAAGATAAATTATGGATATTAAAATCAAGATAGACTAGGTTAAAATAAGGAGATAAAAATACAAAATTTTTCATAGGATGGATATAGTACATATATCTTCTTCTAGAATTGGTAGAATTAAATCAATAGAAGGGGTTTGGATTGAAGGTCAGAGTGAAATTAGAAAAGAGGTTAAGTCATTTTATCATAATATTCTAGGTTCAGAGGATACTGAAGTCTTAATGATAAACTTCTTCAAGATGTTCCTTCAGTTATAACAAATGAAGATAATAGGAAAATGATGGAGCCTATTACTCTAGAAGAAGTTCATTTAGCTCTTTTCTCTTTTAATAAGGATAAATCCCCCAGTCCAAATGGGCTCTCTATATCTTTTTACCAAATTAATTGGGATATAGTGAAGGATTCTTTATTGGTGGTAGTGGAACAGTCTAGGGTAGATCAATACATTCCTTATAAAATTAATGCAACTTATCTTACCTTAATTCCAAAAAAGAAGGATGCTGAATTGTTTAATTCTTTTAGACCCATAAGCCTATGTAATATGGCTTATAAGATTATTTCCAAAGTGATGGTGAATAGATTAAGACCATTGTTAGACAAAATTATTTCAAAAGATCAAGGAGGTTTTGTGAAAGGGAGACAAATTTTGGATGGGATCATAGTAGCTCATGAAGTTATACATTCAACAACTTCAAGAAGAGAAAGCTATGATCTTAAAACTTGATATGAGTAAAGCCTATGATAGGGTTAAATGAAATTTTCTTTTTGCAATTTTAGATAAGTTTAGTTTTGGGAAGAAATGGGTTAGATGGATTAAATCTTGTGTCTCTATAGTTTCTTATTCAGTGTTGGTCAATGGGTTAGTGATAGAATATTTTAAATCCAAGAGAGGCCTTAGACAAGGAGATAATCTATATCCCTATTTATTCTATATTATGGCAGAATTTTTGAGTAGGAACTTAAAGAAGACTTAAAAATATGGATTTATAAGTGAACTTAAGGTTAGCAATAACATCGATAACATAACCCATCAACAATTTGTAGATGATACAACCCTTTTTGGAAGGGCAAGGATAAATGAGGCCAGAGATTTAAATAACTTTTTAAAAGAGTACGAAAGAGCTTCAGGGCAAAAAATTAATATGACTAAATCAAAATTTTACTTTCTTAACACTCTTGCTAATATCAAAGCAAGAATTTGTAGGTTGCTTCAAATGGAGGAGGCAAATTTACAAACTACTTATCTAGGGATGCCTTTATTTGAGGGGATAATGAGGATAGATTTATGGAATCCAGTTATTAGTAAAGTTCAAAATAAACTTCCAACTTGGAAAGATAGATGGTTATCATTAGTAGGAACAGTGCAGTTAATTAAGTCAGTATTACAAGCCATTCCAACATATTATATATCTTTGTATTCTATGCCAAAATCAGTTGAAAAAAGTTTGATCTTTATTATGAGATCCTTTTTATGGTCAGGTTTACATGATAAAAGGAAATTTTCTTTGGTAAAATAGAGCAAGTTGTGTGATGACAAAACTAGGGGAGGTCTTGTATTAAGAGCTCTTGTAGATGCAAACTTAGTTCTTAGGGGAAAATTTATCTAGAGATTGTACAAAGAGAGTCAAAGACAATGTGCAAGAATTCTTCTAAGTAAGTATGTTGATACCAAGGACCCAAGTTTAATATTTACTACATTCTCTCTTCCAAATGGTTCTGCTCTTTGGAATGGTTTAAAAAAATCTATTGATCTTATGATTAAAGGTTTAATATGGGTGGTGGGAACTAGAGATAAAATTTCTATTTGGATGGATACTTGGTGTGATAAAAAACCACTCAATTTAGATCCAATTTTGAAACCTTGGATGAGATTGCTTCAAGACAAATACGGTGATAGGGTTTCAAATATTTTGTACAAGGATCGATAAGGAAGATACAAATGGAAAGACTATTTTTTACAAGTATACAAGACATTGATGCTAGGAGGCAATTGAGTAGAAATATAACAACTGTAATTATTCGAGGGGTGCTAAGGATAAATTGATTTGGGAGTTGAATAGCTCAGGAGAATACACAACAAGAAGTGGATATAATGTTCAACACCAACATAATAATAATATCACTAGAATTTGGAAAGATATTTGGGATAGCCCAAGCATTCCTAAAGTCAAAATTTTTGTTTGGATAGTAGGTCATAGAAGAATTTTATCCTAGGATAACCTTATGAAAAGGGGTTTTCATGGCCCCTCTAAATGTGTTTTCTGTAATAAGGAGGAGAGTATTGACCATCTCTTGGAACATTGCTCAATAGTCTAGAATCTATGGCAATGGATTATTAATATGTTTGGTAAATACATGGTGATGAATAGCAATTGAAGATTGGTTAAAGCAATGGCAGAGCACTTATAAAAGTGAGGCTTTATAGACAATATGGAATAATATCAAAAGATACAATACTTTGGACTATATGGCTAGAAAGGAATAGAAGAATATTTAAAGGAAAGGAAAGTACTTTAGAGTTAATGAAAAAGAAGATATGTTTAGCCATAGAGGAGTATAAGCCAACTCTATCAACTCACCCAATCCCTAATTTGGAAGCAAAGAGTCTTGATAGATGGAGTCAAGTCATTAAATGGAATTATGATGTTGGGTATAAGAGAAGCAAAAATAAGGTAAAGAGTATAAAGTTGAAACCACTAGACGTGGAGTGGGTTAAGTTGAATTTTTATGGAGCATCTAAATGAAACCCAAGACCAACAAGAGGAGGAGGAATAATTAGAAATAATAGAGAAGATATTTTGTATCATTATGCTTTCAATTGTGGATTTAAGACAAATAATGAAGCTAAAGCTTGGGCAACTTTAGAAGGGTTAAAATATATAAATAAATGAAATGGAATAGATTTTGGATGCAAGGTGATTCTCTCATAGTAATAAATGCAATTTTGAGGAAAGCAAAGGCTCCATGGAACATACAAGAGATAATTGTGAAAATTCAAGATCTTGCTAAAGAGTTTGAAGGAATCAGGTTTACTCATATATTAAGGAAAGGAAATAAATGTGCAGATAAGCTAGCCAATAGATGGGTTTTGGTTGAGGATCGTGAAGTTAACATCTCCTTTCCATGGTTAGAGGAAGTAGAAATTTTAGTTTAAGCTAACAACAATTATTGATTGCCTAATTCAATTAATGATTAAGATTTACTTTAATGTTTTCCATTGGTAATATCTATTTTATTTTGTAATAATAATGTGTGTTCATTTAGATTATTCATTATAATTTTTGTGGTTGCACTTGTGTTTCAGGAAGGAAACTAGCAATCCAGTTTTGGTAAAACAAACTATGTTAGTGCGATGTTTTGGAAATATTACTCTACTAAGATGCAAGGCATAGATAGTAGAGGTGAAGTTTTGGCATTGTGAAGGCTGCTATAGGAAAATATCAAGAAAGATGCTAAATTTTGGAGTAATTGTATTCATACAGAGATTTGAAAAGATCCAGAAAATAAAAATAAAAAATTTAGACATTTTATGTAAAATGATGCAGGTTTCTAACTATAGCATCTCAATTGAGATGAGAAGTGTATCTATTTGTAAAATCTCAAGCTCTAAAGAAGAGAGATGTAATTTGTTAAGGGTGGGGGACCCGAGTACAACCCCTTTTTATCAAGCAAAAAAAAAATAATACCCAAATATTCTAATCAAGGATAACCAAGAACAATATCCATATCATCCATCTCAATAGCATAAATGTATAACATGTTTATCCATTATAAACTTTAAATCTTAGAAAAATTGAACATTCTCATTCTCAAGTTGTATGTTTTTTATTTTTGTTGCATAAACCTACAACCTCTTAGCAAAAGCAATATTAACGAAATTATATTTGTTGCTATGGTTAATAGAAATAATATCCTTTTCCATTTGAATGCGACCATGAACTTTCAAAATAGTTTTTTTAGATACAAACAAATCCCTATGAACATTGTTTGGTGTATTTGTCACCAAAGCTATGGTTCCCTTAGCCTACACACTATCACCCTTATTTAATTTTCTTGATTTTTTTCTCTATTCAATTCATTTTTTTCATCTTGGATCCTAGCTATCTTTTCATCCTTTTTCTCCAATCCCCATTTGCTTAAAAATGCAACTTCAAATTCTTCCCATGTGTATGTAAAATTATAGGCACACTCAAAGTTTATAAATCAAGATAAAACTTCCCCTCCTAAGAAACTACAAAAAATCACTTTTCCATCTAGAATTAGTAGGATTTAATGATAAAGGCATCACTATCATCCTTTCCATGGAATATTGGCAACTCCATGACATCAACCCAAAAAAAAATTCAAAGCAGCTAGGGTTTAATAAATTGAAATTTCTTAGAAAAGAAAATTCTCAAGTCTTGTCTATTTATTTCTATAAAATATTAGGTCTATAAATTTTCTTCAAAGCAAAATAAAATTCAATTGATCTACTTACCCTATGATTTGAAATATCGTCACTACCCTTATTTCAAATGGCTAACTTCATAGGGTCTTATCTCCATCAATATTGCTTGGATGATGACTCATTTTAAAGCTCTTCAAATTTTGAGCAAAATGGCATAGGAATCATTTGAATCAGATTGTTGGATTGAGAGATTAATTTTTTTCTTTTGTAATGAATTGTTGTAATCTTTAAAAAATGCATCATAGGTCTTGAACCTGATTTTATCTTTTCTTGGAACGACCTAAAAGGTCATCTACATAGTCTTCTACAATTTTATACATAAGGTCATGAAATATATATGTCATGGCCCTTTGATATGTTGCTCCTATATTTTGTAGGCTAAAAGGTATGACTTGATAGTAGAAGGTTCCCCAAGGGGTTGTGAAGGTCATTTTAGATTGATCTTCAAGAGTGATATTTATCTAGTTATAGGGTTATGCATAAGCGCGAAATATCGTAAATTGGCTCTATTTAGGATTTTCAATATTTTAAATTGGCTAATTTTGGATCCTTTCATTGGGACCCATTCGTCCAAAATTTATGAGGTGGAAGTTTTTTTGGGAAAAATTCGCCCGTAATTTATAATAATTAACCTATTTTTATTTTAATTTGCCGACCTCAAATTATAAATGATTTTATTTTTCCTACCCAAAATGCCTCATATACTACTCGTATATATATTGTAGTGGGTATCGATAACCATACATCTAAAATACTCTAACTCAAAAATAGCTTTGAAATAACGAAAAACTTGACAAGGTTGTAGAGAAGTGTCTATCGACATAAGCCGATCAATTACAGAGTGTTGATCGGTGCAAGATGATCGACATAAGCCGATTGGTTGTAGAGCCATGTCTGTCGACATAAGTTGATCGGTTAGAGAGTAGTGTCTATCAGCATAAGCCGATCAGCTGCAGAGTCATGTCTATCGACATAAGACGATTGATTATAGAGCTGTGTTTGTTGGTATAAGACGATCGATTATAGAGACGTGTTAGTCGGTTGCAGAGGTGTCGATCGATATTAGACTATTGATTGTAGGTACATGTCAATCGATAGTAGTCGATCGGTTGTAGAGGTATCAATCGATATTCATCTATCAGTTGCAGGGACATGTCTATCAGAATTAGTCAATCGGTTGCAGAGGTGTTGATTGAAATCAACCTATCAGTTGTAGGGACTATCAATTGGTATTTATCTATCGATTGTAGAGGTGTCGATCAACATTAGTATGTCAGTTGTACGGATGTGTTGATCGACATTAGTCTATCTATTATAGGGATGTGTTGATCAACATTAATCTATCGGTTGTAGATGTTGATCAGTATAAGCTGATTGATTGCAGGGACGTGTCGATTAACATAAGCTTATTAGTTATAGAGAAGTGTTCATTGGTATAAGTTGATCGGTTGCAGAGAAATGTCTATCGATGCAAGGTTGTAGAGACACATTAATCAACCAAAGATAATCGGTTGCTGAGAAGAGACTATCAGCAAAAGCTAATCGATTGCAGAGGTATATCTATGGTTGGACCCATTGTAAAAGTGTGTCGATCGGCATAGGGCTATCAGTTACAGAGAATTGATGACTAAAAATCGATAGAGTATTCTTCTTCCATTGTTATTTTTTCCAAAGCTCTTTTTCTTCAGTTTCATAGGCACTATAGGTGAACTATATGCAACTATGGTAGACAACTATCAATGTCATTTGGTTGTGTGTCAGGAGCATTTCTCTTGTCATAGACTGCTTCTTGTCTCTTAGAGTATGTTTCATAGGCAATGTAGAAGCACTATCTACAACTATGGTCGATAAGTATCCATGTTATATTGTGTGTTAGGAGCATTTTCTTGTTAGACTACTTCTTGTCTTTTAGATGTCATTCTATAGGGCAGTGTAGGTTCATCTTGAGGGATGTCTGCTATTTTCCTTCAATTTCATATACATTTCCTAACATCTGAAGATTTTTTCTTTATAGTACAATTTCACCTACTGAATATGGAAATAAGAGAGGCCAATATTCTTGTAAAAAATAATTCTAAAATATTTTACACAAATATCAAAATGTAATGAGGCATCAATCTCTATAGATTCTACACAACATGCAGGTACAAACACCTTTTACCATCAAATTTTTAATATTTTTGTTATTCTTAAATATAAAACCTTTCTTTATTAATAGATAAATGGTTGTCTACTTATCTACCTCTTTTTAAATGCTTTGTAAAATTGTATTCTATTAATTCTTTAAAATAGTACCTTTTTTACTTCAAAAAATAATAGAGAACACCAAACATTGAATGCAGTAAACATTGTCGACCCTGATGTGCGTTCACTCAAAGATATTCTAGTAAATAAGATGGGATCACATGATAATTTTCCTAATAACGACCTTCAACAACCACTTCAGGATATTTTAAATTCAGACACATCAACCAAAAAAGAAAATAATAGTACAATTAAAATGCAGACCTCTAGGGAATCTTGTAGTAAAAAATCTAAACATCAAAATATAAGCGAATGGACTATTGGAAGGGATTTTAAAAATGAATGGGCACGATTATACTCCTTTATTGAGCGAGATGCAAAACTGAATGTGTGTAAATGCATTATTTGTACATGGAATCTGGGAAAGGATCATTTATTGCAAAATAAGAAATACACAATAGAAAAACATTGTGGGAAATTTTACATCATAGAAATACGAAGTGATGGAACAATTAATAGATTTTATAGTTGGAAGGATGCCTGAAAATGTGTGCATGTGAGGTATTCACTTGAATATGAAAAAACAATGAAACAACAACAAACTCTCATTGAGAAGGGTGGAACAATCGAGGCACAATTTCAAAAAATTAATAAGACTATATTAGCCTCAAAGAAATTGCAATTTGCTATTGTATACAATATTCTAAAAAAAGGTCGACCCATGTCTGATTTTTCTAATTTTAAGGAAATACTTCAACTAGATGATGTACAAAACCTTACCAGTTCATATTGGTCAGATCAAAGTGGTTGGGAAATAGTAAAATATCTATCACAGGTTGAGAAGGAAGACTTGAGAGAGAATGTGAAACAAGCCAAATTTATTTCACTTTCTATTGATGAGGTAACAGTTGTTGACAACACATCTTGGATTTGCATACATGTTTACACATTCAAAAATTATTTGAGACAACCTCATTTACTAGCACTACATAATATGATTGAAAATTGTAATACATAAAATATTTATAATGTTGTTGTAACCAGTTTAAAGGATATTGCTGGAATGGATGAAAAGGAAATTGCCACAAAGTTAATTTGTGTTGGAGTTGATGGTGCGGCTTTAATGCAAGGACAAAGGAATGGTATTTGTGTTAGGCTTCAGACATCAATTGCCCCATATGTGATTCCTATTTATTGTATGGCTCATCGAATGAATCTTGCATACAAAATTGTGAGCAATTTTGATAATGTAGCCAGAGTGGAAGAACTCATCCATGAAATACACTCATACTTTTCATGCAGTCCAAAAAGGTTTGCAGAGTTTCAATAGTTTTCTCTAGGTGTAATTGAAGGTAGAAAAATATTAAAAGATGTGGAAACCAGGTGGATTTCACTGTTTCTTCCTGCAAAAAGGGTATTTTAAGAATATCAATCCTTGGTTGGGTTTATGTATGCACATCGTAAGGATATTGACAAGGCCAAATATTTGATTTTTCATATGTCTGACTTGGAAACTCTTCTCACATTACGTGGTATTCTTCCAATGTTATAAGAAATGAATTCTTTGATTAAACTTGCACAGGAAAGGGTAATTTATATTATCAATTTCATGAGGATGAGAAAACAAATATGTATGATTATTGATAGGATTTATTTATCCGGAAAATATTTTGAGGATCCCAAGTTTGATAGTTGGAATACGTTAGTTAATATCAATGATCCGAACAACTTTTTAAAGTTCAACATCAACGATAGTATTTGTATTGCTATCCATGGAAAGTTTATTCTTGTATATCTTTTGAAAAGCGATTAGATACACTAACAGATGATGTTGAACAAGTGCCCGTTACACATTTCAAATTTGATGAGGTTTTGGATAGCACTAAGAATAAATTGAAAAGAATTGCAAATACATTAACAAGTGAAATAAGAGGTCATTTTAAGAGAGATGAGACACTTGAGGCCATGGTTGTTGTTGATCCCATCTTCTGGAATCCTTGTGGTGACCATAGTAGTAGAAGTGAGTTGTTTGTAAAATATATGGGTAATCTTATGACACATTTCTCTAAAAGTGTGGAAATAAATGGCATTAAAATCAATGGTATTCTAAAAAAAGATCTTTTGGGATAACAATCAACCAATTTTGGAATAACAATGGATAATCAAATTGCACATTCAAAAATCCACATGAGACTGGTTCAATCATGCATTTCTGGCAAAAATTGTATCGAAGTAGTGTCTTACAAGAAACTATGAGTGAATACTTTATTTTATAAGAATTATGTCAGACAATGATTTTGGGATCTATTGAAGATGAAAGGGTTTTTAGTGCATTATATTTTGTTAAATCAAAAGTTCATAACAGGTTGGAAAAATATTTGGAAAATTGTTTGAGAATGTATGTGTCATTGTACGAGGTGGGTAAGTTTCCCTATGATAGAGTGTTGACATATTGGAAGTCCCTAGCAAAAAGAAGAGGTCTCACTAATACTGTTGATAATGACAAAAATGATTCAGCTTGGAGTGATGATGAGATTATGGAAACATATAATTCACAAATAATTCTTGGTTCTTTTGGAGAAGTCGATAAAGCTTTGTATCAGCTTCCAAAAATATAAAAATTGCAATGATTATATGACAAATTCATATAATCTATGATTTTTTGGATTTGAAATCATTTGTAAAATTTTAGTGTTGAATAAATTCATATTATCAATGATTTTCCGTATTTGATATCTTTTATAAATGTCAATGATTTGAAAATTTTCATATTATCAATGATTTTTCGTATTTGATTTATTGTAAAATTTTAGTGATTTGAAAAAAATCATATAATCATTCTATTTTCAATGATTATGCATGTTTGCTTTTTAATGATATGGACTATCTATGTTTTCAAAATTTATGATTTAAGTTATAGCTTTGAGTAAGCTTAAAATTTGAAAACCATGTATACGTAATGATGTTATGTTATTGAACTAATTGTATATGTTGAAAAAATATAGTGATTTTTGCTTTGAATTTAAATGCATTTTTGTATGTATCATTAGTATCATTAGTTGTATGATATGACTCTAGATGTGTTATTAACTTTCTATGTTAACAAAATTTTATGATTTATGCTTTGTCATTGAGTAAAACTTGTATGCATATATAACTAGTAAAAATTTCTCTACATATGTATGAAAAATGCATGTAGTATATTACTCTAGATATGAAAAATGAAAATTTAAACCCATTTATAGATATATCCATCATAAACTCACTTTGAAATATAAAAACAATATAGCTTAATACAAATGACCATATTCATTTTTATACAACAACTATAATGACTATGAGTGCATTAAAATGGAAACCCATGCACAGATATATCCTTTGTAAACTCACTTTGAAATATAAAAACAATATAGCATAATACAAAAGACCATACACATTTTTATACAACTAGAATGACTATGAATGCACTGAAAATTGAAACCCATGCATAGATATATCCTTCGTAAACTCACTTGAAATATAAAAACAATATAGCATAATACAAATGACAATACTCATTTTTATACTAAAACAAGAATGACTATGAATAAACTGAAATTTAAAACCATGCATAGATATATAATTCGTAAACTCATTTGAAAATTGAAATATAAAAACAACATAGCATAATATATGGAAATTGAAATTTAACCCCTTCATAAATATCTCCATCGTAAACTAACATTGAATATGAAAACAATATAGCATAATAAAAAAGATAAAACACTTTTCTATAAAACAAAAAGAATGACTTTGAATAAACTAAAAATTTAAACCCATGCATAGATATATCCTTCGTAAACTCATTTGAAAATTGAAATATAAAAACAACATAGCAAAATACACAAGACAATACTCATTATTATATCACAACATGAATGACTTTGAATAACATTTAAATCTAAACCTATGCATACATATATTCTACGTAAACTCAAACATATTTGAAACACCATAATACTCAAGAGATGAAAATAACACACAATTATAAATGTAAATAGTGTAATAGTAAAATAATAAAAGCAAGTATCTTGTTTTCAAATGAAAATATATAAAATGTCATAAAATAGTCTTTTCGAAATATCAAATTTTAAAATTCAATGTCATGCTTAAGAATCTTTTCTCCCTTCCACCACTCCTTTTGCCTTTTCAATGACTTCCATAGTCTCTATAGCAATGACTCCTCCCTCATATTTCCCATGTTTAGCTCCTTTTTTCTCATCCACTACTTCCACGATTTCCACATTTTCCAACCCATCAAGAAAGGTATTTTCTTCTTTTCCAAAATCTTTAGATTTTGGTCCTTGAAATTCTTTACCCTTCTCCTTTAGCATAACATCAGGATCCAATCCGTTATGGATAATGATTTTTTCATAAAATATTGTTTTGTCGAACCACTTCCTGTGCTCTTTTTTTAATTGCCATGGAAGCATTTAAGAACTTCTTTGCCATCCTAAGATAGTCTTACAGGTTTTGAACCTACTTCTTGAGATTATCATACTTTACCTGAAAAAGGAAAAATAGTTAATCAACAGATAATTACATTTTAAAAAAGAGAACAACAAATTTTTGAACATAAAAGTGATTAAGTCAAACCTCAACAACATTCTTTGCAACTACAACAACAACAACCTTTTTATTATCACTTGCCCATTCATTGTAATAAGCTTGGGACTCACCATTTATGTTTTCCAATATGCTCATCATAAACTTTAAAATTTCATCTGTGTAAGATGTATTCACCTTCATAATACCAGATTTTACTTACTATAGTAGAGCCTCCATATTTTCAGGTTCATTTTCAACAACAGATTTTTTTTTTCTCTTTTTAAAAAATGATTGTATCGAACATTAACTTCCTTTATCAAAAATTTGGACCGAAACTCCCATTTTTCCATTTCTATTATATCTAGAAGTAGTAAATACTTAATGGTAGATTCAACGTTATCAAAAACCAAATATTTTTTTGAAATATTTAATCTTTCATCCTTTGGTCGAGGATGAGCCTAACGGGTGTTTGTTTCCCTGGGAGGAGATTTGCTTGAACATTCTACTCCTTCATTTCCTTTATCTTGAAGTAATTCTGATACTTGAAAAGTAGTGGGTGTGTTCTCTTGAAAAAATAAATCTTTATCAAGTGGAACCTCATCCAACCCAGCACCAAAAGCTTCTAGTATATCCTTAAAATTAAAATTAGCAAGAGAAATAAGGTTGAATCCTGAAAATGTCTTTGATGCTTATTTCTCTGAAAATTGTTGTGTTGCTTCTCTCTATGGCCTAGATGGAAGAATGTGTTTTCCAAATGGGAAGCATTGACATCACATTTGAGGTTGGCATGGTGGAGGAGGGGGCGGCATCACTTATTGATTTTGTTGACAAAATTGTTGTATGGGAACTTAAAACATAAAAATAAAAATTAGTTATAAAATTTGTGAAGGTAGAAAATAAAAATTAGTTATAAAATTAGACTATGAAAATTGGTTACAAATTTTTTTATAACACTTATTGACAAGAGAAAAAACATCTTGTGTAACTGCTGATGCAAATGGAATGTGGGAATGTTGTACATCTAAAAAAATAATTAAAAACAGTAAAAATTTTGTAAATTTTTTGTTTTGGCAGTTATTAAAACTTACTCCCTGAAGATGAAACCTCTTACGCAACTATGCCTATTGACAGTGGACGTACAGACGCAAGTGGACGTTGTCGACGATCAAGAGAACTAGATCTTCTACATTTCCTTGTTGATCTTCTCCTTAGCGATGGTGTTGTTTCCTCCATAGGTGTTTTAGAGTCTCCTGATTCCTCTGGATTATAACCTCTGACAGTAGCATCCTAATTTGAAGAGGAAGAGGATGCCCTTTTCTATGTTTGGTATAAAATATCAAAATTATAAAAATACAAACATATGAAAAATAAAAAATTTTACTTAAATATTAACGAAAAATTACCTAAAATTGTTGTTTTATCATGGTTGCATTGGCTAGGGTTGAGTTCCAAGATGTTGGTACTTGAGTGTTCTGCAAATGATAAAAATATTCATAAAAAAAGGCAATAATATAGTTGCATGTGCTAATTGTCGATGAGGGTGAAGCGTGGGTTATCACATTCTGGATTTCCAATCTAATCCGATGTGAGACATAGTTGGACCAGTCGAATTTTTGGTGTGCAACACAATTGACCAAATATGCTAAGACCCACATTAAATTTTTTGTTGATATTCCTTGTAGAATGAGTATGGCAAGGAAGAATTCACAACATGCCCAAAGAAATTTATTTTCAATAGCTGGTACAGTCAAACCCCTTCTGGACTTGGTGGACGTAACTGCAAAAAAAACAAAATCAGTAATTGTACACTAGTGACTAGAATTTAAATTCAATTAAATAAAAAATAGTTATACCTTGAAAATATTCCTACTGCACATTGAAGTTGGTCTCCAAGTAGAGTTTGTCTTCATTAGTTAATTGGTATTTGGAAGTGATAGGCTCACAACCAGCATGGGGTAATGTTGTCAATATGATGACATCAGAGGCTATGAAAGAAAGAACGATGTTTTTATTGTCGATGACAAGATTTACCTTACCCGAATCAATATTATAACCTACAATGATCTTCTCTAGTAGATTTGTGTTCGTGTCGAACTATGGCATTGAAACTAGACCCCGAAGACCAGAGTTCATGACCCATGACATGTCGTAACCCGATGTTGATAAAATTTCAAAAATCAGGGGGTAAACTAGGTTTTTAAAATTAATTTTAAACATTCAGGGGTTACAAGGGATGCCATAGGGTTATTTCATTGTGTACAAGTATGTATCAGAAGATATAGTGGATGGTATGCGATACTTGACAGAAAAGGGTTCAAATAGGAGGAAAATGGTTAAAACTCACTTAAAAATTAAGGTAAAAGGTTAAAAACTAAGATAAAACTAGAGGAAGAGGGTTAAGAATGCATTAAAATAGGAGGAAAATGGTTAAGAATACATTAAAATAGGAGGAAAATGATTAAAACAGTGATAGAAAAGGTAAAAAAATAACTTTTTATCCCTTTATATAGACTTTTCTACATGCAATCAGCTCATGAATGAGTGACACATGGCCTTTTCATGCAATAATTTCATAGATGGTTGACACATGACATAGATGCACTGCTGCTACCGACTAGGCACTTGACACTGTTGCAACCCATCGATATACTTGCAACCAATTGATATTCCTGCAACCGATCGTCATGTTTGCACCCAATCGACATTCCTACATTCGATCGTCATGCCTGCATCCGATCGACATTCCTGTTGGGCACTGAATTGCACCAAGTTATCACTTAGTATTATAGATGTATATCTTTCGAGTTTCTATCTAGGCTTACACCCGATAGCTGCAGATCAGCACTCAACATTGGATGGACCAAAATAGGAGTTTCCAATCCAACCTCCAGAGTAGGTTGGTTCCTTGTCAAATTAGCAGGTTGTTGACACAATTATGCTCACTTAGGGTTTGGAGTTTAAGGTAAGAGAAGGTTAGGGTTAGAGATATGTAGATAACAATGTACGAATAGGTTAACAACATTGCACCATCATAAAAATCTCCCAAAAAACCATATTAAGGACATACACTCAGATCAACATTTATCTCACAATAGATTGTTTCATATATTAAAGCATAACAGATAAATGTTATAGCAAGCAATTTCAATACCCAGGGAATGATAATCCAAATAACAAAATTCACCAAACACTTACATTTTACAAAAATATACTTTCCAATAACACAGAACAAACTCAAAGCAGATTTCAATTACTCACAACAGCTAGTAATCCAAAATAGGCACAAACTAATCATCTAAGTATTTACAAAAAAACAAATATGAAATCTGAACCTCTGACATCAAGCATGAGAATGCAAACTTGAGGCGAAGATCAATGTATTGCTCCTTTCATTCATCTCTTCAGGAATATTTACAATAGCATAGGCAAACACGCTAGAGCCGACCCTTCAAAATGAGGGTTTGACCTCTACTTATAGTTTTCTTATTACAATAATAAAGAAACAATACACATAATCTTATTACAATAGTACAAAAAATATCTTAGATGGCATCAACTCATTGGTCCGTCCTCTGGGAAATCCATTGAAAGAAAATCTGCCATGACAGCTCGGGGTCTCTGCAACTTGCTGATCATTCAGTGAAACTGAAGCTCAAGCATTAAAGATCACATATTTCTGTCAATCCTTCTTGGGAGTGAATTACCATCGTCGATATGTAACTACCTCTAGTTTGATCTTCTTGGAAACCCTCAATGCTTCATCTCCCGACAAACTGTTACAATTTTGATACAATGTCTTTAAAACAACCAAGATTTGGCAACTTAACCTCAACCGTCGATCTTCTTCATCATACGATTTAGGTTCAATCCGACATAAGCTAAATGAAATTCCACTTTAAAAATGATGACATCCTTTTTCTTATTAGAAACAACAGAATCTCCAATCCAGACCTATGAACCTCGAATCTGCTTCAGGATATTAATCTTCAGTATTATATCCTTCAATTCAGGTTCAGAGCTAGTCATGTACTTCTTCTATTGTGAATTCACGCTTTCATTATTCCATCGCCCCATATTATCTTCATTCCAAAAAGGGAATACCGTCCATTCCGAAATTGCCATTCCACACTTTTTAGCCGCTGAAATCATCATCTCCTAGGAAATTTTGCAGAATTTGAAATTTGTCTTCATCCTGGAGTCAAAAATAAAAAGGACCTTCTCGGAATCGCCATTCTGCACTTTTCTACTACTGACGTCATCATCTCTTAGAAATTTTATGGATTTGAGATATCTCTTCATTATGGAGTCAGAGTAAAGTCACCCGGAATTGCTCCAAACAAGAAAACTTGACTAATTGTTGAGTGAATTCATATCTTCTGATCCGATTCCGGATAAAAGCATACTGCAAGGTTTGCGAAATGATGATTTTGTCACTTAGTCAAATTTGTACAAAATTTTACTAAGTATGTGGCCATTTTGGGCCTATATTCTGGTGCCTCTCGGGTGGATTTGCTTGCAAAGCCAATTGAATCTAGAGTCTTATCCATTGGGCCTTAGGAGTCAAAACAAGACTTATCTTTAAAGATATGTTTTAAGGAATAATTTCCATACAAACACTACCCTTTGAAAGCTCAAATTTTTCCTAGAGGGTAAAGGTTCATATCAAAACCATACAAAAAACATCATAGAACTCACTTGTTCAACTAGAGACTGTATCCATAATACCAGTATTACTACTGCCTTCAAAACTATACATAACTCTACCTCCTTTATAAGGCTTCACCTCAAAAATTCCTTTTCAAAAATGTTGTGCTGTAGACTTCATGCCTTTATTACTTGTTTTTGATGATTGTCAGAGTAAAAACGGAAATACAAAACTATTGTATTAGAAACACAAAAACTATGCATATGTACAAACATAAATGAAATTATTTTAAGTGTGAGCCTCTCTTGGGCTTGTAGCTACTCAATACTATTTTCATTCTTCTAAAACCTCTTCATAATCACCTTCTATAGCCTCTTCCTTATCATATTCTCCCGGAGCCTATAGTATCTGATTATCTTCACCGAAGGTGTCCCCAAATACTTGGACCATTGATTCCAAAGACTGAAGAACCTGCTTCCAGGCTTGCTCAAAGGGATTTGATGTCTCTTTAAGTTGCTTATAAACATATTGTAGTTCCCCAAAATCCTTATAATTAGTAGCATTCCTTCTAGTTACCAGATCTTCCATGAGATCTTTTAAGCGAGTGTAACCCATAATTAATTTTGTAGCTTGTTCTTGGGATAATGGCTCCTCCAATGAATCAATTTCAGCTTCATCCTATAGGTTCTCCTTGATTCTTTGTTGGGCTTCTTCCATAGATAATAAGCTATGATCCTCCTTCCAGATCCCTTTGAAACGAACATGAACCATCTCCTCATTTATTTCAATAATATCTTTAATTCCCCTGTCCATCCTGTCAAACAACAACCAAGCTCTCTGAATTGCCCTGTGCTTTTTCACCACTATCTTGGAGGCTACCCCGAATAGATTCCATTATTTATTAGAAATTGGTTTAGCAGCATCACTGAGCCTACTACCAACCAACATGTACATTTGTTCTACCGAAATCACCATAGGATGTAACTCTCCAGTGATTTGATCTAAATACTTCTAAATGGTAGATAATAATTGGCTGGCATCCTTCTGGTAGTAGATTATGAGTTGAAGACCTAAACATTTTTCTTGAACTTCAGAAAACAACTCCTGCTTTATCCTTTTCAATTTATTTTTGGAAAAGCCTAAGGACTTGGCTTTCTCAATCTGAAGCTGATGTTTCAAATTTTGAATTTCTTTTGCCTGATCCTCATTCAACTTCTTTTGTTCTTCTAACTGATATTTCAACTCATTAGCCTTTTGAAATATTTCATGCCAACTCTTAGCCTCTTTCCTCAGAACTTTCTCTACTTATTTTTGATCATGGAGGCTCTTATTAAGCTTTTCAACCTATTTTTTTTAACTTTTCTACCTTATCTTTTGCTATACCAGTCTTCACATAAAAGGTATCTGAGTGAGCCTTGGCCATACCTAACTCATCTTCAGTAGGAAGCTTGTCAATATCTTCTATGATTTCCTCTGCTTTATAATCTTGAGTAGTCATTTCATTTTTAGGTTTGCTTACCTGTGGAATCAAAGACCTTGAAACCCTTTGCCTAGTGACAGGGTTAACATACATACTTTTCCTTGTCACAACCATTCTGCTAGACGAACTGGTAAGCTTCTCTGCCCAATAGTCATTTATGCTCTAAATGGTTGCCTGTTATTTTGATACAATAAAAGACCTTGAAACATCAGAAGCCAAAGGAGATTATGACATCAAAAACATAAGGGCAAAATGACTTGCTATTGATGGGGGCAGAGATACATTGACAATAGCCTCTGTTACAATGGTAGATTTTGTTACTACCACTGTTGTAGACATAGGTAAATTCAGAGAAACATGGACAAAACTGACAATAGAAGGGATGGATGGACTTGGAACACAATGTCCCATGGATGGTGGCAATGAAAGAGATGCAGGTACAATAATGGTGGTTATCGAAGTGGATATCTCAAAAGTGGAAGGCAGGTTTGGAGGAGACTATGACACAACATAACTGACTAGTACCTCCATAGCTATTGTTAGGATGAGGGAAGAACTGTGAGATGGAGGAGGTAAATTTACCATATTCTCTTGACTAGAAATGGAGGGAAATAATTTTGAGGATTCATGTATATGAGAAGGAGAAGAGGGATTAGAAACCGTACCTTTGCCTACAGATGTAGGGTGTTCTTGTTCAACTTCTATTTCAAGCTGTTGTTCTTGTTCAACTAACCCTTCTGTATTAAAAGCAACTACCTCTTCAACAATTTCCTCCATACTCATATTATACCTTTTGGAAGCCTCTCTCTCCTCTATTTTTGGGGTTCTCTTAGTCCTTCTATAAACTAATTGGAAAGCAACCATTTATCCTTTAGAATTTTCTCCCTCTTCATCTTCTTGAACTACTCTTGAAAGTAGAGACTGCTCAGATATAGGCAGTACTTCAACTGATGTTGTAGAGGATATGGAAAAAGGTGGAGATCTTATTTCAATTAGCAGAATATTGACAACTCTTTCTTTGAGGAATTGCATTTCATTCACCAATTTAGCCTTCTCGGGAAACTTCTCTACCTGCTTAGAAGTAGGACTAGATATTTTGAGTACTTCAGCTATGGTTAAAGGAACCTTTAGCATCTATGTCTGAATATTTTGATTTGTAAGACGAGAGGGGGACTCAGAATCATTCTGGGGTTTTTCATTGATCAATACTATATTTTTGACATCCTTTGGTCTCCAGGCTTCAACGTTCTTATTATAAATACTTGAAAATTCCTTATCAATTTTTTTTTGATTGGTAGAAAGGTTTTGAAAGGTCCCTGAACCTTGTACAAGAGAGATTACAATAAATCCATGTCGACCGAGGTGGTCCAAGAAGAGAGGAAAAGAATGCTGGCAAACCTCCACACTAGGGAAGGTGTCGCGAAATCGTGACCAAAATGGTGATGTCGCGAAATTGCGACAAGATGCACCGTTGAAGCCAAAGGAAGAAAAGAAGTCACGAAATCACGACAAGAATCACCATCGGAGTTGAAGAAGGGAAGAAGTCACGATATCGCGACATGTTGCAAAGTGTCGCGATATCGCGACAAATTGCAGGGTTGGAGCCGTTCGAGAAGAAGAGTCGCGAAATCGCGACAAGAGAAAGGAGTCGCGAAATCGCTACAAGAAGTGAGAACGCTGTCGAAGAGAAAAGGTGTCACGAAATCGTGACAAGAATGAAGACCGCAGCCGAAATAGGAAATGAGCCCCGAAATCATGACGAAAGTGGAAGCCTGCTGCCAAGAAGAAAAAGTGTCGCAAAATCATGACAAAAAGGAAGACCGCTGTTGAAGAGAAAAAGTGTCGCGATATCGCGACAAAAATGGAAGTCCGCCGTTGGAGAGAAAAAAGGTCGCGATATCGCGACAGCCTGGAAGACCGCCGTTGGAGAGAGAAAAAGCGTCGCGATATCGCGACAAAAAAGAAGACCGCCTTTGGAGAGGAAAAAATGTCGCGATATCACGACAAGTTTGCGCAAAGGCACCCGGAGAGAAAAAGTGTCGCGATATCGCGACAGAATGGAAGACCGCCGTTGGAGAGAAAACTTGTCGCGATATCGCGATCGAATGGAAGACCGCCGTTGGAGAGAGAAAAGGTGTCACGAAATCGCGACAAAAAGCAAGACCGCGCCTGAAGGCCAAAAGTGTCGCGATATCGCGACAAGTTTGCGAAAAAGCGCCTGAAGGCCAAAAGTGTCGCGATATCGCGACAAGTTTGCGAAAAAGCACCCGAAGGGAAAAAGTGTCGCGATATCGCGACAAGTTTGCAAAAAAGCACCCGGAGAGAAAAAGTGTCGCGATATCGCGACAAGTTTGCAAAAAAGCACCCGGAGAGAAAAAGTGTCGCGATATCACAAGTTGGAAGACCGCACCAGAGGGAGAGAAAGGTGTCGCGATATCGTGACAAGAAGCAACCTCGCGGCCTGAGCAAAAAGGAAATTTCGTGATAATGCGGTAAGCTGAGATTTTGCAACCAACTTAGAAAAATGATGCAAAAATGCTCCAAGATGCCAAAACGCAGCCGAAAAACCCGAAGACCAGTAACCCACTCACATTGTGCAAACATTGGAACTTGAAGAAACGTCCCTTAGGTCGATTGGGAACGAATATCTCCAAACCTGAATGTCTGTTGCGTCAACTCCCTTATTAGCAAGCCAGTCTGCAGCTTTGTTTCCTTCCTGGTATTGATGTTGAATGATCAATTTTCATTCCAAACTTTGATTTGGGTTTTCCAATTTCGATCCTCATACGCCACCAATCTGCAATATTTGTTACCTTCCATGGTCCTTTATCCTTTGGTTTTCCTCTCTCTACTACATCTTCTTCAAAAGGAGTCTCTTTCATATTGGTAGATTCAACCCTCACTTTATTAATTGTATCCTTTGTAAGTCGATGGCTGAGCTCATGATCCGGATTGAAATATACAATCTATTCTTAAAAATCCAACCATGGAGGTAACTGATCCATATTTGAGATGTTCCACTCCAAAAGAGCAGTTTCATCATTATTCATTCCCTATTCAAAATTAGCCTTGGGCCTTTTTTCAAATTTATAGGCCTTGTATCCATTTAGGGTTTTATTTTTTTTAGTGAAAGCACCATCAGGATCGTAACTCCATCTATGAGGAATATAAAACATACCTAATCTATCGAGGTAATGATCAATTTGTTGGCTCTGCCACTTAGATATAATAATATTATTTTTAGTGTTGTAAGTAATTAAAGACTTCTTCCTTCCAAAACTGTAGCTTGCATCAATGTACACCACCTGGCTTAGGTATTCCAGGGCAAATAGCCTCTCTGTAACAAAGTGGGGTAGGAGAAAGGGTTTACCTATAAAACCATATAACCTAATTACTATGCCCTCTGTTAGTGGATACCAATCCCCTTCCTCAACGTATTCTTTTCTCAAAATCTACTTAGCTAAGGAGGGCAACCTAGGGCACTCATTGTACATTATTTTTAGGGCAGGTTCCAAAAATTTTGAGTTGAATCTGTAATAGGACTCACTGCTCTTTAAACAATCCATCCAATAATAGACCGATAAGGATTCTCCATCACAAGTTTTATCCTTAGCCGGGATCCATGACATTCTACTTTTGATGGCTACATAGAACATCCACACCAGACTTGAGCAATGTCTGAAACTGGGAGCACCAACACCCTTCTTCATGTTTACCATTTGCTCATGGATTCTTTGAGCAAGAAAAGCTGGCCAGTCAAAGTAAATTACTCTGGTACCTTTGTCTCTTGCGTCCTTCTTGTACATCCTTTCATCAGAAATACAATATGCTGTGGCAATTTTCCAACCATGAACCATCCTGTCAGAGTCCAAACCCTCTATACAAGCCAACATAGAAAATAATTATGGGTTTCCAAATTCATCAATGTCAATTAGGACTTTGGGCATTTCATCTTGATTTCTTATCCTTATAAAATTAAAACGAAGCCATTTTTCTAGTGCCTCCCTTTTTTCCTTTAAGGCCATCATGTTAGTGTAAGCTCTGTCAAGCTCTGCTATGTTAAACGATCTGAGCTCCGAGGATGGGCCTACCACTAAGAAAAATAACTCATAGCAAGTCTCTCTTATGATGGAAAATAGGGGAATTCCCGTAGGGGTTCTTGATGAGCAAGGTGCAGCCAAAAGTATTGTCATTGTTGTCAACACAGACAGATAGATCGGTTGATGCAGTGGACATAAAGTTCAGAAGCCATTATGATACAGTGGATAGGAGTTCAGAGGTCATACAGAGCATACACAGTGAATTTCCAAGAATACCGAAGTGGCCCATATGCAAAAGCTCAAAGAAAAAGACAAGTAAGAAAACTGTCATGATATCACGACATGTTGAGCAAGCATGAGAAACTGTCGCGATATCGCGACATGTTGGAAGAGAGAGAAAGCATAAGAAAAACTGTCATGATTTCGCGACATGTTCGAAGAAGAAGCGCATGCAGGAAAAACTGTCACGATTTCGTGACATATTGCAAGGAAGGTTGTACGGACGAAAAAGTGTCATGATTTCACGACATATTGCAAGGAAGGTTGTACGGAACAAAAAGTGTCACGATTTCACGACATGTTGCAGGAGAAAGAGTCTGAAAGAAAAAGGTGTCACGATTTCGTGACATGTTTCATTTTCATGGTCCAAAGCGAAGAGAAAGAGGAGAGAGAAAAAGGTGTCGCGATTTCGTGACATGTTTCATTTTTGCGGTCCAAAGCGAAGAGAAAGAGGAGAGAGAAAAAGGTGTCGTGATTTCGCGACATGTTTCATTTTCACGGTCCAAAGCGAAGAGAAAGAGGAGAGAGAAAAAGGTGTCGCAATTTCGTGACATATGACAAGAGAAAGAGCTAAGGAGAAAAAGTGTTGCGATATCGTGACATGTCGGGTTTTCGCGACCCGAAGGGAAGAAAGGCGCTAAGGAGAAAAATTGTCGCGATATCGTGACAAGTCAGGTTTTTGCGACCCAAAGAGGAGAGAGAGTGTACGAAAGTGAAAAGTGTCACGATATCACGACATGTGTTTTTGCGGTCAACAGCCAAGAAAAAGTCAAAGAGCGAAAAGTGTCGCGATATCGTGACATGTTGTGTTTTCGCGAGTGCAAGCCGAGAAGAGGACAAGGAGGCGAAAAGTGTCGCGATGTCGTGACATGTCATGTTTTTGTTGTCAACAGCCAAGAAAAATTCAAAGGGGCAGAAATGTTGCGATATCGCAACATATTGTTTTTGCATGACAAAAATCTAAAATGAAGAACCCAGTCGAAGTAAAGTTAACTGAAGTAGAACGATAGTTAAAGGGGCAGTTGTAGAGGAAAATCATGCAGCCAAAATAAGAAGAGTTAACTGAAGTTAGTGTGACAATTACAAGGGCAGTTACAGATAGAAATCATGCAAGCTAAAATAAGCACAGTGCATTAAAGACAGAATGGCAGTTACAGGGCCCGTGAAGTAGTGTAACCATCGAGCGACATTTATACTGAAAGTCCCACACAAGAAATAGGGCCATTAATAGGTTGCGTATAAGAATAGTGTGTCAAAAAGGAGTTACTTACAGGAGTGGCTATTAATAGGCTACATACGGGATTATGGCAGTTACAGAAGACTTAGGGATTCAAGATGAAAATATTATTATAAAAGGGCAGTTGCGTGCAGAAGTAAAGTGCAACTCAGAATTGAAAAGAGTGCCATTATAAAGAGTTAAAGTGCCACTGCTAAAAGAGTAAATGTGCCGCAAGGGCAGTTGCATGCAGAAGTAAAGTGCAGCTCAGAATTGAAAAGAGTGCTGCCATAAAGAGTTAAAGTGCCGCTGCTGAAAGAGTAAATGTGCCACGAGGGCAGTTGCGTGCAGAAGTAAAGTGCAGCTCAGAATTGAAAAGTGAGCAGAGAAGGTTGTCAGAGCGCAGTAAATAGAGCGCATCAGAAAGAGAGCAGCTGAAAGACAGAGCGCGTCAGAGAGAGAGTGGTTGTAAGATAGGGCTGTTAGAGTGCGGTAAGCAGAACCATTGGAGTGGGTGTGTTTTATGAATTGAAACAGATATTGGATGATCAATAGACCAGTGAGGGTCTTGTAAAAGCGAAGGCATTTTTATGTCAAAATAGATTCAAAATAGAAATCCAAGTTGGTGCTTGGAATCAGGGGTTGGTGCTCCTTCCAGTCGGTGCTAGTAAATCAGGGGTTGGTTCTCCTTTCTGTTGGTGCAGATAAATTAGGGGTTGGTGCTCCTTCTAGTGGGTCTTTGGTAAATTGTTTGTAAAGTTGGTGCTTTGCAAAGGCTGGATTTGGATGGGAGTCCAAACAGTCTATTTTTGAGGAGTAGCCAAAACTGGTGAACCTCGTTACATCTTGTGTTGTGTGATGTTCTCTTGTTGTAATTACTTCATGTGGTTTTAAGCTTTCGTTATTTAAGATTTAAGAACTATAGATTTAAGTTTAAAAAAGGCTACACTGATTCACCCCCCCTCTCAGTGCCATTGTAAGACTAACAATTGGTATCAGAGTAAGGTTCCTGAACAAGCTTAATCAGCTAAGGTGATTTGGGAAGTGACACAATGGCAGTTGGTGAAAGATTCTCATCAAACAAAGCTCCATTGTTTGATGGGAATAATTATGCATTCTGGAAAATTAGGATACAGAAATATCTATGTGCGTTGGGATACGACATATGGGACTCAGTAGAAAGTGGATACACAATACCCACCACTCCTCCAACCGATGTTGTCGGTAAGAAATAGTTTGAGAATGACTCAAAGGCAAAGAATGCTATCATGTGCGGTGTAGCAAACAGTGAACTGGTAAAGATCATGAGCTGTAAAACGGTAAAAGAAATTTAGGACAAATTGAAGAGCATTCATGAAGGAGACAATAAGATCAAGGAGGCCAAGTTGCAAACTCATCGAACTCAGTACGAAGCATTAAAGATGAATGACGATGAGAACATAGCGACATATATGCTAAGAGTAAATGAAGTCATTAATGCCATTAGAGGACTCGACGAGAAAATCAAAGACTCTGCAATCATAAAAAAGGTATTAAGATCTCTTCCCAAAAGATTTGATTCTAAAGTATCAGCTATAGAAGAAGCCAAAGATCTAAATATGTTTAGTATGGATGAGATGCATGGTTCGTTGATTGCGTATGAGATGAGAATAGGAAAGTCTAAACCCACAGACAGAGAAGCTGCTTTTAAAGCCCACAAAAATACGAAAGCAAAACAAGAATCCGAAGATGAAGAGACATCAGATGAAATGGAAGCAAATTTTGTTCGAAAACTAAAAATGGGACAAGGAAAATATAGAGGAAAGCTACCATTCAAATGTTTCACCTGTGGAGGCATTGGGCATGTTGCAGCTAAATGTCCACGAAATAAGGAGAATGAAAGTGATGAAGAATCACATCGAGAAAGAAGTGACTGGAAGAAAAAGACAAATTTTAGAAAGGGCAACTTCAAGAAGAAAAGTTTCATCTCCAAGAATGTCAGTTCATCAGAAGACAGTTTCGGTGAGGATTTCGAAGAGGAAACAGGTGAAGCTCTTTTCATGGCATTCGAAGAAGAAAACACAGAAGAAGAACATGAATGTGATGAAAACCTTGAGGCTGAGGCTGAAGTAAATCTAAGAGGTGAGTTGATCGCTTCACTTGAAGAGTTGAGTATAGAGAGGAAAAAGAACAAAAGACTATCCAAGAAGTTGGAAGAATATTGGGATGAGATTGAAGATCTCTTCTTACAAGTTCAAAAGGCCAAGAAAATAGAAGAAGCCTTGAAGACACACCTGGATGATGAAGTCGATGTATATAGCAAACGTGAAGAGAAATCTAACAAAGCTATTGTTAATCTAAAGCTGTAAGTAGAAGATTTCAAAAGGATTGAAGAATTTCTTAGGTCATAGATCAATGAGAAAGAGATTGTTTGCTGCAAACAAGAAGAAGAGATTGCTTCATTGAAGAAACAACTAGAAAAGGCCAAAATTTGAGAAGAGCACATAATTGCTAGATACAATGATAAAGCAACAAAGAAGCTCCATGGCTAAATTTGGTCTTGGATATGAAGCTGAACAACCACCATCTTCCAAAAATGTAGAGAAGAAGAAGTTCACTAATGAAGGAAAGAAGAAAGAAAATTCTAAAGCTAAATCTTCAAAAGGAAGAAAATATCAAAGAAGATCTACATCAAAGCAACCACCACAAAAGAGGTTCTCTCACTCTCACTCTTTTCATAATAATGCTTTTAACGACTATTGTTTTAGATTCAGCCATTATGGTCACCAGGCAATTTATTGTGGATTGAATAATCAATCAAGGAGTTATGCTGGTAGAAATACATCTGCTCTTCTGAGTGAACACCATGTGCAATGTTTTAAATGTAATGGTCATGGGCACATAGCAAGGTTTTGTCCAAGCACCTCTGCATCTAATCTAAGGCAAGACCGTAGATTCCATCAGACACAAAGAGTGCAACACAGACAGGGAACATATCATGTGCAATACAGACAGGAAAATAATTATCCATCAAGGATGCACAAGAGACAACCATGCAAGAGAAATGTTCAAATTCACAAAAAGGTGCAAAATAGGGATGTAGTTGAAAAACTCAAGCCCAAGTTCAAGAAAGTCTAGAGAAAGACAGAAGAAAGGGAATCGTGTCTCCTTGGACTGAAGGAGACTACTCCGTTATTGCACTAAGCCACTCCAGGTGGCACATCCTCAGGGGGAGCAATCTTAAAGTATTATTTTAATGCTCCTATGTATGTGTTTGGTTATCTGAGGATGAAAGGCAAGCAGTCGGGTTATTGTTGTATAGTTGTTAAAGTGTGTTTTCAGTTTTTGTAGTGGTTTGAGGAAGTGTTGTGAATGTGTGCGAAGTGAGTGCACAGAGAGAGCATAAGTAGAATATATGGCAGCGACAACATGATGCACGCAGAATTCAGTTATGCATTCTCACACAAAACATATTGCTATCCGGTATCACTTTTTGAAGGAGGAGCTTGCTTGATTGTACAAGAAGAAGAAAATTGGTTGTGGCTGGGTGGATTGAGGTAGTCTGCTGGATTATCACTACAAAGAAAGACAAATAGCTGTCAGTAGGTTCAAGCTTGTTGAGAATATCCAAGATGTATATGCAGATGTTGCTTCCATTACAGAACAAAAAGTTGGATATATATATGATCAGTGTATGCCTTCACTAACAGTGGACAAGTTTGAGATTGCAGAGCAACAGAGGGTTGAGGCTTAGAAGACAATGTGAACTGAAGTGGTCACATATTCCCAAGAATAGTCTAAGAATTGACTAGCTATCGAGATCAAATTCTCAGGGGAAGCATTTATGTGTTTGTTTATATTTTTGCTCATATATGTGGTTTTTGCTAACTGTAACAATTTTTGCCTGAGCATTTATTGCATGGGCTCAGGGGAGTTTGCAGCCGCCCTTTGGTATTATTGTCAAAGGGGGAGAATAATTACAGGTAATTGCACGTGTGTTGCCAACAATTCCAAAGGGGGATATTGATGAGCAAGGTGCAGCCAAAAGTATTGTCATTGTTGTCAACACAGACAGATAGATCGGTTGATGCAGTGGACAAAAAGTTCAGAAGCCATTCTGATACAGTGGACAGGAGTTCAGAGGTCATACAGAGCATGCACAGTGAATTTCCAAGAAGACCGAAGTGGCCCATATGCAAAAGCTCAAAGAAAAAGACAAGTAAGAAAACTGTCGCGATATCGCGACATGTTGAGCAAGCATGAGAAATTGTCGTGATATCGCGACATGTTGGAAGAGAGATAAAGCGCAAGAAAAACTGTCACGATTTCGCGACATGTTCGAAGAAGAAGCACATGCAGGAAAAACTATCGTGATTTCATGACATATTGCAAGGAAGGTTGTACGGACGAAAAAGTGTCACAATTTCGCGACATATTGCAAGGAAGGTTGTACGGATGAAAAAGTGTCATGATTTGGTGACATGTTGCAGGAGAAAGAGTCCGAAAGAAAAAGGTGTCACGATTTCGTGACATGTTTCATTTTCACGGTCCAAAGCGAAGAGAAAGAGGAGAGAGAAAAAGGTGTCACAATTTCGTGACATGTTTCATTTTTGCGGTCCAAAGCGAAGAGAAAGAGGAGAGAGAAAAAGGTGTCACAATTTTGCGACATGTTTCATTTTCGTGGTCCAAAGCGAAGAGAAAGAGGAGAGAGAAAAAGGTGTTGCGATTTCATGACATATGACAAGAGAAAGAGCTAAGGAGAAAAAGTGTCATGATATCGCGACATGTCGGGTTTTCGCGACCCGAAGGGAAGAAAAGCGCTAAGGAGAAAAAGTGTCGCGATATCGTGACATGTCGGGTTTTCACGACCCAAAGAGGAGAGAGAGTGTATGGAAGCGAAAAGTGTCGCGATATCGTGACATGTTGTGTTTTCACGATCAACGGCCAAGAAAAATTCAAAGAGCGAAAAGTGTCGCGATATCGCGACATGTGTTTTCGCGGGTGCAAGCCGAGAAGAGGACAAGGAGGCGAAAAGTGTCGCGATGTCGCGACATGTCATGTTTTCGCGGTCAACAGCCAAGAAAAATTCAAAGGGGCAGAAATGTCACGATATCGCGACATATTGTTTTTGCGTGACGAAAATCTAAAATGAAGAACCCAGCCGAAGTAAAGTTAACTGAAGTAGAACGATAGTTAAAGGGGCAGTTGTAGAGGAAAATCATGCAGCCAAAATAAGAAGAGTTAACTGAAGTTAGTGCGATAGTTACAGGGGTAGTTACAGATAGAAATCATGCAAGCTAAAATAAGCACAGTGCATTAAAGACAGAACGGTAGTTACAGGGCCCGTGAAGCAGTGTAACCGTCGAGCGACAATTATACTGAAAGTCCCACACAAGAAATAGGGCCATTAATAGGTTGCGTATAAGAATAGTGTGTCAGAAAGGAGTTACTTACAGGAGTGGCTATTAATAGGCTGCATACGGGATTATGGTAGTTACAGAGGACTTAGGGTTTCAAGATGAAAATATTGTTATAAAAGGGCAGTTGCGTGCAGAAGTAAATTGTAGCTCAGAATTGAAAAGAGTGCCGCCGTAAAGAGTTAAAGTGCCGCTGCTGAAAGAGTAAATGTGTCGTGAGGGCAGTTGCGTGTAGAAGTAAAGTGCGGCTCAAAATTGAAAAGAGTGCCACCGTAAAGAGTTAAAGTGCCACTGTTGAAAGAGTAAATGTGCCACGAGGGCAGTTGCGTGCAGAAGTAAAGTGCAGCTCAGAATTGAAAAGTGAGCAGAGAAGGCTATCAGAGCATAGTAAATAGAGCGCGTCAGAAAGAGAGCGGCTAAAAGACAAAGCACATCAGAGAGAGAGCGGCTGTAAGACAGGGATGTTAGAGTGCGGTAAGCAGAACCATTGGAGTGGGTGTGTTTCATGAATTGAAACAGAGATTGGATGAGCAATAGACCAATGAGGGTCTTGTAAAAGTGAAGGCATTTTTATGTCAAAATAGATTCAAAATAGAAATCCAAGTTGGTGCTTGGAATCAAGGGTTGGTGCTCCTTCCAGTCGATGCTGGTAAATCAGGGGTTGGTTCTCCTTTCTGTTGGTGCAGATAAATTAGGGGTTTGTGCTCCTTCTAGTGGGTCTTTGGTAAATTGATTGTAAAGTTGGTGCTTTGCAAAGGCTAGATTTGGATGGGAGTCCAAGCAGTCTATTTTTGAGGAGTAGCCAAAATTGGTGAACCTCATTACATCTTGTGTTGTGTGATGTTCTCTTGTTGTAATTACTTCATGTGGTTTTAATATTTCGTTATTTAAGATTTAAGAAATGCATATTTAAGTTCAAAAAAGGCTACACTGATTCACCCCCCCTCTCAGTGCCATTGTAAGACTAACAGTTCTGACTGTTCTATTTTTAGAATCATAGAATTGAATCATAGTATAGACTAGTTCGGGGAAGTGGTGCACAAAATAACAGATATAAGAGAAAAAAAGGGATTTTATGGCTATCATACCTTGTCACCGCATTGGCTTTCCTTCAAAATATAGAAATTAGAAACCTATCCTGAGGCGGGTCCTTATTACTCTTGTCATTACTGTATTTGTGACTCAACTGGTTCGATGTACATGAACCTACAATCTCGTCGCTATATTCGATAATTTGGTGGATGACTTTTTGGGTGCCATCTTGATAGTAGCACACTTCTTCCTTATGATTTATAGAAAATTCTCCAAGGTATTGTTGTACCTTTCTCCCTTCCTGTAGATGCAAGGGGTTTCCTAATGAATTTCGTGTATGCTTTTCATTACTTCTCTCCTCTAGAGCCCATGTATCTTTCGCCATTAATGTAGCTACTGCGTGATATATTTGTTGGCACACGTTTCAATCCTTTTCATTATTTCTTTGGTAGCTCAAAGGTGACGTCCTACCTTCTTATTGGTCAAATTTTGAAATTGTGCTGCCAGATCATCACATCCCTTTGGCTACTCTTTGGTTCATGCGTGAGTTTGTTAGAATTAAATGTGGGAGCACTCTTTAGCCTCCATGTGTCATATTGGGACTTGATGTTCGACTTTGGCCTAATTTCGCTCAGTGTCTTAAGAACCTTTTGAGTCCACTTTGGTACTTGAAGCTTGTACGCATGACACACTACCTTGATTATGCTTTGGCTATCTGCAGATTTGAAAGATTCCCATATTAGTGTCGTTCTTAGTCCTTCTTATTCGGGATAGAAACTGATAGACCACTCTGCAGAAATCTAGATTTAACCATGTGGACTTGAGAGCGGAACATCATTCTGGAGACTACTTAGCACCGTGTGCGGAATGGAATATCACCATGCATTTTGGCCAACATTTAATCATTTCTTGAAAAATTTCTCCTCTCTCTTCTTCTTTTTTTAGCATTTCTTTGAAAAAAGAACTAATTACAAAGTGTAGAAAGAAAATCAAATAGAAAGTTCAGAAAGGAAAGAGAAATATTTGTACAATGTATATACATATGTTATAATGAGCTTACTCCTTACATATAGTAGAGCTTAAGGTGGAAACCATTCACCGGAATTGGTTGTATGTTTCCCTCTGGATCCTTCAACTAAAATACATTAGACTCTTTAGCTTCCACTATTTTGAAAGGACCATCGCAAAAGGAATCAAACTTTTCATGTTTGCCTAGTTTTGCCCTGTCAACATTCCACCTAAGAACTGAGTCTCCAACTTGGAGTTTTCTGAACCTGGAATTTTTATCAAACCATGCTTTAATGTCTGATGAGTGTTTTTAAAAATGATCATATTCTTGAGCTCTGCTCTCTTCCAATCACATCAAGTGTGTCAACCTGGTTTTAACTAGATCATCCTCTAATTCTTCCTCTGTACTGACAAGCTTAAGTGTTGGGATCTCTAAGTGAATCGACAATACCACCTCTTTTTCGTATACCAGTGCATAAGGAGAATTTTTGATGGACTTTTTAATAGTAATCATGTCTACTCATAGAGCATGGTTGAGCAATAGGTGCCAACTCCTTTTGTTACCTTCCAAATATTTTCTCAAAATCCTTAATAGGTTTTTATTGGTAGATTTTGCAAGTCCATTACCTTGTGGATAATAATTTGAATTATTTTTAAGAGTGATGTCATACTTGCTGGAAAACTCGATGTATTTGGCTCCTATGAAAGCAGGGCCATTATCACTCACCAAAGCTTTCGAGACTCCACATCTAGAAATCAAACTCTCCATAAAGTTGATCACAACATCTTGTTCTGCCTTCTTTGTAGGGATGGCCTCTACCCATATGGTAAGATAACCTGTAGCTGTCAAGATAAACTTGTGCTCTGCTGAAGAATTAGGATTTATAACTTCTATAAAATCTAATCCCCATTGTTGGAAAGGCTCTTCAACCTGAATAGGCTTCAAGGGAGAGGCAACATTTCTGGTTCTTCCAATGTACCTCTGACACTTATCACAAGCTTGGGTAATTTTAAAAGCATTATTGAACACAGTAGGACAATAATAGCCTACTCTTATTATCTTCAAATCCGTAATTCTGCCTGAGCTATGACCACCTGTTGACCCTCCATGAAATTCTTCAATGACTCTTTTTTGTTGGTCCTCCTTCAAGCATTTCAGGAGAATAAAATCCAAGTTTCTTTTGAACAACCCTTCAGGTAGTAATACATATTTTAGAGCATGAAGTCTATACCTTCTTCTTTGAGAAGAATTTAGATCAGGTGGACAAATCCTAGTTTGGAAATACCTGGTCATTTGCTCAATCCAATCAGAATCTGGAGTGTGTACAATCTCTATTTGATCTTCTTCTATTATCTGACAAACGATCATTTCGGCTAATGCTGAAACATCTATCAATCCTTGGCACAAGGCTCTACCTCTTACCAGCTTGGTGGGATGTATCTCCACATCATATTCCTGGATCTTAGTAATCCAACCATTCCTTTTATCTCCTAAGTCACCTTGTAAAATAAAACTTCTTACATGTAGATGAACCACATATACCAGGGTTTTGCTCTGTACCAGATATTGTCTAAACTTCTTTAGTGAATTCATTACAGTGAACACTTGTATTTCAATAAAATTATATTTTACCTGATAATCATGTAAGTCTAACTCCAAAATAATACAGGGTGCTCATCCCCTTGACTATCTTTCTGGGTGAGTACCGAGGCATAGCTTTCTTTAGCTCCATAAGCATAGAGAATAAAATATTTAGTGAAATTAGGATTTATCAAGACTGGGGCTGTTGCAATGGATTGCTTGATGACCTCAAAAGCTTACTTCCTAACCTCAGTCCACTTGAACTCTACCTTTTTCTTGAGTAGTTAAGATATAGGCCTCACTTTTTATGCAAAATCAGAAATGAATTTCCTAACGAAATTGATTTGACCTAAGAAAGACTGCAAGGTCTTATGATTAGTAGGCAAAGGAATAGCTAGAATTGCTCCAATTATTTTCAGATCTATGGCCATAACTTCCTTTGAGACCACAAGGCCTAATAGTTTTACCTCATGTACTACAAATAATGACTTCTTAGGATCAAGTGAGATACCAAATTCTCTGCATTATTGAAAAACCTGTTCCAAATGAGAAAGATGATATTTTTTATCATGAGAAAATACCGTCATGTCATCTAGGTAAATTAGAATAATTTTTTTTTATAAATGTATCAAAGGCATAGTCCATGGCCCTCTTAAATGTAGCTCCAGCATTAGATAGGCCAAAAGGCATTCTCTGATAGGCAAATGTACCCTATTTTGTGGTGAATGTTGTTTTGTATTGGTCTTCATTTTTAACCTAAATTTGGTTATATCCAGAGTAACCATCCAATAGTGATAATATTTCCGCTCTAGCTACAACTTGTAAGATTTGGTCAATCTAAGGGAGGGGGTAGTGATCCTTGAGGGATGCTTGATTCAGATTTCTAAAATCTACACATAGGCGTATATCCCCATTCTTCTTTCTTACGGGTACCAGATTGGATACCCAAGTGGAATGTTTTATTGGATATATTATCCTAGCCTTCAGTAGCTTTAAGAGTTCCTCTATCATAATGGCTTCTATTCTCGGATTAACATGCCTCTATTTTTGCTGGAATGGTTTAGCATCGGGTTCTAACTTGATAGTGTGCCAGATAATATTTTTGGCATACACCTTAAGGTCTTCATATGACCAAGCCAAAGTGTCTTGGTATTTTAAGCATAAAGCTTTAATCTCCTCTGCTTCCTCAGGTGAACATTGGATCCCAACATTGAGCTTCTTTCCTATTCCGACCTCCACTTCTTTATAGATCTTTTTATCGACCTTCATAGCTCCAACCTTCTTTCTATCTTCATTATCAAATAGACTTTCAAGGGTGACCAATCCCCTTGGGATATGATTGTTTCTTAGTTGGATAAAGTCTTGCTGATCTATTTCCTCCAAGTATTCCTATTGGAAAGTTGAGAAGCATGCTTCTCTTATCATAAAATCCATAATTTGTTCATCACTTTCAAAAACCTGCCAAAATATCTACTTGTCTGGCATCGTAGGTTTGAAAACCATTTTAATTCCCTTGGTCTTCTTAGTTCCAAAATATACAGGAGGATTGAAATTAGCTCCCTTTGTTGCCAAATAATCTACCAGGTGATTATCTTCTCTAGGCACAAAACTTAGATTCAGGGCATCAAATGAATCCATTAGGTCCCATACCCTATTTCTATAATATTTCAAGTAATGGTGCTTACTGTTGAACTTATTCCTTACCTGATGGACTATCAACTATGAATCACCATATATGTTCAAAATCTTGATGCCCATGCTTTCTACTTGCATCAATCCAAGGCATAAAGCCTCGTATTCTACAATATTGTTGGTACATGACCATATCAGTCTATAAGCAAAATTATTTATCCCTTCAGACTGTGATTGTAGCACCACACGAGCCCCTACACCATTTCTACATTTAGCACCATCAAAATGCATAACCCATGCTTATTTATTTGTTAGGGATTGATTAGAAATAGCAGGGTGTTTCTTTTCCAGTTCAATTATGATGTTGTATGTACCCATACCAGTTCCAAATTGACTATAGTCTTCTATGAAAGGCAACTCATCTTCAATGTCTAGCTCTTCAATGTTTTCCACTAGCTCAAATTCCTTCATAGGATTAAGATTGCACAGATCCTCTTCAAAATTTTCAATATGATAAGAAACTGGTTTCTCAGGTGTTATCCTTATCATTTTTCCTTTGAAATGAATTACCATGCTAGAATAATCCATGTACATACATCCTCCTAGTTTTGCAGTAAATTCTATTGAGAGGCATAACCCGAAATAATGTTCCAAGTCCACCACCACTATTTCTTGCACCATTGTTACCTCGGAAGCTCTGTGCAACCTCATCAGTACATATTTAATAACCCCAACTATTTTGACAGGTGTCCCATCTAATTGCAACACTCCAGGACAAGACCGAGTATATTCCATACCCATTTCTTCACAGACCACCTTAGGCATAACTGTGGTTGATGCTCCTGAATCAATCATACAATTTTGGACTACCCATCCTTCCATTCTTAAGGATATGTAGAAAGGAAGAGGTTTATTTTTTAGAACAACATGTGTCATTTCTCTCCTTTCTGATGGTATACTGAGGATGGTGGTGGTTGGTCTGTTTAGGAGATTTTTGCTGAGGGAAGCTTTAAGCAGGTCAATCTGGCTCGGGATGAAAAGAGTATCATATAGGCTAGCTTTTGATGGAATCATTTTCATCTCCTCAACAATGTTGTACTCATACTTGGTCAGGGATAACATTTCCAGCCCTCTGTCTGGCTCACCATATTTCCTTTTGTATTATTGGGTTGCCTCTAATCTTTGTCTTTTGGTAATAGAGGGGAACCTGAGCCTTTCTTGATCCTCTCCCTTGGATCTCGTTCTGTTTCCTTATGTTTATCTTTCAAGATTTTTAGGGAGACTATCTGTCTTCTCCTTCCCTCTAGCTTGAGGGATAGGAAAAGTGTCAATGCTTTGAGGGGGGAGTCAACTTTCTTTTGAGAAGGGACCTGGAATTGTCCCATCTTCTAGGGGTCTACTTGTAAAGCTTTCTTTCCAGATCTTGTCATCACAACAATTGGGATTTCTTCATCCAACTCTTTTTCGACCATGATACGATTAGGGTGCCATAACATATTAACCCTCCCCTTCTGATTCCTTTCAAATTGATCCATAGCTTATTGAACATGGTGTTGATACATCACACAAGATTGTGAGTCATGGGGGTCATTGCATACCAAAAACCAAACATTTGCAAGAGTGGTATCTGCAGAACACTCCGGATCCTCATATGTTGCATTCACCCTAAATCCAATACTATTACTAGGACCAGGCCTTTGATCTTTGTTTACATATGGTAATATCCTCTGTTGTGACATTTCTTGATCTTTTTTTCATTGAATTCATTATATTACTCAGATTTTTCATGGTATTTTGTATATCCAGAATAGCAAACAATTCTTGAGAAGGTTGAGAAGGAAGGGGAGGAAAAGGAGGTGTGGAGGATATAGGTTTAGACCAGGAATCATATTAATTTGTGGATATGGATATGGTAAAGAAAGGGGGTCCATGTAGGAGGGCTTTGTGGATTGCTCATGGCCACTATTGGTTTTTGAGTTATAGGGTAACACGGTTTTGGGGGGAATTCTTCCCACATTGATTAGGATATTTTTAGCATGGACGACTGCATTATAAACTTAGGGGAAGGTTTCTACTCTAGATTGTTGTGTCTACATACCTAGCTCTAATCCCATGGTACATATATAATACATATAATCCAAACATGCAGTTGGTATTTCAGTGGGGGGAATTCTCTTCCATGTTATGCTAAATCTCAAATTGAAGTCTAAGACAATTTCTTGCTAGGTTTTTTGCATGGTTGTAAATTGATTTAGCAGGGAAAAGGGATCAATAGATTCATTAAATTCTTCTATGAATGGCTCAACCAAGGATTGCCATGAAGTAATAGAATTATCTTCCAGAGTTCTAAACCAATGCAATGTATTTCCATTAAAGGACCGAGCTAGAATTCTGACAATAATATTATCCTCCTTTATGTTGTGGATTGCTGTCAGATTCAGGATATCTTGGCAATGCTCATAAGCTATTTTGCCAAATCCATCATACATGGGGGTTGCCTTAGATACATCCTGGGTAATGACATCCATTTGTGCTAATCTAAGGGGCCCAGTTGAATCCCAGTTAGGATACTTATGAAGTGGTTGATTAGGGGCCACAATATGTGCCATGTTTCTGGCTACAGGTCTTCTTGGGAGAACTATTGGGTTTTATTCTAGAATCTCTTCTTCTTCAATAAAATTTTGATCCAAAATTTTTTTAACAGCAACCCCTCTTTGAGGTAACTCACAATGAAAGAAAGAATCAGGGTTGTTCCTCTTGAAAGACCTAGTATACATGAAAGGGTACTGGTCTACAATAATTTTTAGGGTCTTCTGACTAGGGAGTCACCAGGTGAACTTTATTTTATCCGCTAACAAGGTCAAGAAAAATCATCCAATCTTGATTCCTTCAGGTTGAGATATCAATAACTCTTTTGATGGGTTTCATGTTCCTTGTGAATTGGTCCCACCGGGTGTGCCAAAAACTATTGGGCACTAAATTGCACCAACTTTTCACTCAGTACTGCGGCTATCTATCTTCCTAGTTTTTGTCCATTCTTGCACTCGATAGCTGCAACTCAACACTCAAAATTGGATGGACCAAAATAGGAGTTTCCAATCCAACCTCTAGAGTAGGCTGGTTCCTTGTCAACTTAGCAGGTTGTTGAAACAATTATGCTCACTTAGGGTTTGGAGTTTAGGGTAAGATAAGGTTAGGGTTAGAGAGATGTAGATAATAGTGGATGGATAGGTTAACAACATTGCACCATCATAAAAAGCTCCCAAAAAACCATATTAAGGACATACACTCAGATCAACATTTACCTCACAATAGATCATTTCATATATTAAAGCATAACATAGAAATGTTATAACAAGCAATTTCAATACCCAGGGAATGATAATCTAAATAACATAATTTACCAAACACTTAGATTTTATAAAAATATACTTTCCAATAACATAGAACAAACTCAAAGCAGATTTCAATTACTCACAATAGCTAGTAATCCAAAATAGGCACAAACTAACCATCTAAGTATTTACAGAAATACAACTATGAAATCCAAACACCTGACATCAAGCATGAGAACACAAACTTAAGGTAAAGATCAATGTATTGCTCCTTTCATTCAGCTCTTCAAGAATATTTACAATAGCATAGGCAAACACGCTAGAGCCGACCCTTCAAAACAAGGGTTTTACCTATACTTATGGTTTTATTATTACAATAATAAAGAAACAATACACATAATCTTATTACAATAGTACAACAAAGATCTTAGTTGGCATCATCTCATTGGTCCGTCCTTCAAGAAATCCGCTAAAAGAAAATATGCCATGACAGCTCGGGGTCTCTGCAACTTGTTGATCATTCAGTGGAACTGAAGCTTAGGTGTTAAAGATCACACATTTCTATCAATCCTTCTTAGGAGTGAATTACCATCGTCGATCTGTAACCACCTCTGGTTTGATCTTCTTGGAAACCCTCGATGCTTCATCTCCCGATAGACTGTTACAATTATGATACATCTTTAAAAAATCCAAGATTTGGCAACTTAACCTCAACCATCGATCTTATTCATCACATGATTCAGGTCCAATCTGATAGAAGCTAAATGTCATTTTACTTTAAAAATGATGACCTCATTTTTCTTATAAAAAATAACAAAATCTCCAATCTGGACCTCTGAACCTCGAATCCACTCCGAGATATTAATATTCAATATTATATCCTTCAATCTGGGTCCGAAGCTAGTCGCGTACTTATTTTGTCATGAATATGTGCTTTCATTTCTGTCACCCTGTATTATATTCATTTCAAAAAGGGAAGACTTGTCCATTCTGGAATTGCCATTCCACACTTTTCAACCGCTGACATCATCATCTCTTAGGAAATTTTGCGGACTTTAAAATTTGTCTTCATCCCAAAGTCAGAAACAAAAAGGACCTTTCCAGAATCACCATTCTACACTTTTCTATCGCTGACATCATCATCTCATAGAAAATTTTGTATATTTGAGAAATATCTTCATTCTGGAGCTGGAGTAAGTCACCCAGAACAAGAAAACTTGACTAACTGTTGAGCGGATTCATATATTATGACCTGATTTTGGATAAAAGCATACTGCAAGGTTTGCAAAATGATGATTTTGTCACTTAGTCAAATTTGTACAAAATTTTACTAAGTATGTGGCCATTTTGGGCCTACAATTCCTATAATCGATCATCATACATGTATTTGATCATCGTATCTGCACCCGATCGGTATTCTTGCAATCGATCATCATGTATGCAATTGATCAACATTACTACAATCAATCATCATGCCTGCAATCAATCATCATACCTACAATCGATAATCATACCTACAACCGATCGATATTCCTGCAATCGATCGTCATACCTATAACTGATCATTATACCTATAGCCGATCGTCATGCATATAATTGATCTGTATTCCTAAAATTGATCGTCATAGCTGCACCTGATCGACATACCTATAATTGATCATCATACCTACAACATATCATCATGCATGCCACTGATCATCATGTCTACAATTTATCATCATGTCTACAACCAATCATCATACCTACAACTGATAATCATGCCTGTAATAGATCGATATTCCTGCAGCCGATCGTCATGCCTGAATTCGATCGTCATGCCTGCAATCGATCGATATTCCTACAATCGATCATTATTTCTGCAACTGATAGTCATGCCTACATCCGATCGATATTGCTATAACTAATCAAAATACCTGCAACCGATCATCATACCTACAACCAATTGTCATGCATGCCACCGGTCGTCATGTCTGTAGCCGATCGTCATGCCTACAGTCGATCATTATACATATCTCAGACCGATCATCATAAAAAATAAAGGCTAAAAGTCTTTCATGTTGACCTAAAGCTTTTAAGTTTGTCGTACATTTTTAGATTTTGCAAACCGATATTCATAGCCCCCAACACAGAAAAATTCACCATGGTTTGAAATTTTTTGGAGATAAATTAATGCAATTTACCACAGTTTGAAATTTTTTTGAGACAAATAAATGCAATTCGCCATGTATACTTCTACATAATTCATCAGGATTCCAAAACAATTTGCCTTGTTTTTATAAATAGATTATGGGGTCGACCCCTTATGCATAATCCTGTCTGGTTGTAACCTAAAAATCCATATATCAAAGATAACATTTCAAATCTAACAGTGAAGTCTACTATCATGTCTATGTTTGGTAGAGAGAAGTCATCTTTGGGATATTTACTATTTATGTCTCTAAAGTCTATAAAAATTTGAATGGATCCCTCTTTCTTAGCAATAGGGATGATGTTGGAGATAAATCTGAATAGTCTATGGCTTTTATGAAGTCCACATCTAACAATTTTTGGAGCTTATCCTTAACTAAAAGAGCAATTTTGGGATGCATTTTCCTTAGTTTTTGCTTGATAGATTGGGCATCTAGATGTATGAAAAAATGGTGCACTACTAGTGAAGGGTCAAGCCTAGACATATCATCACATGTCCAAGAAAAGATGGCATGGAACTCTTTAAAGAGGTTTGTATATTTTATTTGCTCATATTGGGATAGTACTTTTTGTAGTTTAAGGAGTCGAGGGTTTTGTCTAGTATCGATGTTGATGTCTATTTTTTCTTCTATCAAGGTTTGTGATTCATCCTCAAATTTAGAAGGGGTGGCTAATATCCCTAAGTCTTTTAACTATTATGGCTCTAACAATGCTTGTTCTAATTTAGGTAGTTGTGCATAATCTAAATTGAAATAAGTTTAAGGGATTCTTCAATGTGATGTTGATCACAAGATTGTTTAATATCATTATTCTTTTGATCTATTAGTGATTCAGGTTGGATAATTGTTAACATGTTAATGCTATTGAAATGTATGATTTTGTGAGGTGTTTCATTGAGAAGTGATCATAGTTCTTTCTCATCTTCATCACCTCATTGAGAGTCGTGTAAATATGGGATAATTTTCTTTGTCATATTCTAATAAAGGTGATGGCTCATTCTTGTTGGGGATGTATCCAATCCCACATCATCCTAGCCAGGGTTTGGCCTCTAAAGGTTCTTTGATACCTTGTTCAAAATGGTCTAAGCCCTTTCCTTTGTAACCCATGTTGGCTAAAAATTATTAACGTAACATGATATGTATGTTCATTGGCTAGGCATGAAATTACAACCTTGGATTATTTCATCGAAGGTAGTTCCCCCATAGATGAAAGTGTAAGTACTGATTTGGAATTTCAATCATTTCCTACTAGGTAATCCTATGGTGTGAAGGGAAAGGACTAGACTAACCAATTTTGAAAAGCGATCTAGATTTGGATGAATCAAGTTGATTTGATAATTGGAAGAATATTGGGGATCATCCCCTAAGTTTATAAAGGGTTCTTCCAATACTTATTTACCTTTGTTTGTCTTAGAAATAATAGATGGTGATGTTAGTTGAAGTTAGGAGTAAAGGTTAAAATCTTTTTGTTGAATGTCGAAGGAGTTACATAAGGCAAAAGGCTCTAGATCTCCAAGGATATGGATAATCCTTTCTTGATATTCATATTTCAAAAATTGGTGTAAGGTAGAAGGTACCACTTTCATGGCATGTATCCAAGGTCTCCCAAGGAGAATGTTGTATGTTATATCAAATAATATAACATAAAAAATGGTCTTAAGGACGTCTAGGCCTACTTTTAAAGGTAATATTATGGTACCTATCACCTCTCATTATTTGTTGTCAAATGCTATGATAATGAGGTCTGATTTTTTCATGTCTTGTATGCTTAAGTTTGTAAAAATTCGATGTTATAGATGTTTAGGGCTGATCCATTATCTACTAGGACTCTCTCGATATGTTTATCCCCTATTTGACCTATAATATAAAGAGGTGAATCTCATGATATGGTTTCAAGGCATGTGTTTATATCATGAAAAGCTAAGATGGCACTGTTTATCCTAGAGAATCCAACCATATTGGTGATATTATTAGGATATGTCTTGGGGGACTTCTTGCTCACTTAGAAGTTTTAATAATACTTCCCTATGAGTGGGTGATGTCTTTAGTAGTTCTATAAGGGATATTTTTGTGAGTATGATTTCTAATTGTTGTCTAAGATCAAAAGAGTGTAAGGTGTTTTCGAGAGGTGTGAGAACCAAAGGCAATTTGTTAGGGATGTTTACTTTGGTATTGCGAGGGATGACTAAGGGTGGTTGCTCAGAGTATTGATTCTTGGCTTTTTGTCTAGTCACTAAGTAAGATGGTTTTTATAGATGGATAGCACCTACAAAGTTGGTAGAATTTTGATCATGTGTTGGCAAAGTGTTTTAAAAAATCCCTAAGTTTTTTTAGGGGTATCTTGTTGGTTGAAAATTATCTTTCCTTCCTCTAGATGAGGTTCCTTAAAGTGATGCACTTGTTTGTTGTGTGCCCTTTTGTGCGATGATAATCATAATGTTCATCATGTTTGTACCAATTGGGTAACTCTTTGGTAGTATCCCAAGGTCAACTAGGTGGAAGATATAACATATTTGAATCAAGTAACATTTTAACATGGCGACTTGGCTTCATCCAGTTTGTGTATTGCCTTTTGGGTTTGTCTTATCTTGGTACCACTAACTTTTGAGGAGTGCTTATGTTATTTTGAAGGGAAACTATTACACCATCTCCTATAAAATGTTTATTTTTATATTGGCCTTTGTTGAAAGGATTTTATTCCTCTTTCTTGTAGTTGAGTTATCCTCTTCTTATGAGAATGGATTCTACTATTTTAGCCATGTCCACAACTTCTTCAAGAGAGGTTAAGTTTGTCATTTCTAAAGGATATGATAGTTTTTCATGAAGGTTTCTTATGAATATGTGTAAGAGTTACTTAGGAGGATGAATGTATTGAAGACTTACTACCAAGGCCTTCCATTTTGCTAAGAAATCTAAGAAATTTTTGGTCTTGGATTGTTTGAGTTGGTATAGATCATCTATAAAGACATTTTCTTATATGCAGAGTGAAAATTGCTTGGCAAAGGCTTCCATAATGGAATGATGAGGTATTTGAAAATGCCATTCTAAGGCTAAACCATTAAGGCTTTTTAGAAATAACCTAAGAAGTAACTTTTCATCATGGTTGATGTCACTACATGCTATTTGGAATAGCCTTAAGTGTTAATGAGATCTTGTTTTCCATTGTACATTTGAAACTTTGGAGTTTCAAAGTTCTTTGGAAAAGGATGATTGACTATCACGGGGTCTAATGGTTCATTATAGAACTCTTTAAAAGAGTAATTTTGTTTTGATGACCCTTGAAGAGAAGCAATTTGATGTTCAAGCTCTTCAAACTTAGAGTCTCTCTTTTCAAGGTGTTTGAGTTTGGCATTGATATTTTAAAAATCTTCAGGTGGAGGGTTTGGTGGAGTAGGTAATATCAAAGGGGGTTGTGAGAGAAAATGTAGGGTCATGAAATATGAAGTAGCTTGGTTAGATGTTGTAATTGGAGGGGTATTATTGGTCAAATATCTGCCTAACCATTAAAACTACGTTTGTGCACCCTAGATACGACCAACATTGAAATTCCGAAGGAAAGGAATGTCCTCCGTGCCAATATCCAGAGAGGGTTGGTTCCCTTACTAATTCTAAAATTGGTTGAAGACTAGAGATGCAGGAAAGAAATCAAAAATAACAAAAAGAAAGGAAAATATGGTTACAGGCCAAAATGTAGGTTTTGGTGTAGACTAATAGCAAGAATTCTACCAAGTTTTATGATATTATGTAATAGAGGGAAAGCAACAAAATTCCACTCACACCTTAGCAGAGACAACCTTCAGATTGCATTCCAAAGCAATGTTTAAATCCAAAAATAGAATTTTAAACTTAACAGCAGGAACATGAGAATAAACAGAAATGCTTAGACACAGAAGGAAATCACACATACAAGAATGCTTGTAAATTTCAGAATCCAAGTCTCTTCTATTGATGCAAAAGACTTAGAAAGTTTTCTTGCAGAATGTCCAACCTATTTTACAATAGAATTTTTCTCAGTATTTATAGAGGATTTTGCCCCTTTCATTAAATGCACATGAGAACAAAATGATCACAGATCAGGAACCAGAGTGAGGAAATTCCTCCTTGGAATCATAAAAATCCACTCATTTGGGGCAGCGATCCATCTTTCAGGGAAACATTCCCAGGAAATCAGCAATTTAGGCGTCGGTGCACAGAGAATTCGGAGATATTGAATATCTCGAAAATGCACTCTGGTCTTGAAAATGATGAAAATACTCCCTGCGCTCCCATAAGACTTCTTTCTTCACTCAAAATCCACAATTCAAATTTCTTATGGCCATCATTATTTAAAGATTACAAAGTTGGCATTATGAAGTTTTGACCATAATCTTTTTCTTCCAAAAATGACATCCACTCTTTGACAAGGAAACAACTTCACCTGATCATGTGTGTAAAACCTTATTTTAAGAACACATTCACCCATGAGAAGGGCGAATGGGATGTTTACCCCTTAACTGAGGTGAACGAGAATGCGTTTACTTCCAAGGCTCGTTTGCCCATGGGAGGGCGAATGGGACATTCACCCCTCAACCGAGGTGAACATAGTTACACCTTTATATGTGGGTGAACATGATTGCATTCGGGTATTGGAGCGTGTCTGCCCATGGGAGGGGTAAACAGGACGTTCGCCCCTCAATCAGGGCAAACGTGAATTTACTTTGTCATGCCTATTTCTTGGATTTTCAAAACTTCTTTATATTCGTTTTGATATTTCGTCCGCCCTATCATGAGGAAAATGAGGTGTTTGCCCTATCTTCGAGGTGAATGCGCCTACATTGTCCAAAATTTTAAATCCCTTAAAATTTCAACTTAATTCTTTATTTTTTTTGTTTGTACAAGCCTAAGCATGCCTTTATTTTTTATGTATTCATAGCAGGGCGAACTTCAAATCCTAAATGAAGTTTACACAAATACTTATAATTCCAAAAAGAGAATACATAGATAAAGAAATCAGGAACATATGAGATGATTTCTAAAATAAAATCTGCCATACATAATAAAAATATTTATCAAAATACTGCAACAAAAATTCCCAACAAAAACTCCCAATGTGGCAAAGTGCAAAAATTACCAATATTTTTGGCGACTCACGGGGTATCCAGTTCACATGGATGCAAGTGATCCTAGGCTTTTATTCATTGGGCTACAAAGTCTTTTTTCCTAGCTTCCTTGGCTGGAGATTTTCTTGATGCCACAAATGCTTTTTGGTGTGCCTCTTCCTTATCGCGCTCCTTCTCTTTCACTTCTGTTGCAACCCTGAGCACTTCAGCTCATTCTGCTTCCTTCGCTGCCTTTGATGCCACCACATGATCCACTGATCTTCCTATTCCTTGAGGCTTTCAGTCATAATTTCATAAATTGTCGCAGCCTCTTTCCAAGCATCATTAGTAAATAAGCATAGGGCGTTGAGGGACTCGTAAACAAAACAAAGATTTTGAACATCTGTTAAACTGAGATGTTTTGCTCGTTGAGCCAACTCATACAAGGATAGCTCTACGTGTGTGTATTTTTGCATTAGAGGCAACACCTGTGCTTCTATGAGAGGTTCTTCCCATGCAATAATTTCAGAGGTATCTTCAACAAACTTCTTCTAGAGCGCCTCTAGTTGTTCCATTGGCAAGGGCTCACCCCACTCATCTATGAAAGTTGGAAATCCCAATTCATCAATAGTATTAAAATAAGACATGGAAATGGTATGCTCACGTTCTATAGTGTTGATAATTTCCTGTTCTTCCATTACCAGGTCCATTCACTGAAAATAACTATGCAGAGTGACTTTGGATTTGGACCAAGTATTATCAATTTTGCTGAGTGGGTGAATGTTTAAATTGGGTATTAGCAAGAGCTTAGATTTTTACTGCCATATTCATGTCTGGTGATAGCATCTCTTCTATGGTGTCAATCAACTGCTGCCCTAAATGTATCTATATATTCACCACCCATAAATAGTGCAACACATTAATGGCTTGCGTAGCCAACTTATTACAGTTTTGCATGGGTTCCCTTGACATTATCCGGTGAAAAACTAGCAAAATGTGTTGTTTTCTCAACTAACTGCTTCTTCATCTCCTCAAGATGCTACTGGAGCTTGTGCATTTCAATCCTGGTGGCATAACGCTCCTTCAAGTGAACTTTGACTTTTTGGCACAAATATTCATTTTTGGTGGTTGTCTTCTCCTCCTGCACTTTGCTTTTTGCCAAGGCAGTCTCGAGCTCAATAATCTTGTTTTCATTTTCAAAATATTTCTCTTTATAATGCTCGCCATGCAAATATACTAAGCTCATATCCACCTGTATGTTACCCATTTTTCTGTTGGATTTATCCTGGTGAGGTCCTCTATGATAGTCTCGCTAACATAGTCACTCAGCAACATTTCTCCCTACGAATTATGAACCAAGGGTGTGAGCTTAGTGTGGTGGGCTTCCATGGTAACTAGATCAAAGGTGACCTTCTTGATTTTTTGAGCTAGAGCTAGGGCCTCTTTATGCCTCATGATATTCCACCACTATGAAGAGCTCATGTGTGCTCAATTAATCTTCTCCACATCAGGTTGCTTACGGGCCACCTGTACATCAGGAACTATTTACAGTTCCAAAAATGGGGTGAATGGGACCAAAAAATTTGAGCGACTGGGCTCAACAGAGGTAAATGATACAATAAAAAGGGGTAGAATGAAAACGATAGATGTAATAGATATGGTGGACTTGGTAGAGGAAGTAGGTTCGGTTGTAGTTACACTTACTCTGGGAGGAGCTTGCGTACTTACAGCTTCGATGGTAGTGGTGGTGGCAATGGAAGGGGAAGGGCACGAAAAGGGATTCGTCCCTGATGCATACAAACAAAAAGAAATTGAGGATGAAGGAAAGAGAATAGAGGAAGGAGTAGTAGTGACTTTGGGAGCGGAAGAAGATGGAAGGGAAAAGGATGTAGATGGCATATCAAAATGCAGAGAAACAAAAACCGATGATGATGAAAGTGAAATAGATGAAAGTAGAATAGAAATCACTGCTTGCTCTGAAATATAAGAAGAGGGAAGAGAGATCATACCTTTGGGTGTAGGCACCGTGTGATGTGGGGATGTGGGTGGTTGTGAAATTATTTCCTCTTATTGCACCTTTGCCCTCTCTTCCATGTTTATATTATCTTTGTCGTCCATGAATTCTATGTGAGAGCTTTCTGATTGATGATCCTCCTCCTATTCTTGTACCATAAAAAATATATGCACAATTTTGGTCGAAAGCTCTATCGTAGGTGAAGGACTTACAACTGTCGTCGATACATTTGTAACCGTAGGAATCCTCAAAACTGTCTCTATAGAAACTGTGGCAACTAAAACTATAGAAGCTGCAGTGACTGAGGCCTCCATAGTAGAAGTCATAACTGCACTGGTCCTTGGTCTCTTGGTCACCTTTGGAAATGGAGGTACTTTTGGTAGATTCTACTTTTGGAACACATGTGTTTCCTCCACCTGTCTCTTTGTTTGTTGAGATCTCCTTTTAAACACATATTGTTGTTACTCTTCTTTTGGAGTCTCATATTCGACCACCGGACGTTCTTGTTCGGTATTGCCCTCACCACTGTCAGATTGCTGGAAACTTTGTGATAAAATATTGGTGAAGGTGACGGGTTGATACGAGTCTACAAACTTATCATAAGTATCTAAAATTGCTCATCCAATTTCAACCCGTAAGGAGTGGTTGGTTTCCTACGATGAATTCTCATTATCCACCAATTCATTATATTTTCTTTAGTCCAGGTGGGCTCACTTTCTTGAATAGAACTAAATAAACCTAGCAGAGGGATTTACATTTTATATTTAGTTGGATTATAATCTACCTCCTGCTTATAATAATCATGCCATGGTAGGAGCATTGTCATATTCTCAATGTACCAATTCATGTCTAGCCCATAAAAATTGTTTCTGTTCTTCTGGATATCTAGCTACAGACAACAATGAAAATATTTAGGTTTCACAATAGCTATGAATTTAACCAAAAGGTCATATATCTAGCACTGTGGCAGTTCTATCATACCTAAATATGGTAGCACCATTTTTAGGAGCCTATTATGTCCAACTTAGCTCACCTCTAAACTACCAAATTTGAAATGCATGTTGCATGTGGTCGTCTTCCCGCACCCAGATCCATATATCATTTATGTAATCTGTCTGGCGTACAAAATCCATGGTGAATACATGCTTCGTGGTGAAATATGGAAAAAAAAATGGCTTACCTATAAAACCAAAAATTTGTACAACTATGCCCTAGGTAAGTAGAAAAATATTACCCTTCTCCTGTACAATGACTGTGTCCCTTAAATTCTGCGGCACTCTCTCGTAGGTACCGCAAAGAAATTCTATTGCTGGTCCCAAAAACCAACTGTTGAAGCTATAAAATGACTCCCTTATTGACAACACGGGAGTCCATATATAAATTGGCAAGGGTTCATTTTTATTGCCCACCTGTGATACTACAATGAAATAGAAGTGTTGTTGCAACTAAAAAAATAAAAACCATACCAAAAAGGAAGTGTGCATGAATGAATTTGACTATCCAATTTGCATTTTCTCCAATTGAGAATTCAACCTCCGAGAAATGAAGTCTGCCCAATAAAAGAAAATGGAGTTGTTGCTTTGCCTCATAGCTGCGAGAGAATAAAATTCAACTTGACAAATACACTGCGCCAAGGCCACCTACCATTTATGCACTATCTCATCCAAAGGCAACCCGACAACCCATACCAATATTGAATATATGTCCAAGCTTTTAAAATCTGACAGCATCTTCGATAAATTGGGAAGCTGCCCCATTGGCGGCTCTTTTACTGGTTGAGTCTCCATAAATTGGTGCATAGTCACCGTAGAAACATATCTATCCTCTTGTTCATTAATATGCAACTTCTTGTTAACTACGTATGAAGGGGGCTTCAATGCACAAGAGAAAGCCTCCCGAATTTCATTTGGAGTGATGGTGAATAATATTTCTCTCCTTGCATTTCTAACAACCCTGGTGAATGGATCATAAAATTGGGCAATAAGCTGCACCAGCTCAGGGCATGGATGAATCGGCGTACACAAATATCAAGATAGCTATAAATTATAGGGCACTTCCAGCCAAATTTTTGATGATACTCCTTGACTCACCACCACCTCTACGTCTTGCCTTAATCTCTCCACTCTTTTATGGGTGATAAGGCAGTCTCCAATCTCTGCCATAGAGTCCTCATATGGGTCCAAATCGACATAGTCATTTTTCCTAGCTCTTTTTGCTCTAGAGCCTCCTTTATTTTTATTTGACTGCTTGGACTCAGTAGCTTCTATGACTTCTTTGGGCTCCTTGCTTCGTTTACCCATTTTTATCCTCTATGGAAAATTATCTGAACACTCTGAAATCTTCTGCAGCTATGATGCAAAACACAACAATAAAAATTTAAAAATGAACATAAACTACGAGCTTTTACCTCATCATTTTTATAGATTCATCCCACATTCACCACAATAAATATTGCATTAATTATTGGTGCATTCAAGAGAAAGAGAATATCGATTCACTAGATCGACACTGTTCCCTATTCTTTAATGGTTTTACCCTTTTATTTGCTACCAGATCTTCCTAGAAAAATGTACCCTCTTCGCTGTGTAATTACATTGTAAATCGTACCTTGGTGCCTGCAGCTTGTTGGGGAAGCTAAATTAGCCGCTTATCAACCAATAACAAATATTTGCTACTCCTCAAAAAACAAACCTTCAACACAACACACGTTTTGAATTTAATGCCTCCTTTTTTCTATAATTCGACTATTCGATTATCACCATGTAACCAAAGAGGCAAATTGTCTTTAAAACATTATTTCAAAAATAAAGCAACCACTCCCTTCTCTTGGAAAAATTGATTTGGGCACTGAGCAATTACATCCCTTTTCCTGGCGACTTCGAAACTCCAATCAACATATCATGCTTTTACTCGTTTTAGGGTGCCTTCAAACTGCTTGGAGATTCCATGGCGAACAACCTTGTTTAAGAAGACGTTGCCTACTTTTGCTTTTTCGCCCATATTTAGGATATCAGATTATTTGTTTTTAAATCACTTAAGCCTTTTTCTTTTCTCTTTTTTTTTTTTTTTTAAAATCTGGGCTTTATGATTTTTCTTTCCAAAAGCGCTCATAAATACTAAAACTTTGAACATAAAAAGCTTGCGCTTTTCACTTTTTCAATTTTTAAACTTATGCAAAAGAAAAATAAAATTATGTCACCCTTCCATGCGTTCGCCCATAACTAGGGTGAACAGCTTGTTCGCCCATCATTCAGGGTGAACGCGATGTCAATATGATGCTTGCTTTTGCCGTACTTGGTGTCTAATTTGTGAATTATATTCACCCTAATCAAAATGTGAACGACCGTATTGTAGTCATTAGGGGTGAACGCCATACCCAAAAAAAATTTCTTTATATCCATTTTTCTCCTTAATTCTCCTCATGCAAAGTTACTTTGCTAAGGAATTTAGTTCTTCTTTTCATCACATTGCTCAGTTGATTCATCCTCAACGCAAATGGCCCTCTCGCATCCACTTGGGGCGAACACATTTTGCACATAATGTATTACCATAGCCAATGAACCCATCATTTGGGTGAAGGTGTCCATTGGAAAAATGTTTTACCTTTTTTTTTATAACATCAACGATCAAATAACAACGACATATCATAAAAACAATATTTACATATGTACAAAGTGGTGCATTACCAGAAAATCATGATTGAAAATAGGCCTTCAAATGAAGACCATTTATGGGAATGGCGAGATCATAACCCTCCAGATCACGAATATGGTAAGCATTTATTGAATTCATCACATCAATTTGAAAAGGACCTTCCCAGATAGCATAAAATTTATGGTGATTCCCGACTTAGCCTTCTTTTCATTCTATTTTAAAACTAAATCTCCCACTTGGAAGCTACATTCAATTGATTTTTTCCCAAACCATTTCTTTATCTCTTTAATGTGCTCAACAAACACTCAATAAGCTTGCTCCCTGTCTTCCTCTAATTGCAGCAACTGTGACAACCTTACACTCATAGGATCATATTCTTCATCCTCCCCCTGGAACAACTGCAATGTTTGGAGCACTGCTAGCTCAACATGAGTGGGAAGGATAGCCTCTTTTTCATAAACCAAGGCATACGAAGAAGTTTTTATAGATTTTTTTACTGAAATATGGTCCGCCCAGAGCGCTTGATTCAACAACAAATTCTAGATTCTCTTGTTGCTACCCATCGTCCTTTTTAAAATATATAGTAAATTTTTGTTGGTAGATTCGGCCAACCCATTCCCTTGTAGGTAATAGTTGGATGATTTCTTCAAATGTATGCCATATTTTCTAGCGAACTCTGTAATTTTTTTCCCAATGAATTGAGTGCCATTATTAGTTACAATAGAATCAGGGATGCCAAAACACGTAATAATCCTTTCAATAAAGGATATAATAGTAGCTTGATCAACCTTCTTAGTGGGAATAGCTTCTTACCATTTGGTGAAATAATCAGTTGTTGTCAAGATATACTTATGCTCTACGAAATAATGTGGATCAATAACCCCAATGAAGTCAAGAACCCACTATTGAAAAGGTGCTTCCACTTGGATTGAGCGTAGGAGTAAAGCTCCTTTCCTAGTTCTGCCAACATATCGCTGACAACTATCGCAACATTGACTTACTTTATGAGCATCAAAAAATAGAGTGGGAAAAAAATAACCCACTCGAATAATCTTTAAAGCCATGGTCCTGCCTGCATAGTGACCTACATATAGTTCAAAATGAAATTCCTCCAATATCTTCTCCTTCTCGAATGATTTCACACACCTGAGAAGAACTCTGTCAATGTTCTTACTATACAATCCATAGGGAAATAGTACATACTTGAGTGCTTGCAGCATGAATCTTCGATGCTGTGAAGCATCAAAGTGAGTTGGACATCTTCCAGAAGTAAAATAACCAATCAATTCTTCTATCCAATCACAGTCACTCATAGTATGGTTTATGCAAATTCTTTCACCAATGTTCTCCTTATATGCTGCACCAAATGTCTCAGAGGCAACACTCTTAGCTAGATCCTGACATTAAGCTCACCCATGAACTAGCTTTGTTGGTTAGATCTCTACATCATATTCTTGAATTTTTGAGACCTGACCTGCCCTTTTATCACCTAATTCTCCTTGGAGTATAAAATTTCGAACATCAGGATGAATAACATAAACAACAGTTTTGCTCTGAGAAACAAAATGTCAAAGCTTCTTCAATGATTTCATCATCGCATATACTTGTTTTTCAATAAAATTGTACTTCTCCTGATGTGGCATAATAACTTGGCTCAAGAAAGCAATTGACTTCTCTTCTCCATCTTCTTGTTTCTGTGTCAACACTGCAGCATAGCTTTCTTGCTCCCCCACTACATAGAGAATGAAGTATTTTGAATAGTTAAGATTAATTAAAGTTGGAGCTTGCGTGATTATTTTTTCGATTTCTTGAAAATATCTTCTCCTAACTTCCATCCACTTAAATTTAGTATTATTTTTCAAAAGCTCAGTCATGGGCTTAACAACTTGACGAAATCAGCAATAAATTTATGAGTGAAATTTATTTGACCAAAGAAAGATTGTAGGTCTTTCTTATTAGCAGGTAGCGACAATTTCATGAGCACTTCAACCCTTGCAGGATAAATCACTAACCCCTCCTGGGATATTACATGACCCAACAATTTCCATTATTTAACAATAAATATTGACTTCTTTGGATTGATGGAAATCTTGAACTCACGACATTTATCGAACACTTGCCTTAAATGAGCAACATGGTCTTCTTTGTGGTGCAAATATATAGTCATATCATCAAGATATATCACAATAATTCTATTTAGTAACTCACTGAAGGTGACGTCCATGGCTCTCTGGAAGGTAGCATCGGTATTTGAGAGCCCAAAGGGCATCTGATGGTAGGCAAATGTGCCCCACTTGGTGGTGAATGCCATTTTATATTGGTCATCGTATTTCACCTAAAATTTATTATATTCGGATAAGCTGTGGCACCCTAAAATTGGCGCAGTTAAACCATCAGTAAAAGATAAAAAAATTTGAATTTTAACCCCAAAACTGCCCATTAACCGCTCAACTCATTTTTCATGTCATTTTTAGAAGTTGTTTTTACCGTTGGACGATATCGTCGCCGATATGACGATATCATCCCAAATCGAACGAATTCGTCTGGAACAGAATGTCCAGACGATTTCATCCCAAAATCAAATTTTCATAATTAGCTTCTGTTTCAACAACCTCTCCAACTCGGGCAGAAGCGTGTCTATGCGGTTGGAGATTCCTACGTTGGAGATCTCCCATATTGGGATTATCTCCAACCTCCTAACCTCCCCCTAATCCTATATAAACTTGGGATTTTCCCAGTTTATCCCCCTGGCTGATCATTTCCCTGCAACCTTAGTTTTTGCTATGTTAGAACATCCTATCCCCCATCATTTGCATTTGTGTTTTCAAGTTTTATTGCAGGATCTCACTGTGTTTTAGCTAGAGGAATCTCGGATCGTCGCAAGCGATTCAACCACAAATTTGCACGATCCTGTCGAGATCAACGACGATATCGTACGATTGTAGATGATTTTAACTGCAATTTAGATTGGGGGCAATCAGAGCCCTGAGTTTGCATTCTCTATCTCTTTTTATTATTTAATTGTGCATTATATTAATTCACTTATGTTCTGCATCTTGGAGTTCACCTCATTTAGCATATTTGCATGATAAAACTCAAAATAAATTATTAAAACATTGCATCCCATTTGATTTGATGTTTGAATTTATCATTTAAAGCACTTATATTATTATTTCTATCATTTTGTATCATTCTTGCAATTGTATTTTTGGTTTTTGGTGTCTGTTTTCATGATTGCAGGTTTCTAACAAATTCGTCTGACGAATTCGTCAGGTCGTTGACGATCTTGGCTGATCTCAGACAATCTCCTGTGATCGAGATGATTATGTACAATTACAGACGATCCTGTCATATCCGGGATGATCTAGACTCCTACAAGCTTCAGAATCTTCATCAGACATCAGAAATCAGGTGCACTCTTCTCCATTTAGATATTTTTTGTATTTAGGATTCATTTATGTTTGCTGTCTTCATATAAACCAAAAATTTCATATAAAATAGCTTAGATTCATTTTGGCCAACCTAGAAATCTGAATGATTGAACTTAAAATAAACACATCAAACCCATTCTCAACCTAGGCATGAAAACTGCCACTCAAAGTTTCCTGGTGAACCCCACCATCCGTAAAAAATTCACCTTTATACCCCTCCCCTGAGAGGTGCAACCTTCAAAGGGCCTCTCCGTCCGAGGTATTGTCCCATCCTTCTCGCATCCCCCTTCCGGGAATGGATCCTTTAGCCTGAAGGTAAGGGTGTGAAAAATTTGGGCGATACATTTTGGTGAACCCGACGTGAAACTAAAACACCTTTTGAAAACAATCCGATAAAAAAATAACACATTATTAAGAACATCTAGAATCATTAGACAACCTTTAAATTTGCATATCATACTTAGATGGTAGATTATAATAGAAGACGAGCTGTCACCATAAATGTTGAAAATCAATTAACAACCATAGAGATTACTTTTGTGCTTAGAGTACCTCAAATAAATAGAACCCAACCTTTGTGGGACAAACTTGATAGGAGATTGGGTATTATTGAATCCAGATCTGTAGAACTTAGACAAATTAAGAGGTTTGTCCTAGATAGAATCCTGGATCCTGATCATGTGACTTTGTATCATGAACTTCATAGAGCTTGCCATAGGTGGTTAGTAGATAAAAGAGCACTTGTGTCTTCTGAATTATACACCTTTGAGGAATACCTTGAGAACGCAGTTGTAGTGCATAAATTTCTATCTCGTATAGAGGATCAAGAAGTCGTTCTTACGGATAGAAAGATATGGAATATAATTCCTAGAGCTGTGTTGTATCGAGAGTATTGCCATAAACTTTATTTTTACATGTCAGGGTCTGAAATAGATCATATTACTATAGCACACTTTGTCAAATTCTTGAAAAACCACTTCCAATTTGAAGAGGAGCATTTCATGACTCTCGATGAACTTGACCCTATCAATAATATCCATAAACTATTCATAGAAAACTAAGTCATTCTTTTTACTATTGTTATTTCTTGCAACTAGCATGTTGTTTGTTATTTTTATTCTCGCAAAATAATAATATAATCACACAAAACAAAAAAACAAATAAAAATAAAACATTTTCCTTTTAAAGTATTATAGTAGGTATATAGTTAAAATATATACCTCTCAACCCTACCGCATATATATAAGTATATATATTTGCTAAAACCTAAGTTTAGCACAATGCCTAGACTTAGGAATGGAAAACAAACTAAAGAAGATGAATATTGGTTAGGAAGACCATTAACTGACCAAAATGTCCCTCCTGAGGACCAAGTTCTAGAAGAAGGAACCCTAGACCAAAAAGAAGAAGAGCTTGCTATAATAAATGAACAAGAAGAAACTGTTAGAGAGGAAGGATCCTCATCCCCTAAAATTTCTCTGGGAGGAGCTATCACTTTGAGAACATGGAACAATTCTCGAAGTTCATTAATACTAATATTGGTGTTTTTAATAGAGCATCCCATATGGACAAGGATCGAATTAGTGACACTCAAGCAACTCTAGAAGAAGTATTCAAACATGCACTAATCCCTTGTCCTTTATTAACCAAGAGAGTGATCAAGCTGGACCATCCAATTTGGATATGGCAGCTGTGATTCAAAAAATGCAACAACAGCAGGTTACCCAACGATCTAAAGTGCCTGTTAACAAGTCTAGGGTCATTCCCGCGCAAAATAAACCATCATTTACTGCTCTATTTCACCAAGCTCTTGATCATCATACCTCAAATAAAAAAAAACCCAAAACAAAACCAAAAACCAATTACCAACAATCTGGGGTACAACATAATACTATTACAAATCCCCTTCATAATACTCTTCCTACCAAAACTTTGCATAATAGCAATATAGCATCTAATCCTTATGTCACACCATCATACACTCATAGATCCCATACCTATGTCCCACCAAACCAATATGATGGACAAACTAGTAATCTTGAAACCATGGTGAAATAGCTAGTTTCCCGCATGGACCAGATAGATCCCTACCGTCCCTCGTACAACTATCGAGAGATGTGTAGTCAGCCCTTAGATCCTATAGTGATAGCACATCCATATCCTAAACATTTTCCTATGCCTGTTCTTCCCATATATAAAGGAACCGAAGATACCATAGAGCATCTTCGTATGTTTAGGATAGCATGTCATGATATATCACATGATGACTTGTTATTACTTAAAATATTCCCGAAAAGCTTGGGATGAATGGCATTAGAGTGGTATTATCAATTACCCACTAATTCTTTAAGGAATTTCAAAGAAACTGTCGAGTCTTTTGTTCATCAATTTAGTGCCTACATCAAAAGACATGTGACCATTAAAGATTTGTATAACTTAAAACAGGACAAAGATGAATGCTTTGCTGATTTCCTAGCTAGGTGGAGATAGTTGATAGGAAAATTACACTTTGTGTTACCTTATAGGGAGATGTTGGACATCTTTATTAATAATTTTCAAGAGCAACTATCTTACAAATTATCAACTACTACCTTGACCACCTTCGATCAGGCTATAGACTTATCTCGAAGAGTGGAATATGCTCTCATTAGGAGAGGCTAGCTTAAAAATAAAGACGATGAGAAAACATCCAAAAATCAATATAAGAATAAAAAAGTTGTGGGTGATGGAGTCACCGATAGCAAAAATATTGCTAATGTTAATGCTGCAAAGACAACGAAGAAGTTTGTACTGAAACCTCCTGATAGACCTCCTCGAGAATTTACTAGGTTAAATCAACCTTTATCAACAATTCTATCGCAATTATTAGAACGAGGTTTGATTCAATTACCAAATATCCGAGAACCTGATCCAACTATACCCGGATACAGAGCAGACTTACACTGTGACTTCCATAGAGGACCTGGACACACTACCAACTCTTGTAAAATATTAAAACATAAAATACAGGACTTGATTGATAACAATGAGATGGAGGTGCAAGCCTTTCAACCTAAGAAAAATCCTCCTAATAATGTTCAAAAGAACACCCCACAAAACTAGAATCATAATGCCAATCAGTCATTAGACATATTTCAACATCCCTTACCAAAACATGGTAAGGAGGTGGCTAATCAAATTGAACATCATAATGTCCTCCTCCTGCCCGATATGTAGGAACTATTAGTGGGCATGAAATATTTGACACAACTTTATCCGTGGTTACAACCAGGCCTCTATATAATATTCAGATACCTGGTGTTAGTGATACAGAATATGATACTGAGAGTGATATGGAAATCACATCAAATCAATCGAATAGTTCTGAAGATGAATCGGATACTATTCACCCTATCACAAGTTATATGGTTCCAAAAGAACCATTTCCAAGAAGAGTCACTACTAGACCATCGTCTCACCGATTACTTTCTAATGAGCTAGCTATAAACGCTAGACCAAGACCCATTCATCATCCACAGAATAATATTGTGGGTACCATCGAAGCTATTACTAGACAACAGACTCAAAATTATCAACAAGATCAAATTCAAAATGGTGGATCAACTCCATTTGTTTTGAAGGTTCCTAATAAAGGGAATCATGCACCTAATGTTCAACCTAAACCTCCTTATAATATTAACGAACAATTATCAAATATTACAACTAGAATTTCCCTCTTGGACCTTTTAAGATCTTCTCCTACACATAGAGATGAATTAATGCTCACATTAAGCCAGATGATGGTACCACAAGACATTCAACCTGAAGCCATGGCCAATACTATAATAACTCGTGAAGTTGATTGTATTGAATTTTGGGATAGAGACATACCTCAACATAGTTTACATAAAGATAACCCCTTGTATATTACTACTTTAATTGGAGATGTAGCAATCAAATGAGTTTTGATTGATAATGGTTCATATTTAAATATCTATACTTTTGACTTCTACCAAATATTTGGGTTTATAAGTGAGGAAATGAAAAGAACTGATATGATCATAAAAGCTTTCAATGACGAAACACAAGAAACGTGTGGAGTTATTACCATTCCATTGCAGGTTGGTCCAAGAACCTTGGATACGACTGTGTTCATTATACATTGCCCTGCATCATACAATATACTCTTGGGTTGTCCTTGGATCAACGCAATGCAAGCTATTCCCTCAACCTTACATCAATGTGGTAAGTTCAAATTTAAGAATCAGTTGGTTACCATTCATGGTGATCCAAGACCCTTTGATATGTGTGCTTTGGAAGAACCTATTGGAGTTCAATTTTGCCCTGCTCTGTCATCCACACATCCTAGTTCTCATTATCCATCTAAACGTGCAAAACTCACACCCATAACGTCATCTACTTCTTCTCCATCAGTTGTGTTAGCGTACATTATTGTTAGAAGCTATTATTACATTATTGTTGTAACAGGGCCTATTTCAGCCACGGGTGGTTCCATAACCTCCGGGCTTAATAGTCTATTTAATCTGCTGATTAATAAAATACGATTGTTGTTTATTCTAACATGGCATCAGAGCCAGTAGCGTGAGAAGAGAGAGAGGAGGCGGACGTTGTTTGCTTGGAGAAAGTTTTGCAGGAAGCGGAAGGCTTCAATTTTTTTTTCTAGCGCTGGTCTGGAAAATTTTTATTTCCCAGCGCTGGACTGTGCATTTTTTTCTGAACGCATAGTTTAAAAAAAATAGACCTCCTGTGCGCTGTTTTTCCCAGTGCTGGTCTGATTTTTTTTTCCCAAGCACCGCGAGATTTAAAAAAATTTTTTTTCGCGACGTGATTTTTTTAATCACGCCGTCCAATCGCGTGATTGAATTGAAAAAAAAAAAATTTTTGCGGCCGCCACCCCCCGCGTGATTGAATTAAAATTATTTTTTTTTTTGCGGTGCCCTCCCCCCCGCCGTGACGTGATTTTCATCACGTGCGGCGGCCCCCCCCCCTCCGCCGCCGCGACGTGGCCACCCACCCCCTCCCTCCCCCCTTCCCCTCCCCTGCGTCGTGCTGCGCACCGCGTGCGCGACGCGCAGCGGGCTGCAGCCGCGGCCACAACAGCAGCCGCGGCTCACTGCAGTGGGCTGCAGCCACGACCACAACAGTAGTCGTGGCTAACTGCAGCAGCAGCCGCCATGGGCTGTCCAGCCATAGGCTGCTTGCTGCAGCCGCGAGCTACGGTCGTCGTCGCGACCAGCAGCAGAGGAGAGCGTGCGCTGCGGCCGCCGTCGCGACCAGCAGCAGAGGAGGGCGCTGCGGCCACGGCGAGGCGACCACAGAGGGAGCTGCGGCCAGGCGACCGCGCTCGGGCAGCGGACTGGGGACCCTCCTCAAATACGAGGGGGCCCCTGATCCTGTCGGATCAGCCCGCTAGTCCACCTGGTGGTGGACTGTGCGGTAAGGCTCTGGGAGCCTGCAGGTCGCGGGTTCCAATCCCGCCGACTCCCCTTCAACAAAGGTAAAAAAAAAATTTCTTCCGACGTATTTTTTTTCAATTATTTTTTTTTCCTAAAGTTAAAAATTTAATTTTTAATTTTAATTTATTTTCTATAGTTTAACCTTTATAAATTAAAATTAAAATTTTTTAATTTGATTTTAATTTCTTTTTAAAGGTTTTTTACAAACTATATAAATTAAAATTAATATTTTTTTAACTTAGGTTATAAAATAATTGTTGAAAAATCATTTGTGGAGAGATTATTTTTTTAAGATAAAAAGAAGGGGGTATTTTTTTTCAAAAATCAAAGGGGGAAAGTGAGTAATTTTTGAAAAGCAAATTTGGCATTATTGTAAAGGTGCATTTTTGGCTGCGCCTGACACCTAGTGGGTTATTCCTGAGGGCACTTTTCTTTGTTGTATGTTGCATATTTGATTTCTTGCACTATAACATTAAAAGTTAAAATCAAATTCACTCCCTAAGTCCCCGGAATAATTAAAACCCATCCGTGCAATTTATTGCACTACAGTGATCGGTATTTGTGATACCTGCGGCCAGCACTTACAGGTAAAGCTGTCGTGATTGCGCTACTGTATCCGCCGCCTAATATAGCTGCTACAACGACGTCTGAGCTTGTTCTCTATAAATCGTCGGGGAGAGATAAGTTTGCCATTTTGCATTTTTTTACTCCATCCACTACCCTTAATCGTTCTTGTGTTTAGGCGTAAATCCTGACGAAGTATTCTTCATAGTGTTTAGGGGAAGTTACGCCCCACGCATGAGAAGAATCTTCTATGGTAGGTGCCATCAACAAGGCGATTCCCTTTCAGTACTGCTTATGTTCCACGTATCGTATGATCTCTAAAGATCACCTATAGTTTCCCTCACGTAAGGGCGGGTGATTTTTTGTTGATCTTTCTAAATACCTATAGTTTCCCTCACGTAAGGGCGGGTATTTTGTACGGTATAACGGCCTAGCAAAAGGTATATCGAAAGGGGGACCAATTGGTGTTATAAGGAACCTTCATCATGTATGCAAAACTAATGACTGATTCTCATCGGTTGTTGAAAGGTCCTAATTACACACCATGGAAAAATAAGATGAAGGCCATCCTAGCAATGGATGATTTATGGGATGTTGTATACTGGAGCAACAACTAGGACCTTCACTCATTCTTTGGTGCTACGACTCCATCTACTGCTCAAAGAGACTTTGATAAGCTAGACAGTAAAGCAAAAGTGCTCATCTTGCTTGTTGTGTCTGATGAAGTCCAACCCCATATTGCTGACTGTGCAACTAGTAAAGCGGCATGGGATGCCCTTAATACTATATATGAGGGAAAGAATGATTCCACCATTCTATTTCTTCAATCTCAATTACACAGTCTGAGCATGAAGCAGGGTGAGACAGTTGAATTCTTTCTTTGAGAGTTTCGAATTAAAAGCAAAGTTGAATTCTTTGGGAGAACCGATTGAAGACAAGCTCCTTACTTCGAGTTGTATTGAGAGCTTTACCGATTCTTATCGGGTGTTGATCACTTCCCTTCAGGTATCACAACGGAAAGTTACTTTTGTAGAATTGGTTAATATGCTTCAAGAGGAGGAAGCACGCCAACTACGGAGAGATGATTCTTCTAACACTTGCTCTCTACATCAACGAGGAAAGGGCGAGAACCGAGAAGAAGGGTAATTTTTAGAAGGGAGGGAATTCACAAAAGGATTCAAAAGGGAAACAAACTCAACAACCTCAATAGAAAAAGAGATATTGCAAGATCTGTGACAAAGAAGGTCATGATACAAATAGATGTTGGCATAAGAATAAGCAATCAAAACAGAAAGGCCGAAACAAACCACAAAAGAACAAACAACAAGTGAATGTTGTTGTTGAAGAATATGACATGGATTTTGAGAGAGCTCACAAAGTTCTCATGACTACCACAGTGTCCAAGTAGACGGATCCTATATGGTATGTTGATTCTGGAGCCGGTAAGCACATGAGTGGTGACAAATCGTGGTTTGAGTCTTTTGAGGCCAAAGAGGGCAAACACTGTCACTATTGCTGATGATAAAACCTACAAGGTTCGGGGAGAAGGCACTTGTTTCGAGTCACTCTTCATGATGGCAAGTGTCAGATTGATAAAGTTCTCTATGTTCCGGGATTGGCAAACAATTTGTTGTCGGTCACACAAATTTTGGACAAAGATATGGTTGTGAACTTTAGTGTTGAGGGAGGCAAGAAGTGTTGTTCTATTACCAGGAGGGGTAAGAACATTGCAACCGCTTCATATAAGCATGGCTTATTTGCCTTAGATACTATCTCTACTCCACATGTTGCCATGACCGTCTCTACAAAGGAGGCAACTTCCCTATGGCACAAGAGATATGGACATTTGAGTTACGGTTACTTACTTGAGCTAAGTAAGTATGAGATGGTTAAGGGTCTTCCTTCCCTTTCTACCACTTTACCAGTTTGCTCTGACTGCTTGGCAGGAAAGCAGCATAGAGTGCCTTTTGAAAAGAGCTCTACAAGAGCAAAGAAACCTCTAGAGTTGGTTCATACCGATCCGTGCGGTCCCTTCACTCCCAACAGTTGTGGGGGTAAGAGGTATTTTCAGTTATTTGTGGATGATTACTCACGAAAGATGTGGGTATTCTTTCTTCAACTGAAATCTGAAGCATTTGGCTTCTTTCAGCAATTCAAGAAATCTGTTGAGAAGGAGTCAGGGACTTCTATAAAGACCCTCCGCTCAGATCGAGGGGGGGAGTTCACCTCTAAAGAATTTTCTGCATTCTTGAAAGAAAATGGGATCACAAGACAGTTAACTACTGCTTATACTCCTCAACAAAATGGAGTTGCTTGAAAGGAGGAATCGTTCCATCATGGAAATGGTTCGTTGCATGCTCACAGAAGCTAGACTTGAGCAACTATATTGGGCAGAAGCTGTCACCACAGTAGTATATCTGTTGAATAGGGCACCCACAAAGGCCCTACAAGGAATGACTCCACGGGAAGCATGGAGTGGTAGGAAACCCTCCATTTCTCATCTACGCATTTTTGGATGTAAAGCTTTCATGCACATACCAAAAGAGAAAAGGAAGAAGCTAGATGAGAAGACATTGAAGTGTATTCTTCTTGGGTATGATGAGCACTCTAAGGGTTATCGTTTGATTGATCCCTTAACCAAGAAGATTCACATAAGTAGAGATGTTGTTTTTGATGAGGCTTTCACATCAGCAAACACATCAGATGTATACCTAGACCTTGTGGAAACTCAGGTTGTTAAATCTCCTTCATCAAAGGTTGGAGGTTCTTCTGGATCTTCTTCAACACCTAAGAAGAAGAATCCAAAGTGGTATACAAATACAATCAAAGACTCTAAGCTATCTACTCCACCAGATTTGACTTTGGATAGGCCTCGTACTCGCGGCATGGCTCGACAGGAGAAAGTTGCAACGAGAGAATATTGGGGTTGATGATCTGTGTCAATCTTTTGAAGAACTTTCTGTAGATCCAGCGAGAGATACAGAAGATATGGATATTGATAGTGATAAGGTGTTTATGTCTTCCATAGACGATCTTGAACCTGCATCAGTACAAGTTGCTCTCGGTGAGCCTCAGTGGAAGGCTGCTATGGATGCAGAGTATAAGTCTTTGATGAAAAACAAAACTTGGAAGCTTGTCGATATGCCGCATGGAAAGAAGCCCATTGGATGCAAATGGGTGTATAAAGTCAAGTACAAAGCAGATGGGACAATTGATAAGCATAAGGCCCGTCTTGTTGCAAAGGGCTATGCTCAAAAGGAAGGCATTGACTACGAGGAAACTTTTGCACCTACTTGCTCGGATGACAACAATTCGAGTTATTTGTGCTATGGCGGCACGGTTTGGGTGGAAAGTTCATCGGATGGATGTCAAAAGTGCTTTTCTCAATGGTGATCTCCAAGAAGAAGTCTATATGACTCAGCCAGAAGGATTTGCGGTGGAAGGCCAACAGCGAGAAAGTTTGCAAATTGGTCAAATCCTTATATGGCCTGAAACAAGCTCCTCGAGCTTGGTATATAAAAATGGACAATCACCTCCTGCAACATGGTTTTAAGAGATGTCCAGTCGGATGCAAACCTCTATTTCAAGAAACAGGGTTACGAGATAGTGTTGCTTGTACTCTATGTTGATGATCTGCTCATTACGGGGAGTTCAGAAACTATGATCTCTCTTGTCAAAAGAGACTTGTGTCAATATTTTGAGATGTCGGATCTCGGACTTCTCCATTACTTGTCTTGGTCTGGAATTCAGCCAGAAGGAGCACTCCATCAAAGTGTCTCAGAAAAAATATGCCAAGACATTGTTGGAAAAATATCGCATGATTGATTGCAAGCCAATGGCAACTCCGATGGAGACTGGACTTCAGTTATCGCGATATGATGATTCACCTTAGGTAGATGGTACTCTCTATCGACAGTTGATTGGGAGTCTCATATATCCGACCAATACTAGGCCGAGATCTCGTATTTGCTTGTCAACTATCTTTCGAGGTTCATGCGGGAGCCTAAGACCACTCATTGGAAAGCGACAAAACGTGTTCTTCACTATGTCCAGTGGCACAATGGAATATGGCCTAGAATACAAGAGGAACAACAAATTCTTCTTGCAAGGATACACGGACTCCGACTATGCCGGATCATTTGATGATCGCAAGTCAACTTCAGGATATATTTTTCATCTTGGATCCGGTCCTGTCTCTTGGCACAGCAAGAAGCAACAGGTGGTTGCTATTTCATCAATAGAGGCAGAGTATCGCGCCGCACGTGAAGCTGTGTGCGAAGTGATATGGTTGCGTCGCATTCTGACAAGTATGGGTCATCCATCCAAATCTCCAATACACTTGTTTTGCGACAATCAGGGTGTTACGAACCTAGTCAAGAATCCGAGTCCATCATGAAAGAACAAAACACATTGACACACAATGTCATTTCATTCGAGATGAAGTTTCGAAGCACCGAATTCAGCTTCGCACATTCCCACCGATGCTCAAGTTGCGAGACATTTTCACTAAGGCACTTGCACGTGTCAAATTTGAATTGTTTCGCAGCTCTCTTTGTATTGCAAAATGATGTAATCAGGGGGGATGTTAGTATAGCTAGTAGTTATATCATTACCAAAATAATGTAATAAGGGGGGATGTTAGCGTATATTATTGTTAGCACTATTATTACATTATTGTTGTAACAGGGCCTATTTCAGCCACGGGTGGTTCCGTAACCTCCGGGCTTAATAGGGCATATAATGTCTATTTAATCTGCTGATTAATAAAATATGATTGTTGTTTACTCTAACAAGTTGCACCTCCACATATATCTCAACCATCTTCTAAACAAACCGCATTAGGACCTAAGAAAGATCCTAATCTCACAACCAATGTCTCTTGTTCTACTCCTATAACTTCCATACCTTTAATAGACCCATCTATTGACACCTCTACACCGTCTACATCCACCAAATTCATATTTTTCGCATCAGAAGACGTAGGGAATGTTCCTTCTACCTCTTATGCTCTCACTGATGAGCTCTTACCCGATCTATCTAAAATTCTTATATCAGAAGAAACGAATGCTTCTATGCAAGATTCCCTTATTTTAAATAATTTGCCACCATCTCCTCATACCTTGGGCCTCCCACAACCTATGGGAAGTATTTACCAAGTCGGGAGCTGTGCCTTTATTTATAAGGGATATGACTAGGGTAGAATACCCAGAAACATCAGAACTCATTATGATGGATATGCTCGATGTTATTTTACTAATGAATATATTAAAGCCAAACCTATAATGCTGAAATTGGGATATAAAGGGAAAGGTTTGGGACCTTTCTAGAATGGTATGAAAGAACCTTTTGAGGTAGAAGCATGGCCCGCCCGATGTGGTGTGGGCCTATTTTCTAGTAAGGGTCAGCCATTCCCATTTGAGGATGATGACCATCTTATATGTTACCAAGATTATTTAGATGAACGCGATGCCTTGCATTTAATAAATAAGACATTCACATGTAATATGCTATCTATAGCTTATCCTGAGATGATCGTTGAATTCGACGATGAGTTGGAGGGAGATATCTTTCATGATGTCTCCATTGAGGAATTATTACATAATGGATTTTATTTTGATGGCTCTATACCTAGTATAGCCCGAGCTTGAGGCCATGACTCCTCAAGACGAATTATCCAAGCTAACCTTGGAAGAATTACAAGAATTGGGCGTTTCACCCGCCCCACCTAATTTTGAGAGAGATCTACACATGGAAGTAGAAAATGTCATAAAAATTAACATTGGAACCGAGGATAACCCCCACATAATCAACATTGGATCAGAATTGAGTCAAGAAAAATAGGATAAATACATTGCATTTCTTAAAGAATATGAAGATGTCTTTGCTTGGACATATGAAGATATGCCAGGATTAGACCCTTATGTAGTTATGCATCACCTAGTAGTGCACCCGGATGCTAAACCTGTTAAACAGAAACTTAGAAAAATGCATCCTAAAGTGGCCTTACTAGTCAAAGGGGAGTTAGAAAAACTCCTGAATGTTATTTTTATACAAGCCATTGATTATGCTTGAATGGATCTCGAATGTAGTTCCAAGTAACTAAGAAAGAAGCTACTAAGGTTAGGGTTTGTACAGACTTTAGAGATATTAATGTTGCATGCCCTAAAGATGATTTTCCCCTTCCCAATATGGATCAGATCATTGATTTTACTGCTGGGAGTGGAATGATATCCTTAATGGATGGATTTTATGGTTATAATCAGATCAGGATAGCTCTTGAAGATCAGGCTAAAACAACCTTTATTACCCCTTGGGGGACTTTCTGTTGGAAAGTGATGCCATTCGGGTTGAAGAATGCAGGTGCAACCTATCAACGAGCCATGACTTATATCTTTCATGATATGATGCATGATATACTACATGATTATGTAGACGACATTATAGCTCGTTCTACTGAAGAAGATGACCATTTAGATGACTTGAGAAAAGTATTTGATCGGTTAAGGGAATATCTTATCCGATTGAATCCAACCAAATGTATATTCGGAGTTAAGTCAGGTAAATTATTGGGGGTTATAGTTTCTTTACGTGGCATCAAAATTGACCCTCTCAAGATTATGGCTATCACTGATATGCCCGCACCTACAAATATATCTGAATTACGGAGTCTACAAGGTAAGCTTCAAGCTATCCGTCGCTTCATCGATAAGTTGGCGGATAAAACTGGACCCTTTCTTAAGCTTCTTAAGAAGGATGTCTCTTTCCATTGGGACGATGAATGTCAGGAAGCATTTGAACTCCTCAAACAATATCTTCTTAACCCACCTGTACTTTCACCACCTAAACCTCGATCGCCCATTTATCTTGTATATTTTTGCTTCAGATTTTGCTTTAGGAGCTATGTTAGCTCAACTTGATGATGAGAAAAGAGAGCGTGCTAATTATTACATTAGCAGAACATTAATTAGTTATGAAACCCGCTACACAACATTAGAGAAGTTATGTCTAGCAGTCATATTTTCTACACAGAAACTATGCCATTATATGCTCAGTCAGAAAACATACGTTATTGCTAAATCCGATCCCTTGCGGTATCTCATGAGTCGACCTTATTTATCTGGTCGCACAACAAAGTGGGTTCTTGCGCTAAGCGAGTTTGAACTCACGTTTATAGGACAAAATTCTGTTAAGGGTCAAATCATAGCAGATCAATTAGTTGTTGCACCCTTAGAATCCACCCATCCCCTCGTCATTGAGTTTCCTGACGAATGCCTTAAACTAGAGGCAGATCATTCAGAGCAATGGTCCTTATACTTTGATGGAGCCCGATGCATGAGTGGGGCTGGTGCAGGTATTATTTTGATATCTCCATAGAAACATCTCATACCTCTATCCTTTAAATTAATGTTTGCCTGTACTAATAAAATTGCTGAATATGAGGCTCTCATCCTTGGATTACGAGCAGCCCTGGCACTAAAAATTAAAAATCTATTAGTTTTCGGTGATTCTCAACTTGTTATAAATCAAATTAATGATGTTTATCAGACTAGAGATGATAAATTGTGCCCATATAAAGCATATGTATTACAATTAATATCTTTATTTGATCAAATTACCTTGGAAGCTATTCCTAGAACTAGCAATCGTGTGGTTGATGCCATGGCTGCAATTGCATCTCTTTTACCCTTGGAGTTAGATGACGAATATGCTACCATCATTATTCATCGACTCCAGGAACCCGCTTCAATTAAATCATGCTTGGAACCTTTGGACGTGTTTCTAATCAACGAAACTACTCCTGAACTTTGGTACACTGATATCCTCAATTTTCTTCAAAATGGGACCTTCCCTGAAGGTTTTAATAGAAACCAACACCGGTTATTACGTAGACGAGCAAGTCGCTTCATCATAATTGGCAATACCTTATATAGGAGATCTTTTGAAGGTATCCTACTGAGATGTTTGAATCTAGAAGAGTCTAGATCAGCTTTGAGTGAAGCCCATGATGGATCTTGTGGGGGACACTTTAGTGGTAGCGCCATTGCTAAGAAGCTCCTTAGGATAGGATATTTTTGGCCTACCATGGAGAATGATGCACATGATTACGTGCGCCATTGCGACAAGTGCCAGAAACACGCTGACCTTGTCCATGCGCCTGCACAAGAACTGCAGGCTATTTCATCTCCTTGGCCCTTTTCAAAATGGGGCTTAGACATCATCAAAAAAATCAATCCTGTGTCATCTGATGGACACAAATTCATCATAACCACCACCGAGTATTTTACGAAGTGGGTTGAAGCTATGCCCTTAGCTTCTTGCACTTGGAACTCAAGTTTCCAAATTTATTTTTAATCAAATTATTTGTAGGTTTGGAATTCCTGCAAATCTCATCTCGGATAATGGAACTTGTTTCAAAAATAAATATGTAAAGAAACTATGTCAAAAATATAAAATTCAACATCGTTGGTCCACTCCCTATTATCCTCAGGGTAATGGCCAAGCAGAAGCATCTAATAAAACATTAATTAAAATCCTCAAAATATTGGTCAATAAATCTGGCCGTGATTGGCACATTCAATTATATCCTGCTTTGTGGGCTTATCGAACTAGCATTCGTACTCCCACGGGCACTTCACCTTTTGTTTTGGTTTATGGCGATGAAGCTGTTTTTCCCTTTGAATTAGAAGTTCCTTCTTTGGCTCTGCTACTTCAAGATACTGAAGTAGGAGATGAATATCATGCTGGCAGATTTAGTCAGCTGGAACTCCTAGATGAGAAGTGCATTAATGCTTTGGAGCATCTTCGTGCCTACCAGAACAAGCTCAAACGAGCATATCTCAAGAAAGTTCATCATCGATCCTTTGAGATCGGCGACCTCATCTTAAAAGAAAATAAAAAAAATACTAATGCAACTAAAGACCTTAAAGGTAAATTTGAGCCTAACTGGCTTGGGCCATATATTATCACTGCTAAATTTGGATCGGGAGCATACAGATTAGCTACCTTAGATGGTAAAGATCTTAAAGAACCTATGAACATTATGCATCTTAAGCGCTATTATGCATAAATATGGTAATTTCGTCACTGTATATATTATACATATTGTCTTATTTTAGTAATTCATATAAAAATTTCAAAAACAGTAATATTATGTATTATCTTAATTCATAAATTAAAATCAAAATATAAAAAAATCAAAATCATCAAAATCCTCAAAAACATCTTCTATTTTTGCACCTGTCAATTCTTGAAGTATTGCAGTTATATTTTCGAGTTATTTTGGATAAATTAGCATTTATTTGGAATCCCTCACTTTCACACTCACATGAATAAATATCTTGATCTTATTTGGTATGATTATTAATCTCTCTTATATCGAAGTCCACGAAGTCCACAGTTGAATTAAATAAAGTTTTGAGCATAGAGAACTGATCTTGTTATTTACTTGAACCAAGTACACCTTTTCACATTAAAATGATTTCATTGCAAATTCAAAGCGATGCTACACAGTAGAAGTGGTCTCTTGAGCGAAAAGTCTCCCCTGCTATCCTATCATGCACATGGTCTAGAATCTTTGAGAATTGACAAAAGGACAAGCTCACCCCTGCCCAGAATAAAAATCCCTTGCTCTACAGCCAATCCGAGCAAGTATCCCTAGTATAGGAAGAAAAAGAAAAAGAAAGAAAAGAAAATCAAGAAAAATCATGAGAAAAAGAAGAATTATTCAGAAGCATTATCATTTTGTACCACCTTAGCAATATTTCAGCATTATCTCAGTGTCAAGCAAAAATACAAAAAAAAAAAAGAGAAAAAGAAAAGAAAAAGCAAAAAGCAATAAATCCCTTCCCCTACCCTTTGAAAGAAAAGAAGGGTGAATGAGCTTGAATCCCTGGAATTCTCAATTATTCGAAAACTATGAGGTAAGCCCCATAACAGGTGGTTTGTGCCCAACCTGCTTGGCCTTGGGTAACTCCTAGCGTGGTGATATGTCTGTCACATTAGCGACCTTCTTTTGTACAGACCTATGTCCGCTCATGGATCAGCTAGCTCTTGATGACCCGACTTACATAGTAGTCTGGTACGGTTACATGCATATAAATCATGGTCAACGAACACTCATTTGGTTAATTCAAATTACTTGTATCAAATTATCTTGCTCAAAATTGGTAAATGAACAATACAATTGCACACACATTTGTGTTTGAGAGATTTTGTATCATTATGATAGATCAAGATCGGCAATGAACTCACATATGCACATGGGGTTCCTTATAAATCTAAATTTTGTCTTTGAGATAATTTAAAATATTTATGCAAATATTTTGGAATAATTTGATTTTCTTACTTGAGAATATTGGCTTAGCGTAAAAACAATTAAATACATTTTTTTCAAAAATCCAAAATTTCTTTCAAAGCATGTTCAAAAATCTAGCAATAAAGTCACATTTATATATTTTCGACTTTCGCAACGATGGTATAGTTCCTAAACCTAAATTGGAATTTATGCCTAGTGCAAGTCCTCATTTTTATATTTTTTATCTCAAAATCAAAAATCAACTATGCAATAAAACTATTACATCAATTTCTTCTTTGGATTTCGCGATGATGGTATAAGTCTATACCTAAAATTCTATGCCTAGCGCAAGACATCGTTCTAATTTTATCTCCCATTTATTTAATCCATAAAAGCATATGGCTTAAATCATTATGTTACACAATTGTGCTTTAAAAAAGAACGAAAACTTTTCTATTTCATTTCATTATGTCAACATTCAGTTTTGCGACGATGGTATAATTCCTAGGCAATTGTTCAAATTTCTATCACACTTAGGAATTTTATGCCTAGCAAAAATCATATTTTTAATATTTCATGCATAATATTTTCATGGAAATCTGAAAACAAATCATCACCATCATCATTTTTCATCATCACAACACAAAGTCTTAAGAAAGTCTCTTAAGCACCCTTTTACTTTTAGCAATATTTCTCTCATACCGGGATTAGCTTGATGACCTAGCGAGCGGCGACTCCATGAAATGGTCATGTAACAACGACAATGTCCTTTGAAATTATTGTTAGAAGTCACTTTATTTTTCATCAAATCATACCACAACAACCAATTTGTTTACATCAGATTATTTCATTTAATTTTATAGCATGACATAAAATTATAATATTTTCAACGACATAATTACATGAATAATCAATCAACCATTAAAATATTAAAGCATCATAAAACATATGCACAAGTCATATCACAAAAAGAACTATATATATATATATATATATATATATATCAAGAAGTCTATACATCATATCAAAATGGATTGGTATGCCACAATCTATACCCTGGCATACTCAATCCTCTCAAAAATATATGGTCTATGTACAATGAGCAGCTAGTCTCGAGAAGCCCTCGAGCTCTCAGCCTCATCTCCTCTCCCACCCTGAGGTGGAGGAGGTGGTCCCATCGAAGTCCGTGCTGTATCGTGGGTCCTCGACGTCGATCGTGATGATGTCCTCGATGACCCCATCCTGATCGGCTTCGTAATGTTGGCTGGCAGCGGTATCCTCTGCTCCTCTGGAACCACATGATAGTACAACCCCTGGTAGAACGTGGTCTACGCAACAGCCCATGCCAGCTCCAGAATGCTCGCCCCTCTGCTTCGAGCCCTGAGCCGTGTAGCCTCATCCTGAAGAGTCTGCACCTGAGCTCGTAGGCGGGCATTCTCCACCCGGAGAGCCACCATCTCACTGCTCTCCCCCACCTCGACACCCTTGCCCTTATCGGGCGATGGTGGCCTATCCCTCTACTGAGAAGGGAGTCTCTCCCTCCTCTTCAACTACTGCTATCTCTCTAGAGCCTGTGGTACTCTTCGACGTCTCTCCTGAGGAGGCCATCACTGATCCCTCCCTCTGTGACCCCTCGCTGCATCGATGGCAGCCTGGCACCGCCTCTCCATCCATTGCACTACAGCGTGCATCGGACCCTATGCCCTCATCATCCGAGGAGGGTGGATGCCTACATACCAGGCATCATACCCATCTGCTACCCCCATGTCATCCCCATCCACTGGCTGAATGGGGGCATCATCAGCGTCCTGACTCCAGAACCGTTGCATGTCTGGAGCCCCGCTCAATGTGGTATTATCCTGCATAGTCTGGGAGTACTCATAATCCCTAAGAGAAGGGATCCCCTACTGTAGACCGAACTACCTCAAAACTCGGTCATAGCGGTGGAGCTCTACCTCTCCCCGCTCTGTCCTCAACCAGATGACTCACCTGATGCGAGCCAACTCCTGTCCATCCTCTACCCACCCTGGATGCTCTCTCCATGGTCTCCAGGTGATCTGATCTGGGGTGAGGTCATCTAGCAACCTCCGGGACATCGACAGATCTATCCGTCATTGTGACCCTCTCTGGAGCCACCAATAGAAAACCCGGGGTCTCTCCCGGTCAACTCCTATCAGTGGAAGCCCTACCGGCCTCCGCATCGCAATGTGCTCCCAGCACCAAACCTGTAGCAGTGATGTCAGCACCAGACATTGACCTCCCTTGTATACGACCCCGTAAAGGATCCTATACAAGTGGCATAATACAAAGCTACCCCAAGAAAACCTGTATCCATGGTCTCTCATGTCACAGACCACATCTGAGAGGAGCCACGGTAACCTGCATCCACTCTGGTGGCATAGAAGAAGGCCACCCACCACCCCTGCCAAAACTTGGGTCAATCGAGATGCCCTAGGCATCTGCCTCAAAGCCTCGATGTTCACTCCGCCCTTCTCTAGGGCGAAGCTTGGGTCACTGCACAATCTCATCATGGCATGGCCCTGATTGGCCGAAGGAGTCATGAACCGCCCATGTATGGGGATCCTCAAGATCCTCCATACATCCTCTAGAGTGGGAGTCATCTCCCCTATCGGTAGCCGAAAGCAGGACGACTCCGGATACCATCTCTCTGCTAGGGCTGTCAGTAGCCCCATGTCTGTAGGAATTTGTGGCATCTCTGCCACATGTTGCAGTCCGACCTCTGCTAGTCTGTCTCGCTCGGCCTGATCGAGCATGGCTAAGTCATCCCTGAGACCCCTGTATTTCCACTCTCGACTCTTTAGCAATCCCCTCTGCAAAATAAACAATAAAACAACAAAAATCATTAGTACATAATCATTAAAATCAATTAAAATCAATTTCATCTCATAAAAAAAATGATATCGCCCATTATTGGACGATATCGTACCAAATTTAGTAAAATCATCCTTAATAGGATGAAATCATCTTCGATTCTTCAATTTGGGGATCGCCCCTTATTGGACGGGATCGCCCCTATTTCTTCGATTTCGTCCTTAGACGAAATCGGCGATATAGGGACGATTTCGATGAAATTGGGACGATTTCGTCCCGACGTCGTCGACGGCCTAAAAATGGCCGCGATGCCCAAAAACAATTAAAATTCAAGTAAAAAATTAAACAAATCAAGCTAAAAACATAGTACACTAGGTTTAGATCCTTACCCGCAACCCGCGTCGGACCTCTGTCGATCTGTGTGTCGTTTCCACCATTTCGCTTGTAGAGCTCTGAAACAGCGAAAGTGAACAGTAAAAATGAATTAGGGTTTTACCCTATTTTTCTTATTTTTATTTAAAAACAACATTTTTTTAATTTTTGCTTTTTCGCGCTTTTACCTCAAACGTTCGATTTGGGTAAAAACTCGGAGGGGGCACCATAGCAAACAGTTGTACGATTCGACCTAGAATCATCGTCTAAAAAATGGAATAAATTTTTGCTTTCTCGTAAAGCATGAAGAACTCGTCTTTAACGCATTTTCTTCAGAAAATTCGCTAAAGAGGGGGCAAAATGTAGCACCCTAAAATTGGCACAGTTAAACCATCATTAAAAGATAAAAAATTTGAATTTTAACCCCGAAACCGCCCGTTAACCGCTCACCTCATTTTTTGTGCCATTTTTAGAAGTTGTTTTGACCGTTGGACGATATCGTCGTCGATCTGACGATATCGTCCCAAATCGGACGAATTCGTCTGGAACAGAACGTCCAGACGATTTCATCCCAAAACCAAATTTTCATAATTAGCTTCTGTTTCAACAACCTCTCCAACTCGGGAGAAGCATGTCTGTGCGGTTGGAGATTCCTACGTTGGAGATCTCCCAGATTGGGATGATCCCCAACCTCCTAACCTCCCCCTAATCCTATATAAACTTGGGATTTTCCCAGTTTATCCCCCTAGCTGATCATTTCCCTGCAACTTTAGTTTTTGCTGTGTTAGAACATCCTATCCCCCATCATTTGCATTTGTGTTTTCAAGTTTTATTGCAGGATCTCACTGTGTTTCAGTCGGAGGAAGCTCGGATCGTCGCAAGTGATTCAACCACAATTTTGGATGATCCTGTCGAGATCGGTGATGATCTCGTACGATTGCAGATGATTTTGACTACAGTTCAGATTGGGGGCAATCAGAGCCCTGAGTTTGCATTCTCTATCTCTTTTTCTTATTTAATTGTGCATTAGATTAATTCACTTCTATTTTGCATCTTGGAGTTCACCTCATTTAGCATATTTGCATGATAAAATTCAAAATAAATTATTAAAACATTGCATCCCATTTGATTTGATATCTGGATTTATCATTTAAGCATTTATATTCTTATTTCTATCATTTTGTATCATTCTTGCAATTGTATTTTTGGTTTTTGGTGTCTGTTTTCATGATTGCAGGTTTTTGACGAATTCGTCAGGTCGTTGATGATCTTGGCTGATCTCAGATGATCTCCTATGATCTGGATGATTCTGTACAATTACAGATGATCCTGTCATATCCGGGATGATCTGGACTCCTACAAGCTTCAGAATCTTCATCAGACATCAGAAATCAGGTGCACTCTTCTCCATTTTAGATATTTTCTGTATTTAGGATTCATTTATGTTTGTTGTCTTCATATAAACCAAAAATTTCATATAGAATAGCTTAGATTCATTTTGGCCAACCTAGGAATCTGAATGATTGAACATAAAATGAACACATCAAACCCATTCTCAACCTAGGCGTGGAAACTGCCACTCAAAGTTTCCTGGTGAACCCCACCATCCATCAAAAATTCACCCTTATACCCCTCCCTCGAGAGGCGCGACCTTCAAAGGGCCTCTCCGTTCGAGGTATTGTCCCATCCTTCTCGCATCCCCCTTTCGGGCACGGATCCTTTAGCCTGAAGGTAAGGGTGCAAAAAATTTGGGCGATACATAAGCCATCTAATAGTGATAACCTCTGCGCACCAGCAACCACATAAATAATTTGATCAATATGGGGTAGGGGATATTGAAGCGATGCCTAATTCAGGTTGCAAAAATCAACACACAACTGAATGTCTCCGTTCTTATTTCTCACTGGGACCAGGTTCACCACCCATGTCGAGTGCTTGATCGGATATATTATCTTTACCTCCAATGTCTTCAACAATTCAGCCTTCATGAGTGCTTCGATTTTAGGATTGACAGGACGCTATTTTTATCAAAAAGGCTTTACCTCCTCCTACAATTCTATGGTATGATGAATCACATTCTTGTCGTATCCTCTTAAATATTGATAGCTCCATACCATAATGTTGGGGTATTCGTAGCACAAATTTTTAATGCCTTCAAATTCATCCAGCACATAATCGGTCCCAATCTTGATAATATTTTCTGGTTCCAATTGTAATTCCTTGTACTCTTTAGCGTATACCTTAATTTTGTGCTTTTAAGCTCTGTCATTTTGATTAAATAAACTCTCCAATGAGATCAAACCTCTGGGGATATGGTTATTCTTTAATTGAATCAACCCTTCTTTTTCTTCCTCAGCAAGCACTCTGTCATCTGCGCTAGTAGCTTCTTTGAGCAAGAAATTGACTATTTGTTCATCATTGTCAAATAATTGCTAGTAAATATCCTTATCTAGGACTAAATGTCTATAGATCACCTTGACAATATTGGGATTTCAGACCACTTACTCCATGCGAGAATAATTTGCACCAAGAGAGGTTAAAATATTCGCATGTTTGTTCTACTCCCGAGAGATCGCCTAAATGTTCAAAGTCGTGAAAGCTTCAAATAAATCCTAGACTTTGTTGCGATAGGATTTAAGGTAATGCTTATTTGACACACACCTATTAGTGGTCTGGTTGAAAATAAGCTCAGATTCGCCAAAAATATGCAGCTGCTTAATGCCCAACTTTTTAGCTTTATTCAACCCAAGGCACAATGCTTCATATTAAGTTGCGTTATTCGTACAACTCCAAGTTAACCTATAAGAATAATGTTTTTGTAATCCTTTAGGGAATATCAACACAACACCATCTCTTGCACCATTCTTACATATGGTGCCATCAAAATACAATTTCTATAACTAATCCATGTCAGAATCCTGAGAGTTGGGGACTTTCTCTTCAGTTTGCTCAGGCTTGGTTATTGTATAAAAACCAATATATTTCCTGATCATTGCATAAAATATGTGAGTAAAAACTCATCTTCTAGGTGAAGCTCATCCAATGCTTCTCCCATCAAGTCAACTTCTTCTAGCTCTTCAGTCATCATGTTTACTGCACTTGGGGATTGTTCTTCCTCTTCCAGTTTCTCAATGTGAAAAGGTGAAGGCTTTTAATTATGGATAAAAATCCTTTTTACCTTGAATGGTATCTCCAAATGTGAATAATCTAAGAAAAGGTATCCTCCCCATTTAGCCGTGAACTCCCTTGAGAGGCACATGCTAAAATATGGCTCCAAGTCAACTACTACCACTTCTTGAATGACTATGATTTGTGGCATACTATGGAGGATAATAGGGATGTCTTTGATCACTCCCACCATATTTACCAGATTCCCATCCAACTGTAACACTCCTGGGCTTCTTCTTGTATATTCCATCCCCATCACTTCACATACTACCTTTGGCATGATAGTAGTTGCAGCTCCAGAGTCAATCATACAATTGTGTACAATCCACCCTTCCATTGTTAGTGATAAATAAAATGGGGGAGGTCTATTTTTTCCTATCACAAAAGTGGGTAATGCTTGCACTAGTACTATTTGAGAGAGAACTTTCTTCTAATATTTAACAGTCTTCAAGGAATCTTGCAACAAATCAATTTGTCTTGGCAACTGTAGCGCATCATAAAAGCTAACTTTAGCTGGAATATTCTTTATTTCCTCTACAATGTTGTAACTTGAGATAGCTGAAACCTTCTATTTTGGAGCTCGTTCATATTTTTCTTGATACTTTTGAGTAGCTTCTACTATTTGTATTTTTATCAATGACAGGTACTTAAGTCGCTCCCTGGCCTACTCTTTTGTTTCGCTCTGAGCAGCTGCTATAGGTTGTGAAGTTGATGCCTTAGTTTGCACTCTCTCTTGATATTTCTTAGGCAATGAGTCTCTTAAATTGATAGAATCCTGCTCCTTAGTCCTTACACTAGGTGCTTTCGTTGGAAGTGGCCACTTTTCATCTTGTACCTTTGGTTTTGCAAGTACCTTCAAAGGTTCAAGCTCAATCGGATCTACAGTTACTGGCTTCTTTTCGAACCTTGTGAGGACCAAAAATTGATCCAAATATTGCATCATAATATTATGTTCGACTTCTCTAATCATATTAACTTGTCCGCCAGTCAATCTTTTCATAAGTGTTTGCACATAATTCATATGCACCATGCATGTTTCTTCTCCATGAGGATCATTGCATGTCAAGCACCAATACGTCTTTTCTGTTATTCTAGTATCCTCATTTTCTAGCATTGTTGATCTCTTCTCAGGGCATTTGTTGGTAGAAGCCTGTTCCCAAGTAATTTGTGGGGTTTGAAATATCCTTGACCAAAATTTAGCCTCCGATTGCTTCTTTCTCACTGTTATAAGTTCATTGGATATTGTCCTTAAGGCTGCATTGTTAGAATTTACTTCTTGCAAAAATACCATGAGAGGGTCTGGGTTAGATGATGTAGTCAGTGCGGGTAAATATAAAGGTTCTTGTGGCACAGGTAACGATAGAGGGATCGGAGGCATTGACAATGTTGGAAAAGGAACATATGCTGGTAGCTAGGGAACTGATTAACTGGGTAACTATGAAAAACATGGGGCCAAACATTATGGAACAGGGATCAGAGCAATATGAGGTGGGCTAGAAATTTGTGAAGGAACCAGGCACATGGAAGGCATGGGTTGCGAAAACTTACTAGAATACAAATACTATGGAAGGTCAGGGATAATGGGCATAGTCATATTTGGGGGAAGCCTTCCTACAAAAATTAAATTAGATTCGACTTTCTGAGGTTGCATATACAAGTCTAGAAATGTATTTACATTGGCCTGCCATATGACCATACCAATTTCAGTGCTAAATACCCTGAGATAGTAGAACACAACTTGCTCATGTGTGGGTCGTAAACCATCAGGGACTCTTTGCCAGCTCCGTGCGAACCTGACATTAAATTCAACTATCTCCTCTTGTGGATGTCTTTGGATTGTCGTAAAATAATGCAACAAAGAATATGGATCAGTTTGTTCATGAACATTTTTAATTAGTAGTTCCACTAACTGATCCCATGAGGTAATAGTGCTTGGTTGCAGTGATCGATAACAATACAATAATTTCCCTCTCAGCAAAAATACCAACAAATTTATCATTACATCCTCATCTGTTATGTCATGGATGGTCGCAAAAGAAGCCACATCTTGGATATGCTCATATGCAGTTTTACCAATACCATCATAGGTTGGTAAAGCTTTCAAATCAACTTGTAGGACCAGATTTTATGCTTGCAGGTTCAAAGCCCCCGAGCTATCCAGGATGAAAATTGCCTTGGTGGAGGATTTTAAGCCATATGGACTGGTATATGGGGTGTAGTGTGGGGAAGGCTCATGGTTGTATTAGGTGGAGGTGGAGGTGGAGGAAAAATTGTGACGGTACTTACTAGGCTTACAAGAGCAAAAAATACACCAGCTAATCATGAAGATGTGACAGATGGTATATGTGATATGTGGGGTAATGAGGATGTACACAAAAAAGTATCTAATTGAGGATGTTTCCCAACCTTTGAATATCAAGTTCGTAGAACTTGATTTGATGATCTAGATTTTTGGCCTTCAATCTTGTATTCATGAGATATAGCTTTCGTTGTCCTCACATTTGGAGATTTATGGATGTAATCAAATCGCCAGATGTTCTAGTTTCACAGCATGAAAGCAAACATAAAACCTTAATATTGTTGGAAGTGGAAACTTTTAGGTCCTACCGGATGTGCCAAAAACTGTTGGTCAAATATCTACCTAATCAACAAAAACTATGTTTGTGCACCCTAGATACGACCAACATTGAAAGGCCGGAGGAAAGGAATGTCCTCCGTGCCAATCTCTAGAGAGGGTTGGTTCCCTTACTAATTCTAAAACTGGTTGAAGACTAGAGATGTAGGAAAGAAATAAAAAAATAACAAAAAGAAAGGAAAATATGGCCACAGGCCAGAATGTAGGTTTTGGGGTAGACTAATAGCAAGAATTCTACCAAGTTTTATGATAGCATGTAACATAGGGAAAGAAGCAGAATTCCACTCACACCTTAGTAGAGATAACCTTTAGATTGCATTCCAAAACAAAATCACTAACCAACAATGTTTAAATCCAGAAATACAATTTTAAAATTAATAGCAGGAACATGAGCATAAACAGAAATGCTTAGACACAGAAGGAAATCACACATACAAGAATGCTTGCAAATTTTAGAAGCCAAGTCTCTTATGTTGATGTAGAAGACTTAGAAAGTTTTTTTGCAGAATGTCCAACCTGCTTTACAATAGAAATTTGCTTAGTATTTATAGAGGATTTTGCCTCTTTTATTAAATGCACATGAGAACAAAATGATCGTAGATCAGGAACCAGAGTGAGGAAATTCCTCCTTGGAATCATAAAAATCCACTCATTTGGGGTAACGATCCATATTTCAGGGAAACATTCCTAGGAAATCAACAATTTAGGCATCGGTGCACAGAGAAATCAGAGATATTGAATATCTTGGAAACACACTCCCATATTGAAAATGATGAAAATACTCCCTACGCTCCCATAAGACTTCTTTCTTCACTCGAGATCCACAATTAGAATTGCTTATGACCACCATTATTTAATGCTTACAAATTTGGCATTTTGAATTTTTGACCATAATCCTTTTCGTCCAAAAATGACATTCACTCTTTGATAAGGAAACAACTTTGCCCATGAAGTTTTAAGAATGCGTTCGCCCATGAGAAGGGCGAATGGGATGTTTACCCCTTTACTGAGGTGAACGTGAATGCATTTACTTCCAAGGCTCATTCGCCCATGGGAGGGGTGAATGGGATGTTCACCCCTCAACCGGGGTGAACGTAGTTACACCTTTATTTGTGGGTGAACACGATTGCGTTAGGGTATTGGAGAATGTTCGCCCATGGGAGGGATGAACGGGATGTTTGCCCCTCAATCGGGGTGAACGCGAATGTACTTTGTTGCGCCTATTTCTTGGATTTTCAAAACTTCTTTATCTTCCTTTTGATATTTTGTTCGCCCTAACATGAGGCGAATGGGACGTTCGCCCTATATTCGGGGTGAACACGCCTGTATTTCCAAAATTTTAAAGCCCTTAAATTTTCAACTTAATTCTTCATTGTTTTTGTTTGTACAAGCCTAAGCACACCTTGATTTTTTATGTATTCATAACAGGGCGAACTTAGAATCCTAAATGAATTTTACACGAACACTTATAATGCCGAAAAGAGAATACATAGATAAATAAATAAGGAACAATGATTTTTGAAATAAAATTTGCCATACATAATCAAAATATTTATCAAAATACTGCAACAAAAATTCCCAACAAAAACTCCCAATGTGGCAAAGTGCAAAAACTGCCAACAGGTATGATTAACCCCTAAATAATGATTTAAAAAGGAGTTTATAGAATTAGGATTTGGAATGGGTATTGTGATACTAGGGGTTGATGTTGAAAAGGGCATGCCCATAACGAGTATACCTATAGATATGGTTAGAGGATTTTTAGAATCAGCGGGATGTGCCATAACCACATTAATACTAGTAAAGTTATTTTTATTTTTATTTATTTGTGCAATGGTAGATTAACCATTAGAATTCTCATAGTTATCATGAGGTGTAGGTGATTCTTTTCAATTTTCTTCCTCAAGTTCTTCCCTAAGAACATATAGAAAGATGTCTTTTTTTCTTTTAATGTAATCTCTAATGTGAAATAAAGATTTAAATTTGATGCTTTCAATGAGGTGTTCTTCTTCCCTAGGCTCATGATGTGGCCAAGGGTTTTCTACTTGGTATTCATGTTCATGTGTATACACTTCATAGGATGAAGATGTTAAACCCTTGCTTTGAGTATATTAAGGATGTTAAGCCATGGTTTGAAGGTTTGAAAAAGAGGAGTTAATTTATTATTGGTTTGTTTCCAGAGTACTTATAGCAAAGAAGAGATGATGTTTTGAAATCCTTATGTCACCTTGGAAAACGATCGTCCTTATGACTCCCCTTAGCCCACAATAATATACTAGCCACAAGAGATTGCTCTCTTAAGGTTCATACATTGGTTTACTCAAGGAGTCATTATCCTTCCCCTAGTAGGACTAACAATTTGGTTATGTTCTTGTTATCTTTGTTTAATGTGATTTATGCTATGTAAACAAAATTAGATGATCTTGTTTAAGTTTGAAAATATTTTATCTTATTTAAGGCAAAGGGAGTGTTCATATCAACTTCACCAAAATTTAGAATCGTAAAAAACACATAACCCCACTTGTGCATGGGGGGATTCATTATAACCCATGCTTCCCCGCTCAAATATCTCTTTACAAAAGAGACCTTGAAGATATGAGAATATTCAACACAAGTAGGTTCTACTTCATGTATAAAACAAGGTATCTATGTGTATTGTATTGATGTTGTACTTGTACAGTGTTTAATGGATTTATTCAACAAACACCTAAAGTTTTGGATTGTTAATCTAACTCTTTATCAAACCTTGACAGGATAAAAGTTTAATCAAACCTAAAACAAAGATCATCTAGAATTCATGTTAAGTATAAACACATAAAATGCAAGAATACGAGGGCTAACCTAGTATGCTTTTGTTTTTGAATTATTTATATGCTAAAAGGATTTTTATTTTAAGGAAAACAAGAGAAATATGCAACAAACAAGCTATCCTAAGATGCAAGCTCTATGACTTTGATTTTTACCAAAGTGTATTTTGAAAGAAAGTATCTATGCTAAAGATTCTTTAATTTACTAAAAGAAATCTGATTTAAACAATTAATTAATCAGAAAATAAAGAGCTACAAACTGGAAACAATGAAATTATAGCAATTTGGGAGGTTTCAAGTGGTAGGGTTACCTGATCCGATGCCTGATCAAAATTTCCTTTGCTTTTCAAATTCATCATTGGCATTTTTTACGATGATTGGTGTTTTTGAAAACCTACAAAAAGAGAGTGGAAAAATTAGGTTTTATTTATTTATTTTTGGGGTCTACCTGATTGCAGAGAGGTGATAAGTTATTTTCTTAGCTGATCATACCTCCTGTTAAAACAAGATTGAGTGTGATTTGAACCCCTTTTGGAATGGATGCAGGGTTGTCAAATTCACCATTGAGTCGTAAATTCGCTAGTCGCATTTTTGACAGGCAGTGGCATTTTTCCTCAATATATTTCTAGAGAGTCAAATTCATCATTTACTTTAGGGAGTGGCGATTTTGATCTGATATGGGGTTGATTGAGTTTGGGATCAAAATTTAGAGTTATTTTGGGTTAATTTGGTATGATATTAAGCAGGGGGGTGGAATTATGGATTCCTAAGGTCTATTGACTATGATTTTGTAGAGTTTTGCAAAAATGATATCCAAATATCACAAAATTTGCAAAGAGGAATGAAGGGGATGAGGCAACAAGATTTTGAATCTTTTTTGGAGATGGAATTTATAGCATAGACCTTAATGGCCTCTTATATGAGACAAGGAGTAGAGGGTACTTGCAAATTAGGGAAGAATGAAAGGAGAATATAACAAGTAATGCTAACTTGAAATTAAGAGAATGAAATGAAGAAGTTAATCTAGATTGCATGAAAGGTAAAGAACATGAGCATGTAATGAAATGAAAATATTGAACATGAACTTAAAAATAAGATAAGAATGAGCATTAAACTATGCTACAAAAAGTTTAAACCTACAAATAAATATGAGTTAGACAAAATAGAAGTAAATACCTACAAGATAAGAGAAATAAATGATTTATATACATGGATACAACAAGTAAAAGAGGTTAGTGTGCAATAATGAAGAAGATATTGCTTATGAAATGAAGAATTGTTGTAGATGAAAGAAATGAATGTAAACAAGCTTGAAAGAACCTGCAAAAGAGTGTTAGAAGCATGAAATAAGCAATAAGAGAGAATTTAATAACTAAGAACATAAAATCCAAGTTAGTAAGGCTAAAAATGGAAGAGAAAAATGTATGAATGAGAATAAGAGAATGGAAAGAAAGAGGATCTAGGAGTTATACAACATAGAAATATCTCCTTCTTGCCCCAAGATACTTCTCCTTATCTCAATCCCTCTTCTTGACTTTCTTGATGTTCCCCAAAGTAGCTTGATGAGGATGCTCAAATGAAGAGTTTAGAAGATGCAAATGAGAGGGAAGACGAGAATTTTAGCAGAGTAATAGCTCCAAATTTGCTTATGGAAAGCTTCACCAAGGGTTGTATTTATATATTTTTAAGGGAGGATTGAGAGGGAAAATTGGTTGGGATGCCCTTAGGATTTTTTTGAATTTGTAGGCCTAGTTTGTTTTTGGAGCATGCAAGCATAGAGGTGATAGTGGGACGAAGGAATTTGCGTACCTCTGGCTCATGCTAGAAGATTGTGGTCATTTTTGAAAAAATTGCCACTATGTGTCAAAATAGCCACTAGCATTTTTGACACTAATTGATGACTTTGACCAATAGTTAGTTTAAATAGTCTAAGGTTTGAAAATTTGCATTTAGCAAAAATACCACTGAGTGTCAAATTTACCACTATTATTTTTGACAATGAGCGGTGATTTTGATAGGGGTTAATAATGATGCCTAAATTGTTGGGTTTGAGGTTATTGATTATATGTTGTTTGGTAAGATGTTTGATATCTTTTGCTTTGATCGTGTGTCAAAATTGGGTGTCTACAATAATATTTTAGAGTGTGTTTCTTTTGTGTGTATCAATATGTTTCATTAGTGATTTTAGTTTTACAATATCCTCATATGCAATCTTGATGTCCTTGTAGGCTTCACATTTTATGACAAAATATTTTTTTGGTCTCCACTACTCCTAATGTGGAAAAAACACATATTTGTTCTGACCATGCCTTATGAGGAATTGTACATCTCCTAATATTGCATCAGATATGGTATGAACTAGATCTTAGTTAAGCTATAAGTTTTTATCCTTCCACTTGATCTTCACATCTATGTACTTATTTTGGTTGTGTTCATAGTTTGGGTTGAACTCATTGATGTATAACTATTTTTTCCTTCTTAAAATTTCAGTCCGCATGACAAATCTAAAGTTTCCCCTCACATGCTGTTTAATTTCTTTGTTGGATTTTGGGACCTTGTGAAATTTAATGCTCCATTTGTCCATCCATTTATTGTTTTATTTCATCCATGTGTCTTTTTTTCTATTTAGTGTTTCTTTAATTACCTATTTTGGTAACTTGTTATATTCCATTATTTGTATTTTCTTTAGGCACCCCAATAACCTTATCATAGCTTCTACTTCTAGTAAAAAAATTCTTGTTCCAACAAGTAAAATATCATATAGAACCTGATGCTTTAATTATAAAATTATTTGTAATTAGTTGCTTTTGAATTCTTTCTATTTGTATCCATTTATTAACCCACACTTCACACCCATATAGCACCACTAGAATAACTAATAATCCAAAAAGGACACTAATGGTTTTCCAATCCCAAAACTCTACTTTTTTACCCCTATTTAGCAATAAATAGAGTGCCCTCCATCTTGCTTGTATTTGTTTCATCATGCATATTTCCTAATTGTGTTTGCTTTGAAATTATCACCCAAGGTATGTTAGGACCCTATCCTAACACTATGACATAATAGTCCTAGTTGAATGTGGGGAACACCCATGTTAATATTTTGTAAGTATGGGGGAACACCCATGATAATATTTTGTAATAGTGGTGGATCTAGAAGCACCTAAATAAGTGGCATCATTCTATGTAACTCTTATTAAGAATGAAACTGCTTGTAGGTAGGAGATTCTAGCCTAAGTGGCATTTTGCATGTAAGCCAACCTTGGGAGTTAGGTGGTTGATGAAATCCTTAAAACTATGAGGGGTAGTATTGTATGTATATTTTTGCATAATTGAATGAAAGCATTGAAGGAGGTTACCCCCTAGAAGTGGCCCATGATTTTGTGTTATCTATGAGATTGTTCTTTTCTGCAATTATATTTTATAGTTGTGTTGTGAGCTTATGTTTATTTGCAATATTTGTGTGTATTTATTTTTGATAGTAGGTTAGAAAGGGTTGACCAGCACAGAACCCAACTTTTAAACCAAGACTCCAAAGGAAAAATCAACCACAATAGTAGACTCGACAAAATAGCAATATAAATAAAAACGTTTGGGGGGTGTCCAAAACTAGTGTTGTGGTATATAGCTCATTGTGATCATCTTCTCGAGCTGATTATTTTGATAAATAGCACCCAAATCATTTTTGGGCTACTTACTAAAAATAGTAACCCTAAAAATATCTTTCTATTTTTAGTAAATCTCACCAACATGACATAACTCTGAGAACATGGCTACTGGTACTTGGCAACAAGAACTAGATAACCAAGTTTCTCAAAAAGTGGATGCTATGGGCACCAAAATATGGTCCTCACTCAACCATAGCTTAGAGGATATAAAGGCACAAATCAAAACCTTCCATGAAACTATGAGTGTGGTTACTAAGGCATAGAAAGGACTGAATGTAGTTTTGGATAGTCATACTAAATCAATTAGTCATCATTATCAATAGGATATAGGTACAAGTCATCACCAATAAAATGTACTAGATCATAATGGATATAAATTGCCAAAATTAGACTTTCTAAAATTTGATGGAAAATATCCTAAGGGGTGGGTTTGTAAGGTTGAACAATATTTTACTCTTCATAATGTCCCTCACTACATGTGGTTGACCATTACCTCTTTCAATTTTGAATCCAATGCACTACATTGGTTTCTATGGCTTAGGAAGGCTAAAACTGCACTCTCTTGGCAAGATTTTGAACAATGTTTACTCACTCACTTTGATCCTAGTGAGTTTGAAGATTTTACAGGAGCTCTTTTCAAACTTAGACAAACATCCACCATTCGAGAGTATCAAACTCAATTTGAAAAGCTTGCCAATCACACTACTGGTCTAATTGTCGACTCTTTCCAAAGTTATTTTGTGAGTGGGTTGAAGGATGACATTAGAGCTAAGGTTCAACTATTGAGATCTCAATAATTACCATGGGAAATACAATTTGCTTTAATTGGCTAAAAAAAATTTAAGGTCCTAGGATACACCTCTAAATTTCCTCAATTTTGACCATCCTTTCTATTCAAGCTGATGACAAGTCCTACCAGTAAGTCTCCAACTATTAAAAATAAACTCATGAAGAGATGGAGAGTAGAAGTGCATAAGGGCTATGTTTTAATTGTGATGAAAAGTTTTCTCAGGGGCATAATTGTGTGCAACAAAAAATATTTTTGCTTGATCTATAGGAAACACCAATCGTAGATTCGTTAGAGGATGAGAAGGATCCTCAAGAGGAGGAAACATTAAATAATGCAACAAATTCAGAGGACTCCCAACCAAAAATATTTGTGCATGCCTTAGCCAAATTTTCCACTTCCCAAACAATGAAGGTGATTGGCTACTTTGAAGGACAATGGGTCATCATTCTTATCAAATCAAGCAGTACACATAACTTTATTGATCCATGTATAGCTAAACAAGGAAATTATTACATTGCTACATGTAATTCCTTTGAGATCATGATTTCTAATGGAGGCACCCTTCCATGCAAAGGAAAATATTGTAATGTAAAACTTTAGGTTGGGACTATAATATCAAGATAGACATGTTTGCATTACCCCTTGGAGAGTGTCATATAGTTTTGTGAGCCCAATGGTTGCACATGTTAGGACCAATTTTATGGGGTTTTGTAGAGTTGTGGAGGAAATTCAATCAAGAGGAGAAGGAATATACTCTACATGGCATGAAAGCTGATGTGGCTTAGTTTATTTCTACTCATAAAATGGAAAATTTGTTAAAAATTCCTCTTATGGAGTTATGGAACAACTCTTTGCTATAAATGGCTCTAAGGAAAAAGAATAGAACTATTCTCTGTAATTACAAGGATTATTAAAAAAATATGCTCACATTTTTTAGGAACCCAAGGGGCTACCTCCTCATCGCTCACATGACTATGCAATATAGTTTTTTCTTGGTAGTCTTCCTCCTAATATCCATCCATACAAGTATGCTTATGCTCAAAAGTCAAAACTTGAGAAAATAGTGTAAGAACTTCATGTTGCAAGGATTATCCATTCCAGTGTTAGTCCCTACTCTTCACTTATATTATTAGTAAGAAAAAAGGATGGCACTTGGTATTTGTGTATGGATTATCGAGACCTCAATAAAATCACTATCAAGGATACATTTCCAATTCCTATGATTGATGTACTTGATGAGTTGCATGGGACCCAATATTTCTCCAAGTTGGATTTGCGGTCAAGATATCATCAAATTCGCATCAAGGATGAGGATATTACAAAAATAGTTTTTCAAACTCATGAAGGGCATTATGAGTTCCCAATTATGTCATTTGGCTTAACCAATGCACCTTCTACCTTTCAAAGTCTAATGAATTCCATTTTTCATCATTTCTTTCACAAATTCATTCTAGTGTTTTTTATGACATTGATTTATAGCCGATCATGGGAAGAGCATCTTCAGCACTAAGATCACACACTTAAAATTTTGTCTGACCATCAACTTTATACCAAGATTTTCAAATTATATTTTATCCAGCAATAGATTGAATACTTGGGTCATATTATCATGAAGGATGGCATTCAAGTTGATCCCAAAAAAAATTAGGCCAGGGTTATGCATAAGGGGTCGAACCCGAAATGTACTTGTAAAAAATTGGCAAATATGTTTCAAAACCTTGGTGAATCCTGGCCAAATCCATGTAGGAGGAAATGGTGAATTACCTTAATTTTTTTAAAAAATTGAAAAAAATGATGAATTTGATAGTTTTGGCCAAACTGGGTGGAAATAATGGTTCGACCATGAATAGGGTGGAAAACTCTATCTGGCTAGGATCCAGGTGGAAAACTCCATTTGACTATAGCTCGAGTGGAATGCAAGGATTGAAAAATAGCCCAAGTGAAAACCATGGTCTGAATCATGGATCGGGTGAAAAACAGAGTCTGACTAACAGATTGGGTGAAAAACAAGGTCCGAGGTAACAGTCTAGGTGGAATATGAGGTTCAACTAATGGATTGAGTGTAAAACAAGGTTTGAGTAATGGATTGGATGGAATACAAGGACCAATAAATAGCCTAGGTGAAATATAAGGACCAATAAACAACCTAGGTGGAATACAAGGATTGGATCATGGCTCAGGTGGAAAACATTATTCACAGATCGGTTGAAAAATAGGGTCCGACTAACGGATTGGGTGAAAAACAAGGTCTAGGGTAACGGTTTGGGTAGAATACGAGGTTTGAATAATGGATCAGGTGTAAAACAAGGTTTGGGTAGCATGGATTGGATGGAATACAAGGATCGAGTAAATAACCTGGATGAAAAACAAGGTTTGGATCATAGATCGGGTGGAAAGCATGGTCCAACTCATGGATCAGGTGAAAAACAAGTTTAGACTAATGGATCGAGTGAAAAACAAGGTCCAAGATAATGGTCCGAGTGGAATACGAGGTTCGATTAATGGATCGGGTGAAAAACAAGGTTCCAGGTAATGGATTGGGTGGAATACAGGGTTTGATTAATGGATTGGGTGAAAAACAAGGTTCGACTCATGGATCGGGTGAAAAACAGGGTTCGGCTAATGGATCGGGTGAAAAACAAGGTCCGACTAATGGACCAATGTTTACTCTACCATGTGTCACGCGATCGATCAACCTCATTGCATGCCGAATGACATTCTACCACATGTCCACATCTAGTCATTTCTATCTATAAATAGACATCGACAGTAATTTTTTGGTTTTATTTTTGTGATTGCACTCGAACCCTCCCTGATCGACCGTCACCCTGCACCCTTTCAAATCCAATTTCTCCTTCTTTAACAATGAACAATGGCCACCGCTACCACCACTACTACCACTGGAAATTTAGTGTTCAAGAATGCTACTTGTACCGCCATGTCAGATTTATCAACTAGACCTAGTTATGACATTTCATGGCTAGCTGAAGTAGGTTTGCAGCCCTTGCTTTCAATGTCACATTTCAAGATAGACAAGCACCTTCTGCAAACTATCATTGATGGTTACGACCACGACCATGCAATAGTGAATTTGATAGTTCGAAATAAACAACTATCATTCACAATCACACCTTCTGACATCCAGAGATTGATAGATCTTTCGCACAGGGGTTTGTCTATCGTGTCTCTAAGGTTCTCTCTATCTCAGCGTGATAAAGAGTACTTGGAGGAGAATTACGATCTCCCATAAAAATTGGTGGAAGGTATAATTCTCATCAATTGATTCTATTATTGTTCAAAATTTAACATTTTTTATTTGCCATCTAATTTTTTTGGTGCAGCTTCCATGGCTAAGTCTAAAAGAGGCTTAACAAACAGCTCTGTTGAAAATCAAGATTTGAAGGCCATTATTGAGTTCTTCCAAGCAAGACTATTTTTTCATGGAAGAACAAAACTTTCGTTATGGGCATTGGCATATATCATTCACTACCTTCAACACGTGTAGTTTGATTGGTGCACGTACATTTCAGAACGCATCAGAACAGAGTTGCATGATGTCTAGATGGATAAAATCAACATGGTGGCCATGGTTAATTTTATTTTAGCTCTTTTTTATGAAAGTTTTCATGATTTGAAAAATGTTGATGTACCAACTGTAGTGCATCCAACACTACTGAGCATGGGTATGACACCAGAGGAGTTGAGGGTAAGTCCAAGTTTCACAACCATTTTTTTATATATTTTAGCTCTATTTTCATTTTTCATTTTTATTTGCATCTAAATGCAGCGTAAGGTAGCAAAAAAAAATAAAAAATAAGATGTTAGCATAAGGGGTCACATGCATGAGGCATGTGGTGATTCTAAAGATAATGCATCAGAATCATCACCAATGGTGAGGCCACAAAAACATACATGGTAGGCTCCTTCTCCTGGGTCTTCTTCTCTTCCACCTATATCTTGCACAAAATATGCAATGTGAATCGAGTCAGATCAACTCTCCTACACGTAAGTTTCTCTTTCGATATTTTATCTATATATTTGTTACATAAAATTATAATAAGTTTTATTAAATATTTTCATATATTTTCAGAATTGTGCACCACCCCCATCCGCAATATTGTACATGAGGTCCAATCATCGTTAGGTAAATCATTGTCTCTTTACTTGAAATTAACATATATTTTTGTATGTCTTTTTTTAATAATTTTGGCAAGTTCTTATTTAACTATTTTTAAGTAGCTCTCAAGAACGATCGGTGAGAAGCCAGGACCAACATATCATGAGGCCACCACCACCACCACAACAACCATAGGTGCAACAAATGAGAGGCCAGATCAATATGGCCCATGGAAGGGGAAAAACACTTCATCAACCGAGATCGTAGGGGAATTTTTCCTCTTTTTCATTTAACACAAGTTTCATACTAGAGGTATCATTATCAATGGTGGGATTAGATAATATTCTACTTGATGAAGATTATTTGTTGTAGGGCAACATTTTGGGCTTTCAGGTGATAGATGTGCTTCAAGATCCACATACAGAAGCACAACAAACAACAACCCCATCAACTGAGCAAATATTATCACCTTCTGCTAGGGAAACCCACTCTCATCCTCAATCCGAGGATGAGAAAGTTAATTTTGATGTAAAATATTCAATGTGTGATGGTATTGAAGCAACCATCCAAGACAGGGTGCTTCAAGATTTAAAAGTTATGAAGGACTAGGAAATTTGGGTGAAAGTCCTTATAAAGGAAATAAATACCCGTTATAAAAAATTTCTAGAAGGGAGTCAATTTTTTCTCTAGTTGAGAATGAACTAGAGAAGCTTAGTGGTCTGCTAAATCAGGCCACATCAGGATCAGTGAAGTCTAGGACTTCATCCGATGATGAAGTTTTAACCATTATGTTGAATAGAATTGAGAACATCAATGTTGAAGCCCAAGTACTATAACCAATGGGCTTCCAATAAGAAAAAAGTTGAAGTTGTTGAGGCTGCAAGAGATGTGGTCGAGGTGAGAATTTAGTTGCATATGTTTTGTTTAAATTTTGTCATATAACTCTACTAACTTATGTTTTCTTTTTCTTTTGTAGTCAAATTTTAAAAATTTGAAATTACAAGTTTAGAGCATGCAAGTTAATATAGAGGTTGCAAAGAAATTTTTACAAACTACAATAATAATGAAGAAGACAATGCAAGTGAAAGTTAGGGATAATAACATTTTAAGAAGATATATCAAGGAGAAACTTAATGCGGATCTGGATCTCGTGCTAAGGGAGGCGAAGGAGAAAAATCCTCTTTTAATAGTGCTTGAAGATCCTGCCCAAGAGGAAGGTGCATTGTTGGGGAATTTTAACAAAGTAGAAGAAGGTTTAATGAGATCTGGAGCACTGCCAACACATGGTGTACATGAAGGAGAAAAAGCAATCGAAGAGGCAACTCTAGGAGAATCCTCGATAACAAACCCCCAATCTCAGGATTAGGTTGAAATGTTTACAAGTTGACTGCATATTTTGTTGTATTTCAGTCAACAATTAAATACCATGTAATATATTTTGAATCAATCTATGAAAAAGATATTTACTAATTTTGTGTCCTTTTTCATTTAATGGTTGTTTCTGTTTATAATATTTTGTTGCTTTTTTATCTATGACGATACAATTATATATACTATATTAATCTCAAACAAAAAAGAAATATTACTATATTAAGCAACATAAGAACTCTGGCAATACAGTAATATTCATACATTAAAAAATTACAAATGAATTCATGTTTATCAATGTTGTGAAATCATTGAAAAATTAAAATTTAAAATTCAAAACAAACACTTCTCAGCTTGTCCAGAACTCTGGCAATATGAAAGCAGTTAAAACCATTTCAAAAACAACAATACTCATACATTTATCATTATATGAAAGCAGTTAAAACCATTTCAAAAACATTAACAATATTCATACATTTACAATACTATTATATGAAAGCAGTTAAAACCATTTCAAAAACATTAACAATACTATTATATGAAAGTAGTTAAAACCATTTCCAAAACAATAAATTTATCATTAAATTTAAATTTATCAATATTATGAAACAATATTGTGAAATCTAATAAATCTGAAATAATATTGTGAAATCTGATATCAAATGAATTCAAATTTATTAATGTTGTGAAATACTGGAAAAATCACAATTCAGGTAGCTGAAACAAACACTTCTCAACTTGTCCAAAATCACTATTAAGCATAGTGGATATCTGTGTCTCCACCATCTGATCACTAAAATCATCATTATCCTCCTTATCATTCGTATTCATTGTACCCCTTCTGGCTGCAAGGGAATTCTAGTATGCCAATGCTCTATCATAGGGAAATTTGTCCAACTGATATGATGACACATAAATTCTTAAACAATTTTCTAAATTTTTGTCCAGCCTATTGCAGAGCTTAGATTTAACAAAAGATAGTGCATTGAAAACCCTCTCATCTTCCATAGATCCCAAAATCATTGTTTGACATAATTCATATAAACAAAAGTATTCACTAATCGTATCTTGTAAGACACTACTTGGATACAATTTTTGCCACAAACGTGCAATGGAACCATTCTCATGGATGTTACTCAAAAGTGATGTTTGCTCAACCATTGTTCTTCCAAAATGTGATGATTGTTGTTTTAAAAGATCTTTGTTGAGTATACCTTTGATTTCAACACCATTGACTTCCACACTTTTACTGAAATGCTTAATAAGTATGAGCATATATTTAATAAACAACTCATGTGTAGAATTGTATTCAATACAAGGACCCCAAAACATTGGGTTAACCACACCCATGGCCTCAAGCAACTCATCTCTTTGAAACCGTTCTCTTATCTCACTTGTCAATGATTCTACTATTTTTAACAATTTTATCTTAGTATTATGTAAAACAACTTCAAATCTATTGTGTGTTACAAGAACTTGTTCAACATCATTCGTAACTATACTTGACTGCCTTTCAAAACAATAAAGAGGTATCATATTTCCATGAACATTAATACAAAGATGATCATTGATGTCAAACTTCAAAAAGCTTTTTGGATTATTCACGTTTGTCAATGTATTCCAACTATCAAACAAGGGATCTATAAAATCTCCTTTGGACACATATAACCTATCAATAATCATACATATTTGTTTTCTCATCCTCATGAAATCAATGATATAGATGGATCTCTCTTGTGCAAGTTTAATCAATCTATTCATTTCTTGTAACATTGGAAGAATACCACATAATGTTAAAAGGGTTTCGAAGTTAGTCAAACGGAACAACAAATATTTTGCCTTATCAACTACCCTACGATTTGTGTACATAAACCCCATTAATGATTGATATTCTATAAAAACTTTATGTGTAGGTTGATACAATGAAATCCACCTTGTATCCACATATTTTAACAATTTTTTCCTTCTATAACTCCTAGTGCAAACTATTGAAACTCTGCAAACCTTTTTGGACTGCAAGAAAAATAAGAATGTATTTCACGAATGAGGTCTTCCACTCTCGCAACATTTTCAAAAGTGCTCATGATTTTATATGCAAGATTCACTCTATGAGCCATGCAATGAATGGGTATCATATATGGGGTAATTGAGGTTTGGAGTCGAACACAAAGACCATTCCTATGCCCTTGCATTATAGAAGCACCATCAACTCCAACGCATATTAACTTTGTGGCTATGTCTATATCATTCATTCTCATAATATCCTTTAAACTAGTCACAACAACATTATAGATGTTTTCTGCATTTGAAACTTTCCACCATCTTATGTAATCCTAGAAAACTAGGTTGCCTTACATGATTTTGAAATGTGTACACATGCATGCAAATCCAGGATGTGTTGTCCACAACCATCACCTCATCAATAGAAAGTGAAATGAATCTGGCAAGTTTTACTTTCTCCCTCAGGTCATCCTTTTCAACTAATGATAGACATTTTACCATTTCCCAACCACTTCGATCTGACCAATGGGAACTAGGAAGGTTTTGCACATCAACTAGTTGAAATAGGTGCTTATAATCAATAAAATTGGACATGGGTCTACCCTTTTTGAGAATACTATATACAACAACAAACTACAAACTTTTTGAAGCTAAAGTGGTCTTATGAATTTTATGAAATTGGGCTTCAATCGTTCCACCTTTCTCAACAAGAGATTGTTGTTGCTTAAAGTGATTGTCATATTCTATTGCATATCTGACATGCATACATTCTGATGCATCCTTCCACCTAACTTCTTTATTAATTTTACCATCACTTCCTATAACTTTTACATAAGCTTTGCCAACATGTTTTTCTATTGTATCTATCTTATTTTGCAGCCTATGATCCTTACCTAGTTTCCAACTACAAATTTTGCATCTACATACTTTTTGATCGACTTGGTTGTCCTCAGTCAGGACAGGCTCTATAAAGAGAAATTTTTTGCCCATTCATTCTTAAATACCCTTCCAATAGCCCAGTTAGATGCCTTTCTCTTTTTAGTATTTTTGCTTGAAGATTCATAAGAAGTTTGTAATGTATTTGATTTATCGCTTTCATTTTCAACTAGCATGTCATTTTGAGGAATATCTTCAAGTGTTTGTTGGATGTCATTGTTAAGAGAATTTTCATTAGAAGGCATCTCTTGGTGAGGAATATCTTCAAGTGGAGGCATATCAAGGTCAACAGGGTATTATGCATAGTAGCATACAATAATATTCTTTATCATTTTTGGATTTAACAAAAAAAACTTACAAACAAAAATATGATTCATATCATCATGCAATATGGCCAGAGGCACATACTAAAAATTAACTATTTGAGGAAGAAAGTATTATTTAAAATAATCATGAAATATACAACTAACTATTTAGTAGTCAAAAATCATTTGTACCTTGAATTTGCACAGATGTCGATGGCTCGTTGGATTTCGACATATGGCTAAAATAATTGAGGATACTCTTTTCAGCAGAAGATTTGGCCCCCTTCTTTGCATCGCTAGTAGGTGACATTTTACTTGTAAATAAAATATTTTTCAATTTAGAAAAGTAAAAAAATGTTGAAGAGATCTTACTTCTATGAGGCCTCAAGATAATATTGTAATTAGAATAAACAGATGGTTGGTTGGTAGAAAATACATACATGTTTCCAGACATGCTTTATTGTGATTTTTTTAGTGTATGCCACTACTCTATTTTCTGGAGATAGCACTTGTAACTAATAAGAGCATAAAACTAATCAATATACAAATTCAAATCAATGTAAGAAAAAAACTTATGTATGCAAAATATAATTAGAGATACAAATGTGGTAAAATATAAGATTCTAGTACAAAATGGACAAGAAATAGAGAATCACAATATCTTTAGAGAAATAGAGCATCACAATGTCATTAGAGAACCAAAGCATTTACCTATTTATAATCTTATAACAAAAATAGATCTCAATAGAAACAAAGAATCAAAGAGTTTTAACAGAAAGAGAGAAAATAGGGTAAAACATGGAGAACAAGGCAAAATAGAGAAAAACATGGGAAACAGAGCATTGACTTATTTTCAATAAATGATTAAAAAAAACAAAATAAAAACCCACAATTAGATGACAAAAAAATAGATCTTATTACTACAATTGCTTCAACTCATATTCTCTAAAAAACCAAAAAAACATAGGATTACAGATTCACAATGTCTTAAGAGAAATAGAGAACATGGTGTAGAAATAGAGAACCTAGTGCGAAAAAAGATCCGACAATCGATCCAGGTGCAAAATAGTATCCAATTGTCAATCCAGGTGGAATAAAAAGTTTTATGGTCAATCCGGGTGGAGAAAGAGGTCCGACAGTCGATTCGGTGGAATACTAAGTTCGATAGTCCGTTCGAGTGTAAATTAGTGTCCGACTATTGATTCGGGTGGAAAATGAGGTTTGACAATCGATCCGGATGGAAAAAGGGGTTCGACAATTGGTTTGGATGGAAAAAGAGGTCCAATTAACAACTCGGGTGGAAAAAGAGATCTGGTAGTAGGTTTGAGTGGAAAATGAGGTTTGGTAGTCGACCCGAGCAAAAAAAGGGATCTGATGGTTGGTTCGGGTGGAAAATGAGGTCTGGAAATACATTCAGGTGGAAAATGAGGTCTGGCAATACATCCAAGTGGAAAAAGAGGTTCGATAGTTGATCTGATGGAAAGAGAGGTCCAGCAGTCAGTCCAAGTGAAAAAGGAGGTTCGACGATTGTTCAAGTGGAAAAAAAGGTCCAGTAACCTTTTTGAGTGTAGAATAGAGTCTGGTTATCGGTCTAGTGCAGATATTGGTTCAGTTTCTATCAGAGTAGAGTTTTGATCCGGATTGATTGGTTTTTGCACATGGTTAAAGTTTAGTGGAATTCTGTAACAAATCGAATGTTTTAGTTCGTATTTTTGCTTAGAAAGTTTTACTTTTCGCTACGGCTACTCGATTTTCTAATAGTTTGAATGTTTTGAATAAAAAAGTATCACTGGCATGTTAATTATATATAGTGGTATAGTTGGCAAATTTGGCAAGATAAGTTAAAATTTTTAAAAACTTCATTCTTCACGTGACTATTGAATGGCCATTTCGTATTAAGCGAAGACATGCAACGACTTTAACATAAATGCTTTATGTTCTCATTTTAAATGAGCACCTTGTCAGGCCATTTTTATATTAAATTAATTGAACTTTCATACCAAAACCTACGAAATGTTATTCGATTCTTCTCACCCATAACAAATACACATTATAACTCACAGTGGTTTATCCCATACCAAACCTTGTGGCTACTCTAGCTAAGTTCAATGAGTATAGAATTTATCACAGTGCTATTTGAGCAATAACCTGGAAAAAAGTGTAGTACTTCGATCAATGTGCCCTCCAATGTAAGCATCATTGATCCTCATCCCCTTCTCATCCCTAAAAAATCACTATCCTTTGAAAATATTACCTTCTCAGTGTCCTTGATTTAGGTGGGAGTGCTGGAAAATTTAAAAAAAATCCATAATACTATTATCAATGCACGACGAACAGACATCAAAAAAAAAATTGTCCCAAAAATTTTGGGTGGATTGGCCAACATCCAAGGTCCCCAAAATCACCAATTTACATTTTTTAAAATGCTAATATTCACCCAATTTACAAATATTCGTTGTTGTGCATAACCCTGATTTAGGTTGTTCAAGATTAGCCTAAACCCTATACTCTAAAGATACTTCATGGTTTCTTGGAACTCACGAGCTATTACAAGAAATTTGTGAAGAATTATGACAAGATAATAGCTCCCTTGACCATAATATTGAGGAAGATTTATTTATGTGGTCAGAACCAACTGAAAAGGATTTTATTGATTTGAAGTATGCCATGACCACTACTCCTATGTTAGCAATACCTGTTAGTCTTACAATGACACTGAGAGGGGGGGTGAATCAGTGAAGCTCTTTAAAATTGAATTTACAGCTCTTAATACCGCAACAATTAAAACTTATTACTAGATACAACAAGTATAACAAAAGAGCATCACACAACACAAGATTTAACGAGGTTCACCAATGTGGCTACTCCTCAAAAATTGACTGCTTGGACTACCATCCAAATCCAGCCTTTGCAAAGCACCAACTTTACAATCAATTTACCAAGCACCCACTGGAAGGAGCACCAACCTCTGATTTATCTGCACTAATAGAAAGGAGCACCAACCCCTGATTTACCAGCACCAACTAGAAGGAGCACCAACCCCTTGATTTATCTACACCAATAGAAAGGAGCATCAACCCATGATTTTAGCAGCCACGAAGGAGGCAACCAACCCCAAAAAAAGGAGCACCAACCCCTGATTTATCTGCACCAACAAAAAGGAGCACCAACCCCTAATTTACCAAAACCAACTGGAAGGAGCACCAACCCCTGATGCCAAGCACCAACTTGGACTTCAATTCTGAAACTAGAAGTTTGACAGTAAGATACCTTTGCTTTTGCAAGACCCTGACTGGTCTTCTTCACCTTTATGTTCTCTGTGCACTCTGCTTTCTCTGCACAATCACAACAACACCTGGTCGAACTTCAACCTTTTTTCTCTCTGTGCACTCTGCTCTCTCTACGTAATCACTTCGCACACTCTGCTTCGTTACAGTCGAACTTCATGATCATCTTCTCCCTTTTGCGCACTCTGCTCTCTTTGCAAATTTTGCACTTAGCACGATCCGACATGACTTGCTCTCTACGCACAACGACCGTATTTCACACACATTCGACTCCACTTCAATTCTCCAAATAGCCCTCCTTTTATAACAATATTTTTTATGATGAAAACCCTAATCTTAGTCGGCTTTCATAACAATTGTAAACCCTAATTTTAGTCGGCTGTCATCGGTCTTCGTTGGCTTCAACTCAAGAAGATGTTCGGTTTATCCATCACTTGATGATTTCATTCTGGACAGACCCTGTAACCGCCATACTGACTTTTGATCACTCTTCGTATTTCAGCAGTATGAAATCACTCTATAACTGCCCTTGTAAATGTCGTAGTGATGTCGGTCCACTATCATACTTCTCATTTTAGTCGGGTTCTCCTTCTTGACTTGCGCATTTATGACCTGTCATGAAATCATGACATTTTTGCCTCTGTAGCTTCTTTTGTTGCTGTTGCCGAGAAAATACATGTCACGATATCGTGACACTTTCACCTCCGTACGCTTTCTCTATTCTTTTGTCGCGATATCACTACATTTTTGCCTCCATAGACTTCGTCTTTTCTTTTGTCGTGATATCGTGACATTTTCGCCTTCGTATACTTCGTCTTTGCTTTTGTCGCGATATCACGACACTTCTTCCATAGACTTATCGCGATATCGTGACACTTCTGCTTCCATAGACTTCGACTTTGCTTTTGTCACGATATCACGACACTTCTGCCTTCGTAGTCTTCAACTTAGCTTTTGTCACGAAATCGTGACACTTTTGCTTTCGTACTTAGCTTCTTTGCTTTTGTCGTGAAATCATGACACTTCTGCCTTTGAAGTCTTCTTCTCTGCTTTTGTCATGAAATCGTGACACTTCTGCTTTCGTACTTTTACTTCTTTGCTTTTGTCATGAAATCGTGACACTTCTGCTTTCGAAGTCTTGCTTTCTACTTTTGTCACAAAATCGTGATAGTTCTGCTTCCGTACGCTTCCTCTCTTTCTTTTGTCGTGAAAATGCGACATGTCGCGATATCGCAACACTTTTCAAACTTACTTTCTCTCTCCTATTTTAGTCACGAAAACGTGACATGTCGCGAAATCGTGACACTTTTCTTACTTGTTCTCTTTCTTCGAACTTGTCGTGAAATCGTGACACTTTTTCCTGCTTTCTCTTTCTCTTCCAACATGTCACGAAATCGTGACAATTTTTCCACTTGCCTTTTTCTCTTCCAACATGTCGCGAAATCGTGATAGTTTTTCCTGCTTTTTCTCTCTCTTCCAACATGTCGCGAAATCGCGACAGTTTTTCCTGCTTTTTCTCTCTCTTCCAACATGTCACGAAATCGCGATAGTTTTTCTTGCTTTTTCTCTCTTCCAACATGTCGCGAAATCGTGACAGTTTTTCCTACTTTTTCTCTCTCTTCCAACATGTCGTGAAATCGTGACAGTTTTTCTTGCCTGCTGTATATGTCGCGATATCGTGACACTTTTCTTACTTGTCTTTTTTCTTTGATCTTTTGCATATGGGCCACTTCGGTCTTCTTGGAAAATCACTGTACATACTCTGAATAACCTTTGAACTCCTGTCTTCTACATCTGAATAGCTTTTGAACTTCCTGTCCACTGCATCAACAGATCTATCTGACTGTGTTGACAAAAATGACAATACTGTTGTCGCACCTTGCTCAACAATCTCTCCCTTTGGAATTTTTGGCAACACATGTGCAATTTCCTGTAACTCTTCTCCCCCTTTGACAATAATACCAAAGGGCTACTGCAGACTCCCCCTGAGTCCATGCACAACATTCTCGGGAAAAATTTATTACACTTAGCAAAAATCATGAACATGAGCAAAAAGATAATCAAATACTTAAATGCTCCCCCTGAGAATGTGATCCCTATAGCTAGTCAATTCTTGGGAAGTGTGACCACTCCCAATTTATTGTGAAGGTACTCAAAAACTTCCTTGGGCAATGGTTTTGTGAAGATATCTGCTACTTGCTCTGTAGTTGGAACAAAATCCAACTTAACCTCACCTTCCGCAACTTTCTCCTTCAAAAAGTGATACCTGATAGCAATGTGTTTTGTGCATGAATGCATAACCAAATTCTTGGAGATGTTAATGGCACTAGTGTTATCACACTTAACTGATATTGGCTCACTGAATCTAATACCGAGATCTTTCAGGGTTTGTTTCATCCATAATACCTACGTACAACATGTTATCGTTGTAATATATTCTACCTCTGCTGTCGATAAAGAAACTGACTCTTGTTTCTTACTGTGCCACGCGACCAATCTGTCTCCAAGATAGAATGCACCTCCACTGGTACTCTTTCTATCATCGACACCTCCTACCCAATCTGCATCTGAATATGAAATAAGGGTGAAGTATTTACCTTTCGGATACCATAACCCATACTCCATAGTACCCTTGAGGTACCGAAGAATCCTCTTCATTGCTGTCACATGAGTCTCCTTGGGATTAGCCTGAAATCGTGCTACCATGCATACTGCCTGCAAAATATCCGGTCCGGTAGTCGTCAGTGCAAATAAGCTCCCAATCATAGATCTGTACATGGTTTGATCAACAGGTGGAGATTTGTCATCCTTGCTCAACTTGCAACTTGTCGTCATGGGAGTGCTAACTGGCTTACAATCCTCCATTGTGAACTTTTTTAACATCTCTTTCACATATTTAACTTGAGAAATAAATATGCCCTTCTTATTTTGATTAACTTGCAACCCGAGGAAATACGAAAGTTCACCAATCATTGACATTTCAAATTCTTTCTGCATCTTATTTTCTAAATCTTTACATGACTCATCTTTGCTGTTGCCAAATATGATATCATCTACGTATACAAAAAGAACAATAAGATGCCCATTTTTTATTTTGACATACAAATTACTATCCACCATACCTTTCTTAAACCCTTGTTGAGTGAGATAGTCGTCTAGCCTTGCATACCATGCTCGGGGTGCCTGTTTTAAGCCATATAATGCTTTCTTCAACTTGCAAACCAAGTTGGGATCATCACCAAGTTGGAAACCATCCGGTTGCTCAATATAAACCTCTTCTTCAAGTTTCCCATTCAAAAACGCTGATTTCACATCCATTTGATAAACTTTAAAATTCTTGTAGACTGCTAAAGCCAGAAACATTCTAATTGCCTCTAGTCTAGCTACTGGTGCAAAAGTTTCCTCAAAGTCAATGCCTTCAACTTGTGCATAACCCTTACATACCAATCTTGCTTTATTTCTGACTACCTGTCCGTCTTCATTCAATTTATTTCAAAAAATCCATTTAGTCCCGATTATATTTTTATTTGCAGGTCTAGGTACTAACTCCCAAGTTTCGTTTTTCTCGATCTGATCTAATTCTTCATTTATTGCCTTCATCCAACTTTCATCTTTGCTTGCGTCAGCAACATTTTTGGGCTCAATGTTGGATAATAGAGAGTAGTTACTTACTACTCTTCTTCTTGTCTGAACACCAACTTTGGGGTCTCCAATTATTTGTTCTCTAGGATGATTTTCCTTGATCAACCTATTTTGAATTTCTTATTTTCTTCCTTTATGGATTCTACAATTTTAGCCTTTGATCCATTTGATGATTCTCCTTCGACGAAACCCAAACCAAATTTGATGCCTACAGGACTTTGGTAATTTATAATCTTATCTAGATTCATAGAACTTTCTTCGTGTTTGTGATAGCAACTAATTTTGTGATTCATCTCTTCTATCTGCGTCTGTAAACCAACATTCTCTTCTTCTAGTTTGCAGCAATAATCTATTTTCATGGTAATTTGTACTTCAAATCTTCGGATATTTTCTTGTATTCTTCTATCGTACTTTCGATCGTTATGATTTCGTTTGCATCCTCAAGCTTTTTTGAAAGTTTCTTATTCTTTTTCCTCTCTATTTTCCACTCTTCAAGTGCAGAGATCAACTCACCTTCTAGATCTACTTCAGCCTTAGGGTTTTCACCACATACTTCAGAGTTCACTCCTTCTTCCTTTTCTGATTTTACTTCTTCAAATGCCATGAAAAGAGCTTCACCTGTTTCCTCTTCAGAATCCTCATCGGAGCTGTCTTCTGATGAACTGGCATTCCTGGAGATGAAACTTTTCTTCTTGAAGTTGCCTTTTCTAAAATTTATTTTCTTCTTCCAGTCACTTCTTTCTTGGTGCGATCCTTCATCATTTTTGTTCTTCTCATTAAGTGGACATTTAGTCACAAAATGCCCAATGCCTCCACAGTTGAAACATTTAAATGGTAGCTTTCCTCTGTATTTTCCTTTTCCCCTTTTTAGTTTTCTAACAAAGTTTGCTTCCATTTCATCTGATGTCTCTTCTTCCTCGGACTCTTATTTTGCGTTTTTATTTTTAAGGGCTTTAAAATCCGCTTCTCTGTCTGTGGGTTTAGATCTTCCTATCCTCATCTCATATGCAGTCAAAGAACCATACATCTCATCTATACTAAAATAATTTAGATTTTTAGCTTCTTCTATCATTGAGACTTTAGAATCAAACCTTTGAGGAAGAGATCTTAATACCTTTTTCACGATGGTAGAGTCTTTGATATCCTCGTCGAGTCCTCTGATCGCATTAATGATTCCATTAACTCTCAGCATATATGCCTCAATGTTTTCATCGTCATTCATCTTTAATGCTTCGAACTGAGCTCGATGTGTCTGTAACTTGGCCTCCTTGATCTTATCGTCTCCTTCATGAATACTCCTTAGTTTGTCCCATATTTCTTTTGCCATTTTATAGCTCATGATCTTTACTAGTTCATTGTCTGCTAATCCGCACATGATAGCATTCTTTGCTTTTGAGTTATTTTCAAACAGTTTCTTTTTGTCAACCTCTTTTGGAGGAGTGATGGGTATTGTGTATCCACTAACTACTGAATCCCAGATGTTGTATCCCAAAGCACAGAGATATGTCTGCATCCTGATTCTCTAGAACGCGTAATTAGATCCATCAAACAATGGTGCTTTGTTTGATGAGAAGCCTTCACCACCTGCCATTGTGTTACTTCCAAGATCACCCTAGCCGGTTAAGCTTGTACAGGAACTTAGCTCTGATACCAATTGTTAGTCTTACAATGACACTGAGAGGGGGGGTGAATCAGTGTAGCTCTTTAAACTTGAATTTACAGCTCTTAATACCGTAATAATTAAAACTTATTACTAGATACAACAAGTATAACAAAAGAGCATCACACAACACAAGATTTAATGAGGTTCACCAATGTGGCTACTCCTCAAAAATTGACTGCTTGGACTACCATCCAAATCCAACCTTTGCAAAGCACCAACTTTACAATCAATTTACCAGCACCCACTGGAAGGAGCACCAACCCCTGATTTATCTGCACTAACAAAAAGGAGCACCAACCCTTAATTTACCAACACCAACTGGAAGGAGCACCAACCCATGATTTATCTACACCAATAGAAAGGAGCACCAACCCCTGATTTACCAGCACCAACTAGAAGGAGCACCAACCCATAATTTATTTGTACCAACAAAAAGAAGCACCAACCCCTGATTTATCTGCACCAACAGAAAGGAGCACCAACCCCTGATTTACCAGCACCAATTGGAAGGAGCACCAACCCCTGATGCCAATCGCCAACTTGGACTTCAATTCTGAAACTAGAAGTTTGTCAGTAAGATACCTTTGCTTTTGCAAGACCCTGACTGGTCTTCTTCACCTTTGCGTTCTCTACGCACTCTGCTTTCTCTGCGTAATCACAGCAGCACCTGGTCAAACTTTAACCTTTTCGCTCTCTACACACTCTGCTCTCTCTACGCAATCACTTCGCACACTCTACTTCGTTACAGTCAAACTTCATGATCGTCTTCTCCCTTTTGCGCACTCTACTCTCTTTGCAAATTTTGCACTTAGCACGATCCGACACGACTTGCTCTCTGCGCACAACGACCGTATTTCACACACATTCAACTCCACTTCAATTCTCCAAATAGCCCTCCTTTTATAACAATATTTTTTATGATGAAAACCCTAATCTTAGTTGGCTATAAATCCTAATCTTAGTTAGCTTTCATAACAACTGTAAACCCTAATTTTAGTCGGCTATCATCGGTCTTCGTCGGCTTCAACTCAAGAAGATGTTCGGTTTATCCATCGCTTGATGATTTCATTTTGGACAGACCCTGTAACCGCCATACTGACTTTTGATCACTCTTCGTATTTTAGCAGTATGAAATCACTCTGTAACTGCCCCTGTAAATGCCGTAGTGATGTCGGTCCACTGTCATACTTCTCATTTTAGTCGGGTTCTCCTTCTTGACTTGCGCATTTACGACCTATCACAAAATCGTGATATTTCTGCCTCTATAGCTTCTTTTGTTGCTGTTGCCAGGAAAATACAACATGTCGCGATATCGTGACATTTTCATCTCCGTACGCTTTCTCTATTCTTTTGTCACGATATCGTGAACATTTTTGCTTCTGTAGACTTCATATTTTCTCTTGTCGTGATATCATGATATTTCTGCCTTCGTATACTTCATCTTTGCTTTTGTCACGATATCGCGACACTTCTGCTTCCATAGACTTCGAATTTAATTTTGTCGCGATATCACGACACTTCTGCTTCCATAGACTTCGACTTTGCTTTTGTCGCGATATCGCGACACTTCTGCCTTCGTAGTCTTCAACTTAGCTTTTGTCGTGAAATCGTGACACTTCTACTTCTGTACTTAACTTCTTTGCTTTTATCGTGAAATCATGACACTTCTGCCTTCGAAGTCTTCTTCTTTGCTTTTGTCACGAAATCGTGACACTTCTGCTTCCGTACTTTACTTCTTTGCTTTTATCGCAAAATCGTGACACTTCTGCTTTCGAAGTCTTGCTTTCTGCTTTTGTCGTGAAATCATGACAGTTCTGCTTCCGTACGCTTCCTCTCTTTCTTTTGTCATGAAAATGCGACATGTCGCGATATCGCGACACTTTTCAAACTTACTTTCTCTCTCCTATTTTAGTCGCAAAAATGCGACATGTCACGAAATCGCGACACTTTTCTTACTTGTTCTCTTTCTTCGAACTTGTCGCGAAATCGCGACACTTTTTCCCTCGCTTTCTCTTTCTCTTCCAACATGTCACAAAATCGTGACACTTTTCCTCTTACTTTCTCTCCTCTTCTAGTCCAACATGTCGCAAAATCGTGACAGCTTTTCCTACTTTTTCTCTCTCTTCCAACATGTCGCGAAATCGTGACAGTTTTTCCTGCTTTTTCTCTCTCTTCCAACATGTCGCGAAATCGCGACAGTTTTTCCTGATTTTTCTCTCTCTTCCAACATGTCGCGAAATCGCGACAGTTTTTCCTGCTTTTTCTCTCTCTTCCAACATGTCGCGAAATCGCGACAATTTTTCCTACTTTTTCTCTCTCTTCCAACATGTCGCGAAATCGTGATAGTTTTTCCTGCTTTTTCTCTCTCTTCCAACATGTCGCGAAATCGCGACACCTTTTCTTGCCTGTTGTATATGTCGCGATATCGCGACACTTTTCTTACTTGTCTTTTTTCTTTGATCTTTTGCATATGGGCCACTTCGGTCTTCTTGGAAAATCATTGTACATACTCTGAATAACCTTTGAACTCTTGTCTTCTGCATCTGAATAGCTTTTGAACTTCCTGTCCACTGCATCAACAGATCTATCTGACTGTGTTGACAAAAATGACAATACTATTGCTGCACCTTGCTCAACAATGCCATATTTCTCTAAATATTTTATCATTGAAAGTGGTGCTTTGGGAATTGGTATTGGGACCATTCTAATGCAAGAAGGAAGATCCTTGGTTTTTACTAGCAAGGCACTATTAGGCCAAAATTTGGGTAGGTCTACCTATGCGAAAGAAATGCTTACCATTTTACATGTAATAAATCATTGGAAAATGTATCTTGTTGGGTGACATTTTTCTATCAGGACTGATCATCAAAGTCTCATATACTTTTTAGAACAACGGGTGGCCACTCTAGAACAACAAAAGTAGGTTTCCAAATTGTTGGGCTATGACTATGATATCACATATAAGAAGGGTAAGAAAAATGTGGTGGTGGATATTTTATCCCAATTACATGATAAAAAAATTATTCTCCATGCTATATCCACACCACATCCTCAGTGGTTTCATCAACTACGTCAAAAACTACTCAAGGACTCCTCTTGGAAAACTCTCATTTTCCGACTTCAAGTAGATCCTCAATTATGTCCTGGGTATACTTGGGATGGCCACAATTTACAATACCATGATTGTATCATCATACCCACTTAGTCACAGATAAAGAAACTCGTTCTTCAAGAAATGCATGCTTCCCCATTAGCTGGTTATTCAGCATTTCTCAAGACTTATACCAAGACCAAGCATACATGTTTTTGGTGAGGCAAGAAAAAATATATCTATACTTTTATGATTGAATGTGATAATTGCCAATGTATTAAAAGTGAAACTGTGAGTTCCGATGGTACCCTTCAACCCTTATCGATTCCATAGTAGGTTTGGATAGATATTTCTATGGACTTCATTGAAGGGTTCCCTAAATTTGATGATAAATTAGTTATTCTGGTGATGGTGGATTGTCTTTTAAATTATACTCATTTACGTCCCCTATCCCAATCATATACTACCTCCATTGTCACTCAATTTTTTTCTTGCCTCTATATTTCACCTCCATGGAATACCAAAATCCATTGTCTATGATAGGGATCCTACCTTTACTAGTTAATTTTGGCAAGAATTGTTAAATTTGTAGGGAACACAACTCAAGATGAGTTTGGCTTATCACCCTCAAACTGATGGCCAAATAGAAATTGTGAATAAATGCTTGGAAACATACCTTCAATGCTTCACCTCTAAACATGCTACACATTGCATCAAGTGGTTTCCTTTAGCCAAATGGTGGTATAACACCACATATCACACTACCACTAAGGTGACTCCATTTGAATTAGTCTATGGTTAGCCTTGACCAATACCAACTTCTTACATACCAAGCAATTCCAAGGTTCAAGTTGTGGATTCCACTCTTCTCCAACAAGATTCCATTTTTTGCCAATTCAAGATCAATCTAGACATGGCTCAGAACCATATGAAATAACAATATAATAAACACCATACCAAACATATTTTTGCCATTGGAAACATGGTTTTCCTTTGCTTGTAGTCATACAAATAGTCCTCTCTCCAGCTTCATGGTTGTCAAAAACTTACCACCAAAAATGGTCCTTATTAGGTGTTGCAAAGGATCGGGTCGACCGCATAGAAACTAGCCCTTTTGACTAGAATTAAAATTCATCCAATCTTTCGTGTCTCATATCTCAAGTATGTTGTAGGTACCAAGGTGTAGGTGTCATCTACACTTTCAAAGTTGGATGGGGAAGGTTCTGTCATTCTTGAACCTGAATACATTCTCGATCGTTGCTCATGTAACCTTTATTGTCATGTTATTACTGATGTTTTGGTCCAATGGCATGGTTTAAAGGGGAATGGCATGTTAGGACCCCATCCTAACACTATGACATAATAGTCCTAGTTGAATGTGGGGAACACCCATGTTAATATTTTGTAATATTTTATAAACGTGGGGGAACACCCATGATAATATTTTATAATATTTTGTAATGGTGGTGGATCTAGAAGTGCCTATACAAGTGGAACCATTTTATGTAACTTCTTGTAGGTAGGATATTCTAGCCCAGGTGGCATTTTTCTTGTAATCCAACCTTAGGAGTTAGGTGATAGATGAAATTATTAAAACTACGAGGGGCAATATTGTATGTATATTTTTGCATAATTGAATGAAAGCAATGAAGGAGGTTTCCCCTCGAAGTGGCCCATGATTCTGTATTATATGTGATATTGTTCTTTTTTGCATTTATATTTCATAGTTGTGTTGTGAGTTTTATGTTTATTTGCAATATTTGTGAGTGTGCTTATTTTTAATAGTAGATTCCTAACAAGCCATTTGTAAGTTTACTACTACCTCTAAAGTATTTCTTTCAAATTAAATATATGGTTGTTTTTTCTCTCTTTAAGTAGAGAATACCATAATTTTAGTCTTGTTAGTGTTTATCTACACCCCAACTTCTTTACAAAAATGCTCTAAAGAGTTTAAATATTCTTTTAAACTTTCAAGTATCTTGCCAATAAAGATGAGGCTATCGACATAGAGAATAAGTTTCACTACATAATTAGCCAATTGTATTCCCTCTCCTCCCATCCTTTCTACATATTCTTCTAATTTTTCAATGTAAATGTCAAATATAGTATGTGACAATGGACAACCTTGTTTCACCCCAATAACACTTCCAAAACACTTTGATAGTCCTAGAGATGTATTTTTTGCTACCACTTGCTCATAAAGTTACAATTAATCTGTACTATTAGAATATATTACATTATTTGGTACATGCCAATGTACCACCTTGGGTGCATCTTTATATTAGTAGAGTTTCTTAGATTAGGGTTTGATTATTTACTTTATGAATGTAATAAATGCACAAGTATAATTAGAATGTGCAATAATATAAATGTGCATGTTGTCCATGTATACACAAGTTCTTAGAATAGAAAGATGAAGTGTCATAGGAATATGGAAGGCCAAGAGTCATATCTCATTATATATAGGCCTTTTATATGTAGTGTGAAGAGAGAGTGAAGATAGTGAGCATAGTGTAGAGGAATAGTAGATACAATGTAGAGCATGTAAGAGATATGGAGAGTTTAAGACCTCCATTTTATATCAATGTACTATTTTTGTGAGCTTTCATTAATGGTTGTTTTATGAGTAGTTATAGAATTTTCTTATGAGTTTTACATGCTTAGTATATTGCCATTATCATATATTCAATATTGCATGCTCATTTTATATCTTGTGGTTGATTTCTCATTAAGTATCTAGCTTCAAAATCTAACAGTGGTATCAGAGCACATGGTAGATTGATAGGAGATAGAAAAAGCTACAAGAGAGATTGAGAGGAGATAAGAAGATCTCATTTAAAAAAAATTTAAAGATATTTTTTGGCTAAATTTTTTTCATAGAGTTGTAGAAAAACCCGTGAAGACTAGGACTTAGCATAGATATCATTTCATTAGATCTAGATATTTGCATGTATTTAATTGTTGTTATCCAGGGTTATGCACAGCGACGAATATTCACCATTTGGGCTAATATTTGCATTTTTGAAAACTCAAATTGGCGAGTTTGGGGGACCCGGAGGTCGGCCCTTTCGCCCAAAATTTTTAGAAATTTTTTTAAGGTGTCGGTTCGCCGTCCGTTGATAATAGTATTACGGATTTTTATAAAACTTCGCCATCATTTTTCGCCAGAATGAGGACACTTTTCACCCAAAATTTTAAAATTTTAAAATTATCCCGCCAAGTTCGCCAAGTATACCACTATATATAACTAACACGCCAACGATACTTTTCCACTTAAAACATTCAAACTATTACAGAATCGAGAATTCCACCGAACTTCGATCGTGTGCAGAAACCAGTTGATCCAGAACAAAACTCTACGTGGACCCAAACTGGACCTTGATCTACATCAGACCGACATTCGAATTATGTTCTGCAATAGACCGGACCCAGTTCTACAAACCGATATTGGACCTAGTTCCTAAAGACGATATCTCGAACCCTATTTTAGAAAAACCTTCTACAATAACGAATATCTAGACCCTATTCTAGAAAACAATATCTCGAGACCCTATTCGTACAGACCTAATTCTACAACAGATCGATATTCAGACCTAGTTCTGCAATAGATTGATATTTGGACCCTATTTTGGAGAAGCCCGAGATCCAGACCTAGTTCTACAATAGACCAAACCTAATTCTATAATAGACACCCATTTTAATAGACAGACCTTTTATACATTAGATCGAACCTAATTTTGCACAAGGTCAAACACCAAACCCTATTTTACACCAACAACCTAGTTTTGCACAAGGCCAAACATTCTACACAAACCCCTTAAATTTACACCATTTCAAACTCGATTTGCACAAGGTCGACACCAGACTTTGATTTCCACAAGGCCAATTTTTAGACCCTATTCTACACCAGGATTGACTATCGGATCACATTCTACACTAGGTTCTCTATTTCTCTTAAGACATTCTAAATATAAGTTGAAGCACTTATAGTAATAAGATTTGTTTTTCTATCAACTAATTGCAGGTTTTTCTTCTACTATTTTTCTATCATTTATTGAAAATATGTCAATGCTCTATTTTTTTGCTATTGCAAGTTTTCTTCTGCTATTTTTCTGTACTATAATATGATATTGTTCCATATATGTATCTCTAGTTATTTTTTGCATAGAGAACTTATTTTTTGAATTTAATTTGAATTTGTATATTGCATATTTTTGTGCTCTTATCAGTTACAAGTGTTATCACCAGAAAATGTAGTAGTGGCATACACTAACAAAATCATAATAAAACATGGTAGGAAATAGGTATTTATTTTCTAGCGATCGACCATCTATTTATTCTAATTACAATATTATCTTGAGGCCTAAGAGAAGTAACATCTCTTTAACATTTTATTACTTTTCTAAAATGAAAAACACTTTCTTTACAAGTAAAATGTCACCCACCGACAATGGAAAGAAGGGGGCCAAATCTTCTACTGAAAAGAGTATCCTCAAATATTTTAGCCATACGTCGAAAACAAACAAGCCATCGACATCCATACAAATTTGAGGTACAAATGATTTTTGACTTATAAATAGTTAGTTGTATATTTTGTAATTATTTTCAATACTGCTTTCTTCTTCAAACAGTTAGTTGTCATTATATTTTGTAATTATTTTCAATATGATTTTTTTCTATCTATAAGTTAGTTTTTTAAAATCCAAAAATGGTAAAGAATATTATTGTATGCTACTATGCAGAATACCCTGTTGACCCTGAAAAGCATTCACTTGAAGATATTCCTCACCAAGAGATGCCTTCTAAAGAAAATTCTCTTACCAATGACATCCAACAATCACTTGAAGATATTCCTGACCAAGATATGCAAGTTGAAAATGAAAGCGATAAATCAAATACACTACAAACTTCTTATGAATCTTCAAGCAAAAATTCTAAAAAGAGGAAGACAGATTCTAACTGGATTATTGGAAGATCATTTAAGAATGAATGGGCAAAAAAATTTCCCTGGATTGAGGCGGTCTTGACTGTAGACAACCAAGTCAATAAAAAAGAATGTAGATGCAAAATTTGTAGTTGGAAACTAGGTAAGGATCACAAGCTGCAAACTAAGAAAGATACAATAGAAAAACATGCTGGCAAAGTATATGTAAAAGTTATAGGAAGTGATGGTAAAATTACAAAAGATGTTAGGTGGAAGGATGCATCAGAATGTATGCATGTCAGATATGCAATAGATTATGAGAATCACTTAAAGCAACAACAATCCCTTGTTGAGAAAGGTGGAACGATTGAAACCCAATTTCATAAAATGCAGACCATTTTAACTTCAAAAAGTTTGTAGTTTGTTGTTGTATTTAGTATTCTCAAAAAGGGTAGACCCATGTCCGATTTTATTGATTATAAGCACCTTTATCAACTAGCTGATGTGCAAAACCTTCCTAGTTCCCATTGGTCAGATCGAAGTGGTTGGGAAATGGTAAAATGTCTATCTTTAGTTGAGAAGGAGGACCTGAGGGAGAAAGTAAAACTTTCTAGATTCATTTCACTTTCTATTGATGAGGTGATGGCTGTGGACAACACATCCTGGATTTGCATGCATGTGTACACATTTCAAAATCATGTGAGGCAACCTAGTTTGCTAGGATTACATAAGATGGTGGAAAGTTCAAATGCAAAAAACATCTATAATGTTGTTTTGACCAGTTTAAAGGAAATTGCAAGAATGAATGATATTGACATAGCCACAAAGTTAATTTGCGTTGGAGCTGATGGTGCTGCTATAATGCAAGGGCACAGGAACGACCTGTGTGTTCGACTCCAAACCTCAGTTGCCCCATATATGATACCCATTCATTGCATGGCTCATAGAGTGAATCTTGCATATAAAATCGTGAGCACTTTTGAAAATGTTGCTAGAGTGGAAGACCTCATTCGTGAAATACATTCTTATTTTTCTTGTAGTCCTAAAAGGTTTGTAGAGTTTCAACAGTTTGCACTAGGAGTTATAGAAGGAAAAAAATTGTTGAAAGATGTGGATACAAGGTGGATTTCATTGTACCAACCTGCACTCAGAGTTTTTATAGAATATAAATCTTTAACAGGGTTTATGTACGCAAATAGTAGGGCAATTGATAAGGCAAACGATATGTTGTTCCATTTGACTAACTTGGAAACTCTTTTAACATTATGTGGTATTCTTCCAATGTTACAAGAAATGAACAGATTGACTAAACTTGCACAAGAGAGATCCATCTATATCATTGATTTCATGAGGATGAGAAAGCAAATATGTGTGATTATTGACAGGTTATATGTGTCCGAACCAGATTTTATAGATCCCTTATTTGAAAGTTGGAAAACATTGACAAACGTGAAAGATGCAAATAGTTTTTTGAAGTTTGACATTAATGATAATATTTGTATTAATGTTCGTGAAAATATGATACCTCTATATTGTTATGAAAGACAATCAAGTATAGTTACTGATGATGTTGAAAAAGTTTGTGTAACACACAATAGATACGAAGTTGTTTTACACAATACAAAGAAAAAATTGTTCAACATAGCAAAATCATTGACAAAAGAGATAAGAGATCGGTTTCAAAGACATGAGTTGCTTGAGGCCATGGGTGTTGTTAACCCTTTGTTTTGGGGTTCTTGCAATGATAAAAAATCTACACAAGAGTTGTTTATTAAATATATGGGTAACCTTATTGAGCATTTCAGTAAAAGTGTGGAAGTCAATGGTGTTGAAATAAAAGGTATACTCAACAAAGATCTTTTAAGACAATAATCACAACATTTTGGAAGAACAATGGTTCATCAAGCATCACTTTTGAGTAATATCCATGAGACTGGTTCCATTGCACGTTTGTGGCAAAAGTTGTATCCAAGTAGTATCTTACAAGATACGATTAGTGAATACTTTTGTTTATATGAATTATGTCAAACAATGATTTTGGGATCTGTGGAAGATGAGAGGGTTTTTAGTGCACTATATTTTGTTAAATCTAAGCTTCGCAATAAGCTAGACAAAAATCTAGAAAATTGTTTAAGAATTTATGTGTCATCATATCAACTGGACAAATTTCCATATGATAGAGCATTAGCATACTAGAATTCAATTGCAGATAGAAGGGGTATCATGAATACGATCGATAAGGAGGATAATGATGCTTTTAGTGATCAAATGGTGGCTTCACAGATTGATTCTGGACAAGTTGAAAATTGTTCATTTCAACTACCTAAATTCTGATTTTTCTAGTATTTCACAACAATGTAACATTTGACTTTCTTTGTTATCAGATTTCACAATATTTGTTTCGAAATGTGCTATGCTTAATATTTGTTTCACAAGTTGAGAACTGTTCATTCCAGATTTCACAACTATTCATTCCAGATTTCACAATGTTGTTTCAGATGTACAAGATTTCAAAATTTTACTTTTTCATAAATTGTATATTTTACATCACATTATGCTTTTAAAAATTAAACATTTTATATCACATTGCACTTTTAAATATTGTATATTTTATATCATACTATTTCAACTGCCTTGATAAATTGTTGTCTTATATTTTATATCATAGTATTGGTATTGTATTGTTAATGTATGAATTTTGATCAACAAAAATATTCTTTTGTTGTTTGAGATGAAGATAGTAAATTATATTGGTGAGTAATACTAGAAAAGCAACACAAAATTATAAATGCAAAAAACCTTTGAATGACTGAAGACACAAATTTTGAAAATATAGTTTTCATTAATACGATTGGAAATATAATACATTGTACAAAATTGTTGATTGCAGTCAACTTCAAAACTTTTTTACATTGTAAAATATCTTATTCCGGGATAGCTACATCAGATTCACTTGCAACAATGACTTCTTTTCCTTTATCTCCTTGCTTGACACCTTGTTTCGATAGCGCACCAAGTCTGACTAGGTTTTCTTGAACTTTCACAATACTCCCCAACAATGCACTTTCTTGCTGGTTTGGATCTTCGAGTATTGTTGGAAGTTTTTCTTTTCTTTCTAGTGTTGTAGTACGATGTCCGGATCTTCATGGAGCTTCTCCCTTATATATCTTCGCAAACAATTATTATCCACCACTTTTAATTGCATTTTTTTCTTCATTTCCATTGCATTTTGCAAAAATATTTTTGTCGCATTGATATTAAGTTGCATGTTATTAACTTGCATTTTTAGGTTTTCAAAATTTGACTACAAAAAAGAAAATGAAAACATCATTCAAAATAGTTATATAAAAAATTATTACTTGTTTTAAAGAAAATTGAAATATGAAAAATAAACTACAAAAGCAAATTAAAACATAAATAAATATTTTCTTACCTCAACCACATCCCTGGCAGACTCAACAAGTGCAACTTTTTCCTTATCGAAAGCCCATTGGTTATAAAAATCTTGGGCTTCAACATTAATATTCTCTAATCTACTGACAACAATATTTAAAACATCATCATCATACACAATTTTAGAATTCATTATTCCTATTGTGGCCTGCTTCAACAGGTCGCTAAGCTTTTCTAGTTCATACTGAACCAAAGAATAAATTGAATCTCTTTTTGCATAATTTTCATATCGGGCATTTATTTGCTTTATTAGGACCTTGGCCCGATATTCCCAATCCTTCATTTCTTGCAAATCTTGAAGCACAATTTATTTCATGGTTGCTTCCATCTTTTCAACCATTAAAACATTCTCATAAAAATTAACAATGTCATCCTCAGTTTGAGGATGAGGGTCATTTCCTTTAGGAGCTAGGAATGATCTCTGCTCAGGTGCAGGGGCTTCCTGTTGTTGTGCTTGACCCAGTGGATCGTGAAGCACATATGTTGCCTTAAAGCCTAAAATGTTGCCCTACAATAGAAAATCATCATCAAGTTGGATATTATCCAATCCAACGGATGAAACTTCTGGTGCCTGTGAAGAAGTGTGAAATGAAAAAGATGAGAACCCAGGCCCGAAACTTCGTGTCGGTTATGATCTCTATGAAAAAGTTGTTTTCCACCTCCAACCCATGTTTGGCCTCTCATATGTGTAGGTTGTGCCTGTCGTTGTTGTTGTGAACGCGGATGTTGCGATGGAACTTTCTTTGTAGTGGAAACTTTTTTTGTGGAAACTATTGTGGTTGTGGTGGAAGCGATGGTTGTGGTGGAAGCGGTGGTGCCATATGGCCTCTCATTCTCATAGTTTGTCATTGAGAGGTGGTTGAAAACATAAAAAAAATTATTAGCATTATTCTGAAAATTAAATAGAAAAAACCATAATTCAAAGTAAATACACATTGTTTTACCTGAAGATGATGAAATCTATTGAATTTGGGCATCGATGGGGGACCGAGAGGGGGTGGCCACACTAGATTTAGCCTGCATATTTTTTGCATACCTAGGCGTACGAGATCCACCAGGTGAAGGAGCTTGCCTCGGATATTTTGGTGGCCTCTATAATGGTGATATTTCTGATCTAATGTCCTCAGAATCACCAGTTTGCTCTAGCCTATGACTCCTATTGGCAACATCTTGTTTAGTCCTTATTGTGGCTGCCCTACCCTACATTTAGATGAAAAGAAAAATTTAAAAATGAAAATGTGCTAAAATATAAAATACTTTTTTATTGTCAAAGATGGACTGATTACCTTCAATTCCTCTAGTGTCAAGGCAATGGCTTGTAGTGTTGCATGCACTACAGTAGGAACAGGAGTATCTTGCAAATCATGAAAACTTTCAAAATAAAGTGCTAAAATGTAATTAACAGTGCCCACAATGGGTTGTGTCTTGTTGGTTTGCAATTGCACCGCATGCAGCTCGGCCTTGATGCGATCTGCAATATAGGTGCACCAATCGAACCTCTCATGATGCTCACAGTGAATAACATACGATAGTGCCCAAAATAGAATTTTTGATCTTCCAAGAAGAATCAGTCTTGCCTAGAAGAACTCAATAATGGCCTTCAGAGTTGTATTCTTAACATCGATGATTGTTAACCCTCTTTTTGACTTGGCGGTGAAAGCTGCAAAAAAATTAGATAACAATTTACAAATTTGAAATTTTTAGCATTAACAGATTCTAAGACACAAGAATTATACCTGCCAAATATTTTGTGGTGAGTTGGTACATTTTCTCGAGGTAGCCTTTCTCTTCTACAGAGAGCTGGCACTTCGCTTGAACTGGAGGACAATCACCGAAAGGAAGATTTGTCAATCTGTGAATGTCTGCAACTGTGATGGTGAATGATAAATTTCTATTCCATATTTTCATTTTGACAATGGCCTTGTCATGGTCATAACCAATAATAATATGTTGCAAGAGGACTTTATCAGTTTTGAAATGTGGCATTGACACCAAGGTTGTCAAACCTACGTCTTCTAACCATGATAAGTCCGTACCTGGGGTTATTAGAAAATCTAAAATTAAAGTGCAAGAAGGGTTCTTGAACTTTGGAATAGGGGTGGAAGCGGTGGCCATTGCTAGAAGTTGGAAACTTGGAAATAGGAGAAATAGGAGAAATTGGTTGCTCAATAATGGTTCGCTCTAGTTGGGTGTAGTCATAGAAATGAACTCAAAAAATGATAGTTGATGCCCTTTTATAGATAGAATGGATGGAGTCGACACATGGTAGAATTGTATTGGACATGCAGTATGGGTGATCGATTGTGTGACACATGGCAGGTGGTCAATGGTGGACCATTTTTTGCATGTAGACCGTATTCTACATCAGGCAAGGCATTAAACCATATTGTGCATCAGGCCCGATATTGAACCATTTTCTACATCAAGCCACTTTTTAGACCATATTATGCATCAAATCGGACCCCCAAACCTTATTATGCATCAAACCCAACATCCAAACCTTATTATGCATCAGACTCGACCCTAAACCTTATTATGCATTAGACCCAACCCTAAACCTTATTATGCATCAAACTTGAACCTCAAACCTTATTATGCATCAAACCCCACCCTCAAACCTTATTATGCATCAGACTCGACCCTCAAACCTTATTATGCATCAATCGAACCTCGAACCTTATTATGCATCAGACTAAACCCAAAACTTATTATGCATCAGACCAGATCCTTGAACCTTATTATGCATCAGATCGAACCCTTGATCCTTATTATGCATCAGATCAGACCCCCAAACCTTATTATGCATCAGGCCAGATCCTTAGACCTTATTATGCATCATACCAAACCTCAAACCTTATTATGCATCAGGCATATCCTCAAACCTTATTATGCATTATATCGGATCCCAGACCTTAGTATGCATTAGACCGGACCCTGGACCTTAGTATGCATCAGACCGGATCCGGACCTTAGTATGCATTCGATCGGATCTGGAATATGTTTTCCACCCGGTCCGACCAAAACTATCAAAGTCACCATTTTTTCCCAATTTTTTTAGAAACCAAAGTAATTCACCATTTCCTTCGACGTGAGGTTGGCCAGGATTCACCGTAGTTTCGAAATGGATTCACCTATTTTTTACAAGTACGTTTTGGGTCCGACCCCTTATGCATAACCCTATTGTTTTCTAAGTTTTTTGTTGCAAAAAAATAGTTCTCAAAAGTTGAGAAGCTTCCTCCAATAGATAGAGAATAATTTCATCTTCAATTGCTTGAAATTCTATGTGCTTTCCTCATGCAGGGATTAGTTATTTGTTGTAGAAAAAGTAGACATTAAATATTGAGGAGAACCAAGAAGAAAGTCTCCATAGAAGCTTGAAGATTGAAGATTTTATATTGAATATTGAGAAGAGAGAAAGAGGTCAAAGGAGCCCTATTGAATATTGAAGAAATAGGAGACTCAAGAAAGAGATCTCCATAGAAGATTTAATATTAAGGAGACTTAAGAAGAAGGTTCCCATAGAATATTGAAGACTATAGATTGCAGATTGAATGAAGAAGAAAGCAACTCTATTAAATATTGAGAAGAGGCCAAGAAGTCCAATTGAAGAGTTGCAAAATTTGAAGACCCAAGAGAAGAAGGCTTCAAGAAAGTTTGGAAGGAGAAAGAAGGCTTCGAGCAAGTTTGGAAGGAGAAAGAAGGCTTCGAGCAAGTTTGGAAGAAGAAAGAAGAAGGCTAGAAAATCCCTATTGAAACAATTTGAAGAAGTGGCCATTGGAGAAGATTTGAAGAAAGCTCAAGTTAGAATATTGGAAAGAGTAACTCCTGAAAAAGAGAACTTTGGGACAATTGTCACCATCCGACAACAAGCCCAAAAGGAAAAAGGATTTGGCAAGAAGTTTGTCAAATTTTAGAAAGGATTCTTGAAGATCTCAAGACATTCAGATTCTTGAGGAAGAGACCAACAATAGAGGTTAGTTTGGAATATAGAATCCAACAAGAGCTAAGGAGGAGAAAGAAGTTAGAAGAGGCCACCAGATTTGAGAAATTTTAATATTGTCATTACGAAGAAGAATATTGTCATTTTTGTAGTAGAAATTGAAGAGTCGTTGGATAGAAAATTGAAGGTGACATATAGCTATGATTTGGAGAAAATTTAGGTAGATTTCGAAGAGCCCGTAAATAGCCAATTAAAGGAAGGGTTGATAGCAATTTGGAGGAATTGAATGTTGTTTTTGGACATCAAGATAAATAAGGAGAAATTAGAGTTTTGATAGCATCAAATCAAGATATTTGGACTGCAAAATTAAGGCAGCATCATAAGGATTTATAGAGCTACGTTTTAGATATTTTTGAGGTAAATTTGTGAGGAACATTGAAAGCTGCAAATTAAATAAGTTTTTGGACAGCAAGAAGGTAGCAATTAGAGCTGCAAAATTGATAAGTTTGAGATAACAATTGAATAGAAATGAGAGTTGCAAGATTGAAAATTTTTAGGGCAGCAAAGAAAAAGGAATTGAAGCTACAAATTTTACAAATTTGAGGCAGCATTTAGGTGAACCAAATCACCAAGAAGACTAGCTACAAAGGAGGTCAAAAGGTGTGTATAAGTGGTGCTATGAAAGTTTATTATTTAAACATTAAATCTAGTTTATTATAAAGTTTTTTGAGAGCACCATATTAGAGGTATTTTAAGGAGCAAAAGCTAGTTTAAGTTAAGTGTCTCCAAGCCAAGGAAGGAGACATCATTTTCATCATTGAACCTGCCAAATATAAATAGTAAAAGATAGAGTTAAAAGGAGAAATAAGGAGGAAGAAATATTAAAAGTGAATGTTGTGTTTTGAAAGCCTATGTAGTACAACAAAAGAGTACAAAATAAGATTAACACAAAGGGTAAGTTCTTAGAGTGTCTAAATACACTAGCAAGTAGCATAGTAGAAGGTGTAGGAGATTAGTTAGCACCAACAAAGCTTGGAAGAGTCAAAGGATTCTAGGAAGAGTGATCGGGTTTGAAGAAGAGATATTACCAAACCATTTGTCATTAGAGATAAGGAAGAGCATGATTAGCCAACGTAGAGCATTGTCACCACCCGACCGAGAGAAAAGCTAAGGAAGAGCACCACCACTTGAGAAGCATTGGTGAAGTTAAGCAAACCACCATTAGAAGAGCTAACATTAGAAATATCTCTTCTACATCAAAAGAAAACAAGAATTTGAAGGGTTGCATATACTCCATACAAGGTCATTGAAAAGAGGACAACAAAGAGCCAATCAATATTCACATTGTGACGGGGCACCGGGAAATCACACGACCTCACACTCACGCAAATTCAAAAATTTCATCTATTAAATCTGAAAATCTCTACAAACATAGCCCGCAGGATTTTACATTAACCAGTAGCTCCGGCTTGGTTTTTACTCACTCCTATCCTCTATGTGCAATCCTCGATCCATCGTTCTGATAAAAATAATAAAATGGGTTTTTATAGAGGCCCCGACCCTCTCAAACATCAACTCCCATGCAAATGGGTCCACCAACCCGATTAAATACATTCACACAAAAATTGGGACACCAACCCGATTAAATTCCCGCACTCTGCACGGCCCTGATACTGCTGATCCCTGTCAGATAATTCTGTGCGTCCATCCTCTTCGTTCCCCGTGCTTCCTGGCCTTGTCTGCCCTGACTGCTCTCTGGGTGCCACGTGTCATCCGTATCCACCCTTGAAACAACCGCCTGCGTGTTTCCCGCCATCTCTCTTTCTTCCTGTGCCTTCTTCTCTCTCCACCACGATATCGCGACATGTCGTGATATCACGACGGTTTTGCTCCTCCACACCCTCTGCCCATTTTAGTCGCGATATCATGACATGTCGCGATATTGCGACCATTTTTCCTTCGTACTCTGACTAAAATTTCTTGTAGCGATATCGCTACGTCGTGATATCATGATGTCGTGATATCATGGTGTACCTGCTACGTTCTGCCTCGCTTCACGTTGTGACAGCGCGACGTCATGATATCGCGACGTTGCGATGTCGTGACCACTTCACCTTTCGCCACCTGCTCTGCTGCCTTGGTCACGATTTCACGACGGTCACGATTTTGTGACACGTCGCGAAATCGTGACCACTCCCTCTGCTCTGCCGAATCTTCGCCTTCATGTCACGATTTCATGACAGTCACGATTTCGTGACGTGTCATGAAATCGTGACACTTCCTCGCTTCTCCCTGCTCTCCCCTACTGGTGTCACGATTTTGCAACATGTCGCAAAATCATGACATGTCACGATTTTGCGGCACCTTCTGCTGCCAAGTCGTCCGAGCCATTTGTGTCGCGATATCGTGACACAAATTCTGTCGCGATATCGCGACAGGTTCTGCTTCCAAGCCTTCCTCCGCCATTTGTGTCGCGATATCGTGACACAATTTCTGTTGCGATATCACGACAGTTTCTGTCGCGATATCACGACAGTTTCTGTCGCGATATCACGACAGTTTCTGTCGTGATATCGCGATAGTTTCTATCCTTAAGCTTTCTTCTATTTTTTTCTCCTCAGCTGACTCTTCTGAAGCGGCTTTCACAAAACTCGATGCTTCTGCATCTGATGCTGTCATATTCTCCTGCATCAGACACACGAGGTATGTGGAGAAGTGATCCTCACTTCTGCTTGGTCCAGTTGCTGCCTCTTGCAACACCTCCAGACCACCCTCTACCTCTACAGACTGCTCTAACCCCGGCTCCCGGTCCATACTTCTGTCTTCTACCGGACAGATTTCCTCATTGCTGCAAATTTCTTCTACAGCCTGCTTTAACTCTTCCTCTTGCATAGAAAAATTTGTGCCTTCTTTCGGGCAGGTCCCGGTACTGCTGCTCTCTTCTGCCGCCTTCTTCAACTTCTCTTCTTTCTTCCTCTTTCTTTCTTCCCGTCTCCTTTGCCGCTCTTCTTGTTCCCGTAATTTTATCCCGAGCCACTCTTTTTGAAGGGCCTTCAACTATTTTTGCAAAGCTATGACTTCTTCTTCCGACACCATATCTTCCTCCCTGTCCCGTCTTCTTCGGGAATGCATTCTTCTCTCTTCCTTTTTATTTTTATTTTTATTTTTTTTTTATCGGGTCTTGGCATAAACTGCCTCCCACTCGAAGAATCTGCTTACACACTTAAATACCGAACCCACTCTCTCTCAGAACCCTCCCGTAGGTCCTGGTGCAACTGCCTCACCTTCGACGGATCTGCTACACACTCAGGAACTACCGCTCTGATACCACTGACGGGGCACCGGGAAATCACACGACCTCACACTCATGCAAATTCAAAAATTTCATCTATTAAATCTAAAAATCTCTACAAACATAGCCCGTAGGCTTTTACATTAACCAACAGCTCCGGCTGGGTTTTTACTCACTCCTATCCTCTACGTGCAATCCCCGATCCACCGTCTCGACAAAAACAATAAAATGGGTTTTTATAGAGGCCCTGACCCTCTCAAACATCAACTCCCATGCAAATGGGTCCACCAACCCGATTAAATACATTCGCACAAAAATCGAGACACCAACCCGATTAAATTCTCGCACTCTGCATGGCCCTGATACTGCTGATCCCTGTTAGATAATTCTACACGTCCATCATCTTCGTTCCCCATGCTTCCTAGCCTTGTTCGCCCTGACTGCTCTCTAGGTGCCACGTGTCATCCGTATCCACCCTTGAAACAACCGCCTACGTGTTTCCCGCCATCTCTTTTTCTTCCTGCGCCTTCTTCTCTCTCCGTCGTGATATCGCGACATGTCGCGATATCGCGACGATTTTGCTCCTCTGTGCCCTCTGCCCATTCTAGTCACGATATCACGACATGTCGCGATATCGCGACCATTTTTCCTCCATACTCTGACTGAAATTTCTTGTAGTGATATCGCTACGTCGCGATATCGTGACGTCGCGATATCGCTACGTCGCGATATCGTGACGTCATGATATCGCTACGTCGCGATATCGCTACGTTGCGATATCGTGACGTCACGATATCGCTACGTCACGATATCGTGACGTCGCGATATCGTGACGTCGTGATATCACGACGTCCCCGCTGCGTTCTGCCTCGCTTCACATCGTGATAGCGCGACGTCGCGATATCGTGACATCACGATGTCGTGACCACTTCACCTTTCGCCACTTGCTCTGTTGCCTTGGTCGTGATTTCACGACAGTCATGATTTCGCGACACGTCGTGAAATTGCGACCACTCCCTCTGCTCTGCCGAATCTTCGCCTTCGTGTCACGATTTCGTGACGTGTCACGAAATCGTGACACTTCCTCGCTTCTCCCTGCTCTCCCCTGCTGGTGTCACGATTTCATGACATGTCGCGAAATCATGACATGTCACGATTTCACGGCACCTTCTGCTGCCAAGTCGTCCGAGCCATTTGTGTCGCGATATCGCGACACAAATTCTGTCACGATATCGCGACAGGTTCTGCTTCCAAGCCTTCCTCCACCATTTGTGTCACGATATCGCGACACAATTTCTGTCGCGATATCGCGACAGTTTCTGTCCTTAAGCTTTCTTCTATTTTTTTCTCCTCAGCCGACTCTTCTGAAGCGGCTTTCCCGAAACTCGATGCTTCTACATCTGATGCTGCCGGATGCTCCTGCATCACATTGTTTGGAGGAGATTTCTTGATATAACGCTTGCTATCCGATGCAAGAATAAGGTGAAATAATTGAGTAGCATCCAACATAATGTATACCTATTGAAACAAAAGTAGGAACACCAAAAGGGTGTTGAAGAATCAACGCACTCATATGGTATGCAAGTTAAAAGAATAAGGTTGTTGCTTACCACTTGGTACATCAAATATAGAGCACCAACCATCATGAAGAGATAGTCTGAGCACCAAGGAAACCAAATCATCATTGTAGAGGAGATAAACAACTCAGGCATGGAGGAATATCGAACATTACCAAGAAGGAAGGAGTTTATAATGCTCATTGCCAAGCGTTATAGAATTTGAAGGAGTTTAGAGACACTTGTCTCTTAGGAAAAGAAATAACAACCACCAAGGTGCATTCAAGCACCCTAGAAGAAGCACCAACTTGAATGCCAAATGTCCAAGTGAAAAGAAGCACCAACCACCATGTTCGTAACATTTTCTTACATACAATAAAGGCACGGGTCATAAATCCACTAATCAAGAAGAACGATTGATTGAAGCACGTAAGAATTATTGTAGAAGCGTTGCAAGAAGGAAGAGGAAGATGCATTGAAGAGTCAAAGTCTTGAATATTGAGCATCAAGGAGAATTAATTGCATTATAGTGAAGGAAGAGCATCTTAAAAGTGCAGGTTGCAGAATAAAGAGAAGCAAGACAAAGTCTACGCACCATATTCAAGAAGGTATGAAATATTTAAATTAAACCTTTGCAAAGTTTAAGGAGATATAAGGCATAATAATTTTGAAGTCAATATTAATTAATTATAGTTAAGGTTATAGGATAAATAAGGTGATAACCTTAGAAGAAGTATTGAATGCCTTAGAAGATATTAGAAGTAAGAAGCAATTTGAAAAGCTTTTATTTTGAAATTCATATTGCATTAAAATATTTGCAAATTATTTAACTTGGAGGAATAAGGATTTCTACACCAAAATTGAAACATTAAATTTGCAAATACCTTTGTTTTCTAAATTTCCAATTAGGGAGTTATAAGGAGTTCAACAACAATTTAGGTTTTTGAAATTTAGAAACTTTACTATTGAAAGGTATAAGAATCACAACCTAGAGTTGTTTGAAAGTTGGAAAATTACTTTTGATATTAGTCTCTTATTCAAATTAAAGGGACATAAGGAATCCAACTTAAAGATCTTGAAGACAAAAAATCTTATCAATTGAAATTGCATCAAAACTATCTTTAGCTTTCTATAGGGAGATATAAGATAGTCTACAAGTATCATCATGGAAACAAATAAGTTATTTCTTTCAGAATCCCAAATTTCTAAAGGACCCAATTACACTTCATGGAATAATAAAGTGATGTCAATATTGATAGTTGAAAAGCTATGGGATATTGTTAAAGGAGCAAAAACTAAACCTACTACAGATGCTAGATGTTAGCTTTTGATGAGTATATGATATAGGAAATGCAACCACAAGATGCAAGATAATCAAGCTATGATATTTATATGATAATGACACTACTATATGTAGGAAAATAAAGAGATAAACTTATGCAATAACTCAAAAATATGCCATTAATGAAAGCTTACGAAAATAGTACAATGCAGTATAATGGAGGACATGAACACTTCATAAAATATTTTTAAAGGAACTACATTGTACCACACTACCAATCTATACTATGCACACTCTATATTATCTCCTCTTTATTTCACTCACTATAAGGCCTTTATATAGGAAGATAGGTTCCTTGGACCTTACTCTACCTTTGACTCTATCCTATGACTTATGTACATGTGGACTACATGCACATTTACATCATTACACATTTTGACACTTGTGCATTTATTACATGCTGAAGTAACTACTTAAATTTAATCCAAAGTAAACTCCTACTCTAGTAATGTACCAAAGGTGGTAGATTGATATGTACCCAATAATGTAATATATTCTCTAACATCCCCCTGTATTACATTATCTAGGTATTAAAGACTTTAGTCTTCAATATGGATCTTTGATCTGGTTCTGGAGTTTGTGTTCTCTTTCTCTACTTTTTGTATCTTGTTCAAGCAAGTAGTTAGTGTCTTCATAAAATGCTATCTTTGTTATGAGAGCTTTAACTTCATGTTCATTTTTTGGTTCTTCCAGTTCTTTAATTTCTTGAATCCTTTGAGCTAGATGTCCTTTCTGATTTCCTTCTCGATATTCCAATTGAGGGTAATTGTATGGATGCTAAAATTTTTGCTGACTGTAGACACCAAAACAACACCAATCCGATTATGTGACAACAAACACTAATCGCACTAACACACACAGCCCCCAGAGGTTAAATAGTGGTTCTAACCACTTACACAACAGTTTTGCAAGTCAGGGATTAATTTGGCACCTTTTAGACACTTTATTGCTTATTCATCCCACCCAGGGACGAGTGTGGATTTGTACTCATCCTACCCAGGGACGAGTGCGGATTAATACTCGTCTCACCCGAAGACGATTACTAGCGCTCACTTCTGGGTGGGACGAATGCCAGGTTTGATCGGCAAAAAGTCAGACCTCGGTGCATGACAACTCAAAACTGCCACTTAGCTTTTCTTGCATGGCATAGGAGTGCAAGTGAGTTCTTTTGACAACTCATATCTGCCAATTGACTCTCCCTTCACTACATGGGAATGGGAGTGAGTTTTTTTAAGACAACTCAGATTTGCCACTTAGCTATCCCTTTCATTGCATGGGAGTGCGAGTGAGTTTTTCTAAACATACAAAGACATGCACAGAGGCAGTTAAGAAGCCCTTGATCAAGAAGAAGTCTTCTTTTCACACAAAAAGCATTTATGCAAAGAAACACTTTTGCATGTTAATTCAAAGAGACCCCTTGGGTCTATAAAATGGTGAGTTTCCTCACCCAAAAGAGATACAGAGAAGGAGCATTTTGAGCGATGAAGTTCTGCTAATTCACTTACTTGCGATTTGTGCTTTCAACATCCATAATCTCTTAATCGAAAGAGAGGTTATTGGGTGACTTTTGAAGGCACGGATCAAGGACCAACACCGATTTTTCTGACCACAATATCCTACCAATTTGCCGACAACACATCACATCAGGTTTCGGATCCATCCTAAGCGGATTGGTGTCGAAGCAAAGTTTCACCCGCGGGTGGTTTGCCTTCGGGCACCCCCCGTTTTATTTCTTTTGCAGTATTTAGATAGTTTCATGATTATGCTTTTGTCAAGTTTTTAGTTCATTTAGATTCATTTTAACCATCGTTAGATTCATCTTTTATTTTTCATACACAGGTGCTACTGATTCTTTGTTTGTTTCTTTGAACACAGATTTGCAACATTGAAGGAGCAGTAAGGAATCGACCTTTACCAACGCAAGCAACGACAACATTTTGGTTCGCCCATCTTATATGTGGGCACGCAGAAGAAGGAATTCTGAAACAAGTTGTAAAAGACCAACATTTAACGCTCCTATCCCCTAAAAAGGAAGGAGACGCATTGTAACACGAATTTGTAAAGCATATCAATAAAAGGGCCATTCTTTTTATATTGCTTTGATATCTTGTGTTCATGTTCTTCTTTTTTATGCATTTTTCAATAACATAGGGTTTAAGCGTTATTTTAGTTTCGTTTACATTGCATTTTTAGTTTATCCTTTTTGTTTCCAGAATCTCGTGTTTCCAAGGCTACCCAAGCAATATATTGTAAGCCATCTCACCTTCCAAAATGTGGCACAATGTATGAATGGTATTTTGTCCCACTTGTATGGGCAGGACAATTGTGCCAACTGTCGAGCATATCGCATCATTGAATGCTCGAAGGGTATAAGTGGAAGGTGCAATGTGAGAGGCTGGCAGTTTCAAATGTTTTAGTGCAACGGTTGTAATAATGTTACTGGATGAACCAGTGTCTACCAACACCCGTTTGTATGGAGTCCCGTTGACCCATGCAATAACGTGCAGGGGTGGATCTGCTACATCTCTAGTCACCATTTTTAGCTCATCTTCCCCGAAGGTAATGACCGGTTCAAGTACACTATTTGACATGCCCCACAAAATTGTTGAACGAATCCGCTTCGTGGGGTTGCAATTCAATTGCCTTTAATATCTCCATAAGAGCTTCCCGATGGGGCGCCGATTGTTGAATAAGATCATAAATGGAGAGCCTAGTCGATGTGGTCCATAGACTTTGAGTAAGTCTAGTTCGAATCGTGGCCACTAGTCTAGGCGGGGGTAACTGTGTAGGATTCGGTTGATGTTGTGATGTGGATGGAACTTCCCTGGTGGCTGTCACGGGGACAACTCCTGGGTGTCTCTTGTTTCTTGTCACAATGCTAATCATCCCAACATACCCCTCCATGGGGCAACTCTATTGCACTTCATTGACATGCAGAGGTTTTGTTTGTGCATCATGTGTGGGTAAAGGATCTTTGAAAACACCCATTTGTTGGTTGTTGGGTGCGATGGGGTTATCTACTACCAATGTGTGATTGTCAATAAGATCTTGCACTAAACCTTTGAACGTCCAACAGACATTAAGGTCATGCCCTTTCCTTCTATGGAATCTACAGAAAAGATCCTCTCTGTAACCCTTAGGCTTTGGCGCATTAGGATCAATTGTTGGAATATCTGGCATATTAATCAAGTTTGTCGCTGACAAACGGTCAAACAAGGAGTCCCTAGACTCAGTGTATGGTGTAAATTGTCGCTTGGGGTGACGCTGCTGATTTTGATCCTACTTTTTTTTATCTTTCTCATAATTATTATGAGGCACCGCTTGATAATTAGCCTTTGGAGGCTATGTTGCTTAGGCAGGCGTAGGGGCATTAATAGCAACTTGATTGACCGCGGCGGGTTTCTGTTGCGTATTCCCTGTCTTGGTGCTCTTGTTCCACTCTTTTTTCTTAGGCTTGGCAATTTTGCCATCTTGTATCTTGATCTCTTCGATACGTCTAGCTTGCGCCAGAGCTTCTTCTAAAGTGGCGTATTGCTATAGCTGCAATAGCACAAAGATCGATCGCAAAAAGCTCTTTGCGAACATTTGAGTTAGGTCGGACATAGGAGGGAGGTAGGACAGCTTTGAAAGCACCATCCTCCACCAATTCCCATATGCTACCATAGACTCCTCCTCATACTGTTTGAGGCTAGCTAGATCACTGAGTGACGCCTTTTTATTTGTATTGAAAGCAAAACGTTCTAGGAACGCATCCACTAGTTGATCCAAGTTGTAGATGCTATGCTTCGGTAGATGGGTAAACCAATCCGAGGCAAATCCTGCAAATGTGGTTATGAATGTTCTCAAGAGCAATGCATCATTGTATTGTATACCAAAGCATTGGCTCAAAAATCATGTCACATGCTCTTGAGCATCCTCATGCCCTTTAAAGAGTGCCAAATGGGGCAGCTTGAAATGTTCGGGGTATGGAGGTGCTGGCACTGATGGATGCACCGGATGACTATGGAGTTGGCGTAAGGTAGGCTTTTGGGGCCCAGCAGTCTTGAGTTCCATAGTCTCTAAGCATTCTAACAACACTTTGTATGCATCAGAGGACGTAATCTCCTCCTCCTTGGTTGGTTCCCGTTGTGGGTTGCAGGGAACTTGAGGCCTTTGAATGGATAAAGGGGTTGCATCCATTCTGCTTTGATAGGGAATTTCAGCCCGCTCTTCTTCTTGGTAATAATCCTCATAATATTCTTGAGGAGTGTTTGGCCTAGGCCTATAAACATGGACGGGTGCCCACGGAGGATGCCCATCACGGTTGCGAGGAATGGCCTCCCGCTCAGGTCTAAGAGGTCTTGGAGGCAGTGCTTGCTGAAGTCATGGAGACCTATCTCGCACTAAGGGGTTGTGCCTCACATACATCTCAGATTGCTGTGCACGAGGGACTGGGGCCTTCTCAGGCGCATAGTTGTGAAGCAATTCAGCTATCTGACGTTGAATGCGCTCTTGATCAAGGCGACACAAATGTTCTAATTCCTATTGTTCTTGCCTAAGCCGCGTGATTTGTGCTTGGCGGGCGGCTAGTTGTGTAAATGCCAAGTCATTTTGTTCTGTTGTCTATTGTTTAATAGGCCTAGATGTCTCTCCTACATATCTATTTTGATCATGGTGCTCTGAGACCCCTATATATTGCTTCTCTCTGTCGAGGTTGGCCGCATTAACTTGAAATTTTGGGCTCAATGAGCGATCTGGATATAAAGCGGGCGCAGACGTGCATCGCTTCCACACTGGATACTATTCTTGAGGAATGTAGTGATCCTCCTCACTCTCTCTGTGATATGCATAAAAAGTGTAGGCAAAATTGTCTTGCCCATACAAGTGGGACAAAAGACCATTCATACGTTGTGCCACATTTTGGAAGGTGAGATGGCTTACAATATCTTGCTTGGGCGGCCTTGGATCCGGGATATGAAGTGTGTCCCTTCAATTGCTCATCAATGTCTGAAGTATACATTTGAAGGACAAGTGCACATGGTCCCCGTAGATTTGGAACCTTTTAAGTATTGCAACTCAGTGCAAATCATGCCGCAATCGACCCTCCCTTCAACGCATGTGGATTTCCAGTTAAATCCATCTAAACGGGGTCCGATTAAGCAAGAATCTCCTTCACCAAATCAATTAAATTCCTAGGAGGGTTCATCTTCTTCATCCAGTCCTCCCACAACAATGCCACCTATGGTGGCCACACCAACGGACAAAGGAAAGAAGCCCCTGGAAGCGGAACCACCTCTAGTCTCCAACATCTCTACAAAAGAGACGCCTAATAGAATGGAAGTTGAGACGCCTAGTTCACCCCACATGGAGTGGACTCAAGGAGAACTCCCATTCACTTCCCCTCAATCGCCAACGATTATTGTTGAGATGTCTAACACAGGCATGGGGGAGTATATAGTGCGCAATGTTGTTGCAACACCCACACTTTAGTCTATGCAAGACATGGGAAGACCTCGACTCCCCATAGGCTCCGTGGTTCCTTTAGGCTACCCACCTAATCAGACAAATTTTATTTTTGGGGGCCTGGATCATGGCGTTGAACCTTCCTGAAAAGAAGAGGAAGATGAAGATCCCTTTATGGAAGATGTCAACTATCTGGCTAACCTAGACTTCACATTACGATATCTTAGCCAATGCAATTGGCATGGATACGGGTTAGGCAGGTATGAGCAAGGAATGCGTGTTTTGTGCCAACCAAGATACCAAATGCCTTATGATAAATCAGGAGTAGGGTTTAATCACCCTTTGCCCCTCGACATCTTGGTCAAAAACATGCAAGGCCTAGGGATAGGCAACAAGGATGGGTTGGCATCAGATCCATATGCCAATCCAAATACAACTTATACATTGGGGGATTATTTCCCATTACAAACAAATAACCTTGTTGACCTCAACAACCCTTTCCCTATGGCTGAACAAGGAGAAACCTCATGGACTCACCCACAAGGGGAAGATGGACAAGACCACGAAGGGTCTTCTGAAGATGAGTTGGAGTACAATCATTCGCACGAATATCCAATGAATGAAGATCAGGAAAGCTTCTTGATGATGTTCCCATTGAATGATCCCAGTGAGCATAGGCTACCTCAACAACAACAAAATCCTTTGGACATAGATGACATGTTTGAACACTTACACATAGGTCCAAGACATAGGAGGCATTTCAACCTGGCGCAGTTATAGCAATTACTGCACCCGCCACTCCAGGCATATCGAGAGCATTTTCCGCTTGGAGACCCTATAAAACCATCAGTGCCTAGGGCAGACCCTATTTGCAGGTCCGCGCATAGGGCTGATCCCTTTGTACCAGTGCCTACAGAGCCAGATCCAACGTACCAAGAGCATCCAGAATGTCAGAGTTGTCACATTTGCGGTAATGGAGATTACAATCATTTCATCAACATGGTCTCCATTGACTTGACCGCTCCCATCCATGATCCAGCCAATCCAACATGATTATTGCATCTAGACATAGAGGCTATTGATTGGGATCGCACTGGCACACCACCATCTCCATCAAAGTATTGGCCTTGCGGTGGGATGTTTCATTTCACTCCAGGACAGACTCGGGGATGTCTTCCATGCTCGAAGAGGAACTTGACGTTCCTAATGACGATCTTAATTCAGCAAACGATATCCATCCGATCCCAATTCCACACTAGTTGGAAGACGGATCCCATATGTCGATTGAAGCAATGACTGATGTAGACATCGGCACAGATCCCATGAATCCACGGATTCTCAAGCTGGGGGTAAGTCTTTCCCTCGAAGAGTGAGCCGATTATGTTGCCCTTATTAAGGAAAAGAAGGAGGTTTTTGCATGGTCATACAAGGATATGCCGGGACTAGACCCACAGCTAGTCATGCACAATTTAATGCTTGATCCGACAATCAAGCCAGTCAAGCAAAAACTATGCAAGATGCATCCAACAGTGGCCTTAATGGTAAAATATGAGTTACAAAAGTTGTTGGATGCCCAGTTTGTCATCTATGTGGATTATCCGCCATGGTTGTCTAACATGGTTCTCGTCAAGAAGCCCGACGGGAGGATTCGCATATGCACCGATTTTTGAGATCTTAACAAAGCGAGTCCTAAGGATGATTTTCCCTTGTCGAGCATCGACGCATTGGTAGACGCTACAGTGGGCCACGAAATGCTTTCCCTTATGGATGGTTTCTCAAGATACAATCAGATTCGTATTAATCCTGAGGACCAACTAAAAACGGCATTCACAACGCCTTGGGGGACATTTTGCTATAAGGTTATGCCTTTTGGTCTTAAAAATGCCGGAGCCACCTACCAACGTGCCATGACATACATCTTTCATGATTACATGCACCAAAATTTGGAAGATTACATGGATGATTTGTTGGCCAAATCTCTTTTGCGCCTAAATCACATCGGTGACTTGAGCAAGGTCCTTGATCGCCTCATTGAGCATAAAGTCAGACTAAACCCCAAGAAGTGTGTCTTTGGCATCACCTCTGGAAAACTCTTGGGTTTCATAGTCTCCAAAAGAGGAATTGAGGTTGATCCAAACAAAGTCAAGGCAATCCTTGAAATGCGTCCCCCAACCACCATCAAGCAGCTCAGGAGTCGCGTAGGGAAAGGTTGCGTCAATCAAGCGCTTCATAGCGCAGTTATCTGACAAATGCCGACCCATGAATAAATTATTGCATAAGGGGGTCACATTTCATTGGGATGACGAGTGCCAGTCCGCATTTGATGACATTAAATAGTACTTGGCTTCGTCGCCAGTATTGGCACCACCTAGACTAGGAGTGTCGTTCTATTTATACATCTCAGCCACTGAGGTGGCACTGGGCGCCATGCTGTCCCAAAAAAATGAACTTCACAAAGAACAGGCTACATACTATCTTAGCCGCACCCTGGTCAGTTATGAACTTAACTATGCATATGTTGAAAAGCTCGCTTGGCTGTGGTGTTTGCTACCAAAAAGCTACGCCACTACATGCTTAGTAATAAGACGTATGTTGTGTCTAAGGAGAATCCATTGCGATACATGATGAGTCGTACTTATCATAGTAGCCGCACGGCAAAATGGATCATGTTGTTGACGGAGTTTGACATAGAGTTTATTGGATAGAAATCTATAAAAGGTCAAGTCATCGCCGATCAACTAGCTGAGGCTCCTCTTGAAGACGATCAACCTCTGACTTTTGAACTACCTGATGATGGGGTCTTCCATGTTTCAGAGTCGCCAGATTCTGATGAGCCTGAGTCACAGGCTGACATAACCCTATTCTTTGATGGTTCTAAATGTGAGCAAGGGGGTGGTGCGGGAATTGTATTCTTCACTCCGCAAGGTGCTCCAATGCCCTTGTCATTTAAATTAGACTTCCCGTGCACCAACAACAATGCAGAATACGAAGCCTTGCTCATAGGTCTTCAGACAACAATCACCATGAACATTAAACGATTGAACATCTTTGGTGATTCGCTATTAATTGTCAATCAAGTAAAGGGGATATTCCAATGTAAATGTCTAGTTTTGCGGGCCTATAAAGCCCTTGTGGACAAATTCCTGGCACAACTTGAATGGTATGACATCGAGGCACTCCCTCGATCATCAAATCATTTTGCGGATACTATGGCCTCCTTGGGGTCGCTCATCCCGCAAGACCCTTCTGGTGAAATGACAACCATTCAGGTTACCACATTATCGCAATCTACGATAGAGCGCACAAGCTCTGATCCGACGCCAGGAATCCACATGATCCAGATTGAACCATCTTCGGATAAGTTCTCTCGAATTCGAGATTGTTTGACTCAAGCCAACTGGGGGTCCTTGTTCTCCCCGACCCCTCTTACTAGCAACACCACGTTGTTTTTACAAGTTCTTTCCTGCTCAGCTTTTGTTCGGGATGGACTTCAAGAGGGATTGGCCATTCATACTATCGAGGTTTCTGATCAGCAAGATTGGTACACACCCATTCGGGATTACCTCAAGCTAGGTAATCTCCCCCTTGGATTGACACAAGCCGTGAAAAGATCATTCAAATAGAAAGCGGCAAAGCATGTCTTGTTAGGAGACATTTTGTATCGTCAAAATTATGAAGGAATCCTCCTTCGTTGTTTGGACCAGCAAGAGTCCGCTTGGGCGATCACCCAAGCTCACGATGGTACATGTGGTGGCCACTTCAGTGGTATGGCCATCGCAAAGCGCATTCTTCGCATGGGTTATTATTGGCCATCTTTAGAGCGAGATTGTTGCGCATATGTGAAGAAGTGCGTGAAGTGTCAACACCATGCTAATTTGACACATGTACCTTCTCAGGCCTTGCAGCCGATCCAATCGGTTTGGCCTTTTTTGTAGTGGGGCTTTGATCTAATTGGAAAGATCTCCCTTACGTCATCTGGTCATCACACATTTATTTTAATGGCCACAGAGTACTTTACCAAATGGGTGGAAGCAATTCCATTGACCACTACGACTGGAGCCCGCATTGCGGAGTTTATTTTGCATAACATCATATGTCATTTTGGTATTCCATCCAAGATCCTGTCAGATAATGGGACACCATTCAAGAATAAATATGTGCGTGCTTTGACCACAAAGTACAAGATTCAACATAGCTTTTCAACACCCTATTATCCGCAGGCAAATGGGCAAGCAGAGGCGTCCAACAAAATGCTAGTCACCATCCTCAAAAAGACAGTTGCAGACAATCATAAAGACTGGCACATTCAGATCCCGCTTGCCCTATGGGCTTATCGCACCAGCATTCGAACGCCCACTGGGGCAACTCCATTTTCGTTGGTGTATGGCTCCGAGGCGATCATGCCTTTTGAGTTGGAAATTCCTTCCCTACGCATTTCAATGCAAGAGTTCATCGATGATGACACTGCATGGCGAGCCCGGTTAGATCAACTAACGTTGCTCGATGAACGACGCGTTAATGCTCTCGAGCATTTACGTATCTATCAAGAGCGACTTAAGAAAGCATACAACATGAAAGTCCACCTTAGGGAATTTCAGGTTGGTGACTTGGTCTTAAAAGAGAACCAACAGAATTCTAATTTGTCGTCCCATCTACGGGACAAGTTCGCGGCAAACTGGTTAGGTCCTTACATCATTGACAGTAAAATAGGACCTGGAACATACCGGCTTGCCTCTCTTGAAGGAATCAAGGAAACAGAACCCTTGAACATCATTCATTTGAGGCCATTCCACATCTAGAGAGCCATAGTCCAACACCAAAAGCTCCAAGGATTACCACAATCGCTTGGTCAACCCAAAAGCTCCAAGGATTATCACAATCGCTTGGTCAACCCAAAAGCTCCAAGGATTATCACAATCGCTTGGTCAACCCAAAAGCTCCAAGGATTATCATAATCGCTTGGTCAACCCCCCCCGCCAAACCCCCACCCCTCCCTAAAAGCCCCAAAGGTATCTATAAACCCTTTGGTCAAACCAAAAGCTCCAAGCATTACCATAACTGCTTGGTCAACATAAATATTTAAAAATCAACAAAAACAACACAAAAATCAAAAATCACAAAAACAATTGCATTTCAATTCCATGCATACAAAAAAAAAAAAAAACAATCAAAATTACAAAAACATTTGCATTTCAATTTCATGCATTCTCATAAAAATCAAAATTACAAAAACAATTGCATTCCAATTCCATGCATTCTCATAAAAATCAAAATACAAAAATATAGGTTACATTAAGCATTGCATCCATACATTGCATACTTCGATAGGTCATACAAGTCAAAAGCACCATAGGATGTCATTATTTGGCAATTCCATCATTTCCACATCAAATCCATTTTCATAAACGCATACATCCAGCATATCACCCTTTTATTTTAGCATCGTCAGTTGTCGCCTAATGTATATAGGGTTTTCGTCATTCAGATGTCTTTAAATTTCTAGCCAAAAACTGTACATAGTTAAACAGATTTTACACAGGAAAGTTTACTTGGATCACGCCTTGTTACGTAGCATCCCAACACAAATTAACACATATAAAAATTCCTAAGTTGTGTGAACGAAAGATGAAACCTACACCGTAATCCTGGTTACCATAAGCGAAACGGCTATCTTGCTTATCCCCCTGTGCGAATGACCCTAGGAATGTCGAGAGTTGGCAAAAGGACAAGCATCCTCCCTACCCAATTCCCCATGAATCCCAAGTTCTCAAAAGTTGCAAAACATCAAAAATTTGCAAACCGTCAAAACACTAAAATTTGACATCCTACAGTGCACACATCAAAAGGCACAAACAATAGTGATTCTCGTCACTCATCCCTTGCTCAAAAAAAAAAAAAACAAAAAAAAAAAACAAAAATAAACAGTGATTTTATCACTACAAAAGAGCAAGTATCCCAATACAATTGAAGAAAAGAAGGGAGTCAAACTTGAATCCCTGGAACTCTCAGCATTTTGACAGGTCATGAGGCAAGCTTCAGTATCGGTTTGGTTGATAGCTTATCGGTCACTGGTAGTAAACCTCTTGCATGACGATATATCTGTCACATTAACTTGTGTATAGATCAATGTTTGCATGTGGATGAGCTAGCTTATGGTATCCTAGATAACATCGTAGACAAATCTGACTAATTACAATAAAGGAGTTAGTGGAGCTAATTAGGTGATCCTCAGTACAGGTTCGGTTGAAAGCCCATCTGGCACTGGCGGTATCCTGATGAATAACACATAAACGAACTCAATTGCACACACAGGGATGTGAAATAACTTGGCTAAATTCAAGTCAGATTTAGACCTTGTTCAGAAGTCTTGCGAGATAAATGTACAGTCTTGGCTAGTTCGTTAAAATATCTGCATCTCAGAAAAGCTTAACTACATTTTCAAACAACCGATACATTTCATTCCCTACATCACCATCAAAAAATAGACAAAATACAAAAACAAAGTTTCCACATGCACAAGCATTCCACAAAGTTATCCCATTATTCTAGCAAGTCCAATCCAAATCTTGTACAGTCTATGGTGCCTTGACAAATCATCAACAATTCATTGCATTCATTCCATATGCATACATCATACAAATTAGAACCATCGCATTCATAATCGCATATGCATACATCAATGTAAACACATGTACATCAAAATAAAGCATGAAAAATGTATAAACACCAAAAAGAATCATCTGTATATATATCATAACAAAAAATTGCCCGCAGGCTACAGTGCACTGGTCCTCGGACCTCGCTCCCATCATCCAAAATCTCAAAAACCCCCAGCCTAGGGCGTCGGCCACCATGATCATGCAGGATCGGTGCGACGAGAACTACCCCCTACAGTATCAGTCCTCTGAGACCTCTCAGGGCGACTGCTCGCCCCTGCATCATGCCCACTCGCACCTCCCTCATCTCGTCGCCTACGTCGGGATGATGCTGACTGCTCCGTCCCGCTGTCTCTCATCCTATACGACGAGCCACTGGCCGGAGGCTCTGGTATTCGCCCACCCAGGCGGATAATCTCACCCTCCATCTTCGACCGATGCCACCCCCAATCTGCCTCCCGTCGCCTCCACTCTGCCTCTCGCCTACGATAGTACACGATTGCCTCATCGCGCTGTGCTAGCTATACCCGCAGGAGATCCCTCTCCCGTGTAGCATCCGTATCACCACCCTGCTGGCGAGACGCAGCCCCTGCGCTCTCCCACTCTGCTAACTATGTCCGCAGGCGATCCCTCTCCTGTGTCATCTCCCCAAGCTCTCCATCCCGCCTCTGCAATAACCCCGTCAGTCGTGCTACCTCAGCGCGTAACCCCGCCTCTGTCTCCTTCGACCCAGCCGACTTTGGAGCATCCTGCATCTCCGGCTGCTCCTCATCCCCAAACTCCTCTCCTGCATCTGCCACCTCCACCATATCCACATCCGCAGGAGCTCCCCAACCCTCTCCTGGTGCCTCTGCACCCTCTCCGCCCCCCGCTGCCTCATCTCCTCCCAATGGCCCCTCACCTCGCCACTGCCGCAGCGTCCACCACTCCTGGTACTCAGCCATCACTCCGACATCATCTACGTCTGAAATGTCTAATATTGTATCAGAATCCTCCCCCAATGGCTCGAGGATCGGTGCAGCTAGGGTCCTCTCATCACTCCGACATCGATAGACTACGGGTTCCCCAGGAAACCCCTGGCGTACCCCAAATTGTCGTGTCACTCGAAGGTAGTGAAAGTACTCCTGCTCCGTCCCGTGTCGGCCAATCACCCATCTCCCCCTCCGGACCCGCCGAAGCCAATCATCCACCTCTGGCCATGCGGGACAATCCCGATATGGCCTCCATACCACATCTACGGGAGTCAGTCGTGCCAATGCATCTCTGTAATGGTCTACGTATCCCACAAACCGTTGACTCTACCCTCGCTCCTCCGATCGATACCATAGAGCACCATACCCAATATCTCTATCAACCATGTCTGCCCGTGTAGTCCAGGGCAGCCCTCGTGGTCGCTCTATGGCTATATGCTGCCATGCCCAGCACTGCAACAAGAAACTACAGCCGATCCCCTTCTACCTCCGGCAGTGGACCTCATACAACTCATCATATAACTACGCCAGAAGCGTCTGGCCCCATCTCATAATTATCGGCTCTGTCACCGGACAATCCACTAGCTGCCACACCACCTCCAATAGGTTCCATGGGAACCTCGCTCCTGACGAGTCTGGCAGGAGCATGTTGGAAATGAGGCTCATGAGTAGTGCATGCCTCACTCCCAACATTCCCCTAGCGTACCACCATCGCACCAAAATCCCCCCAATCTGACAATCCAACTCCGCCCTCTCCAACGAGGTCATCCCATCCTCCTCCTCTCCATGTCCAAAATATCGGGTCAGTACAGCCATCCTCTGGCCTCGTGGAGTCATCCGAATGGGAACCCCGTCTATCGGAATCCGTAGAATCCGATACACGTCCTCTAAAGTGACTGTCATCTCCCCTGTCGAAAGATGGAAGGTGTTCGTCCGAACATCCCATAGGCTGATCAATGCTGTGATGTACACCCGGTCCGCCACAACTGCATCCAACCGAGCCACATGCTTGAGCCCTAGGGCATCAAGCCAATCCCAGTCCTCCGCTGTCAACGCCTCGCGGGCATTGGAAAAAATCGTCGGCACCCGATGTCGACTCTTCACCACCTGCACATCACAGAAAACAACAAACATCAAAAACATGCATCAAATTACCATCACATGTACAAAAATGCATAACTGTACAGTAACATCTTTCATTCACATGTACATTCAAACAAAAAAAAAAAAAAAACAATAAAAATTTGACATGGTTTACCTACGGTTTTACCTAAGTTTACCATTTCAAAACAAAAAAATTCATTCCGTTTTCATCTTACATTTCATCAAAAACAATAAAAATTTGACATGGTTTACCTACGGTTTTCCCTAAGTTTACCATTTCAAAACAAAAAAATTCATTCCGTTTTCATCTTACATTTCATCAAAAACAATAAAAATTTGACATGGTTTACCTACGGTTTTACCTAAGTTTACCATTTCAAAACAAAAAAATTCATTCAGTTTTCATCTTACATTTCATCAAAAAAAAAAAAAATTCGACATGGTTTACCTACGGTTTCGACCTAAGTTTACCATTTCAACAAAAAAAAATTCATCCATTTTTTTCATTTTTAAATTTCATCAAAAAATGACAAAAATTTGACATGGTTTCCCTATGGTTTCGACCTAAGTTTACCATTTCAATAAAAAAAATTCATCCATTTTTCATTTTTTAATTTCATCCAAAAAGCACAAAAAATCGACATGGTTTACCTACGGTTTCGACCTAAGTTTACCATTTCAAACAAAAAAATTCATCCATTTTCCATTTTTAATTCCATAAAAATAACACAAAAATTGGGCATGGTTTACTTATGGTTTCGACCTAAGTTTTACCATTCACATCAAAAATAAAACATTTTTAACCATGGTTACCCTAAGGTGTTACTCTAAGTTTCATTTTGGGTTTATCCTATGGTTTTCCATCTAAGTTTCCATCGGTTTGCATCCACATTTCATTTGGTTTCATTCATTCACCTTTTAATTTAATTAATTAGGGTTTCATGTTTTAAACAAATGACAAACAATAAAAACACATTTGCATTTTTTAAATTCAAACTCGAGGAGATAGTGCACTTACTGGTCTCGCCTCGGCTCCGCCGCTTGATGACCCGGTCTGTGCACTCATGATGGCTGGAAAATCTGGCAGCGCTTCGCGTCAAAAAATTTACCTCCTCCTCCCCAGAGCTCCAATTCGCAATCGCTGAACAGTGCAAATGAGCCAAAACCGTCATTTTTGCATATTTATACTTTTTGCCAGCTGGTAATCGTCCCTGACCGGGACGAGCGCTTTTCGGCGCGCTCGTCCCACCCCGGGACGAGTACCCTCGGAGGAGCGCTCGTCCCACCCCGGGACGAGTACCATCCTGGAGTTCGTCCCCCCCGGGACGAATAATAAAAAAAAAAAATAAAAAATACCCAAAAAAATAAAAAATAAAAATGCCAAATGCCAACAAAACCACTAAAAATTGCCAGACAAAAGTGCTCTTACACTTAACCTCTTGGCATAAGCAAACTGATGTCGGGGTCTACCTTGTCATTATCTTCCTCCCTAAGAAGGCTACCATAGCCGGACCGCTCCACGGGAAGACGGATTTTCGCCAATGTTAACCCCAAATGGCATCCCAAAATGGGTTCACACCCACCAAAAATAGGTCAAAACAATCGAGAAATTGCTCGAGCATGCATCGGATAACATCTGACGGCACCCTCACTAAAGTCATCTTGGGTCAAGCGACTCGTCGCTTTTCTCATGTCGGTCATTCCCTCATCGATTCGTCGCTTGAGGGGGTAGTCACACTTAGTTGCCAATCAACACCAATATACCCAGTCTTGGAAATGACACGCATTCAAAGGATCATTGCAAAAGACAATCGCGCCCCTGCTTGGGGCAGCAAACAAGCAATTATCACCAACTGATCATATACTTGGCATTCGTGAATCATGAACTCAAGGTTCCCACAACAAAAGGTTGCGCCCTTTGCCTCTTCATGACTGATCAATGTCTAAGTTCAAGTAATACCTCACCAAACCAGGTTAATGCTTGATTTAAGTTCCTTAGCTCGTCAGAAGCAAGGATTCAAGAATGCGTGCCCTTTCCATACTTGGGGCATCAAGAGTTGGTTAGGTTACTGAGAAACCCTAATCATTAGTGCTTTGGTTATATATTTTTGCTCAAGCATTGCACCACGTGCAGCGCTTTCCAAAAAGGGGCATCTGTAGACACCAAAACAGCACCAATCCGATTATGTGACAACAAGCACTGATCGCACTAACACACAGCCCCCAGGGCAGCCCCTAGAGGTTAAACAGTGGTTCTAACCACTTACACAGCAGTTTTGCAAGTCAGGGATCAATTTGGCACCTTTTAGACACTTTATTGCTTATTCGTCCCACCCAGGGACGAGTGCAGATTTGTACTCGTCCTACCCAGGGACGAGTGCGGATTTATAATTTTCTCACTCAAAGACGATTATTAGCGCTCGCTTCAGGGTGGGACGAACACCAGGTTTGACCGACAAAAAGTCAGATCTCGGCATGTGACAACTCAGAACTGCCACTTAGCTTTTCTTGCATGGCATAGGAGTGCGAGTGAGTTCTTTTGACAACTCATATCTGCCAATTGACTCTCCCTTCACTGCATGGGAATGAGAGTGAGCTTTTTAAGACAACTCAGATTTGCCACTTAGCTATCCCTTCATTGCATGGGAGTGCGAGTGAGCTTTTCTAAAACATACAAAGACATGCACAGAGGCAGTTAAGAAGCCCTTGATCAAGAAGAAGTCTTCTCTTCACACAAAAAGCATTCATGCAAAGAAACACTTTTGCATGTTAATTCAAAGAGACCCCTTGGGTCTATAAAATGGTGAGTTTCCTCACCCAAAAGATATACGAAGAAGGAGCATTTTGAGCGACGAAGTGCTGCTAATTCACTTACTTGCGATTTGTGCTTTCAACATCCATAATCTCTTAATCGAAAGAGAGGTTATTGGGTGACTTTTGAAGGCACGGATCAAGGACCAACACCAATTTTTTTGACCACAATATCCTACCAATTTGTCGACAACACATCACATCAGGTTTCGGACCCATCCTAAGCGGATTGGTGTCGAAGCAAAGTTTCACCCGCGGGTGGTTTGCCTTCGGGCACCCCCCGCTTTATTTCTTTTGCAGTATTTAGATAGTTTCATGTTTATGCTTTTGTCAAGTTTTCATTTTATTTAGACTCATTTTAACCATCGTTAGATTCATCTTTTATTTTTCATACACAGGTGCTACTGATTCTTTGTTTGTTTCTTTGAACGCAGATTTGCAACATTGGAGGAGCAGCGAGGAATCGACCTTTACCAACGCAAGCGGCGACAACGTTTTGGTTCGCCCATCTTATATGTGGGCACGCGGAAGAAGGAATTCTGAAACAAGTTGTAAAAGACCAACATTTAACGCTCCTATCCCCTAAAAAGGAAGGAGACGCATTGTAACACAAATTTGAAAAGCATATCAATAAAAGGGCCGATTTTTATATTGCTTTAATATCTTGTGTTCATGTTCTTCCTTTTTACGCATTTTTCAATAACATAGGGTTTAAGCGTTATTTTAGTTTCATTTACATTGCATTTTTAGTTTATCCTTTTTGTTTCCGGAATCTCGTGCTTTCAACGACGAGGATTATTTTGAGTTTGATATTGCCTTGGTTGGAATGCCCTATTTGGTTGGCTTCCATAGTTTGTTTGATTTCCTTGATTCTGGTTTCTAGGATTGAATCTGCAATAATTAGTGCTATGTCCTTTTCTCCTGCATACATGACAATATTTGTTATTCCATGGTCTTCATCCTTTTGAGGATGAAGCAATGTTTCCTTGTGGATTATCTTTTGAAACTAATGCATTGTTAGTCATTTCATCTTTAATTGTATTTTCCACCTCATATTCTTGAAGAATATTGACTAACTCATCAAAAGATGTATCTTTACTTAGGATTTGTAAAGATGTAACCAAATGCTTGTAGCTATCTGGAAGAGCTCTCATAGTTACTTGAACTAGAAACTTGTCTTCAATATTTTCTCCTAAGGTTAATAATTTTCCATTTATATTTGCTACCTTCCTTAGGAATAGTTCTATACTTTCACCACTATTCATTTTCAATGAATGTAACTGAGTTTGAAGATTTAAGATAGTGGCTTTATTCTTCCCTTCAAATATTTTGGATAAGGTTTTCCAAGCTTCTGTAGATGTTCCTGTTGAACTAATGTGAGGTTGTATTTCATCTGTAATGGCAAAAGTTATTATCATTAATGCTTTTGCATCACTTTCTTCAAACTTTTGAATCTCTATATCATATTTAGTAGGTTTAGTTGTTGTTCCTTTGACAATTTCCCAAAGCTTTTCAACTATCAAAATTGCCCTCACTTTGTTTTTCCATGAGGAGTAATTTGGACCTTTAAGTAGTTGGGATTCTGTAAGGAAGAATTTGTTTGTTGTCATGATGGTCCTTGTAGGCTACCTTATAACTCCCTAGTTTAGAGTATGTGAACTACTTTGATAAAACCTTTCTAAGGCTTAGGTTTTGTAGGATCCTTATGTCTCCCTAGTGATTAGAATATACTCTAATCTTGGTAAAGTGCTTTAGGAAGTAATAGTTCACCTTTTGAGTTGATTTGGGAATGATAATTATCAACTCCTATTTCACCTTATTTCTCCTATGAACTATGCACTTATCAATTTGATGGAGTTCTCTATGGTTGGATTTCTTTTGTCTCTTTAATGTGACTATGAGACAAGAATGTACAATAAATTCCAACTCAATTATCCAAGCAATAATTTTCCTCCTCTATCCTTAAATTTTTCAAAGGTTTAATTTTCTAAATTCCAATTAATTAAAGTTTGATGTAGCACTCCTTATATCTCCCTAATTTTGGAATTTTAGAAAACAATGATATTTGCAATAATAATTTGTTTCCAAGTAGAAAACCTTATACCTCCTATGATATTAATTGCAAATATTGTATTTCAACTAGAGTGATTTGAAATGAAATACTATTTAAGGATAAGAATATGAACTCCTTTGGTTTGCTTTCAAATCTATTAAGGTTGATTTGCATATAACTTCAAATGCAAATGATAATAATAATTTCAACCTTATACTATCCCTTATATGAAAGCAAATATGAAATAATACCTTTATAAAGTTGATGGGCGCTATGCTTGACTTCAAACTCCTTGAAATGTGTTGTATCTCCTTGCTGGTTTATGATAGACTTGGTGGACGTCCTCTTATGATAGTCTTTAATGCACCTTTGACTTCTAAATTAAAGGAAAGTAAGTATGTCTTTTACCTCCCTTCAACGTATAGCGAGCGAGTTGATTGGCCTGCGGTGAGGCTTCTAAGTTTAGGCGTTGATATTTATTATGGGAAACGAGCATTCAATGCTCTCTTTTGAACGATGTTGGTCTTCTCCTCACAACCCGAGCATTCAATGCTCTACTTCTTTTCAAATGGTGTTGGTCTTCACCTTACAACTCGAGCATTCAATGCTCTCTTCGATCGGTGCTGGTATATGGTAGTCTCTTGCTGCACTTTGACTCCGATCGTGATGCTTTGTTGTGTGCTTTCACTTCGATACTGGCTGTCGATGTGCTTCCCTCTATGAGTGCTCCTTTTTATGGTGGCTACAAATGTGCTTCTACCTTCTTGATGCATGTGCCAAGTGGCATGAGGTGTTACTAAGATCCTTTAGTCTCCTCCTTGAGTGGCGCTTAGGTAAATGAGACGTTACTCCAATCGTAGGTGCTCTCCTCTTTGGATGAGCGTTACTCCAATGGCTGGTGCTCTCTTGGATGAGTGTTACTCTAATGGTTGGCGCTCTCTAGGATGAGCATTACTCTGATGAGTGCCTATCTTCGAGTGTTGGCATTATGGCTATGATGGAAGGCATTACTGAGTTGAACACCTTTCTCTTGAGCATTGGAGATAAAAAGGGTGAAGATGCCCTTTGTGCCAAGTGGCACAATATTCCTTCCTCCTTCAAGATAAATGTTGATATCTCCTTTGCATGCACACTCTCTTCAATGTACCAAAAGATAACCTTAAGGCTTTCTCAATGCCTATTCATTCCAACCATTTGCAAGCCTGTTTGGCTCCTTTGACAGTGAACGATTTCCTCCTTGCAAGTTGTTCTATTCGAGGATGATGATTTCTTTCAAGGTTGGCTCCAGTTGTGATGATCCAAGAGCATTGGAGTGGAGGTTCTATGGAGCTCTAATGGTAGATTGTGGTGCTTTCACTCGGCTAGCGTATTGGGTATTGCACCTTCATTTTCTCCCTTGTATCTTGCTTGTTATACGCTGTCCTTGCTCTATATTTTACGTAGATATTGATAGCCTTTTTATGTAGATACTCTATGCTATCTTCTATGTATATACCATGACCTGTAGGTGTAGATTTTCTTGTGCTATGATAGCTCCTTTACGTAGGTCCTTGTGCTGAAGGTTGATGGTGCTGGATAAGGTGCTGAAAGTGGTGTCTTTAGACACCCAAAAACCTAACCTTGTGAGCCCTTCATTGGCTCTCTACCCTGCTTGAAGTTTGCTCCTCAAACTTCAGTGATGTGGCCGCTTGGAGACCGTGTCTTGCTGCTTGCAATAGTGTCTTTAAGACACTCTTTCTTTTGTCCTTATTTGTTGTATTTGAAAGGACAAAACCAGTGCCAATGTAATGCAAACACCTTTGCAATAGATAGGATTAAGTCCCTTATTTTGCATCGAAGTTATATGTCTCCTTTTGAAGCTATTCCTTGCTTCTTAGATATGGTAGCTCTCTGCTCTAATCCTTGAGAGCAAGTAGTAATGTATTGTTGCCTTCCTTACTAGACAACACTAACCTCTAACTTCTTTTCTTGGATAACTTAGTAACAATGAATCCAAGCTCTTAATCATGCAACTAATATGCTATTTTAGAGGTTTAACTTTGCACTAATTTTCACTGCAACTAAAAATACTTAGTGCACCTTAAAAAACTCTTAAGAACAATTAGTATAGTGCAATATTGATCTCACCTTATCACTCCTGTAAAAGAACTCTCAAAGTAAGATGTATCAATAATAACTCTTAAATGCACTATAATCTCTGCAAACTTAATGTAGTCTTCTCTGCTTCAACTTAAACAATAGGAAGATGATATTTTTCTTTCTGTCGAAATATATCTAACTCCTATTTTAATGTGCAGGTATAAACCTTAAAAGAAACTTCCTTCTGCACTCTCTTGAAGACTATAATATGCAACCTTCTCTTTGCAACTTCTTAAAACTCTAATATGGTGCTTAATGGAACTTGATAACGAATTAAATTAAAGTTCAACTAATGAACCTATTTGCACCCAAGTTGCTTACCTTAATGAACTCTGTAGATGAAGGATTGCAAGGTGATTAGATTCACCTTATTGCTGCCTTTTACTAGATGAACTTGCAGCTCTTCTTTTGCTGTCTAAAACAGCTTCTCAACACACCAATTTGTAGCTTTGTACCTTCTTATATCTTGCTGCCTGATACTATAGTTTGGTGGCTCCAACCTTCAAGATGTATCCTAGAAATCTGAAACTTAGCAGCTATTGATGCTGCCTAAGTTGTTGCTTTCTTGCTATCCTCAAATCTAAAAATTTTAGATTGCAAAGCAGTCAATCTCTTCACTGAAATGTTGTCCTTGAATCTCAAAAATTTGGTAGGGAACTCCTCCAAATCGTAGCTGAGATTTTCCTTCAAGAACCCTTCAGTATTCTGCTGTAGATTCAGCAAACCCCTATCTCCGAATGAGCCTTCTAGCCTTCAAAGGCAATCTTCAAACCTCTCAGGTTTGGTAGTAATGTCTGGCTCCTTTCTCCTTCAACCTCCTTGTCGAATTTTGACTTCAATCTAGGCCTTCTTCTCAAGAATCTGAAAGTCTTGAGGTCTTCACCAATCTCCTCTAAAATTTGGCAAACTTCTTGCCAAATCCTTCTCCCTTGGGCTTGTTGTCGGATGGCGACAATTGTCCCAAGTTCTTCCTTTATCAAGAACTTCTCCTTGGTGGTAAATTTCTCCAATGAGTTCTCCTAGGAACTCCTTCAATGGCCTTCTCTGAATCTCCTTCAATGAGGCTCTCCAAGCCTTCTCCTTCTTTTCTCCTTGAGACCTCTTCTTTAGGGTCTTCACTCTCGTAGCTTCTCTGGTCTTCTCAATGAGACCTTTTCTTCAACCTTCTACTGTGGAAGTTTGGCAATGAGATCTCCCTCTTGGATCTCTAAAATCTGCTGCTTCAAAAACAGGACTTTTGCTAGTCCTTCTCTTTCTCTTCCAAAAACTGGAAGTTCTTCAATAGGACCTCTTGTAGGTCTCTTCAGCTTCTTCAAGGTGAAGTCTTCAATCTTCAATGGAGATCACCAATCTCCTATCTTCACCAGGACTCTTCTCTGGAGTCTCTTCAATCTGCTATTTGCAATCTTCAATGGAGATCACCAATCTCCAATCTTCTCCTGGACTCTTCTCTGGAGTCTCTTCTCCTCGAATCTGCAACAAGGCTCCTATGGCCTTTTCTTCTTCTACACTCTGCAGGTCTGCAATCTCTAGCAATGGGACCTTTTCTTCAAGCCTCCAAATATTTGTTCTTCCATTTGTTGCTTCTGGTGTTGGATTGATTCTAAAGAAGATATTCTTCCTAGCTCTTTTGTAGGAAGCTTCCCAACTTTCTTTGAATCTCCTTTTTCCTGCAACAAAGTATTAGGACTGTAATGGAAGAAATTCTAAATCTAGAGATAATCAATCTTCACTAGTTGATTTGTCAATCTAGTGGAATTTATGCTGAGTCCTAGTCTTCACGAGTTTTTCTGCAACCCTGTGGAAAGACTCTAGCCAAATGCAATCTCAAAAATTCTGTAAATGAGATTTTTGGATTTCTCTCAATCTCACTTGTGGCTCTCCCTATTTCCTATCGATCTACCGTGTGCTCTGATACCACTGTTAGCTTTTGATGAGTATATGATATAGGAAATGCAACCACAAGATGCAAGATAAGCAAGCTATGATATCTATATGATAATGGCACTATAATATGCAGGAAAATAAAGAGATAAACTTCTGCAATAACTCAGAAATATGCCATTAATGAAAGCTCACGAAAATAGTACAATGCAGTATAATGGAGGACATGAACACTCCATAAACTATTTTTAAAGGAACTACATTGTACCACACTACCAATCTATACTATGCACACTCTATATTCTCTCCTCTCTATTTCACTCACTATAAGGCCTTTATATAGGAAGATAGGTTCCTTGGCCCTTACTCTACCTTTGAATCTATCCTATGACTCATGTACATGTGGACTACATGCACATTTACATCATTGCACATTCTAACACTTGTGCATTTATTACATGCTGAAGTAACTACTTAACTTTACTCTAAAGTAAACTCCTACTCTAGTAATGTACCAAAGGTGGTACATTGATATGTACCCAATAATGTAATATATTCTCTAACATTAGAGAGATTCAAAAGTTTGAAGAAGATGAAGCAAAAGCACTAATGGTATCAACATTTGTAATTACAGATGAAATACAACCATACATTAGTTTAGCAACAACTTCTACAGAAGCTTGGAAAACCTTAGCCAAGATATTTGAAGGAAGGAATAAAGCCACTATCTTAAATATTCAAACTCAATTGCATTCTCTAAAAGTTAATAGTGGTGAAAGTATAGAACTATTTCTAAGAAAAGTAACAGATATAAAAGATAAATTGTTAACCTTAGGAGAAAAAGTAGAAGACAAGTTTCTTGTCCAAGTAATTCTAATACCACTTGCAGAAAGCTACAAGCTTCTAGTCATACCTTTACAAATTCTAAGTAAATATGCATCATTCGATGAGTTAGTCAATATTCTTCAAGAATATGAGGTGAAAATTCAGTAAAATATGAAATGATTAACAATACCTTGGTCTCAAAAGATAATCCACAAGAAAATATTGCTTCATTCTCAAAGAGTATATCAAGATGGAATAATATATATTGTCAAGTATGCATAAATAGAGGACATAGTACCAATTATTATAGATTCAATCCAAGAAATTAGTATCAAGGGAATCAAACAAATTTTCAAAGCCAATCAAATAGGTCATTCCAACCAAGAAAATATTAAAATCAATATAATTCACATCAACAATAATTTTAGCATCCATATACTTCTCAAAATCAATACAATCATCCTCAACTACAATATAGAGAAGGGAAACAAAAAGAACACTTGGTTCAAGAAATTCAAGATATTTAGGAATTGGAAGAACCTAAAGATGAACATAAAGTTAAAGCTCTTTCAGCAAAAATAGTATTTTATAAATATATTAATTATTTACTTGATCAAGATATAGACAAGTAACAAGTAGAAAAAGAAGAGCTCAAGTTACAGAACTAGGAATAAGATCATATTGAAGACTAAAGTCTTCAAAAACCAAATAATGTAATACAGAGGGCGTGGAATATATGACATTATTTGGTACATGCCAATGTACCACCTTGGGTACATCTTTAGATTAGGAGAGTTTCTTAGATTAGGATTTGAGTATTTACTTTATGCAATGTAATAAATGCACAAGTATTATTAGAATGTGCAATGATGTAAATGTGCATGTTGTCCATGTGTACATGAGTCCTTAGAATAGAAATATGAAGTGTCATAGGAATATGGAAGGCCAAGAGTCAATATAGGTCTTTTATATGTAGTGTGAAGAGTGAGTGAAGATGGTGAGCATAGTGTAGAGGAATAGTAGATACAATGTAGATCATGTAAGAGATATGGAGAGTTTAAGACCTCCATTTTATATCAATGTACTATTTTTGTGAGCTTTCATTAATGGTTGTTTTATGAGTAGTTATAAAAGTTTCTTATGAGTTTTACATGCTTAGTATATTGTCATTATCATATATTCAATATTGCATTGCTCATTTTATATCTTGTGGTTTATTTCTCATTAAGTATCTAACTTCAAAAGCTAACATATTCTTAGTTAGTACACCAATTTAATCTATTATTTTCTATAATTTACCTCTACGTATGGTGTCAAAGGTCTTTTAAAGTCATTAATACAACAATAAACTTTTTCATTCCACATCCTCTCTATTAGGTGCCTTAAAGTAATGTAGTGATCTATTGTTGAGTACTTTGGTCTAAACCCTGCTTGCCCTATTGTCCTCTTTCCTTGATTTTCTACCCATTGACTGATATGGCTTTCTACTATGATGCCACATAATTTTGCAAAAATAGAATTAATCATGATGGTGTGGTAATTTGAAGGATTATTAGTGTCTGCATTTTTATGCAATGGTTGGCTAGGTTGGTCATTGATTATTTTGGAAAGCCTCCTTTAATGATGCCATCATTTTTTAGTGTGTGGAGCTAAAATGTCAACCCCACACTTGAGGTGTTCAACTAGCAAACCATTTATATCCTGAGCTTTATTTAATACCTTAATAATTAAATTTATTAATAATGAGTTACTAAAAGACAAAAATCCTTAAAGTCGCAGTCATTAAATAAAACATAATAATTTATAGGTCCTATAATATCTTCTAAGGTTATCATGGTCTTCCATCCTTAAAGTCTACAATTTACCTATAAAAAACTAATAATTTATATTTTTTATTGATGAATACCTATAAATTATAGTCTAACAAAAGTTGCAGTACTTGAATAGGAAACCCAAAGTTCAAATACAAATGGATCCATTAGATGTGGAATGATCCACAACTATACAAACACATGTTGGAATTTTCTATTAGATGTAGAAGTTATGATAAGGTTATTGGGTACTGGAAGATAACATGTTAATATAGGTAATAAAAAAAACTCTTAATAGAAGAAAAGGGACATAGATGAAACAAAAAATAAATGAATGGAAAAATAGATCATTATATTTCATGATATCCCAAAGTCCAATAAAGAAATTAGACAACATGTGAGATAAAAAAGCCAAACTTGTCATGTGGACTAAAAGAAGGAAAAAATAGTTATACATTAACAAGTTTAACCCAAACTATAGACAACCAAAATAAGTACTTATATGCAATAAAGACTAAAAAGCATTTTATCATGGAATGTAATGTAAAGCCTACAAAAGCATCAAAATTCCATATGAGGACACTTTTAAAGTGAACTCACCAACAAAACTTTTCTAAGAATTGAAATTTAAATTAAAAAAAACTTATAATCGAAATCAACTTTAAAAGAAGCACAATCCACAAAATAATAAGATGATGTTGAGTTGTTCTTTTTAAATATTTTGCTTGAACAAATTTTTCATGATAAGAGGTCTAAAGTTTGAATCCCACAAAAATAAGGTTAGGGTTATACACCATATCCCATCTTCTATTAAAACTTTTTAGATGCAACATCATACCCATCTTGTGTTAAAGCCTTTTGGTCCCATAAGACTATTTTGAAGTCATGGACATAATTAAGATCATTTCAATTAAAACCCTTGTCAAATGTTGAACACCAAGGGCCATTAAAATTGAGCACAACTTAAAGTGGTGTATGTACCATATGGTAATGGGAGTTGAAACAAAAGATTTTTTTTTTTTTTTTGGTTAGGTTATTGTGAGAAACCTCTATGATCGACGCACAGGGTTGAGCAATCTCCTCCCAACCATGACCCCTCGTAAAGTCGAGAGCTATACTTATCAATAGATAATTTAACACAAAGCCATCACACCCACCTCCTCACACACTCACCCACGTCGTAGTTTGAACCTTGAACCTCCCGAAGAAGAGCCAAAGCCCGAACCGTTGTGCTGCACCCCTAGGTGCTACAAATTAAATAAAAAGTTAGCAGAGAGGGTGTTTTTTTTTTACAAATAAAAAAGTAGATTTTCTATTAATCAAAAAAATAGTTAACAAAGCATATTACAACAAAGGCCCAGTAGACTCAACTCAGGCCATGACTAAGACAGGAACTACAATGCTAAATAAAATAGAAAACAAATTAGGGAGAAGCCCACAAAAAAGCCATACCAATCTAACAACCAAACTACACTTTAGTCATGGGCATTAACAATAGTTCCAATTCTCATATCTGATAGCAAAGGGTTCGAGCCCAAACAAAATTCGACCTCATACCCTTCACACCTTACTTAGTAGCACGTAGATGTCTACAGTCTGTCTACTCAATAGACAGTCTTGATAAAAATTGATATGCACAACCAAATTCCTATAGTTGATTTAGATCAAGGTTATGTTTAGTTTTGTCAAGATAAGTATAGTCCCCTATATATGTTGATTTATGTTCCATATTCTTTGGGGAAAAAGAATTGTTGACTATTTCACCAAGAATATTAGAGTCATGTTTAGAATCTTAACTATTTTCATGATCTGCTCCATAAAGCAATATTGCTTTCTCACTTTCCATATCTGCCACATGAGACCTTATGATCCAATTTGCCACAAAGTTTTTGTAAGCTTGTTCCACTATTGGTTCGATATTTGAATGATATCTCATAATTCAATTGGCTTAGGTTCATGTCGATTGAAAATATCAAGTAGGCTTCTCCAAAGATCTTTGGAAATATTGCAAGTAAATAGCAAATGATTAACTATTTCACTATCCTTCTCATAAATAAAACATCTATATGGACCCTACACACCCTTTTCCTTATATTTTTTATTGTTATAATAGAGCCATGCACTACCAACCAACAAAAGACCTTAATTTTCAAGGTTGAGAATCCCTTCCAGATGAAATCCCATTCATAATTTTGATTAATATTTCCTACACTTTTGTTCAAAAGATAAAAGTAAACCCTCTTAATTGTTGGTTCAACAAGTCTATTTTTATCTGATCACATAGGAATATCCTAACCCTCTTGAATAACCACATGAATGTTTTGCAGACACTCCCTAAAAATATTGAGTTGAGGTTTTAAATTATCAGGGCAATCCTCCAACAGACCCTCCTTAACTATACAATCCTTCCAACCTGATTCATGATCCACCATCATGTAGAAATATTTAACTCTGCTCAGGTTCTTTTGATTATAGTACTCCCTTGCTATGGCTAGGTCTTCATAGGTCTCCAAGGGTTTGAGTCCTGCAATTGATTGAGAGAACATGTCTATATTTCCTTCTTTAACCACCCAAGTTAGATTTTCTTTTAGGATTTGTAGACTTGAGATATTTTTCCAAATTGGTGTTCCCTTGGCCTTCAGGATACACTACTGTAATAAATCCTTGATATTTACCCCACCACAATACTTATGTATGATAAGGTATGCCCATGGATCTAAGGGGTTCGAAATCAATCTTCAAGTAGTCCTTGTAGCCAAAGCCATACCCATATTCTCAACTTGCCTTATCCCCAAACCTCCAGCTGATTTTGGATTGACTATCTTTGACCATTTAACTAAATGGTATTTCTTACTATTATTTTTGCCACCTACCCACAAGAATGCTCTGATTTATTTTTCAAAGCATTCTGCCCTCATAGATTAAGAATCGATATAATCTTTCTGCAATCATCGCCCTCCTTTTTCTTTTGTTATTCCAAGTGAACCAACCTTCTTTTGAAAGGATATCAACTAAATTAAACTAATGTATCCCCCTGTATATTCCAGATGAACAAAGCCATTTTTGTTGGCTACTCAAAATAGTATTAAAATTTCTTCCCAAGATGATATATTGATCATTTATGTTGTTTGTTAAGTTCCAAACCTGTTGCCACATTTCTAACTTTGTCGAGGTGTCGTTGGGCCCATATATGTTGATTACATTGAATGAGACCTTTAGGGAAGAGTCATGGAAAGTTAAACATAGCCAATTGTTGCCTGTACTCTTCATATCAAATTCCAGAGACCTGTCTTTCCACAACATGGCCAAACCACCAGATTGGCCATTGAAACTAATTGCTTCTAGATGACAAATTTTCCCTGACCTAGCCCTAAGGATCCTTGGATCCTCAAGAGTGAGTTGGGTACCGTCTGCTATAACGTCTTTGGCTTGTTTATCTCTTGTTGTTCTATTTGATGGCATGCTTGCACTTTTAAGAGATCCCCTTGTATCCATGCCACATTGTTTTTTCTGCCTGTTTGGTTTTTTACATCGTATCCTTAGAGTAGGTTTTGATGTTCTGGAGGTATATTCACAGAGGCAATAATATCTACTAGTTTATCTTCAAAATGAGTTACAGTCACAGTAGCTTTGCTCAAACCTGGATCATCAGTAGTCATTTCTTATTCAAGAATTGGTACATCTGTCCAACAAGTCTTGATATTTGCATTTGTTTGTAGGCCACCCTTGTTCATTTGTTGTTGATTCTCTGGAGTATTATCGGTATGCTTTTTCTTCCCTCTTATTCGAATCCCTTTGTTGTTATTCAAGGGTCCCTTTGTTGTAGTTTCTATTTTGGTGACTTCTTGAAGAATCTCTTATTGATTGAGGTGCTCGCCCCTAAGTTGCTTTGTTGAGGGCCTTGAGGTTTCTGATAATCTACTTTATATCCTTTCTTCTTCTAACTTGTTGGTAGCCATCATTGATGGTATTCTCAGATTCTCTGTTCTTGGACCCTTCTGGTAGTATCAAGCAAAATGGTCATACTTATGACAACGGGCACATCTGAATGGTAATGACTCATAGTCCAGCTTCTATTCTAAATAGAGAGAGTTCACCTTAAAGAAAATAGCTTCTAGAAGTCCAATATGAATGTCCACCATCACACAGATTCTTGTTACTACTGCAATGACTCCATTGTATTTTGCTCCTCTCACTAACCTCAGGATTCTCTGTTCTTGGACCCTTCTGGTAGTATCGAGCAAAATGGTCATACTTATAACAACGGGCACATCTGAATGGTAATGACTCATAGTCCAGCTTCTATTCTAAATGGAGAGAGTTTACCTAAAAAAAAATAGCTTCTAGAACTCCAATATGAATGTCCACATCACACAGATTTTTGTTACCATTGCAATGACTCCATTGTATTTTGCTTCTCTCACAAACTTGGCCAATCTATTCCCAATGGTTTCCAAGATTGATTGCTTTCTCAAGAAGCGGGGAAGAAAAGGTAACCTTACCTAAACAAGAACTTCTTTAGGCATTTCTGTCATAAGGATGAAGTGGAGGTGCCATGGTGAAAGGTAAAGCCCACTCCTGTTCATAAAATAGGGTTCATGTTCAAACACCTTCCCCTATCACTTGCAGAGCTGAATACAGCTATGAAGAACCCTCAACCTTCCATTGACAGTTCTATTTTCCCTTCAACCCGCAGACCCAATTGAAGTCTATCCAAGATTTCAATGCAGATTCCTTGGGCCACATTCCACAGAAAGAAACATCCAATGAATGCAACATTCTCCAGATTATGGATCTTCTCGCTCACATGTTGATTTCAATCTCCAGATTATCATTGAGTTTTTTTACAAAGCCAGCGGATTTGGTTTAGGCCTCTTGCCCCCTTGCTGAAGCGAATGGGTAGCTTAATCTGCCATAGATCCATTGGAAGCACAATCAGATTAAGAGGCAAAGGGCCCTCTGCAGCCTCCACGCCAACCCCTGCTAGGGTTTACCAGTGCTCCACAGAGTTCACAATGACCAGGTCATTCCTATTCCAGTGGAGAGACAGTGTAAGCCCATGATACTCTTCCCATTTCCATTTTCCACTGCTAACCAGGCACTCTCCTCTATGTGTAACGCTCACAATTATTTGCAATGGAGAATAACGAAAAAGAAAGGAGTTGGAATACCTCATTACACTGCTAAAACTGGACAAAGAGGTATTACAACCTCCGAGAATAACGCCCTAAAGCTTAATCGCGTTTTCACAGTTCGTTGCAACAGCTAGTCAAATAATACGCCTAATTTTAATAAAAGAGGTAACTACAACCCTAATTTATCATAATCCTGGCCTTCTTCAATACGCTTTTGCCCTACTGTGCCTATATATTCTCAAGATAAAGTTTTTATTAGGATAGCGAAATAGTTAAAACTTTTATTAGGAAAGGATAGCCCAATAGTTAAAACATTTATTTTTTTACGACTTCTAAAATTTAGACCACGATATAATATAAGTTTGTATTAAAAAATAATAATAATAATTCAATATTAAAGCACCAATCTGTTACTTATTACGTATGCATTCTCAATAATCAATGAAGACTAACTATTAAAGCACCAATCTGTTTTCTTATTTGTTACTTATGCATAAGTCTTTGTTTTTACAGTACACGGTCTCAAAATAATAATGAAGTTTCTGTTTTTTTACTGGTTCCTTATGCCTCTACATTCTCAGAAGAAAGTTTTTACAATCCACGAGATCAAAATAGTGAAAAAAGGTTTCATTATTCAACACAATCTGGTTTTTTTTAATTAAAAAAAAGTTTATGTGAAATTTTATATTTGCTTCGTCATTCTCTTTCTGAAGAACAAATCTTTTCCCTTAAGCCTACTCTCATGGTACCTAGCGTAAAACAGTTTATAAATAAAATACATTTCTAATAAATTAGAATAACAATCCCAAATATTAATATAAGCTTTGCAATTTAAAATAAAGTGTTTTATTTGGTTGTGTAGAAAAATTGGAGAGCAAGTGGATAGTTAAAACTCTCCTTAAGAAAATAAAGTGCAGCAGTAATTTTTTCTTTTTATCTCTTTCAACCTGTTTCAGGTATAAGTCCATGTACTAAAAAACAACCCTTTCAAAAACCCACCTTACTATTAATTTTAAAAAAAAAAATTAAATTAAATTTATTTATATATCTATTTGCACCTTGAGGACCTTTCAGCTCCCGCATATTGACGAGACCCTACTTATGGTGAATTTTGTAAAAGAGCTTTAATGTCAGCATGCACGTAGGATGTGACGTAAAGAATCACCTTTACCTTATAAATTGCAGCTAAAATCTGAATGCATCCTTATATATCTCTCTGTAAACAAACCTTCCTTTAATATGCTTCAAAATATTTTTTGAATTTGTTTGTTGATATCTTGCCATACAATATCGATCTGTGCATTTAAGCTGGCAATTATTATTTTTTTGGTCTATGTCTGTATGCGTATCACTCAGAAACTTCTAATGCCAAACATGTATGAGATTTTCTAAAGACACTTTTCTTCCATTTATAGAATTTGTTTTTTTTAGTGTTATAATCAATATACGAAGGACGTAAAAAAAAAAAAAATGCACAAATTGTTGCACCAATGGTTTTTTTAGAGAAAGGGGTTGTATTCAGGTTTCTTATTTTGGACAAATCATAATTGACTTCTTTAAAGTTTAAGAATTTAAAATATTCAATTCTCATTTAATTGAGTTGTTTTTTTTGGTAGGTAATAAAATTTATTAATATCGTTGGAATGAAGGGTCCCAATCTCTATTTACATAAGGCTATTATCTAGCGTCGAAGAAACAAAAACAGAACAACCCCCATAGATATAGGGAATAGTTGTGCTAGTTCCATGGAAACACAAAAAAACAAAACAGAAGATTCCAATAACCTTTTTCGACAACAGAAAGAAACCAGGGATATACCCGACAAAACAGAGAAGGTTCAATAACAGAAACTAAACTCAAAAATCCCACTAACCTAGAACCCAGGACTACTAGGCTTTATCACCATCTTCAATAGCATTATTTTGCTGATGAACGAGAAGAGTGTTGAGCGACGTCGGAAGATCCTGCAATTCCTTGAAGTTAAGAGAGAAGATCACTGGATCCCTGGTCCGATTATTGAACACTCTATTATTTCACTCTAACCAAATCTGCCATAAGGTATGATGGAGGGAAGATTTCCATATAAACTTTAATCTGGTGTGGCGAAACACAGGAGGCCACTGGGTAAACATATCAGCAATAGTATGGGGCCATGCCCATTGAACTTTGAAGATACTTAAAAGCACTATAAAAACATCATAGGCAAATTGACAGTCAACCATAATATGCTGCATTGATTCCCAAGCTTGGTAGCACAAATAACATCTATTGGGTAACATGACTCCACACTTAATCAAATTATCAATAGTTAAAATTTTGTTCTTAACAACCAACCAAGAGAAGTGAGCAACTTTGGGGATAATGTTTTTGATCCAAACGCATTTAAATATCAAAGATGTCGCTTGCTCATCTTGAGAATCATGATCGTCATATAACCCATGGGCTTTTTTGACTGAGAAGTTGCCATCCTCACTGCATTTATAGAAAGGCCTATCTTTTTCCTAGGAAGCTGGGATAAAACTTGATCTGAGAATGGATTGCATGGCCTTAACAGCTTGGGAAATTAATTCATCATTTGAATTGAAACTTAGTTGTTTCCACATGGGACGCCCCTGGATTTGGATGATGAAGTCAACAACTTTTGACCCCACCTTTGCATCAGTTAAGGGTTATAGGATAACAATGTTCTGATCATTTATTAGAGCCTCATCCTTGACCCAAAAATCATGCCAAAAATTGATTGTTTTCCCGTCACCAAGCTGCCATCTTACACCTCTGCTGAGAAATGGTCTTGTTTGGAGGATAGACTTCCAGAAAAGGGTTCCAACTTGAGGAGCTTCCTCATCCATAAAGGAATGGTGTTGTAGATATTTCTCCCTTATGACAGATATCCATTCCAAGTTCTCATGGGTAAAGATCTTCCATGCCTGTTTTGCCAAAAGGGCATGATTCATCTTGTGAATTCTTCGAAAACCAAGACCCCCTTTATCTTTTGGGGAGCAAACAGTATTCCAAGCAACCAAGTGAAACTTTTTTTGATTATCAGTTCCTGTCCATAGAAAGAGCTTTTGAATTTGTTCTATTTTAGATCCAACTACTGCAGGCACTTTGAAAACGGACAAAAAATAAATAGAAATGCTCTGAAGAACTGACATGACCATTGTGGCTTTTCCTGCAAAAGAAAGCAAAACACCTTTCCAACCTACTAATTTCTTGTGAATCCTCTAAATGACATTATTCCACATTGCATCTTTTGGATGATCCACAAACATGGGCAACCCAAGATAGGTAGTGGGCAGATTAGCAATGGAACATTCCAGGATATTAGCAATAGAAGTTTTCCGCGAGACACTCTTGGAATATATTTTTTGCCCAACTACATCTTCAAAGAGGTTAAGAATCGTCTTGATAGTACGGGCTTCTAGGACGGAAGCTATGGTAGCCAACAAAGTGTCATCAACAAATTGTTGGTGGGTGGTAGGTCTTAGGTTGGAAGCAAATTTTATGCCAAAAATTAACCTTAGAGAATAGGCTGACTTTATAGTTCTGCCAAGAGATTCAACCAGAATGATGAAGAGGATGGGGGACAAGGGGTCCCCTTGTCTTAATACTCTAGCACTTGGGAAGTACCCAATTGTGGATCCATTCACCAGGACAAAAAACCAAGAAGAGGAAACACATTAGCTAGAAACCTATATCATTTTTTATAAAAAAATCTAAATTCTTAATTTTTAATTTTTTTGTGTAAATACAAATTTTTCAAAATCCATCATCCTTCTGCTTGACATTTTTTTGCAACAACCTTTACAATACTAGAACTCCACCTCTACTATTTATGTATTGCATCTTACTAGAGTAATATTTTCAAAACTTCGCGCTATCATAGTCCTCTTTATCAATTTTGGATTCCTAGTTTCCTTCCTAAAGCATAAGTGCAACCACAAAAATTGTAATAAATAGTTTATATGAAAACACATTAATGTTAGATCTGAGGGCCTAGGCCTAGTCTAGTGGTAAAAACACTCCCGTGGGAGTGCAGAGACCACGATTCCAATCTCTCAAGCCTTGTAGAACCAAAGGTTGTATCACGCTAGTGTCGTCGGCTACGTTAAAAAGTTTACCCGATGCAACTGGAGGTTATAGTGGCAACAAGGAGCAATATTTGAACCCACGAAGAGGCGTAGAAAATTATAACGAGTTACCGATTTCTCTAATATAATTAAAAAAACAAATTAATGTTATAAAAATAAAGCAAATATTACCAATTGAAAACATTAAAGTAAATCTTAATCATTATTTGATTCAAGCAGTCACATTTTCTTGTCAACTTCAACTAAACTTACTACTTCCTCTAACCATGGAAAAAATAATTTAACTTCATGATCCTCAATTAAAACCCCTCTATTGGCTAGGCTATCTACACATTTGTTTCCTTCCCTTAACATATGTGTAAACCTGATTTCTTCAAAATCTGTAGCAAAGTCTTGTTTTTCCATGATTATCTCTTATATGTTCCATGGAGCCTTTGCTTTTCTCAAAATTGCATTTATTACCATTAGTGGATCACCTTCCATACATTCCATACATACTTTGTTCTATTTCATTTGTCTGCATATTTTTAACCCTTCCAAAGCCTCCTAAGCTTGAGCTTCATTATTTGCCTTAAACCCACTATTGAAAGTGTAATGAGACAAAATATCTCCCCTATTATATCTAATTATTCCCCCTCCTGCTAGTCTTGGATTTCCTTTAGATGTTCCATAAAAATTCAATTTGACCAACTCCACTTTTGGTGGTTTCCACTTTATACTTTTTGCTTTCTTTTTGTTTTGGGTTTCCACTTTATACTCTTTGCTTTATTTTTGTTTCTCCTGTACCCATCTGAATTCAATTTAATGACTTAACTCCATATATCAAGGCTCTCTACTTCAAGATTAGGATTTGGGTGAGTTGATAGGGTTGATTTAGCCTCCTCTATGGCTAAACAAATCTTTCATTTCATTACCTCTAAACTGCTTTCTTTTCCTTTAAATATTCTTTTATTCCTTTTCAGCCATATAGTCCAAAATATTGTATATTTTGATATATCCCAGATTATATGTAAAGCCTCGCATTTAAAAGTTCTATGCCATTACTTTAACCATTCTTCAATTTTGTCATTCATCACTATGCATTTACCAAACATATTAAGAATCCATTGTCATAGTTTCCATACTATTGAGCAATGTCCCAAGATATGGTCTATACTTTACTCCTTTTTACATAGAACACATTGTGAGGGGCTATGAAAACCCCTTTTCATAAGGTTATCCCATGATAAAATTCTTCTATGACCTACTAGCCAAACAAACATTTTGACTTTAGAAATGCTTAGGCTATCCCAAATATCTCTTCATATTTTTACGGTATTCCTATTTTATTGGTGCTTTACATATATATCCTTCTTGTTGTGTATTCTCCTGAGTTATTCAGCTTCCAAATTATCTTATCTTCGAATCTCCTCGGAATAATCATTGTTTTTATTTTTTTGCTCAATTGTTTCCTAGAATCAATGTCTTGTATACTTGTTAAAAAATCTACTTTCTATTTGTATCTTCCCTCCCAATCCTTGTACACAATGTTTGAAACCCTATCACCATATTTGACTTGAAGTAATCTCATCTATGATTTTAAAATTTGATCTAGATTGAGTGGTTTTTTATCACACCAAGTATCCATCCAAATAGAAAAAATTTCTCCAATTCCCACCACCCATTTTAGACCTTTAATCACTAGATCAATTGATTTTTTAAAATTATTCCATAGTGCAGAACCATTTTGTAGTGAGAATGCAATAAATATTAAGCTTGGGTCATTGGGCTCAACGTACTTAGAATAATTCTTGTCCATGTCTTTGAATTTCTTTGTACAATCTCCAGATTACTTTCCCCCTAAGAGATAAGCTTGCATCTGTAAGAACTCCTAAACCGAGCTTCCCCTAGTTTTATTATCACACACCTTGCTCCTTTTCATCGAAGGAAATTTATTTTTATCATGTAATCCTAACCACAAAAATGATCACATAATATAGATAAAAAAAATTCTATCGAATTGGCATAGTACACAAGGAAATTTAATATGTTGGAATGGCCTATAAGACCGATTTAATTAGTTGCACTCTTCTTGTCAATGATAGTCATCTACCATTCAATGCCAGTAGTTTATTTTGAACCTTACTCATAACTAGATTCTACAATTATATCCTCATTCCCCCTCAAATAAGAGCATCCCTAGATAAGTTGCTAGCAAATTTGCCTCCTCCATTTGGAGTAACCTACATATCCCTCCTTTGATTATAGCTGAAGTGTTTAGGAAGTAAATTTTGGATTTTTACCTATTAAATTTTTGCCTTGACGCTCTTTCATATTTCTTTAATAAATTATTTAAAGCTTTGGTCTCGTTTATCCTTGCCATCCCAAAAAAGGTTGTATCATCTACAAACTATTGATGGGTGATGTTATCGATGTTATTACTAGCCTTCAATCCACTTATTAGTTCATATTTTTTAGCCTTCTTCAAGTTCCTATCCAATACATCTGCCATAATCGTGAACATATATGGTGATAGAGGATCTCCCAGTGTAAGACCTCTCTTAGCTTTAAATGATTTTGTTAATAAACCATTTATCAACACTAACTATGATATTGTAGAGGCACAAGCTTTAATTCCTCTGATCCATTTTTTCCCAAATCCAAACTTTTCTAATACTGCAAAAAGAAAATCTCATTTAACCCTATCATAGGCTTTACTTGTAACAAGTTTTAAGATAATTGCTCTCTATTTTCTTAAAGCTACTGAATGTCTAACTTTATTAGCTATTGTGATCTCGTCCAGAATCTCTCTCCCTTTCACAAATACTCCTTGCTCTTCTGAACTAATTTTGTCTAACAATGGTCTTAACCAATTTTCCATCACTTTGGAGATTATCTTATATGCCATATTACATGGGCTTATGGATCTAAATGAATAAATCAATTCTATATCCTTATTTTTTGTAATTAGGGTAAGACATTTTGCATTCATTTTATAAGGTATATGTTGCTTTACCCTAGACTGTTCCACTATCACTAATAAAAAAGCCTTCACTATATCTCAATTATGCTGATAAAATGTTGTAAAGAGCCCATCCGAACCTGGAGATTTATCCTTATCAAAAGATAAAAGAGTTAAATGAACTTCTTCTAAAGTAATAGGCTCCATAAGTTTTCTATTGTCTTCATTTGTTATAACTGAAGGTACTTCTTATAGTAGTTTATCATTAAGAACTTCAAACTCCTTTGATCCTAGAATATTTTGGTAAAAAAAACCTTGTCTCATTTTTATTTCACTTTGGTCTTCAATCCAAACCCCTTCTACTGATTTAATTCTACTAATTTTGGATGTTGATCTATGTACTATTGTCATCTTATGAAAACACTTTGTGTTTTTATCTCCTTCCTTTAACCAAGTTTATCTTGATTTTAATCTCCAAAATTTCTCTTCCTTACTCAAAATATTAGGATATTCACTAAGCAACACCAGTTCCTCTGAGCTTGGATTATCATGCTCACCTTTTTGGAATTTTAAAATTTTCTCTTTTATTTCTTCTTTCTTCTCAAAAATATTTTCAAAAATGTTCTTGTTCCATTTCTTTAATCTAAATGTCATTAATTTAATTTATTTTGGAAGTGTGTACAACCCAACGTTTCTTGAAAAATTCCATGTTTGTGCTATCATATCAACAAATTGAGGATGGTCTTCCCACATTTGCTTATATTTAAAATATGATATTTTTTAATTCACTTATTACCATTTTAACTCTTATTGGATAGTGATATGAAGCAATCCTTGTCAAGGTATTAATTTTAGCACAAGTCCTTTCATCTAGCCAATGATATGAGAGTAAGCATCTATCTAATTTTTTTGTTGTTACGTTCTGGCCCCTCCTGTTTTTGGTCTAGGTATACTTGTCCTCATTAAACTCAACCTCCCATAGATTATTGTTTTGAATTAAAACTGAGAAATCTCTCATAGTTTGGGTTATTTCCCTAATTCTTCAAAAAAAATCATCTAACTTGGTTATGGCATTAAAATCTCCTATGATCATGAATCAGGTTTCTTGGTTTTTACTTCTCATAAAGTTTCAATCCCACTCTGTACTTCTAATCTGCCTAATTGAGTTGTAGGTCCATAAACATTGTGTAACACCCAAAAAACCCAATTAGTTTAAGGGAGCCACTATTTATTGTTATAATTATTATTTTTAAGTAATTAACATAAATTCTAACCACACAAGAACAATATAAACCAAGCATCAAATTAAATCAGACATGAAAATCAATCCGTAAAAGATACACCAAGAGCAATATGGAAAATTACAATAAAGAGATACATTAAATCAAGATAAAAGAGAGAGTCAATACCCATAACACAATATATATCCTGGGGAAAACCCTTATGGGAAAACCCAACCTCAAATACATTTCATATATTGCATAAGTTTGGTCTTTTACAAATACAAGGATCCATAATCCTTTTCTCCCAAACATATGCCAATACAATGCATAGGAACTCATAGTTCCCATGAATTTACCATGAATTGCTCCTTTAATCCACATCATTCCTTGATTAGCTAAAGTCCCATACCTTTAGCTAATTCAATTATCCATATTTAATTTACCAACCTAGTTAAAGTCCCATACCTTTAGCTAATTCGATAATCTAATTTCTACTTATCAAACTAACTAAAGTCTCATACCTTTAGTTAATCTAATAATCCAATTTTCATTTATTAAACTAACTAAAGTCTCATACCTTTAGTCAATCTAATAATCCAATTTCCATTTATTAAACTAAATTCCCATACCTTTAGTCAATCTAATAATCCAATTTTCATTTATTAAACTAACTAAAGTCCCATACCTTTAGTTAATCTAATAATCCAATTTCCATTTATTTTTCTTTCATTATAAACTACACTAACATCTTTAGCATAATCATAACTTTCCTTCCATTACAACTACACTAACATCTTAGCATAATTATAAATTTCCTTCTATTACAATTACACTAACATCTTTAGCATAATCATAACTTTTCTTTCATTACAACTACACTAACATCTTAGCATAATCATAACTTTAATTTCATTACAACTACACTAACATCTTAGCATAATCATAACTTTAATTCCATTACATCTACACTAACATCTATAGCATAATCATAATTTTCTTTTCATTATAACTACACTAACATCTTAGCATAATCATAACTTTCTTTTCATTACAACTACACTAACATCTTAGCATAATCATAACTTTCCTTTCATTACAACTACACTAACATATTTAGCATAATCATAACTTTCCTTTCATTACAACTACACTAACATATTTAGCATAATCATAACTTTCCTTTCATTACAACTACACTAACATCTTAGCATAATCATAACCACTATGTTATCTAACATATAACATACTCCACAATTGTTCCTTTAACTATGTTATCTAACATATAACATAATCCACAATTGTTCCTTTTAAACTATGTTATCTAACATATAACATAATCTACAATTATTTCTTTAATACAATTCATGCTAATAAACTATAGCATAATCATTACTTTCATTTTTAATACACTATATGCTAATCAGCTATAACATATTCATATTTCCTTTTAAATACAATCTATGCTAATCAGTTATAACATAATCATATTTCCTTTTAAGTATAATATATGCTGCTCAACTATAGCATAATCACATTTTTTTTAAATACAATCTATGCTAATCAACTATAACATAATCATATTTCTTTTTAAATACAATCTATGCTAATCAACTATAACATAATCATATTTCCTTTTAAATACAATCTATGCTAATCAACTATAACATAATCATATTTTACATGTTATTTTCAATTATAACATATCAAATACTTATGTTATTTTCATTTATAACATAGTCATAATACCTAAGTTATTACATTTATAACCAATGTTTCTATAACATAATCACAATATCTATGTTATAACATTTAAAACCAATGTTTCTATTTATTTTCAAACACAAAAATCTACCCTAAAAAGGGTTTAGCGATTTGCTGAATAATTCGATGGTAACTGACCAGCCCAATTGATAATGGTTGAACAAGTCTAGGTTGTCCAACGACCAACCTCAGATGACCCACACGGCCATACCATGTGGTGCTTACAGCTACCCCACATGGTGACGCCTTGAGCATCGAGCGATGGTTACTTACCACTAGGGGACCATGCTCCATTTAAGGCATTGAGTGCCTACCTCATCTCGCATGTGGGATTGAAATTAAGGAGGCCAAATTCAGCCTCCCTGCTCATACATTCTCAACACAACGACGTTGCACCCTGGTGGCATCGCTCCTTGGTGGTAGGATAAGATCATCCCCGTCCCTAAGGTTGAACCTTAGGTATGGGTTTAATACTAGGTGGTGCTATTGAAACACTCAGTTGAGTGTAGAGATGAATTGCCAAGCTGAATCAGAGAGGATAATAGCATACATAGAGCCAATCATGTGTAGTACAAGACTTCAAGGGGAGGCGTTAAACCCTAGGATTTCTACTAAATTTGCACATCCCATAGTGGTTGAATGCAACCATACAAAGATAATACAAGAGGAAGGGTCAATTTTGGATGTTGCTAAAGGTTACCAAACCTTGGCATCGCCCATCACAATCGAACTAGGTATCAAGACACCCTGCTATCATCTTCAAAAGTAAGGGGTAGAATGGGTTAAAACTCAGTTTTGACACCTTTGGGGATGACCCTGCAACCAACGTTGCTTGCTCCTTAGTGATGTATATGGCAATGGGTGGTCTTCCCAGCCACTCACAACCGAACAACTATAGCCGAGTAGGATAACAACCAGGTGGAGGTTCCAATGGGTTACCCAAACCAATCCAGAATATATCTCATTATCTTACAATTAGATAATGATATATATGAATCATATTGCTCTCCCATGAGGCATTGTCTCCATAATATAGCCATAGTAATGTGACTCTTCAAGTACTTGTCTATTGCTCTCCATATTACAAGTCCTATGACTCTTAGCTTATCATCTTGCCACTTGCACTCTATTTGGACACTTGACTCTAAGACACTTGCACACATGAATCTTACACTACTACATGTACTCCTAATATAAGATACTTAGGCACATCCTCAAATTGCATATTTTTACACTTACATACATGGCACTTGTGTGTTAGCTTTTGATACTCTAATACTTAATATAAATCACCACAAGAAAATAATCACAGGATCTAATATAATGAAGTTGTAATATAATGAACCAAATAATATCTTAGAATGTAATAACAAATTTAATAACTCATAAGAATACTCACATAACCATGCTCACAATATTGCACATGAAAATACTATTGAATAAAGGTCTACTAATGCAAACATAAAGGTTTGCATGCTTGATTCACCTTCATAATATAACAATGTTAGTCACAAATATATAACTGTATGTGACTCTTCATATGATGCACTCTTGACCTTAACTCTTCTTAATAACTCTTCACTTTACTATTCTAAGGATACATGTGCACACTTACATATTAGACACTTGTGCACATCTACACTCATAACACTTGCACACATATTTACATGACACTTGTGCATTTTCTGCACATTATTACATTACATAAAATATTAAATCACTCAATAATATAGGACACAATTGTAATCTAATATTTACAATAATTTACCAAGGTGGTATATTGGCATGTACCAAATAATGTAATATTATCTAACACCCCCTTTATTACATTATTTGGTTATTGAAGACTTTAATCTTCAATATGATCTTCATCTTGATCTCGGAGCCTATGCTATCCTTTCTTGCTTTCTTTAGTTTATTGCGTTTTTGTATTCTAATCAAGTGAATGATTAGTAATTTTCAAAAAATCATCTTCATAAATTACTAATTTTGCTAAAAGAGCTTTGACTTCATTTTCTTCAATAGTTTATTCTAATTCTTGAATTCCTTGAATTTCTTGAGCTAGACGACCCTTTATATTTCCTTATTTATATTGTAGTTGAGGTTGATTATATTGATACTAAGAAGGATACTAATGTTGAAATTATTTCTGATGTGGATGATACTAATTTTGATATTGTATTTGTTATATTGGCCTATTTGTTTGACCACTTTGATTTAACTGATTTCCTTGAGACTGATTCCTTGGATTATATCTACAAAATTTTGTATTATGATTCCTCCTTCTACATATCTGACAATATATGTTACTCCTATTAAACCTTCCTCTTGAAGTTGAAGCAACATTTCCTTATGAGTTATATTTTGATACTAAGGCATTGTTAGTCATTTCATCTTTAACTAAATTCTCTGCCTCATACTCTTGTAGAATATTGACTAACTCATAAAATGAAGTATCTTTGCTTAGAATTTGCAAAGATGTAACTAGGTGCTTGTAATTTTTTGGAAGAGCTCTCAAGATCACTTGAACAAGAAAGTTGTCCTCTACCTTTTCTCCTAAGGTTAATAGCTTTGATTTTGTGTCTACCATTATTCTTAAAAGTAAATTAATGCTTTCACCACTATTAACTTTTAAAAAATACAAATGAGTTTAAAGATTCAAAATAGTAGCTTTGTTCTTTCCTTCAAATATCTTGGCTAAAGTATTCCAAGATTTTTTAGAGGTTACTGTTGTGCTTATGTAAGGCTATATCTCATTTGTAATTGCAAATATTATTATCATGAGGGCTTTTGCTTCTTCTTCTTCATATTTTTGAATTTATCTATCACCTTCAACAGGTTTAGTTTTTGTTCCTCTAACAATATCCCAAAGTTTTTCTACTATTAAAATTGATTTCACTTTGTTTTTCCATGAAGCATAATTAGGACCTTTGAGAAGTTGAGACTCTAAAAGAAAGAATTTGTTGGTTGACATGGTGGCACTCATGTAACTTTTGAAGTTGACTACCTTATGTCTCCCTAGGTTTTGAATAATTTTTCAAGTTTTTAAAATTTCAAAAACCTATAATGTTGAATTCCTTATGGCTCCCTAATTCATTAGAAACTAGAAAAGTAAGAATGTTTGCAAATTTAAAAATATTAATTTGAAGTAGACTTCCTTATCTCTCCAAAAGTAAATAATTTGCAAATATTCTATGGCTTTGAATTTTCAAAAAATAAATAAAGTAATAAAGCTTTCAAATATTAAATGACTTTAAAAAACTTCAAATTACTTTATATCTATACCTACTTATCACTCCAAGAATTTAAAAAATAATTAAGGTATTAATTATCCTATTAAACTTCTTATCTCTCCACCTAATCTAAATAAACCTTAGAAAATTTAATAATAAAATCCTTATTCCGCCAAACTAACATTAGAAACCATTCAAATTTTTAAATATTTAATCAAACTCTAATATACCTCTGTGCATGATGATTTCTTAGGCAATATTTGCTTTGACCTATTTTGGAGCTTTGGGATGAATGTTTCACTACTACTTGAAAGATGTTTCACCTGACGCTATTCTACCCTCCTTAATATAGCACTCCAACGATTCACTTGGCTTATGAATGTGGTGCTTCAAATATTTGGAAGTTTAATTCAAATGTCATCTACTTGGCACTTCAATGTCTAGGGTTTTTGACCTAGGGAATTTTTGAAAAATGTTCACCTTATCTATCATTTCATTAATGTGGTAATTGCATGAAAGATGCAATGATACAATTTTTGGAGTGTGTAATATTTACTTGGCTTGACTTGTAGAAGCACTTATCTTTTCAAAATTCCTATAAAATGGCATGTAAACTCTATATCTCCTTTTGTATGATACTTGAATTTCTTATGGTTCTTTTCAATATCCTATGATGCTTTGGCTTCTATGCTTTTTGTCTCTTTCTACAATATACTTTGACACTTTCACTTCCTCCAAGGACTGCACTCAATGCTTGTGGTGTCACTTCACTTCCTATTTTTCTTGGGTTACTCTAGTGCATTCACTTTCTCCTAGACTACATACCCTGTGTGGCTCTTATCTCTACATTCAACTTACCATGTGTGGCTCTTAGCTTACTCTTGGTGGCTCTCAGATCTATGTTTAGCTCAAGTTTCTAGCATGGCTCTTTATTTGTCTTAGACCTATTGAGTTGTTCTATGTAGCCTAACTTTATGCTTGGATCTATGTAGCCTAGATTAGTGCTTGGCCTTCTATAGCCTAGCTTGATGCTTGGTGCTTAAACTTCTTTGACCTATGTGTAACTTGATTTATGCTTGGCCTTCGATGTTATTTGTCCTCTACGTAGCTTGACTCTTAATATTCAGGCCATAATATTTTTCCTATATTGGTCTAACTTTACTTATTGCACTATGCATATTCAGGTAGCTTTGAGACTGTGTTGATCCAATACTCTTTTATTTTTATACACAAATGTAGCTACATTCTTCAACTTTAAAATCTAAACTTTAATGCTGCAAAAAATTTGCTATGGTTGCGGTTAACTTCCTCTATTCTACAAAATCTTGGTATCTTCTACCTTTAATATATTTTTAGAATCGTGGTTTTTTCTTTGGTTGAATATTTGTATGCTAACCTCTATTATAGTCTTCAAATTTATGCTGGAAGTTGGCTACCCTCAATATTTAACTCAATCTCACTGCCTGAACTCACCATATTCTAAATTATTGTATTCTTTTCTTTTGAATACTTTGATTTAAGTCTATTTGCTTGCTTTGAATAGTGCTCCTATGTCACTCATTTTTATTATGGTTCTCCACTTGCTTATGGTAATATACTTGAAACTTTTCTTGGCACTTTCCTTGCTTATAGAAGATGCTATGAATGCTGCCCTGCATTTTTTAAATTTGTTGTTCTGCATTCTTTAAACTTTTGGCAAGATGCTTTCCTTGCAAAACCAATCTTACTTGTTATTCTTCTATACTACCTTCAAATTTATCTTCAAAAGTTTATCGTCCTTTAACTCAGACTATCCTCCATACTTCTTGTTGTCTTTAAGTCTTCTCATTTGCTTGAAGTCTTCTTGGTACCTTCAATTTTTCTTACTCACTTGAAGTCTTCTTGATACCTTCAAGTTTAATTACTTGCTTCCTTTGTATAGAATAAGCTATATTAATAGTCTTTTTCTTGCTAAAGACCACTAGTATTTTATCAAGGATATATTTCAAAGGGTCTCTTTAAGTTACCTTCAATGAGACTTCTTTTAATGAGTCTCCTTTCTCTATAAATTCTGATGGGATCTTCTCCAATGGGTCTCCTTTATTCACCTTCAATGGGTCATTTTCTAATAGTTATCCTTTGTTTGCTTCAATCTATCTTCAAGATCTAAAATCAATATTATAGACTGCCTTCTATTCCAAATATATTCTTGGAATAGGTTAACTCAATATATTTTATCAAGGTCTATTTCTTTATGACCTGAAATCAAGGTCTATCTTTGAGACCTAAAAAATATATTTAACTACAACTCAAATCAATCCCTACATGAGGAAAGCTCACGGTATTCAGGAAATCAAAGATGAAAGTCTTCTCTATCTATTTTAGGAAGCTTCTCAACTTCTAAGATCAAATTTTCACTGTAATAATACTTTAGTTATATTTCTTTAGGATTACTTAAGAATCCAATATAAAACTTCTTCTAACATCTAAAGTAGAATGGCAGTGACCAACTTTTCTCTTAGTTGGTTCTCTTTCAATCTTATGAAACTTATTCCTCACTAGTTATCCTTCAACTCAATGGAAATATTCTTAATATTCATTTGTTTTTCTTCAATCCAGTAAAAATATCCTTGTTGAGGCCTAGTATTCACAGGCTATTCTTCAACCTTGTGGAAAGACTGTAGCCTGATGCAAATTTCAAATCTTATGCAAGTAACCTTGTTGTAGCTTTGATACCACTGTTAGCTTTTGATACTCTAATACTTAATATAAATCACTATAAGAAAATAATCACAAGATCTAATATAACAAAGTTGTAATATAATGAACCAAATAATATCTCAGAATGTAATAAAAAATTGAATAACTCATAAGAATACTCACATAAACATGCTCACAATATTGCACATGAAAATACTAAAAATGCTATTGAATAAAGGTCTACTAATGCAAGCATAAAGATTTGCACATTCGATTCACCTTCATAATATTACAATGCTTAGTCACAAATATATAATTGTATGTGACTCTTCATATGCTACACTCTTGACCTTCACTCTTCTTAATAACTCTTCACTTTTCTATTCTAAGGATACATGTGCACACTTATGTATTATACACTTGTGTACATCTACACTCATAACACTTGCACACATATTTACATGACACTTGTATATTTCTTACACATTATTACATTATATAAAATATTAACTCACTCACTAATCTAGGACACAACCCTAATTTAATATTTAAAATAATGTACCAATGTGGTACATTGACATGTACAAAATAATGTAATATTCTCTAAAATTGTGCACATTCTCTCAATCTACACTTGCACTCTAACTTACATGACACTTGTGCATTTCTTACACATTGCACTCTTACATGACACTTGTGCATTTCTTGCACATTAACACTTACATGAAAGGGAAAATATAAATCACACTCTAAACTATAGACTCAACCCTAATCTATTACATATTTACAATTGTACCATGGGGGTACATTAACATGTACCAAATAATGTAATATACCTCAACATTGAGCCATCTTGATACTCATCCTATTATTCATGGGTATAAATAGAGTAATAAGGTATATAGGAAGGACCTTGAGGTGTATAGGAAAAATTTGGTATATCAATGGAAGAAAATATAAGGTTGCTAAAAATATTCTCTTTCTTCTATAGTCAACTCTATAAAATTTAAAACTTTATCCATTGAGTTCTTCCCTTCCAAACCCATGGTCAAGAGATGCTACCTAACCCATAGTGCTGCTTATCAGTTGGCCATCAACCCTAATACTCTAATGGAAGTCATGATGACCAACCCATATTTGAGGATCCAAACTTTGAGCAAGAAGAGGATATTTCTACACCTTCAAGTTCTCTAAGCCCTATCCATGATGAGAAAGAAAGAGTGGTTTTCCAATCCATAACTCACATGGATTAATTTTTGTAGAAGCATAGTGATGTTGTGTAATCCTTTCTTAGGGAAGGGAATGATGCCCTAGGTATCTTTGTAAGGAAAGTTCACTCATAGACCATCCCAAACAACCTAGCTCAACCCTTTATCTCAATCAATTGAATCCAACCTTTGGATATTATTTAATTGTTTCAATCCTCTTATCGTTACCACTTCCATGAATACCAAGAGGTAAACCATCTCATATTCTTTTGGGTATTATTTATATTTTCCTAATATTGAGGAAATATTATAAGGAAATGTAAGTTGTCATATATCTCAACAAATGGGCACAGGCTATACTCCTAATTAGGATGTATAATCAAGTATCTCACTTTCTAATCCTTATGCCAATAACCTTCATTGTAATATCACAAGTTCAAGTATAGGTTTCACTCAAAACCCTAGTCCTACAATCTCTCATCCTTTCATCTCAAATGCCTTAGAGACAAATTATATTATGCCACTACAACATCATACATCTAAGTGAATCAACCTCCTTATATTAATTATCAAATTTCTCCTATCTTAGTACATACCTTTTATGCTATCAAATCTTATTTCTTTCAAACTTCAAACTCTAACTTCTCAATTTAAGCTATTGAAATAACAAATGACCATAATCCAAGGGTATTTTTTAGTCACAAATCCTCTTATTATGACTTATGAAATGAACCCTTAGGTCCTTTTGTAGCTAGTCACACTCTTCCTCCCAATTTTGAAACTCCTAAGTTTGAAATATACAAAGGGAAGGAAGATCTCGTCAACCACATTAGGTTGTTTAGAACTTCTTGTAGCAATAATTTATATGATGAAACATTTCTACTCAATATCCTTCCTAAGAGCCTTAGTGGCCTTTCCCTATAATGGTACTACCAAATACTAAGGCATACTTTGAAGATATTTAAAGATATTATTAAGATGTTCATCAAGTAGTTCTTTGTCTACATTGAGAAAAAGGTCATGATTAGTGATCTAGACCAACTCAAGTAATCTAAAGACAATATTTTTCCCAACTTATTAGCAAGATAGAAACCCTAGTGGGGAGACTTTAGTATGTCCCTCCACCTAGACACCTTCTAGACATAATTATAGGTAATATTAATTAGCAACTAGACTTATATTTAGAGATGAGTAATGTATCTTATTTTGAAGATACAATTTGACATGACCAAGAAAGTAGATGTTGCCCTTGTCAAAAGAGGAAAATTGAAAACTAAATCCTATTAAAAGGAAGATAAGTATTCTTCTCACCTAAATTGTTAGTATAAAAACAAACATATTGTAGGTGATCAAGTTAAAAAATCATGCCAAACCAATAATGTTAGTGTCGTAGCCAACCTTCAAAATATTATCTTAGGGAAGCCACAATAATAGAAACCCAATAGGAAGTATTTCAAATTATAAAAACCTCTTTCAATTGCTTTAGATCAACTCTTGAAAACTAAAATAATGGAACTTATACCTACCAAGTCTTTAGAATCTATAAGGGAAAAAACTCTTTAGTTTTGCCCTAATGAGCAATGTGCCTTACACTGTATTAATGGTCATGTGATTGATAAATGTATGAGCCTTAGAAAACTATTCTAATCAAGACCATAAAATTTTCCAAAATTTATTACCTAATCATAATTAGAATCAAAATACAACAAATTATATTCACTATAGGAACGTCCCACCTACAAGCCAAAAAATAGTTGGTATGCTTCATTATTTTGATCATATATCTCATATTTGTGTTGTAACTAGACAACAACATAAGAATCCTTCATCTGATTAAACTCCTAGACCTCATTTGGTCCTTTGCAAAAAAAGAACTCCCCTCAAGGGTCCTTCATTATTTATCCAATTAGGAGCTAATCTAAGGCTACTTTCAATTTGCTTCATCAAATTTTATTTTAATGGGCTACATGGGATTGAAATGGGTCCCACCCATATTACATCATCACCACATAGTGGTATTACAACAAAGCTTAGATATTATCCATGTATCATTTGGAAATATTTCAACCTAGGTCTCCTCCTTGAAATGTTGAAGAATCTAACCAATTGAGCTAATCAAGTGCTCCAGCTAAAATTTCTCTTCTTGAACTTCTCAAGACCTATCCGCCCTAGCAAGACATCTCACTCAAAATTTTGAGTGAATAAGTTATTCTTCAAGACCTCAAACTGAATGACATCACTTTTATAGTGGGATCTATTGGGGTTAAGTATGCATCTATATCATTCCATGAGGATGACATCCCTCAATCCTAAATGGGAAAATATCTCTCATTATACATCATAGGCCATATCAATGATAGATTTATCAACCTAGTCCTAGTTGATAATGGCATTGGTCTCAATGTTTGTAGCCTAATATTCATCAATATATTTTTCCTAACTAAACAAGATATAGAAACATTTTATCTTGTTATTAGGTATTTTGATAATGGTAAATGCGAGGGTAATAAAACTATAGTCTTATATGTTAGACATTTTAAGTGATAAGTTGTCATTGATGTCAAGAGTGAGTGGTCATTGATGTCAAACTTTCAACACCAGTCAGTGGCATTTTTAGTTGGCAGCATCCATTTCAGTTTCAAGACCCAATTCCAGGAAGTTAGATGAGGTCCAAAGTGTAATAAAAAGCCCAAGTAAATAATATTATAATATTATTTTATAATATTATGCAAAGGAAGTTTGAAATTAATTTGAAATTAATTTATTAGTTAATTTACTTAACTTATAAATTTATTTAAATTAATTATTAATTAATTTAATTATTAATTATAAATTAATTTAAGCTAAGGTTAAATAAACCTAAGGTGGGTTATTAAAATTAAAATTCAAAAATTGATTTCGAATTACAAAGTGTCGACGCAAGGAGAAAATTAAAATGTGTATATAAGGGGGGAACTCCCACCTTACAAAAATTTACCATGCCTGCGAATATTATTGCGAGATTTAAGAATTGTGCTGCATCCAAAGCAGAGTTAGAGTGTGCAAGTTTCATGGAAAGTCAAACAATGGTGAAGGCATAAGAGGAAGGGACTATTCCTTCCTTCACATGGACATTAGTAGCCCACATGGTGGGATCCTAAGCGCTAAGGTGCTTAGGCTTGAGGAGACGGTGGATCGAATCTCGCCGAAACCCCTTTTTGGGGAAGAAAGAGGTATGCTTTAATCTTGGGTGCCAAAAACTTGTGGACAGATTAGTGTGAGCTTTTGTGGAAGCTTACAAGGCATATTTGAGACAAGTCTTTGAGAAGACTTGAGAGCAGAGTTGATTGATTGATTTGTTCAAACCTTGAGTTAAGGTTTGAGGCAGATCCATCAGAGGACAAATATTGAGGATAGAGTTGTGCTAGATCTAAGGACTGTGTTTAGTATAGATTTGAGGATAGAGTTTGGTACAGATTTGAGGATAGGTTTGTGCCAGATCAGAGATAAATATTGAGGATAGATTTGTGCTAGACCGAAGGACTGTGTTTAGTGTAGATTTGAGATAGAGCTTTGGAGGTGATAGAGTATAGAAAATGATAGTCTCCAGTGGATAGAGATCCATTAGCCAGGGCAGTGAGGACAGGTGTCTTCAGTGGATAGAGATCCATTAGCTAGAGTAGTGGGGGCAACAGTTCTTCTAGAAGATCACCAACTAGAGCAGAGGAGAAAGGAGTTCTCCTATGGATAGAGATCCACGAACTTGATTAGGGGATTGGTGTCTCCTTTGGACAGAGGTCCATAAACATTGTAGGGAAAGGATTCCCAAGAGAATTTATTTGAGAAAAATTTATAAGAAATATTTTCTCCGTGGAGTAGCCCACATTGGGTGAACCACGTTAAATCATGTCTCTCATGTGTGTGATGCTTTGTGTGATGTTTACTACTTTAATATTGTTGATGTTATCATTTGGATTAAAAAGCAAAAAGTTTTATCTTATACTGTTCACCCCCCTCTCAGTATAAGCACATGTTCTTCAATTGGTATCAGAGTGGGTCTCTCCATGAAAAGACTAACAGCTTGGAGGAGGATCCATCAGTAACACACATGACTTCAGAAAATGAAGAGGAGACTATGTTTGATATAAAAGAGGAATTCTTTACTGCTCTCAGAAAGTTGGAAAGAATTAGAGAGAAGAATTCAAGCTTGAAGGAACAAATTCAAGAGGATGAAGAAGCAAGGATGGAACTTCTACAAAATCTCATAGAACTCAAGATAAGGGTGGAAGAAGGAAAGAAAATTGAGCAGGATATGACAGATCTATTAAGAGCAAGAGAAACAGAATGTGAAATATTGGAAGCAAAAATTATTTATCTAAGGAATGAAGTTGAAAGGACCAAGGTACTACAAGATGTAGAGTATAAGAAACAGAAAAAGGAATCAAGTCTTCAAGAAGCAGAAACTTCAAACAAGGATAGGCAAGCAAAGGATATCAGAAAGGAAGAAAGCAAAGAAGAACCTTGGATGAGAGTTAATCACAAGAGGAGAAGTACTCCACCACAATCTCAAAGGCATCCAAATAGGTTACATAATTTCTTCCATGGTCATTGCTTTTCTTGTAATAAATATGGTCATAGAGTTGTACACTGTATTAGTCATGCAAGAAACAATGTCAATAGAAATTTCAATTCTTTTGCACCTCTTATGGATAATGATATTATATGTTACAAATGCAATAATTTTGGGCACAAGGCTAGATGGTGTAAAATGATACTTCCTGAGTCTAGTAAAAGAAAAAACAATTTCAACAACTAGGAAAGATGAAAGGGAAAATGTAAAGGCTAGATCAATGTTAGTTCAAACAACCCTTCATGCTCAGGATAAAGAAGAACAATGGTATCTTGATAGTGGTTGCTCTAGTCACATGACAGGAGACAAAGACAAATTCATTGTACTAAAAGAAACCAATAGAGGATCAGTAAGTTTTGGTGATAATGGATCAACAAGGATTGGTGGAAGAGGAACTCTGAGTTTAGATAATGGGAAAACAAGAACAGAAAATGTGTTGTATGTTAAAGGGTTAAAACATAATCTGCTAAGTGTAAGTCAACTTTGTGATCAAGGGCATATGGTTACATTCCACCCAGATAGATGTGAGATAAGAAAATTAAAAACTGGAAAAGTCATTGCCAATGCAAGAAGAACTCCAAACAATCTATACATGCTTAGTGAGATCAAAGGGGAAAAGTGCTTTCTATCACAAGAAGATGAGAGTTGGTTGTGGCATAGAATATTGGGTCACTTGAATTTTGACAACATAGTCAACATAAGCAATAAGAAGGATGTCAGAGATTTACCCAAAATAAAAAGGCCACAAAACACAATCTGTGCACCTTGTCAACATGGAAAGCAAACTAGAACAAGCTTTAAGTCAAAAGGATATATGTCATCTGAGCCATTGAGTCTAATACATACTGATCTATGTGGTCCTACCAGAACACAAAGTATTCAAGGTGAGAGTTACTTTATATTATTTATAGATGATTACTCCAGAATGGTTTGGGTAGATTTCCTGAAAGAGAAGTCAGATGCTTTTGAAAAATTCAAAGCATTTAAGGAACTAGTTGAAAATGAAACCGACAAGAGAATTAAGTGTTTGAGATCTGATAGAGGAGGAGAATTTACCTCAAATGAATTTGTAGAGTTTTGTGAACAACATGGGATCAAGAGAGAATACTCAGCAGCAAGAACTCCTCAACAAAATGGAGTAGTTGAAAGGAAAAATAGGACTATTGAGAATATGGCTAGAGCTATGTTAAATGAGTCTAAGCTCTCAGATGGATTTTGGAGAGAAGCAGTCAACACAACAATATACATAATCACTAGGGCTCAAATGAGGGTAAACCATCACAAGACTCCATATGAGCTTTGGAAAGGAAGACCGACCACTGTAAAACACTTCAAGGTTTTTGGAAGCAAGTGCTACATAAGATGAGAAGATCAAAACTTAGGCAAGTTTGATCCAAGATGTGATGAGGGAATTTTCCTTGGTTATTCCTCTAAGAGTAAAGCCTATAGATGCTTCAACAAGAGAACACACACTATTGTAGAAAGTATAAATGTAACAATTGATGAGAAGATAGATTCAAGAGAACCAGTTCAACAAATTGTGTATCAGGAAGATGGAAGTTGTCAAGAAGAGTTTCATGAGGAATCAGATGAAGAAGAAGAAGAAACACAAAGAATTCTTCCTAAAAATCCATCTAGGTATGTACAGAAGCATCATCCAAAAGATCTAATCATTGGGAATCCAGATGAAAGACAGACAAGGAGAAGGATAATAACACCATCTCAACAAGAAAATTTTTCTTTGCTATCTAAGATTGAGCCAAAAGACTTCAATCAGGCAAGTGAAGATGAGTTCTAGATCAAGGCAATGGATGAGGAATTAGATCAGATAGAGAAAAGCAAGACTTGGGAACTTGTCCCATGACCAAAGGACAAGAATGTGATCGACACAAAATGGGTATTCAGAAATAAGCTAAATGAATATGGACAAGTAGTAAGGAATAAAGCAAGGTTAGTATGCAAAGGTTATGCACAGGTAGAGGGAATTGACTTTGATGAGACATTTGCTCCAGTTGCATGACTTGAAGCCATAAGAATATTTTTAGCCTTCTCAAGTTTTAAAAACTTCAAGGTATATCAGATGGATGTTAAGTCAACATTTCTAAATGGTGTTCTAGAAGAAGAAGTCTACATTGAACAACCAGAGGGATTCATATTAACAGATAAACCAGATCATGTATGCAGATTGAAAAAGGTACTGTATGGTCTAAAGTAGGCTCCTAGAGCATGGTACTCAAGATTGGATAAGTATCTTCAGGAACAGGGATTCAGAAAAGGAATAGTAGACAACAACTTATATATCAAAAATGAAGGGAATAATCTACTAATTGTGGTTGTTTATGTTGATGACATCATTTTTGGGGGAAACAATGATAAGATGTGTAAAGAATTTGCTAAGAACATGCAAAATGAATTTGAGATGTCTATGCTTGGTGAGTTGTCTTTCTTTCTTGGACTTCAGATTTCACAATCAGAGAAAGGAGTATTTCTCTCACAAACCAAGTATATAAAAGAAATGTTAAAGAAATTTAGGTTAGAATATTGCAAACCGGTAAGTACCCCCATGGTCACAGGATGCAAGTTAAGTAAGGATGATGAATCTCTAGAGGTAGATCAGAGATTATACAGATCTATGATTGGCAGCTTATTGTATGTTACAGCTACAAGACCAGACATAGTACAATCAGTGGGATTAGTGGTAAGGTTTCAGGCAGCACCTAAGGAAACACATGTGGCAGCAGTAAAGAGAATTCTTAGGTATCTAAAAGGGACTATGGATTTTGGGCTTTGGTATCCCAAAAGTGATAGTTTCACACTCACAACATATACAGATGCAGATTGGGCTGGCAGTATTGATGATAGAAAAAGCACAAGTGGAGGAGCATTCTTTCTTGGAGATTGTTTAGTCTCTTGGCTAAGTAAGAAGCAGGTTTCAGTATCCTTATCTACAGCAGAAGTAGAATATATTGTAGTAGTAGCCAGTTGTACATAGGTATTATGGATGAAGTGAACTCTAGAAGACTTCAAGATAAAACATGATCATCCTATTCCCATACTATGTGATAATACAAGTGCTATAAGTATCTCAAAGAATCTAGTGATGCACTCTAGGACAAAGCACATTCCGATCAAGTATCATTTTCTGAGAGAACAGGTGATAGATAAATAGGTCAAGTTGGAATATGTTACTACAAAGGAACATATAGCAGATATTTTCACTAAGCCACTTTCAAAGGAGACCTTTGAGTATCTTCGAGGAAAACTGGGAGTAAGACTCCCACCCTAGAATTAACCACCTCAAGAGGAGGTGGGGGAGGGGCTAAGCTAAGAGACTCATTCTTAGCCCCGAGCCCCAAAGGTGACCCTTTGCCATTGATGTCAAATGGGGAGAGATTTGAGTAAGGGGAGAGATTTGGTTTAAGGAGAGAGCATTGAGTTAGGGGGAGCAATTTCCAAGGGGAGAAAAATAAGAAAAAGGTCAAATTTTGGTAAAAAGAATTTGGGTTGCCATCAATGACAAAGGGGGAGATTGTTGGACATTTTGAGTAGATAAGTTGTCATTGATGTCAAGAGTGAGTGGTCATTGATGTCAAAATTTCAGCACCAGTCAATGGCAGTTTTAGTTGGCAACATCCGTTTTAGTTTCAAAACCAGTTCCAAGAAGTCAGATAAGGTCCAAAGTGCAAGAAAAAGCCCAAATAAATAATATTATAATATTATTTTATAATATTATACAAAGGAAGTTTAAAATTAATTATAAATTAATTTATTAATTAATTTACTTAACTTATAAATTTATTTAAATTAATTATTAATTAATTTAATTATTAATTATAAATTAATTTAAGCTAAGTTTAAATAACCCTAAGGTGGGTTATTAAAATTAAAATTCAAAATTTGATTTCGAATTACAAAGCACCGACATGAGGAGAAAATTAAAACATGTATATAAGGGGGGAACTCCCACCCTACCAAACATTACCATGCCTTCGAATATTATTGTGAGCTTTAAGAATTGCGTTGCATCCAAAGCAAAGATTAGAGTGTGCAAGTTTCATGGAAAGTCAAACGGTGATGAAGGCATAAGAGGAAGGAACTCCTTCCTTCACGTGGGCACTAGTAGCCCACGCGGTGGGCTCCCAAGCGCTAAGGCGCTTAGGCTAGAGGAGACGACGGATCGAATCTCACCGAAACCCCTTTTTGGGGAAGAAAGAGGTATGCTTTAATTTGGGTGCCAAAAATTTTAAGAATATAGTTTGGGCATTTAAAAATTAATTTTTGCATATTTTAATTGGTTCTAAGGTTGCAAAGGGAGTTATAAGGGTTTTGCAAAATTAAATTTTTAATGTTATTTGCTCAAATGTTTTGAAAATATTGTAAGGTGTTTGGTTGATATTTTTATGGTGTTGGATATTATTTTAAGTTGGAGTTTATAAGGTGTATCAAGAAATTATTTTTATGTATGGTATGATGAGTGTTATTTTAAAAGGGAGAAATAAGGCATAAATTGAGTTGTGATTTTTTATGTCTAAGGAATATTTTTGGAAAGTGTTGAAGTAATATTGTTGTCATCTAACCATTGGAATTGGAAAGAAGAAAATTGTGATTAAGACAGGTTTTCTAAAGGCACTTCTACATCAAACAAAAGGTATGGGCATATTCTTCCTAGTGAGTGATTGTTGAAAATTGTGAATGGAAAGTTGGAGTGAAAAGGATTGTTTGGTTAGCATTGTTGAGTGTGTTTTGAATTAATGCTTCAAGGTTTTCTGGAATTAAGAGTTGTTGATAAAACCTTGTTTTATAAGCATTGTTGTTGAAGTGATTAAGTTGAGTGAAGAACTTGAACTAGGGTTTGCAAAGAACATGAGTATCATTGTTATGTGAGATTGGTTGATAAAGCATTGTTGGAAATATTTGAGTGAGTGTTCATATGCTTGGACTAGGGTTTGTGAGCAAGGATTATTTCATTGAGTGATTGGTTGAGTAGAGTTGGTTGAGCCTAGTCAAGTGAATGTGTGAAGTGATTGTTCAAGTTCTATGAAACAAATTATTCTATATTCTAAATTGATTTGAGAAAGAGATTGAGTATTGATGAGTGTGAAGCATATTGAGTCTCTAAAAATTCTCTATATGTTTCTAAAAGAGTGATTGAAAGTGATTGAGCATTGTGATGAATATAAAGCATATTGAGTCTCTAACAATTCTCTTTATGTTTCTATGAGATTGGACAAGTTCTAGTGTGATATTGTTGAGAAGATTTGAGGTAAGTCTTAGAGAAGACTTGTGGATAGATTTATGTGAGATTTTATGGAAGCTTACAATACATTTGAGAGATAGATATTGAGGACAGATTTGAGGATAGAGTTTGGTATAGATTTGAGGATAGGTTTGTGCCAGATCAGAGATAGATATTGAGGATAGATTTGTGCTAGATCGAAGGACTATGTTTAGTGTAGATTTGAGATAGATATTTGGAGGTGATAGAGTATAGAGGATGATAGTCTCCAGTGGATAGAGATCCATTAGCCAGGGTAGTGAGGACAGGTGTCTTCAGTGGATAGAGATCCATTAGCTAAAGTAGTGGGGGCAATAGTTCTTCTAGAAGATCATCAATCAGAGCTAGAGGAGAAAGGAGTTCTCCTGTGGATAGAGATCCATAAACTTGATTAGGGGATTGGTGTCTCCTTTGGATAGAGGTCCATAAACATTGTAGGGAAAGGATTCCCAAGAGAATTTATTTGAGAAAAAATTATAAGAAATATTTTCTCCGTGGAGTAGCCCACATTGGGTGAACCATGTTAAATCATGTCTCTCATGTGTGTGATGCTTTGTGTGATGTTTACTACTTTAATATTGTTGATGTTATCATTTGGATTAAAAAGCAAAAATTTTATCTTATACTATTCACCCCCTCTCAGTATAAGCACATGTTCTTCAATTGGTATCAGAGTGGGTCTCTCCATGAAAAGACTAACAACTTGGAGGAGGATCCATCAGTAACACACATGACTTCAGAAAATGAAGAGGAGACTATGTTTGATATAAAAGAGGAATTATTTGTTGCTCTCAAAAAGTTGGAAAGAATTAGAGAGAAGAATTCAAGCTTGAAGGAACAAATTCAAGAGGATGAAGAAGCAAGGATGGAACTTCTACAAAATCTCACAGAACTCAAGATAAAGGTGGAAGAAGGAAAGAAAATTGAGTAGGATATGACAGATCTATTAAGAGCAAGAGAAACAGAATGTGAAATATTGGAAGCAAAAATTGTTTATCTAAGGAATGAAGTTGAAAGGACCAAGGTACTACAAGATGTAGAGTATGAGAAATAGAAAAAGGAATCAAGTCTTCAAGAAGCAGAAACTTCAAACAAAGATAGGCAAGCAAAGGATATCAGAAAGGAAGAAAGCAAAGAAGAACCTTGGATGAGAGTTAATCACAAAAGGAGAAGTACTCCACCACAATCTCAAAGGCATCCAAACAGGTTACATAATTTCTTCCATGGTCATTGCTTTTCTTGTAATAAATATGGTCATAGAGTTGTACATTGTATTAGTCATGCAAGAAACAATGTCAATAGAAATTTCAATTCTTTTGCACCTCTTATGGATAATGATATTATATGTTACAAATGCAATAATTTTGGGCACAAGGCTAGATGGTGTAAAATGATACTTCCTGAGTCTAGTAAAGAAAAATAATTTCAACAACTAGGAAAGTATGAAAGGGAAAATGTAAAGGCTAGATCAATGTTAGTTCAAACAACCCTTCATGCTCAGGATAAAGAAGAACAATGGTATCTTGATAGTGGTTGCTCTAGTCACATGACAGGAGACAAAGACAAATTCATTGTATTAAAAGAAACCAATAGAGGATCAGTAAGTTTTGGTGATAATGGATCAGCAAGGATTGGTGGAAGAGGAACTCTGAGTTTAGATAATGGGAAAACAAGAACAAAAAATGTGTTGTATGTTAAAGGGTTAAAACATAATCTGCTAAGTGTAAGTCAACTTTGTGATCAAGGGCATATGGTTACATTCCACCCAGATAGATGTGAGATAAGAAAATCAGAAACTGGAAAAGTCATTGCCAATGCAAGAAGAACTCCAAACAATCTATACATGCTTAGTGAGATCAAAGGGGAAAAGTGCTTTCTATCACAAGAAGATGAGAGTTGGTTGTGGCATAGAATATTGGGTCACTTGAATTTTGACAACATAGTCAACATAAGCAATAAGCAGGTTGTCAGAGATTTACCCAAAATAAAAAGGCCACAAAACACAATCTGTGCACCTTGTCAACATGGAAAGCAAACTAGAACAAGCTTTAAGTCAAAAGGATATATGTCATCTGAGCCATTGAGTCTAATACATACTGATCTATGTGGTCCTACCATAACACAGAGTATTCAAGGTGAGAGTTACTTTATATTATTTATAGATGATTACTCCAGAATGGTTTGGGTAGATTTTCTGAAAGAGAAATCAGAAGCTTTTGAAAAATTCAAAACATTTAAGAAACTGGTTGAAAATGAAACCGACAAGAGAATTAAGTGTTTGAGATCTGATAGAGGAGGAGAATTTACCTCAAATGAGTTTGTAGAGTTTTGTGAACAACATGGGATCAAGAGAGAATACTCAACAGCAAGAACTCCTCAACAAAATGGAGTAGTTGAAAGGAAAAATAGGACTATTGAGAATATGGCTAGAGCTATGTTAAATGAGTCTAAGCTCTCAGATGGATTTTGGAGAGAAGTAGTCAATACAATAGTATACATAATCACTAGGGCTCAAATGAGGGTAAACCATCACAAGACTCCATATGAGCTTTGGAAAGGAAGACCGACCACTGTAAAACACTTCAAGGTTTTTGGAAGCAAGTGTTACATAAGATGAGAAGATCAAAACTTAGGCAAGTTTGATCCAAGATGTGATGAGGGAATTTTCCTTGGTTATTCCTCTAAGAGTAAAGCTTATAGATGCTTCAACAAGAGAACACACACTATTGTAGAAAGTATAAATGTAACAATTGATGAGAAGATAGATTCAAGAGAACCAGTTCAACAAATTGTGTATCAAGAAGATGGAAGTTGTCAAGAAGAGTTTCATGAGGAATCAGATGAAGAAGAAGAAGAAACACAAAGACTTCTTCCTAAAACTCCATCCAGGTATGTACAGAAGCATCATCCAAAAGAGCTAATCATTGGGAATCCAGATGAAAGACAGACAAGAAGAAGGATAATAACACCATCTCAACAAGCAAATTTTTCTTTGCTATCTAAGATTGAGCCAAAAGACTTCAATCAAGCAAGTGAAGATGAGTTCTGGATCAAGGCAATGGATGAGGAATTAGATCAGATAGAGAAAAGCAAGACTTGGGAACTTGTCCCATGACCAAAGGACAAGAATGTGATCGGCACAAAATGGGTATTCAAAAATAAGCTAAATGAAGATGGACAAGTAGTAAGGAATAAAGCAAGGTTAGTATGCAAAGGTTATGCACAGGTAGAGGGAATTGACTTTGATGAGACATTTGCTCCAGTTGCATGACTTGAAGCCATAAGAATATTTTTAGCCTTCTCAAGTTTTAAAAACTTCAAGGTATATCAGATGGATGTTAAGTCAACATTTCTAAATGGTGTTCTAGAAGAAGTCTACATTGAACAACCAGAGGGATTCATATTAAAAGATAAACCAGATCATGTATGCAGATTGAAAAAGGCACTGTATGGTCTAAAGCCAGGCTCCTAGAGCATGGTACTCAAGATTGGATAAGTATCTTCAGGAACAGGGATTCAGAAAAGGAATAGCAGACAACAACTTATATATCAAAAATGAAGGGAATAATCTACTAATTGTGGTTGTTTATGTTGATGACATCATTTTTGGGGGAAACAATGATAAGATGTGTAAAGAATTTTCTAAGAACATGCAGAATGAATTTGAGATGTCTATGCTTGGTGAGTTGTCCTTCTTTCTTGGACTTCAGATTTCACAATCAGAGAAAGGAGTATTTCTCTCACAAACCAAGTATATAAAAGAAATGTTAAAGAAATTTAGGTTAGAAGATTGCAAACCGGTAAGTACCCCCATGGTCACAGGATGCAAGTTAAGTAAGGATGATGAATCTCTAGAGGTAGATCAGAGATTATACAGATCTATGATTGGCAGCTTATTGTATGTTACAACTACAAGACCAGACATAGTACAATCAGTGGGATTAGTGGCAAGGTTTCAGGCAGCACCTAAGGAAACACATGTGGCAGCAGTAAAGAGAATTCTTAGGTATCTAAAAGGGACTATGGATTTTGGGCTTTGGTATCCCAAAAGTGATAGTTTTACACTCACAACATATACAGATGCAGATTGGGATGGCAACATTGATGATAGAAAGAGCACAAGTGGAGGAGCATTCTTTCTTGGAGATTGTTTAGTCTCTTGGCTAAGTAAGAAGCAGGTCTCAATATCCTTATCTACAGCAGAAGCAGAATATATTGCAGTAGTAGCCAGTTGTACACAGGTATTATGGATGAAGTGAACTCTAGAAGACTTCAAGATAAAACATGATCATCCTATTCCCATACTATGTGATAATACAAGTGCTATAAGTATCTCAAAGAATCCAGTGATGCACTCAAGGACAAAGCACATTTCGATCAAGTATCATTTTCTGAGAGAACAGGTGATAGATAAACAGGTCAGGTTGGAATATGTTACTACAAAGGAACAGATAGCAGATATTTTCACTAAGCCACTTTCAAAGGAGACCTTTGAGTATCTTCGAGGAAAACTAGGAGTAAGACTCCCACCCCAGAATTAACCACCTCAAGAGGAGGTGGGGGAGGGGCTAAGCTAAGAGATTCATTCTTAGCCCCGAGCCCCAAAGGTGACCCTTTGCCATTGATGTCAAAGGGGAGAGATTTGAGTAAGGGGAGAGATTTGGTTTAAGGAGAAAGCATTGAGTTAGGGGAGCAATTTCCAAGGGGAGCAGAACAGGAAAAAGTCAAGTTTTGGTAAAAAGAATTTGGGTTGCCATCAATGACAAAGGGGGAGATTGTTGGACATTTTGAGTGATAAGTTGTCATTGATGTCAAGAGTGAGTGGTCATTGATGTCAAATTTCAACACTAGTGGTCGTTTTAGTTCTTGTTTTAGTTATCAAGACCCGGTTCCAGGAAGTCAGATGAGGTCCAAAGTGCAAGAAAAAGCCCAAATAAATAATATTATAATATTTTTTATAATATTATACAAAGGAAGTTTAAAATTAATTATAAATTAATTTATTAGTTAATTTACTTAACTTATAAAGTTATTTAAATTAATTATTAATTATAAATTAATTTAAGCTAAGGTTAAATAACCCTAAGGTGGGTTATTAAAATTAAAATTCAAAATTTGATTTCGAATAACAAAGCACCGATGTGAGGAGAAATTAAAACATGTATATAAGGGGGAACTCCCACCCTACCAAAACTTACCATGCCTTCGAATATTATTGTGAGCTTTAAGAATTGCGTTGCATCCAAAGCGGAGTTAGAGTGTGCAAGTTTCATGGAAAGTCAAACAATGGTGAAGGCATAAGAGGAAGGGACTCTACCTTCCTTCACATGGGCATTAGTAGCCCACGTGGTGGGCTCCCAAGTGCTAAGGCGCTTAGGCTAGAGGAGACGATGGATCGAATCTCGTCGAAACCCCTTTTGGGGAAGAAAGAGGTATGCTTTAATTTGCGCCAAAATTTTAGGAATATAGTTTGGGCATTTAAAAATTAATTTTTGCATATTTTAAATTGGTTCTAAGGTTGCTAAAGGGAGTTATAAGGGTTTTGCAAAATTAAATTTTTAATTTTATTTGCTCAAATGTTTTGAAAATATTGTAAGGTGTTTGGTTGATTTTTTATGGTGTTGGATATTATTTTAAGTTGGATTTTATAAGGTGTATCCAAGGAAATTATTTTATGTATGTATTGATGTTTAGTGTTATTTTAAAAGGAGCAATAAGGCATAAATTGAGTTGTGATTGTTTTTATGTCCAAGGAATATTTTTTTGAAAGTGTTGAAGTAATATTTTTGTGTCTAACCATTGAAATTGGAAAAAAAATTATGATTAAGACAAGTTTTCTAAAGGTACTTCTACATCAAACAAAATGTATGGGCATATTATTCCTAGTGAGTGATTGTTGAAAATTGTGAATGAAAGTTGGAGTGAAAAGGATTGTTTGGTTTACATTGTTGAGAGTGTTTTGAATTAATGCTTCAAGGTTTTCTGGAATTAAGAGTTGTTGATAAAACCTTGTTTTATAAGCATTGTTGTTGAAGTGATTGAATTGAGTGAAGAACTTGAACTAGGGTTTGAAAGAACATGAGTATCATTGTTATGTGAGATTGGTTGATAAGCATTGTTGGAAATATTTTGAGTGAGTGTTCATATGCTTGGACTAGGGTTTGTGAGCAAGGATTATTTCATTGAGTGATTGGTTGAGTAGAGTTGGTTGAGCCTAGTCAAGTGAATATGTGAAGTGATAGTTCAAGTTCTATGAAACAAATTATTCTATATTCTAAATTGATTTGAGAAAGAGATTGAGTGTTGATGAGTGTGAAACATATTGAGTCTCTAACAATTCTCTATATGTTTCTAAGAGAGTGATTGAAAGTGATTGAGCATTGTGATGAATGTGAAGCATATTGAGTCTCTAACAATTATCTTTATGTTTCTATGAGATTGGACAAGTTCTAGTGTGATATTGTTGAGCAGATTTGAGGTAAGTCTTAGAGAAGACTTGTGGAAAGATTTATGTGAGATTTTGTGGAAGCTTACAATACATATTTGAGGATAGATTTGAGCATTATAAATTGAGGATAGATTTGTGCAGATATAAGATATATTGAGGATATATTTGAGGATAGAGTTTGGTATAGATTTGAGGATAAGTTTGTGCCAGATCAGAGATAGATATTGAGGATAGATTTGTGCTAGATCGAAGGACTATGTTTAGTGTAGATTTGAGATAGAGCTTTGGAGGTGATAGAGTATAGAGGATGATAGTCTCTAGTGGATAGAGATCCATTAGCCAGGGTAGTGAGGATAGGTGTCTTCAGTGGATAGAGATCCATTAGCCAGAGTAGTGGGGGCAATAGTTCTTCTAGAAGATCACCAACTAGAGCTAAGGAGAAAGGAGTTCTCCTGTGGATAGAGATCCACGAACTTGATTAGGGGATTGGTGTCTCCTTTGGATAGAGGTCCATAAACATTGTAGGGAAAGGATTCCCAAGAGAATTTATTTGAGAAAAATTTATAAGAAATATTTTCTCCGTGGAGTAGCCCACATTGGGTGAACCACGTTAAATCATGTCTCTCATGTGTGTGATGCTTTGTGTGATGTTTACTGCTTTAATATTGTTGATGTTATCATTTGGATTAAAAAGCAAAAAGTTTTATCTTATACTGTTCACCCCCCTCTCAGTATAAGCACATGTTCTTCATTACCCTTTAGAGTTGGACCTCTCATTCTCAAAACTCTTTTCTATGTCATGCCTTGTGACTTAACTTACAATATTCTTCTTAGGAGGCCATGGATCCATGAGATGTAGGTCATCCTATAGACACAAAAAATTAACCTATCTAAATAAGTCAAATTTTCCTTAGATGTGTAGGAAGCCTCTCAAAGTTGCTAAGTGCAATTTTGAACTCCCCATCCCTTAGTTTGATCCCTTTTCCTATCCTTGTCAAATTTTTGGTCATCCAAGATTGATCATGAATTCAATCAAGCTGCTTTAGCACCAATATGGTCTTCAATGATCATATTTCATGGATCAACCATGAATTCATGATTTTAGAGTTTTACCCCCAAAGCCCTAACTCTCGAGCTGACCTTTGTATTTTTGAGCCCTAAACCTAGTTTTTGAATTTCATTTTCTTCTCACATTGACCTCAAACCATCTATAAATAGAGGTGGTGATTTTCCTTTTTTTCCCATATTTAATCTTCAATTTGCTACCCATCATCTACTAGCTCCTATCTGTGATTTGTAACCTACTTTTTCCATATTCCATATGTGATTTGCGTTAGCTGCATTTATGAGCAACTTGAAGAGCTATGATTGGTGAGCAAACCATGATGATGACTTGAGTAAAAGTAGATCTTTAGATTCATCAAAAGGAGAGATGGAATCGCTTTAGGGGACTACTTCCCTCAGTTTTTGCCTCCACTTTCTTCTTGCTATTTTAGTTTATTCTTTATAGTTATAGAACTTTCCTCATTCTGCTACATTATTTCTATTCTCTTATTTTAGCTATTTTTTTTCAATATAATTCACTTAAGCATACATTGGTTACATTCATTTTATTGTCTGCACTTCATTTATTTATGTAGATTGCATTAAGATCATTATAATTTTGTTTGCACTTTATTTATTTCTATAGATTGCACTTAGATCATTATATTTTTGCTTGCACTTAATTTGCTTTTGTAGATTGCACTTAGGTCCCTGTTTGCATTTCATTGCACTTAGATCATTATATTTTTGCTTGCATTTATTGCTATAGACTACATTTAGCTCATTATGCTTCTTTTCTTCTACCCATTTTATTGTTTGTATTCCATTCACTGCTATTAGATTACATTTTAAGCCCTCTTACTTCACTTTTAATCTTACTATGAATTCATGTTCCATCCATACCGGATATGAATTCGATGAAACCCTCGTTTCTCCCTTTCTTTGTAGTTTTCTCTATCAAAAATTTTTAGTCACACCTTATAAAGCGTGAATTCGACAAAAATACTATTGTGAGTGTTTTCTATGATCCCCTTAGCCCTTTTCTTGATTATCATGAATTTTTGTTTGCCCTCTATAGGGCATAAATTTGGCTATGGTAATTTGGGGGTAAGTATTTCTTCCCCTATTGTCTTCTCTTTGATTTTGCATTTTTTGTTTTGTTTTGCTTTCTACTAAACCCTAGTTTCTCTATTGTATATTATCTCCAGCTTCCACAAAGGTCAAGATATTTTATGTTCATCACTCAGTTAGCTAAAAGGACCAAGGGGAATTGATTGTCATGCCTACAATCCTAGTCTTCATAGCAGCCTAAGCAAGCCCCCAAACACCAACAACATTTTTTTTATAGTTTTTTTGTCTCTATTTATAGGTTCGCTCGAATTGGTGATAATGGTTTTTAAGGCATGAAATTGTATTCACAATCATATTTTAGGGCACGAATTCAATGTAGGGATCAACATAAAAAAATATAAGTGCTTTTTTAGTATTTTAGGCTATTTTATGTGGTTTACTATGTGTTTATGCTTGTTTTTATTTTTTTGTAAGCAATTTAGAAAATGAAAATTAATCTTAATATCATTTAGGGAACAAGCTTGGTTCTAAGGAAAGCAAATTTTACTTCTTTAGGCCAATAAAAATATTTTTTCTATCCTTAGGCATTTAAAAATAAATTGCATATAGTTTTGCATTTAGGCTAGCTTATCTATGCATTTCTCTTGTACCCTTGCTTAAAGAATAAAGAATTATTTTACGTATCTTAGGAGAATTTGAACATGCAAAGGAAAAATCATTTCAATGGGTAGTTTCTATTTGTTTGTATTTTATCTTCTTGCATCCTTTTTTATAGTATTTTAAGTAGTTATAGTTCTAATTTCTTATAGGTCAAACTTAGGTTCTTTTGAAAATTAATACATCAAACCCTCCACTTGTATTTGGAGTGAATCCTTAAAATATTCCTAGTAAACCCCCAAAACCTAGATAATAAACCTTGGGTGTGAGGACCATAGCCATGTGGTTACCTCAACTACCAACAAATTCATCAAGAGACATCTATGTCCATTTGCATCCTCTATGTTTTCATAAAATTGATATGAAATACCTCCTTAGTGACCATTAGGAAACCTTTTCCTTAAATTTGTGTTCTTGTTTCTAAAACTTAAATAATACCACCTAGATTTTTTGTATTGATTATATTGTATAATTAAAAATATTTAATAAAAATTGCATCTTTTCAATATTAGATAGTTTAGTTTTGAATCATATTTTTCTTATAAAATGGCCCCTACCCTTAGGAATAAGAGAAACATATTATATTCAAATGAAAATCATTTATGAAATGAGGATAATAAAAGTGATAGGGAGAGTGTAAACTTAGAATAATATGAGGATATATCAACTAATGATAACTATGATCTGGCAGAAGTATCTTATGGTTAATTCATTTTTAAAATACATGATCATATGATAAATATTTGTAGGTAAAATAAACAATTATTTTCAAAAAATTTAGAGAAGAACATCCACTTTATTGAAGCTAAACTATCCCATCATCAAACTAGTTCTCATCAGAATATTCATGCTAATCCTTTATTTTAATCTTCTCAAAACCATAATATTAATTTGTTTCATAACCATATATGCTACTATCACAACAACTAATATTGGAGGAACTTATAAATCACCTCCAAATAGTAGCATGCCTCAAAATAATACTTGATTTTCTTGTCATCACAATCTGTTTTCCCATTTAAATGTTTATCCTTCTAAAATTAACAATTTTTCTTTTTTTCCACCAACTACAAATCACATCCCACTACAAGATACTACACAAAATTCCCCATTCCATAAAATCTACCATAATAGTGTCAATGCTTCAAATATTAACTAAGTACCTTATCAAAAACCCATGACAAACAATTGTAAAACACCCTTAGAGAATTATGGAGCAAAAATAAAACATCATTAGTGTTGCACAACAACCCTGATATTCAAAATTTGACATCTATATGAAAGAAAATTTGCTCTAAAAATGGATAGCCTACAAGCACCTAGCTTTACCTATTATTATAGATAAATTTGCAACCAACCCTTAGATCCCATAATAGCTCATAGACCTTATACCAAAAATGTTTTGACACAAATATTACCAATCTATAATAGAATAGAGAACCCTATTGAACACTTAAGGATGTTCACGAAAATTTGTCATGATATTAGTTACGATTACATGTTGTTATTAAATACATTTCTTAAAATTATTGGAGGAACAACCTTGGATTGGTACTATCAACTACCCCATCACTCTCTAAGGAATTTTGAGGAAACAACTAAGATGAGTGTTCAAAAATTTAGAGCTTATGTAGAAAAGAGAGTGACCCTTCAATATTTATACCTCCTTAAGCAAGCTAAGGATGAGAGTTTCTCAAATTTATTATCTCGATGGAGGATCCAAGTTGGAAGTTTATAGTATACCCCACCTCCTTGAGATATGTTAGAGATCTTTATCAACAACTTACAAGAGAAAATTTCATATGAATTATAGATAATGAGTGCCACATATTTTGAGCAAGAAGTAGACTTAGTTATAAGAGTTTAAAATCCCTTATTAGAAGGGGTCAACTTAAACTAAGAAAATAAGAAAGGATTAAAAACCCCTAATATAAGAATAAACATGTGTATGGTGATGGGGTCACCAATAATAGATAGACTAATAATGTCAACACAACTAGTACCTTATACAAGTTGGTGCTTAGAAAACATTAGAGACTCCTACCAAGGAACTTCATAAGACTGAAACAACCTTTATCATCTTTCCTTAAACAAATATTAGAAGCTAATATGATCGAGTTTCCCAACATAAGACAACCTGATACAATAAAAATTTGGTACAAACAAGACCAACATTGTGATTATCAAAGGGTGTATGGGTATCTTATAGATTAATATAAGAGGTTTAAGCATGTGGTTCAAAATTTAATAGATGAGGTTTTACTTATTATAGGTTACTCCCAACCTACTCAAACCACCAAGCAAGATATTGAGATATTCCAAAATCCCCTATACGACCATAACTAAAAATAGCTAATCATGTTTATTATCATATCGTGCCACCTCCATATAATCATATGGTTGGCATGATAACAACAAACACTAGATAATAAGTTCAAGCATAACAAGTTTAACAACCTTATAAGCATGTAAATTCAAAGCAACCCCTAGTCAACCCTCTAGACCACTACTAGTTTTAAGGAACACCCAAAGGAATATCATAAGTTTAGACAAACCAAATTTAGTCTTGAAACCTCAACATAAAATTTTCTTTCACTTAAAATAATATTTAGCTAGTACATCATTCAATATTTTCCTCTTAGAGCTTGTACAGACTCTCCCTATCCATAGGGAATCTTTAGTTAAGCTTATAAGTCAACATTCCCTCCAACAAGACCTCCCACCTAGTAACCTAGAAAATTTTTTAGGTGCTCTTGGTGTTAATATATATCATTCTATGAAGATGATATTCCTCACTCAACCTTACAAGGGGAGTCACCCTTTACATCACCAACTATATTGGGGAAAATTTTATCAAAACGATCTTGGTAGATAATGGTTCCTCCCTTAATATATGTAGTTTAAGTTATAAATATTTTCAAGTTTTTGGATTAAGGGAGGAATATATAACTAAATCATATGTGATCATCAAATCCTTAAGTAATTAATCCCAAGAGACCTATGGTATTATATCCCTTCTGCTTAAGATAGGACCCAAAATCTTAGATACTTTATTTTATGTAGTATCTTACCAAACATATTTCAATATTCTTCTTGGATGCCCTTGGATTCACACTATGAGTTTTGTCCTTTCCTCCCTCATCAATGTGTTAATTATGATATCAATATTAAACTTGTAACCATCTTGGATGACCCTCATCTATTTCAATATTATTCAATGGTTCAGAAATACTAGGCCAAAGTCAATTTCTATCCAACAATTTCTCTCCACAAATCTCCTCTCTCTTCTTCTTCTTCTTCTTCTATTTATAATCCTTATCCTTAAATCACTAACACGTTTAAAAAATTTATAATTAGTGAGAAACCTCCAATTTTCAACTCATCAAATGATCAATTTAATCAATTAATTCAATTCCTCTTATAGACATTGCCAAGCTACCACCTTCACCTTGAACCATGGGTTTACCCTTTAAAATAGGTGATGTAGTACACATAGGAACTTGTGAAGAAAATATTCATGGTAAAAACCCCTCACCCATAGAGATAACATTCACCACCTATTGCCTATCTAATGATTATACTTTATCTAAGCATAACCTATCTAGTATGGGATATAAAGGTAAGGGCTTGCAGCCTCAACAACAAGGCATAAAGGAGACTTTAGAAGTTGGACATTTTCCTAGGATATGTAGCATAGGGTACACCTACAATAAAAACCAACCTTTATCCATTTATGATGATCAAATAATAACCTTTCCATAATTTATAAATCATCATGTCTTAGAGTGGAGTGATCAGGTTGAGGAATTACTTCTCATTACACCATATTGTTTTGTAATGTGATAACCTTAGTTCATCCTAAGTTAATTGTGACCCTAGAATATTACATTGAAGAAGATACTCTTTGTGATATGTATCATGAATATATCCTCCACAACAACTTCTTATTTAACGGGTAAGTCCTTTGTGTCACCCATGTTAATTCTTCTAGTTCTTAAGACAATCAACTTCCTAAGTATTCCAAAGACCTTAAGCAATTAGGAATCATCATTATAATTTATAAGAAGGAAGGAATAGTCTAAATATGTATCAAATTTTTCCTAGACCACTCAAACCAATTGTATTTTTTGGATGAAAAGTGCATCCATGCCTTAGAACATCTTTGAACCTATCAAAATAGGCTTAAGTGAAACTACACTAAGAAAGTTTTCAATCATTCCTTTAAAGTTGAGGACTTTTTCCTAAATAAAAACCAAAAGAACATCAATTCTAGAATAGATCTAAAAGTAAGTTTCAGTCCAATTGACTAGGTACCTTTGTCATAGTGGTAAAGTTTAGCTTAGGATCCTATCACTTAGCAACCTTAGATGGTAAATATCTTAAAGAACCAATGAACATAATGCACTTAAAATGATATTATGCATGAATTCACATCTTTCATATCTTCTCCTATCTTCCTCTATATTTTGACCTTTTTATCCTTTCTTCTATATTCTTCTTCATCATCATATTATTTTATTTCTTCCACTTCTTTCATGCCAACTTGCAGTGGTTTGCTTTCTCATACTACATGCTTGCTTCTCATATCTTGCATGAATTTATTTACATACTTCTAATTCTAAACTTACGATTGAGATATAGCTACCTTATTGCTTGAGCATATTTACATCTAATTATTTGATCATATAGATTTTTAGGAACTTCACAATGAGACAATGATGATATCTACTCAAGATTAGCTCATATGCATTGCACTAGCACTAGGTTGTTGATTTTTAAATAATTCCAAATCTAGGTCGCATACTTTTCCCATCAGGATGCTAATGATTACCTCTTTTGTTACTATACATGAGGTACTTCTATGCTAGCGGAAAACTTGTTTTAATGCATTTTCATAATATTGCACCCATTGGCACAAAATAAGCTTCTTTTCTATCTTATATATTCCTTGACCTTGAAGGTATCAATGGTTTTCAACATTTTTCCAAGTCAAGGGATATATTTATTTATGTATTTTATATCCTTTGTCCTTTGAAAGTTTTAAATCATCTCTCATTTTTCTCCAAGACAAAGGATATTGGTGAGACCCCAAGGTCTTACTATAAAATTATCAACAAATTAATGTAAATGTAATCGCAGGCCACTCAAAGGGGGCTCCCTTGTAATTTCTTTGCCACTATAAGGGGCTCCCTCCTTAGAATGTATGCTTATTATTCTTCTTCTTGGATTATTTGATATGGATGGCCAACCTAATATATATATCTACCCTAAAGCTACGTTGGTGAAGAGACATGATGGTTCACGTATGAAGAGACATGATGGTTCACATTATGAAGGGTTGTGATGGTTCACTTTATAAGTTAATAATATAATAATTAAATGATTAATAATACTAACTAATACTAACTAATAATGTTAGGATCGAGGATCCTAACATGCCACCGTCCTTAAAAAGAGCTTTGTCCTCAAAGCTCAAAGTGAGAAGCTTTGTCCTTTGTTTTCCAAGAAGGACTTGTGTAAGTTCTTGGACTCTTTTAATGGCGTCCTTTTGTAGGTAGGGATATCGAGAAGGATGAATCATTAGTGGGGGGTTGCCAAGAACAATAGTATAATATTCCTTAGGAAAATCATGATGACGATGGGAGGGCAACCCTTGGGATTCCTCAAATACTTCAGAATGATGCATCAAAAGTGATGGTAATGATTTCATATCCTTTTTTGGTTCCTTGGTAGAGCCAACGGAGAAGGAGTGTGTAGTCACTCTGCGTTGGTTCCGAATAGGTTTGGTCATATGGTAAGAACACACTATTGGTGAGGAAGGTATGTGTAGGTCTTGTAGAGTGCATGTTTGGCTAGCATTGATCACTTTGGGTATGTTTACCTCATCCTTGCTTGGTACATCAATCACTTCTTGCACATCGACCTCATTGTATTTATTGTGGTGAGTAGGTGCACTGGTCACTTCGGACACAACTACCTTATCTGCTTGCTCTATGGAGATACAGGGATCAACTTCCTTCAATAAATACAATGTTAGTGTAGCACATTTATGGTGGGGTCCAAATTGTTCATCACAATTATCACAGAGTCCTTTTGCTCGTCGTTCCTTCATCTCCTCAAAGCTAAGATGTTTAATTCGTAAAGTTTGGTTAGATTTGGGGTTGTGTAAGTGCTTTGTGCCCTTCCATTATGCATAGGTTTGGGAGCGATGTAAGTGGTCGATGATTTTTCCATAAGTGGTTTCCCTAATCGTTGTTGTGCATTGATTTTATCTTCAGCTAATTTTGCCAATCCATAGGTCTACATCATGGTATAGGGATTGAACCTTGTCACCTCCATTCTAATTTCCTCTTTTAATCCCCTAATTAAGCCATTGATGAGAATTGATTCATCCAATATTATGTTGTGTTTGGTGATATCCTCAAATCAAATTTGATACTCACGCACATAAGTGATTTGATGAAGATCTTTGAGCAATTCCCACATGACTGGGTCCCACATGGCTCTAATACCAAATGGTAAGACCCCAAGGTCTTACTATAAAATTATTAACAAATTAATGTAAATGTAATCACAGGCCACTCAAAGGGGGCTCCCTTGTAATCGCTTTGCCACTATAGGGGGCTCCCTCCTTAGAATCTATGCTTATTATTCTTCTTCTTGGATGATTTGATATGGATGGCCAACCTAATATATATATCTACCCTAAAGCTACATTGGTGAAGAGACATGATGGTTCACATATGAAGAGACGTGATGGTTCACGTTATGAAGGGTTGTGATGGTTCACTTTATAAGTTAATAATATAATAATTAAATGATTAATAATACTAACTAATACTAACTAATACTAACTAATAATGTTAGGATTGAGGATCCTAACGAGATATACAGTTATTCTTCTTTCACACTATCTACACATCTTTTGATCATACTTTTCCTTATTAATATTTTGATTTTTATGAGATCCTCATAGGATAGGATAGATATTGCATGAATACCATTTATGGTGTTCATACGAACACTAATTATTCTATGCACATATCTTCACTATCAAAATTTCAACAAGGATAAACACACAAACTACTTTTCATTACTTTTTCTTCTCTCATCTATCTTAAATCTATCTATCATATGCACACACACAATTTTTCTTTGCTATGTTTTCTCATCTAATTTGTGAGCACTATGCCCATATCGGGTTACACTCTACTTTTGATCATCAATGAGCACTACACCTCTATTAGATTACACTTCACTTTTGACTATCAACAAGCACTACACCCTTATAGGATTTATCCATGACCAGTAGCAAGCATCGCTTCATCATTGATATTTATGAGCACACATCCTTATCAGGTATCACTCCATCTTTAGTCACTAGCGAGCACACACCCATAGTGGGTATCACTCCATATTTGGTCACTAGTGAGCACACACCCATAATAGGGATTTCTCCACCCACTTTTTCTCATTGTTGAGCACACACCCTTACAAGATCGCTCCATGGCCACTCATGAGCACCACACCCATAGTAGGTATTACTCCATCTAGCATTTTTCTTAGTGGCGAATGTTCGCAAAATGGGCGAATATTAGCATTTTTGAAAATGCCAATTTGCGATTTTGGGGGACCCTAGACATCGGCCATTTCACCCAAAATTTCCGGGTCAAATTTTTTTTGAAGTGTCGATTCGCCGTGCGTTGATAATAGTATTAGGTATTTTTTTTAAATTCGTCGACATTCCCACCTAAGTCATGGAGCATTTTCACCAAATTTTTTTTTAAATTTTTAAATTATCTCGCCAAATTTGCTAACTATACTACTATATATATATAAGTAACAAGCCATAGATAGTTTTCATTTATAACATTCAAAAAGTAAAACTCTAAAGTGAAAAACAAATTGAAACATTCGATATGTTGTAGATTCCATTGAACTTCAGTGTTGTGCATTATAGACGAATCGACACGACATAGTTCTCCACCCGAAATGATGACCAAACATTATATCCACCCGGATCAGTAGTCAGTCTACTTGTTCCACCCAGACAACTTGTTCCAACCAGGTTGTCTGTCAGACTGCATATTCCACCCAAGATATTAACCGGTGAGCTTATTCCACCCAGATTACTTTTTGGACTTCCTATTAATCATAGTTCGACGGTCGACATATAATTTCCACCTGATATGCAAGCTGGATCGATCGTTCACCCAAACCGATAGCCCGTTTCCTGCACGAACTGCCCAGTGGGTCTCTTTTCATATGGACCTTTTCCTACAACAGGTACTCTATTTCTCTTTAGACATTTGAATATGTGATTCTATATTTTTTGGTTTTACAAAGAATAATAGTTGTAGCACTTATAATAATAAGATCTAATTTTTGGTTTTTCTTTAGCTATATTTTTATCATTTACTGAAAATAAATCAGTGCTTTGTTCTCCAATTTTCCTCCTATTTTCTATCTATATTAAAACTCTTTGATTATCTATTTCCATTAAGATCCCCTTTTTTGCTACAAGATTTTTAAAATAGGTAAATACGGTGGTTCTCTATGGACAAAGTGATGCTCCGCTACTTGTCCAATTTGTACTAGAATTTTATATTTTTCAACATTTTGTATCTCTGATTGTATCTATGATTTCTCGATGTCTATTTATAGATACAAATGATAGGATTTGGACATATGGAAGAATGTTATTCAGCATGCACTGAAGCTGATAGATCGACTGACACGTGGTATAGTAAATGTTGGTCTAGTGATGGATCTATTCCACCTGGTCAATATGTCAGACTTTGTTTTCACTCGATCTATTTTCCAGACCTCGAAAATCACCCGATCTATCAATCAGACTATGGTTTTCATTCGGGCCATCGTCGGTCTACTATTTACATCCAGTTCACTATTTGGACCTCTATTTTCATCTGGCTCGTTATCCAGTTCTCGAATTCCACTCGAGCTTTTGGTTGATCGAGGATTTCCATCCGAGCCATTACCCCATCCTCGATTTCCACCTAGACCATTTACCATACTTTGATTTTCACCCATATTGAATCATTGTTTCTTGCTTTCCACCTGATCATTCATCGGTCTATGTTTTACACCCAGTCCATTTCTCCTCTTTGTATATTACCTGGTACGTAATCAGGATGTGTTTTCACCCAGTCTATTCCTGGTCTGTGTTTTCCCTCTCTTTGCCAAATTTTTCCAATTTTTTTCAAAAATTAAGATAATTCACCATGTCCTCCGATATGAGGTTGACCTGGATTCACCAAGGATTCACAATAGATTCACAATTTTTTTACAAGGACATTTCTAGTCTGACCCCTTATGCATAACCCTGACTCCATATTTGGTCATTTACAAACACACATCCTTACAGGGTATAGCTCCACTTATATTTACTCATATTTTGTTTAGATTTATGTTTGTTTGATCACACTGATCTATTTTGATCTATGTTGATTCAAATGGAACAATCTAAGTATCTCTTTGCTTTCTTTGACCTTTTATTGGCTTTCTCCTTCTTCTTCTTCTATTGTTATTCCCTTTTTTTCTCCTTTATCCTCTTCTTTTCTTCTTTTATTTTTTATCTACATCTAGTCATCTAGTCATCATACATAATCTAAAGCTCATTTATCCATTTTTTATTTTGAATTCATTCATCCATGCATATAAATTAACAAACATAATAAAAACATAATATAACAAATATGCTAGGTACTATTGCTAAAAAATAAGAGTACATGTCAATCTATGCATCGGTGTACCATAATAAAAAACTCAATACACTCAACAATCTCTTAGCCCAAGGAAGCATGCCACACTCAAAATCGGCATGTCATCCTGATCCTTGCCCTAGGTCTATGACCCAGAATCCCCTACCTTATTAGAGGTGGTCCTCATGGAGGCATGTTCATGGAATATGAGACTATCCATGTTTAGGACTATGACTGGATCTGATATCATCAAGAAGATAATCAAGGCAACCTCTAATCTACAATAATATCCTAGAAGTATACTATCTGGTATAATTTCTCCCTCTATACCAACTCCTATAGGTCCTTCCTCATCCTCTGTAGCTCCTCCTATAGTAGCTAGATTGCTTGGTACCATTAGTCACCGGTAATGATGACCATTACCTCTGTTTGGGCTTGCTACTTCTCTTGCTCCAACCAATCCATCTCACCCCTGAGGTACTATACCTTAGCCCTTAATATATCCCTCTCTACCATTACTATTTCCCACTCTATGATGGCTTGATCTCACTCTGTGATGATATCATCTATTGTACCCCACAACCCCTCTAGTCTCTTGGCCCTATCATCTCATAGTAGGTCCATATCCTACAACATGTTGGTCATATTGGCGTGCATCACCTCCATCTCCCCCATCATGTTGTCCTAATCTACAGTACCACTAGATCCCATATCAAAATCCATAGGGGCAACTCTTGCTATCTCCTCTCTACTTGTGCTTGAGATAGTGATGGTCACCCTAATAGTCATCACAATCTCCACCTTAACCTCCACTTGCCTTTCTATAGGCTAATCTATCAACCACTATCATCAATCTAAGGTTCATTAGGTGGCCTTGTGTACAACTAGTTGCATGCCTCAATCTATAATTTGGCACCTCTAAATTGACATCAATGGTGAGATCCTTGAGGGCATAATGCTCATGTACCATCATATATAGTCGAAGGCCACCCTAATATCATCCATCCCTAGGTCAATATAGAGAGGATTATTAATATCCCTCTCAATGAACCTAGCTATATTAGGATCCCCACCAACTCATTATGGATCCCTCCAAACCTGCTTAAACTAGTAGTCACCCAAGTTTGACACCTCCTACAAGATGCCAATTTGTCATTACACCTGGTCAAAATAAAACAACTCTAGCTCATACTAGTTGTTCATGAATCACCTGATACTATACACTTAAGCTAGCTCATAGCCATCCTCTATCCACCTAGGGTGTTGATACCACGATCAATATATAATCATGCAATATTAAAGCTTGTCTATCACCCTCCTCACCAATGGTAGGATACCAACATACATCCTCTGGACATGATCCAAGTGTTGGACCCACCTATATGTTGTTGGTCACTCTAGGCTAGGTAATGGTCTTGGTAATGCATGCAATCTTTAGACTACCATGTGCTCCTAACATCATACCTAGAGTAGAGTGGTACACACAATGCCACTTTATCACTTGTACATGATGTTGTACAACATCCTATACAAGTGATCCAATACATAGGGACCCCATGCGAACCTAACATGCTAGTCCTACATGTTTGTTATTATCCCTACCAATTCTCATCATAGGTTTTTCCTGCTAGTATGGCACACCAGGAGCCCAACCATCACCCTGTAGAGTATAGTCATTAGTACATAAACTCTATATTGCTTTGATATCTTATCAATATGTAATCCACTCTGATGAATCTTAGGTGTCAGGTCTCTCGATAGTCTTTGTAATGATTCTAGAGGTATTTGTGCTCTACAAACTACCCTCCTTTTAATTGGGATCCTTAGGATCTACCACACTTCCTCCAGTGTGACGATCATATCACCAATTTATAATCAAAATATCAAATATTTTGGATACCATATCATGATACCCAAGACAAATATACTAGATGCAAAATCCCCACTTCTTGTAGTACATCTTTGTTAGCCACAGTGATTTTTCTCAACATCCTCTATGGTACCTAGTTGCCATTCCCTACTCTCAAGCACACCTTGCTACAAAATTAAAGTAAATAAAACTCATTAGTTTCACATCATAATAAATATGTAATAATAAGAATCAAACAATCATAACATTAGCCATGCAATATTTCTTCTCCTATCTTCTCTTTAATTTCTCTCTTTATCTATCTTTTTTTTTATCTTTTTATTTTTCTCTCTTCTTCTTTCTTCTTTTGTAATTTCTTCTTCTAGAAGTTTCCCTTCCTTCTGAAACTCGAGGGGGCACCCTAGCCTTGGGGGTATTGATATCATCACTGCCCATAAAGCATGCAAAACTTTGAAGTATTTAGAATGACACCATTTTTGCACCATCCCTTTGCCTAAACTTGTTACTTGTTTTAGTGTCTATCATTTCAAGCCTACAGGTGTTACAACTTTCTTTAATATATTTAATATGCCATAATGCATCAAAGAGAGGGCAAAATATAGATATGGAAAATTGACCCAACTAAATGAGTCAATTTTTCTTTAGATGTCTAGGAAGCCTATCAAAGTTGCTAAGTACAATTTTTTAGCTCCCCATTCCTTAGTTTGACTCATTTTCCTAGCCTTGCCAAATTTACGATTGTCCAAGACTGACCATGAATTTGGTCTAGCTGCTTTGGCACCAATTTGACCTTCAATGGTTAGATTTTATGAATTCATAGTCATCTTAGATCGATCGTGAATTCATGATTTTAGTGTTTTCTCTCAAATACCTAACCCTTGAGCTGACCTTTATCTTTTTGAGCCCTAAATCTAGTTTTTGAATTTCATTTCCTTCCCACCTCACCCTAAAATTCTCTATAAATAGAGGTGTTGATCTCCCTTTTTGGTCCATCTTCAATATTTAATTTGTTATCCATCATTTGCTAGCTCCCATATGTGATTTGTAATATATTTTCTTTCATCTTCCATTTGTGATCTATGTTAGCTACGTTTACGATCAACTTGAAGAGCTATGATTGATGAGCAAACCATGATGATGACTTGAGTATAATTATATCTTTAGATTCATAAAAAAATGAGAGATAGACTCGCTCTAGGGGATTACTCCCCTTAGTTGTTGCCTCCACTTCCTTTTTGTTCTTTTATTGCTCTTGTTCTAATTTATTTGTTATATTTATAGGTCTTTCCTCATTATGCTAAATTATTTCTGTTCTCTTATTTTAGCTATTTGTTTCTATTCAATACCATTTTCTTAAGCATACACTATTTAGGTTCATTTTATTGTTTGTGCTTCATTTATTTGTTTAAATTACACTTAGATCATTATATTTTCTTGCACTTCATTTGTTTCTATAGATTGCACTTAGATCATTATATTTATGTTTGCAATTAGATAATTATATTTATGTTTGCACTTCATTTTTTGTAGATTGCACTTAGGTCCATTATATTTCTATTTACATTTCATTGCACTTAGATCATTACAATTTTTCTTGCATTTATTGCTATAGATTACATTTATCTCATTACACTTCTTCCCTTCTGCCCATTTTATCATTTGTATTCCATTTATTCATGTTAGATTGCATTTTAGACCATCTTACTTCTTCCCTTTTTCTCTTATCATAATTTCGTGATCCATCCGTACAGGGCAAAAATTCGACAAAACCCTTGTTTCACTGCTTTCTTTGTATTTTTGTCTCTATCACAAATTTTTGGTCACCCCTTACAAGGCATAAATTCGATAGATACATTCTTGTGAATGTTTTTTGTGCTCCCCTTATCCATTTTCTTGATTATTGTGAATTTGCAGTCACCCCTCACAAGGCATAAATTTAGCTACAACAATTTGGGGACAAGTCTTTCTTCTCTTGTATTCTCTTTGATTTTGTATTTCTTTGTTTTATTATGGTTTCTGCTAAATCCTAGTTTCTCTGTTATATATTGTCTCTACCTTCCATAGATATCAAGATATTTTATGTTCATTGCACTATCAGTTAAAAGGACCAAGGGGGCTTGACTATCGTGCTTGTGAGCCTATTCTTCATAATGTCCTAAGTAGAACCCCAAAAACTAACACTATTTTTTTTATTTTTTTATCTCTATTTATAGGTTCACTAAAATTCATGGTCATGATTTTAAAAATGTGGAATTGGATCCACGGTCAGAAGTTTCTGGGCACAAATTTGACGTAGGGATGAATGTCAAAAAAGATAAGTGCCTTGTTAGTCTTTTAGGCTATTTTTTGCATTTTGTTGTGTGTTTCTACTTCTTTATATTTTTCTATAAATAATAAAGAAAAGAAAAATATCTTAATCTCATTTAGAGAATAAGCTTAGTTCTAAGGAAAGCATAATCCATTTAATTTTATTTCTTTAGGCTAATACAAATAAAATCTATTTGTTTTTTTCTTTAGGCATCAAAAGAAAAATTGCATGTATTTTATGCATTTAGGTTAATTTATTTGTGCATCTCTCTTTCACCCATGCTGAAAGAAGAAAATTTTATTTTATTGTATATTAGGTACAATTATGCATGCAAAGGAAGAGTCATTCTTAGGACAACTTTTATTTGATTGCATCCTTGTTTTCTTGCACACTTTTATAGTATTTTTAATTATTGTAATTTTATTCTTTTTAAGGCCAAACTTAGGTGTTTTTTAATCAACACATCAAAACCATCCTAAACTTGGAGTGAGTCCTTAAAGCACTCCTAGTGAACCCCTGAATCCCCAAGCCTAAAGTGTGAGGGTCATAGCCCATAGTTACATTGGCTCCCGTTGGATCCATTGAGAATCATCTGCATAGGTTTTCCCTCTCTATAAATCTATTCAAATTTTTATTAGTGATTTAAATATGAATATAGGAGAAAGATTTATTATATTCCATATGGACTTGAACCCTTTGCCTATTGCTAGGTGATCAAGGTCAAGAATCCTAAAATGAATCTTTACCTTTATCTCAATTCATTTATTGAATATTCTTCTTATTAGCTTTCAATCATTGATGCATTAAGGTATCTCAACTTAAAACATCCACCTAAAAATAAATCTAAGGGTCAAAATCCTAATCCAACCAATGTTAATGATAATAATAAATTTGTCTTAGACCTATCCAAGCTTATGCTATCTCCTCAAACCTTAGACTTGCATTTTAGAAGTAAGGGTAAAACAATGAAAATAAGAATTTACTTAGTTATTTATGCTAGTATTGCTAATGATAAAAAAATCCATGGGAATAACCCTTTTCTAGTTGAACAATAGTATGATTTATAATTTTTGTCAAACTCATATTCCATTCCTAAGCAAATGCTTTCTAATATATGACATCAAGGTAAAAGACTAGGTCTATATGAGTAGGGTATCAAAGAGCCTCTATAGAGTAAATCCTGACCAGAATATTGTAGGATATGTTATATCCCCAATCGTAGTTAGCATCTTCCCCATTCTTATTCTGATAATGAAGATGAAGCCAACCTTCCTAATAGGGCATCCCATGAAAATAATGTTTCTTTAGATAAATTAGACTAGGATAATAGGGGGATGATGGGTCATCACTCATAGATCCTAGCCTCTTTCAATTTACATAATCTATCAATGTGAATCTTCTAAGCCTAACCTATATTATATTTATTGCTAATAAAAATAGCTATGAGGTGAATAATATCCTCAATGATCCTCCTCAAGGTGGTCCCTTAGAATATCTAAGCCAAAATAATTTCTATTTTGGTGGATCGCTTACCAAATTCTTAATGTCACTATCTTACAACTAATTAACCACAATCATTCATCCTTAGATCCTATAAATTTTTAAATCCTAGGATTGTTGCTAGATCCATCTTAATTGGAAGATGAGTCATGTATTTTGATTGAGGAAACCATGAACATCAATATTAGAAGTCCTAAATATCCAAAATCCTTAAGCTAGGCAAGATTTTAACCCTAATTGAGTGTGAGGAATATACCAAGATTTTGAAAGAGTTTAAAGATATCTTTACTTGGTCCTACACTAACATGCTAGGACTTGATCCTTCCCTAGTTGTCCACCTCTTATTTGTTACTATTAGTGCAAAACCTATAAAGCAAAAATTATGAAAAATGCATTTAAAAATTGCTTTGCTAGTCAAAGAGGAGCTCCAAAAACTTCATGATGTTGGATAAATCAAAGCTTATAGGTATACCATCATTGGCGATATTTTTTTTTCATTTTTCTTATATGATTAACCTCAACTAAAGGTCAAATAATTTATTAAATAGGACCATAATGGATCACGTGGTGGTCACTTTAGTGTTGTCACCATTGCCAAGAAACTCTTATGGATGGGTTATTATTGGCCTTCCATGTAAAAATACACATGCAACTATGTTAGGAGGTGTGATAAGTGTTAAAAGTATGATAAAATTATCCACACTCCATACCAAACTCTCCAATCCTTGACTTATCCTTAGATGTCATTGGGAAGATCAACCCAACATCATTTGACAAACACACATTCATCATCATGACTAATATTTACTTCATTAAATGGATCAAAACCGTATTATACTTAGGGCGACCAAAAATATTTATGCTAACTATAATATTTAGAAAAAATAGTCAACACCTTATTATCCTTAGGAAAATGGTCAAGATGAAGCTTCTAACAAGACTCTTGTCAAGATTCTCAAGAAGCTCATCAATAAAACTGGTCAAGATTGGCATATCCAGTTGCATCCCACCTTGTGGGTCTATCACACTAGTGCCAATACTTCCATTGGTGTGACACACTATGCTTTGGTTTATGGAATTAAAGTAGTCTTTCCTTTTGAGTTAGTGGTGGCTTCCTTGTACATTTTATTGAAATAATCCTCTATTGGAGACCAATACCACATCACTTGTCTTAGCTAGTTGGAATTGCTTGAAAAAAGGTGGATCCATGCCTTAGAAAACTTATGTCTACCAAAAAAGTCTTAAATATGCCTATAGAAAGAAGGTATGATCCTATTCTTTCAAATTTGGTGATCTCATCCTCAGAAAGAATCATAACACTAATACCAAAACTAAGCCCAAAGAAAAAATTAAGCCCAATTTTCTAGGTCTATACATCATAACCACCAAGTATGGTTCAAGTGTTTACCATCTTGCTATGTTTAGTGGCAAATATCATAAAGTACTAAGGAAAATAATTAAACTTAAAATTTATTACATTTGAGTCTAAATTTGATTGTTATTTTATTTAAGCTAACTATCATTGATTGCTTGCATCTTGTTTGACTTCAAATCTTCTTGTATGCATATGCTTATATTTATTTTGACTACTTAATACATATTAAGTAAAGGATTCGTGATGACATGTAAATGATGATCCTAGTTAGGATAGTTTATTTTCATACACTAGGCAATTGATGTGAGTAGATCCTCCTAGTTTCATTTTTGCAAACCAAATAAAGGTTTGTACAAAATCAATCTATCTCAATCCAATTTTCCTCAAACATTATATCCATAAATTCTTACAAACTACCAATATATTTTTAGATGATGAATACTACAAGGTTTGTAGGTGCTAAAGGAAAAATTAATCAAAACAAATTCTTCTATCTCATAAATAGCTACATGATGATTAATTCAAGGTTCATAGGTTCTAATGGAAAAAACAATCAAATCAAATTATTCTCTCATAAATAGCTACATAATGAATACTATGAGGTTTGTAGATGTTGATAGCAAGATCGGTCATATAATCCTTTTTATCCCATGCACACTATATGTGGGAAAAAATGGTCAACTAGAAATTTGACATCCCATCTTGGGGAATAATTCATTGTTGTACAAATCAAGCATAAGTCCTCTATGATATTTTTATATGAGGTAAATTAATATAATAATAAGTTCTTCACACATTTTTTTAAATTTAAAGTAGTTCTTTAAAAATTTATTTAAAGATAAATCTCCAATACAAATTCCTATAGGAAAAGCTAAATCAAAATTCCTATGAGTGAATTAAATGCCAACTAAGCATTTATTTAATGGTAAATTAAAAGTCATATAGGTAAATCTAAGTCAAAATTCCCATAGAATTTCTTTAAGAATTTTTTTAAATATAAATCTCCAATCCAAAGTCCTGTGAGAAAATCTAAATCAAAAGTCCTATGAGTGAATCAAATTCCAATACTGAAGTTGTTCGTTATATTTTCAATCCTTTTTTCATGCCTCATTATTTGGTCAGTGCTCGACTGGTGGACCCAATCATTATTGGGCATGATAGGGCTCATGTGGAAAGGCTTTTTAGGGTTGATTCCTCCCATAAATGGCCTAGATTGAGCGCTAGGCACAAGGATGGTGGGGTGAACTCTACTTGGCCCATGGTGGCACATATTTTAATTGGTAGAGATTTTAGCTTCACGAAAGTGGTGTACGAGATTAATTAGCAAGAGAGGGTTGGGTTGGTCTATGTTTGTAGCATAGGGGTGTAGTATTCCCAATGGGGAGGTGGTTTCCAAGGCTTAGAATGATCAATTTACTATTCCCAATCGATGGACCAAATCGTACAATCATACAGTCTTCACAACTATCAATTTGCGACAACAAAACAACTTGTACGGAACCCAAATCGTACCACTGTACGATCCCAAATCATACAGTGATAGAGCTTGTATAATTTTACACTCAACCAATCCTTCAGATTCAGTTTTGCAAGCTGTCGTACATAGTTTTGTAACTAAATTGTTCGATTTCCCAATACTACCAAATCGGGTAAGTTTTCCTCAATCGCATAAACTACCAAATCGGGTAAGTTTCTTTTGTACGATTTGTAAGAGCTCTGGTGTACGATTTGTATGAAATGAAAGTGCAAAAAGGTGCCAAATTGGATACTCTTCTATACCAATCTCTCTCAACTAAGTTTTGTAAAGGTCTAAAATGGTAATTAATCCATTTCTACCAACATGCAAGTTCCATCATCAGGGTTTGAGAGAGTTATCTCCAATGGCAATATCCAAAAATCATACAATAACCTTCAATACATCTTTCTTGATATCATCCTCATCATAGATCATTCATAAGGTTCACACCAGTGTTGGTTTAATCCAATTCTTCCATAGCAATGCATTAAGTATCAACAACAACCATAAAGAAGTACATGCAACAAAGATAAACTGCAAAACATTATTCTACCATTCTAGGATCATACAATACATGAGAGAAAACTATGAATTGTGATTCTTCTTCATTACTTGTCAAAAATGTCATACAATCACTAAAAGGTAATCAACAATCATAGGTATGCATCAATACTTCATACCAGAACATAGCCAAAACTCACAAGCATTCACCAGACTAACCAGACTATCAAAATTGAAAAGGGGGTCTTATATAACATTGCCCAAGCCATTCCAAAGTGGTTCTTGAGGCAATTCATTATTCACAACTACCCATGCATAACGAAATGCATAATTATACCTTTTACTAAGTCTAAACACATCATTTATCAAATTCATGCGCAATTACAACTCAAATTGCATTTCCCTTGCATTTCATTTCATTTCATTGCACATTGTATGGTTTGCCCTTCAGTTTGTATGGTTTACCTCCTACTTGTATGATTTGCTCCTACTTGTACGGTTTACCAAAACTTGTCAAAATTATCAAAACTGGGCAAATCCTCTTGTCACTTCTTCTTCTAGGAGGTGGATTTGCTGCCTACATCTGCCCTCCCCTTTACTTTGGTCGGTGTCCTCACCGACTCATCTTTCTATTTTAGTTGCACCTCATAATATTTGACTACAGCTTCTAGGTCTTCCACCTGGGTGCGAAGAATTGCACGTTGATTCTGCAACTTGGCTGCGTAGTTGCCCATTTCTACTACTTTCATACCATGTTGATTGGCTTTCTCTTCGATAGTCTTCAGGAGTTCCCTCAATTGTTGTTCATGCTCAGTAGCACTCTTCTTCAGCTTCTCCTACAAATGTGCTTCTATTTGAGCTGCTACTTCTAACTCTTCATTCTTATCTATAATGGTCTTAGATGGTGATTAATATCTACCTCCAAAGCATGAACAATCTCTTCCTTAGCATTCAATTGCACTTGCTTATCCAGGACCATATCATTATATCATTTATTGTCCTGTGTGAGCTCTTCTATCTTCTTAGCCTATATTGCCAATTGCTCATCTTTCTTAGCCAACTATGTTCTCAGTTGTTCATCCTTTGCTTTGAGTTGAGCTTCCAACTCCTTGATCTTATCTTCTACCATTTGTGAGACCTATCACTTCTCCTCTTCAAGCGAACTAATTCTAGCCTCAAAATCAGCCCTGTTACTTAGCAGTTCTTCTTCCAATTTCTTTAATTTCTCTTCTACCATAACCTTACTCTTCTACAATTCTTCCTCCATTACAACCATTTCCTTTCAAGTGGCCTCTATCTCTTCTTTCTAAGCTTCCTTGAGCTGATAGATCTACTCCAATCCTATGCTCAACCACTCTATCCAATGTGTTAGGAAGTTCAACTTCCTCAGAGTGATAGCCAATCCTGAAGTGACCCTCTTATGTTCCAACTCCACTGTATTCATGGGACAAGTCGGATAATTGGCTCTATCTAGGTACAACCTCGGATGCTGCCTATAATTGGTTCTCACTCCATCTAGCAAGTCATCTCTTCCTAACATCATTGTTACCTCTTCCCTGGGTAACTTCCATGGGTGTTGTACATGAATATCCATAATTTTCCTTGTACGCTCCTCATTACTCACCCATTCTATTATCTTTTCCAACTCGATAAACACTTGTTCTTCCCATAGCTTCAACTCTCCCACGCATCCAATACAAAACTATAATTTGGTGCTAGCCATGGCATTGCCTATCTGAGAGAAGAAATGTTCCACCTGGTCTTCTACCCTTTTTGCATCCTCCTCAGTTTCAACTTTTGAGAACTATGGTACCTCCAAGAGGTAACTTGTTTGCATCCTCCATAGTTCTTCCTCTATAGGAGTTTGTTCTTCCTCTTCTTCCAAGTGGTGACCAGAGCTTCCCCCAAGCTCCATTAGTGCTCTCTCTATGTTTATCTTTTCCTATGGTGGAGTCTATTCCACAATCCTCTCCACCTCCACATCTTCTTCCACATTCACAATCTCTTGATGAGATTATTGCTATCCTATAGATTCCTAGGCTTCTTTTTGTTCAGTTAAGCCCACCTATTGTTCTTCTATCACCTGCTCTTCTTCCTGATTCTATTGGGTTTCCATTGTTGTGACTTTTTCAACAATAGGATCTTCTTGTTCCTGTGATGCCTTCTATCTTCTTGTGCATCACTTTGATCATTTTGATTCATACCTCCTCCCATCATGAATCTGAAGTGAGGCTTCTTCTTTTCTCTAGACTCTTCCTCTGAGGCTTCCACTATCACCTTAGATTTCTCTTTTTCCTCCTGAGTAGTGGCTACTACTTCCTATGCTATTTGCCTCACTTCTATATCATCCAAAATTTTTGAAGAGTCCAAAATTTCAAATTCATCATGCTAGAAAATCTATGGGGATTCCACCATCTCCTCTACTCCTATCCAATTCCAATCTTGCAAATCCAGCTTCTCCGAGTCTGACTATTCTTCTTCTTGTTGATTCTTCTATACAGGCTCAACTTGTTTTTTGGAATGGGATTATTTACCATTCTTTCCCATTGTCTTCTTGTTCTTACTCATACTAGGCTGGATTGCCTCCCCATAATTTCCTCCCTTTCCTGAACTGACGATTGCTCCTGCTACCATTGTTGAAGTGCTTGTTGTTCCAGTTCAGGTTCCAACTACCTAGGCCTTTTCCTTCGAGGGTGTACATCCTCCTTCGAAGAAGTATCCTCATGTACTACAGTGGCCTACTGTGCTTTCTTTGTTCGAGACTTATCTAGAGTCTCCTTATAAATTGGTACTGACTTTGCCCACCTCAAAATGGTTGGTTGTCCTACCTCAATATTCCTAGGTTCTATCAAACCTGGAAAGTGGATTCCCATCTCTATAACAACATTTAATAACAATCCAATAGCATGGAAAGTCATCCCAAAATTCTTAGGCCTCTTTATCAGTACTTCATGCATCTTTTTCTCTAGATAGGTACCCCAATCATACCGGATTCCTTTGGTGATACCTTCCACATATTGAGCCATCCAGATTGGCATCTCCATGGCTCATGTTTCCCCTGATAGTCGAGCCATCACAATATTCATGGCACATGGCCAATATTTCCCTCTCAGCTAGCTCTATTTAATTCCTCGAGTTCCTACACCCGAGATCTTTGCTTCGATCGATGATTTCACATTGGTAAGTGAAGTGATGATGCGATGTGTCTCAATCGGATCAAGCAACTTCTTCACTACCTTAGTGCCATATGCTAGTAACCCAAATATTTTCCTGAATGCCTCTACTGTGACTTCTATCTTCACCGACCGCTTGCCCACATTGACATAGGTAAGTCTGGTTGTAGGATTATATGCCTGAACCATCTACAATAGATAATTATAGAAGAAGGTCTTCTGGTGTGGTGGCACTTGTGCTATTATAGCTACACCAGCCTTCTCAAACTCTTTCCTCCATGGGTGGTTCTTGTTTTCTTCATTACTCCACCACTTCCTGCATGTATCTCCTCCATGTTGTATGAATGATATACTTATTATCTCAACCTGGCTCTCCTCAGGTTCACTACTCAGATCCTCCTCTAGATCTGGGTAATGGACTTCACTGCATAACTCCCTCCTTGGGATTCTTTCCTGTGCCATTTCCTCCTCTCAAAATCTTGGTGGTGTCCTTCTGATCAGCCCTCCAATACCTCTGCCCTCTCCATGGCCTGTATCCTCCTCTCCTCCAAGGATGAGTACCATGCCAACCATGGGACTAAAACTATCACCCTTGGTATTGCCATGGATGTGACTCTCTCTCGTGCAGGGGTCCTAGTGACCATTCCACTCTATTGGCTGCAATTCTTCTTAATCGGTATCCAAACTCTTTGGCTGAAATCATTTTCCTACCATTCCTCTAGTTAGCTTGCTACTTGGACATCACCTATTATACAATTAGAAGTGCCCTAAAAATCATACAATCTACTATAAATCATACAATACACCCTTCAACTTGCTCCTGTACGATTTCCAGATCAACAACCACCTCCAGATCGTACAATCTCCTTAACTACTTCAAACTATTCAATCTTCTACAAATCATACATCTACTACACCAAAATGTATAGGGCCCATACCAATCCATACAATATCCCTATCTAGCTACTCCCCTTCATCGAATCTATACACTTCTATATGATTCCATATGATTTGCTCAAAAAGCTTAAATCAACCCCAAATTTACTTGAAATCGCATAATTTTTCCTTGAGATCATACAATCTACCCTCCAAATCATACAATACATCCTTTGAAACCCTTGTTCACCTGAAACTCATATTTTTCACTTCTCCTCCATGATTTCTCACTGACCTAGTTGCCGAAATATCCTGATCTATCTTTTCAATGCAATTTCGAAGCAATTCTTCAATTTTTCATCACTTGGCACAATTTACCCCCAAAAATAATTTTTTGGCTATAATGTAGGGTTGTACAATCTTCTCCTTCCTTCCCTCTACCTTCTCCAGTTTTTTTTTGGCCACTTTTATCAGATTAGGGCTTGTAATCTCCTTTCTCCTGCAATTTCTTTACTTTGGCTCCAATCCGCAACTTCTTCGAACCCTGGTGTACATTTTTCCACAATCTGGTTCATGCTTGGATGCCTTCTACTGCAAACCCTCATTTTCCTTTAGCTAAATTTAAAATCTACTTTTAATGGAGTCGAAACCCTTGCTTTTCTTCTTCGGTTCGATTTTCTTGAATGCAAAAAGTCTCCCTGGTGCAAATTTAGAAATGGGTCATGCAATATTGTAGTTCACTGATGAATTTTAATGCCCATGTAGTAGATTTCATTTAGTTGCATGCTTTTCACCTTTGTTCTCCTAAAAATTTTGAATTCCTCCTTGTACGATTTGTAAAATTGCTAAAGTTAGCCCTTTATTTAAATTGCTATCAAACCCTAACCGCTCAAATTTTAAAATTGTGCCACTTTGCATGTCTTTTTGTCTTCCTTTCCTGGATGATTGACAACTCATCACTTTTCCCATGCGATTTTATCTTTTTCCTGCTCTTTTTCGACAACACATCATTCCACACATGCGAACATTAAATGCGATGGTTGAAAATCGTACAACTGCACCTAAAATCATACATTGTACGATCTAAATCATACAACATGCTTCCTTGTACGATTTTGCATGTACTTTTTCCATTTTTGCTTGTACGATCTCCCACTTATGCTTTTTTAGCTTTAAAATTGACTTGTACGATCTATTACTTAGAGAAATTTTTCTATTTTCTCTCTCTTGAAGAGGTCATCGTTTCTGGTTTTCAACCCACTTCCTTCTTAATTGCGTCCCGAGGGATTTTCACAACTAAGGCATTTTATTTTTTTTTTTTTCTTTTTATTTTTTTTTTTTTTTTTTTTTTTCATTTCCTAACCTATTTACACTTACCGTCATGGGAATCGCATAGTGACATTCACTTGTACGATCCCATCTGATTCTTCTCTTGGAGGTTCGACCATGACATTTCGAGTGATTGTGTCATCTGGTGCCACTTGCTCTCTAGGGTGATTCATCTCCACTTGTGATGTTACCGAGTTCCCTGGCCTTCCACTACCATGTGTACAATTTGGGATTGTACAATTGCAAGCTGGAGTATCTTCACCTGGTGTCCCTTCCTCTTGTCGTGTAGGTGATTGATCCCTTGGTAGCGGTGTCCTTACTACTCTACTATCATTTGAGTGACTTCTTCGCCTATCTCCTCGGATCAATTCTGGCTCCAGACTTGGTGATCGGATCCTTTGTTGTCCTTGGTTTCTTTCATCTACAAAATGCACTCTTCCTCTACCAACAAGGCCTCTACCATGCGAGTGTCTTCCCCATCCTATTCCTCTTGACATCGGGCTTCTCTACACTAGTGGTGATTCCTCCCTTTCTTGGAGTAATCCTCTACCACCTACCACTCTTCGAGGTCCTCATCGGATTAGGGGTGGTCATCCCAATGGATACTACCTTGTGGGGTTTGGTAAGATCCCTCTCATCCTTGGTATACCTTATAGATTCCTTGTCCAGTTCAAACATGCTAAGGGTGCATCTCCCGACCATCTAGGAGTAGGGGGTCGAAACCTTCCTCATCCTCTTCCTCCTCTAACTGTAACATCACCTTGACCTCATTCATTCCATGGTCGAATACCTCCTCCCCTTCCTAGCTGAAGCCTTAGGGGTCCTTGTCTATTCCTTCCTCTCATTGCTTGGTTATCAGGAGTTATCTCTACCAACTCAATGTTGGCTAGTGGACTTCTACTTCATCTTACACTTGGTGATAATTGTCGTAGTGCTCTGATTCTATGATCTGCACGTACTAAGTGACATCTCCATATTATTTCCTTGAAGCATATTTGTGGAGATGAGGTTGCCAAGATCTCTCTATATGCATCAAAAAAATCTATCTCAGAACTTGAGTCATTCTGATTATCTTCTCTTTGTTCCGCCCAATCTGTTGGTAAATTCATCAATCTCTCCAATCTCCTTACTTCTCTCCTTTGTCTTCTTAATTGTCGATAGGCTATTGTATATGCTTGCGGATCAAGGTTGGTTTGATGCTCCTGTGATCTCCCTAGTTGTCGATGTGTTGTTGTACATGCTGGGGGATCACGATCATCTTGAGGATTCTGGGGTCTCCCTAGGCAATCATCATCATCACTACTTTCTGTGCTAGGTTCCCTTACTAGCCAAGGCATTCCTTCATCACTGGAGTCACTCAAATCCACCCATGCATTACCTTGTGATTCAGGTGATGTGGTTGCTTCCTCAATGTCTCGCCAAAGCATCTCTGCATCTTCATTCATCATTGGTGGATCACTTGGTGGTACTTGTGAACTTGTGCTTGCACCATCATTTCTTATACCACTCCTTGGAGTTATCCCCTCATTATCCTTAGCTTCCCCTTCTAGTTCCTGTAGCCTAGTTGTTCTTTGTTCATCCAACCTTCGTATTGTACTATCCAATTCCTGGATGGTTTGTTCTCTCAACCTTGCATTATGACCTCACAACGTCTGATATTCCTCCTATAGTTGTTGAGTCTGCAGTCACATTCTCTATTGTAATAGCCCTATCTGAGCTAATGGAGTAAGTCCAACCAATTCTTCATCAATGGTCTCATTCCTATTCTCTTCTGGAACTTCCATTTCAAAAGTGTCCACTCTATCCTCATATCGTACTGTTAATCGTATCCTTCTTCATCCTTCAGCTTGTTGGGGTAGTTCTCTATGCTCCACCCGAGGATACATCATGTTCCTATTTACTTGGGGTGCTTCTTCTTGCCTTCCCCTATTTCTGGGTAATAGTACTATCTCCTGATATCCTCTTTCATTTGGAGGAATCCACTCTTCATCTTCCTCTATTACTCATTCGGTCCCATCCACAAATCTGACATGCACCCGCAATCTTCTTCTTTCTTCGGGTCGAGGTGCCAACTCCTATTGTTCTATGGTTGGTCTTGTCTCCTCCCCTTCTATGAATAAGTGTGTGAGTCCCATGTCAGGCTCTTCCTGTGATGGACCTTGCTCACCTTGAGTCCTCCATTGAGCTTCTGCTCATCTTCTTCATTCAATCTCTTCCAAAGAAATGAATAAGCACTGTACTTTGTAAGGCTTCAACTTTGAGCCATTTACAGTGTTGGGTACCTCAGTCCCATTCAAGTTTTGCAACTTGACTGCTCCATTATTCATTACTTCTACCACTTTGTAGGGACCAAGCCATAAAGTCTTCAACTTACCGGGCTTGATTTCTCGCTTTCCATTAAACTTTAGAACCAAGTCACCCGGACTAAGTTCTAACTTCCTCAAGTGTTTGTCATGCCACAAATTCCTTCTTTTCTGGGCTACCTCAATTGCCCATTGTGCCATGACTCTTCTTTCATCCAACTTAATCAGTGTTGTCAGTCGCTCTTCCAAACTTTCTTGATCACCCAAGCGATGCTCCACTGCGACTCTCAAACTTGGTATCAAGAATTCAACTGGCACCACTGCCTCTTGTCCATACATCAACTAGAAAGGTGTATGCTCTGTTGTTGGTTTAAAAGTTGTTCTGTATACCCACAAAATAGATGGTAACCTTTCCTCCCAATCTTCTCCTTCTATTCCATAGGTTTTATACAAAGTAGATACCAGGACTTTGTTTGTTGCTTTCGCCTACCCATTCGCTCTGGGATAGTATGGACTAGACAATGAATGCAAAATCCTAAATTCGGTTGTCAGCATCTTGATGATTTCATTGACAAAGTGTCCTCCTCGATCACTCGTTATCTGTAGTGGAATGCCAAATCTTGTAATTACCTGCTCATACAAGAATATTGCTGTACTTTTAGCTGAGTTGTCAGGTAATGCTCTCGCTTCGACCCACTTTGTCAAGTACTCTGTTGCTACCACAATGTACCTGCACTTCCTTCTTCGAGATGTTTTCAATGGTCCAACGAAGTCCAATCCCCATATTTCAAATAATTCCTGGGGTTGTGATGGATGCAATGGCATAAAGTCCCTCTTTACTGGCTTCCCTATCCTTTGACAAGTATCACATGCTTTCACATATTCTTTTGCATCATTATACAGTGTGGGCCACCATAATCCTGCTAGTAATATTTTCCTAGCGGTTGCATCTGGTCCCATGTGCCCTCCTGCTAAGCCTTCATGAGCTTCTTTCAATGTCACTTTGACTTCTTCCTCCATCACACATCTTCGTAAGATACCATCACTTCCCATATTATACAACAATCTTGCTATCAATTGGAAAGGTGTTGACTTCATAATCACTTTATTTTTCTTGGTTGCCATCATTTCTTGTGGAAACTCTCCTGTGGATAGGTACTAGCCAATCAACTTGTACCATGATGGAACAACATTGATGGCAAATAACTGTGCATCAGGGAATTCATCCGGAACCCCTATTCCTGTAGGCTCTCCTGATCGTATCCGAGATAGTTGGTCTACAATTACATGCTTCTTACCAGGTCTCACTACTACTCAAAATACGAACTCCTGTAGGGTGATGAGCCACCTATTGACCCATCCTTGTATCATCGGTTTGTTTATCAAGTACAACAGGGCTTGGTGATCTACATAAAAAGCAAAGGGATTCACCAGTAGGTAATGCCTAAACTTCTGGACTGCATATACCATTCCCAAGGCTTCTCTTTCTGTTGTACTATAGTTTCTCTCCACCCTTGAAAATAGGTGACTAGCAAAGAAAATAGGTTGATCCAGCCTGAAATATCCTTCTTGTGCCAAAGCACATCCGATTGCAAAATTTGAAGCATCAATATGGACATGGAATTCCTTATCCCAATTTGGGAACACCAAAATCTAGCTACTGACAAGCTTGGCCTTCAACTCCTCAAAGGCTCCTTGGTGCTCCTCTATCCATCTGAAAGGAATGATGAGCATTAGATATGCTCATATTTTTGTATAGGTACCAATGGTTTTTTGTGCGACAATATAATATGAGTTGTGTATTTTTATGAATCATTATGTATTTATTTAATGAAATTATGTGCATTATCTAATTTGTGTATGAAGTGTGTTTCATGTAGTTATCTACTGATTTTGTCATTTTTTTCTCATTCGAGGTCCTACATGGACCTGGCATGCTTCTGCTTCATTGGTCTAAGGCATATCAAATAAGGCACCTTACTCAATTAGGCGCTAAGCAGGCACTTTACTTTGGTGCCTTAATTCAACATCTTACTCAAGTAGGCACCAAGCAGGCGCCTTGCTCAAGTAGGTGCCAAGTCGGTGCCTTACTCAAGTAGGTGCCAAGTAGGCAACCTTACTCAAGTAGGTGCGAAGCAGGCACCTTACTCAAATAGGTGCCAAGAAGGCACCTTACGCAATGACTATACGCATTGACTAGATGACTGCAGAAGGACCCCATTGACCATAGTTCCATGTCACGCAAGCTATTTATGGGAAACCACTGAAAGAACGAGTTGTCCCTGCCAGAATGGAAAAACACATAACCACTCAACGAAGTAGAATCAAAATAACACAGATATCATCCTATCACCAGGAAAAAGATGAAAAGATAGTTATCATGCACTTGTTATAGTAACTAAACTATCCTAGTTTAGACTATAACTAGGATGCCTGTTGTAGCAAGACTGTAATATAAAGTCTTGTGTGTGTTATATAAACACACAGACTTCTCTAAAACAAGGAGGCAATATTTTTTAGAGAACATTATTACATGTAACATTGCATTGCTCTATCAATAAAAGTTCAAGAGTTCTTTTTGTCTTCATTATTTTTCGGGCGGGATCTATTGGAGCTCGGGCCCACTCCAAGCTAGTATTCCTCCCTTGCTTCTTAGTTACTTTCTTATATTTAAATATGCATTATAGTGTATTTATTTCCTATATTAATTTACTTGCTTTAGTGTGGTGTGCCTTTTAATTACACAAGTGTGTTTACCGCTTTTAGTGTGGTGTGTTTTATTTCACGCATTTTATTTATGCATAAGTTTTATTGGTGCGGAAGAATCAATTTCTATTTTATAAACACCCAATGATAGTTTAGCGGACTCATCTCAAAAGTGGTAGTGTGAGAAGTCTTAACCATGGCACTTCAAAATTCTATGAGCTCCCTGGTTTGACAAATTAAATGCAAGGGTTGTGACATATATATATGTCAAAAATCAACCAGTGTTTTACCCCCAAGATTTTGGCACCATTGCTGGGAAAGCACCGTTATTAGATTGATTATAGTACCTCTTAAAACATTCTATCTAACTTTGTATGAGTCCATTGAGAAAAATAGGACCCGACGGTCATTTCATAAAATAGAGCCCATCAGAGAAATCTGAGTCAACCAAAAATTTTGAATTTGAATTAGATTCTCTTGAATCCCCACTAGCAGTCCACTAGAGTGAACATCCTCTCTTTGTGCAAATCTCTTCCTCATCCCATCGACTAGGAAAGGAGTGGATTATTCTAAATCCTCTATTTAAGAGAACCCCCTCCAAAGAAGAACTGATGTGGAAAGTCATAAAGGATCATACCATAACATCGATTGAGTTAGAGGCTCTAGTATAAAAAGTCCAGAATGACTGAAAGGCCATAGAATCTGCATTAGAGACCACATTTCCTAAAAAATGGCCGAAGAGACGTCATCTAGTTTTAGCTTCCCAATAGAGGAAGGAGTAGGGGAAACCAAAATGAAAACATATCCCCTACCCATCTCCCCACTTTTAGGGGATACCCAATCGAAGACCTTGACCTATTTTTTATTTAAATTTGATGTGTTATGTAGGTTTATCGACTATAAATTAGATGCTCAGAATCTAAAACTCTTTCCATCGATATTGGATGACTCAGATATACGTTGGTTTATTATTTTGGGGATCAAGCAGATCACCATATGGGAAGAAATGAGGAAACTCTTCCTAAAATAGTTCCAAGACTTCGGTAGAGCACGAGACTCCAAATAAGAGGTCCTAAGTATGACACAAAATGAGGATGAATATCTATAGGAGTACAGGAGAGGTTCAATTTCAACCTGCATTGATACCCTCATGCAAAGTTGGGTGATAAGTCCCTCATAAGTATATTTCTGAGGGAACCCAACAACGAGTCACTAGAGGTGCTCAACATAATTTTTGGAGGGGACATCTACCAACACCTGATGGAATACATTTGATAATTGTGTCAGAATTACTCATGAAGTAGATGCAAGTCCACTCCCAAAACCATGAAGGCAAATGCATCGGTCATAAAAACAAAGATAGGCAACATGCTGGAAGATCTAAAAAGTGAAATGCTCTCATCTCTAGCACTACAATTGGATAAACTTTTACTAGAGAATAAGAAACAAGAGAACAAATTAGTGTTGGTCTATTTATACTTGAAATATAGAGGGAAGCATGCTAGGAATGCATGCTCAAAGAATAAAGTTAGAGTATATGTAGTTTACCAATAGAATTACAAAACTCGACTGTGCTCGCAGCTACCCAATATCAAGGAATATGCTGACATAAGCAAAGCCTATTTCATGGGTAATCGAAGAAATTGTCAGTAACCCCCTATGGAGAATATGCCAATGGGGATGCCACCCTATGGAGGAGGATAGTATATACAACAAGTGTAGCCGCAACCACCTAATATGGGGTGGTGGGGACCACCACCTTGGATGAACATACCTCCAAGAGCTACGTTTCCCAATCAACAACCATGGATGCCATATTAGCACTTTGGGCAACAGTGGAGGAACCACAATCCATGGAACTTCGCTCCAAAAAATATGGTACATGCTCCACCACAGCAAGGCCTATCAGCCATTCCTATATCAAGACCTACATAGTTACCAACACAGTCGATGGTGAACCCAAATAATAAGGTAAACCAACCAGCATACCAAGTAGATGGAGAGATGTATCCGATGTACAATATTAGTTGTAATCCCATTCAACTTAGGTCATGTAGGTATCTAGGAGTAGAAGCACCTCCCCTGGTAGAATAGAAGAAAAACATATAGGAACCCTCTCTTATAGAATAGGTGGAGGAAGAAAAAGTCGCTGAGAAGATAGAGGTCTCATTCCCTAAATGGTTGTAGGAACAAAGGAAGCCGACACAACCAAAGTTCAATATCCTTTCTAGCTTGAGGAGTCTGACAATTATTATTCCACTCTTCCAAGCTATCTGGGACATTTCAATAGACACTGAGGTGATAAAGGAACTTTATCTGAAGAAACCCATATGGAAAGAGACCCAGACCATAAACATTGTTAGAAAGTTGGTCGACTTGATGATGGGAAATGCGTGTCATCCCAAGTATGTAGACCTATCCAGTCTAGTTTTGATTGTAAAAATAGGAGGGCATTTATTGAATAACACATTAGTTGATCTTGGTGCAGCCATCAATGTGATTCCATAGGAGACCATGCAAAAGCTAAAACTATCCAATCTAAAGCCCACCAAGATGATGTTGCAGCTGGTCGATATATCAACAGTAACACCAAAAAGAATGCTTGAGGACATCATTGTGATAGTCAATGTGTGGGAGTATCCGATGGACTTCCTGGTCCTACAATAAAAATAAGGACTGGGGGTTACCCACTCATATTAGGGAGATCATGACTAGCAAAAACTGATGCATATATCAGCTACCACGATGGACTGATGACCATATAAAATGGTTAGAATATCAAAATATTGATGATCTCTCCCCATGTATAGTCTGTGGATACGTTGGGTGAACCCACGTGGGAAAATCAGGAGGATGGGTCATTGTCCATGCTCCAACCAGTAAGGGCATTGAAAGAGTTGGATGAGGAAGTCAATGAAGACAATGTCATTACAGGATTCCTCTAGGGAGAGTACTCCCCCATAATTCCTGAATCACCCTTGGTCGGTGCTTAGGGTCAAAATACCAGGTAAATCAAAATTGAATCAGGTATAATGTTGAATGTCAATAGTGAATTGACATCCACATAACTGACAAAGCTAAAAGAACTTTTAACTAGGCATCAACAAGCATTTACCTAGGATTACTTGAATACGAAATGAATCAACCTAAAAATATACACCCTTCGAATCTACCTCAAAGAGCAGGTGACTCCAGTCAGACAATGTATTGCCCAAATTTTTTGCACCCTTACCTTCAGGATTAAAGGATCCATACCCAGAAGGGGGGTGAGAAAAGGATGGAACAATACCTCGGATAGAGAGGCCCTTTGAAGGTCGTGCCTCTCGGGGGAGGGGTATAAAGGTGAATTTTTGACGGATGGTGGGGTTCACCAGGAAAATTTGAGTGGCAGTTTCCACGCCTAGGTTGAGAATGGATTTGATTTGTTCGTTTTATGTTCAATCATTCAGATTCCTAGGTTGGCCAAAATGAAGCTAAGATATTCTATATGAAGATTCTAATTTATATGAATACAGAAGACATAAATGAATCCTAATGTGATTGAATAAAGAGAATATATAAAATGGAGAAGAGTACATCTGATTTTTGATGTCTGATGAATATTTTGAAGCTTGTAGGAGTCCAGATCATCCCGGATATGATCAAATCGTCTGTAATTGTACAAAATCATCCCAAATCATAGGAGATCATCCAAGATCACCCAAGATCATTAGCGACCTAACGAATTCGTCAGGCAAATTTTTCAAAAACCTGCAATCAAGAAAATAGACACAAAAAACCAAAAATACAATTGCAAGAATGATGCAAACTGATAGAAATAAGAGTATAGATGTTTGAATGATAAATCCAGATATCAAATTAAATGAGATGCACTAATTTGGAAACTTATTTTGAATTTTATCATGCAATTATGCTAAATGAGGTGAACTCCAAGATGCAAGACAGAAGTAAATTAACCTAATGCACCAATAAATAAGGAAAATGAGATAGAGAATGCAAACTCAGGTCTTTGATTGCCCCCAAGCTGAGTTGCAGACCGGATCATCTGTAATCATACAAGATCATCGCTGATCTTGACAAGATCATCTAGAATTGTAGTTGAATCACTTGCGACGATTCGAGCTACCTCCGACTGAAACATAGTGAAATCCTACAAAAAAACTTGAAAACACAAGTGCGAATGACAACAAAAACTAAAATTGTAGGGAGATAATCAGTCAGGCAGCTAGATAGGGAGTCAGGGAGGGAATCAAGGGGATAAACTAGAAAAATCCTAGTTTATATAGGATTAGGGGGAGGTTAGGGAGGTTGGGGATCATCCCAATATGGGATATCCTCAATGTGGGAATCTCCAACCACGTAGACATGCTTCTGTACAAGTTGGAGAGGTCGTTGGAACAAAATCTAATTGTGAAAATTTAGTTTTGGGATGAAATCGTCTGGACGTTCTGTTCCAGACGAATTCATCCGATTTGGTACGATATCGTTAGATCAGCGACGATATCATCAGATCGACGACGATATCATCCAACGGTCACAACAACCTCTAAAAATGGTGCGAAAAATGAGGTAAGCAGTTAACGAGTGGTTTCGGGGTTAAAATTCAAATTTCTACCTTTTACTGATTGTTTAACTATGCCAATTTTAGGGTGCTACATTTTGCCCCCTCTTTAGCAAATTTTCCAAAAAAATGCGTTAAAGACGAGTTCTTCATGCTTTACGAGAAAGCAAAAATTTATTCCATTTTTTAGACGATGATTCTAGGTCGAATTGTACAACTGTTTACTATGGTGCCCCCTCCAAGTTTTTACCCAAATCGAACGTTTGAGGTAAAAGCGCAAAAAAGCAAAAAATGTCATTTTTTTTTAATAAAAATAAGAAAAATAGGGTAAAACCCTAATTCATTTTTACTGTTCACTTTCACTGTTTTAGAGCTCTGCAGGCGAAATGGTGGAGACGACACACAGATCGACAGAGATCCGATGCGGGTTGCGGGTAAGGATCTAAACCTAGTTTTACTATGTTTTTAACTTGATTTACTTAATTTTTTGACTTGAATTTTAATTTTTTGGGCATCGCGACCGTTTTTATGCCGGTGATGAAATCATATCTATATTTCTGATTTTGTCTAGGGACGAAATCGGAGAAATAGGGGTGATCCCGTCCAATAAGGGGCAATCCCCAAATTGAAGAAGTGAGATGATTTCGTCCCTTATTGGGCGATCCCATCCAATAAGGGGTGATCCTATTAAGGACGATTTATCTCAATTTGGTATGATATCGTCCAATAATGGGCGATATCAACTTTGATTTTAATTGATTTTTTAATGATTATGTACTAATGATTTTTGTTGTTTTATTGCTTATTTTGTAGAGGGGATTGCTAAAGAGTCGGGAGTGGAAATATGGAGGTCTAAGAGATGATTTGGCCGCGCTCGATCAGGTCGAGTGAGACATATTTGTAGAGGTAGGACTACAGCATGTGGTAGAGATGCCACAAATTTCTACAGACATGGGGCTACTGACAGCCCTAGGAGAGAGATGGTATTCGGAGTCATCCTACTTTCGGCTATCGATAGGGGAGATGACTCCAAATCTAGAGGATGTATGGAGGATCTTGAGGATCCCCATACATGGTCAATTTATGACACCTTCGGCCAATCAGGGCCATGCCATGATGAGATTGTGCGCAGACCCAAGTTTCACCCTGGAGAAGGGCAGAGTGAACATCGAGGAGTTGAGGCGGATGCCTAGGGCATCTCGGTTGACCCGATTTTTGGTAGGGGTGGTGGGTGGCCTTCTTTTATGCCACCAGAGCAGATGCAGATTATCGTGGCTACTTTTAGATGTGGTTTGTGGCATGAGATACCATGAATACAGGTTTGCTTAGGGCAAATTTGTACTGTGTCACTTGTATAGGATCCTTTATGGGGTCGTATACAAGAGGGGTCGATGTCTGGTGCTAACATCGCTTCTACAGGTTTGGTGCTGGGAGCACATTGTAGAGCGGAGGCTGGTAGGGCTTTCACTAATAGGAGTTGACCGGGAGAGACCCCCAGTTTTCTACTGGTGGCTCCAGATAGGGTCAGCGACGGATAGATCTGTCGATGTCCCGAAGGTTGCTGGATGACCTCACCCTAGATCAGATCACCTATAGACCATGGAGAGAGCATCCAGGGTGGGTAGAGGATGAACAAGAGTTGGCTCGCATCAGGGGAGTCATATGGTTGAGGACAGAGTGGGGAGAGGTAGAGCTCCATCGCTATGACCGAGTTTTGAGGTAGTTTGGTCTACAATAGGGGATCCCTAGTCTTAGGGATTATGAGTACTCCTAGACTATGTGACATAGTACCACACTAAGAGGAGCTCCAGACATGCAGTGGTTCTGGAGTCAGGATGCTGATGATGCCCCTATTCAGCCAGTGGATGGGGATGATGCGGGGATAGCAGACAGATATGATGCCTGGTATGCAGGCATCCACCCTCCTCGAATGATAAGGGAACAGGGTTTGATGCATGCTGTAGTGTAATAGATGGAGAGCCAATTACAGGCTACCATTGATGTAATGATGCATCATAGAGGGAGGGATCGACGATGACCTCCTCAGGAGAGATGCTAGAGAGTACCACAGGCTTCAGAGAGAAAGTAATAGTCGAAGAGGAGGGAGGAGGGGAGAGAGGAGAGAAGAGAAAGACTCCCTCCTCAGTAGAGGGATAGGCCACCATCACCCGATAGGGGCAAGGGTGTCGAGGTGGGGGAGAGCAACGAGATGGCAACTCTCCAGGTAGAGAATGCCTACCTACACTGTCACTGCCACTTTCACAACTTTCTTCTATGTACAACACGCTGTCATTGCAATATATTCTGCCTCTACCGTGGATAGTTAGACTGACTCTTGTTTCTTACTGTTCCATGCGACCAACCTGTCTCCAAGATAGAATGCACCTCCACTGGTACTCTTTCTGTCATCTACACATTCTTGCTCAACTTGCAACCTGTCATCATGGGAGTGCTAACTGGCTTACAATCCTCCATTGTGAAATTTTTTAGCATCTCTTTCACTAGACCAAATTATTAGATCTGTTATTTTCCATAACTTTGAACAATGGCAGTAAGAACCATAAACGGTACAACACTGACATATAGCAATACTACCAATGGTGACAACTCTCAATTTAATCACCACCCTTCACGGTACCGCCACAAACAACGACATGAACTGAACCACACTTTGGCAACTATACGACAACTCCCCGACTACTTTCCTTTCATCCTTAGATAACCACACAAATACATAGGAGCATTAAAATAAAACTTTAACATTGCTCCCCCTGAGGATGTGCTACCTGGAGCTACTTAGTGCAATAGAGGAGTAATCTCCTTCAGTCCAAGGAGACACGATTTCCTATCTTCTTTCTTTCTCCAATATTTCTTAAACTTAGGTTGAAGGTTTTCAACTGCATTCCTATTTTGAACCTTTTCGTGAACTTGAACATTTCTCTTGGGTGGTTGTCTCTTGTACATCCTTGATGGATAATTATTTTCCTTTCTTTGATGCACATGATTTCTTCCCTATCTGTGTTGCATTCTTTGCATCTAATGAAATCTACTGTCTTGCCTTAGATTAGATACAAAATTTCTTGGACAAGACCTTGCTATGTGCCCATGACCATTACATTTAAAAAATTGCACATGGTGTTCAACCGAAATAACAGATGTATTTCTACCTGCATAAATCTTTGATATATTATTCAATCCACAATAAATTGCCTTGTGACCATAATGGTTGCATCTAAAACAATAGCCATTAAAAGCATTATTATGAATAAATTGAGAGTGATAGAACCTCTTTTGTTGTGGTTGCTTTGCTGTAGATCTCCTTTGAGATTTTTTTCCTTTTGGGGATTCAGCTTCAAGCTTTTCTTGCTTTGATCCTTCAGCAGTGGATTTCTTCTTCTCTACAGATTTAGAAGATGAATGTTGTTTAGCTTCACATCCAAGACCAAGCTTACACATGGGGCTTCTTTGTTGCCTTATAATTTTATCTATAAACTCTGTGCTCTTCTCAAATTTGAGATTTGTATTGACCTCTTCTAGTTGTTTCCTCAATAAAACAATCTCCTTTTCTTGTTTGCAAAAAATAATCTCTTTCTCATTGATCTGTGACTTCAAGGCTTCTTCTATTGAGAATTTGTAAGAAGAGATCTTCAATATTATCCCCATATTCTTCCAACTTCTTGGACAGTCTTTTGTTCTTTTTCCTTTCTATATTAAAATCTTCAAGTGCAGCGATCAACTCACCTTCTAGATCTACTTCAGCCTCTAGGTTTTCATCACATACTTGTTATTTTTCTATTTTTTCTTCTGTGAGTTCCATAAAAAGAGCTTCACCTGTTTCCTTTTCAGAATCCTCACTGCAGCTGTCTTCTAATGAACTAACATTCTTGGAGATGAAACTTTTCTTCTTGAAGTTGCCTTTTTTGAAATTTGGTTTTTTATTCCAATCACTTATTTCTTGGTGCGATCCTTCATCACTTTTGTTCTTCTCATTAAGGGGACATTTAGCTGCAAGATGCCCAACGCATCCACAATTGAAACATTTAAATGGTAACTTTCCTTTGTATTTTCCTTTTCCCATTTTTAGTTTTTGAACAAAGTTTGCTTCCATTTCATCTGATGTCTCTTCTCCCTCGGATTCTTATTTTGCTTTCATATTTTTATGGGCTTTAAAAGCAACTTCTCCGTACCGTGGGTTTAGATTTTCCTATTCTCATCTCATATGCAGTCAAAGAACCATGCATCTCATCCATACTAAAAGAATTTAGATCTTTAGCTTCTTCTATAGCTTACTCAACAGGAAGGAGCACCAACCCCTAATGCCAAGCACCAACTTGGACTTCGATTATGAACTAGAAGATTGACATAAAAATGCCTTCACTTTTACAAGACCCTGACTGGTCTATTGCTTACTCAACATTGCTCACACAACCACGGCTCGCCTCTCGCTCGCCTCTCATGCTCCTCTCACGCTCCTCTCGTGCACTTCGTAGGATTAAAATCCGCTCTCTCTTTTCGACGCTATTCACAAAATAATCCGTAATGTAAATTCTCAAAACAAAACTCCTTTTATAACCATTCTATCTCTTTGTAACTCTAGTTGTAACTCCTTCTTTCATATTCTCATGTGCCACTTGTCAATTGTAACACCTTCTTTATGTAACTCCTTTTGTATATATAGAGTAGGCATTTCATCAAACACATTACATGCAAAGAATTGACACCATATTCTCCTACCATGACTGTTCGTCTTCTCGGTCATGACTATTCGTTTTCTCCTTTGTGCATGCATGCATTTTGGTTCCCAAAAAATATTTTCGTTTCTATTTTGATGACTGTTCATTTTCTCCTTCTTTGATTGTTTGTTTTCTCCACATGGGCATGCATCTGTTTCTTTCCATGACTGTTCGTCTTCTCCACATGGGCATGCGTCTATTTCTTTCCATGTGTAATGGCCATCTTAAATGATTTCAAAACATTAAATATTCCTTATGGGTCCACGTCACTATGCAGTCTTTAGTTTCACCATCCTGGTGTTCATGTTGCGATATCGTGACACTTTTGTTACTCTGCCTGCCTGCATTTCTTGAGTCACGAAAATGCAACATGTCGCAATATCACGACACTTTTGTTACTCTGCCTACCTACCCTTCTTGAGTCATGAAAATGCGACATGTCGTGATATTGTGACACTTTTGTTACTCTGCCTGCCTGCCCTTCTTGAGTCGCAAAAATGTGACATGTCACGATATCGTGACACTTTTTCTTTCTTTGCTTGCCTGGCCTTTTCGAGTCGCAAAAATACGACATGTCGTGATATCGTGACACTTTTTCTTTCTCTCGCCTGCCTGGCATTTTCGAGTCGCAAAAATGCGACATGTCGCGATATCCCTTATGAATTTGTAAGAAGAGATCTTCAATATTATCGCCATATTCTTCCAAATTCTTGGACAGTATTTTGTTCTTTTTCCTTTCTATATTCAACTCTTCAAGTGCAGCGATCAACTCACCTTCTAGATCTACTTCAGCCTCTAGGTTTTCATCACATACTTGTTCTTTTTCTATTTTTTCTTCTGTGAGTGCCATAAAAAGAGCTTCACCTGTTTCCTTTTTAGAATCCTCACTGCAACTGTCTTATGATGAACTAACATTCTTGGAGATGAAACTTTTCTTCTTGAAGTTACCTTTTCTGAAATTTGGTTTTTTCTTCCAGTCACTTATTTCTTGGTGCAATCCTTCATCACTTTTGTTCTTCTCATTAAGGGGAAATTTAGCTGCAAGATGCCCAACGCCTCCAAAATTGAAACATTTAAATGGTAAATTTCCTTTGTATTTTCCTTTTTCCATTTTTAGTTTTCGAACAAAGTTTGCTTCCATTTCATCTGATGTCTCTTCTTCCTCAGATTCTTGTTTTGCTTTCATATTTTTATGGGCTTTAAAAGCGACTTCTCTATCTGTGGGTTTATATTTTCCTATTCTCATCTCATATGCAGTCAAATAACCATGCATCTCATCCATACTAAAAGAATTTAGATCTTTAGCTTCTTCTATAGATGAAACTTTAGAATCAAATCTTTGGGGAAGAGATCTTAATACCTTTTTCACGATGACAAAATCTTTGATTTCCTTGTCGAGTCCTCTAATCGCATTGATTACTTCATTAACTCTCAACATATATGCATCAATGTTCTCATTGTCATTCATCTTTAATATTTTGAACTGATCTCGATGTGCATGTAACTTGGCCTCCTTGATCTTATCGTCTCCTTCATGAATGCTCCTCAGTTTGTCCCATATTTATTTTGCCATTTTACAACTCATAATTTTTACTAGTTCACTATCCACTAATCCACACATGATAGCATTCTTTGCTTTTGAGTTATTCTCAAACAATTTCTTACCGACAACATCGGTTGGAGAAGTGGTGGGGATTGTGTATCCACTATCTACTGAATCCCAAATGTCGTATCCCAAAGCACAAAGATATGTCTGCATCTTGACTTTCCAAAATGTGTAATTAGTTTCGTCCAAAAATGGTGCTTTGTTTGATGAGAAGCCTTTATCACTTGCCATTACGTACTAATCCAAGATCAACCCTAGCTGATTTAGCCTGACAAGGGAAACTTGCTCTGATACCAATTGTTAGTCTCACAATGACACTGAGAGAGGGGGGGTGAATCAGTGTGGCTCTTTAAAACTTAAAACTTCAACTCTTAAAGCCAAAATAATGAAAACTTAAAACCAAATAAAGCAAGTATAACAAGAGAGCATCACACAACATAAGATGTACCAAGGTTCACCAATTTTGGCTACTCAAAAATTGACTGTTTGGAATCCCATCAAAATATAGCATTTGCAAAGCAAAAAATTTACAATCAATTTACCAGCACACACTAGAAGGAGCACCAACCCCTGATTTATCTGCACCAACATGAAGGAGCACCAACCCCTAATGCCAAGCACCAACTTGGACTTCGATTATGAACTAGAAGATTGACATAAAAATTCCTTCACTTTTACAAGACCTTGACTGGTCTATTGCTTACTCAACATTGCTCACACAACCACGGCTCGCCTCTCGCTCGCCTCTCACGCTCCTCTCACGCTCCTCTCGTGCACTTCGCAAGATTAAAATCTGCTCTCTGTTTTCGGCGCTATTCACAAAATAATCCGTAATGTAAATTCTCCAAACAACACTCCTTTTATAACCATCCTATATCTTTGCAACTCCAGTTGTAACTCCTTTCATATTCTCATGCGCGACTTGTCAATTGTAACGCCTTCTTTATGTAACTCCTTTTGTATATATAGAGTAGGTATTTCGTCAAACACGTTACATGCAAAGAATTGACACCATATTCTCCTACCATGACTGTTCGTCTTATCGGTCATGACTATTCATTTTCTCCTTTGTGCATGCATGCATTTTGGTTCCCAAAAAATCTTTTCGTTTCTATTTTGATGATCGTTCATTTTCTCCTTCTTCGACTGTTTGTTTTCTCCACATGGGCATGCGTCCATTTCTTTCAATGACTGTTCATCTTCTCCACATGGGCATGCGTCTATTTATTTCCACGTGTAATGACCATCTTAAATGATTTCAAAACATTAAATATTCCTTATGGGTCCACCTCACTATGCAGTCTTCAGTTTCACCATCCTGGTGTTCATGTCACGATATCACGACACTTTTGTTACTCTGCCTGCCTGCCTTTCTTGAGTCACAAAAATGTGACATGTCGCGATATCGCGACACTTTTCTTACTTTGCCTGCATATCCTTCTTGAGTCACAAAAATGTGACATGTCGCGATATCGCGACACTTTTGTTACTCTGCCTGCCTGCCCTTCTTGAGTCGCAAAAAAGTGACATGTCGCGATATCGTGACACTTTTTATTTCTCTTCCTGCCTGGCCTTTTCGAGTCACAAAAATGCGACATGTCGCGATATCATGACACTTTTTCTCTCTCTATCTGGCTACCATTTTTGAGTCATGATAATGCGACATGTCACGATATCGCGACACTTTTTCTTTCTCTTCCTGGCTGCCCTTTTTGAGTCGCGATAATGCGACATGTTGCGATATCGTGACACTTTTTATTTCTCTGCCTGGCTGCCCTTTTTGAGTCGTGATAATGTGACATGTCACGATATCATGACACTTTTTCTTTCTCTCTCTTTCGTCGCGATAAGAGAAAGAGAGAGAAAGAAAAAGTGTCGTGATATCACGACATGTTGCATTATCGTGACTCAAAAAGAGTAGCCAGGCAAAGAAATAAAAAGTGTCGCGATATCGCGACATGTCGCATTATCACGACTCAAAAAGGGTAGCCAGGCAGAGAAAGAAAAAGTGTCGCGATATCGCGACATGTCGCATTATCGCGACTCAAAAAAGGCAGCCAGGCAGAGAAAGAAAAAGTGTTGCGATATCGCGACATGTCACATTTTTGCAACTCAAAAATGCCAGGTAAGTAAAGAAAGAAAAAGTGTCACGATATCATGACATTTCGCATTTTCACGAGTCAATAAGGGTAGGTAGGGAGAGTAACAAAAGTGTCGCGATATCACGACATGTCGCATTTTTGCGACTTAAGAATGGCAGGCAGGCAGAGTAACAAAAGTGTCACGATATCGTGACATGTCGCATTTTTGCAACTCAAGAAAGGTAGGAAGGCAGAGTAACAAAAGTGTTACGATATCGTGACATGAACACCAAGATGGTGAAACTGAAGACTGCATAGTGACGTGGACCCATAAGGAATCTTTAATGTTTTAAAATCATTTAAGATGGTTGTTACACGTGGAAAGAAACAGACGCATGCCCATGTGGAGAAGATGAACAGTCATGGAAAGAAATGGATGCATGCCCATGTGGAGAAAACGAACAGTCGAAGAAGGAGAAAACGAATAGTCATCAAAATAGAAACAAAAAGCTTTTTCAGGAACCAAAACGCATGCATGCACAAAGCAGAAAACGAACAGTCATGACCAAGAAGACGAACAGTCATGGTAGGAGAATATGGTGTCAATTATTTGCATGTAACGTGTTTGAAGAAATGCCTACTCTATATATACAAAAGGAGTTACATAAAGAAGGCGTTACAATTGACAAGTGGTGCATGAGAATATGAAAGGAGTTACAACTAGAGTTACAAAGAGATAGGATGGTTATAAAAGGAGTGTTGTTTGGAGAATTTACATTGCGGATTATTTTATGAATAGCGCCAAAAAGAGAGAGCAGATTTTAATCTTACGAAGTGCGTGAGAGGAGCACCAGAGGCGAGCCATGGTTGCGTGAGCAATGTTGAGTTAGCAATAGACCAGTCAGGGTCTTGTAAAAGTGAAGGTATTTTTATGTCAATCTTCTAGTTCAGAATCAAAGTCCAAGTTGGTGCTTGGCATTAGGGGTTGGTGCTCCTTCCTGTTGGTGCAGATAAATCAGGGGTTGGTGCTCCTTCCAATGTGTGCTGGTAAATTGATTGTAAAGTTGTTGCTTTGCAAAGGCTAGATTTGGATGGGAGTCCAAACAGTCAATTTTTGAGGAGTAGCCAAAACTGGTGAACCTCGGTACATCTTGTGTTGTGTGATGCTCTCTTGTTATACTTGCTTTATTTGGTTTTAAGTTTTCATTATTTTGGCTTTAAGAGTTGAAGTTTTAAGTTTTAAAGAGCCACACTGATTCACCCCCTCTCAATGTCATTGTGAGACTAACAAAATGTTCCAAGCATGATTTAGTTGAAGCGGGTTCCTAGAGTCGACGAATAATTATGGTAGCATATTTTTCATCTAACTCCAAGGGTAAAAGAGATGCAGCTACGGCCATAGCGTTAGCTACACGATTGCTAGTTCTAGGAATAGCTTCCAAGGTAACTTGATCAAATAAAGATATTAATTTTAATACATATACTTTATATGGGTGCAATTTATCATCTTTGGTCTGATAAAAATATTTAATTTGATTTATAACAAGTTGAGAATCATCGAAAACTAATAGATTTTTAATTTTCAGTGCCAGGGCAGCTCGTAATCCAAGGATTAGAGCCTCATATTCAGCAGTGTTATTAGTACAAGCAAACATTAATTTAAAGGATAGAGGTATGAGATGTTTTTGTGGAGATATCAAAATAATACCTGCACTAGCCCCACTCATGCATCGGGCTCCATCAAAGTATAGGGACCATTGCTTTGAATAATCCGCCTCTAGGTTAAGGCATTTGTCAGAAAAATCAATAAAGAAGGGATGGGTGGACTCTAAGGGTGCAACAACTAATTTATCTGCTATGATTTAACCCTTAACAGACTTTTGTCCTATAAACATGAGTTCAAAATTGCTTAGAGCAAGAACCCACTTCACTGTGTGACCAGATAAATAAGGTTGACTCATGAGATACCGTAAGGGATCGAATTTAGCAATAACGTATGTTTTCTGACTGGGCATATAATGGCGTAGTTTTTGTGTAGAAAATATGACTGCTAGAAATAACTTCTCTAATGTCATGTAGCGGGTTTCATAACTAATTAATGTTTTGCTAATGTAATAATTAGCACGCTCTCTTTTCTCATCATCAAGTTGAGCTAACATAGCTCCTAAAGAAAAATCTAAAGCAGAAATATACAAGATAAATGGGCGATTAGGTTTAGGTGGTGAAAGTATAGGTGGGTTAAGAAGATATTGTTTGAGGAGTTCAAATGCTTCCTTACATTCGTCGTCCCAATGGAAAGAGACATCCTTCTTAAGAAGCTTAAGAAAGGGTCCAGTTTTATCCACCAACTTATCGATGAAGCAACGGATAGCTTGAAGCTTACCTTGTAGACTCCGTAATTTAGATATATTTGTAGGTGCGGGCATATCAGTGATAGACGTAATATTGATAGGGTCAATTTTGATGCCATGTAAAGAAACTATAACCCCCAATAATTTACCTGACTTGACTCTAAATATACATTTGGCTGGATTCAATCGGATAAGATATTCCCTTAATTGATCAAATACTTTTCTCAAGTCATCTAAATGGTCATCTTCTTCAGTAGAACGAGCTATAATGTCTTCTACATAATCATGTAGTATATCATGCATCATATCATGAAAGATATAAGTCATGGCTCATTGATATATTGCACCTGCATTCTTCAAACCGAATGGCATCACTTTCCAATAGAAAGTCGCCCAAGGGGTAATAAAGGTTGTTTTAGCCTGATCTTCAAGAGCTATCCTAATCTGATTATAACCAGAAAATCCATCCATTAAGGATATCATTCCACTCCCAACAGTAAAATCAATGATCTGATCCATATTGGGAAGGGGAAAATCATCTTTAGGGCATGCAACATTAATATCTCTAAAGTCTGTACAAACCCTAATCTTAGTATCTTCTTTCTTAGTTACTAGAACTACATTCGAGATCCATTCAGCATAATCAATGGCTTGTATAAAAATAACATTTAGGAGTTTTTCTAACTCCCCTTTGACTAGTAAGGCCACTTTAGGATGCATTTTTCTAAGCTTCTGCTTAACAGGTTTAGCATCTGGATGCACTACTAGGTGATACATAACTACAAAAGGGTCTAAACCTGGCATATCTTCATATGTCCAAGCAAAAACATCATATTCTTTAAGAAACATAATGTATTTATCCTATCTTTCTTGACTCAATTCAGATCCAATGTTGATTATGTGAGGGTTATTGTTGGTTCCAATTTTAATTTTTATGACATTTTCTACTTCCATGTGTAGATCTCTCTCAAAATTAGGTGGGGCGGGTGAAACGCCCAATTCTTGTAATTCTTCTAAGGTTTGCTTGGATAATTCATCTTGAGGAGTCGTGGCCTCAAGCTGGGCTATACTAGGTATAGAGCCATCAAAATAAAATCCATTATGTAATAATTCCTCAACGGAGACATCGTGAAAGATATCTCCCTCTAACTCATCGTCGAATTCAGCGATCATCTTAGGATAAGCTATAGATAGCATATTACATGTGAATGTATTTTTCATTAAATGCAAAGTATCGCATTCATCTAAATAATCTTGGTAACATATAAGATGGTCATCATCCTCAAATGGGAATGGCTGAACCTTACTAGAAAATAGGCCCACACCACATCGGGAGGGCCACGCTTCTACCTCAAAAGGTTCTTTCATACCATTCTGGAAATGTCCCAAACCTTTCCATTTATATCCCAATTTAAGCATTATAGGTTTGGCTTTAATAAACTCATTAATAAAATAACATCGAGCATATCCATCATAATGAGTTCTGATGTTTTTGGGTATTTTACCCTAGTCATATCCCTTATAAATAAAGGCACAGCTCTTAACTTGGAAAATACTTCCCATAGGCTATGGGAGGCCCAAGGTATGAGGAGATGGTGGCAAATTATTTAAAATAAGGGAATCTTGCATAGAAGCATTCATTTCTTTTGATATAAGAATTTTAGATAAATCGGGTAAGAGCTCGTTAGTAAGAGCATAAGAGGTAGAAGGAACATTCCCTACGTCTTTCGATGCAAAAAATATGAATTTTTTGGATGTAGACGGTGTAGAGGTTTCGATAGATGGGTCTATTAAAGGTATGGAAGTTATAGGAGTAGAAAAAGAGACATTGGTTGTGGGATTAGGATATTTATTAGGTACTAATGCGGTTTGTTCAGAATATGGTTGAGCTATATGTGGAGGTGCAACTGATGGAGAAGAAGTAGATGAAATTGAGGGTGTGAGTTTCACACGTTTAGATGGATAATGAGAATTAGGATGTGTGGATGATAGAGCGGGGAAAAATTGAACTCCAATAGGTTTTTCCAAAGTACACATATCAAAGGGTCTTGGATCACCATGAATGGTAACCAACTGATTCTTAAATTCGAACTTAACACATTGATGTAAAGTTGAGGGAACAACTCGCATCACGTTGATCCAAGGATGACCCAAGAGTATATTGTATGATGCAAGGCAATGTACAATAAATACGATCGTATCCAAGGTTCTTGGACCAACCTGTAATGGAATGGTAATAACTCCACATGTTTCTTGTGTTTCATCATTGAAAGCTTTTATGATCATATCAGTTCTTTTCATTTCATCACTTCTAAACCCAAATATTTGGTAGAAGTCAAAAGTACAGATATTTAAAGATGAACCATTATCAATCAAAACTCGTTTGACTACTACATCTCCAATTAAGGCAGTAATATACAAGGGGTTATCTTTATGTAAACTATGTTGCGGTATGTCTCTATCCCAGAAGTCAATACAATCAACTTCACAAGTTATTATAGTATCAGCCATGGCTTCAGTTTGAATGTCTTGTGGTACCATCATCTGACTTAATGTGAGCATTAATTCATCTCTATGTGTAGGAGAAGATCTTAAAAGGTCCAAGAGAGAAATTCTAGCTATAATATTTGATAATTGTTCATTAATATTATAAGGAGGTTTAGGTTGAAAATTAGGTGAATGATTCTCTTTATTAGGAACCTTCAAAACAAATGGAGCTGATCCACCATTCTGAATTTGATCTTGTTGAGAATTTTGAGCCTGTTGTCTAGTAACAGCTTCGATGGTACCCACAATATTATTCTACAGATGATGAATGGGTCTTGGTCTAGTGTTTATAGCTAGCTCATTATAAAGTAATCGTTGAGACGATGGTCTAGTAGTGAATCTTCTTGGAAATGGCTCTTATGGAACCATATAACTTGTGATAGGGTGAATAGGATCCGATTCATCTCTAGAACTATTTGATTGATTTGATGTGATTTCCATATCACTCTCAGTCTCATATTCTGTATCACTAAGATCAGGTATCTAAATATTATATAGAGGCTTGGTTGTAACCACGGATAAAGTTGTGTCAAATATTTCCAGATCATGAACAGGTAAATGCCCACTAATAGTTCCTACATATCGAGCAAGAGGAGGGACATTATGATGTTCAACTTGATTAGCCACCTCCTTACCATGTTTTGGTAAGGGATGTTGAAAGATGTCCAACACCTGATTGGCATTTTGATTCTGGTTTTGTGGGGTGTTCTTTTGAACATTATTAGGAGGATTTTGCTTAGGTTGAAAGGCTTGCACCTCCATCTCATTGTTATCAATCAAGTCTTGTATTTTATGTTTTAATATTTTACAAGAGTTGGTAGTGTGTCCAGGTCCTCTATGGAAGTCACAGTGTAAATCTGCTCTATATCCGGGTATAGTTGGATCATGTTCCTAAATATTTGGTAATTGAATCAAACCTCGTTCTAATAATTGTGGTAGAATAGTTGATAAAGGTTGATTTAACCTAGTAAATTCTTGAGGAGGTCTATTAGGAGGTTTCAGTAGAAACTTCTTCGCTGCCTTTGCAACATTAACATTAGTAGTATTTTTGCTATCGATGACTCCATAACCCACAAATTTTTTATTCTTATATTGATTTTTGGATGTTTTATCATTGTATCTCTTTTTAAGCTAGCCTCTCCTAATGAGAGAATCTTCCACTCTTCGGGATAAGTCTATAGCCTGATCGAAGGTGGTCAAGGTAGCAGTTGATAATTCGTAAGATAGTTGCTCTTGTAAATTATTAATAAAGATGTCCAACATCTCCCTATAAGGTAACACAAAGTGCAATTTTCCTATCAACTATCTCCACCTAGCTAGGAAATCAGCAAAGCATTCCTCTTTGCCCTATTTTAAGTTATACAAATATTTAATGGTCACATCTCTTTCGATGTAGGCACTAAATTGATGAACAAAAGACTCGACAGTTTCTTTGAAATTCCTTAAAGAATTAGTAGGTAATTGATAATACCACTCTAATGCCATTCCTCCTTATGCGTAGTAATTATACACATCATTAATTCTCAATGAATTTGTCAATCCAGGGCAGTGTACAAGGCTATCTGTGGAAGAAGGGGTGAACAGGGTTATAACTTAGGTCAATCTAGAGCAACAGGTCTTATTGGTGAAACCGATTGTGTGGGGGATTTAGGACATTCCTATCTCTAAATTGCATAAATTAAACCTTAATCTAAGTTGCAAAAATGGAAACTAATCATTAACTGTAGAAATGAAATCCTAATTACAATTGTAGAATGAGACCTAATTATGTTGCAGAAATAAATAGTTGCAGAATTAGAAGTTTGATTATAATTGCAGAAAGGAAATCTATTTACTTTTGCAGCAATGGAAACCTAATTATAGCATGGAAATGAAACCCTGTCAAGGCTCTGTAATAGAAGGTTGTCAATCTTCTATGCAGGGGTTGACAACAAAACACAAAATGCAAGAAATTACAAAAAATAGTAAATTCTAGAAATGACAGTCTGCAATAAATTGAAAGCTTTGCTGAAAGTGGAGATTACAACCAAACCATTAATCACAATATTAATATAAACATAAAATAAGCTAAGATTGCAAATATCATTAGTTGTTTACAAAGGAATGAAATGACAAGTTCTACAACTCATTCTGCTACAACAAAATCAGAATAAAAACCTGTTGTTAGTCCTCCTCCTAGGTCTCGGAAGTGGCCAGCCTCCTTGTCCAGAAGAAGGTATGAGTCTCTCTCTCTCTAGATCTTACTCACACTCATTTACAAGCAATATGAAATAGAAATAGTACACTTTATTGATTCAAGAACATGATTACAATAATTTTGTTGAAAACTTATTATAGGACTGTAACAGTCACTTTTCTGATTATTGCCTATTTTCTCCTATATTTCTCTACTCTCTGCTTTCTCTATCTCCTACTAGCTCAACCTGAATGGGAGCCATATTTATAGATGTCCTAAGATCTACTGACAAACTGAGAATATCTCAAAAGATCTAATCCTATTATGCTGCAACAATTCTTGGTTTTATCCTAGAAGAAGATCAAACTTGATCTTTCCATAAATGGTGGCTTTGGTCGGCAAGGATGGCAAAGTCAGATGGGAGATATTTTCCCTTACCCTTTTCAATCTTTATTTCCCTTTTTCCAGCGTCAAAAATCGGTCAACAAGTCAAAAAGCACATTCTGTTTTCATTTCGAAGATAAGTGGCTCATTTCGAAGAGACTGCAATTCTCATTCCGAAGATCCGCTCATTCCGAAGACACTGTGTTTTCTCATTTCGAAGATATCTGTTCATTTCGAAGAGACTTCGGAATGAACAAATGTGTGCTCTTTAAATGATTTCCTCTGCATTTCTCATGTGGGTTATTTCTCAGGATCAGATTCCAATGGTCTTCATCTCTTTCCATATGTGAATTCCATGCCTTGCCATTCATTGGCAGCTGGCTGGAATTTACATGGGAAAAACTAGTTTTTGCTGCATAGTAACAGTTTGCTTGCACTGTTGCCAGATTTAGGTAAAATAAATGCTTGAGACATATCAAAACATGATTAGTGAAATGTTGCTATCAACCTAAGCATATCTCATTTAGCAAGTCATAACAAAATAACATAAAACTTATGCAAAAAGCTGTAAAAATCAGAATATAGTATTTCAGATACATTTATCATGCAAATAGTTAATACACAACATATTGAATTAACTTAACTAGCATATTAGATTAAACATAAGAGTTTGTAGGCAATTTTAGTGTTCAAAACATGTTATGATTGAGGCATTTCGAGGCCTCATCATTTTCCCCCCAACTTATATTAATGCATGTCCTCATGCATTCTGTTGGGCTATGGAATCACATATGTCCATGGTCAAATTCCATGACCTGTAGAACAACTTCTTGCCTATATAATACCCCCTGTTCTCCTGAAGGTTCCTGAGCCATTCTTCAAACTCGTTCATCTAGGTTGGGCATCTTCTTCAAAGTAGAATGGAACTGGAGTGATGATGGTTGGAGGCCTAAATCTGAGACCTATCCAATGATGTTGCATGATTTCAATCAACTGTATCACTCCTTCTGCCCTTCTTCTGGACCATTCTAAGTTGATGGGGGAGATGGGTTCTCTTTTCTGTAAAGACATGGAAAGTTCAGCCCATCTATTTCTACAGATTGATAATGCTGGCACAAAATTGTCATTACAAAAATTTTGGAATCTGGTCACACAGTCCCTCAAGTTTGTCAAGTACATCCTCTTTACATCATCCCTGTTCATCATGGTGAAGTGTTGTCTAGTGATAATTGGGTGATTTGGCTGAATTGCTCTGACTAACAATTCAGCTCTTGTTTCAATTTCTTTATTCTGCATTTTCTCCTGGTCCCAATAAAATTGATTCTGCAAGGTGGACATGAATGCCCTCAATTGAACATCTCCAATGTAGATTTGAGGATGAAATTCTACTTCTTCTGGAATAAAGAAGCTATGTAAAAATAGTTCACATAGGAGATTTTTCTGCTCTATAGGGCTGTCAAAATATGCTTCCAGGAAATCTGCAGTTGTGTCCAATTTATATGGGAGACCTGAGCTAATCCTCATGACCTGCCATCTGAGGTATTTCTCCTTTAGAATAAGACTGTAAAATCTGGCTGGCCATCTGAATTGGACTAAAAATTCAGCAATTTGACATAAATCAGACACTTTTTCTTTTAATGCTTGAATCTCTGTTTCCTTTGCCTCTAGCTGTTTTCCTTCCAATTTGAATTTTTTAGTCTTAGTGGCAAGCTTCTCATATCTAATCACCCAACTGGCTATGTCTGCATTGTATTGTTCTAGGGACACAGTATTAGGTGGTCTAACTACAGGTGGAACTCTAGGTAGCAGATCTACTTGAACCCCTTTTTCTGCCACTTCTACTTGGTTGATCATCTGTCAATAATTCTACCTGTACCCCCTTATCTGCTATTTCTATTGGGTTGTCATCAGACAGTAATTCCACTTGCACCCCCTTATCTGCTATTTCTACTGAAGGTGTAACAGTTTGAAATACAGGGACATCAATAGGAGTACTTACTTGAATAGTTTCATGTTGTTGCTTGGACTGTTCCTATGTTGGTGACTCATCTCCAATATTTTTTGCTATGCTCTTTGCCAATTCGAAGCATCTTCGGAATGAGAAGGTAATGCTTTAGAATGAGAAGGCACTTCTTTAGAATGAAAGGGTGCTTGCTTCAGAATGAGCACCTATGTCTGCCTCAACAGAGTCATCTGCCCTAGATAAATCCACAAGCAATTGAGCCAAATCGTCCTCATCAATGGATACAATTGGTTATTTTTTAGACTGTGACAACCTTTCTCTCAATTCTGCCACTTCCTGTTGTAACTCTGCAATTTTTCTTTCTTGCATCTCAATGATGTTTTCTCTCTCTTCAATCCATCTGGTTTGTGTTTTGACAACACTCCTTGCTGCTCTCAGCTACTCTGTGATGTCTTCCTCCTCTGTTTCTACTTCAGAATCTGATGCAGACAAGTCAGCTATAGTTGGCTGCTCAACAACTATCTCTTCCTCTGCAACATCTATCTGCTCTTGTTTAGGAGGCTCTATGAAATTGTCTATAATTGCATCTACCATTTATGTGGCCTGTTGAACTGTAGCCACCTCCAAGCTATCATGCCTAGCCTCTTCCTCAATTATCTGTTCAGGGAATTCTGGAAAGTTTTCAAGGGTTGGTTGTATTTCTGTGACATCTGGACTGCTTTGTCCACCTTCTTCTTCTATGACCTATTCTGTCATTTCCCTCAAGTGGAGTCTTGTAGACCTCCTAGTTCCAGATGCAAACTTCTTCTTTTTGCTTTATTTTTTGGTGATAACAGGGGTTGTGGGGATAGTTTCAGATGCTTATATTTCCCTTGTTGTTTCTTCCTCTATTGGGCTAGGTGCTTCACTTCCTTATTCTAAAAAATCAGTAACAACTTCAGAAAAATAGACCTTCTTCTATTTTTCTGTTCTACTACCAGTTTTAGACCTTCTTTTCTTTTATTTCTTAGCTCGTGAGGTTGAAGGTTCTGGAGCAAGGTGTTCTATTGCTACTGCTGGGTGTGTTTCTTCCTCTGCAATAGCCTCTACAATAGTTTCTATTTCATCTTCATACAATCCTCTGCAGCAAATATTTCTTCTTCAGCAACACATCATTGTTTCTTCTTCCAAAAGAAGAGTAGCACGCATTTCTATTTTTGCTCCGAACACATGTCCATCAATGGTTGCGTAGATGTCCTTGTCATTAGATCCACCTTACTCATTTTTTAGTTTTTCTATTTTTCCTACAGACTTTCACGTGCATGTTTATTAGCATCAAAAAATGGTGGCATACTATTGGTCACGTCCCCCATGATTCTGGTACTTTCTAAATGGGTGCAAAAACAAACCATATCCTAACTGACACGTGTTCATTTATCGTATGCAGCCAAAAGAATTTTTACTTGATCGTATTTCTTTTCTTCCTTGGATGCCATGTGGAGATATTATATTGAATGCTCTTTCCGAAGATTATGATCTATTGCAAAAACAAAACCTCATTCCAAAGATTATGATTTCATTTCGAAGACAAGTCTTCATTTCGAAGATCATCCTCTTTTCGAAGTCAAATCCTCATTTCGAAGATAAATCCTCATTTCGAAGACAAATCCTCTTTTCGAAGATAAATCCTCATTCCGAAGACAAATCCTCTTTCTGAAGATCAAGCTGTATTGCGAAGGCAAATCGTCATTCCGAAGATAGAACTTCATTCCGAAGACAAATCCTGCTGTATTTCGAAGACAAATCCTGCTTCATTCTGAAGACAAAGCTTCATTCCGAAGATGATGCTTCATTGTGAAGGCAAATCGTCATTTCGAAGACAAAGCTTCATTCCGAAGACAAATCGTCATTTCGAAGACAAAGCTTCATTTTGAAGACAAAGTGCAACATTCATTCTGTTATCATTTCGAAGACAATTTCAATCCGAAGACAATACAACAATTAATCGAAGAAGATAGCAAGCACTATTTTTGGCATTCTTGTTTCGAAGATTAGGCAGAAATCAATATTCTCATTCTCAAAACATGTTTTAAGTATGCCAACTCTTATGGATACCTTTTATGCTAATGGTTAATTGTTATATACTATATACCAATCATTTACAATGAAGAAATGTAAGAAATATATACCTGATTAAAACAAGTTAATGCAAGTTTTTGAAGAATGACTGCCTTTGTTGATGTTCTGCTGAGATTTTCTGCAATATTTCAAAACAAGTGCAGTTGGTGAATTTGTACAATGATGGTTCAAAAATTTTCAAGGTTATGCATGCCAAAAAACTGGTTTTCATGCATACCAACCCAGTAGTGCCTTAGAAAAGGTTTTCACTGCTGAGTTATTCATTTTTCTCTCTTTTTTTCTTTTTTTTTTATTTTACCTCTCCTTTTCTCTCTTTTTTTTTCTTGATTCTGACTATGCCCATGAAGGAATTCATGATTTCCCTGAAATCATGCCCATGAAGGAATTCATAATCAGAATTTATTCATCTTTTTGTTTTCTGCTTTTTCTGATTTTTTTGTATTTTTCTATTTTTTTCTTGAAATCCATGATCATGCTGATTGTTTTGAAGTGGAAGAGGAAATTTCTTCCACCTGTTGTGTATCCAAACTGTCAAGCTACTGCAAGAATTCCTCTTTAGTCAGAGGTGTATGGTACACCCTGAGGCGATGTCCATTCACTACCAACTTTCTCTATGACCCATCAATAGGAGATAAACGAGCTGCTCCATTGTCAAATACCTCTTCAATCTGGTAAGGTCCAAGCCATCTAGTTCTCAGCTTTCCAAGGAAGTCCTCATAGCGAGAATCAAATAGTAAAGCCCAATCTCCTTGTTGAAGTTTCCTCTGTTGAATGTGACTGTCATGCCACAACTTCCTCTGCTCCTGAATTACTTCAGTTTGGTGTAGAGCATCCAACCTAAGTTCATCCAATGCATTCAACTGCAAAATCCTGTCTATCTGTGCTTGTGACAATTCAATTCCAATTTCCAATGTTGTGCGCAGTGTTAGTAGCTCAAATTCAATAGGTAAGAGGGGATTTTTACCAAAGACTAGTTCATAAGGTGTGAATCCAGTAGTGGATTTCCAAGTAGTATTGTAAGCCCACACTGCTTCAGGTAATTTATCTAGCCAGTTTCTCCTATGAAAAGCTACTATTTTTGTTAAGATTCATTCTAGTTCCCTGTTTGTTACCTCAACCTGGCCATTTGCTTGTGGGTGATAAGGTGATGATTTTCTATGTTTGATTTCATATAATTTTGTAAATGCCTCAATGACTTTAGATGCAAATTGGGGTCCTTGGTCTGTGGTGATAGACCGGGGAGCTCCAAATCTCTAAAAAATCTGAGTATACAAGAAATCAATGACCTTCTCTTCACGAGCATGTTTGAAAGCACGCACCTCTACCCACTTTGTCAAGTAATCAGTGCATACTAGAATATGCACCTTTCCTTGAGAAGGTGGATCAATAGGTCCTACAAAATCAAGCCCCCACCTCTCAAATGGCTCTAAAACCAATTGAGGCTGCAGTGGCATTTCATTTGTATGAGTGGGTTTCCCCATTCTTTGGCATGCATCACAATGCTTGATGTACTTTTTCACATCCTTGTGAAGAGATGGCCAATAATATCCTGTCCCTAAGATTTTCCTAATTGTGCTTTTTACAGAGTAGTGTCCACCTGAGGGTTCATCATGACAAGCCCTAAGGATATCATACACCTCATCCTTTCGGATGCACCTACGTAACACATGGTCAGGACTGCACTTAAAAAGTATACCCTTAATCCATTCAAAAGAAGAACTCTGTTTGATCAATTGTTTTTTCTATTTTGAAGTGAAATGTGGAGGAACTTTCCCTGTGACCAAATAATTGGCTATATCTGCAAACCAAGGTGATTGGACTGATATAGCAAATAATTTTTCATCAAGAAAGGTGTCTTCAACTAATTCCCCTTCATCTGTGTTCTCGTAATCTGGACAAGAAATCTGCTACAACATTAGCTTTTCCTGGTTTGTTGATTATAGTGATATCAAATTCTTGCAGCAACAGTAACCAACGAATAATTCTTGCACTTACCATAGGCTTATTCATCAAATACTTAATGGCTGTGTGATCTGTGTGAATAAATATTTGATAACTCTGTGATGTAATGCCTGAATTTGTTGATGGCATAAATTACTGCCAAGAATTCTTTCTCAATTGTGGTATAATTTTTCTCAGCTCCTGTCAAATTCTTGCTAATGTAGTAGATGGCATAGTGTTCACCATTGTCAATTTGTCCTAATGCTGCTCCAATTGCAGTATTGGAAGCATCAACCTGTATGTGAAATGGTAATGTCCAATTAGGTCCTCTTAACACAGGTGGAGTTACTAATTTCTCTTTCATAGCTTCAAATGATTCTTGACACCTTGCAGTCCAGGAAAATTTAGAATCTTTAGTCAATAGGGCAAACATGGGATTGGCTATTGTGCTAAAGCTGGGAATAAACCTACGGTAAAAACCAATGTGTCCTAGGAAGCTTCTGACATCAGTCTGAGTTTTAGGAGGAAGAAGATTCTTGATAATTTCCACCTTCTTTGGATCAACTTGGATCCCTTGAAGAGAGATGTGATGACCAAGAACTATTCCTTCCTTCATCATCATAAAACATTTTTCTGGATTCAAGGATAACTGGTATGTTTCACAATGAGTTAAAACTTTGTCAAGGTTTTCTAATGTAAAGTCAAAAGTCTGTCCACATACTGTGAAATCATCCATGTATATCTCAACACTGTTGGTAGTCAGATCAGAAAAAATTGCTAAGACCGCTCGTTGAAATGTTGTTGGGGCATTACACAAACCAAAAGGTAAAACCCTATAGGCAAATGTTCCCCATGGACAGGTAAAGGTTGTTTTCTCTTGATCTTCAGGTGCAATCTGAATTTGATTATATCCACTAAATCCATCAAGAAAACAAAAGTATTTCTTTCCAGCAAGGGTATCTAACACCTGATCTATGAAAGGTAATGGAAAATGGTCTTTGTATGTCACTTTATTCAGCTCTCTATAGTCTACACATACTCTCATTTTTCCATTTTTCTTAGGAACTATAACCAATGGAGAGACCCACTGGCTATCAAAAATTGGGTAAATGAATCCTACCTCCAGAAGTTTTTCAATTTCTTCCTTTACAATATCCCTTAGGGCAGGATTCAGTCTTCTCTAGGGTTGTCTTACTGGCTTGACTTCTTCAGTATAAATTCTGTGGGTGCATATATCAGGGTGAACTCCTGACATATCTTTATAGTCCCAAGCAAAAGCATGAACATGCTTCTGCAAGACAACTATCAATTTTTCTTCCTCTTCCCTAGTAAGCCAACTGTAAATGTTCAAAAATTTGCCTGGTTGGACTTCTATTTGTTTTGTATTTGGAAGGACTGAATTCACTTCTTCATACCTGGTGATTAGGGAATTAAGAGGACACTGCTGAGATGGGAGGAAATAAGAAGTTTCTGTTTCATTACTTCCTGATGGAAGCATATCCTGTATGGAACAGTGAGAAGGAAAAATCAGGTGATGGTGCCACCCATGTGGTAGTGAAACAGAGTTTTCCTATGATAGTACAGATGGTTCACCTTCAGAATTTTGGTTCTCCTCATTCCTTAACAATTGATGGATATTTATTGCTTCCTCTTCTAACCCTTGTTCATGCAGAACATTCATTAGGATATTTTCATTTTCTAAATTTTCTGTGTCATGGAGGTCTTCTGTGTGTTCCCTTACTACCAAGGTGGCTAGTGTGGAAATAACCTCCTCTGATTCTTCATCTGAATCAAGAAACCATAACTGACCTAAAAAATTGCTAGAGGGTCTTGCAGGAGGATACAGAGAGATCTATTTTAGATCAATACCATTTGAAATAGTCATTTTTCCAGATCTACAGTCTATGAAGGCTGCTGCAGTTGCAAGCCAAGGTCTTCCCAAAATGATGGGATATCCATGTGCTGAATTTCTTGGCTGTAAAACCAAAAAATCTGTAGGGAATTCCCAAGAAGAAACTTCTATAGGAACATCTTCAATGATACCTTCAGGTTTTGCAACTGACCTATCAACCATTTCTAAAACTGTAAATGTGGGGCTGAGATGTTTGAGCTGTAATTGTTTCATTATATCCTTGGTCATGACATTTATTGCAGCTCCTAGATCTACTAAGACATTTGATATTGGTACTGAACCTATGGTAACTGTGATAACTGGACTTCCTGGGTCACTATACTTTGGAGGTACTAGTTTTCCAGACAAGAGATCAGCTATCTTTCCTTCAACCTGAACAGTCTTAGGAAATGCTTTCTTTTTTCTTCCTGCTCTTCTAATGCACAAATCTCGGATAGTACTTTTAATCACTGGTATATCCTTAATGGCTTGCAATAAGGGCAATGATATAGTTAACTTTTTAAGTTCCTTGACCAGGTCTGACTCAAAATTTTTTGTTGTGGTATTGAATCTTTCAGGATATGGAATTATCCTTGATGAAGGTAATTGTTCTGCCTGTGGTTCTATTTTTTCTTCTTCTTTCTCTATTGTTGGTTTAACTAGTTCCAAAGGTTCTTGCTCTTCATTTTCCTTGATTTTAATTGAAACAGGTTCAGGTATAACTTTTCCTGAACGAAGTTGGATGTTACTACAATCAATAACATTTATTTCAACATTTTCTTTAGTTCCAACCACATAGACAGGGGATGCCTGTCTCATGCTGTTTGGATTAGTGACTGATTGAGCTGGAAGTTGAGGTTGTTTCACCTATTGTGTTTGTTGTGGTTGGTTCTATTTTTCTTGAAAATTTTGATTAGGTGCAGGCAGTAAATGCTGATTTTGACCTTGATTTCTTTGTTGCCTTGGATAGGACTGGTATTGTTGATTCCACTGTGGTTGATTTTGCATCCAATGTGGATTAGTCTGATTCTGATTCCAAGATGGGTTGTTTTGATTCCATGATGGGTTATTCTGATTCTGATTCCAGGCTGAATTACTCCAATTTGTTTGTGGCCATTCTTGGGAATTTGTCCATTGAGGATAATTCCAAGGACGTTGGGGTGGTTCCGATTGTCCCCAAGGCATAGTCCAGGGATTATGCCCCCAATTTGTAGGAAAATGAGGGGGATTTTGGTATTGAGAGAAATTTCCCCTTTGTTTTGGTCCAACATAGTTGAGTTCCTCAGTCTGATTTTCTAACACAGTTTTGAGTTGTGGTAGCAAGTGGCATTTATCAGTTGAATGCTTCTTTGAACAGATACTACAAATGGCTGAGATAGATGTTTTATTCAAAGGACATTCTTACAAAGCATGTTTATTTCTACATCTTGGGCAATAAATTGCCAAAGGTTCTATGGTTTTTGCTTTTGCAGACATTTCCCCCAAAGTTGTGTTTAATTGCACTAGAATATCAGTTTTAAAATTTGTAAGTTCCTCTATTAGGTCCTTCACATCAGTGCCATTTGTACTCTTTTTTCTTCTTCCCTACTTATTGTGAGAGTAATTCCTATAGAGATCCACAATTTCCTCATTACTGAGAGTATTTACATCCCCTTTTCCCATCAAATCCAATACTTCTCTGGATTCATCTTGTAATCCTCTCAAAAATATGGTTTTACATAACTCTGGTTCTACAAGTCCACATCTCCTTTGAACAAAGGAGAACCTATCAAGATAGTCTTCTAATGTTTCATCATCTTCCTGTTTAATCCTGAATAACTCATCTTTCCTATTCCTTACATGACAATACTCCTGATATTTGTCTAAAAACATAGTTTCCATTTGATCCCAAGTTCGGATGGAATTTGGCTCTAAGCTCATGAACCAGCGTAATGTCGAGTCCTTGAGTGTTGAGGGAAAAACCTTAAGTTTTTGATTGTCATTTACATAGTCATAGGTTTGACACACTACTTTGAATTCAAACAAAAACTGATCAGGATCTTCAGATACAACACCTCGAAAGGTTGGAAGTACTGAAGGTGAAATGGTTTTCATGGGAGAGTTTTGTGTTGGATTCAAACGGATAGGATATTCAAATGTTCTGGAAGGTTGGGGCATATCCTGATCATCTCCTTCATTATGGACATAGCCATGTTGGCCATCTCTATCTAGATTGCCTCCCTCTGCCATAGTTTCCTGTTCCTTAGTTAAACCTATCCAAATTTCTCTCTCAAGAGGTCCAAGATCCTCTATTGATAATGAGTCTGATGATTCTTCTTTCTTAGGATGTTCTAATGATGATGAGACTGGTGATTTTTCTTTCTCAGAATGTTCTAATGATGGTGAGACTGGTGATTTTTCTTTCAATATTTTTGGTAATTCAAACACAGGTGATTCACCCCTTAGGCGTGAAGATCTCCTTAATGGAACAAGCCAGGGATCCTTTTGGGTAATTCTACCTTTTTCATCCCTAGACTTACTCATTCATGTTTACTCTTAAATGACATAAATTATAGGTCAATAGTTGTTACTTTAACCAACTGTTCTATTCAGATTTTATCCTGAATCTTCACAGCTCAGTCTAATTAACAGCTATTGGACTATTGTCACCTTCTAGCAACACAATTCCTCAGAAACGATGCCAAAATGATGCGTAGTCATTATACACATCATTAATTCTCAATGAATTTGTCAATCCAGGGCAGTGTACAAGGCTATCTATGGAAGAAGGGGTGAACAGGGTTATAACTTAGGTCAATCTAGAGCAACAGGTCTTATTGGTGAAACCGATTGTGTGGGGGATTTAGGACATTCCTATCTCTAAATTGCATAAATTAAACCTTAATCTAAGTTGCAAAAATGGAAACTAATCATTAACTATAGAAATGAAATCCTAATTACAATTGCAGAATGAGACCTAATTATGTTGCAGAAATAACAGTTGCAGAATTAGAAGTCTGATTATAATTGCAGAAAGGAAATCTATTTACTTTTGCAGTAATGGAAACCTAATTATAGCATGGAAATGAAACCCTGTCAAGGCTCTGTAATAGAAGGTTGTCAATCTCATGTGCAGGGGTTGACAACAAAACATAAAATGCAAGAAATTATAGAAAATAGTAAATTCTAGAAATGACGGTCTGCAATAAATTGAAAGCTTTGCTGAAAGTGGAGATTACAACCAAACCATTAATCACAAAACATAAAATAAGCTAAGATTGCAAATATCATTAGTTGTTTACAAAGGAATGAAATGACAAGTTCTACAACTCATTCTGCTACAGCAAAATCAGAATAAAAACCTACTGTTAGTCCTCCTCCTAGGTCTAGAAGTGGCCAACCTCCTTGTCCGGAAGAAGGTATGAGTCTCTCTCTCTCTAGATCTTACTCACACTCATTTACAAGCAATATGAAATAGAAATAGTACACTTTATTGATTCAAGAACATGATTACAATAATTCTGTTGAAAACCTGTTACAAGACTGTAACAGTCACTTTTCTGATTATTGCCTATTTTCTCCTATATTTCTCTACTCTCTGCTTTCTCTATCTTCTACTAGCTCAACCTGAATGGGAGCCATATTTATAGATGTCCTAAGATCTACTGACAACTGAGAATATCTCAAAAGATCTAATCCTATTATGCTGCAACAATTCCTGGTTTTATCCTAGAAGAAGATCAAACTTGATCTTTCCATAAATGGTGGCTTTGGTCGGCAAGGATGGCAAAGTCAGATGGGAGATATTTTCCCTTACCCTTTTCAATATTTATTTCCCTTTTTCCAGCGTCAAAAATTGGTCAACAAGTCAAAAAGCACATTCTATTTTCATTTCGAAGATAAGTGGCTCATTTCGAAGAGACTGCAATTCTCATTCCGAAGATCCGCTCATTTCGAAGACACTGTGTTTTCTCATTTCGAAGATATCTGTTCATTCCGAAGAGACTTCAGAATGAACAAATGTGTGCTCTTTAAATGATTTCCTCTGCATTTCTCATGTGGGTTATTTCTCAAGATCAGATTCCAATGGTCTTCATCTCTTTCCATATGTGAATTCCATGCCTTGCCATTCATTGGCAGCTGGCTGGAATTTACATGGGAAAAACCAGTTTTTGCTGCACAGTAATAGTTTGCTTGCACTGTTGCCAGATTTAGGTAAAATAAATGCTTGAGACATATCAAAACATGATTAGTGAAATGCTGCTATCAACCTAAGCATATCTCATTTAGCAAGTCATAACAAAATAACATAAAACTTATGCAAAAAGTTGTAAAAATCAGAATATAGTATTTCAGATACATTTATCATGCAAATAGTTAATACACAGCATATTGAATTAACTTAACTAGCATATTAGATTAAACATAAGAGTTTGTAGGCAATTTCAGTGTTCAAAACATGTTATGATTGAGGCATTTCCAGGCCTCATCACCTCCCAAGCTTTTCGAGAATATTTTTAGTAATAACAAGTCATCATGTGATATATCATGACATGCTATCCTAAACATACAAAGATGCTCTATGGGATATTTGGTTCCTTTATATATGGGAAGAATAGGCATAGGAAAATGTTTAGGATACGGCTATGCTACGACTATAGGATCTAAAGGCTGACTACACATCTCTCGATAATTGTACGAGGGACGGTAGGGATCTATTTGGTCCATGCGGGAAACTAACTGTTTCACCTCGGCTTCCAGATTGCTAATTTGTCCACCATATTGGTTCGGTGGCACATAGGTATGGGATCTATGAGCATATGATGGTGTGACACAAGGATTAGATGTTATATTGCTATTATGCAAAGTGTTGGTAGGAAGAGTAGTATGAAGGGAATTTGTAATAGTATTATGTTGTACCTTAGATTGTTGATAATTGGTGTTTGGTTTTGTTTTGGGTTTTTGTTTATTTGAGGTATGTTGATCAAGATCTTTGTGAAATAGAGCAGTAAATGATAGTTTATTTTATGCGAGAATGACTCTAGGCTTGTTAATAGGCACTTTAGATCGTTGGGTAACCTGCTGTTGTTGCATGCTCTGGATCATAACTACTAGATCCAAATTGGATGGTCCAGCTTGATCACTCTCTTGGTCAATAAAAGACAAGGGATTAGTGTGTGTTTGAAATACTTCTTCTAGAGTTGCTTGAGTGTCACTAATTTGATCCTTCTCCATATGGGCTGCTCTATTAAAAACACCAATATTAGTGTTAATGAACTTCCAAAATTGTTCCATGTTCTCAAAAGTGATAGCTCCTCCCGAAGACATTTTAGGGGATGAGGATCCTTCCTCTCTAATAGTTTCTTCTTGTTCATTTCCTACAACAAGCTCTTCTTCTTGCTGGTCTAGGGTTTCTTCTTCCTAAACTTGATCCTCAGGAGGGATATTTTGGTCAGTTAATGGTCTTCCTAACCAATATTCATCTTCTTCGGTTTGTTTTCCATTCCCGAGTCTAGGCATTGTGCTAAACTTAGGTTTTAGAAAATATATATACTTATATATATATATATATGTGATAGGGTTGAGAGGTATATATTTTAACTATATACCTACTATAATATTTTAAAGGAAATGTTTTGTTATTTTTGTTATTTTATTTATTTATTTTATTATATTATTATTTTGCGAGAATAAAAATAACAAACATCATGCTAGTTGTAAGAAACAATAGTAGAAAGAATCACTTAACTTTCTATGAATAGTTTATGGATATCATTGATAGGGTCAAGTTCTTCAGGAGTCATGAAATGCTCCTCTTCAAATTCAAAGTTGTTTTTCAAGAACTTGACAAAGTGTGCTATGGTAATATGATCTATTTCAGACTTTGACATGTAAAAATAAAGTTCATGGCAATACTATCAATACAACACAGCTCTAGGAACTCTATTCCATCTCTTTCTATCCATAAGAATGCCTTCTTGATCCCCTACATGAGATAGAAATTTATGTACTACAACTACGTTCTCAAGGTATTCCTCAAAGGTGTATAATTCAGAAGACACAAGTGCTCTTTTATCGGCTAACCACATATGGAAAGCTCTCTGAAGTTCATGATACAAAGTCACCTGATCAGGATCCAGGATTCTACCTAGGACAAACCTCTTAATTTACCTAAGTTCTACAGATCTAGCTTCAATAATACCCAATCTCCTATCAAGTTTGTCCCACAAAGGTTGGGCTCTATATGTTTGAGGTACTCTAAGCACATAAGTAATCTCTATGGTTGTTAATTGATTTTCAACATTTATGGAGACAACTCGTCTTCTATTATAATCTACCATCTAAGTATGATATGTAAATTTAACAGTTTTCTAATGATTCTAGATGTTCTTAATAATGCATTTTTTTTTTTTTGGATTGTTTTCAAAAGGTGTTTTTAGTTTCACTTCGGGTTCACCAAAATGTATCGCCCAAATTTTTTGTACCCTTACCTTCAGGCTAAAGGATCCATACCCGAAATGGGGGTGAGAAAAGGATGGAACAATACCTTGGACGGAGAGGCCCTTTGAAGGTCGCGCCTCTCGAGGGAGGGGTATAAAGGTGAATTTTTGACGGATGGTGGGGTTCACCAGGAAACTTTGAGTGGCAGTTTCCACGCCTAGGTTGAGAATGGGTTTGATTTGTTCGTTTTATGTTCAATCATTCAGATTCCTAGGTTGGCTAAAATGAAGCTAAGCTATTCTATATGAAGATTCTAATTTATATGAAGACAAAAGACATAAATGAATCCTAATGTGATTGAATGAAGAGAATATATAAAATGGAGAAGAGTACACCTGATTTCTGATGTCTGATGAAGATTCTAAAGCTTGTAGGAGTCCAGATCATCTCGGATGTGACAGGATTGTCTGTAATTGTACAGAATCATCCAAAATAACAGGAGATCATCCGAGATCACCCAAGATCATTAGCGACCTAAAAAATTTGTCAAGAAAATTCGTAAGAAACTTGCAATCAAGAAAACAGACACCAAAAACCAAAAATACAATTGCAAGAATGATGAAAACTGATAGAAATAAGTGTATAGATGTTTGAATGATAAATCCAGATATCAAATTAAACGAGATGCACTATTTTGGAAACTTATTTTGAATTTTATCATGCAATTACGCTAAATGAGGTGAAATCCAAGATGCAAGACATAAGTAAATTAACCTAATGCACCAATAAATAAGGAAAATGAGATAGAGAATATAAACTCAGGTCTCTGATTGCCCCCAAGATGAATTGCAGACCGGATTGTCTGTAATCATACAAGATCATCGTTGATCTTGACAGGATCATCTAGAATTGTAGTTGAATCACCTGCGATGATCCGAGCTACCTCCGACTGAAACACAGTGAAATCCTACAACAAAACTTGAAAACACAAGTGCGAATGATAGCAAAAACTAAAATTGTAGGGAGATAATCAGTCAGGCAGCCAGGTAGGGAGTCAGGGAGGGAATCAGGGGGATAAACTAGAAAAATCCTAGTTTATATAGGATTAGGGGGAGGTTAGGAGGTTGGGGATCATCCCAATCTGGGAGATCCTCAACATGGGAATCTCCAACCATGCAGACACACTTCTGTCCAATTTGGAGAGGTCATTGGAATAGAAGCTAATTGCAAAAATTTAATTTTAGGACGAAATCATCTGGATGTTCTATTCTAGATGAATTCATCTGATTTGGAATGATATCATCAAATCGACGACGATATCGTCCAACGGTCACAAAAACCTCTAAAAATGGCACAAAAAATGAGGTAAGCGGTTAACGGGTGGTTTCGGGGTTAAAATTCAAATTTCTACTTTTTACTGATGGTTTAACTCTGCTAATTTTAGGGTGCTACAAACAACCGTAGAGGAGGATGAACCTTTCCATGAAGAAAATTGTCAAATTTGATCTTTCGAAGCTCTTGTCAGCAGGGTTCATCTATCTAATCTCTGACAACGAATGGGTTTCACCACTTGTGGTGGTCCCCAAGAAAAATGGGAAATGATGAATCTATGTTGATTATAGATCACTGAATAAGGTGACCAAGAAGGATTACTTACTATTTTCCTTCATTTATTAGGTATTGAATATGCTATCTAGAAGAAAATACTTCTCCTTTCTAGATGGATTTGGTGGGTACAACCAAATTTAAATAAGATTAGAGGACCAAGACAAGACAATGTTTACCTGCCCATGGGGAACGTTTGCCTACAAAGTGCTATCCTTTGGGTTATGCAATGTACCAACCACATTTCATAGGGTGATGCTAAGCATATTATCAAATATGATGGAGGAGGTAGTTGAAGTGTATATGGATGACTTCACCATTTACGGTGAAACCTTTAGAGATGCGATGATGAACTTGGAATGAGTGCTACAGAGATGTGAGGAGAACAACTTATCCCTTAGTAAAAAAAAGTTATTTATGATGATGCGTGAGGGTATAGTGCTGGGGCACCATCTCTCAGTGAAGGGAATACAAATTGATAAAAATAAAATAGAAGTCATTAAGGACCTACCGATTCCAAAAACTCAAACGTAAGTAAGAATTTTTCTTGGTTCTACTAGGTACTACAGGTGATTTATCACCAACTTCAATAAAATCGCCAAACCATTGTAAACCCTGCTCTCAAAAGACATGGAATTTATCTGGAAGGAAGACTACAAACATGCCTTTCAAACACTAAAGGAGAAGATGATTTTTGCCCCAGTCCTATAGGGCCCAAATTGGGTAGTCCCATTTCATATTTACTGTGACACATCCAATAACGCAATTGGAGTGGTCCTCGGGTAGAAATATGATGAGGAATTTTATGCCATCTACTATGTCAGTAAGAAATTAGCGAGGACCAAGATCAACTACATAGTGACAAAAAAGGAATTCCTTGTAGTTGTGCATACCATCAATAAATTCTACTGCTATATCACTAGCTATTAGGTATTTGTCCATATGGACCATGCAATTATTCAGTACTTAATGAGTAAGCTTACGATCAGTCGCAAGATTATTATATGGCTCTTGCTACTATAGGAGTTCAGTATCACAATCTTAGACAAGCCCAAGAAATATAATGTCATCACAGACTTCCTATCTAGATTGATACCAGTAGATCACACAGTTGTGGAAGACCAGTTTCCAAAAAAACACTTATTTGTCATCAACGAATAAACAATGTGGTATGCAGACATCACCAACTATCTGTCCATCGGTAGAACATCCCTTGCTCTTTATTCATGGGAGAAGCAGGCGATAATAAAAAAAAGTGCCTCTTTTTTGTGGATTGATAACCTCTTGTGTAAAATAGGGTCTGATCAAATTGTAAGGAGGTGCATAGCAGAGCATGATTTTGTAGAGATACTTAAAGCCTGTCATAGTGAGCCATGCAAAGGAAACTTTGCAGGAAGGAGGATTGCGTACAAAGTCCTCTATACTGGGTATTTTTGGTCCACTTTGTTCAAAGATACAACCATATACGCCAGTAAGTGTGATGAGTTCCAACAAATGGGCAAGTCGACCCATAGGGACAAAGTGCTCCTTCAACCTCATGTGCACATAAAACCCTTTAATAAATAGGGTATGGGTTTCGTGGGACCAATCAACCCACATTCGTTTGGGAAGAGATATATCCTAGGGGGTTTGCATAGACTACGTCACTAAGTGGGTCGAGGTCCAAGAACTAAGGGACTCTAAGGAGGGAACAATGGTAGAATTTCTATTCACCCATATTTTCACAAGTTTTTGGGTGCCCAGGGAAATTACAACAGACCAAGGACCCCAGTTTACCTCCAAATTAATTGGGGAATTGATGAAGCAATACAGGGTCCAGCATAATAAGACTACCCCCTACCATCCGCAAGCAAATGGACAGGTGGAAGTAACCAATAGGGATATAGAGAATATTCTAATGAAAACCATGCAAAATCACTTAAATAACTAGGTTGCAAGGTTACTTGAGGTAGTGTGGGTATACAATACAATGTGGAAATCAACCACTAGCTTTACACCATTCTGACTAGTATATGGTAAGGATGCGATGATGCCCATCGAATTTGAGATTAAAACACTCAGAACAGTGGTGGAAATGGACATGAGCCTGGACGAAGCACAAAAGGAATAGATTTGATAGATGAATCAATTGGATGAATACTGAATGGATACCCTTTAGAGAACAGAAATCATCCAAATACAAAGGAAAGAATGGCATGATCACCATATTAAGTCAAAATAGTTCAAGGAAGGAGACTGGGTATTATTGTATGACTCTAGGTTCCAATAATGGAAAGGGAAGCTAATGTAGAGGTGGATGGGACCATAAAAGGTGGTGGAGATAATCAGAAACGGTGTTGTGTACGTTAAATTATTTGATAGTAGCAACACCATTCTCATAGTTAATGGCCACCGATTGCACCCATACCACAAATTTTAAAATTTAATGGTGGATCCTAGAACAGGCATGGGATAAACCCCATCCAATTAAAATTACTAATTTCTCAGCAACACGGTGGACATAAAGGCGTCCACCAAAAATTTAGTCTTAGTTTCTTGTTTTTGTGTGTTGCAGGTATGGTAACCACATGCAAGCTATAGGTATCCTAAGATCCGGGGCCTAACAGGCATGGATTGCACTAGACCTACATATTTTCCCACTTTCTAGCTTATGATGTGTTTTGTAGGAACAGTTACCGCATACAAGTTGCAGGCATCCTGAGAGCCAAGGCCTAATAGGCACAAATTACGTTTAACTGTATTTTTTTTTTCTTCTTTCATTTTCTTTTTGCAGGATAATGGCCTAATTGTTCGAACAATAGGCATCTTGGGTAACAAGTCCTAGACTAGCTCAACATCCATGAACCTACACATATTAGAAGATAGTATTGATCCAAGCATGGGCATGGGAACCAATTCCCCATAAAGGAAAATTATGCACCCCTGTGCTTGGACGAAGTAGACACCGACGTAGTATGAGGAGAATTTTAGAAGGCTTGATCAACCTCACATCAATGAACATGTCAGTTGCTATTGAATTTTTAATGGTGGAATAATGTTTTATCGCATAAGGGAGGCATCTTACTCTAGCGTCTTACTTCGAAAGGGAGGCGTCTTACTCTAGAAGGGAGGTGCCTTACTCTGGTGCCTTACTCTAGAAGGGATGTGCCTTACTTCTATGGAGGCATTTGACTATGGTTGAATAGTTGGGTGAAATAAAAAAAAGGTGCCTTGATGTTATGCATCAAGTGCAGAAAAAAAAATTTGTGTGTTTGAGTAGGCACCTTACTCTGGTGCCTTACTTGAGTAGGCACCAATCAGGCACCTTACTCTGGAACCTTACTCAAGTAGGCACCAAATAGGTGTCTTACTCAAGTAGGTTCCAAGAAGGTGCCTTACTTCGAAGGTGTTCTAAGAAGTTCTAAAAAAAAGTGTGTGATCACGTAGAGTAGGCGGAAAGATGGTGCCTTACTCTTACTATGGTGCCTTATTCAAGTAGGCACCAAGTAGGCCCCTTACTCAATTAGGCACATTGATTGAATCAAAAGCACATGCGCAACTTGGTGGTACGTGGAGCGACCAAAACCAACATCATCATCTCATGTGATGGAAATATGAAAGAACCCAATTTTTTTGAAATTATTGGGTAGGATTTCTGCACGTCCCAAGGCCAATTGTCAAAGGAGATATGCATCCCAACCTGAACCAATAGGATCCACCACATGTCCCAAGGCCAACCATCAAAGGAGATATGCATCCCAACCTGAACCAATAGAATCCACCACATTTTCAGCACGGGACCTCAAGCAAACCAAAATTGTAGTAACCAAGGTGACGTAATCAACATATGGGAAATACATTATCACCATTACCACATATTACCAAATTGGCATACTCCATGAAGCACGAAACGACCAATCATGTATGCACATGATTTTTTAAATATATACATAGTTTTTCATTTGATATGCTTCTATAAAAATAATAACAAAACAATAATTGAATTGGCCCCTCATGCCTAATACTTCATACCAAAAATCAATTCGGGTGGCATACCCTATCAACCCCAACGTAGAAGCAATTTTTGGGGTTAGACGCCTGAATCTATAAGAAGACGCCTTAATGTGAATAAGGCATCAAACCAATTGAAATAAATAGAGAATTCACCATGGGAGGATGATCGAAGAACCATGCACTCAAAAATCATGAGACTAGTGGCACTGAGGGGATTAGAGGAGAAGTTCATAACCGGTTTGAGGTGATCGGGTGGATGGATTACTATCGCTTGGTCAAAAAAAACTAGGACATAGAGGCAAAAAAATAGTTTGCTACCACTGTGATAGGAGAGATCACTTGAATGCATGGGTTGGATATTCCAATCACCTCAAAGCACATCGCTCATGTCACCATCCTCCCCCTCACTAGAGAGTGCACATATAAGGACGATGCGATAATCCAATGCATACAATTGTTGCTCGGATAGAGGAATGTCCGAATCGACCATGGAGGGCTTCCAAAGTAGGGAATTTTGATGCACCTAAGGAAACTCTTCGAATAGGTTATGAGATACTTCACATGCACAGGGAAGTACTCACACCTGAATGTGAACCACATGCAGTTCCTGAACCACCTAGTGCATGGGTGATAAATTAACGTGTCGTTCTATTTGGCAAATGCCCTACAAGATGAGGTGTCATAGTACCAAAGAGGGGTGGTATCTATCCTAGCCCATCATAGGCTAATTATAGCCCTAATACGTCATGTTGAGGAACATAAGGGAAGCTCTTTGACAGTAGGGGCTAAACATTTTGAGACATAGTAGTAAGTGGTAGCCAAAGCAGGGCAAGAGGTCAAATTACGAGAAGCAACCAAATAATAAGGGATCGATCATTCTGATATAGATTAGAGGTAGAGGTGGTAGCAATTGCAAAAGAAAATGTTGGCCTCATCCCTAAAGAAATTCGGCTATACAAGGTCAGCATGGTCATTCAGAAGAGGGACGACTCTGATATTCCACTTGGAGAATTACACCCTCAATACGCTGACCTATGGAAGGAAGCAAAAATGGTATTCCATAGAGGAGAAATGAATGTGGTTGTGGCACCTAGTATAGGTTCTAGGTCAAGCAGGATAGGGAGGCATAGCCAGTACAATAGGAAGCCAGCACAGAACGAAGGCCAACCCAACACAGTCGAAATACAACATAACACAACCCAAAAATGCCCCGCAACAAACCAGTGGCCCTTAGTAGAAAAAAAAGCCTTAAAATGAAGATAAAGCCAATGCCACCAGTAAGAAAATGAAATAGGGATATGTGGCCTATGAGAAGGAGGTGATTACCGATTTTAGGTGCCATGAGGGTGTGGTACATATTAGGCATGGGGGGATGATGAGCATCATATATGCTCATATTTTTGTATAAGTACCAATGGTTTTTGCATGGAAATATAATATGAGTTGTGTATTTTTATGAATCATTATGTATTTATTTAATGAAATTATGTGCATTATCTAATTTGTGTGTGAAGTGTGTTTCATGTAGTTATCCACTAATTTTGTCATCTTTTGCTCAGTCGAGGTCCTACATGGACCTGGCATGCTTCTGCTTCATCAATCTAAGGTATATCAAATAAGGCACCTTACTCAAGTAGGCGCTAAGAAGGCACCTTACTAAAGTAGGCACCAAGCAGGCACCTTACTCAAGTAGGTGCCAAGCCGGTGCCATACTCAAGTAGGTGCCAAACAGGCACCTTACTCAAGTAGGCGTTAAGCAGGCACCTTACTCAAGTAGGCACCAAGTAGGCACCTTACTCAAGTAGGTGCCAAGAAGGTGTCTTACTCAAGTAGGTACCAAGCAGGCACATTACTCAAGTAGGCACCAAGTAGGAGCCTTAATAAAGTAGAAACCTTACACAACGACTATGCGCATTGACCAGACTACTACAGAAGGACCCCGTTGACCATAGTTCCACGTCACACAGGCTATTTATGGGAAACCACTGAATGAATGAGCTATCCCAACCAGAATGGATGAACACAACCACTCAATTAAGTAGAACTAGAATAGTGTAGAAATCATCCTATCTCCAGGAAAAATATGAAAAGCTAGTTATCGTGCGCCTATTACAGTAACTAAACTATCCTAGTTTAGACTTTAAACAGAATGCCTATTGCAATAAGACTATAATAGGAAGTCCTGTGTGTGTTATATAAATATAGGGACTTCTCAAAAACAATGAGGCAATATTTTTCAAAGAATATTATTACATGTAACATTGCATTGCTCTATCAATGAAAGTTCAAGAGTTTTTTCAGTAGCGTATTATCTTTGTGATTTGTCGGGCAGTATCTGCTGGAGATCAGGCCCACTCCAAGCTAGTATTCCTCCCCTGCTTCTTAGTTACTTTATTATATTTAAATATGCATTATAGTGTATTTATTTACTATATTAATTTACTTGCTTTAGTGTGGTGTGCCTTTTAATCACGCAAGTGTGTTTACCGCTTTCAGTGTGGTGTGTTTTCTTTCACGTATTTTTTTTATGCATAAGTTTTATTGATGTAAAAGAATCAATTGCTATTTATAAATACCCCCTAGTTATAGTTTAGCATACTCATATCAGAAATGTTAGTGTGAGTAGTATTAACTGTGGCACTTCAAAAGTCTATGAGCTCCCTGGTTTGACAAATTAAATGCGAGGGCTATGACATATATAGGACAAAAAACAACCAGTGTTTTTCCCCCAACAAGGAACATTATTCTTTTTCAATGAATCCAATGGATAGGATACATGTGCATAATTCTTGATAAACCTTCGATAATACCCCATAAATCCAAGGAATATTTTAAGTGAACTCACATCATATGGTTCTTCCATGTGCAATATCACATGGATCTTACCAGGATCTATTTTTAATCCTTCACTACACACATTGTGTCCTAACAACTTTCTATATGGTACCATCAGGCAACAATTCCTAGGGTTTAATGATATTTGTGTATTTTTCACCTACTCATACATTCACTAAGGGTAGGAAGATGCTCCTTGATATTCCTATAAATGGACTAGTCATCCAAAAATACTTTGAAGTTCCCTGTTGCCAACTGATCAAATATATAGTATGATGCACTAAAATGTAGCTGGGGCATTACAGAGCCTGAATGACATTTGATTGTATGCATATATGTCATTCTCCACAATAAATGTGGTATTCATATTATCCTCCTTGGATATACTTATTTGTTTGTAACCTGAAAATCCATCCAAAAATGAATAGATCTCATGTCCTGCGACTTCCTCTAGGATGGAATCTGTGAAGGCAATAGGGAAAGGGTCCTTAATAGTTACTATGTTTAGCCTCCTAAATTCCACACATATTATGATTTTCTCCACTTTCTTATTTAGGGTGACTACTATAGGTGATACCCACTCATCGGTCATAACCCTGAAGATGATTCCTGCCTCTAACATCTTCTTTATCTCTGCATTCACTAGTGCAACATATTTTGGGTTCATTCTATATAGTCTCCTCCTTACTGGTTGTGCTCCAGGCATTAGTGTAAACTTGTGGAAACATAACTCAGGTGGTACTCCCTTCAAGTCCTTGTATGTCCATGCAAATACATCCTTATATTCCAAGAATATCTTAAAAGCTATCACTTTTAGTACAAGGTTCCAATCATCACCACAGTGAATCATTCTAGGTTTATCCTCTGTCTCTATATTGATGTCCACTATTCGAATTCCTTCATATTTGATATTCTTCGGCTCACTTGCTACTTTCTCCACATTCTTTGGGTGTGTCGATCTTGCATAAATTTCTGCATCTCCTACTTTATATTATGCAAAACTCTTTGAAAATGTCCATTTCTCTTCTACCTCCTTCTTAGGTTCCTGGCTGAATTTGGTTTCGTCTTGTTTTTCCTTGATCTCCTTTGAGTCAATACAAAGGCAGTTGGGCTGAAAAAAATTTTACTCCTCCATTTTCCAATGAAGAAGTCCACTATTATATCTAGCTTCATCTTCACCACACTCATCCAGATACAACATTCCTTTTCCATATGGTTCATATCATTTATCTCTTAAGGAATTTTTTGATTTGTCGATCATGGCTACATCATCACTGAACTTTTGATTAGTTAGATTAATCATATATTTGTGTTGTCCCTTATTGAAAGTAATATGATTTTTTACTAGTTGTGATTAACTTTGGCTACATGTAGCTATCCTCTTCCCAATAGAGCATTGTATGCAGGCTTCTGCATAGTAACATAACAAAATCCAAGATAAACTCTTGGTTAGCTATCACCACTTGTTGTGCCATCAAGACTCCCTTTGTCTCAATACCATATTGGTCAGCACCATATAATCGAAAGCTCGTTATCCATAGATATGGAGTACCCAGTTCTAGCCAAGTCCTTTCAGGTAGCACATTGGCACTGGATCCTCCATCCACAATAACTTGTATGAATTTGCGCCCTGGGATCTCCATATGAACTAATGCAAGTTTTTTGCCCACATCAATCATCAATATAGTAGGATCCACATATTGGTCTTTTTGTTTCTTTTCTTGAATTGGTTGACTTTGCACTTCCACCACTTTATGCGATTGTATCTCTTCCACCATCATTTTTTGTAATTATGGGATAGCTTCCAATAGGCTAGCCACTTTGATCTCTACTATGGTGTCCATAACCTATGCTTCCAAACTTTGCATAATTGCCTTCTCTTCTAATGGTATTTTAGTTTCTTCTCTTCTACTAACTTCACTTGTTTAGATTTTTGTGCTTCATCTTGTAGTATTTTCTTTGCTACTTTCTAGTGCTACTTTTCCTTTTTTGGCTCTGAATACTTATCCTTTTTAGCTTGATTCCTTTTCATGGCTAAAACTTCATGGGTTTCCTATTTAACTTGATGAACCTCGATATCTAAATAATTTACATTTTGTGGGTTACTTGAACTCACCTGCTTGGGATAATTTTCTTTCTTGTGGTTACCCGAACAACACCACCTACACATATGTATAGTGTTTGCTTGTTGCATTTCCTATATTTGAGGTGAAGAATACTTTTTTTGCAAAATGCCCCCACTCTTGGCAATTGCGATATTGTATGATCAACCTCCCTTTCGAATCATACTGCAAATGACTCTGTCCTCCTTACCGATTTCCCTGGTTCTACCTTCCACCTCACTGGCTATTTCTATAATTGCCACTTGTTGCTTGTTGCCCACTTCCTAGGGTCTTTGGTTTCTCTTCCTGCTCCTATATTTTTAGGACCTATGGAAATACTCTTGCATTATACAAACATAGCATCACCTCATGTCCCATCATGTTACAAATATGATAGTAATCATTTCATGGACATTTTATATTTGTATGACCTTTAGTTTTGTATACTATGTACCAAATGTCATTCTTATCAGGCTTGCTTCTTTTTTCTTTCATGATCTTATCAAAATCTTGATGAAATGATGCTACTATCCTCTGTATAGTGTCATATTCTCCACTATATGAATATTCTCCACTATTTTTATTCACTTTCAAAATTCTTTGCATACTTCATAGCTTCCTCATACATTTCTAATAGTACTGCCTTCATATTTTTCTTATATTTCGGTAGCAATCCATCTAAAAACCACTGATTCACCAATATATCTACCAAGGGAATTTACATATTATCTACTAATTGCTTTAGTATGCAGTTGTATGATTTTACATCTTCATCATGATTTTGCTTTGTCATACAAATTTTAGTAACAATGTCTCTATCATCCTTCAAAGGGAGAAATTATTTAATGAATTTCTCCTTAACTTGATTCCAAGTCCAAAAATCTACTGTATTTTCCCTTTTCAGATACCAATCCATCACCAATCCCCTTAAGGTAAAAGGAAATAAAGTTACTCAGTCATCTGGCTGGTCTATACCATTTGCCCTCCAAATGGTTGTATAGGTTCTGATATATCTTGTGGGGTCTTCCTAACCCTCACCTGCAAAAGGTGGACATCTCTGTTTGGCTTCCTTGTTACCCATATTCGAAGAATCATCCTCGTCACTTGAGGTATCCCATGGAATCTCTATCTGATTCCTCCTTGGGGGTATTTTACTACACTCATCATCAAAATTTTCTATCTGAGGTATCTTCTTCTATCCCACAAATCATTGACCAAACTCATGTGCATCTTCACTCCATGAATTCCTTCGCTGATGTGAGGGATATGGTCTTGGTCCTTCTTCTTGAGACCTCATGCCATGTTGCCTTAGTGCTTGACTCTCAATATCTACACTCCCTTGCAACCCTTCCATTACTCTCTTAGGTGTCATCATCCACTCTCCTTCCTCATGCACTACTTCTCTATCAACTCGCTCCTCTACGCTATGTTATTATGGTACCTCATATTCTATCTCTATCAATAGTGTTTCAAAATCTCCTTTAGATGATTAAAATTGCTCTATTTTTTGTTCATGTGTACTATGGTTTGAGTTACTTACATTATCTATTTTAGAAATTCTCATGCTCCTTCTTATTGGAATTTTCTCTCATAATTCCTGTCTCCTATGTCTTTGCACACTAGTGTCTGTCATTCACCTCCAGTTTTATAATATTATTACTTGTCAATTTGATCTGTTTTAACAAAAATGCCAATTTTGATGAGGCAACAATGCCAAATGTAGCACAGGGGTGCAGTATTCTCAGTGGGTATATGGTTTTCAAGGCTTAGAATGATCAATTTGATATCCCCAATTGATGGACCAAATCGTACAATCGTACAATATTTACAACTATCAATTTGTGATAAAAAAATAACTTGTATGAAATCCAAATTGTACAGTGATGGATATTGTATGATTTCACACTCAAGAAATCCTTCAGATTTGATTTTGCAAGCTACCAACATAGTTTTGTAACTAAACTATTTGATTTCCCAATGCTGCCAAATCGGGTAAGTTTTCCCCAATCGCATAAACTACCAAATTAGTTAAGTTTATTTTGTATGATTTGTAAGAGCTTTGGTGTATGATTTGTACAAAAAAAAAGTGCAAAAAAGTTCCAAATTGGATATTCTATTGGACCAATCTCTCTCAACTAAGTTTTGTAAAGGTTTAACATGGCAATTAATCCATTTCTACCAACATGCAAGTTACATCATCAGGGTTTGAGAGAGTTATATCCAATGGAAACATATAAAAATCATACAACAACCTTAAATATACCTTTATTGATATCATCCTCATCATAGATCATCTATCAAGTTCACACCAGTACTAGTTTAATCCAATTCTTCCTTAACAATGCATTTAGTATCAATAACAACAAAAAAGAAGTACATGCAACAAATATAAACTACAAAATACTATTCTACCATTCCAGGATTGTACAATACATGAGAGTAACTATAAATTGTGATTCTTCTTTATTACTTGCCAACAATATCATACAATCACTAAAATGTAATCAACAATCATAGGTATGCATCAATACTTCACACCTGAACATAGCCAAAACTCACAAGCATTAACCAGACTATAAAAAATGAAAAGGGGGCCTTATATAACATTGGCCAAGCTATTCCAAAGTGATTTCTAAGGTAATTTTTTATTCACAACTACCCATGCATAATGGAATGCATAATTATGACTTTTACTAAGTCTAAACACATCATTTATCAAATTCATGCATAATTACAACTTAAATTACATTTCCCTTGCATTTCATTTCATTTTATTGCACATTGTATGGTTTGGTCTTCAATTGGTTTGCCTTGGCTTGTACTATTTGCCTTTGCTTCTACTATTTTCTCCTACTTGTACGGTTTACAAAAACTTGTCAAAATTATCAAAATGGATAAATCCTCTTATCACTTCTTCTTCTTATTTTTGGAGGTGGATTTATTGCCTACAATGTTCATATTCAAGGTGAGCTAGTGTCTATTATGAAGGAGTCGATGATGCTTATTAAGCGTAAAAATCTACAACTCAAATCGATGGTGGAAGAGATAATGGGGTCCCATGGTATGCTAAATTTTTTGAAGAAGTTTCAGGGACATGATCCAGAGCTTTCAAGGAAGTTTGTCCAGTCTTGGGAGAGTAGCACCGTGTCCCTTAGGGGACTCACTTTTGTAGTAACGATTGACTTGTTCACCGAAATCATGGAACTTTCCAATGATGGGGAGATTATCCATAGAGACAAACCCTCGATGGCTAGGGAATTAAATACTCTTCTAAGACAAAGGGAAATTCCTCACCAAGAAGGACAATGGCTTCATCTGGGAGGACCTACCACCACTGTGGAACCATGTCTTGGTTCCTATGATGCAGTACCTGATGATCAATGAATCATACTCTCCATTGCAAAGTTTCCATATGGATTTTTTTTACTTGAAATACATCAAGCTTATGAATATTATAGAGTATCTATTTTTGTCAATGTAAATTTCCATTGATAGTGTACGTAAAGGTAAATCCATGTATCCAAAACATCAGGGCTTACACCTAATAATATACAATTATACTAGTCAGAATATAGACCAAATAATTGTTAAAGTTGGTGACCTTGTGGTGAACCCCAACCCTGAGCCCATCCCTGGTTCTCCCATGGTGGTGATGGATGCTATCACTAATGGCCCATTCATTGATGTCGAAGCTAGAACCCCTGGTAGGGTGGGTAGGTAGAGGCTAGTGTTGGGCTCCTCATTGACTCCTAGGAGGCACTCGTCCCAGTTGAAATATTCTAATAAAAAAGGCTAAAAAGTTTTGTCTTCAATTTTTTTTGCACTTGACTTTACTTCCCCTACTCGCAAGCTACAAAAGACCTTGGTGGATCCGTCTCTTTGTATGCCCTCTATCCATCCTGTAGGTGATGCAGAACAAGTGACTGAACTGGATGATATCATTTCTTTGGCTACATCAATTCTGTTGAGGGTAGGTAATATCATAAACCAAAAGAATATCCAAAATTCAGGCCAACCTGGGGAGGATACCCCCAAAGATGATGACAAGGATTATGTACTGAAGTGATGTTCTGTGGATGGCCTCTCTGTGTTTTGGGGCTTCTCATTTTTTGCTTATTGACTGCTATGTTTTTCTTATGTTTTTTTGTGGGTTTTATCCTCTTTTGATGTATGTATTTTTTGTATTTCGAGGCCACCAAAGGTGGTCCTCTATTTTGGATTACTCTAGTTAGGGTTTGATTTCATTTGGGATCTCCTCTGTTCAACTTGTAAAAATTTTTGGTTCCCTTTCAAAACCCTTTATCAATAAAAAAAATTCCCATAGGTGAAGCAAAAGTTCTTAAGCATTTATTTAAAGGTATATCAAAATTCTTACAGGAAAAGATAAATTAAAAGTCCTATGGGTAAAGAAAAAGTCCTTTTGATATTTTTCTAAAGGTAAGTCATTTGTTTTATATGTATGTACATATATTTTGTATTATATAAATTAATCAAAAGACCTCCAAGCAAAGCTAACTAAATACCCTTGGAAAAATATCAAAGCTAACAAAAAGTCCTTTGGGTAAATCTAACTAAAGTACCCTAGGTAAAATATCTGAGCATATCTCTATGTAATATAGTTGTATATATTTTTGTACATAGCTTTACTATAGTAGTGCCCTCTTAAAAACATATTGCATCATGCAATTTTTATTACATCCAATAATTTCAATTAATCATTTTTAATCATTCATATTTTAACCTTTTAATTAATTATCATTGTTTGTGTTGATCATTATTAATCACTATTTAAAAATAAATGTCATATTAATATTAAACCATTCACCTTAGATCATTAATTTGTTGGATTTTAAGCGTTAACTACCACAAAATATCACAAGTCCCAATATAAATAAGCCACAATATTATAGGTCAAAATATTACAAGAGTAGAATTATATAAATGAGAAATCAAATATATATCTAGGCCAATATAATAATGAAATAACATTCACTTATAATATCAAATATGAATATAAAATGGCCAAAATAATTCATGTACATGCATGAAGAATACTTACAATATGAATTGCTCAAAAATATATATACAATATTTATTATGAATGCTTGCTATGTGATGATCATTATAGGCCATTTTATCTTACATTGTATGGAGCTTTATCTCCATAATATAGCCATAGTAATGTGACTCTTCAATATTTGTATGTTACACTCCTCATATATTTTGGAGATGTGATATTTCCTAGACTTGACATTTGGCTTCTTATATTACCACTTGTATACTAGACTCTTCATTCTCTTCTTACATGCAAACTTGAATCTATGACACTTGAAAAATTCTACATGGATCTTACTCTCCTACATGCACTCATAATACAAAACACTTGTGCACATCCTCACTTTACATATTTACATATTTGTACACTTACATACAAGACACTTTTGCACATTCTCTCAATACATACTTAAACTCTAACTTACATGACACGCGTGCATTTCCTACACATTGACACTTATATAAAATGGGAAATATAAATCACTCATCTAAACTATAGACTCAACTCTAATCTATTACATATTTATATTTGTACCATGAAGGTACCATGGGTTACAATAGTTTGTACTAAATAATGTAATATTCCTCAACATAATCAAGCATAAAGCATTAAACAAAATTAAATATTAAAGTAATTAATCATCACATAATCATACTTCATAACTCATAAACACATAACCTATAAATGTCCATATATTCCAATATATTAATCTCACAAGTATTTATATACATTGTATATTATCATATGCACAATCATAATACAACCACAAATAATCTCTCTAAAAAAATATCTAGATAACTACTCAAAATCAGCTAGCTCTAGAAGCTTATTTGGTACTCTTATATCTCCTCTTCCTCTTGTAGGTAGTGGAATCTGCATTATCCATTAAGAATAGTGATTTAAATACCTTGAGTGGGTCTATAACTATGTCATCATAGATAATGATAGACATCTATTTGTCAATATGGTTGCATTCCCTATGATCTTATAGTGGGCCACCCATGTTCTCTCTTGTGCTAAATTCTCTTATACATGAGCTAGATGATCCAATAGTGATTGAGTCCTTGACCTCCTCCAGTTACCCCTACTATCACTATAGCTCTCACTATCACTACGTCTCACTATATAATTAGACTCTAGATCATCTATTACATCATTATGATCTACAATACCATCTAGTTCCTCTCTACTATCCTCATTTCTAGAGATACCTTAAGGCTCACAACCTACCTTTCTAAAGTGTCTTTATATACCTCAATGGTTGACCAAGACAACTTGCTTGATCCTACCTCACTAGTTATGCTCTTTTCCATTGACAATGTCAATAGCAAATATGTTGCTACTATTATTGGTTTGTGCATCACTTTATGCCTTCTCCCCTTTTAGTAGTCCCACATAAAAATTGGTATTGTCTGCCTTACTCTCCTCCTCCTCAACCTTTAATGGCATACCCCTAACACTATGACCCTCTTGGGAAAGATAGTTTGGTACCATATTTAGAAATATTGTATGACCCAAGGATAATATCTTCCTAGATCTAGGATAAATGAGTCATCAAGATCAACCTCTACATAGGAATTTGAGTTTGAAGGTCCTCCAAATCCTCTCTTTCTCTTAAAATTATGATACCATACTAGTCCTAGTAGTATACACTACTTATTTAACTTGTAGGAAACTTGATCAAAATGGTGGAGCTCTCACTCCTCTTATGATCCCACCAATCATCTAACTTGCCTAAGTCATGCTAGATGGTAGGCATCATCATGCCATCTAGGATGATGCCTATATGGTCTCTAGATGATCTATGTTACCTGTAGATCATTTATACCCCTTCTTGATACTATTAGTGCCCATTTATATGGTCTACCTTATCCTATCTCAAAATATCAACCCAATTGTATGTCATTGTTGCCTTGATCCATCCACTTGTATTGGAAATCCTAGGATTCTTATGAAAATTATGTGCTCCAAGCCTAAACGTAAAGCAATATGTAATATGTGAGGCTCATATCTCCCTAGTACATGATCCAATGCAATATTTGATAAATACACACCAACACTACCAATCCCATGCAAATACTACTTGTTGGTCCTACATATTTACCACCACCTCTCCCCACCCCCAATGGACCACCCTCTTGCTCATGTCACTAAGCAAGATGCCAAATACCAAGACATGAAAGATGGTAATCTATCTATCTAGCCAACCCCATATGTATATGATATTAATGTCAATGCTAGATCTAATTATAGGAAAGCACACATCCCCTATCAATCTCTACCAAATATACCTCTGATCTTAGCCCATATATACCTATGCTCTCGTGATCAATACTTTAAGGTTCTCTTCATCCTCCAAAGTCATGATTTTATCTCCTATGGGTAGCTGGAAGGTATTCATCTCTAAATACCAAGTATTTCTAGTGTTATGGGTAAATATTTGTTAAAATCCATCTTTTGTATGAGGGCTATGTGGTACAACCTTATTATCACCCAAAGAGCATGGTCAGCCATGTCCACTAGCCCTAGGATGGTCTCTAACAAGTGAGGTAGTCTCTCTTGGCACTCTAATATTTTTAGCTAAACCTTTATCCAAACCAACCCTAGCTCTATAAGCCTAGAGACAAGTAATCAAGCTAGTTAAAAGTGGTAATTTATGTAAGGACAAAAATACCACCTGGTGGAAAAAAGCCATTGCTTGGAAAAAATACTAACGCTACACAAAAGCATTACCCTTTTATTTGGGTGTCTTTTTTGAGCCAAAACTATAAAAAAATGATTCAATTTTTAGTACTTAATATTCTCCTCCTCCTACTATAGGTACCCTCACCAGGTCCACATGGTATGCTAGTCATGTCTGTTGAGCTATCAAAAATAGGGTCATTATAATTGATCTAGAGCTCTATTTTCTCCATCCATTTTTAATCCCTTGTCCCTTTTACCCCCTATCCTTCGTGGCTATTTTTCCATTGTTTGTCCTCAATTTTTCATCATTGCTTCAGTGTGGATCATAATCAAGTTGATTTTTCTTGGTCCAACTTGATTTTCCCATCAAATTTTGAGGGGGTACACTAGGCATGACAATATTTAATACTACCCAAAATGTAAATTATAACATCACTTCTAAGAAAAAAATCAAAGCATCAATTATCTTACATCACTAACCATAAGCAATAGTAAATCTTTTTGTCTAAATATTTGGGTATCTATGTCATTGTTTAATGCATTTATTATACAATGTGTCAAGAAGGGAGAAATGTAGACACCCAATTTTTAGTAGAGGGCTAATCTTCTATTTTTCCAATCCCTTCATCAATCAACCTTTCAATTAGCCAAATTGAATCAATATTTATTGTACCCAAATTTGAAATATTTATTGCTCCAAAATCCAAAGCTCTAATAGCACTTTTACCAAAAAATTGACTTTGGCATTTCCAATCCAAATTTGATCTCCAACGGTCATGATGGCAAAGGCATCATTGCAAAAGTGTGAATGATGCTTTTGACTATCATGCTTCAAAATATAAAAATTAAATTTTGATACCTTCTAATATATGCACCATTAATAGATTAGATCCCTAAGATTTGATTCATAGTTCCCAAAAAAAATCCCAAATACAAGATTTGACAATTACAATATTTTTCCATTAATAACATCTTGATATCTTTTAATATTCTTACCATATTCAATCCTATTATCTTCAATACAAATTTTATCCTAAGGATCCATGGCTTCTTATAAGACCAACACTTGGTGTTACCATTTCATGAAGAGTTTTAAGGTAGAATAATTCTACCAGAATCTCTCTAGAATCATAGGAACTCATCACTTTATGTAGTAAGGTTATGCCAAAATCTTACCATAATCTTGTGAAGTCCATCCTTTCAAGTCTTCAAGCTCTTATTCTTGTAAGCATCAAGTCTCCAAGCAATATCTAAGCATTCAATCACTCAAGTCTCCAATCATCCAAGCATTTAAGTGCTCAAGCACATCAAGCACTCAAACATCCAAAAACTCAAGCATTCAAGTCTCCAAACTGAGGCTTTAAAGTGTCCAAAATCAAGCTAGAAAGCTTTCAATAAGCTTCCACAAACAAGAGGTAAACAACCTTGCATATTAGGTTGTGCTATTTCCTATTTTTTGCTTTTGGAAATCTCTTTGACTTATAGCTATAAGATTTGATGTTGTTGCATGTTAACTAATATTGCATATGGTATTTTCACCCAATTAGCATCTCATTTTGTCATTTCATACTTTTCAAATAAGTAAATCCTTATTTTTCTATCATTTTATTGTCTTTGAACTCCCAATCAAAGACCATCATTTCAAGTTTTAAATTAGATTCTTGAATCTAATATTGCTCTGCTACTCTTTAAAGTGAAAAGACCCTTGGATTATAGGTCCAATGGTGATATCACTCTTTGGTTTATATAGATATTAGAACTAGCATCTAACAAAAGTTCCAATTGCACTATCACCAACCTTATGGTTCTTTCACCACTAAGCATGTATCATTTTTGATATTTTTACATCTATCTAAATAGGGGCCTAATTGCTATTTGAGGAAGTTCAACATTATTTTCTAAATCAAATAGCTCCCTCTACTACTAATCCCATATTTTTTTATCTATTTTTTAGTAAATCAAAAGTACCAATAATGCTTTTATGGACTGACAACACTTTTGTAGATTGGTAATGCTTCTACCTCTATGGTAGACAATTTTTTTTGCTCTATAATCTATATAATTTTAGCATTTAGGACTTAATTTCATCTACTGCTTGCTATATTGGCTTATATTTTTTGTTTATTTGATAAAATAAGCAAAAGATAAAGAATAAAGTATTTTAGTATTAATCATATAGGGGGCCAACTAGATCTTCAACCTTTAGCATCAAATCAAAATCGTATATAGCTACACCTTGGAATTGTTTGCTACATATTTTATACAATTTTTCCCTCTAAAATAAAATTGTTATATACTTTATCATAAAAAAAATTAACTTTAGCTTTAGGACTTTATTGTTGCATCTGTATGTTACACTAGGGTTAGATTATGGTTAATCTTAGTTAAAGAACTATCTTAGGAGAAATATATGTTTTTTTCAACTAATTTATAAAACATTAAGCTTTAAGTTTATAAAATTATTGTATCCTCAAAATGACATAGAGGGGAGGGAAGAATCATGAATAAATCCTTTGTGATCCTTTTCCTTTTCTTCTTGTCACCCTTGGTTATAGGTTTATGGGGTACATATATATTCACCACTATGTATTACATATTTTGAGAGATTCTCTTGAAGTAAATTGTGCTTCTATAGATTCCTAAGTCAATGGAAGTACCCAAAATTAAAAATTACCTCCATAAAATAGCCAAAAACCTCAAAACTCATGCTTAGATGCTTCTAAAATTCTAGCCTTTTCACTTTTTAGCATGCCATTTTACTAGATTTTTGTCATCCAATTTAGTTTCTTGAAGGCAAAGCAAATATTGGCTACAATAAGATATTTGGTTAGGAACTAGAAATTGTTTGTTAGGGGTTCCCAATTCCTTAAAATTCTAATATTATATCTTATTTGATATTTTAGGGGGAATTTCACCCACCCAGGTTGTAGAAGATTATGTAGTTGGAGTCTATTGCTTGAATTGATTATTTGTAGAGAATTCATATCCTTTTTACTTGTCTCTAAAAATCTACCCTTCTTTTTCATTATCAAGATCATGTTGACAAATTCCATGAAATATTTGCTTTGGTGTATGGATTTTAACTTGTGGGCTAACATATAAACTTAAATTTGGCCTAAGGATGCATAATTAATTCTAATGGAGGAGTCATAAGATCTATAGCTAGTATGAGTGTTGGTTACTCTTTCCATTGATGGTAATTTCTTCTTGACCTTACCTTCCACACCTTTGACTAATGATTGAGGAATATTTATTCCTATAATTAAGGACCTCACTTTATGTACCCCTTATCCATTTAAGAGGTATGGTTCATCTAGAGAGCTTGCCTAAGGAGTATTGAAACATTTTTTTAAAGGTGAAAATTTCTTATCTTCTCATATCAATTCTTCATTCAATTTGAAGTTGGGTTTGTTAGAGTTAGAGTATATTACATTATTTAGGTAAATATTTATGTACCACCTTAGATATATTATTACATTAGGAATTATGCACAAGTGTTAGAATGTGCAAGATGTAAAAGTACAAGTGTCTATCATGCAAAATCACATGTGTCCTCAAGGTGGTTAGGTAGAGTAAGGTCCAAGTAATTTATCTTCTTATATATAGATATCATTATAAGGAAGCATGTATTCCATATAACATGATCTAGTTTTCGTATTATGTATCGAGCTTCTATTTACGTGAGTCTTCATTAATGGTTGTTGCATATGTTATTTCAGAAGTCTCTTGCGTTAGTTTCATTCTTGTTAAGCTTCCATTATCATAGTTAGATCTTAGCTTGCTTATTCCATTACTTTGGTTACATGTTCATTTAGTTTATAGCTTTAAAAGCTAACATGGTATTAGAGCACATGGTAGATCTGTAGAAAATAGGGAAACCACAAGAAAGGTTTTGAGGCAGCAAAAGAGGAGCACACTCCTGGGTATAGAACATTTCACACATTTGTATTTCTTTGAACGAGTTGTTACAACATCGAAGAGAGTCATTCAATTCACATAATAAGAGATAGCCATTCATGATAATGAGATAATCTAGTTGTGAGGAGATTTTCACTATCAAAGAACACGTTGTTTCTCTTGAAAACCATGCCAAGGAGAGTAGTTGTTTCAAGGTTTCACCATTTTATCGATGCGATGGCATCACTGTTGGTAGAGATCATTTTTGTAGAAACCAACATATTCACAGTAACTGTCCAACAACATATTCAGAAGTAACTATCCAACATCATATTCAAAAGTAAATGCTTGTAGAAGAGGGATATTTCCATTGTGGTGACAATTTTTTGTTTCATTGGTAGTCTTCATTTTCCTTTCTAGGTTCCCAACATCAACAGTTGACATGAAAAATCTAGTGGACGAGTGGAGTTAAGCATGCAAGAACTGTTGTATTCTACCACTATGCATATCACCCGCTAGAAAAGGATAATTCCAACTGAGCGACCACCATCAAATCATTGTATTTCATTTATTCGTAGCATCACTGAAAGAGCACAGAGTTACATATCGCCATAAAGTGCCACCTAGCATAAAAATTTTGAAACTTCACACGTTGGAATAGAAGAAGGCAAATTGGAATAAAATTAAGTACACGGTTAAAGACCATATGTATCAGTCCATTACAACACTCAAAGGAGGAGAATGCAATCCAGCATCGATATTGGAGTCTAAGTGCATCACAATATCTTAATAAAGGAATGTCGTTCATAGGAAAGCATTAATACTCATGTTATAAGGTGAAGATAAGTGATGATTAAGGTATTATTCTATATGGTTTAATTAATTTGCTTTCAAAAGGAGTAATAAGGGATAGTATAAGGTTGAAACTATTATCACCATTTGCATTTATATTTATATGCAAAATCAACCTTAATTAAAAGAAAAATCAAGGAGAATATATTCTTATCTTTAAATAGTATTTCATAAACTACTTAAAGTGAAATACAATATTTGTAATTAATTCCATAGGAGGTGTAAGGATTTCTACTAGGAAACATTATTATCATATTGTAAATATATTATTATTTCTAAATTTCCAAATTTCCAAATCAGGGAGTTATAAGGGATACTACTTCAAACATAGGCTATTGGAATTTAGAAATATTAAACTATTGGATATTAAGGGCTATAGAAAGAAATCAAGTTCATTAATTGCTTACAGGTTGGAATTTATTGCTTGTACTTGTATTATATACAAATTAGCAAAACAAAAGGAATCCAACTATTAAAACTTGAAGGTGCATCATCAAAATTATTTAGCTTTCAATTCACAATGAGAAAAAAGACTATAAATTAAAGTTAAACATTAGGGAGCCATAATGCAGCCTACATCAAAGGAACATGGCAAAGAAGTGGATGAAAAAGAAAAAAAGTAATCCAAAAGCAGAAACTCAAAAACTAGAACTTCACAAGTTGACAGAATTAGTTGAAGAAGAAAACCTATGTCTTCAACAAGAACTAATTGTCTTTGGAGAAGACTCAGACTTTCAAGAAGAAGAAATTTACATTCAAGATGACCCTCTAGAAAATACTAAGGAACAACTGCAATTACTAAAAGGATGCACACAAAATATGATAGAGAAAATTGAAAGTCAAGAGAATACATCTATAAAGGAAAAGAAGGTTTTGCAATCAATCATGAGAGAGGCCAAAAATGAAAGTTTTTTAACACTAGGAGATTACTTAAATTCAGAAATTGGTGAAGCACAAACAAACTCAAAATATGTGTTCACATTACCTAATGATATAGGAAAAGTAATGTATATGGTATTACTTTCTAATGATGTTCTCAAAGACAAGAATAGAAGACAAAAGGACATGATAGAAGGTTTGAAGAACATGTATATTAATGAAGCAAATGCTTTGAACAGTATGCTTGGTGATATTACTAGTGAAGCAAAAAAAGAGGATTATTCTACACTTTAGAAATGCATGCAAAGTATTCTTAGTAATGCTAATGATTACTATGAATATTTTGTTACTATACCTACCAATCTATGGAGAATAATCTACAAAGGAATTGTCACTCTTAATGTTTCTAAGATGAGAGAACATGAAAATATTGAAGAGGTAAAGAACAAGATAGAAATGAAAGATGCTTCTAGTGATACAAATGACTTAAGACCTATGATGGTAGATTCATGTTGCAATACCATAGAATCAAAACCATTGATGATTGATGCATGCTATGATACTAGTGATCTTCTTCAAATGGATAAAAATGTAAATCATAATTCTTGCAAAATGAAAGGGAATATTGCAATGCAAGCATTGACACTAGTTATCTAGAATCCTTGATAAATGTAGAAGAACCAATTACGAAGATTAAGGCTATATGTGATACAAGTGATCTAGATATAGTTCATGATTGCTAAGAAAAGGTTCATGGTGCTAGAATTGATGAAGACATAAATTCAAATGATGATAGATACAATGATGAACAAGATTATATTGATGTTAGAAAAGATCATTATAATGATTGCATTGGTCATACTAATGGTTTTTGTTCAAAATTGACAAGATATGAAGATACAAGATTAGGAAAACATGAACAAGGAATGGAAAACCCAAATGCATCAGAAATCATATCAAAGCATGAAGATATTGAATATACAAGTCAAACTAGTAACAATAATAAAGGAACATAATCAGTGATAGAGGTTGATAGAAATAGCTGTTGTGAAGGACATAATGGTTAGAGATATTTAGTAAAAAATAGGTGCAGTCATTATAACAAATATGGGCATAAGATAGAGATGTTGGAATCTCCATAGTTGTAAGATTTGTGGAGGAACCAATCACTCACAAAGATATTGTTGGTATAGAGAAAATCATTCCTTTGATTGGATATATACAATGACAAGAAATTTCATTAGTGAGTTCTCTCAAGTATACTTCTCAAGGTGTAGAGATGGGCACAGGAAAGGTATGAACTACTTCTACAATAGAATTGGAAGAAAAATAGTAACAGTGCCAAAATCAGAATAGAGTCAAGCAAAAAGGTGAAGCTCAAGCAGAAGATCAATTTGAAGACCACTTGAAGAATGAAGACAAATACAAAGATCCATATTGAAGACTAAAGTCTTCAATACCTAAATAATGTAATACAGGGGGGTGTTAGAGTTAGAGTATATTACATTATTTAGGTACATATCTATGTACCACCTTAGGTATATTATTATATTAGGAGTTACTTGGGGAAGAAGGAATAAATGCACAAGTGTTAGAATGTGCAAGATGTAAAAGGATAAGTGTCTATCATAAAAAAACATGTGTCCTCAAGGTAGTTAGGTAGATTAAGGGCCAAGTAACTTATCTTCTTATATATAGGGCTCATTGTAAGGAAGCATGTATTCCATATAGCATGCTCTAGTTTCCATATTATGTATCAAGCTTCTATTTTCATGAGTCTTCATTAATGGTTGTTGCATGTGTTATTTAAAAAGTCTCTTGTGTTAGTTTCATGCTTGTTAAGCTTCCATTATCATAGTTAGATCTTAGCTTGCTTATTACATTACTTGTGGTTGTATTTCCATTTCATTTATAGCTTTAAAAGCTAAAAGGTTTCAGGCTTGTATTGAAAGGTTTATACTCTTGTAGACCTTGTCTAGATTGGGGATTATGTCTATCTTGAGATTCTTGTGGATCTAAATTTGTGGTCATACTAGCTTGAAGATGAGAATCATGAGGGGTAAGAGTAAGAGGTCTTATTATTCCTCTTAGGCATGGATTTTTCTCTCCTACCTAAGTTGCTTGTTCCTATGATTTTATCCAATAAATTTTCATCGACATAGCTTGAGAATCTTGAGGGGGTAAATATATCTCTTTGTGGATTTGAGTGGGTATTGTATGGTGCTTGTTGAGAATGTCTTAAAAGGAGGGGGAACACATCAAAATTTCTTGATAATTTTTCTTGTTGGAGTATGGATATTGATGGTTTTTGGTAGTGTCCTTTTATATTTAGCTTGAAAGCAAGTCCTAGGATATGTCAAGTTAGAACCTACTTTTGTATCCCTAGTAGAGTAGAAAATTTTATCCAAGGTGTTTTCAATTGCTTGAAAGCATTGTATTCCATAATTCTCCTGATATATATTGAAGATAAGCCTATTTGATAGGTTGGTCATCAAATTCTCAATTTTTTTGGAATCCCTTTGTCTATGGTTTGATATATAGTTTTATTTCTTTGCAAATCCATGGGCTCCCTTGTAGTATCTTATTTCTTGTCTTTCTATTAATACAAATGATGAGGAAGAAACCTCCAAAAAAATGTGTAGGTATTTTTAGAATATCTAGTTTAGCTAAATCTAGTCATCTAAGAATAGAAGGAATAGGTTCTTTGCCAAGAATTTATCTATCAATGCCTTATATCTAAGTTTGTCAATATTTGGCTATATTAAAATTTTGATAAAAAATTTAGCAGGAGTATTTATTGGAAGCAAAATCTCTTCTCTTAACAACATATATAAATAGTTGGTAACTAAAGGTGGATTTTTTATCTCAATTATACTTGATCTGCTAAGAAGTTAACTTATCTTAATGGAGCCCAGGCTGGTTGGTGTGTCTTGAAGACACAACCATGACATATTGAGGTAAAATTAACATAAAGGGAATATTGTCCTCTCTTTTTTCACTTCTTATATAGTAACAACAACAATATGTTTTTCTCCCTTATTTCTTTTCTTTTTTTCATTTTTTTTCATTTAAAGAAACTAGCAAGCTACTCTAGAGCAACAATAAGCAGGGCCATCAATAAATTTGGTTGGGGAATGAAGGGTTTAGTAAAAATTTATAAATAGAAAAGAGAAAGGGGAGATGTAGGGGTGAGTCAGGGTAGGGGTAGAAGGGGTATGTCAAAGTCAGAGGATGTTGAGTGGGTGGGAATTGTATTTGAGTGGGTTAAAGGGGAAGTAGAGTGTAAGCATATCAAGGGAAGGGTGAGTTGGATTGGAAGGCATGAGAGGGTCAAGGGGTGTAAACAAGTTAGAGAAAGTGTAAATATATTATGCATGGTATGAATGGGTGAAGGTATGGGGAAGAAGGTATTGAGTCAAGTAGGTTTGGGAAGTGGTTAAGAAATAGGTGAGAAATAGTTTTAAGAGAGGGGAAGGGATGTAGGGTGGGTATAACATGGATACACAACTAAGGGGTGAAATAAAAGCAATATAGTAAGGAGGATAATGGGCTAAGGGGGAATAACTCTAGTGTTGGATGAGAATAAAACAAGGATGGTGGGGGAGGGATTATATAGGTGAGAAAGGTGGATTAGATGATTGGGGAGGGATTATATGGATGAGAAAGGTGGATCAAATGGTGGGGGATGGGATATGAATGTAGTTATTCCTATTGGGGTAATAAAAATGGCTTGATAAATATAAGGTAAAATAGGGGAGCAGATGATGGTTGTTTGAGTCAAGGAAAAATTTTAGTAGGTGTTAGGAAAACTAAGGGCCCTATTGGGGGTGAAATGATCCTAGATGAAGTGTTTAGGTAGGCCAATTTATTGGTAGCAAACCCCTAGAGGAGAGGTTTGGTAAGCTACTATAAAATAGGGACTGGGAAAATGAGGTATTACTATGAGGTAAATTGAAGGAGATGAATCAATAATAGGATGTGACAAGCCTAGGTAGTGTGTACATTAGGAGAAGGATATGCAATATAAGATATGGAATATGGGACAAGACAATAATGGAGATGTATCTAGGATAGGTGCTATGTCATAGATATTATAGGTGGGAAGAGTATCAATGTAAAGGTGAGAAAGCCTTAGAGATGCATTACTAGGAGGGTCAAGCCAAGCTTGATCAACACGTCCATAGACCATCATGTCATTGTTGTTCCTTTGTATAAAATCTGATCTTCTTCCTTTTACAAATATGTTGACATTACTAGAATCAATTTTAGTAAGTTACAATAAAAAAACAAAGTTTTGAAATTGATGGATAAATTTTCAAAAATTCTATCATATGGCTTTATTTTTATTTTTTTTAATTTACATGGTGGAATCGGTAGTCGTCATGAATTTGGGCAGGATTTCCAACTTTTATGGTCATACAGTATTCTGTGTTGTCTGCCCTGGAAGCCACCACATAGATCTTCATGAAGTCTGCCCCTATAACCACCATGTCATAATCATTTAAAACATTTTACACCACTGAAAGCACCCGGAAAGGGACAAACGTTCAGTCTGGTGAGGTCCAAGATTTGGACCTTGGACCTTCACTCCCCTCACGAGGTTTGGTCAAACCAATTGGTCTACACCTTGAACCTTATCATATGGATTTATAGAGTATGTAGTTTAAATTTATTATTCTAATAAACATTACTAAAGAAAGTTGTTTGTAAGTTAATTTAACTCAATTAAATATTAGTTGTTATATTTTTATAATTTAAAATATCTCATATATAAATATACACACACATATGTTAAAATAAATTTTTAAAGTAAATTTCATTGTGATGTTTTTCATAGATAAATGTACTAATGATGAATAATTATCTATTAGATTTCAATCCTGGAGACATTAGACCAAGTTGTGTCATATGGCCCATAAGTTCTTTTGTTATATGCTTGATTGTGAGTGAATTAGGTCTAAAGCGATAAAATATGAAATGACTCTTGATTTATTTATCTTTTTAATTTAACAGGAAAAAATGTCGTAATAATTTTTTAAATAAATAAATGAAAGTACTAGAGGTTTACATTAAAAAAAAAAGTTTTAAACATCTAGGAGGTCATAGGCCATATGAGATTATCCTCATGGACGATGTTATTTATCCAATATGATATGGGATGATCCTCATAGAGGGTGTTCATCCAATATGTGGACCGTTTTATGAGGTAAGAAAGTAACATAAATACTTGAGGTTTATATAGAGAAATGAAAGAAAAGTAGCTTTTTATGTCTACGAGGTTAAAGGCCATATAGGAGAATCCTCACTGGAGGATGTTTTTTATTTAATATATCTTACCCAACCATGTTTCACTTAGTTTGAATACCCATTAATAGAGAATAGTGTACAACGCTACACATTTTATTGGAATTTACACCTCCTTATAGAAATAAATATAAGCAGTCCATATGCTCAAATCTCATATAGAAAGTGTAGAAAAATACAAAAGAGATAAAGATATAGTGGGCACCCTTAGGTGTCATAAATAATTACTATATTATTTGTGGATAATAATAACAACACTTAGATGTGATGGATGGAGTGGATAGAGGGTATTTGTACCAATACTTAATCCTCAAATTACATTAATAGGTTCCCTGGGACCTTGCCTGCAACCTGTTAACTCTATGGCTCCTTTAGTTTGGGTTCCATAGGACCTTACCATCCTCTTTCCTGTGTCTTGCAGTTCTACCTATGTTGCTTCCTTTGTTTCCTCTGGTTTTCACATAGCTCAACCTCGTGTGTAAGGGGGTTTTGTGACCTCTAGAGATCCTAAGATTTTTTGCTCCATTTTCTAGGCCCTATGCGGGATGCTATTCTGGCCATATTTTCCTATGTCCCTGTGCTTTTCCCAGCCCTCCCTAGGTAAGATGATCCTTCATGGTGGTTCCTCTGTTCCATATGACTTTTTAGGGTGGTTTTATTGCTTTGTAGTTTTGTTTTTGGTTTTTCCTTGGCAGGATACCGATTTTTGGTTTTTCTTTGAGTGGGTTTTTTTAAATTGTAGTCTTCCTACAGAGGTGGGATTTTTCAAATTTCCTACTTTGGGTAGGATTTTCAAATCTTTAAAGTTTAAATTTCTCGCTTTGTCAGGTTTCTTTTTTAATCCTGCTAAAGGCGGGTTTTTTTGTTCTATTTTGTTGGTCATCCTTGGGGCTTTCCTTGTGGTCTTCCTTGTGGCATTCCTTGTGGCCTTGCTTTTGGTCATCCTTGTGGCATTTTATCTGGTCTGTGGACCTATTGTAAAAAGGTTTTGGGGCCCCTTTCAAAACCCAATTTAATGAAATTTTAACTTATAAAAAAAATTACATTAATAAGTTTAACCTAAGCCAACATAATAAAATATAGCTTACATAGTAGGAATTTAAGGTTAATTACAAGTTATAATATGCATTTAACCATAATAAAATTAACTACAGTCCATATAGCTTACATAATAAAACATTACAATAAATTAAATACTTTGTATAAATATATTCCTTAGGCCTAATCATATAATGTTGGCCTTGGCCATGAAATAGATTACACTTTCAACACCCCCTCATAATTTGAACTAATATTCCAAGGAGAAAAAATATTAGTGATAATAATATCTCCTCCCATAGTGGATGTTCTAGTGGGACTCTACACTTGATATGGATTCATCTAAATCCATATCATCATCTAGAATCTATTGCTACAAAAATATCTCTTGCATAAAAGCCTCCTTTGGTTGGACCGTAGACATAATTGACACTATTAGATACTCCCACATCCATATAATGAACAATACCACTAAGGATCTAGATGAGGAAGATAATTCAAGATCATCATTACCTCTAACAGAAAGTTACTTTAAGATTCCATAGTTGCATAAGGTATGAATTGAAGACATCACTTTTCCTTTTACAATATATTCCAATTATTTGAAGAATTTAACTTGCTCTTGGGACACTTGATTTCTGTCACAAAAAAGGCTTTGCATAGATATTACAAACTTAAAATAGAAGATATTACAAACTTCCAAGAGTACTTGGACAAGGAATAGAAGGAAGAGATCATGAATAATTAAATCTTCATGAATGAGTTGAATCAATAGCCCAAAGTAGGAAGATGGATTGGTTATAATACATCCTACATTTTTTCTAGTATATTTTTAAATTACAACTTTCACAAATCCAAATACATCTCTAAAAAAAATAAGATAAAGATTCTAATGGTATGAAATATGGTTATTCATACTTTCAAACTATGATAATAGATCTTGAGGACTTTTCCACATAATTTAGCCCCTAATAATAAATAGGTCTTATTGAGCGAGCAAATGACACGCTCTGGTTTTTCCATATCTAATGCTAGCTCTATTGAGCACAAGGGTCTGGTGAGGTAGTGTAGTAATTCAGTCCTCCTTCTTGTTTGGAATGAAGAGGTTAAAGCCAACTATCGGTGTATCAAGGGTAAGCCAACATACTTGGAATAAAGTATGTTCCCTATAAAAAGGGAATTGTTTCCCTAAGGTTTGGGTATGCTAGGTCTTGGCAGATGTGGATAAACTCATAGGTCATTGATAAGTATTCCTTCAAGGGGTCTTTGCTAGGTATGAATAACAAAGATAAATATATCGGGCACAATATCTTAAAATCGAATGCTTAACTATCTAAAAACAATTCCACTATATTGATTTTATAATATATGGGACCTGAGTGGAAATTAAACTATTGTAAATAAAAAAATGTAAATAAATGGTATACGATCCTAAAAAAATATACACCTAATCTAGTAATAATTGAAAATCACAAAAAGCACATACATAAATTGCCAAAATTGACATAACCAAAAGAAGGGTGTCTTTTATTAAAATTTAATCAATTCATGACTACAAATTCATCCCTCTTAGGGATACCCAATGTGATACAATGTTACAATCATAAGAAATCTCTCGCAAGGGTAGGTATAATCTGTAGGCTTTTAAAAATGACACAAACTACTCCAAGTCAAGTATGACCTTCTTCTCTCTTGTGAAGAGGTATTTGTTTCCTTGAATGCGTTGACGAAGGAGTCCTAAAAACCCTGCATTCAAGAAACAACAAGAAATATTAAAATCAAAGGATGCCTCTCTTGATGAGGCTTTTTGAGAAATATTGCATAAAGAATAGCATAAAATCAAGAAAGCATGTAAAACTATCAATCTATGCAAGAAATGGTGAAATTGTCATAAAGCATGATAAAGAAAGACATGAATCTAATTATGAAACATACTAATTAACCATTAGAACTTGAAAAGCATAAAATGACAAGAAACTAGTCTATATTGACAAATGCAAGGGAAATGGAAGCAAATCTACCTCTAAATCCTAGAATTAACCGGTAAAATATATGCTAAAATGTTAAACTATGCTAGATTAAGCTATTTGCATTACTGAAAATGGAAATCTACTACTAAAATAGAGTAAAGAGAGCATCGAATCCTAGCCACAGGTGCTTAAAGTGGTTGGCACTATTAGTCATAGCTGATAGCCATGGTTAAGGTGAAAGTGTCATTTTCTCTTAAAACAGGGCCAAAAATTCTCAAATCCTCCAAGGAATTGATGATCAAGGGTCGCCTATGTATTAGAACACAAAATTGGTGGTGTATTAGGTTGAATTCATGGTTGATCAATGGAGAATATCAAGCTTACTCCTCAAGCTTTTGGAAGCTCCATTGATGCATGCACAATTGTCATTGGTCAATTGGATATCACTTCATTACTCCTCAAGGGGATATAAAATTGCTCTCCAATATAATAGGGCTCTGCTATGTGATTGACACATTAATTCTCCAGATCAGCAATTTGGTAGCACTTCGTTAGAGAAGACAACCAGTTAGATCCAGGGTTTGCTATTTGAAATTGGGGTCTTAAATAGACTCCCAAAAGCCTTGCCTAGCTTCATGGAGAAGCCAAGAACAAGAATTAGCAGTTGGGAGGAAGATTCTGGATACTTCTAAGTCTGAACCACTCAAAAATCGTTGCAATTTGATTGTTGCAACTGATTTTACTCGGCTCTGGTCACCCGAGTTTGTTATAGGGCTAGCCACAACTCTTAAAAGTGTCTAAAAACCCTAGTCAAGGGTGTCACCCATGACTAAGAATCCTAGCCACGGGTGACACTAGCGGCTAAGGCTAGATAGGCAAAAATGCCCAAATTGAGTGGTTAGAACCATTGCTTTTGCCTTGGAGAGGTCCAAGATCATTCATATGGTCTGCAAGGGTGCCCATATGAGTAGTCACCTCAACATGACATATTTTAGGTGTCTACAAATGGAAATTAATTTACTCCTAATCTAAATAGGTTTCAAATAAAATTCAAAGGTTTTAAGAATAAGAGAAAAAGAAAAGAAAATAAACAAGCCAATACTGCCCTGAACTTTATTCTAATTCGGTGAAGTAAATTTTTTTGTTTAAAACCAACCCCAAAATGATTAGTATTTACATAGCCTAATATTTGGGATGGTGCAATCTTCAAAGGAGAGAGACTATAAAATAAACTAAGTGCAACCACCATAAACATGCACATATTGAATTTAGAAAATTTCAAAAATCTTGCACTATAAAGATAATCTTGATCCGCATTTGTCCACTTTGGTGGATTATAAGAACATAATTCAAAATAATAACCTGGATTGGTTTATAAAAATTATCAAACGAAAAATAAAAAAACAAAGAAACTAAGTCTAAGGGCTTGTAAATAGATGGTTTTCAACCTTTGTAACTGACTACGAAGCCTTTATTTATACAAAATTTTTGCTACTCATTTTGCTATCCTTTTAAAATTTATTATCATTACATTCATTTTCATGGGGCATATTAGATTTAAAATTTTAATTTTCCTGCCCATGACAAGCTCCTTGCGATGGCTTCTATTGTACCTCAAGCATGACCTATTAACTTTTTGTAAAATCTGGGTTGGTCATTAATTTCACCATGTTCATTGTCTTGTACGATTGTACTTTCTTAGTTTGCACTAAAATCACATGTCCAATATTTTTGAATTTCTAGTGTTTGCATTAAATATATTGCAGGACAAAAATCAAAATATCAGGTGTTAGAATTTATTACCATAACTATTTTATTATATTTTTATTTTTATTATTTTATTTCTATTTTTTAATTACTTATTTATTTATATCCCAACCTTCATCTCTCCTTTTATGCATTTTTAAAATAATCTAATGTTTTTCTTTCTTTAGCAGGTTTCTATAATTTTTTTTTGGTTACATAGGAGAGTTGGTCACAACCACACTATTTTTAGTAACTGACAAGTGCAGGGTTTAAACCACAAGGGCTACTCCCACCAAATATATTCCACCTCATTATTGTTGACCCGACATGAAGGGGACCACTGGTCACTCAGGATTCGTACCATCATCGTCAGCCTGGCGTGCACTTAGAGGATTCATATCATACTACTACCTTTACAAATAGGCTACCCCCAAGTTTTGAACCTGGGTGTCTTCTTGGTAAATGCCTGGCCATACAAGCACTTACCAATCCACCTAAGCCTCGAGGGTAGGTCTCTATAAATTTTGGTAATTTTTGGGTAACTTTTTGGCAATTTACAACCCCGTTTCACATGTTCCAATAAAAATTTTCACTTTTTTGTAATCTCCATGCTTTACAACTTCCTTTATGCAATCTTTGATGATTTTTATCTTTTCTAGCAATTTTTACATTTTTTCAAGAATTTTTAACCTTTTGTGGATAAAATTCTATAGTTTTTGGTGCTAATGAATAAATATTTTTTCCATAATGTTTTTGATGTTATTTTCCAATCATTGGAGTTTACTTTGTTGGATTTTATTTTCTTCCAACAATTTCTAGGGGAATCAGTGCTAATTTCAAATTACCGAAGTTTAAATTCATTGGTTTTAACTTTTTGCTTACAAATGTCTAGGGTTTAAGTGGTAGGGAGGTTCTAATTTCTTTGAGAATTTCTTTCTTCCTCCTTTTATTGGGTTTCGATGCTAATTTCCACTTACCAGAGTTTACATTCACCAAGCTCTATGTTTCTTGCCAATGTCTCAATGGTTCCAATGCTAACATGTTTTTAATTTATTTATGGATTTTTTGGTTTTTGGAGGTTTTTGATTGGCAATACTTAAGAAAATTTAACTCTAGTTACTAGACCTTTTGTTTGTGGGATTTTTATATTTTAATTTCCTTGTTTGGTTATCAAGGCTTCCGATTGAAAATACTTAAGAAATTTTATTTTCCCACTCCTTTGGCCAAAATGAATGAAGTTGGGGTTTAATTGCTTCCATATCTACTTGTAGAATTTTTCCAACTTGTGTTTTACAAGACATCTAGTTGAAATTGCTATCTTCTTACCTCCAATTGAACTCTCTATTTACTGGTACTTTAGTTTCATTGCCACCCAAATTTTCTCATAAATCTGTAGTTAACACTATTTTATCTAATCTTGCCTTGGTTGTGGTAGCTTGGATAACATGTGAAAAACATACAATTTTGGACCTCAAACCCTCTTAGAACATAGGAAAATATTATGATTGTTAGAAATCTCTTTTTGAGATATATCTAATGAAGGTGATTTCATGAAATTTTTATAAGTATTTCAAGAGATATAGGGCTCAAAAGCCTCTCAAAACATAGGCAAATTTATATTCGTTGGAAATATATTTTTGAGCTACATTCAATGGAGGTAATTTTGAGAAATATCACTAAGTATTTCAAGAGATATAGGACCTAAAAATAGGAGCTACATGATTAGGCAGACATTTCTAGCCAATCAAGGTAGCTAGAAAACATGCTAAAAAGCGATCATTTAGGAGGTCAATTCTTCTTGAAAGATAGACAAGTTTATAATTTCTAAAATGATATCTGCAAAAGGCATCTAATGAAAGTGGTTTCACAAAATTCTATCAAGTATTAAAAGAGATATGAGTTCTAGAAGTGATTCCATCTAGATTACTAGGGCAATTGCCAAGTCTATATTGTCTAAATTTAAGTAGGTTCGGGGTGCTAAGGCTATGGAAATATAGGTATGTGAATACTTATTGGAAAGCTTATTCCAAACTTGTTATAATAGAAGATATTGTTTGACATTCTAAATATATTACAATATGTAACAACAACACTAAACATGATGACAAAATTAAGGCATGCATAAATTGGGCATCATGATTAAAAGCTTTCAACTAAGATCCTGAGATTTTGGATGGTTGAAAATTATTATGCATAAGCCCAAGCAAATAGAAAAAAGAATCACTAAAAATCAAATAAAATAGTTTCCTAGTCTATTCAAACTAGGGTGTGTTATGCAAGTGCATCAATAGTTCTATAGACGTTGCCATTGCATAGAGCTCAAAAAATGTGTAATTAAAAAAATGGCTCAAAACAATTCCAAATGCAAAAGTTATGGCCTCTAGATTGTTTCCCTAAATAGTCCTTGGAAATGAAAAATTAAAAACTCAAACCTTAGAAAATTAGAGCCAAATTACACCATGTTATTTTTCATCTCCTAATTCTTGGGCAATAAAGCTTGAGGACTACTATACACAATTTAGTCCCTAACATTAGAATAGGTTTGTAAATTGATGTCACCAATATAAAGAGATCAAAAGATCATGCAATTTTAAAAAATTATCAAAATACTTTAGTATGAAAAGGTTATGGTCTCCAAAATTTTTTCCCAAATAGCCCTCAAAAATATAAATTAAATGCTTAAAATTTAGAAAAGAAAAGTCAAATTGCAACATGCCATGTGTTGTATCCTGAATCATAGGTTTCTACCACTTATTTTCCTCCCTATGCACCACGATACAGTTTCACTGGTTACTAACTTGGCACTTGTTCTTTCTTGATTAGTGGAAGATATATATGTATTTGAAAATGTTTAATATGTGGTACACAAGGGTGCTAGGTCAACCTTCCATCATAATATTTCTAGAGAAATCCTTAGCAACATTAGGAAGATTCAACCCTCATAGGTGTAAGGTTCATTACAATAACCATTTTAGTAGCGGTTCCTTTTAAAAGTAAAGGAAATTCCCTTTTACTTAAACACCTCTCAAAGCACAATAACCAATATGGATCCATGCCTTATGACCAAATTTTATGGGCATAGAATTTGAAAATGCATCCATATTCTTCTAACACTATTCTTCTTGCCAATCCACCACCACATGCAATGGTGATTGGGAAGAATGCTCCTCCATAAAAAAATGAGATGTTCCTTCTGCTTAAAAAAATGACACATTAAATTTAACACATGACCTATCTTATATAAAGCATAATACTAACCACCATGTCATACCATCAACCAAAAACAAAGTAAGAAAGATTCTAGCTAATCACTACCACCTTTGAAGTCATCATAAAAAACATGATCATTTCAATAGAAAAACATTACCTGCAATGATTTAAACTTAAACTAATTTCATGTGAGTATTTTAAGCTTTCTTTTAGCTATAATGGACACCAATAAGGGTTTTTTTGAGTGCAATATTTCTCCTTGAAGAAGGTATTATTATGATCCAAATATTTTGAACTCCAATCCAAAGCTTGTGCATATAAAATCTACCAAATTTGAATTTGAATTTTTTCCCATTTTTCTTCCTTTGAATTGATAGTCTCTAATATGATTTCTATGGTAATTTAGGATGAATATCCTCCAATTTTTAATCTTTAAACCATTTTTTGGAAGAATAAAATGGATTATCTCCAATTCCCTAAAAATGGTGAATAAGGAATGGAAAGAGAATTTATTTTTACCTCTTATGTAAAAAATGACTTATGAGACATTATGAGGAAAACATTTTAGGATCTAGATAAAGTATCAAATGCTATAAGAATTATTTTTACATGACCAAGTGAGGCAACTCCATACCCACTCTAATACCATATGGGAATGTACACCTGTTTCCATAAATGAATAGAAATAATCCATCCACTCAAATATTACACCAAAAACATTAGAAAGAACAAAAAATAGAAAGACATAGTTGGCACTTGTAGGCACCATAAATAATCACTATATTATCTATAGATAACAATCATAAAACTCAGATGCTATGGATGGAGTGGGGTTATTTAAACCAATATTTATTCCCCAAATTATATCAACAAATCTAGTGTAAGTTGATATAACAAGAGGGATTTAAGGTTAATTGTAAGTTGCATTAAACATAATAAGGTCAATTGTAGCCCATATGGATTACATAATAAAATATTATATTAAATTAAATAAATTGTACAAGGATTTCCCTTAGGCCTATCCAATATTACATCATACAATGTTGGACTTGGCCATGAATCATATTACACTTTCAACACCCTCTCATAATATGATCTAAGGGGTCAAGATAGAAGACATTAGATATAATAATATCTCCCCCATGATATGAGGTAGATTCATCTAAATCCCCCTCATCATATAAAAACCATTTCTACAAAATTATATCTTGCACAATATTCTCCTTAGGCTAGACTATAGTATTTATTTCCACTATTAGATACTTCTACACACATCCAATAAATACTTTCTCTAACGCTCTAGATGAGGATGAGAAGTAAATATCATCACCATCTCAAAGAAAAATTGCTTGTCTTCCATAGTTGCATAAGGTATGACTTGAAGACACATATTTTTCTTTTACAATATACATCACCTTGTTTTAAGACTTCAAATTGTCCTTGGACCACTTGATTTTTCACTAAAAACGGATTTGTATTAACTTGCATAAAAGAAAATATATTATAAAATTTCAAGAGATCCTAGATAAGGAATAGAGGAAATAATAAATTATGAACTATTAAAATATCATCACCATCTCTAAAGAAAAGTTACTTTAGTCTTCCATAGTTGCAATAGATATGAATTGAAGACATAAATTTTTATTTTACAATATACACTACCTTGTTTAAAGACTTCAACTTGTCATTGGTCCACTCACGTTTTTTCACTAAAAAAAGGCTTTGTATTAACTTGCATAAAACAAAAGCTATTATAAACTTTCAAGAGATCCTAGATAAGTAATAGAATAAACAATAAATAATGAACTATTAGATGTTCATGAAGAAGCTAAATCAATAGCCCAAAGTAGGAAGAAGGATTGACTATAGCACATCCTAAATCCTCTTATTGTATACCTCCAAAAGACTTAATATCTACTACAAAGACCACAAATCCAATTATATTTAAAAAAAAAATGCCAAATATTTTAAATACATCAAATATGGTAAATTCATTCTTTCAAATATGGTAATATATCTTGAGGACTATTCCACACAATTTGGCCCTTAATATTGGAATAGGTCCATAAATTGATGTCATCAATGCATAGACTTTAAAATATCACGTAATTTAAAAAAGGGTTTAAAATGGTTCTGCATGCAAAGGTTATGACCTCTAAAATATTTTCCCAAATAGCCCTTAGAAATAAAAAAATTAAAGCCTCTAATATTAGAAAAGTAGCACCAAATTATAGCATGCCATGTGTCATGTCCTAATTCCTAGGTGTTTGCCACTAATTTTTGCCACACATGTGCCATGGTACTATTTCACTTATTGATAAGTTAACACTTGTTCTTTCTTAGTTAACAAAAGGTATATATATATATTAGAAAATATTGATTATATGGCACACAAGGGTGTCACATCGGTTTTCACATTGGTATTTTATCAAAAGTTTTCTACAAAAATATTGAGCAACTCTAGGAAGATTCAAAATTTTCTCTCATAATTGTAAGGTTCATTGTGATAACCATCTTAGTAGCTAAGTCTTTTAAAAACACAGGGAACACCCTTTCACTTAAATTCCTCTCAAAATGCAATAACCAAGATGGATCCATGTCTTGAGATAACAAGTTATGGGTGTGGGATTTGAATACACATCCATATTATTCTAACATCATCCTACTATCCAATATATTGTGACATGTGATAATTATTAGGAAAATTGTTCCTACATAGGAGAAAAAGACCACCTTTTTACTTCGAAAATGACATTGCAAATTGAACAAGCTACCTATCTTAAAAGCATAAAAATGACCACAATTCGATGTCATCAGATGGAATGGAGTAAGAAAGGTTCCAGTATATCACATTTACCTTTGAATCCATCATAAAAAATGTGGTCATTAATAGAAAAATATTTTGGATAGTGATTTGAACTTGGGATGATTCCATGTGAGCATCTTAAGCCATGCTCTACTAGCCATCATGGAAAATTTTCAAGGTATGCTTGAGTGCCCTCCTTGAAGAAAGGATTCTCATAATATGAACCTTTTGATATCAAGCTAAAGCTTATGCCCATGAAATTTACCAAATTTAAATTAAAAAAAATCTCCCCATTTTGTTCCTTTAAACTAGCAGTCTCCAATATAATTCCTTTGTAAGGGTGAAGATCCTCCAATTTTGATTTCTAAATCCCTTTTTTGGAAAGAAGAAAATAGATTATTTAAAATAGTCTCAAACAGGGTTATGCATAGTGGCTAATCATCGTTAATTAAAAAATATTTGGACTTTTAAAATTTGGAATTGGCTAATATTGGGGACCCTTGACCAAGGCCCATTAGCCCAAAAAATTTGGGTGTAAATTTATTTTTAGGTAGATTCACCCCAATTTTATAATAATTGGACCATTTTAAGTTTAAATCTCTAATATTACCCCTAATAATAGGGGACCTTTTCACCTTGAAATTATAAAGAATTTTGGATTTCAAAACTAATTCACCCCATTTTATAAATACATTTTAGGGCCAACCCATTACGCATAACCTTGGTATCAAAACAACGAATAAATAATGGAGAGAATTCCTTTTAGCCTCTTATGCAAAAATGGATCATGAGTCATTTAGGAGGAAATTTTCCTAGGGTTTAGATGAAGTTGTAAAGGCTCTAAAAAATATTTTTGAATAACTAAGTGAGGTAGTCTATACCTAATTTGACACCATGTGGAAATTTATACCTATTTCTAGAATCAAATAGAAGCAATCCATCCACTCAAATTTTATATGAGAAGTATAAAAAATAATGAAAAAGATAAAGATATAGTGGAAACCCATAGGAACCATAAATAATCACTATATTATTTTTACTAAGAATCACAAGACTTGGATGCTATGGATGGAGTGGATGAGAGGTATCTATACCAATATCTAATCCATAAATTACATTAATAAGTTTAGCCTAAGCTAGTAAAACAAGAGGGTTTTAAATTTAATTATAAATTAGGTTTAACCATGGCCTATAGGGATTACATATTAAATTAACCACATTGTATAATTATTTCCCTTAGGCCTATCCAAGATTACATCATACAATATTGGCCTTGTCCATGAATCAGATTAAGTTTTCAACACCCCTCATAATATGAATTAAGAGGCCAAGGAGAGAAGACATTAGTAACAATAATATCTATTGGAAATTTTGAGTTAGTTGTGTTGTCATTGATGTCAAGAGTCAGTGTCAAGAATCGGTGCAGGACTTGGCAAAATAAGGGTTAAAATATTTATATTTTAAGCCCAAGAGATTTGGTTTAAGAGCTTCACATGATTGGTCAAAAGGATGGTTAAATACCCTGAAGAAAAGGCCTAAAGGAAATAATATTATAATATTTTTATTATAATATTAAAGGTTAAACTAAAGCCTAAGGTAATTTATAAATAATTTATAATATTTATATTATAAATTAATTTATAAAAATAATATTATTAAAACCCAAAGTTGGATTGGGTGCAAATTTAATTTAAATTCATATTCCCCTACCGACGTTCAAAGGATAGAAGCTTATGGTATAAATACCATAACACTTACCTCATAAAGGTAAGTTTCCAAATATTAATGCACATGTGAGAATTGGAAGTGGAATGTGAAAAAGTTCATGAGCAAAGGACAAGGAGGATTTTAATTTTTTATTGGTAGCCAAAATCAGGGAGGACAAAGTGACCAAGGCATAAAGCCTTATCACCAACATTTCGGTTGGGCTAGTGGCAAGCCCTTGGTGTGTAAGGCGTTGGGAATACAAAGGTGTTGCGTTTGAGTTTTGACAACGAAGAAGGGATAAAGTCTTTTTGGATTTGGTGTTGGTGGAAGGGACAAAGTGATCAAAGTGCTTTTACCTCTCACATGAGCGCCTAGCTCATGCGACAACTTGGCCGCAGCTAGAGCACAGATGACAGTTCGACCAGGCATCGAGCCCCACCAAGGAGCATGCGATGTATTTAATTTTTTATTAAAAGTGCATGGTATATGGTTGCTTGGTGGCGCTAAGTTGAAGTGCATGATTTAATTTTTGTTTGATTAGCAATATTCGAAGAGCATAATTTTATTTTGCATTGTGGGTGTGAGTTAAGAACATGGTGTATTGGATTTAGTGAGCACCTAGGGAGTTAAAAGGAGGATAAGGTGAAATATTTTTTACCTTATACAAAAGGTGATAAATAATATTATTGAACGTTAAAATTAAATTGCATTATCTTGTTTTATTAAGTCAATTATTTTGGAAATGTAATTTCTGAGTAGGGAGACATAAGTAGGATTTTGGATTATTTCATGCATTAAATTTATAAAAGAGGTTATAGTGAAACTGAGTGATTGAAATATTTGTTTGATAATTTTGGAGATAATAAGGTGTATTTGAGTCTTGTTATTTTTTGTAATGGTGAATTAATATTGAGGGAAATATTTGAGTGAAGATTTTTTCTATCTAACCATTGAGATTGAAAAAGAGGTTGATTGTGATTGAGACAGGTTTTGAGGTAATTTCTCCATAAAATAAAAGGTATGGTTATATCTTCCTTATGAGTGGAATATTTTTGGATTGAATGTTGTGAAATACAAAGTTGGAGTGAAAAGGTTTTTGTTTGATAAGCATCGTTGGAAATGTTTGAGTGAGTTTTCACATGCATGATTGGTGAATGGTTGTGAGGAAAATTGAGTATGATATTGAGAACTATCTTGAACTAGGGTTTGTGAAATAACATGAGTATCATTGTTATGTGAGATTGATAACTATCTTGAACTAGGGTTTGTGAAAGATATGAGTATCATTGTTATGTGAATTTGGAATCATCTTGAGTCAAGGGTTGAGTTCCATAGTGTGAGTTGTTGAAATTATTATGAAACACTTGTTTAGGGTTTGTAAGAAAGTTGTGTTTCTTTTAATGGATGGTTGAGTGAATTTTCATTGAGAATTATTGATTGAGAGCATTGGAGTGATAGTTCAAAATTTGTGAAACAAATTATTCTTTATTTTTTAATTCATTTAAAAGTGAGTTTGAAAGTGATGGAGTGTTCACCCAGGTGTTGTAGGTGAGTTAGAGAGGAGAGGGCAATCCTCAAATGGAGGTCCCAGATTCAAATATCCACCCTACCAAAAATCTAAATTGGGTATCCAAAAATCCAATTGATAATGTTGGTACGGGAAGGGTCGGGTACGACCCCCGGGTGACTTTGACGGTGTAGAACCCCCTGTTCATGGTCTATCAGACCAAGGCGGCTCTGTAAGGGGTTTTTCGTTAAAAAAAAGTGATGGAGTGTTTTGTGAGTGTGAAACATATTGAGTCTCTTACCATTATCTATATGTTTCTATGGTTAATTAATATTTTGAGTGAAACTTGTTTGTGTGATTGAATAGGTTTTTTGAAAGAGACTTAGTTAAGTTTTTATATGCAAGTTTTGAAATTAATTTGAATAAGCTTTGGTGGAAGCTTGTGAGTAGATTTGAGTAAGTCTTAGAGGGGACTTAAGGATAGAATTGAGTAAGCTTTTGTGAAATCTTAAGGATAGATTTGTGTGCACTTTTGTGGAAGCTTACAATCAGATTGGACAAGTTCTAGTGAGGACCAATTAAGAATATTTGAGGAAAGTCTTAGTGAAGACTTGTTGAGCAGATTGGACAAGTTCTTGAGAGGACTTTTTGGACATATTTGAGGTAAGTTTTTAAGAATACTTGAAGAGCAGAGTTGATTGATTGATTTGTTCAAGCTTTGTGTTAAGGCTTGGGAAAAATCTAGCAGAGTTGATTTGTGATTGATTCAAGATTTGTGTTAAGGCTTGAGGATAAATTTTAAGACAGAGTTTGGTACAGACATAAGGATATATTTGTATCAGACAAGAGATAGATATTGATCAGATTTGTGCTATACCAAAGGACTATGTTTAGTACAAATTTGAGACAAATATTGAACAAATTTGTGCTAGACCGAAGGATTGTGTTTAGTATAGATTTGAGATAGAGATTGAGTAGAGTTGAGATTAATCTTTGGATGTGATATAGTAGAGGATAGTAGTATCTAGTGGATAGAGATACATTAGCCAAGGCAGTGAGGACAAATGTCTTCTGAATGAGGATAGAGTCTTTTGTGAAGAGAGATCCATAAGCTAGTGCAGTGGAGTTAGTAGTCTTCTAAGAGGATCACCATCCAAAGCAGATGAGAAGGAGTTATCCTATGGATAGAGATTTATGAACTAGAAAAGGGGATTGATGTCTTATGTGGATAGAGATACATGAAATTTATTAGGGGATTGGTATCTCCTTTGGACAGAGGTCCATAAACATTGTAATAGTGAAAGGATTACCAAGAGATTTTTTGAGAAAATTTTAGTGAAATATTTTCTCCGTGGAGTAGCCCACATTGGGTGAACCATGTTAAATTGGTATATTTATTGTGTGTGGTGATTTGTTCATTGCTTTGATTATTATTGTTGATATTTCCATTGATATATTGGATAATATTTTTTGAGGAAAGAAAAGTAAAAATTTATCTTATAGTTTTCACCCCCCCTCTCAGTATAATCTTGTGTTCTTAAATTGGTATCAGAGTGGGTTTCTTTGGAAGAGTTCAATATATTGAAGAAAAATCTCACAAGAACACATATGGATTCATAAAATAGATCTTCAAGGAATTCAACACCATTTTTCGATGGGAATAATTATGCACTTTGGAGTATGAGAATGAAGATTCATCTAATGACACTTGGAAATAAAATATGGGAAGTAGTTGAGAATGGATACATACCGCCAGATAATCCACCTATAGATAAATATGGTAAGCTCCTACAACTGAATAATTCAAAGGCAATGAATGGAATTTTAAAGGGTTTATGTGAAACAGAGTTTATAAAGGTTATGAATTGCACATAAACAAAGGAAATTTGGGATAAGTTGAAAGGTATTTATGAGGGAGAAAAAAAGGTCAAACTGGTAAAGTTGCAAAATTACAAGAGAACATTTGAAGACCTAAATATTAAGGATGAGGAAAACATTGTTGCATAGCTACTTCGTGTGGATGAGGTTGTTAACTCCATGCAAGGACTTGGACTTAAAGTTGAAGAAATAGATGTTTGTGATAAGATTTTAAGGTCACTCCCAAAAATGTATAGTGAAAATATTTCAGCTATAGAAGAGTCAAAATATATTGAACTTTTGAAAAGGGATGAGTTACATGGAATTATCATAGCTTTTGAGATGAGAATAAAAGAGGAACCTATTCCCCAAAAGGAAGCAACCTTTAAATTTACAAAGAAGACAAAGGGTAAGAAGTCAGATTCAAGCAATGAGTTATCCAGTGATGAAGAAGTAAATTATGGCAGAAGGAACAAGGACCCAAGAAATTATAAAGGTACAAAATTAGTTAGATGTTTTAATTGTGGTAAATATGGTCACTATGCAATTGATTGTCTAGAAGCTAGAAATAGTAGTGAAGATGAGAAAAAATATCATTAGGAAAAGGGAAACAAGAAAACACAAGTATCAAAAGAAACACAGCGATGGACAAGGCAAGCAAGGAAAGGAGTTTTTACAAAGGCATAAGAATATTTTTTATGCAGACAAGGCAGGTAAAAGTTCTAGTGATAGTGATGGTAGATCATCATTTACTGAAGAAGAAGAAATTATATTTCTGGAAGAAGAAAAGAAGTGGTTAGAAAAAGGTCACCAATAATTCTCAAGTGTTTTAGATGTGGTAACTTTGGTCATCTTGAAGATAGTTGTACAAGGAATGGATTCAATTTTAGTGAAGATGAATATGAAGATGCTAGTGAAGGTCCAAAAGAAGAAAGTATTCTTATGGCAATAGAAGAAGAATAAAGTGCTTCTAGTGGAAATAAATCAGAAAAGAATAGAGAAAGAATCATAAAATGAAGAGGAAGGAGAAGTTGATCTTGAGGATGATATTATTTCTGCCCTTGATGCATTAAGGAAAGTAAGAAAGCAGAAATCAAAACTCAAGCTTTAATTTCAATAATGTGATGAAGAGAAAGGAAAGATTATAGAAGATCTAACCAACTCAATAGCTAAGACAAGGATATTTAAAGAGAAGTTAGAAGCAAAGGTTTTAGAATGTGAAATGTTAGAGCATGAAGTAGCTTCATTAAGGAAGTAAAAGAGTCTAAAGACAAGCTACACAGGTTTGGGATAAGATCAAATAAATGGATAATATTATCAAGATACAAATATCTTCATCAAACAATACAGGACTTGGCTTTGAAGAAGAATATAAAGGACAAGGAGAGGAGTCAATCTCAAGCTCCAAAGAATAATAAGCTTTAGAAGAGGAGAGTGTAATAGAAGTGATACTTCTGAGGATGAGTTGGGCAATAGAAATTTCAATAAGATAAGGAACAATGCACAAATGAGGAACAAATAGAACAGGAAACAACACAGGGTAGAAGAGGCTAAGAGACCAATGGGGTGAAGGTAAGATTTCTTCAATGGACGTTGCTTCTCATGTCACAGGTTTGAAAACAAGGCTACATAGTGCAAGACACATGTAAAATAGGAATATGAAAAATTCAAAAATAGGCTTCTCTTTTAAGGGTATTGCTACTCTTGTAATCAATTTTGTCATAAGGCAGTTAATTGCAGGGTTCATGACAAGAATGGATATGGCTTCACTAGGAGAAACTTCAAAAAATTACACCTTCAAGGAACCACAATATTAAGTGTTATAAGTGCAATAATATTGGGCACACATTAAAGTGGTGTAGAGCAAAAATTCCAAAAACAAGGAGGAACAAGAATATTCATAGGAATAAGAAGGATCAGTTGAGAAAGAAGGTGGATAAAGGTAAAGAGCAGTATATGCTGGGAGTAGAGATACTCCCACCCCAGAATTAACCATCTCAAGAGAGGAGATGGGGCAGGGACTAAGCTAAGAGTCTCATTCTTAGCCCCAATCCCCAAAAGTGGCCCTTTGCCATTGTGATGCAGGAGCATCCAACGAAATTTGGGAAATTTTATTTTTTTCCTAAATTTTAGTGCATTTTGTCGGGGCCATAACTTCTCAACCGTAGCTCCGATTGACGTGAAATTTGACAGGGAGCTAGTTGGGAGAGTTCTAAACAAATATGACTCCTTAGAGTCCTATTTGTCCAAAAAATCTAGTTTTCGGGGCCAAATTCCATCATCTAGTGCCCCGAAATTAGGTTTTAAAATTACTTACCTAGTTTTTTATGCTTTTTGAGTTGTTCGGAGGTTAATATCTCCTAATGTATTTAGAGTTAGGACTTGAAACTTTATTTTTGGCTTGTCTATTGTAAGAGGGATGCGCACCCCAATTTTGGGCCCCATCTGACTCATTTTCAGTTTTAGGGTTTTTTGGCTATATAGCCACAGAATGAGGGTTTGTGAGGGAATCTTTTCCAAGTTTTTGAATGAGAATTGGTTTGAGAAAGTTTGGCTCTCCATAAAGTGGTATCAGAGCTTAGGGTTCCTGAGTGTGTGAGCAGATCATCGAAAGTGAGGCAGTTTGCACCAGGATCTGTGGAAGGGTTGTGAGAAGAGAGTGAGGAAGAATGCCTCCACGAAGAAACCATGGTGGTGGGAGAAATGTGGTACCTGAAGGAGATTTCAGAGCTTTGCGGAGGCAAGTGCAAGCCCTACAAGAGGAGTTGCGAAGAGGGGTTGAGCCAAGGAGAGAAGACCGTAGTGAAGATGAAGCTTGGGAGGTTGATGATCCATCGGATGAAGAAGAAGCAATGGATCCTACGAAGCTAGATTATTTAGGGCCATATCTCCGATCGAGAAGAGGCCAAAGTTTGATGTCTCCACGTATTTTGGGAATCTCAATCCAGAGGAGTTGATTGATTGGATCAATGATATGGAGGAGTATTTTGAGTATGAGGAGGTTGTAGATCCAGATCGGATCAAGTTTGCAAAAATGAAGTTGAAAGGCCATGCTAGCATATGGTGGAAAGAAGTGCAGCTAGAAAGAAATAGAAGAGGAAAGGAAAAGATAACCCGATGGGATCGAATGGTAGAGAAGTTGAAGAGGCAGTTTATTCCTGTAGATTACGAATTGGATCTATTGAGGAAAATGCGAGTTTGAGACAGTCAAGCAAATCTATCAAAGAATATACGAGAGGAGTTTTACAAGATCTCAATCAGAACTAGCCATTCAGAGGCTAATAAGGAGAAAGTAGCTCATTACATAAATGGGTTAAGAATGAATATCCAAGAAGAACTCAGTTTGGTCAGGATGACCACCATTGAGGATGCATATCAGTTTGCCTTGAAGGTTGAAGAGAAGATGAACAGAAGATTTGAAAGCAAACAAAGAGGAAGAGGTCATGGTGGAAGAACTGGTGGAAGGACCAGTGGAGGAAAATATGAAGATTAGAAGAAGACTGGTGAAACAAGTAATAACCAGGATCAGAAAGAGGAGAATACCTACCGCCCCCATGATCAGAACAATGGTTACCAAAGAGGAAGAGGTAGATCTGGACGTGGGTATGGAAGAGGAGGATTTCATGGAACCTATTTCCATTGTGGGGAAGAGGGACATCGGGCATATGAGTGTCCCCAACACCAAGGGAGGACGAATAAGAGACCTGAGGGTCATGCTAGAGCTACTGTAGCAGATGAAGGTGCTGAATCAGAACATTCTGAAGAAGCAAAAGGAGGAGAAGTGTTGATGACAAGAAGAGCATTGATGAATAGAGGTAAAGATGTGGATCAGAGGAAGAGCTTATTTTGCACAAGATGCAAATGTGCAGGTAAGGTCTGTAATGTTATCATAGATAATGGTAGCACAGATAATTTAGTTTTAGGAGAAATGGTTGCTAAGTTGAAATTGGAGAAGAGGAAGCACCCGCATCCATATCGGATTGCGTGGTTGCAGAAAGATCATAGAGCATTAGTCAGTGAGCAGTGTTTAGTTAAATTTCATATTGGAAATTATCAAGATGAGGTTATGTGTGATGTTTTGCCTATGGATGCTTGCCATTTGTTGTTGGGGAGGCCATGGCAATTTGATAGACGTGCGGTGCATGATGGGCATGCGAATACTTACTCTCTGACGAAATATGGAGTGCGTCACAAGTTGAAGCCATTGAAGGAAGTGGATGAAAAGGTATGCATTAGTGCTAGAATATGTTTGGTAGATGGTAGAAAATTTTTGGATGGCATGAAGAGGGATTCTATGTGTTATGCATTAATTCCTACTGTTAAGAAGGAACAATGTATGGATATTCCAGTAGAGGTTGAAAGTCTGTTAGAAGAGTTTCCTGATATTGTGTCAGATAATGTGCCTGAGGGTTTGCCACCGTTGAGAAAGATTAGCCATCAAATTGATTTGATTTCGGGAGCTAGTTTACCCAATAAGGCAGCCCATAGAATGTCTCCCATGGAGAGTGAAGAGTTGAACAGACAGGTTCAAGAGTTGTTGAGGAAGGGGTTGATTAGAGAGAGTTTGAGTCCCTGTGCAGTACCTGCAGTACTAGCACCGAAGAAGGATGGAGAATGGAGAATGTGTACTGATTCCAGAGCCATAAATAAGATTACCATTAAGTATAGATTTCCATTACCTAGAATGGATGATATAATGGACTATTTGAGTGGAGCTAAATACTTCACAAAGATTGATTTAAAGAGTGGGTATCATCAGATTCGCATCAGAGAGGGTGATGAGTGGAAGACAACCTTCAAAACCAAAGAGGGTTTGTATGAGTGGTTGGTTATGCCGTTTGGGTTAACCAATGCACCTAGTACATTCATGAGGCTGATGAATGAGGTGTTGAGAGAATTCCTAGAGAAGTTTGTTATTGTTTATCTGGATGATATTCTGATTTTTAGTAAGACATTGGAAGAGCATTTGATGCAAGTTCGGATAGTTTTTGAAAAGCTGAGGGAGGAGCAATTTTTGATTAATTTGAAGAAGTGCGGTTTTGTGAAGAAGGAGTTGGTGTATCCGGGATTTGTCATCTCGGATGAGGGTCTAAAAATGGATCCGAAGAAGGTGAAGGCTATCATTGAGTGGCCTACTCCAAGGAACATAACGGAGGTAAGATCATTCCATGGTCTTGCAAGTTTCTACAAAAAGTTCATTAGAAACTTTAGCAGTATTTGTGCACCCCTGACAGAAACCATGAGAGGGGATAAGAAGGAGTTTAAGTGGACTGCAAAGGCAGGTGCAAGTTTTGAGATGTTGAAAAAGAAGGTGACAGAACAACCCATTTTGGTACTTCCAGATTTTAATAAAGTATTTCAGGTTGATTGTGATGCTAGTGGCAGTGCCATTGGAGCTGTGTTGAGTCAGGAAGGTAAACCTGTTGCATATTTTAGTGAGAAGTTAAATGATGCTAGGAAGAAATATTCTGTTTATGATCAGGAATTTTATGCTATAGTTCAGGCTCTTAAGAAATGGAGACACTATTTGTTAGCAAAAGAGTTTGTTTTATATCCTGATCATCAAGCTTTGCGGTATATTAATAGTCGGGGAAAAGCTGAATCAGAGACATTTGAAGTGGGTTGAATTCCTATAGAGTTATACCTTTGTTTTGAAGCATAGGAGTGGGAAGTCTAATAGAGTTGCAGATGCCTTGAGTAGAAGGCAAAATTTGTTGATAGAGATGAAAGTGGAAGTCGTTGGGTTTGAAGAACTCAAGAGTTTGTATCCAGAGGATCCAGATTTTGTAGAGGCTTGGAAGGCATGTTTGTCTCCTACTACTTTGGATAGAACTAAGTGGTTGGATTTTATAATCCAAGATGGGATGCTATTCGGAAGGAACCAATTGTGCATTCCTAGAAGTTCAATGAGGGAGAATTTGATAAAGGAGAAGCATAGTGGAGGACTAGCTGGACATTTTGGTCGAGATAAGACCATTGCCCTTGTTAGTGAAAACTACCATTGGCCACAATTGCAGCAGGATGTGAAAAATTTGTGCAGGGTTGCAGAGTGTGTCGGATGGCTAAGGGAGTGAGACGAGAATACGAGATTGTATCAGCCATTACCTGTATCGGAGAGACCATGGGAGGACATCGGTATGGATTTTGTTCTTGGCCTACCAAGGACACAACGAGGGAATGACTCCATTTTTGTTGTGGTTGACGAGGTTTTCGAAGATGGCTCATTTTATTCCATGTCAAAAAATGAGTGATGCGGTTCATGTTGCAGGCTTGTTTTTCAAGGAGGTGGTACGCCTTCATGGTCTACCCAAGAGTATAGTATCTAACAGAGATACCAAATTTGTGGGTTATTTATGGAGGACTTTGTGGAAGAAGCTGAAAATGGATTTGAAGTTCAGTTATGCATACCACCCATAGACTGATGGACAAACAGAGGTGGTGAACAGAAGTTTGGGTAATCTTCTAAGATGCCTGGTAGGAGATAAGCCCAAGGGATGGGATTTGATTTTGCCATAGGCAGAATTTGCTTACAACAATTCTATCAACGAAGTCTTTGGTAAATCACCATTCTATATTGTGTATGGGAATAACCCAAGGAATACTTCTGAGTTGAGAATGATGGGTAAAGGAGAAAAGAGCAGTTTTGAGGCTGAAGATTTTGTAGAGCACATAAAGAGTTTACATGAAGAGGTACAACAACATATCGGTAAGATGAATACTCGGTACAAGGCCAAAATAGATCAGAAGAGGCGTTTCAAGGAGTTCCAAGTGGGAGATGAGGTCATGGTTCACTTGAGAAAGGAAAGGTTTCCTAGAAAAACCTACAACAAGCTGAAGATGAAGAGGTTTGGACCATGCGGGATCATAGGTAAAAGAGATTCAGGAAATGCCTACGAAGTGGAGCTGCCAAGTGAGCTGAATATATCACCTGTTTTTAATATTTTTGACTTGGCAGAATACCATGAAGGAGGCAGTAGTGAGACACCAAGTACAGATTTGTGGAGTATTCCAGTGTCTACTCCAGCCACAGATGAGATAGAGGAAATACTAGACACTCGAGAAGGCAGAAGTACCAGGAACAGGCAGTATTCAGAATATTTGGTCAAGTGGAAGGGCAGACCTATAGAAGATGCAACTTGGTTGTCCAAAATAGAGGTTGACCGCATGGGTTTTCCTCTAATAGTATAGAAGTGAAGGTCACTTCTCAATCCACCCCAGGTGTATGATGCAGGAGCATCCAACGAAATTTGGGAAATTTTATTTTTTTTCCTAAATTTTAGTGCATTTTGTCGGGGCCATAACTTCTCAACCGTAGCTCCGATTGACGTGAAATTTGACAGGGAGCTAGTTGGGAGAGTTCTAAACAAATATGACTCCCTAGAGTCCTATTTGTCCAAAAAATCTAGTTTTCGGGGCCAAATTCCATCATCTAGTGCCCCGAAATTAGGTTTTAAAATTACTTACCTAGTTTTTTATGCTTTTTGAGCTATTCGGAGGTTAATATCTCCTAATGTATTTAGAGTTAGGACTTGAAACTTTATTTTTGGCTTGTCTATTGTAAGAGGGATGCGCACCCCAATTTTGGGCCCCATCCGACTCATTTTTAGTTTTTAGGGTTTTTTGGCTATATAGCCACAGAATGAGGGTTTGTGAGGGAATCTTTCCAAGTTTTTGAATGAGAATTGGTTTGAGCAAGTTTGGCTCTCCATCAAGTGGTATCAGAGCTTAGGGTTCCTGAGTGTGTGAGAAGATCATCGAAAGTGAGGCAGTTTGCACCAGGATCTGTGGAAGGGTTGTGAGAAGAGAGTGAGGAAGAATGCCTCCACGAAGAAACCATGGTGGTGGGAGAAATGTGGTACCTGAAGGAGATTTCAGAGCTTTGCAGAGGCAAGTGCAAGCCCTACAAGAGGAGTTGCGAAGAGGGGTTGAGCCAAGGAGAGAAGACCATAGTGAAGATGAAGCTTGGGAGGTTGATGATCCATCAGATGAAGAAGAAGCAATGGATCCTACAGAAGCTAGATTATTTAGGGCCATATCTCAGATCGGGAAGAGGCCAAAGTTTGATGTCTCCACGTATTCTGGGAATCTCAATCCAGAGGAGTTGATTGATTGGATCAATGATATGGAGGAGTATTTTGAGTATGAGGAGGTTGTAGATCCGAGATCGGATCAAGTTTGCAAAAATGAAGTTGAAAGGCCATGCTAGCATATGGTGGAAAGAAGTGTAGCTAGAAAGAAATAGAAGAGGAAAGGAAAAGATAACCAGATGGGATCGAATGGTAGAGAAGTTGAAGAGGCAGTTTATTCCTGTAGATTACGAATTGGATCTGTTGAGGAAAATGCAGAGTTTGAGACAGTCAAGCAAATCTGTCAAAGAATATACAGAGGAGTTTTACAAGATCTCAATCAAAACTGGCCATTCAGAGGCTAATAAGGAGAAAGTAGCTCGTTACATAAATGGGTTAAGAATGAATATCCAAGAAGAACTCAGTTTGGTCAGGATGACCACCATTGAGGATGCATATCAGTTTGCCTTGAAGGTTGAAGAGAAGCTGAACAGAAGATTTGAAAGCAAACAAAGAGGAAGAGGTCATGGTGGAAGAACTGGTGGAAGAACCGGTGGAGGAAAATATGAAGATCAGAAGAAGACTGGTGAAACAAGTAATAACCAGGATCGAAAAGAGGAGAATACCTACCACCCCCATGATCAGAACAATGGTTACCAAAGAGGAAGAGGTAGATCTGGACGTGGGTATGGAAGAGGAGGATTTCGTGGAACCTGTTTCCATTGTGGGGAAGAGGGACATCGGGCATATGAGTGTCCCCAACACCAAGAGAGGATGAATAAGAGACCTGAGGGTCATGCCAGAGCTATTGTAGTAGATGAAGGTGCTGAATCAGAACATTCTGAAGAAGCAGAAGGAGGAGAAGTGTTGATGACAAGAAGAGCATTGATGAATGGAGGGAAAGATGTGGATCGGAGGAAGAGCTTATTTTGCACAAGATGCAAATGTGCGGGTAAGGTCTGTAATGTTATCATAGATAATGGTAGCACGAGATAATTTAGTTTTAGGAGAAATGGTTGCTAAGTTGAAATTGGAGAAGAGGAAGCACCCGCATCCATATCGGATTGCGTGGTTGCAAAAATATCATAGAGCATTAGTCAGTGAGCAGTGTTTAGTTAAATTTCATATTGGAAATTATCAAGATGAGGTTTTGTGTGATGTTTTGCCTATGGATGCTTGCCATTTGTTGTTTGGGGAGGCCATGGCAATTTGACAGACGTGCGGTGCATGATGGGCATGCGAATACTTACTCTCTGACGAAATATGGAGTGCGTCACAAGTTGAAGCCATTGAAGGAAGTGGATGAAAAGGTATGCAGTAGTGCTAGAATCTATTTGGTAGATGGTAGAAAATTTTTGGATGGCCTGAAGAGGGATTCTATGTGTTATGCATTAATTCCTACTGTTAAGAAGGAACAATGTATGGATATTCCAGTAGAGGTTGAAAGTCTGTTAGAAGAGTTTCCTGATATTGTGTCAGATAATGTGCCTGAGGGTTTGCCACCAGTGAGAAATATTAGCCATCAAATTGATTTGATTCCAGGAGCTAGTTTACCCAATAAGGCAGCCCATAGAATGTCTCCCATGGAGAGTGAAGAGTTGAACAGATAGGTTCAAGAGTTGTTGAGGAAGGGGTTGATTAGAGAGAGTTTGAGTCCTGTGCGGTACCTGCAGTACTAGCACCGAAGAAGGATGGAGAATGGAGAATGTGTACTGATTCCAGAGCCATAAATAAGATTACCATTAAGTATAGATTTCCATTACCTAGAATGGATGATATAATGGACTATTTGAGTGGAGCTAAATACTTCACAAAGATTGATTTAAAGAGTGGGTATCATCAGATTCGCATCAGAGAGGGTGATGAGTGGAAGACAACCTTCAAAACCAAAGAGGGTTTGTATGAGTGGTTGGTTATGCCGTTTGGGTTAACCAATGCACCTAGTACATTCATGAGGCTGATGAATGAGGTGTTGAGAGAATTCCTAGAGAATTTTGTTATTGTTTATCTGGATGATATTCTGATTTTTAGTAAGACATTGGAAGAGCATTTGATGCAAGTTCGGATAGTTTTTGAAAAGCTGAGGGAGGAGCGATTCTTGATTAATTTGAAGAAGTGCAGTTTTGTGAAGAAGGAGTTGGTGTATCTGGGATTTGTCATCTCAGATGAGGGTCTAAAAATGGATCTAGAGAAGGTGAAGGCTATCATTGAGTGGCCTACTCCAAGGAACATAACGGAGGTAAGATCATTCCATGGTCTTGCAAGTTTCTACAGAAAGTTCATTAGAAACTTTAGCAGTGTTTGTGCACCCCTAATAGAAACCATGAGAGGGGATAAGAAGGAGTTTAAGTGGACTGCAAAGGCGGGTGCAAGTTTTGAGATGTTGAAAAATAAGGTGATGGAACAACCCATTTTGGTACTTCCAGATTTTAATAAAGTATTTCAGGTTGATTGTGATGCTAGTGGCAGTGCCATTGGAGTTGTGTTGAGTCAGGAAGGTAAACCTGTTGCATATTTTAGTGAGAAGTTAAATGATGCTAGGAAGAAATATTCTATTTATGATCAAGAATTTTATGCTATAGTTCAGGCTCTTAAGAAATGGAGACACTATTTGTTAGCAAAAGAGTTTGTTTTATATACTGATCATCAAGCTTTGCGGTATATTAATAGTCAGGGAAAACTGAATCAGAGACATTTGAAGTGGGTTGAATTCCTACAGAGTTATACCTTTGTTTTGAAGCATAGGAGTGGGAAGTCTAATAGAGTTGCAGATGCCTTGAGTAGAAGGCAAAATTTTTTGATAGAGATGAAAGTGGAAGTCATTGGGTTTGAAGAACTCAAGAGTTTGTATCCAGAGGATCCAGATTTTGCAGAGGCTTGGAAGGCATGTTTGTCTCCTACTACTTTGGATAGAACTAAGTGGTTGGATTTTATAATCCAAGATGGGATGCTATTCAGAAGGAACCAATTGTGCATTCCTAGAAGTTCAATGAGGGAGAATATGATAAAGGAGAAGCATAGTGGAGGACTAGCTGGACATTTTGGTCGAGATAAGACCATTGCCCTTGTTAGTGAAAACTACCATTGGCCACGGTTGCAGCAGGATGTGAAGAAATTTGTGCAGGGTTGTAGAGTGTGTCAGATGGCTAAGGGAGTGAGACAGAATACGGGATTGTATCAGCCATTACCTGTATCGGAGAGACCATGGGAGGACATCGGTATGGATTTTGTTCTTGGCCTACCAAGGACACAACGAGGGAATGACTCCATTTTTTTTGTGGTTGATAGGTTTTCGAAGATGGCTCATTTTATTCCATGTCAGAAAATGAGTGATGCAATTCATGTTGTAGGCTTGTTTTTCAAGGAGGTGGTACGCCTTCATGGTCTACCCAAGAGTATAGTATCGACGAGAGATACCAAATTTGTGGGTTATTTCTGGAGGACTTTGTGGAAGAAGCTAAAAATGGATTTGAAGTTCAGTTCTGCATACCACCCATAGACTGATGGACAAATAGAGGTGGTGAACAGAAGTTTGGGTAATCTTCTAAGATGCCTAGTAGGAGATAAGCCCAAGGGATGGGATTTGATTTTGCCACAGGCAAAATTTGCTTACAACAATTCTATCAACATAAGTATTGGTAAATCACCATTCCAGATTGTGTATGGGAACAACCCAAGGAATGCTTTGAGTTGAGAACGATGGGTAAAGGAGAAAAGAGCAGTGTTGAGGCTGAATATTTTGCAGAGCACATAAAGAGTTTACATGAAGAGGTACAACAACATATCAGTAAGATGAATACTCAGTACAAGGCCAAAATAGATCAGAAGAGGCATTTCAAGGAGTTCCAAGTGGGAGATGAGGTCATGGTTCACTTGAGAAAGGAAAGGTTTCCTAGAAAAACCTACAACAAGCTGAAGATGAAGAGGTTTGGACCATGCAGGATCATAGGTAAAAGAGATTCAGGAAATGCCTACGAAGTGGAACTGCCAAGTGAGCTGAATATATCACCTATTTTTAATATTTTAGACTTGGCAGAATACCATGAAGGAGGCAGTAGTGAGACACCAAGTACATATTTGTGGAGTATTCCAGTGTCTACTCTAGCCACAGATGAGATAGAGGAAATACTAGACACTCGAGAAGGCAGAAGTACCAGGAACAGGCAGTATTCAGAATATTTGGTCAAGTGGAAGGGCAGACCTGTAGAAGATGCAACTTGGTTGTCAAAAATAGAGGTTGACCACCTGGGTTTTCCTCTAATAGTACAGAAGTGAAGGTCACTTCTCAATCCACCCTGGGTGTCTGATGCAGGAGCATCCAACGAAATTTGGGAAATTTTATTTTTTCCTAAATTTTAGTGCATTTTGTCGGGGCCATAACTTCTCAACCGTAGCTCCGATTGACGTGAAATTTGATAGGGAGCTAGTTGGGAGAGTTCTAAACAAATACGACTCCTTAGAGTCCTATTTGTCCAAAAAATCTAGTTTTTGGGGCCAAATTCCATCATCTAGTGCCCCAAAATTAGGTTTTAAAATTACTTACCTAGTTTTTTATGCTTTTTGAGCTGTTCGGAGGTTAATATCTCCTAATGTATTTAGAGTTAGGACTTGAAACTTTATTTTTGGCTTTTCTATTGTAAGAGGGATGCGCACCCCAATTTTGGGCCCCATCCGACTCATTTTTAGTTTTTAGGGTTTTTTGGCTATATAGCCACAGAATGAGGGTTTGTGAGGGAATCTTTCCAAGTTTTTGAATGAGAATTGGTTTGAGCAAGTTTGGCTCTCCATCACATTGATGTCAAAGGGGGAGATATTTGAGTTAGGGGAGTATGACCCTAGGAAGCGCGCACTCTGGCTACCCTACTTGCAATATTGATCTATCATATATGCTACCACCTTCACAAAATAAAAATATTGAAAGCACATGCAACACGAAAGATAAGAAATAAATAAATATGATTTATTTATTGATATATTTAATCCTCGCTTACAAGTTCATCCCTATGAGGGATACCCATCATTTTGATACAAATATTTACATAATATAGAGCAGTGATCGGATATATTCCCAACAAGGGAACAATGCATCTACGTAGACATCCTAGTCCAACACATGAAACTGTATGGGGGATTATAGATGCCCCCTTATCCAAATCTAGTCTTGGAGGGATCTTTATGCTCCTACTACTTCAATATGATCTTGAATATTTGTACCTATGATCATGAAAACAACAAAGCACACTTAGTAGGATGGACGGCCTCTTTGAAAGAGGCCATTGTTAGTGGACCTAAATACTCATGATAATGATAATAAAATATGAAAATGAACAGGATAATAAATGCATGGTAAGCTATGAAAATATGAGATAAAAGTGTTAATGAAACTAGATCTAAACTATGATCAAGCCATAACTTAAGCAGTAATAAAGCTAAGCTAACAGTAAAAAGGAAATAATGCTTATGCCCTAAGATATGCTTGTGGGCCACTGTCCAAGATAACGGTAACGGTGTGAAGCTCTCCTCGTGATCCAAGGTTTTTTGCACTATCCTTTTTGCTAAAATTGATGTTCAAGGATCGCCTGGCGTGTCTCCTACACTGATTAGCGATTGGGAATGATGGATCTAAAAACTAGTGCATTATTGTAGCCTCGTTAGGCGATGCTCCACTACTTCTCAAAAGGGACATAGCTTGGCTCTCCATTTCTACAGGGCTTTGCTACTTGACTCTCAAAATTCTCAGATATTTTGATTTTCATGGGAGATTTTATATGTAGAATTCCCTCTATAATTTGGAACTTTGGCTTCCTGGAGAAGCTTCGATCTGAATTGCATATGATTGACCATCCTGGGTGAGGAGCATTAGTCACAAATTGACATGGAAGGGGCAATTAGGAGGAGCTCAGGGAGTTCCTCGCTAAAATCTGCTCATTATCCATGAAAAGGTGTAGTCAGACTACGTGATCTAGGCTCGTAATCATGGCCATATTGTGTGCGACCCTGGCCACTATAAGGTTCAACAGCCAGCTATGGCCGTTGTAGTATTTAGCGGCCAGGTGTGTTGGTCGCTCTTCATGAGAGTGACCAAGCCTGGATGGGCAAAAACTGCCCTACTTGAGTGGTTGGGACAACTACTTGCTCTTGGAGAGATCCAAGAGGGTTTATATGGTTTGCATATGTGCCCATATGGATTGTCTCCTAAACATGATGTGTTTTAGGTGTCTACAGATGCCCCTTTTTGGGATGCGATGTGAGAAAAATACAATGCAGAGCAAAAAAAGTAGACCACCTAGGGCCATATGTAGGTTGGATGATGATCATTATCAACATAGGATGCCCCAGTCATGCGAGAGGATGCAGATCCTAGAATCATTGCTTCCATATGAATGGAAGGCTTAATTTTGTGGAATTTTGCACTCGCTCATCAAGAAATTAGGTAGCTTCAATACTACTATAGGTCCGAAGGGAGGGGAGCTGCAAAATTAACTGTCATATTTGATTTTTTCCCTAGTAAAGGGTAAGCTTAAGATAGTTTTTGGCAATGATTTGTAATACGAACGCAACTCGACATGATCATTGTTCTTTTTTTTATTTTGATTATGATTGTTGAAAATTTTGACTACCCCCTCAAGCGACGAGTCGATGAGGAAAGGAAAATTAATGGAATGACAAGTTGCTTGACCAAAAATGTATAATTTGGATCTCTTTATAGGGTTTCTCCATTATTATAGGGTATTTCCCATCCAAGTGTGATTTCAACCCTATTTGGTAATTGTAAAACTTTATCCCATGGGACGGTTTGGCCGCAATGGCCTTCTTAGGGAATCAAGGTGATTGCACTTCTAATTTAGCTTGCGTTGACTCACTATTTTGCTATAGGAGAATTGAGATGCATCCTCACTCCTGTGGGGCATTCTGGTCATAAATGACCTTCTTTAGGTTTGAAGGGAAGCATATCAATTCTACTATAACCATTTTGCCCTAAGTGGCCTTACGGTAATCTACTCATTAGATCTTGGATTTTAAATTTTATGATGTTTTTGGATTTTGATGTATGTAAATTTTTGGTATTGTTTGAAATTTTGGATGTCTCTGACCAATAGGTGTTCTTTATGGATCATTTGCAATGCTCTATGGTGAAAATTTGATGAAATTTCTTCTTATTTGCTAGCCGTTGTTAGGTACAGCAAACCCCAATTGATGCTCCATGGTCGCTGTCAAGTCCAGTGGTTGGGAAGTGCAGGCCATTGATGTTGATAGCGACCAGGCCGTGAATTGGGAAAATAAAAAGAAAAATTAGGGTTTGAGTTGTCATTGTCGTTAGTTGTTAGTTTATACTTTTTAGAGCTATGGGGTGTGCTTATGTGACTGTGATGTGGAGCACTACCGATTTTCTTCCAATAAGACATGATGGTTGATTAAGACGAGGCTTCATCGAGCAGAGGAGCTTGAGCTTCATGGGTACCTCTCTAAACCCTATCTTTCTCTATTTTTGCAATAAAATAAACCAAATTAAATAATTCGGTCAACAAACCACATTAACCCTATTGGTAATGAATCGAACCCATAGTTAGGCTCATTTTAGGGTTTGGGTAGGTGGGTTTGCTTTTGAATTCTTATTTTTGCAATTTTTTTTGTATTTTGGACCCTAGGGAGACACCGTTGGTGTGTCGCCTACTGGTCGCTCCCACTCAGAGTGGCTAGTCCTGTCTATGGCTGGTCGCTACTGCTATCAGCAGCTAGTTTGAATTTCAATAGTCATATTTTTTACCATTGGAAGCTGGCCACTTTTGGCTTCAACAATCGATCAATGGCCACTCCTGGCATGAGCGACTAGGCAACCTTAGATTATTTCTTGATTTTTTTATTTTTCTTTTTTTTTGGTGACATATTTTTTGATGTTTTTGTATGTTCAGGTGCATTTACTCCTTATGCTTGTTGTTTTAAACATATTTTAGATTAGATTGCATAAATTTTCATCTTACTTTATTTAGTTATTAGTGCATTTGATTTAGGCTTTATTTTACACTCTTTAGATTTTATCTTCTCGGGCTCATGACCCGAGGCTGCTTTGTGATCTCTTGCATAAGATGGATGACACAGAGTGGGCCTGGCTCAAGGCTCAAGGGCTCCAATATTTCACTGGCCTATCGATTTTCATTTCGGATCAGGCTTACTTGACTTCCTTGGCCCACCGATGGGACTCCAATACTAACACCTTCCACCTTCCCACTGACAAGATGACCATCATGCATGAGGATGTCTATAGTATTTATAGGATCCCCTTTGATGGAGCGTCCATTGTATCTTCTCCTACCAATGCCTGAGAGGTAGTGTTCACGAGGGTCTTTGGGAGGCATGTTGTTGTTGCCTTCAATGACACTCACTCTGGTGGGGTTTCAGTTTCTCGATGGTACAAGGCAGATGTCTTTTCTCGGTTGCATGTCATGTTGCTGAAGGTTATCTACAACATCCTCATTCTTGATTACTCTAGATTGAGGTTCCCATGGAACCTCTTAGTTATGGTTTAGAATTTTTTTGATAGCAAGGAGCCCATTTTCTATGCCTGGGGGACTGCATTGTTGTCTCAATGCTATGATAAGTTATATCACATCCAGTGTCACAGACAAGCCAGTATTACCTGCAACTTGCTCCTCCAAATCTAGGGATGAGATCACATTAATATTGATTGTCTAGAAGGGCTTCCAGTGGAGATATCTGTGCTAGATAGGGATGTTCAATTCTACAAATCTAGGTGGCCTAGAGTGCTCGAGGAGTGTAAGAGTCGACTCTTTGCAGGGGATCTATCCCACTACATGGCATCCTTGACTAGTTTGAGAGCTGGAGATATCATTTGGAGACCTTACCATAAGTGCTCTGCCTGGGATGATCTTGCTAGCTTCATCACGAGGAATCGACATGATTGGTGGTTTATTGGTTGTAAGGATGACATTAGAGAGTTCTTCTACTACTATAGGGTGCTTTGATAGTTTGGCATTCAGTAGGATGTCCCTCTTCTTCTATTTTTCTACCATTGGATTACTATAGAGAAGAACCTACCACCATCATGAGTTACAATAGTGTCATAGGAGGATGACCCTCTTACAGTTGATCTTGGTGTGGTCGATGCTGGGGTCACAGAGGTGTACACCCTCTTGTGGGGTATGTGACTATGGCATGGTGGTGGCCTCCTAGGGCATTCTTTAGAGGAGGCTAAGGCCGAGGATCCTGATGGGCATTGAGTGAGAGTTTGAATATATGATTGGAGATAGGTAAGGTAGTAGGAGTAGGTGGTAGAAGAGCTAGTTGTATAGGAGCAGGTTGCTTCTGAGGAGGAGGAGGAGTTAGCCCCTGAGGAGTAGGAGTCTCCTCTTTGGGATCAACTACACCAGGTTGACACTGAGCTATAGACTTCACAAATCTAGGTTTAGTAGAGGGATCCTACTATTGCAGATATCTAGATATAGCTTACCCAGGTTACTACCAAGCGAGATAAGGCTCAAAGCCAGATTGCACCACCTCTTGCAATACCACAGGGACCTGGTGGTCTAGATCTAGGTGTAGAGATTCGTCACTTGCAAGGATTGTTGGCAGATGATTTGAAGGAGTGCATCCGATATGTTGTCTATATCCTAGATTTGGAGCATGAGGTTTGACTTTGGGGAGACCATATACCAGAGAGGCCTAGGGCAAGAGGTTCATAGAGGACCAATCAGAGCACCTCATGATAGTCATCAGCTCAGTTGAGCCATTGGACCACGTCCTAGATAGAGTGGACTAGGCGTGCCAGTTCTATACCACCTCCTAGATGGGGAGGTGAGGACAGAGGTGGTACTAGTGGTGTGGGATATTCTTGAGCACTATGGCTTCTTAGATACTTTGTGCCTCTTTTTGGGTGTAAGGTTAGTCGACCTACACAGTTGTAGCCTTATTGGCACTTTTTGTACCTACATGTACTTATTTGGATACACTTTTTATGATATCTAGACTTTAAGACTCACCATTTATGTATCTATTATGATTATGCTTTTATATTTATGGATGCAGTATATGGTTTTATGTGATGTGATGTGATGTAATGATGTGTATGTGTAGGTGACTATTTTATGATCTAATGCTATATGGATTTTATGACTTATATTTTATGATGTGTGGATGCATAGATGGCATGATCTAGATGATTATGGATGCACATATGAATGTTATGATTTTTTTACATGCATGTTTGCTTTTGATGTGTTTGGATGCATCTAACCTTATGTTGTTATGATATGGACAATGGAATGTTTTGTGTTATATTGATTATCTAATGGAATGAACATGTATGCTTTAATCACTTAAAACATAAGGTATGCATGTGATATGAGTTTAACAATATAATGGGCGACACCACGACATGTAAATCAATCATGAATAAATAATAACTCTTATACTAAGAATTAATCATTTGGATCTTCCAATGTTATATAATATGATGTGATATGTATGTACTTTCTTTATAAGCTTTTGTAAATTAAAATATATACCCAAAATAGTCAGTGGTCGTCTAAACGTCATTGCTGACCTTCGGGTATCTATCCTATTTCATGAAAACCCTTTAATGAACAAAACCTCCTAAATAAAGTTGATGATTTAGTTGATGAAGTGATTTGATGCTATGAGGGGATTTTTGAGGTTTTCCATGAGACTCAAACACCCTAGTTATTCTATCAAAAGTTGTATACTGATCCTACAGAGCTTCTGAAGGATAAGCTTTGTTATGCAGACCTAGATACTCACTATCCCTATGTGTGCAAATGAATATATTAGATATAACATAAGCATACCCTAGTGCTATATGGGATTCATTCAGCCAATTTTTGTATAGGGGATCCTCAAATGTTTATCCTGATCCTAAGCTAGACTCAATTGGATTAGACCACTAGGCAATATAGGACAGCTAAGGCTAGCTCTTCCACATGCAAACATTGGTCTGTTCAAAAGCAAGATGCTAATGTGACAAACATATCGTCATGTGTAAGGATAACTTACAACTCATTTATGCTAAGAATTCTAGAGATTCAAGTTCATACTCCATTATTTTATTTATATTTATTCGGGATACTTGCTCATGATTTAGTGATGAAAATCACTGTTTATTTTTCATTTTTTTTCATTTTGAGCAAGGGATCTATGTAGTGATGATAATCACTTGTTTACTTTATTTATGACTTTTTCTTTGTCCAAGATTTTGCTTATTTTGATTAAAGCAAGGGATTTATTTGGGTAGGGCTAAACTTGTTCTTTTACATATTCTCAACATTTCTAAGTCAGTCGCACAGGGGGATGAGCAAGATAAACCTTTTTCACCTTAGGATACCTAATACCACTTTGCAGCGTTCATATTTCCCTTGTTTCAACTAGGATTTTAGTGTTTTGATTAGTGATAGGATTTTGAAATATACCAGGTGCTATCAAAACTAAACCTTACCTATCAAAAGAAAATATAACTTTCTACAAAGTTTGATAAACCACTAGGTATGGTTGAGTGACTAGAAAACCCTAGTACATTCCTATACCAACAGAAGGGTTTGTGTTAAAAAACATAGCTACATGCATGGGTTATGGATGATGATGGATTTTGATGATGCATGATAGATGTACAAATGTGGTGTCATTTGTAAGATTGTGAACACATATGTATCTAAATGTAAATGCAATGGATGCAACGTGCCTAATGCAATGCAACTATATGGATGCAAGTGTGAATGCATAATGTAAATGTTTTTGTATTTTTGATACTTTTAATTATTTTTGAGCTTTTGATCATTTTGAATGTTTTTGATATTTTGATTTTAAATTGTTTTTGTGCTTTTCGCATTTTGACTTTGACCAAAGGGCTTAAGGTGCCTTTGGGGATTTTGTGAGTTGACCAATGGGCTTGAAGATGCCCTTGGAGCTTTTTGTGATTTTACTAAAGGTCTTTAAAACAAATTTGGAGCCTTTTTTTATTTGACCAAAGGGGTTTAAGATGCCTTTGGAGCTTTTTGTGATTTGACCAAAGGGCTTTAAGATGCCTTTGGAGCTTTTGTGGTTTGACCAAAGGGCTTCAAGATGCCTTTGGAGATTTTTTTTTTACCAAAGGGCTTGAAGAGGCCTTTGGAGATTTTTGTGATGTGACCAAAGGGCTTCAATATGCCTTTGGATCTTTTTGTTTTTTTGCTTTTAATATTTTCTGATTTTTTTGGATTTTATGATGTCTATTGTTTTTGAGTTTTGGAATTATTTGAATGTTTTTGATATTTTTTTGGTTTATATGTGAAACACCTTCAGATGAATGATATTTAGGTGTTATGGATCTTCAAAACCTTCTATAATTGCTAGGTAATATGTCCCAATTCCCATCTTCTTCAAGATGATATAGGGACCTACCCAATTAGCCATAAATTTGTCTCGTAGATACGATGGCAGATTTAAGTTTTGCTGGTTTTCTTTCAGCACAAGATCTCCAATTTTAAAGTCTCTTAGATGGACTCTACTATTATAAGCTCATGTTTTATGATCCTGGTAAATGCAAAGGTGCTCAAGGGCATTGACGCACCGTTCATCCAGGAGGGTCAATTGATATAGGTGAGCTTACCGTGCAGTGTCGTCATTGATGAAATCTTTCAATGTGACGCACAATGTTGGAATCTCCAACTTCAAGGGTATAATGGCCTCAGTGCCATATAAAAGCCAAAATGGTGTTACCCTAGTGGGTGTCCATATGCTAGTCCTATAAGCCCATAATACTAAAGGTAACTGCAAATGCCAATCCTTATGATTTTCTTTCATCGTCTTATTTAATATGGCTACTATTGTCTTGTTTGAGGTCTCTACTTGCCCGTTTTCCTATGGATAGTATGGTGTTGCAAAACTATGCTGAATGTTGTATCTGGTCATTAGAGCTTACACAGTTTTGTTTTTGAATGATGGACCATTATCTGAGATTATATTGAAAAGTACTCTGAAATGACAAATTATATTATGAAGTATGAACTCCACAATTCGAGGACCAATTGTTGAGGTTAAGGGGATCGCTTCCACCCATTTGGTTAAGTACTCAGTGGTCATTAAGATGAACGTGTGTCAGCCCAAATACGAGGGAGAAATATTTCCAATCAAATCAAAACCCCATTGAGAAAATGGCCAAGCCACCTGAATGGACTATAAGGCCTGAGATGGCAAGTGCATCAGGTTTGCATGATATTGACATTTAATGCATTTATTGACATACTCACAAAAATCAAAGAATGCACTTAGAAATGTCCATGTCGTTGAAGTGGCCACTGCATGTACCATCTTGAGCTTGCAAAATAACCCAAGTTGATTCTTGGGGCTCTAAGAAATGTAGGAGAACTCCATCATAGCTTCAAAAATATAATATACCTCCTAGAAAGACATATATAGTCATCTTCTACTTGAATTATCGTCTCTTGTCATGCGATAGTCCCTATGGGACAACCAAGTCTAAGGAAGTCTTACAATTGGGATAGCCAATCTTGATAGGCTATATCCTTGACAAATAAGATGACTTGATCCTCCTACAATTCAATTTGTACAAATGCAAATTAAGAAACAACCTTGTGGTGAATAGTGGTACCATTCCCCATAGGACCCTAAGATATCAAGGACCCCCAAGGTGCCTTCTTTAATAAGTATTTGGCTCTATAGAACCAGTCATGGTATGGCTCTACATGGATCATGTTGATTGGTTCCTTGTTATCAAAGGCCTCACGCTGGATTGCTAAATGCGAGAGTGTTTTGACATGAATGGTAGTGAAATTGGCAAAAGGATTCTGAGGGATAAAGGATCCCAAAGATGCCATGGTGTCTATAAATTTTTTTGATGAACGAGGGATTACCTCAATGTTGTACCACTCTAGTTTGGCTAGATATGTGTCAAAAAGCTCCTTGTAAGCTTTCAAGATTAGATCCTAACATTGAAATAGTCCTTTGACTTGGTTGACTATGAGGAGGGAGTCACCGAAGATATTTAGCCTCTTGATTTTCATTGTGATGGCTATTTGGAGACCCAATATTAGGCCTTCATATTTGGTGTTATTATTAGTGTAAGGAAAGTCTAGATTAAATGAAAGGGGCATAAAAAAGACAATTCCTGCACTGCCTCCTTGCTTACACTTTGAACCATCGAAGAATAACATCATGTCAGCTTTATTTTCTGGCTCTTCGGGTTTGAGTGCTTCTGATAGTGCAAAGACCACATCATCAGGAAGTTCTATGGTAAGGGGCCTACTGTTATTAAGAGGCATCTCAGCTAGTTGATCAGCTATGACTTGTCCTTTTATGGACTTTTGGCTTATGAAATTTGAATCGAATTCCATCAATAACATTGATGAGGCCTGGAAATGCCTCAATCATAACATGTTTTGAACACTAAAAATGCCTATAAACTCTTATGTTTTATCTGATATGTTAGTTAAGTTAATTCAATATGCTGTATATTAACCATTTTGCATGATCAATGTATTTGAAATATTATATGCTGATTTTACGACTTTTTGCATAGTTTTGTGTTCTTTTTGCTATGATTTGCTAAAATGGGATATGCTTAGAATAATAGCAGCATTTCACTAATCATGTTTTGATTTGTCTCAAGCATTTATTTCACCTAAATCTGGCAGCGAGTGCAAGCAAGCTGTTCTTTGTGCAGCAAAAACTGGTCTTTCCCATGTAAATTCCAGCCAGCTGTCCATAAATAGCAAGGCATGGAATTCACATGAGGAAAGGGATGAAGACCATTGGAATTTGATCTTAGGAGATAACCCACCTGAGAGATGCAGAAGAAATCACTGGAAAAGCATACATTTGTTCATTACGAAGTATCTTCGGAATGAACAGATATCTTCGGAATGAGAGAACACAGCGTCTTCGGAATGAGCGGATCTTCGGAATGAAGAATGCAGTATCTTCGAAATGAGCGGATCTTCGGAATGAAGAATGTAGTATCTTCGGAATGAGCGATCTTCGGAATGAGAATGCAGTATCTTCGGAATGAGCGATCTTCGAAATGAGAATTGCATTATCTTCGGAATGAAGCCACTTATCTTCGAAATGAAAATAGAGTGTGCTTTTTGACTTGTTGACCGATTTTTGAAGCCGAAAAAAGAGAAATAAAGGTTGGAAAAAGTAAAGGAAAAGATCTTCCATCTGTCTTTGCCGTCATTGCTGACCAAAGCCATCATTAAGGGAAAGATCAAGTTTTAATCTTCTTCTAGGATAAAACCAGAATTTGTTGCAACATTGTAGGATTAGATCTTTTGAGATATTCTTTGTTTGTAATCAGACCTTAGGACATCTATAAATATTGCTCCCATTCAGGTTGAGCCTAGTAGTAGTAGAGAGAGGTAGAAGTAGTAGCAGCAGGAAGTAGAAAGTAAGGAAGAAGCAGAAAATAGATAGAAATTGACTGTTACAGTCCTGTAACAGTTTTTCAGCAGAATTATTGTAATCATGTCTTTTAATCAATAAAGTGCACCAGTTCTATTTCATATTGCTTGTAAATGAGTGTGATTAAGATTTAGAGAAAGAGAGAGACTTATACCTTCTTATGGACAAGGAGGCTGGCCACTTCCAGACCTAGGAGGAGGACTAACAAGCAGGTTTTATTCTGATTTTGCTGCAGTGAGAATGAGTTGTAGAACTTGTTATTTCAATTGCTTGTAAACAAGTGACAATATTTGTAGTCTTAGTTTATTTATGCTTAGATTAATCTTGTGCTTAGTGTTTTAGTTGTAATATTTACTTTCAACAAAGCTTCCATTTTATTTCAGACTGTTATTTCTAGAATTTACTATTTTTCTGTAATTTCTTGCATTTTATGTTTTGCTGTCAAATCCTGCACAGAAGATTGACAACCTTCTATTACAGAACCTTGAAAGTTTTCATTTCCATGTTAAGATTAGACTTTCATTACTGCAAAAGTAATTAGATTTCCTTTCTGCAATTAGGATCAGACTTTCAATTCTGCAATTGTTATTTTTGCAATATAATTAGGTCTCATTCTGCAATTGTAATTAGGACTTCATTTATGTAGTTAATGATTAGTTTCCAATTCTGCAACTTAGATTAAGATTTAATTCATGCAATTTAGAGATAGGAATGTTCCAAAACCCCCCACACAACCGGTTCCACCAATAAGACCTGTTGCTCTAGATTGACCTAAGTTATAGTTGTTTCACTTCTTCTTCATAGATAGCCTTGTACACTGCCCTGGATTGATAGATTCATTGAGAATTAATGATGGTATAACGACTACGCATCATTTTGGCATCGTTGTCGAGGGAATAGTGTTGTCAGAAGAAAACAAACAGTCCAATAGCTGTAATCAGACTAAGCTATGAAAATTTAGGTTAAAATCTGAATACAACAGTTGAGGAAGATAACAACTATTGACTTAATTTATGTCATTTAGGAGTAAACATGAATGAATAAGTCTAGGGATGAAAAAGGTAGAACTACCCCAAAGGATCCCTGGCTTGTTCCATTAAGGAGATCTTCACGCCTAAGGGGTGAATCACCTATGTTTGAATTACCAGAAATATTGATAGAAAAATCACCAGTCTCACCATCATTAGAACATTATGAGATAGGAAAATCACCAATTTTATCATCATCAGAATATCCTAAGAAAGACAATTCATCAGACTCATCATCAACGGAGAGGCTTGGACCTCTTGAGAGAACAATTTGGGAAGCTTTAACTTCTCCCAACAAACAGGAAACTATGGCAGAAGGAGGCAATATAGATGGCCAACATGGCTATGTTCATAATGAAGGAGATGATCGGGATATACTCCAACCTTCCAGAACATTTGAATATCCTATTAATCTGAATCCAACACAAAACTCTCCCATGAAGACCATTTCACCTTCAGTACTTCCAACCTTTCGAGGTGTTGTATCTGAAGATCCTGATCAATTTTTGTTTGAATTCAAGGTAGTGTGTCAGACCTATGATTATATAAATGACAATCAGAAACTTAAGGTTTTTCCCTCAACACTCAAGGATTCAGCATTGCGTTGGTTCATGAGCTTAGAGCCTAATTCCATAAGAACCTGGGATCAAATGGAAACTGTCTTTTTAGACAAATATCGGGAATATTGCCGTGTAAGGAATAGAAAAGATGAGTTATTCAGAATCAAGCGGGGAAGATGATGAGACATTGGAAGATTATCTTGATAGGTTCTCCTTTGTTCAAAGGAGATGTGGACTTGTAGAACCAGAATTATGTAAAACCATATTTTTGAGAGGATTGCAAGATGAATCCAGAGAAGTTCTGGATTTGATGGGAAAAGGGGATGTAACCACTCTCAGTAATGAGGAAATTATGGATCTCTGCAGGAATTACTCTCGCACTAAGCAGAGAAGAAGAAAAAGCCGCACAAATGGCATTGATGTAAAGGACCCGATAGAGGAACTTGCAAATTTCAAAACTGATATTCTAGTGCACCTAAACACTACTTTGGGGGAAATGTCTGCAAAAGCAAAAAACACAGAACCTTTGGCAATTTATTGCCCAAGATGTAGAAATAAACATGCTTTGCAGGAATGTCCTTTGAATAAAACATCTATCTCAGCCATTTGTAGTATCTGTTCAAAAAGGCATTCAAGTGATCAATGCCACCTGCTACCACAACTCAAAACTGTGTTAGAAAACCAGACTGAGGAACTCAACTATATTGGACCAAAACAAGGGGGAAATTTCTCTCAATATCAAAATCCCCCTCATTTTCCTACAAATTGGGGGCATAATCCTAGTACTATGCCTTGGGGACAATCAGAACCACCCCAACGTCCTTGGAATTATCCTCAATGGACAAATTCCCAAGAATGGCCACAAGCAAATTGGAGTAACCCGACCTGGAATCGGGAATCAAAACAACCCCTCATGAAATCAAAACAACCCATCTTGGAATCAAAACAATCCAGACTTGGAATCAAAATCGAGACTAATCCACATTGGATGCAAAACCAACCACAGTGGAATCGGCAATACCGAGTCCTATCCAAGGCGGCAAAGGAATCAAGGTCAAACTCAGCATTTGTTGCACTGCACCTAATCAAAATTTTCAAGAAAAACAACGGCAAACACAGCAAGTGAAACAACCTCAATTGCCGGGCTCAACCGAGTCACTAATCCAAACGAGCGTGAGACAGGACACCTCCTGTTTATGTGGTTGAAGCTGAAGAAAATGTTGAAATTAATGTTCTTGATTGTAGTAACATCCAACTTCGTTCAGGGAAAGTTGTACCTGAACCAGTTTCAATTGAAATCAAAGAAAATGAAGAGCAAGAATCATCAGAACCAGGAGAAAGTCCAACCAACAATGGAGACGAGAAGAATCATTGGAACCAGAGAGAATCCAACCAACAATAGAGAAAGAGACAAAATCACAGGCAGAACAATTACCAAGGATAATTCCATATCCTGAAAGATTCAATGCAATACCAAAAAATTCTGAGTCAGAATTGGTCAAAGAACTCAAAAAGTTGACTATATCATTGCCCTTATTGCAAGCTATTAAGGAAATACCAAGATATTAATAGTACTTGTCCAAAATTTGTGCATTAAAAGAGTAGGAAGAAAGAAGAAGGCATTTCCCAAAACGTATGTAGGTTGAAGGGAAGATAGGCTGATCTCTTATCTGGAAAACTAGTACCTCCAAAGTATAGTGATCCGGGAAGTCCGAGTTATCCACAGTTACCATAGGTTCAGTACCAATATCAAATGTCTTAGTAGATCTAGGAGCTGCAATAAATGTCATGACCAAGGATACAATGGAACAATTACAGCTCAAACATCTCAGCCCCACATTTACTAGTTTTAGAAATGGGTGATAGGTCGGTTGCAAAACACTGAAGGAATCATTGAAGATGTCCCTATAGAAGTTTCTTCTTCGGAATTCCCTATAGATTTTTTGGTTTTACAGACAAGAAATTCAGCACATGGATATCCCATTATTTTGGGAAGACCTTGGCTTGCAAATGCAGTAGCCTTCATAGACTGTAGATCTGGAAATATGACTATTTCAAATGGTATTGATCTGAAACAGATTTCTTTATATCCTCCTGCAAAACCATCCAGCAAATTTTTAGGTCAGTTATGGTTTTCTGACTCAGAGGAAGAACCAGAAGAGGTCATTTCTACACTAGCTACCTTAGTAGTAAGAGAACACACAGAAGACCTCAGTGACACAGAAAATTTAGAAAATGAAACAATCTTGATGAATGTTATGCATGAACAAGGTTTAGAAGGGGAAGCAACAAATATCCAATAGTTAAGTAATGAGGAGAATCAAAAATCTGAAGATGAACCATCTGTACTATCACAGGGAAACTCTGTTTCACTACCACATGGATGGCACCATCATCTGATTTTTCCTTCTCACTGTTCCATACAAGATATGCTTCCCTCAAGCGGCAATAAAATAGAAAACTGCTTCTTTTCTCCCATATCAGCAATGTCCTCTTAATCCCTTAATCACCGGGTATGAAGGAGTGAATTCAGTCCTTCTAAATACAAAACAAATAGAAGTCCAGCCAGGAAAATTTTTGAACATCTACAGCCAGCTTACTAGGGAAGAGGAAGAAAAATTGATAGTTGTCTTGCAGAAGCATGTTCATGCTTTTGCTTGGAACTACAAAGATATGTCAGGAGTTCATCTTGATATATGTACCCATAGAATCTATCTTGAAGAAGTCAAGCCGAGTTAGACAACCCCAAAGAAGATTGAATCCTGCCTTAAGAGATATTGTGAAAGAAGAAATTGAAAAACTCCTGGAAGTAGGATTCATTTACCCAATTTATGATAGCCAATGGGTTTCTCCATTGGTAATAGTTCCGAAGAAAAATGGAAAAATGAGAGTATGTGTAGACTATAGAGAGTTGAATAAGGTGACATACAAAGACCATTTTCCATTACCTTTCATAGATTAGGTGTTAGATACTCTTCTTTGGAAAAAGATACTTTTGTTTTCTTGATGGATTTAGTGGATATAATCAAATTCAGATTGCACTGAAGATCAAGAGAAGACAACTTTTACATGTCCATGGGGAACATTTGCCTATAGGGTTTTACCTTTTGGTTTGTGTAATGCCCCGACAACTTTTCAACGAGCAGTCCTAGCAATTTTTGCTGATCTGACCACCAAAAGTGTTGAAATATACATGGATGATTTCACAGTATGTGGACAAACTTTTGATTTTACATTGGAAAATCTTGACAAAGTCTTAACTCGTTGTGAAACATACCACTTATCCTTGAATCCAGAAAAATGCTTCATGATGATGAAGGAAGGGATAGTTCTTGGTCATCACATCTCTCCTGAAGGGATCCAAGTTGATCCAAAGAAGGTGGAAATTATCAAGAATCTCCTTCCTCCTAAAACTCGGACTAATGTTAGAAGCTTCCTAGGACACATTGGTTTTTACCGCAGGTTTATTCCCAACTTTAGCACAATAGCCAGTCCTATGTTTGCCCTATTGACTAAAGATTCTGAATTCTCCTGGACTGCAAAGTGTCAGGAAGCATTTGAAGCTATGAAAGAGAAATTGATAACTCCACATGTGCTCAGAGGACCTAATTGGACATTACCATTTCACATACAGGGTGATGCCTCCAATACGGCAATTGGAGCAGCATTAGGACAAATTGATAATGGTGAACATTATACCATCTACAACATTAGCAAGAACTTGACGGGAGCCGAGAAAAATTATACAAGCGAGAAGGAATTCCTAGCGAGTAATTTATGCCATCAACAAATTCGGGCATTATATCACGAGGTTATCAAATATTTATTCACACAGATCATACAACCATTAAGTATTTGATGAATAAACCTATGGTAAGTGCAAGAATTATTCGTTGGTTGCTTTTGCTGCAAGAATTTGATATCACTATAATCAACAAACCAGGAAAAGCTAATGTTGTGGCAGATTTCTTGTCCGGGTTGCGAGAACACGAGATGAAGGGGAATTAGTTGATGACACTTTTCCTGATGAAAAACTATTTGCTATATCGGTCCAATCACCTTGGTTTGCAGATATAGCCAATTATTTAGTCACAGGGAAAGTTCCTCCACATTTCACTTCAAAACAGAAAAAACAATTGATCAAACAAAGTTCTTCTTTTGAATGGATTAAGGGTATGCTTTTTAAGTGCAATCCTGACCATGTGTTACGTAGGTGCATCCGAAAGGATGAAGTGTATGATATCCTTAGAGCTTGTCATGATGAACCCTCAGGTGGACACTATTCTATAAAAAGCATAGTTAGGAAAATCTTAGGGACAGGATATTATTGGCCATCTCTTCACAAGGATGTGAAAAAGTACATCGAGCATTGTGATGCATGCCAAAGAATGGGGAAACCCACTCATACAAATGAGATGCCACTGCAGCCTCAAATGGTTTTAGAACCATTTGAGAGGTGGGGACTTGATTTTGTAGGACCTATTGATCCACCTTCTCAAGGAAAGGTGCATATTCTAGTATGCAGTGACTACACGACAAAGTGGGTAGAGGTGCATGCTTTCAAACATGCTCGTGAAGAGAAGGTCGCTGATTTATTGTATAATCAGATTTTTTAGATATTTGGAGCTCCACGGTCTATCACCACGGACCAAGGACCCCAATTTGCATCCAAAGTCATAAAAGCATTTACAGAATTGTATGAAATCAAACATAGGAAATCATCACCTTACCACCCACAAGCAAATGGCCGAGGTTGAAGTAACAAACGAGGGAACTAGAACGCATCTTGACAAAAATAGTAGCTTTTCATAGGAGAAATTGGCTAGATAAATTACATGAAGCAGTTTGGGCCTACAATACTACTTGGAAGTCCACTACTGGATTCACACCTTATGAACTAGTCTTTGGTAAAAAGCCTCTCTTACCTATTGAATTTGAGCTACTAACATTGCGCACAGCACTGGAAATTGGAATTGAATTATCGCAGGCACAAACAGACAGGATTCTGCAGTTGAATGCATTGGATGAACTTAGATTGGATGCTCTGCACCAGACTGAGGTAATTCGGGAGCGAGAGGAAGCTGTGGCATGACAGTCACATTCGGCGAGAGGAAACTTCAACAAGGAGATTGGGCTTTACTATTTGATTCTCAATATGAAGACTTCCCTGGGAAACTGAGAACTAGATGGTTGGGACCTTACTGGATTGAGGAGGTATTTGACAATGGAGCAGCTCGTCTATCCCCTATTGATGGGTCACGAAGAAAGTTGGTAGTGAATGGACATCGCCTCAGGGTGTACCATACACCTCGACTAAAGAAGAATTCTTGCAGCAACTTGATAGTTTGGATACACAACGGGTGGAAGAGATTCCCTCTTCCACTTCAAAACAATCAACATGATCGAGTGGATTTCAAGAAAAAGCAAAAAATACAAAAAAATAGAAAAAAATAGAAAACAAAAAGATGAATAAATTATGAGTATGAATTCCTTCATGGGCATGGTTTCAGGGGAAATCATGAAATTCCTTCATGGGCATAGTCAGGATCAAGAAAAAAAAAAAAAAGAGAGAAAAGGAGAGGTAAAAAAAAAAAGGGGAAAATCAAGAAAAAAAGAAGAGAAAAATGAATAACTCAGCAGTGAAAACCTTTTCTTAAGGCACTACTGGGTTGGTATGCATGAAAACCAGTTTTTGGCATGCATAACCTTGAGAAATTTCTGAACCATCATTGTACAAATTCACCAAGTGCACTTGTTTTGAAATGTTGTAGAAAATCTCAGCAGAATATCAACAAAGGCGAGTCATTCTTCAAAGCTGGCATTAACTATTTTTATCAGGTATATATTTCTTACATTTCTTCATTATAAAATGATTGGTGTATAGTATATGACAATTAACCATTAGCATAAAAGGTATTCATAAGAGTTGGCATACTTAAGACATGTTTTGAAAATGAAAATATTGATTTCTGCCTAATCTTCGGAACAAGAATGCCAAAAATAGTGCCTGTTGTATTATCTTCGGATTGAAATTGTCTTCAGAATGACAGCAAAATGAATGTTGCACTTTGTCTTTAGAAAGAAACTTTGTCTTCGAAATGACAATTTGTCTTCAGAATGAAACTTGGTCTTCGGAATGATGACTTGCTGCATCATCTTCGGAATGAAGATCTGTCTTCGAAATGAGGATCTGTCTTCGAATGAAGATCTTCTTAAAATAAAAATCTAAAATCATCTAAATCTTCGGAATGACGATTTACCTTCACAATACAACCTGATCTTCGGAATGAGGATTGATCTTCGAAATGAGGATTAATCTTCGAAATGAAAATTTTGCAAAGAAGATTTGTCTTCGGAATGAAGACCTATCTTTGGAATGAAGTCATAATCTTTGGAATGAGGATTTGTCTTCGGAATGAAGACTCGTCTTCGAAATGAAGTCATAATCTTCGAAATGAAATTTTGTCTACGTAATAAGTTATAATCTTTGGAAAGAGCATTTCCACGTGGCATCCAAGAAGACAAGGTACGACAAAATCAAACTCTTTTAGTTGCATGCGATGAAGGAACACGTGTCAGTCAGCACATGGTTTGTTTTTGCACCCATTGGAAATACGGAGGACGTGACCAACCATATGCCACCAATTTTTAATGCCAATAAACATGCACGTGAGAATCTATGAACAAAAAATTAAAACCAAATGAGGTGGATCTGATGGCAAGGACATCCAAGCAATCATTGACGGACAGGTGTACGGTGCAAAAGTAGAAATGTGTGCCACCTTTCTTTTTGAAGACGTGTTTGCGAAGTACAGTGCACAGGTTACGGTTCATTCCAAAGAAGAAGACGAGAAACAGGGCAACGAAGGTTTCAAACTAAAACTCTGCAAATCTGCAACATAAAAAAACCAGAGATCCAACGAGAGAAATAGCGAGCAAGTGTATAAACAGAAAATATGGGGCGAAAGATCAGAACGGAACCTACAGATACCACTTACCTCTGAGAAAATCTGGCAGTTGTGCAGATTTTTGAAGATGGAGGGTTTATGCCATTTCTGGATAAATTTAATGGGTCTTCTGAAGATTTGGTTGGCATGTTCACCCATACATTCAGAAACAACCGAGCACATGTTAACGGCATGACTATTGAGGTAAGCCCTAAAATTTTAAGTCAGATTACTGAGTTGCCATTAGAAGGGATTTCAATTTCTAGATCTGGCAAGAACACATTGGCAAATGTAGTTAATCAGTTTGTAGAAGAAAATGATAGAGAACCAGAGTATTTAACCCATAACAACACATGCAAAGGGTTAAAAAGGGCCAGCCTGTAGGAACCCTAGGATGAAGTAGCCACCTAGGTAATTAAATTCCTAACCTGTGAAGGGCAGTATGTGCTGTTGTCAGGGCATCATCTACGAATTTTGAACCATCTCAGACATGGTGGGCAACAACCAGAAGTTAGGGTAAATCTTCCCCTGTATCTGTATCAAGAATTAAAGAACATGGCAAAGAGATATCAGGAGGGTAAAGGAAGTCTTCGCCACCATGGCCTCATCAAACTAGTTTGCCAACACCATTTTAGAGGAAACCCTAGGAGTTTTGATAGGTTTTACTCTACCCTAAATGATGTCATTTTTGGGGATGAAAGTGAGGAAGAAGAAGAACCAAATGCTGCTGATGTTGCTGTAGAAGAGGAAACAGCTACTGCAGAAAATGTTGAGAAGATGCTTGAAGAAAGCTAGAAGGTGCCCCTGAAGCTATTATAGAACTACACCCCACGACAGCAACAGAAAACCTTGCTCCTGAACCCTCAACTTCATGAGCCAAGAAACAAAAGAGAAGAGGATCTGGAACTGCAGTAGAGCAGAAAAACAAAAGAAGGTTCATTTTTTTGGAGTGACCACTAATTTGATAGAATAGAGAAGTGAAGCACTTAACCAAACAGAGGCAGAAACAACAAGGGAAACAGAGGCATCTAAAACTGACCCCATGACCCCTGCTGTCACTAGAAAATAGAGCAAAAAGAAGAAGTTTGCATCTGGAACTAGGAGGTCTACAAGAATCCATTTGAAAGAAATAGCAGAACAGGTTATGGAGGAAGAAGATAGACCAAGCAGCCCAGATGTCACAGAGATACAACCAACATCTGAAAACTTTCCAGAATTCCTTGAACAGATAACTGAGGCAAAAACTGAGCAGGATGGTTTGGAGGAAGCTACGATTCAACGAGGCTACAGATATGGTAGATACCCTCATAGACAGTTTCATAGAGCCTCCTGAACAAGAACAAATTGTTGCAGAAGAGGAATTATTAGTTGAGCGACCAACTGCAGTTGATTTGTATGCATCGGCTTCTGAAGTAGAAACAGAAGTGGAAGACATCACAGAGCAGGTGAGGGCAGCAAGGAGTGTTGTCAAAACACAGACCAGATGGATTTCAGAGAAAGAAAGCATCATTGAGATGCAAGAAAGAAAAATTGCAGAGCTTCAACAGGAAGTGGCAGAATTGAGAAAACTGTTGTCACAATCGAAAAATAGCCGACTATATCCAATGATGAAGACAATTTGGCTCAATTGCTTCAGGTCTATCAAGGGCGAGATGACTCTGTTGAGGCAGACATAGGAGTTCATCCTGAAATAGCACTCCTTCATTCTGAAGAAGTGCCTGTTCATTCTGAAGCAGCACCATCTTATTTTGAAGCATTGCCTTCTTGTTCTGAAGATGCTTCAGAAATGATAAAGAGCATAGCAGAGGATGTTGAAGATGAGCCACCAACACAGGAACAGTCCAGCAGCAAGAAAATGTTCAAGTAAGTACTCCTATTGAGGTCCCTGCATTTCAACTTGTTACACTTTCAGTAGAAACAACAGATAAGGGGGTACAAGTAGAAATACTATCTGATGACAACCCCATAGAAATAGCAAATAAGGGGGTGCAAGTAGAGTTATTGATAGATGAACAGCCAGTGGAAGTGGCAGAAAAAGGAGTTCAGATAAATTTGCTGCCTAGGATCCCCCCTGTAGTAAGACCACCTAATACTGTGTCTCTAGAGCAGTACAATGCAGACATAGCTAGCTGGATGATTAGATATGAGCAGCTTGCCACTAAAACTGAAAAGTTCAAATTGGAAGCAAAACAGCTAGAAGCCAAGGACACAGAAATTCAGGCATTGAAAGAAAAGGTGTCTGACTTATGCCAAATTGCTGAATTTTTAGTCCAATTTAGATGACCAGCCAGATTTTACAGCCTTATTTTGAAGGAAAAATACCTCAGATGGCAGGTCATGAGGATTACTTCAAACCTCCCATATAAATTGGACACTATTGCAGATTTTCTGGAGGCATATTTTGACAGTCCTTTTGAGCAGAAAAATCTCCTGTGTGAACTATTTTTACATAGTTTCTTCATTCCAGAGGAAGTTGACTCTCATCCTCAAATCTACATTGGAGATGTTCAGTTGAGAGCATTTATGTCTACTTTGTAGAATCAGCTTTACTGGGATCAAGAGAAAAAGCAGAATAAAGTGATTGAAACAAGGGCTGAGTTGTTAGTCAGAGCAATCCAGCCAAATCACCTAGTTATCACCGAGGCAGCACTTCTCAATGATGAACAGGGATGATATAAAGAGAATGTACTTGAACAACTTAAGGGATTGTGTGGCCAGATTTAACAATTTCTATGATCATAATTTCTTCCCGAGCATTATCGGTATGCAGAGACGGATGGGCTGAACTTTCCATGTCTTTGAGGAAAAGAGAACCTATCTCCCCCATCAACTTAGAATGGTCCAGAAGAAGAGCAGAAGGTGTAATCCAGGTGATTCAGATCATGCAACATAACTGGATAGGTCTCAGGTTCAGGCCTCCGACCATCATTACTCCTGTTCCATTCTACTTTGAGGAAGATGCCCAGCCTGATGAACAATTTGAAGATTGGCTCAGAAACATTCAGGAAAATAGGGGGTATTACATAGGCAAGAAATTATTCTACAGGTCATGGAATCTAAACATGGACATATGTGATTCCATAGCCCAACAGAATGCATGAGGGCATGCATTAATATAAGTTGGGGGGAAAATGATGAGGCACTGGAAATGCCTCAATCATAACATGTTTTGAACACTAAAATTGCCTATAAACTCTTATGTTTTATCTGATATGTTAGTTAAGTTGATTCAATATGTTGTATATTAACCATTTTGCATGATCAATGTATTTGAAATATTATATGATGATTTTATAGTTTTTTTGCATAGTTTTGTGTTCTTTTTGCTATGATTTGCTATAATGGGATATGATTAGAATAATAGTAGCATTTCACTAATCATGTTTTGATTTGTCTCAAGCATTTATTTCACCTAAATCGGCAGCGAGTGCAAGCAAACTATTGCTTTGCAGCAAAAACTGGTCTTTCCCATGTAAATTCCAGCCAGCTGTCCATAAATAGCAAGGCATGGAATTCACATGAGGAAAGGGATGAAGACCATTGGAATTTGATCTTAGGAGATAACCCACCTGAGAGATGCAGAAGAAATCACTGGAAAAGCATACATTTGTTCATTACGAAGTATCTTCGAAATGAACAGATATCTTCGAAATGAGAGAACACAGCGTCTTCGAAATGAGCGGATCTTCGAAATGAAGAATGCAGTATCTTCGAAATGAGTGGATCTTCGGAATGAAGAATGCAGTATCTTCGGAATGAGTGATCTTCGGAATGAGAATGCAGTATCTTCGGAATGAGCGATCTTCGAAATGAGAATTGCATTGTCTTCGGAATGAAGCCACTTATCTTCGGAATGAAAACAGAGTGTGCTTTTTGACTTGTTGACCGATTTTTGAAGCCAAAAAAAGGGAAATAAAGGTTGGAAAAAGTAAAGGAAAATATCTTCCATCTGTCTTTGCCGTCATTGCTGATCAAAGCCATCATTAAGGGAAAGATCAAGTTTTAATCTTCTTCTAGGATAAAACCAGAATTTGTTGCGGCATTGTAGGATTAGATCTTTTGAGATATTCTTTGTTTGTAATCAGACCTTAGGACATCTATAAATATTGCTCCCATTCAGGTTGAGCCTAGTAGTAGTAGAGAGAGGTAGAAGTAGTAGCAGCAGGAAGTAGAAAGTAAGGAAGAAGCAGAAAATAGATAGAAATTGACTGTTACAGTCCTATAACAATTTTTCAATAGAATTATTGTAATCATGTCTTTTAATCAATAAAGTGCACCAGTTCTATTTCATATTGCTTGTAAATGAGTGTGATTAAGATTTAGAGAAAGAGAGAGACTTATACCTTCTTACGGACAAGGAGGCTGGCCACTTCCAGACCTAGGAGGAGGACTAACAACAGGTTTTATTCTGATTTTGTCTGCAGCAGAATGAGTTGTAGAACTTGTTATTTCAATTGCTTGTAAACAGGTGACAATATTTGCAGTCTTAGTTTATTTATGCTTAGATTAATCTTGTGCTTAGTGTTTTAGCTGTAATATTTACTTTCAACAAAGCTTCCATTTTATTTGATACTGTTATTTCTAGAATTTGCTATTTTTATGCAATTTCTTGCATTTTATGTTTCTTTGTCAAATCCTGCATAGAAGATTGACAACCTTCTATTATAGAACCTTGACAGTTTTCATTTCCATGTTAAGATTAGACTTTCATTGCTGCAAAAGTAATTAGATTTCCTTTCTGCAATTAGGATCAGACTTTCAATTCTGCAACTGTTATTTTTGCAATATAATTAGGTCTCATTCTGCAATTGTAATTAGGACTTCATTTCTGTAGTTAATGATTAGTTTCCAATTCTGCAACTTAGATTAAGATTTAATTCATGCAATTTAGAGATAGGAATGTTCCAAAACCCCCCACACAACCGGTTCCACCAATAAGACCTGTTGCTCTAGATTGACCTAAGTTATAGTTGTTTCACTTCTTCTTTCACAGATAGCCTTGTACACTGCCCTGGATTGATAGATTCATTGAGAATTAATGATGGTATAACGACTACGCATCAAACATGATTCACTTTGCAGTACATGTATTATGATATGTCTTGCTCATCATATACTGCAAAGTATTTTGCTTCGATATTACATATGTTGTATGGCTCAACATTTAGTGGTGCAACTTCTTGGTTGAAGAGACCACCACTAAGCACAACTTCTCTATGTATGCGTATCAAATTTTGTAACTCACCAAGGTGCGGCTAATATAATATATCGCTTGCTCTTTGTCTTGCACATTATTTTGAACCAACATGGTACCCAAAGAAAAATATATAGCGGATATATATAACAATAATGGCCTTTGTGGAGCTAGAACTAGTGGCATTGCTAGGTACTCTTTGATCGCAGCAAAGGCTTGTTGACATTCTTCATCCCATTGGAATGAAACTCCCTTATGTAGTAGTCAATTCATGGGTCGATATGTATCCGATAGTTGTGAAGTAAATCGCTTTATGGATGCTAATTTGCCCTGTAAGCTTCTTAGTTCTTTGATTTTTGTGGGCGGAGTCATTTCTAGGATAGCCTTTACCTTTGCTAGGTCTACCTCGATGCCTTGTTTAGAAATGATGAATCCCAATATTTTTCCATAAGTTACACCAAATATGCATTTCTTAGGATTCAACCTGACATTGTGCTCAATCAGGCGATCGAAGATCCTTGTGAGGGTCTCATAATACTCTTCATGCAGTATTGACTTGGCCAGTAGATCATCGATGTAGTCTTCCAAGATCGTGTGCATGTAGTCATGGAAAATGTATGTCATAGCCCGCTGATAAGTGGCACCAGCATTTTTAATGCCAAACGAAATCACTTTGTAGCAAAATTTCCCCCATGGAGTGGTGAATGTGGTTTTATGCTGGTCTTCATATTTAATTTGAATCTGATTATAACCAAAAAAATTGTCCATTAGGGAGAGCATCTCATGACCCATAGTTGCATCTACAAGAGCATCTATGTTAGGCAACATGAATGAATCCTTTGGGGTTGCCTTGTTGAGATCCCTAAATTCCATGCAAATGTGGACTCTTCCATCAAGTTTTCCTATGGGCACCATGTTTGATACCCACTCTGGATAGTTGATGGGAACAATAAAGACTACATCCAATAGTTTTTGCAACTTGTTTTTAACCATCAAAGCGACGATTGGATGCATATTTTTAAGATTTTTATTGACCAGGTTCTTCATGGGGTCTATCAAAAGGTTGTGGAAAACCAACTTAGGATCTAGCCTCAACATGTCTTTGTAGGTCTAAGAAAAGATATTTGGTCTGTCTCTCAGTAGAGGAATTATGATAGCCTACTCTTATAGAGATAGGATTTCTCTGAACTTGAATTTCTTTGGTTGAGAAGGATCATTACTGATTTCCACCTCGAAAGTCTCCCCTATTGCCATATGGGACTCATCCTCAAGCTAGTGAGGAGTGGGGATTAAATAAATGTCATCTGCTAGATTTATAGTTCCCACTGACTCAGGGTTGAGACTAGTGTGATAGACATCATGGGCACAACCTAATGTAAAATAGAACGGTTATAACATCTCTTCATTAGAGAATAAATCTTCAAGCTCTAAAGGTGAGTCAGTGCGATCCTAGTAGATAGCATCTAATTTAAGAAACAATGGTTTTCCTGGATCTACTGGGTTATGGAGTGGAGTGGTCAAATCAATAGAGATCATGTTGATGGATGGAATGAAATATCTAGGACCATGTGGGTGAAACTCTATATCTTGGGTGTACCCTCCATACTCGCGATGAGGCTCTAGGTGCATAGGGATCTCAGGATCCAGTCTATATATGGACAATATGATGGGATCGTTAGGAAAAAGTTGCTCTCTAAAGGTGGGTGGATCTGGGTTGACCATGCGATGAATGGCATCTAAGTTTACTGGTCTCACTAGGAAATGAATATTAGAATCGATGTCACAGAGTACTTCTTATCTCTCCACAAGAAAACTGACCAGCTGCAAGTGTCAACGTCCAAGATAAGTCATCTTGGTCTCTTCTTCAAAATTTTCATCGCTTATCCATAAGCCATTAGCATTGGTTTCCAGTCCTAGGATTAGCTTATGGCTAGCTTGTTGATGCACTAGATAGGCCATCTCAATATCATCTTCATAATCGTCATTACTTATGAAGAACCCATTGGTGTTTGTCTCTGAACCAACAACGTGGATCGCATGTGTAGGCCTCAGGTAGGCCTTCTCTGTTGAGTCTTCTGAATAAAAGCCACTTAAATCAAACTTGTATCCACCCTCATTCGATATGTATTCATTTTTTTTGATATATAACCACTTTCTGCATGGCCTGTCCAAGTAAGTTTTTGCACATATCGAGGTCCATGGTAGGCCAGGCTAGTTCCATATTTGTTCTCGCTTGGAGCATAATCATACTCCTCTTGCTTATATCCATGCATTGGCCCCTCCTCCCATAGGATGGCTTCTGATGGGGATGCTTCAAGAGAGGATTCAAGATCATGTATCTCATATGGTTTGATATTGACCTTTGACACCCATTCATCACCCCAAACATTTCTTTGTGGGGGGCTATAGGGGTTCCATTCAATGTCCTCATCAAACCCAATGCTTATCCTATCTAAGGATGATTCTAGAGAGTCATCATGGCTCTGCATTTGATAGCCCAAATCACACATATTAGTAGGTAGTTGGTATTGTGGCTAGAATGGCAATCGATGCCCTTGTTCATACAGGCCTATACCATAGCCTTTCCAGTGACACTGCTCAAAGTACTTTAGAGCGAACTCCAGATTTGACAAGTAATAAAAATTCATGGTGAAAGGTTCATCCTCATCCCTTTCTAGATTAGGAGCAACATGGGTGTAATATAGCCCAACATACATGAAGTTAGTCTGGTTGGGTGGCACATCCAAATGAGTCATTGTTCCTACTGACATACTTGGGACTCTTGGCCACCCCATATCTTGTATAGACTCAATGATTTATGTGAACATTACATTTTGCACAAGATACTCTCCTAGTACTGTGTTGTCTAGGTGAATTTTCACCTGCGGTGCAGATGATGCTATTGATGATGCAGGAAAAGTAGGCTACGGTGCTTCCTTAGTTGTTTCCTATGAGTGTTCCTCCTCCATGGGAGTAGGGATTTCTACAGTGGCTATGGTTGGGAGCTCCTTGGATTATTCCTCCACTAGAGGTGTCTTCAACTTCTATTTTTCCTTTGCCTTATCTATAGAAGGCTTTCCAGAAGCACCAACAGCTTTGGATGTAGGTGGTGATGCCGACATGGAGGGATCACCTCACATTGATCTTCTTTTGAAACCTGACTTCATCGTTGGGGATGAAGGCCTTATGTACAAGTGTGTTGACAAAAGGAAAAAATCTCTTGCAAAATTAACTTGATGCACATACTTAAATGGCTCTTCATCGTATGAAACCATGTGGACTTGTCCCTCGTGCACATACTTGATGTATTGGTGTAGGATTGAGGGTACACATTGCATGTCTCTAATCCAAGGATGCCCTAGAAGGATGTTATATTGCATCACTCCTTCTAGAACATGACACATCATAGGGATGGTCTTCTGTCCTATTTTTATCAGTAGAATGATTGTACCCACGATGGAGCATAGTGTATAATTGAAAGCCCTGTGTGTGTAGGAATTCAAGACAATATTGGACTTAGGGATCTTCAAGTGCCATAGAGCCTTGATGGTTATGATGTTTATCGATGAGCCCATATTGATTAGGACCCGCTTGAATAGAATATCATTGATTGATGCAATAATGTGTAGAGGAAGGTTTACTAAAGTAGTAGGGTTTGCTTTAATTTCATGATTGTAAAAATGAATCACGGGCTCTTGGCACTGTTGTACCTACCCTACAAAATGTGTGAACGCATCTGGGTTCTGGGGCTGGAGTTCAATTGATCTTAAAATTTCCATTAAATTTTCCCTATGCTTAGGGGATGGTTGTATGAGCTCATAGATGGATAGCTTAGCTGGATTCATTTGTAGATTTTGTTCTAGTCTACTCTGAACAGTCACCATAGGTCTTATGGGTGGACCGAGAGGGTTGTCATGTCCTTGTATCTATCGAGGTGTAGTTGGAATATGTATGGGAGCCAATGGAGGCTATGGTTGCCCATATATTTGAATCTTGGTTGCCACATTAACCAACTCAACCATTTTGATACAACCCTGAATGGGTGGCTTGACTTGGACCTGGTTAACTTGGGGACCCTAATATCTAGGGGCCTCATGATTGGGCAATGGGTTTCGGTATATACCTATATCTCTGTTATAGGGAGCTAGCATGTTGTCAAATTTTAGCTCTCCTTTCTCAATCATGTTTTACACAACATTCTTGAATCCAATGCAATTCTCGATGTCATGCCCTTATATTTTGTGGTATGGGTAGTATTGCTCTTCCCTGTATCCCCTTGTCTTGGGACGGTTAGGATCCAAAATTTGTATGTCAGGAAACCTTATCCTCTGTGCCTCATTCAACTAATTAACTATTGATTGATTGATTCGTTCAGAGGTATGTAGTAGCAAGGTGGTTGTCACTATTTTTTTGGCCCTAATTGTTCTTAGAGTTATTTTTGGTTGGTGGAGGGTGATATTGGTAATTCTGGGATTGCTATCCATTCCCCTCCTTCGATGCGGCTAATACAACCTGATTAACTTAAGCAGGCTTGGCCTGATTTTACTTATTTTTGTTATTTTGATTGTTCTTGCTCCATTATTTCTTGTTGTATAGCTTAAGGTCTCCCTCTTCGACCTTAATATCTTCAATAAGCTTAGCTTGAGCCAAGGCTTCTTTGAATGATTCATATTGCTACAACTGCAAGAGCAAGAAAATGTGTTTTGCACAACTCTTTGTGAACATCCATACAAGTTCCTCTATGGGGATGGAGAATGATAGTTTTGCCATGATTTTTCTCCACCTATCCCCATAGTCCATCACTGGCTCATCATCATATTATTTCAAATTGGCTAGATCACTTTCTTTTTGGCTTCGAAGGAGAACCACTCTAGGAATGCATTTTCCAGCTGCTTAAAGCTGGTGATGCTATGCTTGGGCAACTTACTGAACCATTGCATTATCACATCCTAGAACATCATGATGAATGTTCTCAACATCATGTTATCATTTTTTTCAAGGTGGAAGCACGCATTCATGAATTTTGTCATGTGTTATTGTAGGTACCCCTCTCCCTTAAACTTGTCCAATATAGGCATCTCAAAGTGCCTAGGATATGCAAGACTTGGTACTGATGGGCATAGAGGCTGGCTGTGTATCTTGTTTAAAGTTGACTTTTGTCCAATTATGTCCTTCTAAAGAGAATTGACTCTCTTGGTGAGAATTTGGTATGCTTTAGAGGAAATGATCTTGTTTTATTGAAGGTTTGCTCGTGGTGGTAAAGGAGGTATCCCAATGTTTGTCTTAATTGGGCATCAACACTCATCTCCCATGGCCATGTTTGGAGGTTCAAGATGGGTTCACTTCCTGATCCTCCATCCTTGTCTAGTCCTAATTGCATTACATTTTCTCAGGATCTAGGTGTTATTGATATTGTGGAGCGTGGTGGGTGTGCTCATATATTTTCCTGATACCTCTCTCTTATGGAGAACTAGCACACCTTCCATGTTGATACCTCTCACCAGCTATGTGTACGTCTATCTGAACTAGTATTTTTGCTATCTCCTCATGCTCCTCTCTTTCTTCTCTTCAGAGTTACTATTATAAGTGTAAGCACCTTTTCCAGTGCTCTTCTTTCTCAAGATATTCCATGCATTTCCATTGAATGCGTAGTTCTTCTTCCAACCTATGTAGGTGGTCAAAGAGACCTGCTATTGAGGGTTCATTTCTTTCTACCTCTATGTGAGGAGTTCTAATGTTGAGGCTTCTCAAGGAAACTCTTGTTGTGTGCCTACCCCTATCTACTAGGGCAAATTTTGTAGTGTACTATGTTAAGGGTTGAGTATGCTCATGGTCTAAAGCAGTGTATGTGCTGCAGGGTTTCTCTAAAGATTCCCTTAGTTCATTGGTGCGTCTGGTGGATACACTACATGAAATTACTAAAGCAGACCATTTGTTAGCAATACTTCTAGGAGCTAGTATCGAGGGAACTTGATCCAACTCATCAAGTTGTCAGGTTCTCCATGGTTTATCCCATGGAGTCCCATTGGCACCAATGAGCTCATTGTTTAAAGGGACCCTTCCATCTGCAGGGAGGCTATAGGATGTCTGGGGTCCATGACTGGGTGTAGCCCTATGGTCTTGCCTCTCAATGGGTGGGTTTGTCCTATGCATTTATTGTTAAGCTTGGGGTCTTGTAACCCCAGCATGCCTATGCGATGAGGATGATATGGATGATTCCTCATGCCGATGCAATGACGAAGGTCTTGCTACCTCCATATGTCTATGCGACGAGGGAGGTCAAGACACCTTTGCATGTTGGTATGAAGAGGGAGGTCATGAGGCCCCCTATTTTCTATGTGATGAGAGTAACCATAAGGACTCCTCATCCTTGAGGGTTTTGAGGCCTCCTCATGTCTATGAGGTGAGTAACCAAGATACGTATCTCTCGCTAGGATTTCTCATGGAGTTCATCCAAGGGTTGAATTGTCATCCCTAAGGCTTTCCAAAATTTGTCTGACTACACTACAAGTGGGTAGCTCCATGCCAGTGTGATTGTGAGTATGAGGAGCATTAGTCTCCCCATCGATGTTGGACCGAGGGTGGTTTCTCCGTGTGTTCACCATTCTGATTATGTATTATCTTCTTGATTAGTTTCCAAATTACCCAAACAAAACAAGTAAGTTTTTATCTCTTTTAAGGATTTGTGTGTTCCCTAAACTGTCTGGTGTGTTTGGATTTGTTGTTGATCTTGACTTCTTGTTTATTTTTTAATTTAGAATGAGGGAACTCAATCAAAGTGGAAGCTAGGAATACTAGTGCCAAATAAGATTTCTCAAAAGAGTCTAGGGTACACCACTTAAATCCCAGTAGGGGGTTCACCTATTTCTTCCACTATGAAATAGTGGGATACAGTTTGAACACAAGTGACCTATGCCAACTAAAAAGGAGCTCTCTATTATGTCTAAGGACATCTAGGGGGTAAGCTGGTGGAAGAATATGAATTTCAATGTCATCGGTCTGAATTGGGGGTTGGTGATGAAATCCAACCTTACCAATGTTATTGTGGAACGTGCAAGTGTGTGGTTTAAACTTGGAAATATAGAATGATGCATCAACCAACATGAATGATTTACACCACTACATGCCTAAAAATAATGTTTTGCTTTCAAATAGATGCATATCTAATTTATTCTAGATGGTTTTCATGCAATGTACCTCCTAATTTATGAATGGGTAGCCTATTTTTTGGGCCACATGCAAGCAGACATATCACACCGAAACCTAAAATTCTAGAGACTAGTCAGACCTTTCAAGCAGAGGCCCACTATTCCTAATAGTGCCTAGAGGAAACTAGAAAAATATAAGAAATGTAGAATGCATTTTTATTTTTATTCTCCTCACTTTTCCCTACTTAGACTATGTTTTTGCTTGTTGTTTTTGGAAAAGAAATGTAGAAAGATAATCATAGAGAATTAGGGATTTGTACCAACCTCACTTCCTCATATGATGATGAAAATTCTATCCTATTCTACACTCTGATGTTGGCCACTTTTACCAGAGCAATTGATTCTAGCCATTGAAGTCTATAGCAGTTGAGCTCTGTAGGCCACTGTCGACCAGAGCGGCCAAGCCTACACACAAAAACACACCCAAATGATTAGCAAAATAATTTAAAATAAAAACCTGGTGGGGGTCCCACTGTGATCACCATTTGTGCAACCCTGGGAAGCATGCACCTCGATTACCCTATTTGCAATATTGATCTATCGTATATGCTACCACTTGCACAAAATAAAAATACTGAAAGCACATGCAACATGAAAAATAAGAAATAAATAAAGATGCTTTATTTATTGATATCTTGAATCCTCGATTACAAGTTCATCCCTTTGAGGGATACCCATCATTTTGATACAATTATTTACACAATATAGAGCAGCGATCAAATATATTCCCCGTAAGGGAATGGTCCATCTATGCAGACCTCCTGGTCTTGCACACAAAACTATATGGGGGTTTAAAGATGCCCTCTTCTCTAGATCTTGTCTTGGAGGTATCTTTGTGCTCCTGTTGCTTCAATCTAGTCCTGAATATATGTACCTACGTTCATGAAAAAAACAAAGCACACTCAGTAGGATGGGTTACCTCTTTGGAAGAGGCCTTTGTTAGCGGACTTGAATACTCATGATAATGATAATGAAATATGAACATGAACAAAATAATAAATACGTGGTAAGCTACACAAATACGAGATAAAAGTGTTAATGAAACCAGATCTAAACTATGATCAAGCCATAACTTTAACAGTAATAAAGATAAGCTACCAAGAAAAAGGAAATAATGCTTATGCCCTAAGATATGCCTACGGGCCACTATCTGAGACAACAACCATGATGTGAAGCTCTCCTCCTTGTGATTCAGGGTTTTGTGAACTATCCTCTTTATCAAAATTGATGTTCAAGGATCGTCTGGCATATCTCCTAGACTGATTGGCAGTTGGGAATGATGGATCTAAAAATTGGTGTGTGATTGTATCCTCGTCATATGGTGCTCCACTACTTCTCAAAATGGGTGTAGCTTGGCTCTCCATTTTTATAGGGATTCACTACTTGACTCTCAAACTTCTTGGATCTTTTGCTTTTCATGGGAGAGTCTATATGTAGACTTCCCTCTCCGAATTGGAACTTTGGCTTCTTGGAGAAGCTTCAATTTGAATTATATGCAACTGACCATCCTGGGTGAGGAGCATCAGTCAAAAAATAGCATGGAAGTGTAGACACTAAAATTTGGTAAACCTGATTAAGCATCCATAAGAAGTGATCAAATTGACATCACATGGACCCTTGGGCAGCCCTCAGGAGGCTCACAGTGATTCTAGCCACTTTGAAAAGGGTTTTGGAGGCTATCGGTCCAATTTTTGGAGGTTTTAGCCCAAAATTCACCACCGTACCACCTTGGGATGATGGTAGATGCCCATCATCCCACCCTAGGATGGTGGTGAGCCCTCGTCCCAGGGTGGGAAGGTGGTGAAGTTTAACCCAAAAAAACTCAAAATTCGACCAAATGGCACCCAAAAACTACCATTTGACCACCCAAACAGAGCATGCGAAGTAGATGATAGGGAATAATTATTACATCCATCTTGATGAGGGCCAAATAGGGAGATCCTCTTCCACACCTTGTGCATGCCTCCCATTTGACAAGTGGCACCTCCTGCCATGCATGCCTTTTCGCACATGAGCCCATTTGGGCTATGAAATGGGTTTCATATCCACACAAAATAATAGATAGGATTTCTAGGATATGCAATAGAGTACTTCCAATATTTCCCCTCACCTTATTGCACCTTTTTGCCCTCGAAATCTCCCTTTTGCCAAGGAGGTTACCGGGTGACTTCAAGAAGGTAATCCGAGCGTAACTTTTCCATTCAGGTGAATTTCTTCACAAAATTTGATTAAAACACACCTTAGGTTGTTTAGGAACATCTTCCAATGGCTTTATAACAAAAAATTGCTGGATTTTGTGGGTATACCCTCCTAGGGTGCCCTCTAAATAGTTGCAGTCACCATCACCCCTCGGGTTGAGGGTATATTATTTAGAAATTTCTTTACTATTTTTAATTTTTTATTTTCTACATTATTCCATGATGCTACAGTAAAAATTTCAGGTCATTTGGAGTTAAAATGAATTAGTTATGCTATTTTTAATATTTCGCAGGCTCGTAGGGCCCCATCCGGGCACCCCAGTTTGATGCAAGTGGATCCAGGATCCAATTGGAAACTATGAAAATATGGGTTGTCTTGAAATGCCAATTTATGCATACTGACCAAATTTCATGAGTTTTGGATGAGTGCAGGTTTGATATTTTGTTGTCCTCCTTTTCATAGGTTGTAGGTGGACGATGCTTAATCGAGGGGTCTACAGGTGCAATTTCTGATATTTTTTGGGTTATATCCTCCCAAAACCTCCTATTTAACATATTTGAAAATTTTAAATGTAATTTGGATATTATTTTATGCACTTTTAATTCATATGTCATTTTGCCCCTGTGGGGATTGCATGTTTTCACCATACACCCTTGCTATTTGACCTCTTTTTGATTACTTGTGTGCAAGTGCAGGTCCTCATAAGGATTTGGGAAGTGATATAAGACATCATAGAACCTAGATACAAGCAATGGTGAAATTAGCTCACCCAGATCTATTGTGGGTACACGGAGAAACATTGGATGTGCACCCGAATTCCATGAAAGACTTGGTATTTGGGCACCCAATATTGTAAAAATTGTATCAAAATTTTTAGACCTCAAGGGGACTGCTGTAACATTGGATTGGATCCAACAAATTAATGAGAAAATACTTGCTTTGACTCATTTCCTTTTTTTTGGTATTATTTCCTTTTTGCATGCATGCTTCCTTTTTGATGCTCATTATCGGATGGGGTAGATACGATTATTGTTCCATATAATTTGGTGCACATTTTTTCCCTAATTTAGTGGTGATCATGGTGGGACCCTTATCCCTTTTTATTTGGGTAAAAAATCTGACTTCTTTCTTGCATTTTTGCCCTTTTTGTGTTGCAGGTGCTCCCCTCCCCACCCTGGAACGGTGGCAAAGGATTTATCTGGAACACCCTGGTATGGTGGCTTCACTATCCCACCCTGGGATGGTGGTGGAGCTGGTACTCATCCCACCCTGGATCGGTGGTGAAACAGAGATATTTCTACCCAATATTTCAGAATTTGGAGGCTTCAAAGTGGACAAGGTAAGTGCCTAAACCCTCTGATTTTTTGCTATATTTTTAAAGACTATCAAAAATCAGTTTTATTTATTGACTTGCTTGCATAGAAATGTTAAAATTTGTGTTTTCTTCTTTTCTTATAACATCACATAGCAAAAGGTAGAAGGAAAATAAAAAATAACTTGTAGTAGCAATGCATCTGTTTGGTTTGATTGCTTGTGGCTTACCCTTTGGGTAAGTTGGCATGTAGGATTTGCATTCACAAAGTCAATTTTTAGGTTCCTTATCTTATTATTCTGAAATTAAAATGCACCTATTGCATGCATTTAGTGAATAGTCATTGATTGCTTCTTTGCTTACTTTCTTGGATAATAATGAACCACACACACCATGATTCATGTAAATGCTAGTGAGGTGGACTTCATTACCATCCACTAGTAGAGTGCAAGTGATGGTGGGTTTCATCTCCATCCACTTGGCTCAAATCCCATGAACCTAATCCATCTTGCCAAGGCTGATTCCAAGATCCGTCATAGCCTATGGGTTATAGCACGCATCACCCTTCGAGGAGGTGTATCACAGACTATGGGTGAATTGGGTGAGGAACTGGTAGGACCTGTGCTCCCTGGCCATGTGTGGACCTCATCACCACACATTATAGGCAATAAAATGCAACCTGGATTTCATAGCCGGGTTGTCAAGCTACGAGTATACAGGTAAAATCCAATTGAACATGATATTACAATCCAACAATATTTCAAACATGTGACACGAGGTTATTCTTTACAAACAACACATATGAAACACACAAAACAGTTTAGGGATTTAAACTTAAAACTTAAAAGAGATAATCATCTGTCTTATTGAGTTTTTCTTTCTTGTATATTATTTCATTAAGAATTTGTAAAGAAGATAATCACTTTGGGGTACTAATAGAGGAGTGCAATGGTGCGCACTTGTAGCCAAGCCCAATCATGGGCAAAAGCTATGGAGAGTGGATTAGGAGATATGAATCATATCTAAAATAGCCCTAGGGACTTGGTTATACCTCCCTGGTGAGCTTCCACTCCACCTAGCCCCAAGACAACAGGACATGAGCCTCATATCCAAAGGGATCCTCTCCAAGACACCTCGAGGGATGATGAGCATTACTTGGGAAAGTGTTCCTGATATTTAGATATCTCACAGGCCTTCCTTGGTGAAATACAACTATGCACTGAGGCACTAATAGATAGAGCGGTGCCACGCATCCACATACCCACTACAGCTAACACACCTAAGCAGAGGTAGGAGTATGACTTCACATACTGGCCAGAGAAAGTTGACATGAATCTACCTCTGCGCCACCTCGATAGGATACAACAACTCTTGTAGCCTAATGGGAATGACACCCGTTGGTCTGGGCGAGCCAACTCAGCCCTATATTTTCTCATCCAATAGGGAAGACATGAGGAGACCCCAAATTTTCCTCAGGAATAATATACCATGCATGCTCAATGTGCCTCTGTGTCAGCTGAATGTAATGAACACATGTTCCAACCTGAGCCCCAAGTCAATGCAGCAAACCTTGAGAGAGGCAAGTGATGCGTAGTCATTATACACATCATTAATTCTCAATGAATTTGTCAATCCAGGGCAGTGTACAAGGCTATCTACGGAAGAAGGGGTGAACAGGGTTATAACTTAGGTCAATCTAGAGCAACAGGTCTTATTGGTGAAACCGATTGTGTGGGGGATTTAGGACATTCCTATCTCTAAATTGCATGAATTAAACCTTAATCTAAGTTGCAAAAATGGAAACTAATCATTAACTGCAGAAATGAAATCCTAATTACAATTGCAGAATGAGACCTAATTATGTTGCAGAAATAATAGTTGTAGAATTAGAAGTCTGATTATAATTGTAGAAAGGAAATCTATTTACTTTTGCAGCAATGGAAACCTAATTATAGCATGGAAATGAAACCCTGTCAAGGCTCTGTAATAGAAGGTTGTCAATCTTCTGTGCAGGGGTTGACAACAAAACATAAAATGCAAGAAATTACAGAAAATAGTAAATTCTGGAAATGACAGTCTGTAATAAATTGAAAGCTTTGCTGAAAGTGGAGATTACAACCAAACCATTAATCACGATCTAAACATAAAATAAGCTAAGATTGCAAATATCATTAGTTGTTTACAAAGGAATGAAATGACAAGTTCTACAACTCATTCTGCTGCAGCAAAATCAGAATAAAAACCTGTTGTTAGTCCTCCTCCTAGGTCTGGAAGTGGCCAACCTCCTTGTCCAGAAGAAGGTATGAGTCTCTCTCTCTCTAGATCTTACTCACACTCATTTACAAGCAATATGAAATAGAAATAGTACACTTTATTGATTCAAGAACATGATTACAATAATTCTGTTGAAAACTTGTTACAAGACTGTAACAATCACTTTTCTGATTATTGCCTATTTTCTCCTATATTTCTCTACTCTCTACTTTCTCTATCCTCTACTTAGCTCAACCTGAATGGGAGCCATATTTATAGATGTCCTAAGATCTACTAACAAGCTGAGAATATCTCAAAAGATCTAATCCTATTATGCTGCAACAATTCCTGGTTTTATCCTAGAAGAAGATCAAACTTGATCTTTCCATAAATGGTGGCTTTGGTCGGCAAGGACGACAAAGTCAGATCTGAGATATTTTCCCTTACCCTTTTCAATCTTTATTTCCCTTTTTCCAGCATCAAAAATCGGTCAACAAGTCAAAAAGCACATTCTATTTTCATTCCGAAGATAAGTGGCTCATTTCGAAGATACTGCAATTCTCATTCCGAAGATCCGCTCATTTCGAAGACACTGTGTTTTCTCATTTCGAAGATATCTGTTCATTCCGAAGAGACTTTGAAATGAACAAATGTGTGCTCTTTAAATGATTTCCTCTACATTTCTCATGTGGGTTATTTCTCAGGATCAGATTCCAATGGTCTTCATCTCTTTCCATATGTGAATTCCATGCCTTGCCATTCATTGGCAGCTGGCTAGAATTTACATGGGAAAAACCAATTTTTGTTGCACAGTAATAGTTTGCTTGCACTGTTGCTAGATTTAGGTAAAATAAATGCTTGAGACATATCAAAACATGATTAGTGAAATGTTGCTATCAACCTAAGCATATCTCATTTAGCAAGTCATAACAAAACAACATAAAACTTATGCAAAAAGCTGTAAAAATCAGAATATAGTATTTCAGATACATTCATCATGCAAATAGTTAATACACAGCATATTGAATTAACTTAACTAGCATATTAGATTAAACATAAGAGTTTGTAGGCAATTTCAGTGTTCAAAACATGTTATGATTGAGGCATTTCCAGGCCTCATCATTTTCCCCCCAACTTATATTGATGCATGTCCTCATGCATTCTGTTGGGCTATGGAATCACATATGTCCATGGTCAAATTCCATGACCTGTAGAACAACTTCTTGCCTATATAATACCCCCTGTTCTCCTGAAGGTTCCTGAGCCATTCTTCAAACTGTTCATCAGGTTGGGCATCTTCTTCAAAGTAGAATGGAACTGGAGTGATGATGGTTGGAGGCCTAAATCTGAGACCTATCCAATTATGTTGCATGATTTCAATCAACTGTATTACTCCTTCTACCCTTCTTCTAGACCATTCTAAGTTGATGGGGGAGATGGGTTCTCTTTTCTGTAAAGACATGGAAAGTTCAGCCCATCTGTTTCTACATACTGATAATGCTGGCACAAAATTGTCATTACAAAAATTGTGGAATCTGGTCACACAATCCCTCAAGTTTGTCAAGTACATTCTCTTTACATCATCCCTGTTCATCATGGTGAAGTGTTGTCTGGTGATAATTGGGTGATTTGGCTGAATTGCTCTGACTAACAATTCAGCTCTTGTTTCAATTTCTTTATTCTGCCTTTTCTCCTGGTCCCAATAAAACTGATTCTGCAAGGTGGACATGAATGCCCTCAATTGAACATCTCCAATGTAGATTTGAGGATGAAATTCTACTTCTTCTAGAATAAAGAAGCTATGTAAAAATAGTTCACATAGGAGATTTTTCTGCTCAATAGGGCTGTCAAAATATGCTTCCAGGAAATCTATAGTTGTGTCCAATTTATATGGGAGACCTGAGCTAATCCTCATGACCTGCCATCTGAGGTATTTCTCCTTCAGAATAAGACTGTAAAATCTGGTTGGCCATCTGAATTGGACTAAAAATTCAGCAATTTGACATAAATCAGACACCTTTTCTTTCAATGCCTGAATCTCTGTTTCCTTGGCCTCTAGCTGTTTTCCTTCCAATTTGAATTTTTCAGTCTTAGTGGCAAGCTTCTCATATCTAATCACCCAACTGGCTATGTCTGCATTGTATTGTTCTAGGGACACAATATTAGGTGGTCTAACTATAGGTGGAACTCTAGGTAGCAGATCTACCTGAACCCCTTTTTCTGCCACTTCTACTGGTTGATCATCTATCAATAATTCTACCTGTACCCCCTTATCTGCTATTTCTATTGGGTTGTCATCAGACAATAATTCCACTTGCACCCCCTTATCTGCTATTTCTACTGAAGGTGTAATAGTTTGAAATACAGGGACATCAATAGAAGTACTTACTTGAACAGTTTCATGCTACTGCTTGGACTGTTCCTGTGTTGGTGACTCATCTCCAATATTTTTTGCTATGCTCTTTGCCAATTCTGAAGCATCTTTAGAATGAGAAGGTAATGCTTCAGAATGAGAAGGCACTTCTTCAGAATGAAAGGGTGCTTCTTCAGAATGAGCACCTATGTCTGCCTCAACAGAGTCATCTGCCCTAGATAAATCCATAAGCAATTGAGCCAAATCATCCTCATCAATGGATATAATTGGCTATTTTTCAGACTGTGACAACCTTTCTCTCAATTCTGCCACTTCCTACTGTAACTCTGCAATTTTTCTTTCCTGCATCTCAATGATGTTTTCTCTCTCTTCAATCCATCTAGTTTGTGTTTTGACAACACTCCTTGCTGCTCTTAGCTACTCTGTGATGTCTTCCTCCTCTATTTTTGCTTTAGAATCTGATGTAGACAAGTCAGCTATAGTTGGCTACTCAACAACTATCTCTTCCTCTACAACATATGTTTACTCTTGTTCAAGAGGCTCTATGAAACTATCTATAATTGCATCTACCATTTCTATGGCCTGTTGAACTGTAGCCACCTCCAAACTATCCTGCCCAACCTCTTCCTCAATTATCTATTCAGGTAATTCTAGAAAGTTTTCAAGGGCTGGTTGTATTTCTATGACATCTGGAATGCTTTGTCCACCTTCTTCTTCTATGACCTATTCTGTCATTTCCTTCAAGTGGAGTCTTGTAGACCTCCTAGTTCCAGATGCAAACTCTTCTTTTTCTTTATTTTTGGAAGGGTTGTGGGGTCATTTTTCTTGTTTCATGACCTTTTTTGTTTTTATGTTTTTCTTGTGAACTTTCACGTGCATGTTTATTAGCATCAAAAATTGGTGGCATACTATTGGTCACGTCCTCCATGATTCTAGTACTTTCTAAATGGGTGCAAAAACAAACCACATCCTAACTGACACGTGTTCATTTATCGTATGCAACCAAAAGAATTTTTACTTGATCGTATTTATTTTCTTCCTTAGATGCCACGTGGAGATATTATATTGAATGCTCTTTCCGAAGATTATGATCTATTGCAAAAACAAAACTTCATTCCAAAGATTATGATTTCATTTCAAAGACAAGTCTTCATTTCGAATATCATGCTTCTTTGCGAAGTCAAATCCTCATTCCAAAGATAAATCCTCATTCCAAAGACAAATCCTCTTTTCGAAGATAAATCCTCATTTCGAAGACAAATCCTCATTCCAAAGATAAATCCTCATTTCAAGACAAATCCTCTTCATTGAAGACAAAGCTTCATTTCGAAGATGATGCTTCATTGTGAAGACAAATCGTCATTTCGAAGACAAAGCTTCATTCCGAAGACAAATCGTCATTTCGAAGACAAAGCTTCATTTCGAAGACAAAGTGCAACATTCATTCTGCTATCATTCCGAAGACAATTTCAATCCGAAGACAATACAACAATTAATCTGAAGAAGATAGCAGCCACTATTTTTGGCATTCTTGTTCCAAGATTAGGCTGAAATCAATATTCTCATTCTCAAAACATGTTTTAAGTATGCCAACTCTTATGGATACCTTTTATGCTAATGGTTAATTGTTATATACTATATACCAATCATTTACAATGAAGAAATGTAAGAAATATATACCTGATTAAAACAAGTTAATGCAAGTTTTTGAAGAATGACTGCCTTTGTTGATGTTCTACTGAGATTTTCTGCAATATTTCAAAACAAGTGTAGTTGGTGAATTTGTACAATGATGGTTCAAAAATTTTCAAGGTTATGCATGCCAGAAAACTGGTTTTCATGCATACCAACCCAGTAGTGCCTTAGAAAAGGTTTTCACTGCTGAGTTATTCATTTTTCTCTCTTTTTTTATTTATTTTTACCTCTCCTTTTCTCTCTTTTTTCTTGATTCTTTTTTTCTTGATTCTGACTATGCCCATGAAGGAATTCATGATTTCCCTGAAATCATGCCCATGAAGGAATTCATAATCAGAATTTATTCATCTTTTTGTTTTCTACTTTTTCTAATTTTTTTGTATTTTTCTATTTTTTTCTTGAAATCCATGATCATGCTGATTGTTTTGAAGTGGAAGAGGAAATTTCTTCCACCTATTGTGTATCCAAACTATCAAGCTATTGCAAGAATTCCTCTTTAGTCAGAGGTGTATGGTACACCCTGAGGCGATGTCCATTCACTACCAACTTTCTCTGTGACCCATCAATAGGAGATAAACGAGCTGCTCCATTGTCAAATACCTCTTCAATCCGGTAAGGTCCAAGCCATCTAGTTCTCAACTTTCTAGGGAAGTCCTCATAGCGAGAATCAAACAAGTAAAGCCCAATCTCCTTGTTGAAGTTTCCTCTGTTGAATGTGACTGTCATGCCACAACTTCCTCTGCTCCTGAATTACTTTAGTTTGGTGCAGAGCATCCAACCTAAGTTCATCCAATGCATTCAGCTGCAGAATCCTATCTGTCTGTGCCTGTGACAATTCAATTCCAATTTCCAATGTTGTGCGCAGTGTTAGTAGCTCAAATTCAATAGGTAAGAGGGGATTTTTACCAAAGACTAGTTCATAAGGTGTGAATCCAGTAGTGGATTTCCAAGTAGTATTGTAAGCCCACACTGCTTCGGGTAATTTATCTAGCCAGTTTCTCCTATGAAAAGCTACTATTTTTGTTAAGATTCGTTCTAGTTCCCTGTTTGTTACCTCAACCTGGCCATTTGCTTGTGGGTGATAAGGTGATGATTTTCTATGTTTGATTTCATATAATTCTGTAAATGCCTCAATGACTTTAGATGCAAATTGGGGTCCTTGGTCTGTGGTGATAGACCGGGGAGCTCCAAATCTCTAAAAAATCTGAGTATACAAGAAATCAATGACCTTCTCTTCACGAGCATGTTTGAAAGCACGCACCTCTACCCACTTTGTCAAGTAATCAGTGCATACTAGAATATGCACCTTTCCTTGAGAAGGTGGATCAATAGGTCCTACAAAATCAAGCCCCCACCTCTCAAATGGCTCTAAAACCAATTGAGGCTGCAGTGGCATTTCATTTGTATGAGTGGGTTTCCCCATTCTTTGGCATGCATCACAATGCCCGATGTACTTTTTCACATCCTTGTGAAGAGATGGCCAATAATATCCTGTCCCTAAGATTTTCCTAATTGTGCTTTTTATAGAGTAGTGTCCACCTGAGGGTTCATCATGACAAGCCCTAAGGATATCATACACCTCATCCTTTCGGATGCACCTACGTAACACATGGTCAGGACTGCACTTAAAAAGTATACCCTTGATCCATTCAAAAGAAGAACTCTGTTTGATCAATTGTTTTTTCTGTTTTGAAGTGAAATGTGGAGGAACTTTCCCTGTGACCAAGTAATTGGCTATATCTGCAAACCAAGGTGATTGGACTGATATAGCAAATAATTTTTCATCAAGAAAGGTGTCTTCAACTAATTCCCCTTCATCTGTGTTACGTAATCTAGACAAGAAATCTGCTACAACATTAGCTTTTCCTAGTTTGTTGATTATAGTGATATCAAATTCTTGCTAGCAATAGTAACCAACGAATAATTCTTGCACTTACCATAGGCTTATTCATCAAATACTTAATGGCTGTGTGATCTGTGTGAATAAATATTTGATAACCTCGTGATGTAATGCCTGAATTTGTTGATGGCATAAATTACTGCCAAGAATTCTTTCTCAGTTGTGGTATAATTTTTCTCAGCTCCTATCAAATTCTTGCTAATGTAGTAGATGGCATAGTGTTCACCATTGTCAATTTGTCCTAATGCTGCTCCAATTGCAGTATTGGAAGCATCAGCCTGTATGTGAAATGGTAATGTCCAATTAGGTCCTCTTAACATAGGTGGAGTTACTAATTTCTCTTTCAGAGCTTCAAATGATTCCTGACACCTTGCAGTCCAGGAAAATTCAGAATCTTTAGTCAATAGGGCAAACATGGGATTGGCTATTGTGCTAAAGCTGGGAATAAACCTGCGGTAAAAACCAATGTGTCCTAGGAAGCTTCTGACATCAGTCTGAGTTTTAGGAGGAAGAAGGTTCTTGATAATTTCCACCTTCTTTGGATCAACCTGGATCCCTTGAAGAGAGATGTGATGACCAAGAACTATTCCTTCCTTCATCATCATAAAACATTTTTCTGGATTCAAGGATAACTGGTATGTTTCACAACGAGTTAAAACTTTGTCAAGGTTTTCTAATGTAAAGTCAAAAGTCTGTCCACATACTGTGAAATCATCCATGTATATCTCAACACTGTTGGTAGTCAGATCAGAAAAAATTGCTAAGACTGCTCGTTGAAATGTTGTTGGGGCATTACACAAACCAAAAGGTAAAACCCTATAGGCAAATGTTCCCCATGGACAGGTAAAGGTTGTTTTCTCTTGATCTTCAGGTGCAATCTGAATTTGATTATATCCACTAAATCCATCAAGAAAACAAAAGTATTTCTTTCCAACAAGGGTATCTAACACCTGATCTATGAAAGGTAATGGAAAATGGTCTTTGTATGTCACTTTATTCAGCTCTCTATAGTCTACACATACTCTCATTTTTCCATTTTTCTTAGGAACTATAACCAATGGAGAGACCCACTGGCTATCAAAAATTGGGTAAATGAATCCTACCTCCAGAAGTTTTTCAATTTCTTCCTTTACAATATCCCTTAGGGCAGGATTCAATCTTCTCTGGGGTTGTCTTACTGGCTTGACTTCTTCAGTATAAATTCTGTGGGTGCATATATCAGGGTGAACTCCTGACATATCTTTATAGTCCCAAGCAAAAGCATGAACATGCTTCTGCAAGACAACTATCAATTTGTCTTCCTCTTCCCTAGTAAGCCAGTTGTAAATGTTCAAAAATTTGCCTGGCTGGACTTCTATTTGTTTTGTATTTGGAAGGACTGAATTCACTTCTTCATACTTAGTGATTAGGGAGTTAAGAGGACACTGCTGAGATGGGAGGAAATAAGAAGTTTCTGTTTCATTACTTCCTGATGGAAGCATATCCTGTATGGAACAGTGAGAAGGAAAAATCAGGTGATGGTGCCACCCATGTGGTAGTGAAACAGAGTTTTCCTGTGATAGTACAGATGGTTCACCTTCAGAATTTTGGTTCTCCTCATTCCTTAACAATTGATGGATATTTACTGCTTCCTCTTCTAACCCTTGTTCATGCAGAACATTCATTAGGATAGTTTCATTTTCTAAATTTTTTGTGTCATGGAGGTCTTCTGTGTGTTCCCTTACTACCAAGGTGGCTAGTGTGGAAATAACCTCCTCTGATTCTTCATCTGAATCAGGAAACCATAACTGACCTAAAAAATTGTTGGAGGGTCTTGCAGGAGGATACAGAGAGATCTATTTTAGATCAATACCATTTGAAATAGTCATTTTTCCAGATCTACAGTCTATGAAGGTTGTTGCAGTTGCAAGCCAAGGTCTTCCCAAAATGATGGGATATCCATGTGCTGAATTTCTTGGCTGTAAAACCAAAAAATCTGTAGGGAATTCCCAAGAAGAAACTTCTATAGGAACATCTTCAATGATACCTTCAAGTTTTGCAACTGACCTATCAGCCATTTCTAAAACTGTAAATGTGGGGCTGAGATGTTTGAGCTGTAATTGTTTCATTATATCCTTGGTCATGACATTTATTGCAGCTCCTAGATCTACTAAGACATTTGATATTGGTACTGAACCTATGGTAACTATGATAACTGGACTTCCTGGGTCACTATACTTTGGAGGTACTAGTTTTCCGGACAAGAGATCAGCTATCTTTCCTTCAACTCTGAACAGTCTTGGGAAATGCTTTCTTTTTTCTTCCTGCTCTTCTAATGCACAAATCTCGGATAGTACTTTTAATCATTGGTATATCCTTAATGGCTTGCAATAAGGGCAATGATATAGTTAACTTTTTAAGTTCCTTGACCAGGTCTGACTCAGAATTTTTTGTTGTGGTATTGAATCTTTCAGGATATGGAATTATCCTTGATGAAGGTAATTGTTCTGCCTGTGGTTCTATTTTTTCTTCTTCTTTCTCTATTGTTGGTTCAACTAACTGGTTCCAAAGGTTCTTGCTCTTCATTTTCCTTGATTTTATTTGAAACAGGTTCAGGTACAACTTTTCCTGAACGAAGTTGGATGTTACTACAATCAATAACATTTATTTCAACATTTTCCTCAGCTTCAGCCACATAGACAGGGGATGCCTATCTCATGCTATTTGGATTAGTGACTGATTGAGCTGGAAGTTGAGGTTGTTTCACCTATTGTGTTTGTTGTGGTTGGTTCTATTTTTCTTGAAAATTTTGATTAGGTGCAAGCAGCAAATGTTGATTTTGACCTTGATTTCTTTGTTGCCTTGGATAGGACTGGTATTGTTGATTCCACTATGGTTGATTTTGCATCCAATGTGGATTAGTATGATTCTGATTCCAGGATGGGTTGTTTTGATTCCATGATGGGTTATTTTGATTCTGATTCCAGGCTGAATTACTCCAATTTGTTTATGGCCATTCTTGGGAATTTGTCCATTGAGGATAATTCCAAGGACGTTGGGGTGGTTTGGTTGTCCCCAAGGCATAGTCCAAGGATTATGCCCCCAATTTGTAGGAAAACGAGGGGGATTTTGGTATTGAGAGAAATTTCCCCCTTGTTTTGGTCCAACATAGTTGAGTTCCTCGATCTGACTTTCTAACACAGTTTTGAGTTGTGGTAGCAGGTGGCATTTATCAGTTGAATGCTTCTTTGAACAGATACTACAAATGGCTGAGATAGATGTTTTATTCAAAGGACATTCCTGCAAAGCATGTTTATTTCTACATCTTGGGCAATAAATTGCCAAAGGTTCTATGGTTTTTGCTTTTGTAGACATTTCCCCCAAAGTTGTGTTTAATTGCACTAGAATATCAGTTTTAAAATTTGCAAGTTCCTCTATTAGGTCCTTCACATCAGTGCCATTTGTACTCTTTTTTCTTCTTCCTTACTTATTGCGAGAGTAATTCCTATAGAGATCCACAATTTCCTCATTACTGAGAGTATTTACATCCCCTTTTCCCATCAAATCCAATACTTCTCTGGATTCATCTTGTAATCCTCTCAAAAATATGGTTTTACATAACTCTGGTTCTACAAGTCCACATCTCCTTTGAACAAAGGAGAACCTATCAAGATAGTCTTCTAATGTTTCATCATCTTCCTGTTTAATCCTGAATAACTCATCTTTCCTATTCCTTACACGACAATACTCCTGATATTTGTCTAAAAACATAGTTTCCATTTGATCCCAAGTTCGGATGGAATTTGGCTCTAAGCTCATGAACCAACGTAATGCTGAGTCCTTGAGTGTTGAGGGAAAAACCTTAAGTTTCTGATTGTCATTTACATAATCATAGGTTTGACACACTACCTTGAATTCAAACAAAAACTGATCAAGATCTTCAGATACAACACCTCGAAAGGTTGGAAGTATTGAAGGTGAAATGGTTTTCATGGGAGAGTTTTGTGTTGGATTCAAATGGATAGGATATTCAAATGTTCTGGAAGGTTGGGGCATATCCTGATCATCTCCTTCATTATGGACATAGCCATGTTGGCCATCTCTATCTAGATTGCCTCCCTCTGCCATAGTTTCCTGTTCCTTAGTTAAACCTATCCAAATTTCTCTCTCAAGAGGTCCAAGATCCTCTGTTGATAATGAGTCTGATGATTCTTCTTTCTTAGGATGTTCTAATGATGATGAGACTGGTGATTTTTCTTTCTCATCATAATGAATGTTCTAATGATGGTGAGACTGGTGATTTTTCTTTCAATATTTCTGGTAATTCAAACATAGGTGATTCACCCCTTAGGCATGAAGATCTCCTTAATGGAACAAGCCAGGGATCCTTTTGGGTAATTCTACCTTTTTCATCCCTAGACTTACTCATTCATGTTTACTCTTAAATGACATAAATTATAGGTCAATAGTTGTTACTTTAACCAACTGTTCTATTCAGATTTTATCCTGAATCTTCACAGCTCAGTCTAATTAACAGCTATTGGATTGTTGTCACCTTCTAGCAACACAATTCCTTGGAAAAAGTGCCAAAATGATGCGTAGTCATTATACACATCATTAATTCTCAATGAATTTGTCAATCCAGGGTAGTGTACAAGGCTATCTATGGAAGAAGGGGTGAACAGGGTTATAACTTAGGTCAATCTAGAGCAACAGGTCTTATTGGTGAAACCGATTGTGTGGGGGATTTAGGACATTCCTATCTCTAAATTGCATAAATTAAACCTTAATCTAAGTTGCAGAAATGGAAACTAATCATTAACTACAGAAATGAAATCCTAATTACAATTGCAGAATGAGACCTAATTATGTTGCAAAAATAATAGTTGCAGAATTAGAAGTCTGATTATAATTGCAGAAAGGAAATCTATTTACTTTTGCAGCAATGGAAACCTAATTATAGCATGGAAATGAAACCCTATCAAGGCTCTGTAATAGAAGGTTGTCAATCTTCTATGCAGGGGTTGATAGCAAAACATAAAATGCAAGAAATTACAAAAAATAGTAAATTCTAGAAATGACAGTCTGCAATAAATTGAAAGCTTTGCTTAAAGTGGAGATTACAACCAAACCATTAATCACAAGATTAATCTAAACATAAAATAAGCTAATATTGCAAATATCATTAGTTGTTTACAAAGGAATGAAATGACAAGTTCTACAACTCATTCTACTACAGCAAAATCAGAATAAAAACCTGTTGTTAGTCCTCCTCCTAGGTCCGGAAGTGGCCAACCTCCTTGTCCGGAAGAAGGTATGAGTCTCTCTCTCTCTAGATCTTACTCACACTCATTTACAAGCAATATGAAATAGAAATAGTACACTTTATTGATTCAAGAACATGATTACAATAATTCTGTTGAAAACCTATTACAGGACTGTAACAATCACTTTTCTGATTATTGCCTATTTTCTCCTATATTTCTCTACTCTCTACTTTCTCTATCCTCTACTTAGCTCAACCTGAATGGGAGCCATATTTATAGATGTCCTAAGATCTACTAACAAGCTGAGAATATCTCAAAATATCTAATCCTATTATGCTACAACAATTCCTGGTTTTATCCTAGAAGAAGATCAAACTTGATCTTTCCATAAATGGTGGCTTTGGTCGGCAAGGACGGCAAAGTCAGATCGGAGATATTTTCCCTTACCCTTTTCAATATTTATTTCCCTTTTTCCAATATCAAAAATTGGTCAACAAGTCAAAAAGCACATTCTATTTTCATTCCGAAGATAAGTGGCTCATTCCGAAGATACTGCAATTCTCATTTCGAAGATCCGCTCATTTCGAAGACACTGTGTTTTCTCATTTCGAAGATATCTATTCATTTCGAAGAGACTTCGGAATGAACAAATGTGTGCTCTTTAAATGATTTCCTCTACATTTCTCATGTGGGTTATTTCTCAGGATCAGATTCCAATGGTCTTCATCTCTTTCCATATGTGAATTCCATGCCTTGCCATTCATTGGCAGCTGGCTAGAATTTACATGGGAAAAACTAGTTTTTGTTGCACAGTAATAGTTTACTTGCACTGTTGCCAGATTTAGGTAAAATAAATGCTTGAGACATATCAAAACATGATTAGTGAAATGTTGCTATCAACCTAAGCATATCTCATTTAGCAAGTCATAACAAAACAACATAAAACTTATGCAAAAAGTTGTAAAAATTAGAATATAGTATTTCAGATACATTTATCATGCAAATAGTTAATACACAACATATTGAATTAACTTAACTAGCATATTAGATTAAACATAAGAGTTTGTAGGCAATTTCAGTGTTCAAAACATGTTATGATTGAGGCATTTCTAGGCCTCATCAGCAAGCGCCCTATGGAGAACACATATTATCTTGGACAAGATCGACCCTAGGGTGAGACTCCTAGGCCTCCTAGGCCTCACACTGTGGATCAAATTAGGCAAGCAGTTTTGAGATACATAGAATGCCAAGCTCAGTTCAAGAAGCTTCGATAGGATAAAGAGCAACTAGATCGCTTGCACCAACTTGAGAAAGAAAGGATTGAACAATAGACCAACGAGTTATTCCATAAAAATTTGAGAGAGAGGGTCCCTACCTCTAAGACACATAGGTAGGAGGTCCATCCGAGGCAACCCACACTCATTCGAGAGAGGTCCCCAAGACCTTATCAAATGTTGCTTCCACAACCTCCTAGGCCATATCGGGAGATGCCTCCTAGGCCAAACATAGGGCGCCCACCACGGGTAGATACCTCCATTTATAGGTCAGCTTGAGAGACACCTTACGGGGCTTATACTGAGCATGAGCTAGAAATAGAGTATGTTGAGATGCCTTATCGAGGTAGGGGGACGACTTACCACCACCTCACCCTAGGTTGGAGGAGCCTAGACCTCCACCACAAGATGTGAATAAGGATGAGGAGATCAAGTCCTCAAGTCCTTATAAAGCATTGCTAGAACACTTGGAGTCAGTAGAGAACAAGACCTCTGGGTCGGGATCTCAAAAGCCCACTATGCATCAATTGCATATTCAACCTATCCATCTGTTAGTACCTACGCCTCCCTATCCAGAGCAATTTAAGTTGCCTTAGTTGGCTACCTTTAAGGGAGAAGAGGATGCGCAAGAACATGTCACTAGGTTCTTAGGCCAATGCTTTGGTATTCATGATGATGATGCTTTGCTTTTGAGGACATTTGTGACTACCCTCACCGGCCCTACCTCCAAGTGGTTTTACCAACTCCCTAAGCATAGCATCCATAATTTGGACCAACTTGTGGATGCATTCTTGGAGTGCTTTACCTTCAATACCAAGAGGAAGGCAACGCTGGCCGATGTAGCTAGGTTAAAACAATATGATGATGAGTCAATAACAAATTATGGTAATAGATGGTGAACCTTGCTCACCAAGCTGCCTTATCTTCTCCCCATGTTGGAGTTGACTCAGATGTTCTCCAAAAGTTGCTTGAATCCAATCTCCTTGTTGCTGCAGTTGCAACAATACCCCACTCTTGAAGATGCCTTAGCACAGGCTAGGATCATCGAAGAAATCAAGATTCAAGAGGGTGAGATTGTGAAGCCTCACAAGAAGGAGTGGAACAATAATGCTAAGAACACCCCAGTGCAACCTAAGTTAGTAGCAATAAATTAGGTTGCCATTAGTGTCTCAGGGCTAGCACCAGCCGTGCCACCTCAAAATCCTAATTATCAGGCCACCCCTAGGAACTATGCCAAGGATAACCAGAATGGTCAAGGGAAAAATCAACAGCATCACCCCAAGTGACAATTTACACCCATTGCAGAGTCTATGGATTCAGTGTTTGATCACCTCTTGGTGGCTAATGCGATCCATCTACCTGATAGTCGACCTATCGACCCTAATGCACCTAAGCCCAAAGGATACAGAGAAGACCTATATTGCAAGTTTCATAGGCAAAATGGGCATGATGTACAAATGTGCTATAAATTCAAACATCTGGTGCAAGACATAATTGATAGGAATGCCCTCCAGGTAGATAACCCTATCACACCGAACAACCAATAGATGGGGGTCTTTAAGGACCCCTTTCCTGCCCACATAGAGTAGGCCAAACTAGTGCCCCAAGTGAATGAGGTTCACCATGCCCCTCCTAAGCAAGGATATGTTGGCATGGTCAGTATTATGACAAGAAACAGGCGATATCCAAGTCTAGCCACACCACCTATGGCTCAGAGTGATGTCCCTTCGACATCATAGCCTATACCACCTCCTGGACCGAGCCTCCCACCTAGGCCTGTAGTCACCATTAAGAGCAAGCTCACTCAGAGCTTAAGAACAACATCTGCCTGGCTCTCCATCTATGAGCTCATCCAACAATCACAACCTCATAGAGAAGCCTTGATGGAGATCCTTAAGGCAATTGAGCTTCAGCCCCAGGAGTCTAACTCCTTCAACAACTTTGTGGGGCATGTGCGACAATGCACGAAACCGGTGATTACTTTTCGAGAAGATGAACTTAAACCGGTTCCACATGATATGGTGGATCCCCCTTTACACATTGTCGCACATGTGAATGGAACACCATACAAGAGAGTCTTGATAGATACTAGGTCTTAGAGCAACATCATAACTACAACAACTCTAAAGCACCTGAAGCTCCCAGCATCTCATATTGTCACATCTACCTACACCCTTTGAGCATTCAATGATGCCATATGCTCAACGGTTGGTACAATCATCCTACCTATTCAAGTAGGGGAAAATATCATCTCGATGATGTGCCACATCCTGGAGGGTGAGATGGCATACAACATTTTGTTAGGAAGACCATGGATCAGGGACATGAAGTGTGTCCCTTCCATCACTCACTAGTGCCTCAAGTACACTCATGAAGGGCAATTTCATGTCATCCCCATGGACCTAGAGCCCTTCAAGTACTGCAACATGGTGCAACAATTACCCAAGTCGACCTTGCCATCGATACATCTAGATTTTCAATCGAATAAATCTAGCCGAGGTTCGACCCCACCGCTACAGCATACCATGCCCTCCTCATCGTCGGCCCTACCCCAAATGCCTAATACACCAGTGGATCCTTTGCCTAGGAACCCAGAGAAGTAACCCATTGAGGAGGACCAACCAATCATATCCACTATCTCTATAGAGGAGATACTTAGCCTGGATGATGAAGAGACACCACATGAGGAAAAAAATGAGCCGGATCAAGTCTCACTCTCATCCCTCTTCTATCTATAGCCCCAGGTTATAGTACATCTGGCTTCTACCAGATTGGGAGAATACATGGTTAGGAATGTTACCACTACTCCTACTTTAGAGTTGATGCAAGACATGGGTAGACCCCGTCTTCCCATAGGCACTATCGTACCTCTTGGTATTCCCCCTAATCAAATGAATTTTATCTATGGGGGCCTTGAATATGGCATCGAACCTTACCAATAGTAGGAGGAATATGAGGAACCTTTTGGAGAAGATATTAACTACTTGTCTAACCCTGACTTCACCTTGAAGTACCTTGACCTATGCAACTGACATGGTTATGGGTTAGGCCTGTATGAGCAAGGCACCAGAATCCCTTGTCAACCACAATATCAAATGCCCTATGATAAGTCGAGAGTGGGACGCAACAATCCCTTGCCTCTAGATGTCCTCTTAGATAGCCTAAATCGCTTGAATATAGGCTACGAGGGTGGGTTGGCCCAAGACCCTTATGCCAATCCCAATATAGTCTACTCCTTGGGAGATTACTTTCCATGGCTAGATGGGAACCCCACGATCCCCAGTGATATTCCCCCATATTTTGAGAGAGGGGAAGGTTCGTGGAGTTGTCCCCATGTTTGTGATGAGTCAGATCAAGGCACCTCATATGAATGGACCTCAGAGGATGAGTCGGGTTATGAGGTAGCACCATATGACCCTTTTGAGTCGAATAGTGATCATTCACAAATTGTCCCCATTAATTACCAATAGGAAGGCCTCATACATTTTTTCCCTTTCCCTGATCCTGTTTGGCGGCAGCTCCTTCCTCCTGAAGAGTCGATTCACCCATAGGAAGCTAGACCTCATGGAGGAGGAGCAGTTAATTTAATTGACCAATTGGGCCCTTGAGAGCCTGAGGAACTACAAGATGAGAATGAAGGAATCCTCATCCATGATGATAATTATGAGGAATTAGCATATATGGGACCACACCTACCTGATCACCCGATCCCAAGGGGTAACAATGAGGTTCCCATATATGACAATGACTATGAGGATGAGACAGAGAGGGCATACCTTGGTCCTCATTATTTGTGACATCATCACGATAATATTGACATAGATGAAGTCTATCGTCAGTTACATGTTGGCCCATGCTTGAGGGCAAGGCCTATCAATCTAGGCTAGATTCACCACAAGGTCTTCCCTGACCCACCCACACACATGGAGCTCCTTGAGCCTAATGATCTCATCCTGCAGTTTATTCCCAGATAGGATCCGGAGATCCCCATTCCCTAGAACCACATCTAGGGGTGAGAGATGATATCAATATATAGTCACATGCACATGGTCCTGGAGAGTAGACACATTTCATCAATATGATCTCCATTTATTTGACCACACCACTCCACAACCCAACCGATCCTTCCAAACCACTCCATCTAGACCTAGATGCGATTGATTGGGATCGCGTTGATTCACCCCCATCACCCTCTGAGTATTGGGCTTGTGGTGGATTGTTCCACTTCTCCGCAGGACCAACTCATGATGTCTTCCATGCTGAGGAGGAACCCGAGGTTCCCATCGAGGATTTAAATCTAGCTAATGACATCCATTTGATACCTACTCCCCATCAGTTGGAGGAGGGGTCTCATATGTCAATCAAGCCTATGGTTGACAAAGATATCGGCTCAGATCCTAAAAACCCACAATGTATCAAGCTAGGGGAAAGCCTATCCCCTGAAGAGCAAGCTAATTATATAGCCCTTCTCACATAAAAGAAGGCAGCTTTTGCATGGTCCTACAAAGACATGCCAGGACTAGATCCAAATCTGGTCACCCATAATCTCACGCTTGACCCCAAAGTCAAACTTGTCAAGAAAAAGTTGAGAAATATGCACCCAATAGTGGCCTTGATGGTCAAAGATGAGCTATAGAAACTATTGGATGCCCAGTTTGTCATTTATGTAGACTATCCACCATGGTTGTCCAACATGGTCCCCATCAAGAAGCCTGATAGGAGGATTCACATTTGCACCGATTTTTGAGACCTAAACAAAGCAAGTCCTAAGGATTATTTTCCTTTGCCAAGCATAGATGCCTTGGTAGATGCCATCGTAGGACACGAAATGCTCTCCCTTATGGATGGTTTCTCTGGGTATAATCAGATTCGTATCAACTCGAAAGACCAGCTCAAAATGGTGTTCACAACGCCTTGGGGAACATTTTGTTACAAGGTCATGCCATTTGGCCTTAAGAATGCTAGTGCCACCTACCAACGTGCCATGACATATATCTTCCATGACTACATGCATAAAATTTTGGAATATTACATGGATGACTTATTGGTAAAATATTTATTACATCATGAGCACCTAGATGTCTTGTGCAAAGTCCTCGATCGCCTTATTGAACATAATGTGAGACTGAACCCCAAGAAGTGCATCTTTGGTGTCACATCTGGAAAGCTCTTGGGATTTATAGTTTCCAAATGAGGCATCGAAGTGGACCCTAACAAGGTCAAGGAAATCCTTGAAATGCCTCCCCTAACTACCATCAAGCAACTTCGTAGCTTGCAAGGGAGGATTGCATCCATAAAATGCTTTATAGCACAATTATCGGACAAGTGTAGACCCATGAACAAACTTTTGCACAAGGGGGTCACATTCCACTAGGACGATGAGTGTCAGGATGCCTTTGACACAATTAAACAATACCTGGATTCGCCACCAGTGTTAGCTCCACCTAGACCAGGGGTGTCATTTCGATTATATATCTCAGCTATTGAGGTCGCATTGGGTGCCATGTTAGCCCAAAACAATGAATTTCACAAGGAACATGCCACATACTATCTCAGTCGCACCCTGGTGAGCTATGAGATCAAGTACGCATACATTGAAAAGTTATGTCTAGTGGTGGTTTTTGCTACCAAGAAGCTACGACACTATATGCTTAGCCACACTATGTATGTTGTATCCAAAGAGAATCCATTGCGATACATGATGAGTCATACTTATCATAGTAGTCGCATGGCAAAATGGATCATGTTGTTGATAGAATTTGACCTAGAATTCATAGGACAAAAGTCAATCAAAGGACAGGTCATTGTTGATCAACTTGCAGAGGCTCCTCTCTAGGAGGATCAACCTCTTAGCATGGAGCTTCCCGATGATGGGGTCTTCCAAATATCAGAATCGCCTGATTCTGATGAGCCTGAGTCATAGGCGGATATGACTCTTTTCTTCGATGGCTCCAAATGCGAGCAAGGGGGTGGCATGGGAATCATGTTTTTCACACCACATGGGGCTCCCATACCCTTGTCATTTAAACTTGATTTCCCCTGCACCAATAATAATGTCGAGTATGAAGCCTTTCTCATAGGTCTTAAAATGGCTATCGCCATGAAAATAACCAAGCTCAATATTTTTGGTGACTCCTTGCTCATTGTCAACTAGGTCAAGGGAATCTTCCAGTGCAAGTGCCCAGTTTTGCAAGCCTACAAAGCCCTTGTGGACAAATCCCTTGAAAATTTTGAATGGTATGACATCGAGGCACTCCCTCGATCGTCTAATCATTTTGTGGATACAATGGCCTCTTTAGGATCCTTGATTCCACAAGACCCCACAGGGGAGATGACAACCATTCAAGTCAAGACACTATCGCAATCAACGGTTGAGCGTGAGAGCACTCAAGCCATGCTAGAAGTCCACTTGATTCAAATAGAACCTCATCAAGAGAGATTCTCACACATTCACGAGTGCTTGAATCGTGCCGCTTGGGGGAATCTGTTCCCCCAAACCCCTTTTGATAGTAGCACAATGCTATTCTTACAAGTTCTATCCCAATCAGCATTTGCTCGGGATGAACTTCATGAGGGACAGGAAATTCATGCAATCGAGGCTTCCACATAGTAGGACTGGTCCACACCAATTAGAGAGTACCTAAAGCTTGGTAACCTCCCTCCTGGATTATCGCACGCTGCCAAAAGGACATTTAAATGGAAGGCAGCAAAGTTTGTCTTGTTAGGAGACATCCTATACCGTTAGAGCTACGAAGGAATCCTCCTTTGTTGCTTAGAGTATCAATAATCGACTTGGGCAATGGCCCAAGCACACGACGGTACTTGTGGTGGCCATTTCAGTGGCATGGCCATCGCAAAGCGCATTCTTCGCATGGGCTATTATTGGCCAACTTTAGAGCGAGATTGTTGCGCATATGTGAGGAAGTGCGTGAAATGTCAACACCATGCTAACTTGACACATGTACCTTCCCAGGACTTACAACCGATCCAAGCAAATGGGCAAGTAGAAGCATCAAACAAGACATTAATTACCATATTAAAGAAAATAGTCAAAGAGAATCATACCGATTGGCACACACAAATTCCACTTGCCCTTTGGGCTTATCGCACTAGCATTCAGACGCCCACTGGGGCAACTCCATTTTCACTAGTGTATGGTGCCGAGGCGGTCATGCCTCTAGAGCTGGAAATCCCATCACTGTGCATATCCATGCAGGAGTTTATTGATGATGATACTGCATGACAAGCTCACCTAGATCAACTTATGTTGTTGGATGAGCATCACATTAATGTGCTTGAGCATCTACGTGTGTATCAAGAGTGGCTCAAAAGAGCCTACAATATGAAAGTCCATCTCAAAGACTTTCAAGTTGGTGATCTCGTCCTGAAAGAGAACCAACAGAATTCTAGCTTGCCACCCCACCTGTAGGACAAATTTATGGTAAACTGGTTAGGTCCCTTTGTCATCACTAGTCAAATAGGGCTTGGAACTTATCTCCTAGCTTCAATTTAAGGTGTCGAGGATCCTGAACCCTTGAACATCCTTCACTTGCAACCATTTCATGCTTAGAGAGCACCCAAAAGGCTCCTAGCGGGTTTTCACCATCTAGGTCAAGTAAAAATTCTCCTAGACTATCTACGATCATCTAGGTCAACCCTAAAAGCCCCAAAGGCATCCATAAGCCCTTTGGTCACAGCCAAATGCCCCTAGGAAGTCATAGACACTTTTAAGTGTCATTGCCCGTCTAGGTCACCCAAAAGGCTCCTAGCGGGTTCTCACCGTCTAGGTCAAGTAAAAATACTCCTAGACTATCTACGATCATCTAGGTCAACCCTAAAATCCCCAAAGGCATCCATAAGCCCTTTAGTCATAGCCAAATACCCCTAGGTAGTCATAGACACTTTTTAAGTGTTGCTACATGTCTAGGTCACCCAAAAGGCTCCTAGCAGGTTCTCACCATCTAGGTCAAGTAAAAATGCTCCTAGACTATCTACGATCATCTAGGTCAACCCTAAAATCCCCAAAGGCATCCATAAGCCCTTTGGTCACAGCCAAATATCCCTAGGTAGTTGTAGACACTTTTTAAGTGTCGCTACCTTCTAGGTCACCCAAAAGGCTCCTAGTGGGTTCTCACCATCTAGGTCAAATAAAAATGCTCCTAGACTATCTACGATCATCTAGGTCAACCCTAAAAAACCCAAAGGCATCCATAAGCCCTTTGGTCACAATCCAAATGCCCCTAGGTAGTCATAGACACATTTTAAGTGTCGTTGCACATCTAGGTCACCCAAAAGGCTCCTAATAGGTTTTCATCGTCTAGGTCAAGTACAAACACTCATATAATATCTATGATCATCTAGGTCAACCCTAAAATCCCCAAAGGCATCCATAAGCCCTTTGGTCATAACCAAATACCCCTAGGCAGTCGTAGACACTTTTTAAGTGTCGCTGCACATCTAGGTCACCCAAAAGGCTCCTAGTAGGTTCTCACCATCTAGGTCAAGTAAAAATGCTCCTAGAATATCTACGATCATCTAGGTCAACCCTAAAATCCCCAAAGGCATCCATAAGCCCTTTGGTCATAGCCAAATGCCCCTAGGTAGTCATAGACACTTTTTAAGTGCCGCTTCATGTCTAGGTCACCCAAAAGGCTCCTAGCGGGTTCTCACCGTCTAGGTCAAGTAAAAATGCTCCTAGACTATCTACGATCATCTAGGTCAAACCTAAAATCCCCAAAGGCATCCATAAGCCCTTTGGTCCCCCCAAAATGTCCCAATGGCTCCCAAATAAGCCCGTTGGTCACATGTGTATACATATCAATCAAAATTTCAAAAAAAAAACATCAAAATACAAAAACATTGCATCGCATTGCATTTTCATACATACATATCCATCAAAGTTTCAAAAATTCAAAAATATTGCATCACACCACATTGCATCCCATTGAATTTTATCATTATCGCTTGCATTTAGGCATATTCATAATTAGCACTTTATATTTTAGAGTTGCGCATACATGTCTAGCACCATGATGGTACATTACTTACCGCTCAAAATCAATGTCATGAAAGTACTCATAGTTCAAATACCACAATTATCATTTTCACCCATATTTTTCACGTTTCCATAGTCGTGTCTATTCCCTTCACTTAGCCATTTGTTTTAGAATGTCAGTAGGATTTTTGGTCACTCAGCCATATCTAGTATCTACTCAAATTTTGTAGAAGGCTAGCATGATTTTTAGGAGGTAGAATCTTGCCTTGATTATGCCTTGTGTACATCATATCCCAAACACAATTAATCATTAACAATCTAAGTTTTGCACAAAGACAGATGAAATCCATGAAGTGGTCTAGGTTACCTTAAGTGAAAAGGTCATCCTGCTCATCCCCCTATGTGAATGGTTCAAGAATGCTGAGAGTCGGAAAAAGGACAAGTTCTTCCCCACCCAATTCCTCAATATCAATAGTGGTTTTCACCACTATAACAATTTCCAAACACATGTGATCCCCAAAGTCATAAGATTCTGCACACCCCCGGAAGATCCAACCAAAAACAACACCACTCCCAACAAAATCCCAAAAGTTTCCCATCAACATTTCCAAAAACCTTTGATCCCTAAAGTCGTAAGGATTCGTAATACACATCCCCGTGAACGATTGGTAGTCATACCCAAGGCCTAAAGGATCAATGCCATCCACAAGCCAAAAATATTACAAGTTCAACATTGAAATCAAAACCCTCAAAAAACAATAATAAAAAATAATAGTGGTTATCACCACTACTCAAACTCCTTGCTCAAGAAAAAAAAAAACTCAAAATAAACAGTGATTATAATCACTAAAAAGAGAAAAATAAATAGTGATTTTTATCACTATATATGAGAGCAAGTAATCCCAATACAAGTGAATAAAAAAAAAATACCTGAGCTTGAATCCCTGGAACTCTCAGCATTTGGAAAACCATCAGGTGATCCTCATTATGGGTTTGGTGGATAGCCTATCTGTCAATGGCGGTAGCCTCATGCATGATGATATGTCTATCATATTAGCTTTCGGGTGTATGTGTAGACCAATGTTTGCATGTGGATGAGCTAGCTTTGGTAACCTAGATTGCCTAGTGGTCTAGTCATACTTAGTACAAAACCTACGATGGTGGCATTCATTTGGTGATCCTTAGTACAGGTTTGGTTGAGAGCAGCTTGGCACTGGTGGTATCCTTATGCATCTCACAGAATGAACTCACTTGCACACACAAGGATATGAAGTACCTTGGTCGTCCTAGCAGATTCATACCTTGTCAAAAAGTCCTGCATGGTTAGTATACAACTTTTGATAAGTTGACTAGAGTTTTTGAGTCCCATGAAAACCTAATGGGCATTTCCTAAACAGCATATCATTCATATCACTTCACCTCATTCATTTCAATTACATTATTCACAAATCCATTATATAAAGTCTCATGACAACATTTACATATGAGTTTGTGCAAAATACATCATCTATGGTACTAGCATAATATGGCATGTAGTCTACACATTGCATCCTCTAGATCAAGAAATCATCCATCTCAATATACATCCATGCATGTACACAATAAAATCAAATCACATTACAAAATATGCATACATAGGCATTCATCATCATTACATAAATAAAATTGCATACATTTGCATACATCTCATAAAACAATAAACACATGATGATAAACCACATAAAAAAGCTCATATATATATATATATATATATATATATATATATATATTTTGGGGTGTGTGTATGTATGGGACAAAAAGATACATCATGTTGCCCATTGGTTACAATAAAGTGAGTCCTCAGACTTCACACTACTAAAACATCCAAAAACATAAAAAGAGTCACGTGAGCCACTACCATGGTCATGCAGGACCGGTACTATGACTCGCACTCCCACCTGCAATAGGAGTCCTCTATGAACTCCCATATCTTCCACACCCCATGCCTCCCATTTGACAAGTGGCACCTCCTGCCATGCATGCCCTTGCATGCATTTTTGCACATGAGCCCCTTTGGGCTATAAAATGGGTTCCATATCCACACAAAATAATAGAGAGGAGTTATAGGATATGAAGTACCTTGATCATCCTAGCAGATTCATACCTTGTCAAAAAATCTTGCACTGTTAGTATACAAATTTTGATAAGTTGACTAGAGTTTTTGAGTCCCATGAAAACCTAATGAGCATTTCCTAAGAAGCATATCATTCATATCACTTCACCTTATTCATTTCAATTAAATTATTCACAAATCCATTATATAAAGTCTCATGACAACATTACATATGAGTTGGTGCAAAATACATCATCTATGATACTAGCATAATACAACATGTAGTCTACACATTGCATCCTATAGATTAAGAAATCATCCATCTCAATATACATCCATGCATGTACATAATAAAATCAAATCACATTACAAAATATGCATACATAGGCATTCATCATCATCACATAAATAAAATTGCATACATTTGCATACATCTCATAAAACAATAAGCACATGATGATAAACCATATAAAAAGCTCATATATATATATATATATATATGTGTATATGTATGGGACAAAAAGATACATCATGTTGCCCATCGGTTACAATAAAGTGAGCCCTCAGACTTCACACTGGTAAAACATCCAAAAACATAAAAAGAGTCATGTGAGCCACTACCATGGTCACGCAGTACTAGTACTATGACTCACACTCCCACCTGTAGTAGGAGTCCTCTATGAACTCCCATATATTCTACCACCTACCCTACCAGCCCTCGGCCTAGACCCTGGTGCCTCATGCCTAGAGGAGAAATGCCCTGTCCTGCTATGGTGTCTCTGGTATGACCCACTGGCACCTCCATCATACCATATACGCCCACCAAGGCGTATTACCTTAGTCTCCAGCTCATCCGCATAAGCCTGCACCCATCGGTACCATCCCTGGTAAGTATCCATCATAGAATGGATTCGTTTCACCTTTGCCTATAGCCTAGTCACCTCCCCACTACTAGATTTCTCCCATGTAGGGCTTTGAGATCACAGATGTACCCGAAGAGATGCTATCTCAACCTGAGCCACCTATAACTTGACTTGCTCAATTGCTAGATTTGCCTATACATCATGCACCTGTGTCTATAGGAGATATATCTCCTACCTCACCTTGAGTAGCTCCTCTCGTAGCTCTATGTCTATATCCCCTGATTCCATTGGTGGTGCCTGCACCTCCTCATCCCCAACATCATCATCCGCCAAGTCACCTCGATCTCCTAAGTCTAGGATATCCACATGCTCCCCTACCCTGTGTCCCTGCAAATCACCTACCTCAACCTGGTCCTCACTAGAAACATCCTAAGGTGCCTCCCTAGCTTCATCCCTCCTCAGTGGCCCCTCTCCACACCCTTGGCCTATCACACACCAAGCATCATACTCTGTTATAGTCCCGACATCATCCACATCTGAAATATCCACTACAGGATCCTCATCCTATGCCACTGCCTCTACCATCGGCCATGCCAATGTCCTCTCATCCTCATGACACTGATAAGGCACCAGCTCACTAGGCACCCCCTGATGTATTCCAAACTATCGCATCACCCGAGCAGATGGGAAGTATTCCCACTTCGTTCCATATCATCCAACCAACAATATGCCTCGCCACACCCTATGGAGTTGTACGGTAGCATCTGCCCACTCTAGACAATCTTCGTATGGCCTCTAGAATACCTGACCTACCCCGAGTTGGGCAAACAGATTTGCATAGTAGGCCACCTCACCTGCGAATCACCGACTCTATCCCCTCTCTTGAGCCCTCTACCATAGGATGTCATATCCTATCTTCGTTTCTGCTAGTTGTGCCCGAGTCATCCAAGGTAGCCCCTATGGTCAACCCACAACTATGTGCTACCATCCCCACCATTGCAAAAAAAAACTACACCCAATACCCTTCCACCGACGATAGCGGATCTCGTACAGCTCATCATAGAGCTATGCCAATAGTGTAGTACCCCATGCCATCACCAGTGGCTCTACCATAGTAGACCTCACCAGTGCAAACACTATCTCCACTAGGTTCCATGGGAACCTCACTCCAGAAGAATCTGGTAGTAGCATATTGGAGATGAGCATCATGAGTAGTGTATGCCTCATCCCCAATACCTTCACCTCATACCAGAATCCTACCAACATACCACCCTTCAAGCAGTCCAGCTCTACCATCTCTAGATCAGAACTGAAGTACTGCTCGAGCACTGCCTACCTCTGGTCTCATGGTGTCATGCAGATTGACTATCCTTCTATTAGAATCTAATAGATGTCCTCCAGTGTCACCATCATCTCCCCAATGGGTAGGTGTAAGGTATTGGTGTGCGGATCCCACAGATCAATCACGACAGTCAGATATGCATGGTCTCCTACAACAGCCTCTAATCGGGTCACTTACTTGAGGCCGAGGGCATCCAACAACTCCCAGTCCTCTATGGTCAAGACATCCCTCATGGAATCAAAGATAGTAGGTACCCGATACCGACTCCTCACAACCTTACAAGGATAAGCAACTCAATAATATAACACCAAAATGGCCTCGCATGGCCCCAAAAACATTCAAAATAAAAGACTCAAAATGGCCCCTCTTTGAGGCCAATTTGTGGCCATTCCTCCCAGGAATGGCTCCCAACCCTGTGGCCAACTCATCAAGGGATGGCCTGTGATTAGCCCACACTAGCCATCCCATCTAGGGATGAATCCAAAAAAAGTTGGGCTCAAAAAGACCTTTCAGGCCATCAAAAATAGCAAAAATAATGCAAAATTGATCTACAAAATGCAATCTAATTGCTCAAAAACATGGATAAAACACAAAATTTGGTACGTATCTTATAAATTAGGTTTAATTACCTACAATTTAGGTTGATATGCTTCCAAGTCAAAAACATACCATAAAAGCAAGAAAATCAACTCCTAACACTAGGAAAATGCAATAAGAGAGACTTGGCATACCTGTCTCGCACCGACTCCTACACTGGATGAGTCTACCCACTGAATAATGGTGATTGTGGGATGAATTTAACAGCACTCCTCTACTCATAATCACTCTCCTACTCCTCACCTCTCAAACTGCCAAAGAAAGCATGCAAAAATGAGCCTAACCTTCATATTTTGGGTTTATATAAAGATGCAGGGGTCACCACCATCCCAGGGTGGTATTAACACATATTTTCCTGAAAATTCCACCTTGGGACGGTGGTAGAACATGCCCTCATCCCAACCTAGGATGGTGGTAGCAAAAATAGGCCAAAACAGCCCAAAATGACCCAAAACAGGTCCAAAACTGCATCAAAATAGCTCAAATTGGGTCCAAATTTCACATAGATCAAAATGCAACCCTGAGGATCCTATGAGGGATGTAAAAGTTGTTAATTAATGCCCTAATAAGGCCATTGTGGCCATACCACCCCTCGAACATGCAGTTTTCAGCTCCTTTCCTCCAAGAAAACTCAACAAAGTCACCAAAATCCTCTCCAAATTACCATATTTTTCAAGGGACAAAACTGAAGGTAAGCATAATACAAGTCAAATGGGTTAAGTGACTCATTGCTTTTCTCACTTTTAATTCCCTAATCAACTCGTCACTTTAGGGTGTAGTCATACTCAGTCCAAATCAACAAGCACACACTCAATTATGTGAATAGCGTTCGTTCAACGAATCTTCGACAAAGACAATCACGCTCCTTCTTGGGGCAGAAAAAAAGCACACAAAATCACATTATAAAGCTTGACATTACTAGCATATTGAATTCATAGGCCCTTAATCTTCATGAAATACAATTTTCAAGCATAAGCACACTCATTCAATGAGTCAGAAACAAATATTCAAGAACACACGCCCTTTTCATGATTAGGGCATCTAAAGTTGGTTAGGTTATCGAGTAACCTTAATCATTCTACATTTTGGTCATATATTTTTTCTCAACGTTGTGCTCCACACAATGCATCTCAAAAATGGGCATCTGTAGACACTAAAATGTGGTAAACCTGATTAAGCATCCACAAGCAGTGATCAAATTGACATCACATGACCCCTTGGACAACCCTCAATAGGCTCACAGTGGTTCTAGCCACTTCAAAAAGGGTTTTGGAGGCTACCAGTACAATTTTGGGAGGTTTTAACCCAAAATTCACCACCGTCCCACCCTGGAATTATGGTAGATGCCCATCGTCCCACCCTAGGACGATGGTGAGCCCTCGTCCCAAGGTGGGACGGTGGTGAAGTTTGATCCAGAAAAAGTCAAAATTTGGCTAAATGGCATCCAAAAACTACCATTTGACCACCCAAATAGATCATGTGAGGCAGAGTATAGGGAATACTTATGACATCCATATTTATGAGGGCCAACTTGGGATATCCTCTTCCACACCCCATGCCTCCCATTTGACAAGTGGCACCTCCTGCCATGCATGCCCTTGCATGCCTTTTTGCACATGAGCCCCTTTGGGCTATAAAATGGGTTCCATATCCACACAAAATAATAGAGAGGAGTTATAGGATATGAAATGGAGTGCTTCCAATATTTCCCCTCACCTTATTGCACCTTTTTGCCCTCGGAATCTCCCTTTTGCCAAGGAGGTTACCAGGTGACTTCAAGAAGGTAATCCGAGCGTAAATTTTCCATCTGGGTGAATTTCTTCACCAAATTCGATTAAAACACACATTAGGTTGTTTATGAACATCTTTCAGTGGTTTGGTAACAAAAAGTAACCGTATTTTGTGGATATCCCCTCCTAGGGTGGCCTCCAAATAGTTGCAGTCAACATCGCCCCCCCGGGATGAGGGTAAATTATTAAGAAATTTCTTTACTATTTTTAATTTTTTATTTTATACATTATACCATGATGCTACAGTCCAAATTTCAGTTCATTTGGAATTAAATGAACTAGTTATGCTATTTTTAATTTTTCGCAGGCTCGTAGGGCCCATCCGGGCACCCCAATTTGATGCAGGTGGATCCGAGATCCAATTGGAAAATCTGACCATATGGGTTGTCTTTAAATGCCAATTTATGCATACTGACCAAATTTCATGGGTTTTGGATGAGTGCAGGTTCAATATTTTGTTGTCCTCATTTTTGTAGGTTGGAGGAAGGTGGCGCTTAATCAAGGGGTCTACGGGTGCAATTTCCTATATAGTTTGGGTTATATCCTCCCAAAACCTCCTCTTTAACATCTCTAAAAATTTTCAAGTCATTTGGATATCATTTTATGCACGTTTAATTCATATGCCATTTTACCCCTATGGGGATTGCATGTTTTCACCATACACCCTTGCCTATCTACGATCGTCTAGGTCAACCCTAAAATCCCCAAAGGCATCCCTAAGCCCTTTAGTCATATCCAAATACCCCTAGGCAGTCATAGACACTTTTTAAGTGCTGCTACATGTCTAGGTCACCCAAAAGGCTCCTAGCGAGTTCTCACCATCTAGGTCAAGTAAAAATGCTCCTAGACTATCTACGATTATCTAGGTCAACCCTAAAATCCCCAAAGGCATCCCTAAGCCCTTTGGTCATAGCCAAATATCCCTAGGCAATTGTAGACACTTTTTAAGTGCTACTACACATCTAGGTCACCCAAAAGGCTCCTAGTGGGTTCTCACCATCTAGGTCAAGTAAAAATGATCCTAGCTCATCTACGATTGTCTAGGTCAACCCTAAAAGCCCCAAAGGAATCCATAAGCCCTTTGGTCACAACAAAATGCCCCTAGGTAGTCATAGACACATTTTAAGTGTCATTGCACATCTAGGTCACCCAAAAGGCTCCTAGCAGGTTTTCACCATCTAGGTGAAGTACAAACACTCATATAATATCTACGATCTTCTAGGACAACCCTAAAATCCCCAAAGGCATCCCTAAGCCCTTTGGTCATAAAAAAATGCCTCTAAGCAGTCGTAGACACTTTTTAAGTGCCGCTGCACGTCTAGGTCACTCAAAAGGATCCTAGCAGGTTCTCACCGTCTAGGTCAAGTAAAAATTCTCCTAGACTATATACAATCATCTAGGTCAACCATAAAAGCCCCAAAGGCATCCATAAGCCATTTGGTCATAGCCAAATGACCCTAGGTAGTCGTAGACACTTTTTAAGTGCCAATTCATGTCTAGGTCACCCAAAAGGCTCCTAGTGGGTTCTCACCGTCTAGGTCAAGTAAAAACGCTCTTGGACTATCTACGATCATCTAGGTCAAACCTAAAATCCCCAAAGGCATCCATAAGCTCTTTGGTCCCCCCAAAATGTCCCAATGGCTCCCAAATAAGTCCGTTGGTCACATGTGTATACATATCAATCAAAATTTCAAAAAAAAAACATCAAAACATCAAAATACAAAAACATTGCATCGCATCACATTTTCATACATACATATCCATCAAAGTTTCAAAAATTCAAAAATATTGCATCACACCACATTGCATGTTATCATTATTTGCATCTAGGCATATTCATAATTAACACTTTACATTTTAGAGTTGTGCATACATGTCTAGAACCAGGATGGTACATTACTTACCGCTCAAAATCAATGTCATGAAAGTACTCATAGTTCAAATACCACAGTATCATTTTCACCCATATTTTTCACATTTCCATAGTCATGTCCATTCCCTTCACTTAGCCATTTGTTTTAGAATGTCAGTAGGATTTTTGGTCACTTAGCCATATCTAGTTTCTTCTCAAATTTTGTAGCAGCCTAGCTTGGTTTTTAGGAGGTAGAGTCTTGTATTGATTATGCCTTGCGTACATCATATCCCAAACACAATTAATCATTAACAATCGAAGTTTTGCACAAATATAGATGAAATCCATGAAGTGGTCTAGGTTACATTAAGTGAAAATGTCATCCTACTCATCCCCCTATGTGAATGGTTCAAGAATGTTGAGATTCAAAAAAAGTACAAGCTCTTCCCCACCCAATTCCTCAATATCAACAGTGGTTTTCACCACTATAACAATTTCCAAACACCTGTGATCCCTAAAGTCGTAAGGATTCGTACTACACGTCCCTGTTAAGGATGGGTAGTCATCCCCAAGGCCTAAAATATCAACACCACTCCACAACAAAATCCCAAAATTTTTCCATCAACATTTCCAAAAACCTTTGATCCCTAAAGTCATAAGGATTCGTAATACACATCCCCGTGAAGGATGGGTAGTCATCCCCAAGGCCTAAAGGATCAATGCCATCCACAAGCCAAAAATATTACAAGTTCAACTTTGAAATCAAAACCCTCAAAAAACAACAACAAAAAATAATAGTGGTTATCACCACTACTCAAACTCCTTGCTAAAGAAAAAAAAAAACTCAAAATAAACAATGATTATAGTCACTAAAAAGAGAAAAATAAATAGTGATTTTTATCACTATATATGAGAGCAAGTAATCCCAATCAATTGAATAACCAAAAAACACCTGAGCTTGAATCCCTAGAACTCTTAGCATTTGGAAAACCATCAAGTGATCCTCATTACGGGTTTGGTGGATAGCCTATCTGTCAATGGCGGTAGCCTCATGCATGACGATATGTCTATCACATTAGCTTTCGGGTGTATGTGTAGACCAATTTTTGCATGTGGATGATCTAGCTTTGGTAACCTAGATTGCCTAGTGGTCTAGTCATACTTAGTACAAAACCTACGATGGTGGCATTCATTTGGTGATCCTTAGTACAGGTTTGGTTGAGAGCCTGCTTGGCACTGGTGGTATCCTTATGCATCTCACAGGAATGAACTCACTTGCACACACAAGGATATGAAGTACCTTGGTTGTCCTAGAAGATTCATACCTTGTCAAAAAATATTGCACTGTTAGTATACAAATTTTTATAAGTTGACTAGAGTTTTTGGGTCCCATGAAAACCTAATGAGCATTTCCTAAGAAGCATATCATTCATATCACTTCACCTTATTCATTTCAATTAGATTATTCATAAATCCATTATATAAAGTCTCATGACAACATTACATATGAGTTGGTGCAAAATACATCATCTATGATACTAGCATAATACAACATGTAGTCTACACATTGCATCCTATAGATCAAGAAATCATCCATCTCAATATACATCCATGCATGTACATAATAAAATAAAATCACATTACAAAATATGCATACATAGGCATTCATCATCATCACATAAATAAAATTGCATACATTTGCATACATCTCATTAAACAATAAGCACGTGATGATAAACCATATAAAAAGCTCATATATATATATATGTATATATGTATGGGACAAAAATATACATCATGTTTCCCATCGGTTACAATAAAGTGAGTCCTCAGACTTCACACTGCTAAAACATCCAAAAACATAAAAAGAGTCACTCGAGCCACTACCATGGTCACGCAGTACCAGTACTATGACTCGCACTCCCACCTACAGTAGGAGTCCTCTATGAACTCCCATATCTTCTACCACCTACCCTGCTAGCCCTCGACCTAGACCCTGGTGCCTCATGCCTAGAGGAGAAATACCTTGTCCTGCTATGGTGACTCTGGTATGACCCACTGGCACCTCCATCATACCGTATACGCCCACCAAGGTGTACTACCTTAGTCTCTAGCTCATCCGCATAAGCCTACCCCCATCGATACCATCCCTTGTAAGTATCCATCATAGAATGGAGTCGTGTCACCTCTGCCTATAGCCTAGTCACCTCCCCACTACTAGAGTTCTCCCGTGTAGGGCTTTGAGATCGTAGATGTACCCGAAGAGATGCTATCTTGACCTGAGCCACCTATAACTCGACTTGCTCAGCTGCTAGATTTGCCTATACATCGTGCACTTGTGTCTATAGGAGATATATCTCCTACCTCACCTTGAGTAGCTCCTCTCGTATCTCTATGTCTCTATCCCCTGATGCCATTGGTGGTGCCTGCACCTCCTCATCCCCAATATCATCATCCACCAAGTCACCTCGATCTCCTAAGTCTAGGAGATCCACATGCTCCCATACCCTGTGTCCTTGCAAATCACCTGCCTCACCCTGGTCCTCACCATAAAGATCCTGAGGTACCTCTCTAGCTTCATAACTCATCAGTGGCCTCTCTCCACACCCTTGGCCTATCACACACCAAGCATCATACTCCGTTATAGTCCTGACATCATCCACATCCAAAATGTCCACTACAAGATCCGCATCCTATGCCACTGCCTCTACCATCGACCATGCCAATATCCTCTCATCCTCATGACGCTGATAAGGCACTAGCTCACTAGGCACCCCCTGATGTATTCCAAACTATCGTATCACCCGAGCAGATGGGAAGTATTCCCACTTCGTGCCATATCATCGAACCAACAATCTACCTCGCCACACCCTATGGAGTTGTACGGTAGCATCTACCCACTCTAGAAAATCTTCGTATGGCCTCCAGAATACCTGAACTACCCTGAGTTGGGCAAACAGATTTGCATAGTAGGCCACCTCACCTACGAATCATCGATTTTGTCCCCTCTCTTGTGCCCTCTGCCATAGGATGTCATATCCTATCTTCCTGTCTCCTAGTTGTGCCCGAGTCATCCAAGGTAGCCCCTATGGTCACCCCACAGCTATGTGCTGCTATCCCCACCACTGTAGAAAAAAACTACACCCAATACCCTTCCACTGATGATAGCAGATCTCGTACAACTCATCATAGAGCTGTCCCAGTAGTGTAGTACCCCATGCCATCACCAGTGGCTCTGCCATAGTAGACCTCACCAGCGCAAACACTATCTCCACTAGGTTCCATGGGAACCTCACTCTAGAAGAATCTGGTAGTAGCATATTGGAGATGAGCATCATGAGTAGTGTATGCCTCATCCCAAATACCTTCGCCTCATACCAGAATCCTACCAACATACCACCCTTCAAGCAGTCCAGCTCTACCATCTCTAGATCAGAACTGAAGCACTGCTCGAGCACTGCCTGCCTCTGGTCTCATGGTGTCATGCAGATCGACTGTCCTTATATTAGAATTTTATAGATGTCCTCTAGTGTCACCATCATAACCCCAATGGGTAGGTGTAAGGTATTGGTGTGCGGATCCCACAGATCAATTAGGGCAGTCAAATATGCATGGTCTCCTACAACAGCCTCTAATCGGGTCACCTACTTGAGGCCGAGGGCATCCAACCACTCCCATTCCTCTATGGTCAAGGCATCCCTCATGGAATCAAAGATAGTAGGTACATGATACCGACTCCTCACCACCTTAAAAGGATAAGCAACTCAATAATATAACACCAAAATGGCCTCGCATGGCCCCAAAAACATTCAAAAGAAAAGACTCAAAATGGCCCCTCTTTGAGGCCGATTTGTGGCCATTCCTCCCAAGAATGGCTCGCAAACCTATGGCCAAATCATCAAGGGATGTCCTATGATTAGCCCACACTAGCCATCCCATCTAGGGATGAATCCAAAAAAAGTTGGGCTCAAAAAGGCCTTTCAGGCCATCAAAAATAGCAAAAATAATGCAAAATTGATCTACAAAATGCAATCTAATTGCACAAAAACATGGGTAAAACACAAAAGTTGGTACATATCTTATAAATTAGGTTTAATTACCTACAATTTAGGGTGATATGCTTCCAAGTCAAAAACATACCATAAAAGCAAGAAAATCAACTCCTAACACTAGGAAAATGCAATAAGAGAGACTTGGCATACCTGTCTCGCACCGACTCCTCCACTGGATGAGTCTACCCACTAACTCATGGTGATTGTGGGATGAATTTAACAGCACTCCACTACTCAGAATCACTCTCCTACTCCTCACCTCTCAAACTGCCAAAGAAAGCATGCAAAAATGAGCCTAACCTTCATATTTTGGGTTTATATAAAGATGCAGGGGTCACCACCATCCCAGGGTGGGATGAACGCATATTTTCCTGACCATGCCACCTTGGGACGGTGGTAGAACATGCCCTCATCCCACCCTGGGATGGTGGTAGCAAAAATAGGCCAAAACAACCCAAAATAACCCAAAATAGGTCCAAAACTGCATCAAAATAGCTCAAATTGGGTCTAAATTTCACATAGGTCAAAATGCAACCTTGAGGATCCAAGGAGGGATGTAAAAGTTGTTAATTAATTCCCTAAGAAGGCCATTGTTTCCGTACCACCCCCTGAACATGCAGTTTTTAGCTCCTTTCCTCTAGGAAATCTCAACAAAGTCACCAAAATCCTCTCCAAATTACCATATTTTTCAAGGGACAAAATTGAAGGTAAGCATAATACAAGTCAAATGGGTCAAGTGACTCATCACTTTTCTCACTTTTAATTCCCTAATCAACTCGTCGCTTTAGGGGGTAGTCATACTCAGTCCAAATCAGCAAGCACACACTCAATTATGTGAATAGCGTTCGTTCAACGAATCTTCAACAAAGACAATCACGCTCCTGCTTGGGGCAGCAAACAAGCACACAAAATCACATTATAAAGCTTGAAATTACTAGAATAATGAAGTCATAAGCCCTTAACCTTCATGAAATAAAATTTTCAAGCATAAGCACACTCATTCAATGAGTCAGAAACAAATATTCAAGAACACACGCCCTTTTCATGATTAGGGCATCTAAAGTTGGTTAGGTTATCGAGTAACCTTAATCATTCTACATTTTGGTCATCTATTTTTGCTCAGCATTGTGCTGCACACAATGCATCTCAAAAAGGTGCATCTATAGACACTAAAATGTGGTAAACCTGATTAAGCATCCACAAGCAGTGATCAAATTGACATCACATGACCCCTTGGACAACCTTCAATAGGCTCACAGTGGTTCTAGCCACTTCAAAAAGGGTTTTGGAGGCTACCAGTACAATTTTGGGAGGTTTTAGCCCAAAATTCACCACCGTCCCACCCTGGAATGATGGTATATGCCCAACGTCCCACCCTAGGATGGTGGTGAGCCCTCGTCCCAAGGTGGGACGGTGGTTAAGTTTGATCCAGAAAAAGTCAAAATTTGGCTAAATGGCATCCAGAAACTACCATTTGACCACCCAAATAGAGCATGTGAGGTAGAGTATAGGGAATACTTATTACATCCATATTTATGAGGGCCAACTTGGGATATCCTCTTCCACACCCCATGCCTCCCATTTGACAAGTGGCACCTCCTGCCATGCATGCCTTTTTGCACATGAGCCCCTTTGGGCTATAAAATGGGTTCCATATCCACATAAAATAATAGATAGGAGTTATAGGATATGAAATGGAGTGCTTCCAAGATTTCCCCTCACCTTATTGCACCTTTTTGCCCTCAAAATCTCCCTTTTGCCAAGGAGGTTACCGGGTGACTTCAAGAAGGTAATCCGAGCGTAACTTTTCCATCCGGGTGAATTTCTTCACCAAATTTGATTAAAACACACCTTATGTTGTTTATGAACATCTTTCAGTGGTTTGGTAACAAAAATTAACCGTATTTTGTGGATATCCCCTCCTAGGGTGCCCTCCAAATAGTTGCAGTCACCATCGCCCCCACGGGACGAGGGTAAATTCTTAAGAAATTTCTTTACTATTTTTTATTTTTTATTTTATACATTATACCATGATGTTACAGTCCAAATTTCAGTTCATTTGGAATTAAATGAACTAGTTATGCTATTTTTAATTTTTCGTAGGCTCGTAGGGCCCATCCAGGCACCCCAATTTTATGTAGGTGGATCCAAGATCCAATTGGAAAATATGACCATATGGGTTGTCTTTAAATGCCAATTTATGCATACTGACCAAATTTCATATGTTTTGGATGAGTGCAGGTTCAATATTTTGTTGTCCTCATTTTCGTAGGTTGGAGGCGGGTGGCACTTAATCAAGGGGTCTACGGGTGCAATTTCCTATCTATTTTGGGTTATATCCTCCCAAAACCTCCTCTTTAACATCTCTGAAAATTTTCAAGTCATTTGGATATCATTTTATGCACTTTTAATTCATATGCCATTTTGCCCCTATGGGGATTGCATGTTTTCACCATACACCCTTGCTATTTTACCTCTTTTTGCTTCCTTGTGTGCATGTGCAGGTCCTTAGAAGGCTTTGGTAAGTGAGATCATACATAAAAGAACCTATATACAAGTAGGGGTGACATTGTCTCGCCCACCTCGATTGTGGGTACGCGGAGAAACATTGGATGTGCACCAGGATTTCGTGAAAGACTTGGTCTTTGGGCATCCAATATTGTAACAATTGTATCACCATTTTGAGCCCTCAAGGGGACTACTATAACCTTGGATTGGATCCAACAAATTAATGAGAAAATACTTGCTTTGATTCATTTCCTTTTGTTTGGTATTGTTTCCTTTTTGCATGCATGCTTCCTTTTTGATGCTCATTAGCGATATGGGGTAGATACGCTTATTTTTCCACATATTTTGGTGAACCATTTTTACCTACTCTAGGAAGAGGCAGTTAGGAAGACCTCAGGGAGTTCCTCACCAAAATCTATCCATTATTCATGCAAAGGTGTAGTCAGACTATGTGATCTAAGCCCGTAATCATGGCTAGACTGTGTGTGATCCTAGTTTCTATCAGGTTCAGTGGCCACTGTAGTCTTCAATGGCCAGGTGTTCTGGCCACTCTTCTTGAGAGTGGCCAAGCCTGGATGGGTCAAAATTTCCTTGCTTGAGTGGTTGAGACCACTGCTTGCTCTTGGAGAGATCCAAGAGGGTTCATATGGTTTGTGGATGTGCCCATATGGATCATCTCCTAAACATGACACATTTTAGGTGTCTATAAGGGGGAGAGCATTCAGTTTGTGGGAGCAATTTCTTATGGGGGCAGTATTAAAAAAGAAAAAGGAATGGTTTCAAAAAAAGGGGTTGCCATCAATGAAAAAGGGGGATATTGTTGGAAATTTTGAGTTAGTTGTGTTGTCATTGATGTCAAGAGTCAGTGTCAGGAATTAGTGCAGGACTTGGCAAAAGAAGGGTTAAAATATTTATATTTTAAGCCCAAGATATTTGGTTTAAGAGCTTCACATGATTGGTCAAAAGGATGGTTAAATACCCTAAAGAAAAGGCCTAAAGGAAATAATATTATAATATTTATTATTATAATATTAAAGGCAGTCAGAAAAGGTCTAAGGGTGAAAGAGAAAAATACCTATAATATTTTTATTATAATATTAAAGGTTAAACTAAAGCCTAAGGTAATTTATAAATAATTTATAATATTTATATTATAAATTAATTTATAAAAATAATATTATTAAAACCCAAAGTTGGGTTGGGCGCAAATTTAATTTAAATTCATATTCCCCCACCGACGTTCGAAGGATAGAAGCATATGGTATAAATACCATAACACTTACCTCACAAAGGTAAGTCTCCGAATATTAATGCACATGCGAGAATTGGAAGTGGAATGCGAAAAATTTCATGAGCAAAGGACAAAGAGGATTTTAATTTTTTATTGGCAGCCAAAATCGTGGAGGACAAAGTGACCAAGGCATAAAGCCTTGTCACCAACCTTTCGGTTGGGCTAGTGGCAAGCCCTTGGTGTGTAAGGCATTGGGAACGTAGAGGTGTTGCATTCAAGTTTCAGCGAAAGTGAAGGGACAAAGCCTTTTTGGCTTTGGCGTTGGTGGAAGAGACAAAGCGCTCAAAGTGCTTTTGCCTCTCACGTGAGCACCTAGCTCACGCAACAGCTTGGTCATGGCTAGGGCATAGGTGGCGGTTCGACCAGGGATCGAGTCCCACCAAGGAGTGCACGAGGTATTTAATTTTTTATTAAAAGTGCATGGTCTATGGTCTATGGTTGCTTGGTGGCGCTAAGTTGAAGCGCATGATTTAATTTTTGCTTGGTTAGCACTATTCGAAGAGCATAGTTTTAATTTGCATTGTGGGTGTGAGTTAAGAACGTGGTGTATTGGATTTAGTGAGCACCTAGGGAGTTAAAAGGAGGGTAAGGTAAAATATTTTTTACCTTAGACAAAAGGTGGTAAATAGTATTATTGAAGGTTAAAAGTAAATTGCATTATCTTTTTTTATAAAGTCAATTATTTTGGAAATGCAATTTTTTGAGTAGGGAGACATAAGTAGGATTCTGGATTATTTCATGCATTAAATTTTTGAAAGGGGTTATAGTGAAACTGAGTGATTGAAATATTTGTTTGATAAGTTTGGAGATAATAAGGTGTATTTGAGTCTTGTTAATTTTTGTAATGGTGAATTAATATTGAGGGAAATATTTGAGTGAAGATTTTTGCTATCTAACCATTGAGATTGGCAAAGAGGTTGATTGTGATTGAGACAGGTTTTGAGGTCATTTCTCCATAAAATAAAAGGTATGGGCATATCTTCCTTATGAGTGGAATATTGTTGGATTGAATGTTGTGAAATACAAAGTTGGAGTGAAAAGGTTTTTGTTTGATAAGCATTGTTGGAAATGTTTGAGTGAGTTTTCACATGCATGATTGGTGAATGGTTGTGAGGAAAATTGAATGTGAGATTGAGAACTATCTTGAACTAGGGTTTGTGAAAGAACATGAGTATCATTGTTATGTGAGATTGAGAACTATCTTGAACTAGGGTTTGTGAAAGATCATGAGTATCATTGTTATGTGAATTTGGAATCATCTTGAGTCAAGGGTTGAGTTCCATAGTGTGAGTTGTTGAAAGTATTGTGAAACACTTGTTTAGGGTTTGTAAGCAAGTTGTGTTTCATTGAATGGATGGTTGAGTGAAGTTTGATTGAGCATTATTGATTGAGAGCATTGGAGTGATAGTTCAAGATTTGTGAAACAAATTATTCTTTATTTTTAAATTGATTTGAAAGTGAGTTTGAAAGTGATAGAGTGTTTTGTGAGTGTGAAACATATTGAGTCTCTTACCATTCTCTATATGTTTCTATGGTTAAACAAGATTCTGAGTGAAACTTGTTTGTGGGATTGAAGAGGTTTTCTGAGAGAGATTGAGTTGAGTTTTTATATGCAAGTTTTGCAATTGATTTGAATAAGCTTTGGTGGAAGCTTATGAGCAGATTTGAGTAAGTCCTAGAGGGGACTTAAGGATAGAGTTGAGTAAGCTTTTGTGAAAGCTTAAGGACAGATTTGTGTGAGATTTTGTGGAAGCTTACAATCAGATTGGACAAGTTCTAGTGAGGACTTGTTGAGCAGATTTGAGGTAAGTCTTGGTGAAGACTTGTTGAGAAGATTGGACAAGTTCTTGAGAGGACTTGTTGGATAGATTTGAGGTAAGTCTTTGAGAAGACTTGAAGAGCAGAGTTGATTGATTGATTTGTTCAAACTTTGTGTTAAGGTTTGGGATAGATCTAGCAGAGTTGATTTGTGATTGATTCAAGATTTGTGTTAAGGCTTGAGGATATATTTGAAGATAGAGTTTGGTGCAGACCTGAGGATAGATTTGTACCAGAATAGAGATAGATATTGAGAATATTTGTGCTAGATTGAAGGATTGTGTTTAGTGTAGATTTGAGATAGATATTGAGCAGATTTGTGCTAGATTGAAGGACTATGTTTAGTACAGATTTGAGACAGAGATTGAGTAGAGTTGAGAGTAATCTTTGGAGGTGACAGAGTAGAGGATAATAGTCTCTAGTGGATAGAGATCCATTAGCTAGGGTAGTGAGGATAGAGGTCTTCTAAGTGAGGATAGAGTCTTCTGTGGAGAGAGATCCACAAGCCAGTGTAGTGGAGGTAGTAGTCTTCTAAGAGGATCACCAGCTAGATCAGAGGAGAAGTTCTCCTATGGATAGAGATCCATGAACCAGAAAAGAGGATTGGTGTCTCCTATGGATAGATATCCATAAAATTGATTAGGGGATTGGTATCTCCTTTGGATAGAGGTCCATAAACATTGTAATAGGGAAAGGATTCCCAAGATATTTGTTGAGAAAATTTTAGTGAAATATTTTCTTCGTGGAGTAGCCCACATTGGGTGAACCACATTAAATTGGTGTCTCTATTGTGTGTGGTGATTTATGCATTACTTTTATTATTATTGTTGATATTACCATTGATATATTGGATAATATTGTTTGAGAAAAGAAAAGTAAAAAGTGGTCTTATACTTTTCACCCCCTCTCAGTATAAGCTTGTGTTCTTCAATTGGTATAGAGCAGGTTCCTTCAGAAGAGTTTAACAACTTGAAGGAAAAGCTCACAAGAACACAGATGGATTCTTAGAATGGATCTTTAGGGAATTCAGCACCATTGTTCGATGGGAACAATTATGCACTTTGGAGTATGAGAATGAAGATTCACCTAATGGCACTTGGAAATGAAATATGGGAAGCAGTTGAGAATGGATACATACCACTAGCTACTCCACCTATAGATAAATATGGTAAGCTCCTACATTTGAATAATTCAAAGGCAATGAATGGAATTTTAAAGGGTTTACATGAAATAGAGTTTATAAAGGTTATGCATTGCACATCAACAAAGGAATTTTGGGATAAGTTGAAAGGTATATATGAGGGAGACAAAAAGGTCAAAAGGGTAAAGTTGCAAAATTACAAGAGAACATTTGAAGACCTAAATATGAAGGATGAGGAAAATATTGTTGCATACCTACTTCATGTGGATGAGGTTGTTAACTCCATGCAAGGACTTGGGCTTAAAGTTGAAGAAATAGATGTTTGTGATAATATTTTAAGGTCACTCCCAAAAAGGTATAGTGAAAATATTTCAGCTATAGAAGAGTCAAAATATATTGAAATTTTGACAAGGGATGAGTTACATGGAATTCTCATAGCTTTTGAGATGAGAATAAAAGAGGAACCTATTCCCTAGAAGGAAGCAACCTTCAAAGTTACAAAGAAGACAAAGGGTAAGAAGTCAGATTCAAGCAATGAGTTATCCAGTGATGAAGAAGCAAATTATGGTAGAAGGAACAAGGACTCAAGAAATTATAAAGGTACAAAATTAGTTAGATGTTTTAATTGTGGTAAATATGGTCACTATGCAATTGATTTTCCAGAAGCTAGAAATAGTAGTGAAGATGAGAAACAAGATCATAAGAATAGGGAAACAGGAAAACACAAGTACCAAAAGAAAAGCAGGGATGGACAAGGCAAGCAAGAAAAGAAGTTTTTCCAAAGGCATAAGAAGATTTTTTATGCAGACAAGGTAGGTAAAAGTTCTAGTGATAGTGATGGTAGATCATCAAATACTGAAGAAGAAGAAATTCTATTTCTGGTAGAAGAAAAATAAGTGGTTAGAAAAAGGTCACCAATAATTCTCAAGTGTTTTAGATGTGGTAACTTTGGTCATCTTGAAGATAGTTGTACAAGGAATGGATTCAGTTTCAGTGAATATGAATATGAAGATGCTAGTGAAGGTCCAAAAGAAGAAAGTCTTCTTATGGCAATAGAAGAAGAAGGAAGTGCTTCTAGTGGAAATGAATCAGAAAAGAATAAAGATGATTTTGAAAACAAAAGAATAGAGGAAGAATCAAAAAAATAAGAGGAAGGAGAAGTTGATCTTGAGGGTGAGCTTATTTCTGCCCTTGATGCATTAAGGAAGGTAAGAAAGCAGAACTCAAAACTCAAGCTTCAATTTCAAGAATGTGATGAAGAGAAAGGAAAGCTTATAGAAGATCTAACCAACTCAATAGATAAGACAAGGAGATTTAAAGAGAAGTTAGAAGCAAAGGTTTTAGAATGTGAAAGGTTAGAGCATGAAGTAGCTTCATTAAGGAAGGAAGTAAAAGAGTCTAAAGACAAGCTACACAGGTTTGGGAGAAGCTCAAAGAAATTGGATAAGATTATCAAGGTACAAAGATCTTCATCAAACAAGACAGGACTTGGCTTTGAAGAAGAATATAAAGGACAAGGAGAGGAGTCAATCTCAAGCTCCAAAGAAGAAGAAGCTTCAGAAGAGGAGAGTGTAAGAGAAAGTGAGACTTCTGAGGATGAGTTGGACAATAGAAATTTCAATAAGAGAAGGAACAATGCACAAATGAGGAACAAATGGAACAAGAAACAACACAGGGTAGAAGAGGCTAAGAGACCAATGGGGTCAAGGCAAGGTTTCTTCAATGGACATTGCTTCTCATGTCATAGGTTTGGGCACAAGGCTACACAGTGCAGGACACATGGAAGACAGGAATATGGAAACTTCAGAAATAGGTATCTCTTTCAAGGGTATTGCTACTCTTGTAATCAGTTTGGTCATAAGGTAGTTAATTGTAGGGTTCATGATAAGAATGGATATGGCTTCACTAGGAGAAACTTCAAAATAGTTGCACCTTCAAGGAACCACAACATTAAGTGTTATAAGTGCAATAATGTTGGGCACACAACAAAGTGGTGTAGAGCAAAAATTCTAGAAACAAGCAGGAACAGGAATATTCAGAGGAATCAGAAGGATCAGTTGAGAAAGAAGGTGGACAAAGGTAAAGAGCAGTGTATGCTGGGAGTAGAGATACTCCCACCCTAGAATTAACCACCTCAAGAGAGGAGGTGGGGGAGGGGCTAAGCTAAGAGTCTCATTCTTAGCCCCAAGCCCCAAAGGTGGCCCTTTGCCATTGATGTCAAAGGGGGAGAGATTTGAGTTAGGGGGAGAGCATTCAGTCAAGGGGAGCAGTTTCTTAGGGGAGCAGTATTGAAAAAGGAAAAGGAATGGTTTAAAAAAAAGGGGTTGCCATCAATGACAAAGGGGGAGATTGTTGGAAATTTTGAGTTAGTTGTGTTGTCATTGATGTCAAGAGTCAGTGTCAGGAATCAGTGCAAGACTTGGCAAAAGAAGGGTTAAAATATTTATATTTTAAGCCCAAGAGATTTGGTTTAAGAGCTTCACATGATTGGTCAAAAGGACGGTTAAATACCCTGAAGAAAAGGCCTAAAGGAAATAATATTATAATATTTATTATTATAATATTAAAGGCGGTCAGAAAAGGTCTAAGGGCGAAAGAGAAAAATACCTAGGCCCAATGGAAATAATATTATAATATTTTTATTATAATATTAAAGGTTAAACTAAAGCCTAAGGTAATTTATAAATAATTTATAATATTTATATTATAAATTAATTTATAAAAATAATATTATTAAAACCCAAAGTTGGGTTGGGCGCAAATTTAATTTAAATTCATATTCCCTCATCGACGTTCGAAGGATAGAAGCATATGGTATAAATACCATAACACTTACCTCACAAAGGTAAGTCTCCGAATATTAATGCACATGCGAGAATTGGAAGTGGAATGCAAAAAAGTTCGTGAGAAAAGGACAAAGAGGATTTTAATTTTTTATTGGCAGCCAAAATCATGGAGGACAAAGTGACCAAGGCATAAAGCCTTGTCACCAACCATTCGGTTGGGCTAGTGGCAAGCCCTTGGTGTGTAAGGCATTGGGAACGTAGAGGTGTTGCGTTCGAGTTTCGATGGCGACGAAGGGACAAAGCCTTTTTGGCTTTGGCATTGGTGGAAGAGACAAAGCGCTCAAAGCACTTTTGCCTCTCACGTGAGCGCCTAGCTCATGCGGTAGCTTGGCCGTGGCTAGGGCGCAGGTGGTGGTTCGACCAGGGATCGAGTCCCACCAAGGAGCGTGCGAGGTATTTAATTTTTGATTAAAGTGCATGGTCTATGGTCTATGGTCTATGGTTTCTTGGTGGTGCTAAGTTGAAGTGCATGATTTAATTTTTGCTTGGTTAGCACTATTCGAAGAGCATAGTTTTAATTTGCATTGTGGGTGTGAGTTAAGAACGTGGTGTATTGGATTTAGTGAGCACCTAGGGAGTTAAAAGGAGGGTAAGGTAAAATATTTTTTACCTTAGACAAAAGGTGGTAAATAGTATTATTGAAGGTTAAAAGTAAATTGCATTATCTTGTTTTATAAAGTCAATTATTTTGGAAATGCAATTTTTGAGTAGGGAGACATAAGTAGGATTCTGGATTATTTCATGCATTAAATTTCTAAAAGGGGTTATAGTGAAACTGAGTGATTGAAATCTTTGTTTGATAAGTTTGGAGATAATAAGGTGTATTTGAGTCTTGTTAATTTTTGTAATGGTGAATTAATATTGAGGGAAATATTTGAGTGAATATTTTTGCTATCTAACCATTGATATTGGCAAAGAGGTTGATTGTGATTGAGACAGGTTTTGAGGTCATTTCTCCATAAAATAAAAGGTATGGGCATATCTTCCTTATGAGTGGAATATTGTTGGATTGAATGTTGTGAAATACAAAGTTGGAGTGAAAAGGTTTTTGTTTGATAAGCATTGTTGGAAATGTTTGAGTGAGTTTTCACATGCATGATTGGTGAATGGTTGTGAGGAAAATTGAGTGTGATATTGAGAACTATCTTGAACTAGGGTTTGTGAAAGAACATGAGTATCATTGTTATGTGATATTGAGAACTATATTGAACTAGGGTTTGTGAAAGATCATGAGTATCATTGTTATGTGAATTTGGAATCATCTTGAGTCAAGGGTTGAGTTCCATAGTGTGAGTTGTTGAAAGCATTGTGAAACACTTGTTTAGGGTTTGTAAGCAAGTTGTGTTTCATTGAATGGATGGTTGAGTGAAGTTTGATTGAGCATTATTGATTGAGAGCATTGGAGTGATAGTTCAAGATTTGTGAAACAAATTATTCTTTATTTTTGAATTGATTTGAAAGTGAGTTTGAAAGTGATAGAGTGTTTTGTGAGTGTGAAACATATTGAGTCTCTTACCATTCTCTATATGTTTCTATGGTTAAACAAGATTCTGAGTGAAACTTGTTTGTGTGATTGAAGAGGTTTTCTGAAAGAGATTTAGTTGAGTTTTTATATGCAAGTTTTGCAATTGATTTGAATAAGCTTTGGTGGAAGCTTGTGAGCAGATTTGAGTAAGTCCTAGAGGGGACTTAAGGATAGAGTTGAGTAAGATTTTGTGAAAGCTTAAGGACAGATTTGTGTGAGATTTTGTGAAAGCTTACAATCAGATTTGGACAAGTTCTAGTGAGGACTTGTTGAGCAGATTTGAGGTAAGTCTTGGTGAAGACTTGTTGAGAAGATTGGACAAGTTCTAGAGAGGACTTGTTGGACAGATTTGAGGTAAGTCTTTGAGAAGACTTGAAGAGCAGAGTTGATTGATTTATTTGTTCAAGATTTGTGTTAAGGTTTGGGACAGATCTAGAAAAGTTGATTTGTGATTGAGTCAAGCTTTGTGTTAAGGCTTGAGGATATATTTGAAGATAAATTTTGGTGCAGAATTGAGGATAGATTTGTACCATACTAGAGATAGATATTGAGAAGATTTATGCTAGATCGAAGGACTATGTTTAGTGTAAATTTGAGATAGATATTGAGCAGATTTGTGCTAGACCAAAGGACTATGTTTAGTACAGATTTGAGATAGATATTGAGTAGATTTGAGAGTAAGCTTTGGAGGTGATAGAGTAGAGGATAGTAGTCTCTAGTGGATAGAGATCCATTAGCTAGGGTAGTGAGGATAGAGGTCTTCTGAGTGAGGACAGAGTCTTCTGTGGAGAGATATCCACAAGCTAGTGTAATGGAGGTAGTAGTCTTCTAAGAGGATCACTAGCTAGAGTAGAGGAGAAGGAGTTCTCCTATGGATAGAGATCCATGAACCAGCAAAGAGGATTGGTGTCTCCTGTGGATAGGGATCCACAAACTTGATTAGGGTATTGGTATCTCCTTTGGATAGAGGTCCATAAATATTGTAATAGGGAAAGGATTCCCAAGAGATTTGTTGAGAAAATTTTAGTGAAATATTTTCTCCGTGGAGTAGCCCACATTGGGTGAACCATGTTAAATTGGTGTCTCTATTGTGTGTGGTGATTTGTGCATTGCTTTGATTATTACTATTGATATTGCCATTGATATATTGGATAATATTGTTTGAGAAAAGAAAAGTAAAAAGTGGTCTTATATTGTTCACCCCCCTCTCAGTATAAGCTTGTGTTCTTCAATGTATTTTCCATAATGTATGCTCTAGTGGCCCTAATCCCCCTCATAATATAAATTCTATTATTGTAAAAATACATATTGCATAGGCATATCATTAGGCTATACCATATTCTTCATTGCCACTATTAGATATTCCTACACATGTCCAATGAACTCTTCTACCAAGGCTCTAGATGAGGAATATAAGTCAATATCATCACCACCTTTAAATAAAATCTACCTCAATTATCTATAATTGAATAAGGTAATATTGAAGACATAAATTTTCCTTCTATAGCATACATAACCTTGTTTTAATATTTCAACTTTCCCTTAGACCACCTAATTTTCATCAACCAATATTTTTTTTCATGAACCTACTTAAAAGAGAAACTATTGCAAATATTCAAGAGTACCCAAAAAAGGAATAGAAGGTAGAAATAATTAATGATTAGATATTCATGAATAATATAAATCAATAACCTAAATGAGGAAGAGGGATAAATTATAACACATCCTAAATCCTTTTCTTGTATAACTCCAAAAGACTCAAAATTTGTTGTAACTATCATAAATCCAATTGTATCTAAAAATAATAGGCCAAAGAAATTGATTACATAAAATATGTTAAATTTTCCCTTTCAAAATAGGGTAATAAAGCTTGAGGACTACTCTACATAATTCATCACCTAGAATTAGAATAGGTTAATACATTAATGTCACCAATGTGTAAAGCTCAAAAAATTGTGTAATTTGAAAAAAGAATCAAAACACTTCAATATGCAAAAGTTATGGTCTCTAGAAGTTTTGCCCAAATAGCCCTCAAAAGTAAAAAAAGTTAAAGCCTTAAACCATAGACAAGTAATGTCAAATTACTACATACCACATGTCATCTCTTGATTCATAGGTGTCTGCCACTTATTTTTTTTTACCTATACACAACAATACTATTTCACTAGCTTCTAATGATTTTTTTTTTTAATTGTCAAAAGGAATATATGTATTAGAAAATGGTTGATTAAGTGGTATGTAAGGGTTTTACATCAGCCACCATGTTGGACTTCCATCATAATATTTTTGTAAAAGCCCAAGTAGCACTAGGAATATTCAAACCTTGGTCTGATAGGTGCAATATTCATTATAATAATTATTTTAGCAGTTGTTCCTTTTAAAAGTAAAGAAAATTCCCTTTCACTTAAATGCTTTTCAAAGTACAACAATCATGGTTGATTCATATCTCTTGACCAAACGTGATGGGAATGGGATTTGAATATGCATTCATATTCTTCTAACACTATCCTTCTAGCTAATTTTCCACCATATGCAATGGTTATTGGAAATACTACTCCATAGAAAAACAAGACCTCCCTTCTGCTTAAAAAATGACACTATGAATTGAACACACAACCTATCTTCTTCAAAGTACAAGAATAACTACTATGCTATACCATCAATTGGAACAAAGTATGGAATGTTATAGCATATCATTACCAACTTTGAAGTCATCATAGAAAACATGGTCCTCCCAATAAAAACAATTACCTATAGTAACTCGAATTCAAGTTGATTCCATATGAGCATCTTAATCCATGCTCTACTTGCCATAATGGACACCCACTATGGTATATTTGAGTGCATTATTTATCCTATAAGAAGGGGTTCTCATGCTCCAAACCTTTTGAGATCTAAGCCAAAGTCTATGTGCCTAAATTTTGCCAAATTTGAATTCAAAAAATCCCTCCATTTATCTTCCTTTGAACTAACAATCTTCATTCTAATTTATTTGGTAGTTGAGGGTGAAGATCCTCTAATTTTGATTTCTATTTTTTTTTTTAGAAGAAGAAAATAGATTATCTCCAATTGTCTTGGAATGAAAAAAAAAGAATGGAAAAAGAATTTATGAGACATTTAGGAGGAAATCGTCATAGGGCTCATACAAAGTATCAAAAGCTTTGAAAAATATTTCTACATAACCAAGTTAGGCAAAAACATACTTGGTCTAATACCATGCAGGAATTTACACCTATTTCTAGAAATAAGTATAAGCAATTTATCCAATAAAATACTATACCAAAATCATAAAAAGGATAAAATATAACACTCAAATTCTATGGATGGAGTGTGGGTATTTATATAAATACCTAATACTCAAACTACAATAATAAGTTTAACCTCAACTAAAACAATAAGAGGTATTAAAGGCTAATTATAAGTTATAAGTTGTGTTTAACTATAACAAGGACAACCATGGCCTATAGGGATTACATAATAAAATTTTACAATAAGCTAAATACATTGTACAATGATTTACCTAAGGTTTATCTAATATTACATCAAATAATGTTGGACTTAGACATGAATCAAATTACACTTTCAACACTCTTACACATAATGAGGAAAAATCACATGACCCCTCTTTCTTTTAGATAGGCTTAGGATTGCATTTATCTAATTAGCTTAGGCGTAGAATTACTATTTATTTCCAAATAAAATGTAAATGTGAGCATGATCTTCTCATGTGTAATTCTAGAAGTATAGGTGGAATTCTAGATTTATAGGCAAAATATTAAATTACCAATTAGTTGCAAGTTCTTCCTCATTTAGTTAAGTTAATATTAGGTAAAAATATTATGCACTATTTTTTTGACCATAATGGCAGAGGATTGGTTATGTAATTTTGGCAAAATTTTGCCTATTTATTTCATGCATCAATAAATAGTAGTTGGAAATTTTTTCACCCTTATCATTGGTTTTAGAACTCAAGTTGAGTTTCAATAGGATTGTGAGTTGTGAGGGAAATAAATAGAGCATTGATCTAAGGTTTTTACTAAAAACTCAATTGCTTCTCATGAGGGCTCAACTTGGATATAGAAGTTGCTTTGTCATATAAGGAGCATATATCAAAGGAAAGCTCTCCAACGTATAACCCCTCATTTCAATTTCCATTGTATGCTTTGGTAGCATAGGAAGAATCAACCTCACATGTTTTTCTATAAAAATACACTAGTAGGAGATAACTTAAGCATGAATCTACTATGTGCATGAGTGCAATTGTGCATTGCTATTCTTGGTTCATGCTACTGGTTGTGTGTCAACTAGTTTTTCATGTTAAGTGGGGATTGTTGATATATAAAACTTTAATATTTACTATATTGGTGGATAGGGATGTTAGTCACCTTTCCTCGGTGACTAGTTTGTGATCTCCAACCTATCATGTGTGTTGGGACCAAGGACAATAGGCTTGTAAGTCATATATTTTTTGAGACTCGTCTATAATTTGAGGTGGACATTCTATCTCCCTTCAATAACTTTGGATTATTTTCTTCTAATGACTAGAGCCATTATTTCTCAATACATAATCATTCATCGATTGGCCTATGGCTTCACAACTTTTTTTATGACATGAGACTCCTTGGTTAGAGCTATCACAAGTTGGTGATGTTAACCCCCTTTGGACTATATAAGGACAATGATAGACAACAAGGTTGCATCACTTTTCAGTCAAAAATATTTTTATTTTAAAGGTTTTTAAACCTTATAAAAAATTAAAAATGTTTCAACAATCAAAACTAATTTTCGATAGAGACCTTGTTCCAATTTGGCATTGGAGAACAGAGTTGTAAAATAACATTGTAGAATCATTTTTGTTTCAAATCCAACTTTGAAGTTCCTTATCCAGAAGTGACCACAAGTTGGTAGAAAACGTATGAGTTTATTTATAGGTGGTTGGCCATATTTTTTTTAACACCTATGATTCACCACTTTTAATGATGCAAGAACCTTTATATAGAGCCCTTTCCATTGGCCTCGGTAATTATTCAATGAATAGATTTTGAGCTTCTTGGAAATGTTTTTTTTTTGTAGATAAGATACTATAGCATTAATACCAGTTTTTACAGGTTGACCCAAAACCTTTTACAAAAATCAGCCCAGGGTCATTGATGAACATGTCCTTACTAAGGATCCTATGTATGTAAAATCTACATGCCGCAAAAGCCATTACATCCGGTAAGGTACATAGCCTGTTATCAAAAAGAAACTTCCCATACAACATTTTGGGTATACCTCAAGAAAACACACCTACATCATAATTACAAAAAAAGAAACAGACACGGATCCCTTTCTTGAAATAGTGGAGAAACAAAAAGTTGTAGACACACATAGCATAGTACTGAAAAAAACTCCCACAAGCTCTGTATTGACAGTTACTCTTAATAATTCTTTGGTAATTGCTTTCTTCCGTATATGACATGCTTTGGGACCACATCCCGTCTTGGCCAATCAGCCTTGGAGAAGTGAAACTGCTGGCTAGATTTATGGCAGTGGCTATCTAGTGGTCCATGTGACTCTGGTTCGAAGTCTTATATTGTTGTTTCTTTCCTACCCTATGATTATCAACCAACCTAAAATTACTAAGATGACTAGGAGCCATGTTATTTGAAATATGATTGTCCCCATTAGTCTTTGTGGTATTTCCAAGCAGCATCCACCAATACTGACAACTTGGATAATTTTTATTGTGAGTCCATTTCAAAAAAGAGACAGGAATACTCATATCCTTAGAAATTATAGTGCCTTCCCTATTGGTAAATTATACTATCATTATTGGCATTCTTGTTGAATAAGCTCATCTACTTAACCCATTGGTGGTGAAAAAAAAACTTAAGGAGGACAACAATTAGAAAGTCCTAATTTATCCTATCAAATGCTTTGTTCATATCAAGCTTGAGGGCAAAAAAAAACATGTTAGTCTTATGAGCAGAGTGCAGAGCTTCATGAACTATGATAACTCCATCCAAGATTGACCTACCCTGGATAGATCTTCCCTAGAACGTATCTATGATTCGGGGTAGAACATCTCTCATTCTATTTACAATGGATTTAGTTAGGATATTGTAAGAAACATTGCATAGACTGATTGGCCTAAAGTCAACCATAGATTCAGGGGTTTGCTTCTTAGAAATTAGAGAAATAAAAGTAGAGTTGAGACCTTTTGGGATATGATTGCTTGCTTGGAATTCTCTAAAAATAGAAATTACATCCTCACTTACAATGTCCCAAAAATCTTGATAGAAATGAGGGGGAAATCCATCGGGTCCTGGGGCTTTGTCTGGCTCCATGATAAACAAGGCTTCCTTAATTTCCTCATCAAAAAAGGGAGCTAGAAGCTTAAGGTTTATATCCTCATTTATTATGCTAGGAATGGATTGCAAGAGAATATATTTGGCCTCCTCATTGCACTTTGATTCCTGACCAAGGATAGAATTGAAATAAGTTACTGCCTCCTTTTTTATTTTTGTTAAGTCCTGAGTAATAGAACCATCTGCTTTTTAAAAAAAAAAATATCTTGTTATTGCTTCTATTTCTAAGAGTGGTGACATGAAAAAACTTGGAATTTGAATCTCCATATTTCAACCAAAGAGCCCTTAATTTTTGCCTCCAATAGATTTCCTCACAGGCCAAAATGTTATGAAACTCTGCTAGTTTTATCCGTTCCTCCTGCCTAGTAGTTTCATCAACATCACCATGTTGAATCCTTTGATCAATTATCTTCAAAATTTCAACAACCTATTTTTTATTTTCAAAGAGGTTCCCAAAGACCTCTTTGTTCAAATTTGAAGATTTTCCTTAACAAAATTTAATTTGCCAGCAATTTTAAAAGTTGCACTACCCCTGACAGGTTGTTGCCACCACTAAATTAAGTTATCTCTAAAACTAGAATGTTTGATCCACATAGATTGAAATCTGAAAGGTTTCTTGAAGGATAGAGAGTTAGGGATCTCCAAAAAAATGGGATTATGATTAGAGGTAATTTTAGGAAGGGCTTGTAGGGTAGAATCACCGAACAGAGTTGTAGCCTCCTTTGATAGAAAAATCTGTCAAGCCTTTCTTGAATGAGATGACACCCTATCCATCGATTGCTCTAGGTATAATTCGATCCTCTAAGTTTTACATCCATAAAAATGTTGGAGTTCACAAAGTCATTGAACTCATCCATGCTCTTGATAGGTGGTCCATTTCCACCCATTTTGTTTGAAGGGTAAAGAGGAGTGTTAAAATCCTCAACCAAAATCCAGGGGACATTATGGAAGATTTCACTTAGATTGCCTAAGTACTCCCACAATAGAGCTCTCCCTTGAATTGAAGTCGAGGCATAAATATTTGAAAGGATCTATGACTTGTTGCTATTTATTTCCTTAAATAAAACACTACGAACCCTGTCATATTTCTGAATAATGGTGCCTTCTACTATCCGAGGATCCCACAAAGTCATAAGGCCTCCAGACGCTCCTCTGCCTAATTTGCAAACCATCTCCCCTTGATTATAGATTTTTTTTGCTACTTTTTTTACTGAATCTCATCAATTTTTGTTTCTTGCAACATGATAATAGTTGAATTCACTTGACTTCTTATTACACTGACTTTCGTGTGTTTGGGCAGGCCATTGAGGCCTCTCACATTCCATGAGAGGAACTTCATTTAGATTGTTTAGGATTTATTCCTATCCCCCTCCCTTGAGGGGGTTTTCCTAATTTGTTGTCTTCAAAACCCAGAATAACCTGTTGAAACAAGGTTCTATGTTTTCCATTGGCAATTTCATTATCAATTTTAATTTTTTGATGCTCAACATTTGATATTCTCCCTCTTCTTTTTTCACTGCCAAAATCTATAGGAGACTTCACAGTGCTCCTGGTTTGTTTAGGACTAAACTGGGGGGGAAATTTGTTGCAGAACTAGATAGCCATATTCCTCAGTCTGAAGAGTTTCACATATCTCCACCCCTACATCCAATTTTTTTCCTTTTTTCCTATATTCCCCTAGTCTACAGGATGACCCCTCAGTAGGATTCACCTGGCTCCTAATGATGATGTTAGGGAGATGAGATTTTTATTTTCCAATGCCTCAACTTTATTCCTAAGTTCTTCAGCATTAGGGTTTGGCTTTGGGATGCCCACTGGTCTTGAAGTATTTTCAGCATTGGGGTTTAAGGATTCCAACTGGGATGGATATTCTAGAGATCAGACATTAGGGTTTGGCTTTGTGATGCCCACAGGGATTACAATAATTTTAGCATTAGGGTTTGAGGATCCTGACTTGGATGGGGATTCTAGAGAGTCATAAAGGTTAGCCTGAAGGTTTTGGGCTTCCATGTCTTTCAATAATCCTCCTACTCCCATATTGGATAGAATTGAAAATTTATTTGAAACTAGAGGATTGGAACTTACCTAAGTATTTTGGTTGCCAAAAACCTGTTATTTTCCTTTGTCTTGTTGGGACCCTGCACCCTCTCTTTTATTTTTTTGGTAGACATAGTTTGCCTAATTGAAATCATCTATGTCAGGGAAACTCCTCAAATTTCCTCTATCTAGAATTCCCTGCTTCTGCTTTTCTCTATTCATTGCCATTTTAGGGCATTGATTTCATAGATGTCCTTGATTTTTGCATTTTGCATAGAATTTCGATCTGTTCTCGTATTCTATAGGTTGTTTTTGATAGTATTCTCCATACTCTAACTCCACAAAATTTGGAAATTTATTATCCAAACTACCATTTACGTATATTCGTGCATGAGTCATCCTTATCCTGGCCAAAGTTGTATGGTCAATGGAGATCAGGTCCCCTATAGTTTTGGCTATGCCCTATAGCCAATATTCATTGAAGAACTGGGCAGGTAGACTCGGGAGATGAACCCAAATAGGGGTAATGTTAATATTTTTCTTTTCAAGGTCGAAATATTCACCCCATCGTCTAAGAAAAAGGCTCATTTTTCCCAAAAACCAAGGACCTCTTGTTAAAATATGGTTAGCATCCTCCATATTGTTAAAATGGGTAATGAAGAATCGACAAGAGGAGATGTTTTTCAAGACATCAAATGATGAAATTTTGATGTTTGTTACCCAAGATATGACAATGTTACCTAAACTCTAACTTACTTTTGATGTTTGGGAAAGAATCCAAAATCAATGATGTTTCTTGCTTCAGCAACAATGTTTTTGTCTTTAGAAATGGTTATTCGATGGGTAGAATTGATTTTCAATGCTTAGTTTTTTGATGCAGTGCAGTAAAAATTCGATGAATTGTTAGATTGGATAAAAATTTGGTAAAATAATCCTTTATTACCCTAGTTATTAACCACATTAGGGGGTAAAATCCTATGAACATATCAATGTTTCTCTACAAATATTTGGATATAATGACCATCAACATTTAGGAAGGTAATACATTCTTTCCAAATCATCAAGGTCTTTTTAAGTTGATCTTCAATTATGTTTCTCAAAAGAAGAATGCAATTGCTATGGGGAAAAGAGATGATGGACCTTGTGTGCCTCTAATTACTTCTCTTTTATAAAAATATATGGATAAGTGTCCTTCTATTAATGTTGCTAGTGGAAATGGGAGTAACATCTTTGGTTTAGATAAGGATGACAAGGATGCTTTGGCTGAGTCTCCCTTGGAGACTAATATTGGGAAGGATAATCTAAACAAAGTAATTGGAAAAATTATAGTTGATGACTTCATGATAACTAAGGATGGGGAGGATATGTCTATCCCTTAGAAATATGGTGTGGCCCCTCACTCCTTGGATAGCACTAATGTTATTTCTCCCTTGCCAACTTCAACTAGTCCAAAAGAAATTGCTCTCTCATCTTCCTCTGAGGATGAAAAACCTGCTAAAAACAATATGATACCCTAAAGAAGTCAAAGGTTGAGCCTAAAGGAATGTGGAGGTTGGTGTGTCTAAACTCCAAATATCATAGGAAGCTACAAACTTCTTGTGTCTCTGAATATTCACATGAGTCTGATGATGTTGCTCTGACCCCTTTCTCTAAGAAGTCTTTAGAATTATCTAGAACTCCAGGGACTAGGTGCAAGCTTCATGTTGAGCACCTTGCTACTACAAATAAATCTTAGGTTTCTATTAAGTATTTAGTGAGATCCCTTAAGAGATCTATGAAATTTTTTGCCTTCTATACAATCAAAATTTATTAGAGACAATTGGAGGACCCACTTTCTTCGGAGATGGACATTAATATTTCTGTTGAGGATTATTGGGACTAATTATGTTCATTCTGGGTTGATCTCTCTTTTTTTGGTTGGCAGATATCCTAGAAACCATTTTGTTTCTTTTTTTTGTGGGGGCCTCTGGTGGGTCTTTGATATTATTGGGTTGTTTGCTCTATTTTTCCTTTGCTCCTCTTTGGTTCAAGTATTTGATGTAAAAGGTTTGGGGTTCCTTTCAAAACCCTTTCTTTTTCAATCTAATAAATAAATTAAATTAGTTCTTCAAATAAATTTAATTCCCTTTTCATTATTGATTTAAATTACCTTAATTAATTTTAATTAATAAATATTTGATTAATTAATATATAGTTTATTAAAATCAATATGAGGAAGGCAGGACCCCTCATAAAAAATTATATAAACTCATTAAAAAAATAAACTTGCAAGCTTACTGTAGTGGTAAGGGCTTTGGCCTCTCTTTGAGAGGTCCAAGGTTCAAACCCCACTCAGTATGAGAGGACTGGGACCCCTCATAAAAACCTATGTAAACTCACTAAAAAAATATTGTATTTATTAATTAAGTTTAATTTAAGTTAATAAATTCCTTTAAGGGAGTTTTATTTAACTTTATTTATTGAATTAATTAATTAATTAAATTCTATACAAGCCTTTGCATTACTCTATTCAACCTTCATGCTTTAAACCCACTCATCATAGGTATTTTCACAAAAAGCATTTATTGACATTTATCCATTTATGTTGACATTAAGGTGCAAATAAAATAGAGTTTTTGTTAGTTGTAAATTATAAGGAGCCTTTCTTAAGGCAACCAATTGTAATCAAGGCACTCTTTTCACCTTGTTTTTTGTGTCTTTTCATTCCCTTGTCCTAGCTTATACCTACTTAAACATGGCCTCATACCTAGTGGTCAAAGTGGCTAATTTGGTCTAAATTGTAAGCAACCTATTGGAGCTAAATTTGACTCAAACTTTGAAACCCCCAAATTTAAATTTTTGGTTTCAATCAAAATGATAATAATGTTGGTCGCTTCTTCAAATTGGTGTGAGCATATTAATTTTTCATTGGTTGTTTTGATGAAGTCTAACCTTGGTTGTTAATAATGTGTGTCCCTTTAATAAAGCTCCATGGTCTTCAATAAAGGATATGGCAGGATATTATTAATCAAATGTTTAAAAGCCTAGCTCCGAACCTCATAGAAAAATTTCCCTTAGACTTAAAAATCAAACGATAACTCTTTCAGTCCTAAGGTGTGCTAAAGTTAGGGGAATAAGTCAAAACCTTGGTCTAAACCCAAAAAAGCATAATTAAAGTCAAAAAAATTGATTAAATCTCATGGGCATGCACCTCTTTAATTAAAATACGAGCACCTAAAATCTAATCTAAGTACCGCGTTGGATCCAGGTTTAATCATACGGTTGTGCTCTAAGGAATCAATTAAAGGTTAAGTAAAAGTGAAAACAATATTATAACCTAAGGTTAGTAATGATTTAAATCCATGCAACTCCAATGATCTGGACGGATGCGCTTGATCCAAGCCAAATCCAATGACTGCACAATCTCCAAAGAGTCAAAGCTTTAAAATGAAGTCATCATAGGTCAAAGCTACCAGTTAAAAAGCGAGCAACTCTGACAGATTGGATGATAGCACTCGAAGTGAACTCAAGATCAACATTTGTGCTTAATTTAATTAAACCATGCATTAAAATATCATGGTCCAATAAGGAATTAAGAATATGCACCCTCTTTGAAATAATCATCGAGCAATTTGGATGGATCGAATGACAACACTTGATCTAGACCTAATCCAACAACAGTGCCCTTACAAAGATGCTTCTAAAAAGTAAAAAACCCCATGTGATTAATTCAAATTTTAAACGAGATTAACAAGGGTCTGAGCATGTTGCTAAACATCCCCCCTTTTGAATTAATCAAGGTTAATATTATGTACCCCTTGTAAACTAACCTGCAGGTTGATTAAGATCTATGGTCGCGCCAATAGCTATCGAAGATCTAACGATCACGCCAAAATATAAATCCAAAAATGTGAACGATAGCATATCGAGAAAGGCAAAGGTAAAGAAAAAATTAATTATGTTTTAGTAAGGGTCTAACACATTGGCTAATCTCCCCCTTTCAACTTAATCAATATTTATCAAATATAAAATATGCACTATGCGGGTACAAGAGATCTGACGGTTGCGCCCTATTTAAAATAAGATCAGACGGATGCACTCAACCATGATAAAACAACCCCAATGAAATATTGAAGATATCCGATGGTAGTGCACATCTCCATCCTAATCCAATAGTAGCGCATCGGTGAAAGTGATCGAAGTTTAAAGGTTTTCTTTTGGTTAATTAAATACTTTATAATCTGCCCCTTCTATCTTATATTAAACCTAGCACATGGTCATAAAATCCAACGGTCGTGCCTCCACCATGGTATGATCTAACGGTGATTGCAAAAGTAAGTGAACGTATTTGAAAGTGAATGCAGAAGGACGACGTACCAGATGTGATGCAAACAAAATAGATATGGTGTAGATGCTAAGTCCTACGAATGCGATGAACAAATGCATGAAGGAAATGACGTATAAATGAGATGTGAGAAAAAAAAAGTGGGGCCTCTTTTATTAATGTTTTCTTTTAATCCGGTTACAATACGTCCCCCCCTCTAGGGCTCAGAACGTTTGATACAGTTCGTTACATCAATGGATGGTACGCTTCCAGTGTCTTCCGCATGCCCACATTCGAAATGGGCGGGCCAAAAGTTGTCGTCGCTTGTGTCCATGTGTTCGTCGTTCCTTTCTGCTCCTCTGGTGTTCCTGGTGGTGATATCCTATGCACAAAAAAATAGCAAATAGTTAATAGCATATGCGGATATAGGAAAACATGCAATCCCCAAAGCCTCCGGCTAGTTAATATATAAAAGAATGAAACGATGGTCAAAACATGTCATAATGAATTCAAACTTTTACAGAGGCATGGAGACATCATCAGGGACACATTGCAAAAAGAATAGTCAGGAAATCATGCACAAATTTCTAATCGCTCCGGGGTGGGACGTTGGGGACTATCACAAAATGTGCAAAAGTGACCTTGCAAATGTCCTGCCTAGAGGCCTCCAAAACTCCTGCAAACTTGGGGTTAGACTAAAAGGGGCATTTTGAGATGACCCAGAAGGTCAGATTTTGTAGATTCTGCCCAGATTGTCTTGTATCCGAAGGCGCTCCCTGTAGGTTAGTAAACGCATAAAATGATAAAAACAAGGTCAAATCATGTTAGAAAGTAATGAAACTTGGACAGCAGCATAAGTACATCAGATACAACATAATGCAAAAATAATAGTAAAGAAATCATGCACATATTTCTAATCCCTCCGGGGTGGGGCGATTAGGACTGCAGTAGTGCGGGGGGCGCCCGGGGGCAGGACGCCCACCGTTTGGGGCCTAGTTTTGGCACCAATCCAAGTGGGATGGGTCCAAAACCTCCTAGGGGGTTGTGTCGACGAGTTTGGTGTGGGATTGTGGCTGATTGCTTGGGTTTTGGATCTAGATTGCGTTCCTAGTGTTCACCCGATAACCTCTCTTCCAAAAGAGAAATTAGGGATGTAGGAAGCACAAAGAGGAATGGGGGTACAATTTGGCAGCACTTCGTTGCTCCAAATGCTCCAGCTCTGTTCTTCTTTGGGGTGAGGAGGCTCACATTTTTATAGACCTAAGGGTCTCCTTTGAATGTGCATGCGAGGGTGCCACTTGGCTCACCATGCCTTTTTGGGGGAGAGAAGATTCCTCCCTGATTTAGAGCCTCCATGATCAGGGCATGCTTGACTGAAGTCTCTCTTTGATTTGAAACCGTTCCTCGCAATTGCATGCCTTGAAGGTGAAGTTGGGTGGTGGATCTGGGCTGCCATTTGTCAAGGCTTGACTTTTTACCAGTCAAACCTGCTAATCGTCCCACCCTGGAGCGATTGCTGCTAATCGTCCCGGGGTGGGGCGAATAGGATTCTAATCGTCCCAGGGTGGGACGAATAGGGAGCAAAGTGCTTATAAGGTGCCAAATTGACCTTCGACCTTCCAAAACTGATTTGGGAGTGGTTAGGACCACTTTTTAACCTCTGGAGGCTACCCTAGGGGGTATGTATGCCAATTCGATCAGTGCTTGTAGTCACATAATCGGATTGGTGTTGTTTTGGTGTCTATAGATGCCCCTTTTTGGGATGCATTGTGTGTGGCATAGCGTTGAGCAAAAATAGATGACCAAAGCACTTAATGATTAGGGTTTCTCAGTAACCTAACCAAATTTTGATGCCCCAAGTATGGGAAGGGCACGCATTCTTGAATCCTTGCTTCTGACGAGCTAAGGAGCTTAACTCAAGTGTAACCTTTTTCAGTGAGGTGTACTTGATCTTGGACATTGTTCAATCATGAATAGGCAAAGGGCGCAACCTTTTGTCCGAGGAACATTTTCTTCATGCTTCTAGAATGCCAAGTGTTTGTTTAGCTTGTGATTATTGCTTGTTTGCTGCCCCAAGTAGGAGTGTGATTGTCTTTGTCAATGATTCTTTGAATGCATGCCATTTCCTTGATTGGGTGTGTATTTGTTGATTGGTGACTAAGTGTGACTACCCCCTCAAGCGACGAATCGATGAGGGAATGACCAAAAATGAGAAAAGTGACGAGTTGCTTGACCCAAGATGATGTTTTTAAGGGTGCCTTCAGTTGTTTTTCGTTGAACGCTCATTGCAGTTTTCCAACAATTGGACCTATTTTTGGTGGGTTTTGACCCTTTTTTTGATGCCTATTGGGGTAGAAATTATCAAAAATCCTCCTTCCCGTGGAGTGGTCCGGCTATTCTAGCCTTCTTAGGGAGTTTGGATAGTGAGTATTTGTGACCCCGACGGTGGTTTTTCATGCCATGAATTTCAGGTGCAAAGGCACCTTTGTTCGGCAGATTTATTGTTGTTTTTGGTGCATTTTTTGGATGCAGTTTTTGTTGCTTTATTTCTTGCTCTGTAATCGTCCCAGGGTGGGACGAATATCAATTTTGTAATCGTCCCAGGGTGGGACGAGTGCCAACTAGAGCGCTCATCCCAGGGTGGAACGATTACAGGCCTAACAGCCTATAAAAGGACCAAAACTAGGTTTTGGGCTCATTTGCAACAATTTTTTCTTGGCGATTTGGAGCAGTGAGGAGGAGTGCGAGTGTGCGTAGTGGAGCGCTGCCAAAATTTTGTGGACATCATGAGTGCGAGAACCGGATCTTTGAGTGGAGGAGCCGAGGTGAGACCGGTATGATGTTCCTTCCTGCTGCCTATTTTTTGTTTTTTTTTATATGAATTTTAAAACTCACATATACAAAATGCTTGTTCGTGTTATTTTGTTTGTTGTTTTTGCCATATTAAGGTTGTAACCCTAATATATTATTTTTATATTTTTTTGTTTTATTTTGCGTTAATATTAAGGTTGAAACCCTAATATTAATTTTTATATGTTTGTATTTTGTATTATTTTTTGTTCACATTAAGGTTGAAACCCTAGTATGAGTTTTTTGTTTTATTTATTTATTTATTTTTTGTTTTTTTTGTTCACATTAAGGTTGAAACCCTAGTATTGTTTGTTGATTGTACAGTTTTATTTGAATGATCGGTACTTTCGCTTTACAGTTTTATTTTAATGCACTTCTCATGTTGTACTTTTGTTGTACAATTGAAATTTGCAGTCTGTATTTCTACTATACAGTGTTATTTTAATGTTTTTGTTTATATTAAGGTTGAAACCCTAATATATATTTTTTATTTTATTATGTTGTTTCAGGTTGTGAAGAGTCGGTACCGCCAGTTGACTATTTTCTCTGATGCCCGGGATGCCTTGACAGTTGTGGATTGGGAGTGGCTTGATGCCCTTGGGCTCAAGCAGGTGACGCGTCTGGAGCCTGTGGTGGGGGATCGAGCATATTTGACTACCCTGATCAATCTGTGGGATCCCCACACCAATACTTTTCATCTCCCAACAAGGGAGATGACTGTTACTCTAGAGGACGTGTATCGGATTCTATGGATTTCGATAGATGGACTGCCTATCCAGATGACCCACCATGACCAATGGTCGGTGGTATTGACACGGTGTTTTGGTTCAACGATGGAGAGGGGGGTGGATAGGGCTATGGAGAGGGCAGAGGCTGACTGCTAGATAGGCGGTATTCTGGTGCGATGGTGGTTGGAGAAGGGCGTATTAGGGGTGAGGCATGCTTTGATCATGACCCTCATCTCCAATATGTTGCTTCCTGACTCCTCAGGTGTGAGGTTCCCTTGGAACCTGCTTGAGTTGGTGTTCATATTGGTGGAGTGTCCTACATCAGCTCCACTTATTATGAGATGGGGTCAGACGTTGTTGGCGTAGCTATACGACGAGCTGTACGAGGTCCGCTATCGAAGGCGGAAGGGGATCGGGTGCAGCTATCTCTTGCAGTGTTGGGGGTGGCAGCACATAGCTATGGAGCAATCGTAGGGTTTGCCTTGGACCACCCGAGGTGAGATGGTGGATCGAGAGATTGGATATGCCACTTTATGGCGGAGGTCAGAGGAGCATGGGCAGAGTCGATGGTGGGCAGGTGACGTAAGTCACTATACTGATGCCTTCTCTCGTCTAGCGCCAGCGTAGGTGTTCTAGCAGCCATATTGGGACTATCCAACCTAGCTTGAGGTTGGCGAGTGGCTCGACGTGTGCGTAGGGGTAGATGGTTGATTGGGCGACATGGGACGAGAGAGAGTACTTCTCGTATGTCCAGGTGATGCAGTAGTTTGGGGTGCACCAGGGATTGCCTAGTGATCCCTTGATCTATCGATGTTGTGGCAAGGAGAGGACTCTAGTATGGCCTATCATTGAGCCACTAGGTGAGGATTCTGATGTAGTTATTGATGTACCCAATGTGGATGATGTCGGGGTGACTACAGAGTATGACCGATGGTGGATTACATGATGATGGCAGGGTGAGGGGCCTCTAGGAGGCACGGATACTATAACAGTAGGAGGTGGGGGTGTAGAGGCATCGATGGAGGGTTGGGGGGCTCTGCTTGATGATGTGGACATGGTGGAGGTCGATGAATTTACTAGTGATGGAGATGATTTGGGGGTTCCAGAGCAACCGGATGTACAGGATGTCCCGGAGTAGTGGGTGCCGAAGCAGTAGGCCATCCCGGAGGTGCCCATGCCTTAGGCTATCTTAGGGGATGTGGAGGCTGGGTTTCGTGCTGAGATAGCATGATTGGAGGGTCTCTTATGGAGATGGGAGGAGGAGCATAGAGACATTTTGTAGGAGAGGGATCTCCTGCGGACTCATTTGGCATAGTGGGACAACGCATTGGTTGTGTATCATCGATGAGATGTAGAGTGGGGGCGGTACCGGGTAGAGTTAGAGATAGAGGTTGTCCACCTCGATGGATAGTTTCCTGTGCTCGATGGAGGTGGTTCATCATGTCGTATGAGAGGCAATGAGATTGAGCAGTATGCATCCTCTCATCGTAGGCGGTTGGATGAGGGTAGCATTGGTGGGCAGGGTGCACAGGCTGGCAACAGCCGCCTTGAGAGGTCCCATAGGACCCATACTACTGGGGGTAGTTCCAGTCGCACCGATCCTGCGTGATCATGGTGGCCGACTCCCTAGGCTTTGGGGATTTTGAGTTTTTGGTTTTTTTGTGAGGTCAGAGGACCTTCTTATTGTAGCCTGAGGGCATTTTGACTTGATATATATACATGACTCATTTTTGGTTTGATTATATACTTGTCATGGTTTATTGTTCTTTATGCACATTTATTTATGTTGATGTATGCATATGCTATTATGACTGTGGATGATGTTAGCTATATGATATAGATGTATGCATATGGAATGGATGGAATGATTTGTTGGTATGCAAGCGGTGGCACCATAGACTGTACATGATTTACTGGCTTTCTGTACTATGTGATTGCTTTATGGAATAACTTTGCATTTGTAATTTTGTTTTGTATTTTCTGATGGTGATGTAAGTAGTGAAATGTACAACAATTGTTTTAGAATGTAGTTAAGGTTTTTCGGAGACTCAGATGCTTTAACTAAATAGTCAAGACTGTACATTATCTTACGAGACTTTCGAACATGGTACGAATCAGACTTGAGTTTGACCAAGTTATTTCACATCCCTGTGTGTGCGATTGAGTTCGTTGATGTGGTATTCATAAGGATACCGCCAGTGCCAGGTAGGCTGTCCACCAAACCTGTACTGAGGATCACCTAATTAGCTCCACTAATTCCTTTGTTGCATTTAGTAAGATTAATCTATGGGGCAATCTAGGATACCATAAGCTAGCTCATCCACATGCAAACATTGATCTGTACATATGCCCAATGGCTAATGTGATAGATATATCATCATGCGAGAGGTTTGCCACCAGTGCCAGCAGGCTATCCACCAAACCGGGACTGAGGATCACCTCATGACCTTTCGAATGTTGAGAGTTCTAGGGATTCAAGTTCGACTCCCTTATTTTCTTCAATTTTATTGGGATACTTGCTCTTATATATAGTGATAAAAATCACTGTTTATTTTTCTTTTGTTTTGAGCAAGGGATTTGAATTTTGAGTGATGGGGATCACTATTTCTTGTGCTTTTTGATGTGTGCACTTTGAGGGTTTTGATGTCAAACTTTGGAGTTTGTACTTTGAATTTTGCAGTTTTTTGATATTTGCAACTTTTTGAGAATTTGGGATTTCTTTTAGTGGTAAAAACCATTGTTTATTTTGGGGAATTGGGTAGGGAAGATGCTTGTCCTTTTGCCAACTCTCAGCATTCTTGGGGTCATTCACACAGGGGGATGAGCAAGATAACCATTTCGTTGTATGGTATCCTGGACCACTTTGCAGGTTTCATCTTTCGTTCACACAACTTGGGAATTTTTATGTTTTTTTTTTTTAAGCTTGTGTTGGGATGCTATGTAACAAGGCGTGATCCAAGTAAAACTCTACCTTGTAAAAATCGGTCTGACTTTGTACAACATTTGGCTAGAAATCTAAAGACAGATGAATGACGAAAACCCTAAAGACATTAAAAGACAACTAACTATGATATGGCAAAAATGTGAATGGCGTTATTCTTGTTGGATCATTTACAAAGTGGATAAATGTGGAAAATGATGGGATTGCCGAGTAATTACAGTCTATGGTGCGTTTGACATGTATGACCAGAAAATATGCAATGTATGTATGCGATGCCTAATGTAGTTCTTTTTGTGTTTTGATTTTTAAGATTATGCATGAAAGTGAGATGCAATTTTTTTGTTATTTTTGATTATCTATTGTTTTTTGAATATTTGTTTTTGACCAAGCGATTGTGGGAACCCTTGGAGCTTTTGGCTTGACCAAAGGGATTATGGATACCTTTGGGGCATTTTGGGTGACCAAGCGGTGGCGAGAACCCTTGGGGCTTTTTAAGTTTGACCAAGCGATGGCGAGAACCCTTGGAGCTTTTTGGTTTGACCAAAGGGATTATGGATACCTTTGGGGCGTTTGGCTGACCAAGTGATTGTGGGAACCCTTGGAGCTTTTGGTTTGACCAAAGGGATTATGGATACCTTTGGGGCATTTTAGGTGACCAAGCGGTGGCGAGGACCCTTGGGGATTTTGGGGTGGGCAAAGGGATTATTGATACCTTTGGGGCATTTTGGGTGACCAAGCGGTTGCGGGAATCCTTGGGGCTTTTGGTTTGACCAAAGGGATTATAGATACCTTTGGGGCATTTTAGGTTGACCAAGTGATTACGAGAACCCTTGGGGCTTTTGGTTTGACCAAAGGAATTATAGATACCTTTGGGGCATTTTTGGTTGACCAAGCGATTATGGGAACCCTTGGAGCTTTTGGGGTGGGTTATGGCTCTCTAAATGTTGAATGGCCTTAAATGACTGATGTTCAAGGGTTCTAGTTCCTTGATTCCTTCAAGAGAGGCGAGCCGGTATGTTCCAGGTATATTTTATTATCGATTACATAAGGACCTAACCAATTTTTTGCAAACTTGTCCCTTAACTAGGGCGGAAGTTAGAATTTTGTTGGTTCTCTTTTAAGACCAGGTCACCAACCTAAAAGTCCCTCAGGTGAACTTTCATGTTGTATGCTTTCTTAAGTCGCTCTTGATAGATACGTAAATGCTCAAGAGCATTGATGCATCGTTCGTCAAGTAACGTAAGCTGGTCTAACTGGGTCTGCCATGTAGTGTCATCATCGATGAACTCTTGCATTGATATGCACAGGGAGGGTATTTCCAACTCGAGAGGCATGACTGCCTTGGAGCCATACACTAGCAAAAATGGAGTTGCCCCAATGGGCATCCGAATGCTAGTGCGATAAGCCCATAGGGCAAGTGGTATTTGGATGTGCCAATCCTTATGACTATATGTGACCATATTTTTAAGGATGGCAACTAGCATTTTTTTTGACACCTCTGCTTGCCCATTTGCCTGCGGATAATAGGGTGTCAAAAAATTGTGCTGTATTTTGTATTTTATTGTCAAAGCATGCACATATTTGTTCTTAAATGATGTCCCATTATCCCAGATGATCTTGGATGGAATACCAAAATGACATATGATATTATGTAAAATTAACTCCGTAATGTGGGTCCCATTCGTAGAGGTAAGCGAAATTGCTTCTACCCACTTAGTGAAGTACTTTATGGCCATTATGATAAATGTGTGATGACCTGACGACATAGGGGAGATCTTTTCGATGATATCTAAGCCCCACTGCAAAAATGGCCAAGCCAATTGGATCGGCTACAAGGCTTGAGAAGGTACGTGTGTCAAGTTAGCATGGTGTTGACACTTCACGCACTTCTACACATATGCACAACAATCTCGCTCTAAAGATGGCCAATAATAGCCCATGCGAAGAATGCACTTTACGATGGCCATACCGCTAAAGTGGCCATCGCATGTACCATCGTGCGCTTGGGTGATCCCCAAGTGGACCAAGCAATGGAGGAGGATTCCTTCATAACTTCGACGGTATAAGATGTCTCCTAGCAAGACATGCTTTGCCGCTTTCTATTTGAATGATCTTTTCGCGGCGTGCGATAATCCAAGTGGGAGGCTACCTAACTTGAGATAGTCTCTTATGGGTGTGTACCAATCCAGCTGATCAGAAACCTCGATGGTATGAATGGCCGATCCCTCTTGAAGTTCATCCCTAGAAAAAGTTGAGCGAGAAATAACTTGTAGAAATAGCGTTATGTTGCTATTAAGAGGGGTTGGAGAGAACAAGGACCCCAGTTGGCATGATTCAGACTATCATGGATTTGAGAGAACCTATCCTGAGATGGTTCAATCTGGATCAGGTGGATTCTTGGCATTATGTCAGAGCTTGCATGCTCCATCGTGTATTGTGATAACATTTTGACTTGAATGGTTGTCATCTCATCAGAATGGTCTTACGGGATTAGTGACCCCAAGGAGGCCATAGTGTCCGCAAAATGATTTGATGATCGAGGGAGTGCCTCAATGTCATACCATTCAAGCTTAGCTAGGAATTTATCCACAAGGGATTTGTAGGCCTACAGAACTGGGCATTTGCATTGGAATACCCCTTTCACTTGGTTGACAATTAACAACGAATCACCAAATATATTCAAGCATTTGATGTTCATGGTGATGGTTGTCTAAAGACCTATGAGCAAGGCTTCGTATTCAACATTGTTATTGGTGCACGGGAAATCAAGTTTAAATGATAAAGGCATTGGAGCCCCTTGCGGTGTGAAAAACACAATTCTTGCACCACCCCCTTGCTCACATTTAGAACCATCAAAAAATAAGGTTATGTCGGCCTGTGACTTAGGCTCATCAAAATCTGGCGATTCTGAGACATGGAAGACCCCATCATCGGGTAGCTCTACGGTCATAGGCTGATCGTCTTCGAGAGGAGCCTCTGCTAGTTTATCGATGATGACTTGACATTTGATGGACTTTTGTCCAATGAATTTGATGTCAAACTCAGTCAACAACATGATCCATTTCACCGTGCAACTACTATGATAAGTATGACTCATCATGTACCATAATGGATTCTCCTTAGACACAACATACATCGTATTGCTCAGCATGTAATGGCATAGCTTTTTGGTGGCAAATAACACCACCAAACATAGCTTCTCAACGTATGCATAGTTAAGTTCATAACTGACTAGGGTGCGGCTAAGATAATAATTAGCCTGTTCTTTATGTAGTTCATTTTTCTGGGCTAGCATGGCACCCGAGTGCCACCTCGATGGCTGAGATGTATAAATAGAACGACACTCCTGGTCTAGGTGGTGCCAATACTGGCAGCGAATCCAAGTATTTTTTGATGTTGTCGAAGGCTGACTGGCACTCGTCATCCCAATGAAATGCTACCCCCTTGTGTAATAATTTATTCATGGGTCAGCACTTGTCAGATAATTGCACTATGAAGCGCATGATTGACATGACCTTACCCTGCAAGGTTTTGAGATTCCTAATGGTGGTTGGGGGAAGCATCTCAAGGATTGCCTTGACTTTATTTGGATCTACATCGATGCCTCATTTTGAGACTATGAAACCCAAGAGTTTTCCAGATGTGATGCCAAATACGCACTTCTTGGGGTTTAGCCTAACTTTGTGTTCGATGAGGCAATCAAGGATCTTGCGTAAGTCATCAAGATGATTCTGGCACAAAATATATTTGGTGATGAGGATTGATGTTTGATCACTCATATAACCCCTCTAGTAATTCCTAGCTAGGTTTGCATAGTTTATTTCTTGCAAATTAATATTGTAAGTGGGTCTCCTTCTCACATGCACTTGTGGGCACTAGTTATCTTCTAGTTGTCATTTAGGAGTGTTAGTTAGGAAGTGTGAACTCAAAGTAGGAAGTGTGTACTTCAAGATAGCTAAAATGGATCTTATAGTTAGCATTATTCTTTTCTTCTTAACTTAGAAGTTACGTGCATTCTCCTTTGCACTTTTGTAGCTTATGGTTAAGCATATTGGATCAAATCCATGATTTGATGGGTTTGGTTATGTATTTTGGGCCATTAGAGCCTATATAATGAGTTTGTAAATAATATGAATTTAGTTGGATTTTCAATCATTTTCATTGGTATCAGAGCCTAGTTCAAGTTTGCACTAGGGCTTGTGAGGTGAGAAGGTAGGAGATAGATTATTTTTTTTTATGAGAAATTCTTTCTCATTGAGGACTCGGTTCAAGCTCAAGGGGAGCTTGAAAACCATTCACAGAAGGAAGTTCCTTAGGCGTCAAAATCCTCATTCCAATTTTCTCCGTATCCTCAAGAAGTATAGGAGAATTTTACCCCAATTTTTGTCTTACAAAAATCCCTTAGCAGGTTTGGATTTCTCCTACGATGAAATGCGAATTAGGGAGCCTTTTGTTCCTGATGTTTCTGCCATTGAGGAGTCTTGAAGACTGAGGAGCATCTATACTAGGTCATGTGTCGACTTGGGTCTGGTTGCCTTTAAAATGTTGGTCGTGTATCAACTGGATTTTGAAAGGAGAGCTGCTGAAGGAGTCTTGGTGATATGCAAGAAAATTAGCAATTTGTTAAGAAAATTTGAAGGTAATTTACCTTCAAAAATTGCTAATATTTGTAACAGTTTAAGTTTTCAATGTTTTTAAATTAACCCTCCTGGTTAATTTAAAAATTTCATTGTTTTTATTTAGAAAACTTAAATTTTAATTAATATATTGTTTTCTTTATATATTAATTAAAATTTTAAATTGTAAAAAAAAAAAAATTTGATTTTTTGCCCCTCGGCCCCATCTCAGTAGGATCCGAGGGCCAATATTTGCAGGTGCCTCGGCTGACTCAGCATCACCGCTTGCTTATGTCTACCACTGGACACTCTTCGGTCGACATACATCACCTATCGACTAACGACGAACGTCGATCGACGTTCACCATAGCTGACAGGACGTCGGCTGTGTTATGTCACTGACAGTTCGGCGACGCTGTCCATCTGCCTACAAGTACTGTAGGTGCATACGTCGATGCGCCAGGCATACCAAAACTATCAGGCCGGTAGGCATTGTCCCGCCTACCATCGCTAACAGGTCGGTGGCGCTGTCCATCCGCCTACAAGTATTGTAGGTGCGAACGTCGATGCGCTAGGCCTGTCGACACTATCAGGCCAACAGGCATTGTCCTGCCTACCATCGCTGACAGGTCGATGGTGCTATCCATCCACTTGCAATAACTGCAGGTGCGGATGTCGACACACCACACAGTTGACTTTCGTCAGCTATGTTGCGTCGCAGGCCACCAACCGGCAGGCACTGTCATGCCTTCCAAAATCTGACAGGCGTCAGTGCCCTATCATCGGTTAATTGGCCGAGCAGACTGCAGCCTGCATGCAACCACGAGGCTACAATAGTTAACCTCATTGAGGCTGCTGCTCACCAGGCACAAAATTTTTTTGCATGGACTTTTTGTTTTCATTGGCCTTGAAATTGGTGCCTCAGGAAACGTGCCACTGTAGTTCGAAATTTCATGCAAGCAAGTGATGTGCAGTTGACAGGCTAATCCACTTCGGCAAGCAAGGGTAAAACTTATTGTAATTTTTTTAATTTTACTATTCTAAGGTTTTGCATGTAATTTTTATTTTTTATTAATTTAATTTTTAATAACTTAATTAAATTAATTAATCTTTGATTAATTAAAATTTAATTTTTAATTAAGTTATTTTTAAATTAATAAAATATAAATTTTAAAACCTTAGGTTAGTTTAAATTTTTAAATTTTGAGCCTTGGGAGTATTTTTCAATTAAGGGCACAACATTGTAACAAGGAATTTCCAATTTTTACCTTGATTTTCAGTGCTTTTTCCTTTTACTCCTAGCTTATACCCGGTTTCACATGGCTTCTGACTTGGCTGCCCAAGTGGCAGAACTTGCACATGTTGTAAATGCTTTAGCAGATAAAGCTAATGATACTACCATGGCAGAAGTCCTCGGTAACCTTGCAATGAAGGTAAATGACATTTCTGTCCACAATGCTTCAACTTCTGCTCATGATTCTTGCCTGAGAGTTCGTTGTGAAGTACCAATTTATGATGGATCTCGAAACCCTGAAGTCTTGAATAGTTGGATTCTTGACATGAGTTCTTGGTTTTCTTACACTCATATTTCAGATGAGGATATGGTTCCATATGCTAAACTCAAACTTTTTGGTTTAGCTAAAGTACTTGTTGAAAGAAAAAGAGGTCATGATGAACTCACCTCATGGGATGAGCTTGGAGACTGTCTTAAAACCAATTTTTATCCTTCCAATTATTCTAAGGAATTGGTCATTAAGTGGTTTCGATTTTGACAAGGTACTAATATGACTGTGCAGGAATATATCTTTCAATTCAATAGGTATAGGATACTTTTGAATGTGGAGGAAGATATTAAAGCTTTGATTCTCAAATTTCAAAGTGGTTTGTTGGAACATTTGTACAGGGAAATTATGTTTGTTTCTATGGAAACATTGGATTCAGTTTTAAACCAGGTGCAACTTGCGGAGGACAAGTTTAAAGCGCATTCACAGGCATTATGTGCACCTGCTACTCAAGTGGTTGCGAACTCATCAAAAGGGAATAGTTCTTTCTCACCAAAGAAGAACTTTGCTCAAAAGAAGAATTCTTCTTCTCCATATCCTTCTTCTCCTTCCCCTTCGACTTCTACTCCTTCTTCTTCTTCTTCTTCTTCCAAACCTTATTCTTATTCTAAAAATTTTTGTAACTATTGTAAGAAAAAAGGTCATGAAAAGCAGATTGTTTTAAGATTAAGAAGAAAAGTTTAGTAATCACTACTCAAGAACAGGATGCTTTCAAAGGTCCCCTTGAGTCAGTAGGAGAAAGTAGAGTATACATGGAATTACGAGGTAAGCTCAATGAGGTTACCTTGATAAATGTAAGTTCATTAGGGAGCGCTCGTGATGCTTTGTTCATCACTCGAGCTCATTTGTTCCATAATTTTGTAACAGATTGTATAGTGGATAATGGCTCGCAAAAAAATCTAATTATCAGGTCCATTGTCAAGGTATTGAAGTTACCTATGGATCCTCATCCTCAACCTTATTCTTTGGATTGGAAGGATAGTGGAAGGGGCTCTGAAATCACTCACACTTGCACATTAAAATTTGCACTTGGCCCACATTTCATAGATCAAGTCACTTGTGATGTGACTCCTATGGATTGTTGTGGGATTTTGCTTGGACAACCTTTTCAAGTATGATAGGAGAGATGTTTATGATGCTTTCAAAAGAACCTACACACTTCAAAAATATGGTCAGGTCTTTCTCATTAAAAGCACCAACACTCCTAACATCATTCTAAATTCCAAGCAAACAAAAAGAGTAATTAAAAAAGGTGGTGATGTTGCTCTAATTTTCATTCGCTCTCAAAACACTCCTACATCCACATCCATTCCAAAGCAACACTCTTCAATGGATAAAATATTGCAAAATTACTCACACATATTTCAGGAGCCAAAGTCTTTTCCTCCAATTCGCACAATTAATCACAGCATTGAAATCATTCCTGGTTCTTCACTACCTAATTCTCCCATGTATAGACAATCTATTTTGCAAAATGAAGAAATAAAAAGGCAAATAGAAGATTTGTTGTCTAAGGGTTTCATTAAGGAAATTACTTCTGCTTGTGCCTCACCTATTTTTTTGGTTCTTAAAAAATATGGCACTTGGAGATTGTGCATTGATTTTCGTGCTTTGAACAAAATTTCTGTAAAGAATAGATATCCACTACCACACATTGATGATTTATTAGATTAGCTCCAAGGAGCTAAGTTCTTTTCAAAAATATATCTCAAAAGTGGATATCATCAAGTGCGTATCCAAGCTGAGGATACATGGAAGACATATTTTAAAACGAAGATGGGCCTCTTTGAATGGTTGGTCATGCCCTTCGGTCTTACTAATGCTCCTGCAACCTTCATGAGGTTGATGAATGATGTATTTCGTGATGTACTTGACAAATTTGTAATAATATATCTTTATGATATATTGATATTCTCAAAAAATTGGGAGGAACACCTTGGGCATATCCATCATACACTTGATCTTCTTGCAAAGAATCAATTATATGCCAATTCTTCCAAGTGTTCTTTTGGCAATACTTCAGTTTCTTACCTTGGTTATGTGATTAGTGAAAGTGGAATTCAAGTAGATCCCACAAAAGTTGATGTTTTACTTAAGATGTCCCCTCCTTCAACTCTCACTGAGTTAAGGAGTTTCCTAGGACTTGCGAATTTTTATCGCAAGTTCATTCCTCAATATTCCACCCTTGCAGCTCCATTGCATTATCTCACTAAGTCTAAAGTTCCATTTCATTGGGAGAAAAGCCAAGAGATTGCCTTTGAGAAACTCAAAAAGAAACTTTGTACAACACCTGTGTTAACTTTATCTGACCTTTCTCAACCTTTTGAGATTGAAACGGATGCCTCTAAAGTTGCCTTAGGAGCTGTGCTCAAATAGAATGGTCATCTAGTTGCTTATCATTCAGAAAATTTTTTTGCTACTAAGTTGAACTATTCTACATATGACAAGGAGTTGTATGCATTAGTTCAAGCTATCAAGTACTGGAGACATTATATTTTGGGAAAATATACAGTAGTACACACTGATCATATGCCTCTCAAGTTTTTACAATCTCAAAATAAAATTGAAGAATCAAGACATATGAAGTGGGCCTCTTACCTCCAACAATTTCACTTGGTGATCAAGTACAAAAAGGGGAAGAGTAATATTGTTGCTGATTGTTTGAGTAGGCCTCCTGTCGCTCTTGCCTTAACAGTTATGTCCACTTCACACTTGGGATTTTAGACTTGGCCTAATAAGTATTCACAAGATCTTAATTTTGGAAAAATATTTGAGCAAGTGAGTAAGCCTTTCTCTTCCAATTTGTGTCCTTTCCAAGACTTCTACATCAAAGAAGGACTTCTTTACAAATTGGACAAGGCTTGTGTTCCTTGTGAGCCTAGAGTGTCATTTCTTAAGGAAGCTCATTCTACACTTTATGGTGGTCACTTTGGGAAGCACAAAACACTTCATCACTTGCAAATATTTTTCTACTGGCCTAAAATGCAGAGGGATGTGTTGAGATTTCTCAAATAGTGTGCAGTTTGTTGTCGCTCAAAACCAGCTAACAGGAAGTTTGGCTTAGGCATGCCTTTGCCCATTCCTTCCCATCCTTGGGAAAGCATTTCCATGGATTTGGTTAGTAGTTTTCCCATGACACTGCGACAACATGATTGTGTGTTCGTGGTGGTTGACATATTCAGTAAGATGGCTAAGTTTATTCTATGTCGCAATACAAGTTCTACAGCAGACTTAGCCCAATTGTTCTTTGACAGCATTTGGCGTTCCTTTGGTCTACCTACCAGCATTACATCAAATCATGATTCACGGTTTGTGGGTCATTTTTGGAATTATTTGTGGAAAATTTTGGGAGTTTCCCTTAACTTTTCCACCGCCTATCATCCGCAGTCAGATGGGCAGACTGAAGTGGTAAATCGTACCCTTGTGCAAAGTTTACGAATCTATCATCATGCTTCACCAGCAAAGTGGGACTTGAGTCTCACTCATATTGAACATACCTACAATAGGGCCCTACATTCTTCTATAGGTCACTCACCTTTTGATGTTTGTATGGGATTTCAGCCCTTGGCACCTTATGAGTTACCTTTGTCTTTGCCTTCTCCTGTCACTTCACATCTTTAGAAGGAGCAAGACAAGGCACACTCATTTATTTAGCACTTGCACAATCTGCAATCAAAGGTGATTGAGATTTTGCAAAAGACACAACAACAACAAAAAAATGCCATGGATCGACATCGCATTCCTCATCCATTTTAGGTTGGTGATTTGGTTGCATCTTGACAAGTGGCATTTTACTGATAAGAATCATAGTAAAATCAAACCAATTCACTATGGGCCTTATACTATTCTTCAACAGGTGTCCGATAATGCTTTCCGCCTTGATCTTCCCGCACACTTGGGAATTCATGATGTCATCAATGTAGATATTTTGAAGTTGTACTTTGACTCTACATTGGAGACCGCACCAACTATCAGTCATCCTATGGACGTGGTTCCTGATTCTCAATTACCATTGGATTTCGATTAGATCTATGACATGAAGACTCGACAGACTCGCTAGGGGTCTACCACCTCATATCTTGTGGCTCGACAAGGACAGTTGTCGCATCAAGCTTGTTGGATTTCTTTTCATCATATGTCCCATGACTTTCCTACTCTTCTGAAAGCATTGGAGGCCAATGCTTCTATTGTGGGGAGGCATGATGAGGATTGATGTTTGATCACTCATATGAACCCTCTAGTAATTCTTAGCTAGGTTTGCATAGTTTATTTCTTGCAAATTAATATTGTAAGTGAGTCTCCTTCTCACATGCACTTGTGGGCACTAGTTATCTTCTAGTTGTCATTTAGGAGTGTTAGTTAGGAAGTGTGAACTCAAAGTAGGAAGTGTGTACTTCAAGATAGCTAAAATGGATCTTATAGTTAGCATTATTCCTTTCTTCTTAACTTAGAAGTTACGTGCATTCTCCTTTATGGTTAAGCATATTGGATCAAATCCATGATTTGATGGGTTTGGTTATGTATTTTGGGCCATTAGAGCCTATATAATGAGTTTGTAAATAATATGAAGTTAGTTGGATTTTCAATCCTTTTCATTTGGCCAACAAATCATCCATATAATCTTCCAAAGTTTTATGCATGTGATCGTGGAAGATGTATGTCATAGTGTGTTGGTAGGTGGCGCCAGCATTTTTAAGGCCAAAGGGCATGACCTTATAACAAAATGTTCCCCAAGGCATCGTGAATGCCATTTTTAGTTGATCATCGGGATTGATACAAATCTAGTTGTATCTCGAGAAACCATCCATGAGGGAAATAATTTCATGGCCTACTGTAGCGTCTACCAATGCATCGATGTTGGGCAAGGGGAAATCATACTTGGGACTCGCTTTGTTTAAAACTCAAAAATCGGTGCATATGCGAATCCTCCCGTCAGGATTTTTGATGGGTACCATGTTGGACAGCCATGGTGGGTAATCTACGTAGATGACAAACTATGCATCCAATAGCTTTTGTAGCTCATCTTTGACCATTAATGCCACTATTGGGTGCATCTTATGTAGCTTTTTCTTGACTGGCTTGACTGTTGGATCAAGCATCAGATTATGCATGACTAGCTGCGGGTCTAGCCCCGACATGTCTTTGTAGGACCATGCAAGAACCTCCTTCTTCTCTTTGATAAGGGCAATGTAATCAACTTGCTCTTTTGGGGATAAACTTACCCCCAGGTTGATGATTTACGAATTCATTGGATTAGAACCGATGTCTACATCAATCGTCTCTTCAACTGACATGTGGGATCCATCCTCTAACTAGTGTGGAGTTGGTATCAGGTGGATATCATTCGCTGAACTTAGATCTACGTTGGGAATGTTGAGTTCCTCTTCAACATGGAAGATATCCTGAGTTTGTCTTGGGGTGAAATGAAACATCTCACCGCAAGGCTAGTACTATGATGGGGATGGTGGTGAGTTAGCATGATTCCAGTCTATGGTGCCTAGGTCTAGATACAATGGTCATGTTGGATCGGCTAGATTGTGGATGGGGATGATTAAATCAATGGAGATCATGTTGATGGAATGAATTTTGTCTCCATTACTACATCGATGTTGATTCAGCTATTCTTGGTGATCCTTGTGCCCCGAATCTGGCTCTGTGGGTACCGGCACAAAAGGATCGGCCCTATGTGTGGATAGAAGGATAGGGTCTACCCTTGGAACTGAAGGTCCTATAGGGTCTCTAGGTGAGAGGTGCTCCCTGTATGCCCGAAGTGATGGAAGAAGCACTTGGTTTAACTATACTTGGTTTAAATGCCACCTTTGCCTTGGCCCCATATTTAGATGTTCAAACATACCATCAATGTCTATGGGGTACTCCTGTTGCCTCATATGGTTGAGATATGCCATCTCAGTCTCATCCTCATATTTGCTCTCAGAGATCCATAGGCCTTCATTGGCTCCAACAACTATGTGCCCCTCTGGCTGGTATAGCCTCCCACTAGGCATTTCCTAATCACTATCCTCACTTTCTACGAGAACCAGAAACCCGACATGCAAGTAGTCGATGTTGAAGAAGATATTTGGATCCTCTTCCTTCGGTGGATCACTTGGCCTTATGGCCGGCATGGGAGGCTCATTTTGTTTGAGCATGTTGATTTGGTCCCATATGGGTTGTTCTGCTCTCTGTGGGAGGGCTTGATTCTCTGGATGTAACAATTGCCTAATTGGGACATTAAGGGGGAATATTGCCATGAAGTTCTCTTGATAGTCGTCAATGGGTGTTACCTACGAGTGATTGCTATTAGACTCAAAAGGGTCCCAGGGTCCTACCTCATAAGCTGACTCATCTTCAGAAGACCCCCCTTGACCTTGTTCATATCCCTCTTGGAGGTTACTTCTTGAAATTTCCCATTTCTTGATCAAAGGGGAGGGGTTGTTGAGGTCAACAAGGTTTGTTGTTAACAATGGGAGATAATCCCCCAATGTGTATGTTGTGTTGGGATTGGCATATGGATCTTGTGCCAACCCATCCCTATTGCCTAGACCTAGGCCTTGCATGGTTTCTACAAAGATGTCGAGGGGCAAAGGGTGGTTGAACCCTACTCCTGATTTATCATATTGCATCTGGTATCTTGGTTGGCAAAGAGTGCGCATTCCTTGTTAGTATCTGTCCAATACATATCCATGCCAATTACATTGGTCTAGGTATTTCAAGGTGAATTATGGGTTGGACAGATAATCAACATTCTCAACAAATGGCTCTTCGTCCTCTTCCTCTTGTAGGTAGGGTTCAAGGCCATTCTTGAGGCCCCCATATACAAAGTTGGTCTTATTTGGTGGGTAGCCTAAAGGGACGATAGTACCGATGGGGAGGCAAGGTTTCCCCATGTCTTGCATGGATTCAAGCGTGGGTGTTGCCACAACCTTCTGCACTAGGTACTCCCCCAGTCCCGTATTGGCCATCTCAATGGTAATCATCGATGTTTGAGGGGGAGGTAATGGGAGTTATCCCTGAGTCCACTCCATGTTGGGTGAACCAGGTGTCTCGACTTCCATTCGGCTGGGCACCTCTTCGGTAGATATGGTTGAGACTAATGGGGTTACCTCCTCTAGGGGCTTCTTCCCATTGTCCCTCGGTGTGGCCACCATAGGTGACATTGTTGGTGAAGGGACAGACAATGAATATGGGCAAGGTTCGTTAGTTGAGGGACTCAAAAATAGGGATGTAGGCGGAATTGGACACTGTGTGGACGAATTCAATTTAAAGTCCAAATGTTTCTATGGGAGGGTCGATTGTGGCATCAGCTGCACTGCATTGCAAAACTTAAAGGGCTCTAGGTCCATCGGGACTACATGTACTTTCCCTTCATATGTGTATTTAAGGCATTGATGGGCTATCGAAGGGACACACTTCATGTCCCTGATCCAAGGTCGGCCTAGCAAGATATTGTAGGCCATATCACCCTCAAGGATGTGACACAACGTAGGAATGGTCTTTTGTCCTACTTGGATGGGTAGGAAAATTGTGCCAACCATTGAGCATAACGCATCGTTGAATGCTCGAAGAGTGTAAGTGGATGCCACAATGTGGGATGCTGGCAACTTAAGATTTTTTAATGCTACTGTCATGATTATGTTACTAGATGAGCCAGTGTCCACCAATACCCTCTTGAATTGAATCACGTTGACCCGTGCGATGATGTGTAGGGGTGGATCCACCATATCACCAGTCACCAATTTTAGTTCATCTTCCCTGAAGGTTATGACTGGTTCTGTGCATTGTCTCACATGTCCCATGAAATTGTTGAAAGAATTGGGTTCATGGGGCTGTAGCTCAATGGCTTTGAGTATCTCCATCAAAGCCTCCCGATGGCGCGGTGATTGTTGGATGAGCTCATACATGGAGAGCCTAGCCGACGTGGTCATTAAAATTTGAGGAAGCTTAGTATGAATCGTGGCCACTGGCCTAGGTAGGGGGGGTTGTATAGGGTGTTGTGGAGGTTGTGACGTTGATGGAACATCTCCTGTAGCTACAGCGGGTGCAGCTATTTTTGGGTATCTTTTATTCCGTGTCACGATGCTTATCATCCCTACGTATCCTTGCATGGGGCAATTTTGTGTTACCTCATTCACTTGTAAAGTCTTTGCTTGTGCATCATGGGCAGGCAGGGGGTCTTTGAAGACTTCCATCTGTTGGTTTCTCAGCGCTACGGGATTATCTATCGCGAGCATTTTGTTGTCTATCAAGTCCTGCACTAAGTTTTTGAATTTCCAACAAGTGAAGATGTCATGTCCTTTCTATCGGTGAAATCTACAATATAAGTCTTCCCTATAGCCCTTGGGTTTTGTCGCATTGGGGTATATGGGTCGACTTTCTGGCAAGTTTATCAGGTTTGCCGCGAACAGGCGATCAAACAAGGAGTCTCTAAACTCTGTGAATTATGTGAATTATCGCTTAGGGTGATGCTGCTAATTTTGCTCTTGTTTATAATTTTCCTTTTCATAGTTATCAAGAGGAACTTCCTAATAATTATCCTTTGGGGGCTATGTCATTTATGCAGGCGGTGGTACAGTTATGGCAACCTAATTGACCACGGCAGGTTTCAATTGCATGGGCCCAGTTTTAGCATTTTTGGTCCATTCTTTCTTGTGCGGCTTGGAAATTTCACCATATTGTATTTTGATCTCCTCAATTATTCAGGCTTGCACCAAGGCTTCTTCAAGTGTGGCATATTGCTGCAGCTGCAATAGCATGGAGATCGACCTTATGCAACTCTTTGAAAACATTTGAGTCATGTCAGCCATGGGAGGGAGGTAAGGTAGCTTTGAAAGCAATGTCCTCCATCGATTCCCATAAGTGGCTATGGTCTCATCATCATACTGCTTAAGGCTAGCTAGGTCACTTAAGGATACCTTCTTCTTGGTGTTGAAGGCAAAACATTCAAGGAACGTGTCCACTAGCTGGTCTAGATTATTGATGTTGTGCTTCGACAACTGGGTAAACCAATCCGAGGCAGGGCCTACGAACGTGGTTATGAATGTTCTCATAAGCAATGCATCGTTGTCTTGAATGCCAAAGCATATACTCAAGAATCTTGTTACGTGCTCTTGGGCATCCTCATCCCCTCTAAAAATTGCCATATGAGGCATTTTGAAGTGGTTGGGGTATGGGGGTGTTGAAACTGAAGGATGCACAGGGTGGCTGTGGAGCTGGCGTAAGGTGGGCTTTTGGGGCCTTGAAGTCTTAGTATCCATAAACTCTAAGTGTTCTAACAATGCTTTGTATGCATCAAAAGATTTAATTTCCTCTTCTTTGGTTTGTTCTCATTGTGAATAGCGAGGAACTTGAGGCCTATGGAGGGGTATTCGGGTAGCGCCCCCCTTGCCTTGGTAGGGCGTTTCATCCCGCTCTTCTTCTCGCTCAAATTCCTAATAGGCTTCTTGAGGATTTTTTGGGTGTGACCTATAAACATGGATGGGTGCCCGAGGAAGATGCCTATCATTGGTTCTAGGAGTTTCCTCCCACTCAGGTCTAGGAAGTCTTGGAGGCAATGCTTGATAAGGTCATGGAGATCTATCTCGTATTAAGGGGTTATGCCTCTCATAAATTTATGTCTTACGCATACGAGGGGTTGGAATCCTCTCATGCATAGTTTCCTGGATCAACTCATCTGTCTAGCGCTGAATGCACTCTTTGTTAAGATGATACAGTTGTTCTAACTACTGTTGATGTTGCCTAAGCTGTGTGATTTGCACTTGGCAGGCGACATGTTTGGCAAATGCCAAGTCGGTTTATTCCATTGTCCTAGGTCTAGGAGGCCTAGATGCCTCCCCTACACATCTATCTTGATCATGGTGATTCGATATCTCTATGGGCCGCTTTCCTCTGTCGAGGTTAGTAGCATTCACCCGAGGATCTGTTCTCAATAGGTGGTCTTGATAATCAGTAGGTGCAAAGGCGTATTGCTCCCATGCGATGTACTACTCTTGAGGAATATACTAGTTTTCCTTGTGCTCCCTTTCATACATGTGAAAGGGATGGGTAGAGTTGGCTCACCCTATTTGAAGAGCCTTGCACTCTAGATTTGGTCTATTAGTTCTAACAGTAATGAGGAGTGGAGGGGGAATGATATAATCATGTGGTCCCTCCTTATGAACCCTATGTTGCTCTAGCACTTCGTCGCATAGTGGCCACTCATAATGAGTGTCTAAGGGGGCCTTCCCATGTGTGTACTCCTCTTGAGAGGGTCTATGTTGAACGGGAGTGCCCCTCAAAGGGGTGCCTCTATAGTCCTTTTCTGTAGTGGCATAGTGTGGACTATGTTGTGGGTCAGGCTACCAAGGGGGTATAACCAAGTCCTTGGGGCTGTAACGGAGGTGACTTGTGCCTCCTTGTATACTTTTCGCATCTTCTACCCATGATTGGGCTTGGCTATGGGTATACACCATGGTGATGGTTTTTTTAAAAATATACGTATATTTTTATCTCCTTTAAAATTTTGTATGCTATATCAAACAAAAGGGGACCACACAAGCAAAAAAATGATTATCTTGTTTACAGATTAAATGTGTGTCCTAAATTTGGTTCGGTGTGTTTGATTTTTGTTATGTAAATCTTGTAAAGAAAACTTTTTTATACATGCATAATGAGGGCTCTTGTATCTCAAAAATGGTCACCCCTTCAATATACCATTGCCATGCCGTTATACCGAACCTCTCAATATACCCGCCCTTACATGAGGGAAACTATTGGTATGCGAGAGCATAACAGAAAGTGGAACATAGGCGGTACGGAAGGGGTATAGCTCTATTTTTGACACATACCATAGAATACTTATCCTCATGCACAAGGAATCACCCCCGTTACACTTGGTCAGCTTTCATCAGGATTTACATCTAGCAACAGTCGCGATTAGGGTATATGTATGCAAAATCCAAGGTGGTGATGAAATCCACCATTGGTCTTGATCAAGTGTTGGGGTATTAAGACCAACTCCTTGATGTTAATTTTATTAGGTGGTGTGTGTGGTTCCTTTTAATTTTATAAAAAAATAAAACATACAACAAAAGATGATTTTCACTAATGCAATGCTTTAAAGTATGTTTTATATTTCAGAGATAATTAGTAGCAAAAAAAAAAGAAATCACAAAACCTAACTAGAATTGAAACCTAGAATGAAGACTTGCCATTTGTGCAAGTATCATGCAAGCAAACCAGAAAAAAAAATGCATTCATAATCAAGTTCCTTCCATTTAATTTACTCTATGTTTTTATTTTTTTCTTTATCGCAAGAAAGGAAAACAAACTACTTAACCTTTCTATGCAAGTGTCTGAAAATAAAGCAAAGAAAAAAAAATTGCAGAAACAGAAATTATAAAAACACAGAGGATGTGCAGAAGGCCTACATTTTCTCTATCTAAACCAGATGCCTCTAAGTTTATGCTCAGAAAATGCACATATCTCTAATCATCCCAGGGTGGGACGAATAGTAGGTCTACATTCATCACAGGGTGGGACAAATATGTATTCCTCTCGGGGTGGCATGAGTAGCAGTCCAGTGCCCGAATGCGTAACACCTACAAAGAAACCACAAAATTTGGATTAAAAACTTAATATTAATAGCATGGGATAGGGTCCCATCGTGATCACCACTGAAAGCAAATGCAAAAGGATGGTGTACCAGATATGATTCAAATAAAATAGATATGGTGTAGATGCTAAGTCCTACGAATGCGATGAACAAATGCATGAAGGAAATGATGCAGAAATGAGATGTAAGTAAAATAAAACGAGGTCTATTTTATTAATATTTGCTTTTAATCTGGTTACACTAATTCCCCCGTCTAGGGCTCAGAACGTTTGATACAGTTCATTACATCAATGGATGGTATGCTTCCAGTGTCTTCTACATGCCCACATTTGAAATGGGTGGGCCAAAATTTGTCGCTGATTATGTCCATGTGTTCGTTGTTCCTTTTTTCTCCTTTGGTGTTCCTGGCAGTGAGATCCTATGCACATGAAAATAGCAAATAGTTAATAGCATATGCGGATATAGGAAAACATGCAATCCCCAAAGCCTCCGGCTAGTTAATATATAAAAGAATGAAACGATGGTTAAAACATGTCATAATGAAGTAAAAATTTTATGGAATCATGGAGACATAATTTGGGACACATTGCAAAAATAACAGTCAGGAAATCATGGACATATTTCTAATCGCTCTGGGGTGGGACGCTGGGGACTATCATAAAATGTGCAAAAGTGACCTTGCAAATGTCCTTCCCAGAGGCCTTCAAAACTCCTACAAACTTGGGGTTAGACTAAAAGATGCATTTTGAGATGACCCAGAAGGTCATATTTGGCAGATTCTACCCAGATTGTCTTGTATCCGAAGGCACTCCCTGTAGTTTAGTAAACGCATAAAATGATAAAAACAAGGTCAAATCATGTCAGAAAGCAATGAAACTTGGACAGCAGCATAAGTACATCAGATACAACATAATGAAAAAATAACAATAAAGAAATCATGCACATATTTCTAATCGCTCCGGGGTGGGGCGATTAGGACTGCAATAGTGCAGGGGGCACCGAGGGCAGGACGCCCACCGTTTGGGGCCTAGTTTTGGCACCAATCCAAGTGGGATGGGTCAAAAACCTCCTATGGGGTTGTGTCAATGAGTTTGGGGTGGGATTGTGGCCAATTGCTTGGGTTTTGGATCTATATTATGTTCCTAGTGTTCACTCGATAACCTCTCTTCCAAAAGAGAAATTAGGGATGTAGGAAGCACAAAGAAGAATGGGGGTATAATTTGGTAGCACTTTGTTGCTCCAAATGCTCCAACTCTATACTTATTTGGGGTGAGGAGGCTCACATTTTTATAGACCTAAGTGTCTCCTTTTAATGCACATGCGAGGGTGCCACTTGGCTCACCATGCATTTTTTGTGGGAGAGAAGATTCCTCCCTGATTTAGAGCCTCCATGATCAGGGCATGCTTGACTGAAGTCTCTCTCTCTGATTTGAAATCGTTCCTCACAATTTTATGCCTTGAAGGTGAATTTGGGTGGCGGATATAGGCTACCATTTGTCAAGGCTTGACTTTTTTCTAGTAAAACCTGCTAATCGTCCCACCCTAGAGTGATTGCTGCTAATCATCTCAGGGTGGGGCGAATAGGATTCTAATCATCCTAGGATGGGATGAATAGGGAGCAAAGTTCTTAGAAGGTGCCAAATTGATCTTCGACATTCCAAAACTAATTTGGGAGTGGTTAGGACCACTGTTTAACCTCTGGAGGCTGCCCTAGGGGGTATGTATGCCAATTCGGTCAGTGCTTGTAGTCCCATAATTGGATTGGTGTTGTTTTGGTGTCTACAGTATTATATGATATCTTTGCTTAGATACAAGTTGTTAAGGTCAAAAATCATGGGGATAAACATTGGATAATCATGATTAAATAAGGATTAATAAGCCATGTTATTTCAAAGGTTTATATGCGAACAAGTATACTAACTATCATACAAGTTCCAGGACATCAATGGCAGCGTTTCATTGGGAGCAAGAATATCTGATGGTCGCGAATGAGTTGAAGTCAAGACAAAAGAATACAAACAGTCTAAATGAACATCTCCGATGAATCTAACATATGTTCTCACCTCCACCCAGATCCAACGGTAGCGCATGAACCAAAGGTAAATCAAAAGTTAATTAACCTACAGGTTATAAAAGAACCAAAGCAACAATTGAACAAAGGTGGATCGAGCAGCTATACTTGGTCAAACCTTCGACCCAATAATTATGAAAATATCAGTTTAAAGAATATCAGAAGCAACCATGATGGAACCTGTAAAGATCATGAACCAACAAAATTGGTGAAATCATCCGTAAGAAATATTCGATAGACTAAGCTTCTAGAGAAGGACAATCACTTCATAGAAATGCCCTCAACATATATCGAGGTAGAAATCAAAGAGGTGACTTGTTCACAGTAAGGTACACCAAAAGATGCAATGAAGATCAATAACCAAATACAAAGTCAAAATAATACGCATAAACGCTGTGAATCCAGAAGGATACCCAAGGAAGGAAATATTTGAGCAAATAAGAGTAAATCCCATGGACAGTACCTTGGTAAGGAAAAATTAAACCAAACGAAAGATAAATCCTGATGCTCAAGCCTACAACCAGATCATGTATATCTCATGGGAATAATAGCGTACCACAAAAATAAAACTAAAAAGCATAGTCACATCTTATAAATAAGATACAGTAAGGGAGAGCTAAAAGGCCTCGACAAAGTGAAACTATGGAGTACAAAGAATATAAATATATTCAGTTTTTGTTCTGCAAATACTTAAGATGATGAAAATACATGAAGAAAAAGGTATGGTTTTGACTTATAGAAAGCCATTCAATCTGTGCTTCGACAAAATATAGTTACGAGGGAAACACTCTGATGGAGTATAGTTATGGAAGCAGCTTATAAATGCTTCTAGATCTTGTTTTCCATTTCCACCTTCTTCCTACTTACCACTACCTCCCTCCTTCTAGGATTTCTACCTTAACCATCCCATAATTTATCCCTACATTGTGCCATCTCACCACCTTCCATTGTGTTGAGCCACCCCCTTTCCTCTTTTCTTTCTTCACTCTATCTCGTGATCAGGGCAACTCCATCTGTTTGCCAATGGCACACCACCCCTTGTCTTCACCATCACATCGGTTCCCCCTCTATTCCTCATCTAAAATTCATGATGGCAGCCTATTCAATCCTTAATAGCATATCATAGTGGCCAGGACAAGCAAAACAAAAAGGAAAAATATAGTGCTGAATCCTTAGTTTCTAGGGCCAACCAGAGAGAGAAAAAAGACCAAATTAAACAATAAAGAGCTCCCTTCAGTCTAGAGAATAACCTTAATAGTTAGTTCAGAGCCGCACCAACTGGACAACATATAGAATAGGTTCAATCAAATGCTGACAAGTGTAAGGTTAGAAATAAACTAGAAATAACATAATCAAGAACCAGAGACTATAAGAAGAAGCAATTGTGTCTAGATTCTGCATCAAGCAATTAGAGAATAGCATTTTTGCTAAGAGGTATACTTGAGTGCCATGTTGTGTTTTTGTATCCCCTTCTGTGTCTATTTTTTCTTTCTCATTTCTTATTCTTCCCTTTTCTTTGTAGGATAGTGATAGGAAAGTGCTCAAGAAGCTAAGATCATTTCCTACCTTTTTGAGCTTAGGATTCAAAAACTCTATTGTTACCAGATTGGAACAAGGAGAGTTGGAGAGACCTGTTACATTATTTGAACAAAGTCCTCTTCATTGTATTGATGTGTTTCTTTGATAAAAATAGATTTAAAAGGCATTTTGTCCACTCTACATGTAATATTTTATGAAATCAATACAATTCTGAATTTTATTCCTGTCATATCTTTGTCTTAGTACTGTGTGTCACTGTGTAATGGGTTACATTATTTGAACACATTATATACATTTATTTCATTGGTTAACTCTTTATTTTATTGTGATATTTGAATGAGATTAAGAATGCCAATTTTCCTTCTCCCCTTTTTTCTGTTTCATATTAAAATTGATGTTAAATTGTTATAACAGCCCAATGAGTCTAGGCACCGGTCTACATAAGGCATAACAAATGGTTTTTTTCATGCTTGGTCATTTTAATACATATAATATAATATAAATATGGAGCGTGTAATTAGAGTTGTAGCCATATAATTACCGTTGGGGTTTCCTTACCCATTCTATAGTTTTCTTTATCAATACTTGTGTTGAGTAGAACAATGAGGCAGGTTGACTCGAGCCTGTAATAACTCGTTGGTTTCAAACGGATTCTTGTAGCATGACAATCTAAATCCTACGGATGCAAGAATCGGTTCCAACACAACCTTACTAAAAATGTGAATGATATAAATGTATAATCTATTCCTCATGATGTTAAGATCTACAATGATGACCCATGATCAAAAGCCAATTGTGAGGTCTCATTGTACAATAAATCAAGGAATCCTAATGTATTAAATAACTATATTTTAGATATGGAAACTCAATTTTCCTATATCCAAACTCTTGATGAAGAAAAGGCTCCATTCACCAAGCTTAAGCTTTCAAGCTTAGCCAAAATTTTGATGGAATGTAAAGAAGGTCAAGATGCTATAACCACTTGGGACAATCTTGTTAAAAGACACTCAAAAAAAATTTAACCCTTCAAATTATGAATAATATTTGATCATTAAGTGGTTTCGATTTTGATAGGGAACTAACATGTTTGTTTAGGACTATATCTTTCATTTCAATAGGTTTTGCATCCTTCTTGGTGTGATTGATGATGCAATCACCCTTATCAAATTCAAGAGTGGAATTTTAGAACACCTATACCAAGAAATAATGTATTTTCCCCATACAACCTTGGATCTTGCTTTAAACCATGCTCAACTAGCAAAAGACAAGTTTTTGGTACACTTGAAGGGGTTTCAACCACCTTCTTCTATTTATTTTGGAGTATCATCGAAGGGTACAAGTTCTTATTTTAAAAATAATAGGTTCATACCAAATAAGACTTCTTATTTCTCTCCATATCCTTCTCCTTCCCCTTCTTATTTTGAGCCTTCATCATCTTTCTCTTTTAAGAATTTTTGTAACTATTGTAAGAAAAAGGATATGAAAAGTCTAATTACTTTAAGTTGAAAATAAGAGCTTAATTGTAAAGTATCAAGTGGAGTACAAAGTGCTAAGTCCCATTGAGGCTATAGGATAAGATCAAGCATATGATAAACTCAAAGGTATACAAAATAAAGTCACCTTGATGAACCATAATTCATCTATGAGCACTCATGATTCTTTTTTTGTCACTCGAGCATATTTGACTCAAAAAACATTTCAATAGATTGTATTATCAACAATGGCTCATAGAAAAAAATATTTTTGAGATCCATAGTAAACAAATTATATTTTTTAATGGAGCCTCATCCTCATCCCTATTCTTTGGTATGGAAGGATAGTGGTACTAGCTCCAAAATCACTCACACTTGCACTATGAGTTTTGCTTTTGGTCCTAAATTTGTGGATAGGGTCACTTGTGATGTGACACCTATGGATTATTGTGGTCTCTTACTTGGTCAACCTTACTAGTATGATAAGAAAGTAGTATATGATATCTATCATAAAATATACACACTACAACAAATTGATAAGGTATATCTCATAAAATACACCAGACATAGATTAAATTTGATTTTATGTTACAAATAAGTAACAAAAGAAATCAAGGAAGCACTCATATTCATTCATCCATAGCACACTCATTCTCATACACCACTTAATAAAGGACATGATTAATTGGATAAACTATTGAAATAATATTCTCACATTTTTTAGGATCCCAAATCACTTACTCCCATTCACACTATTAACCATAGCATTGAAATCATTCTTGCTACATCACTTCCAAATACTCCCATGTATAGACAATTTGTTTTGTAAAAGAAAAAGATAAAAGGCAAATAGAATATTTTTTGTCTAAGGGATTCGTAGAACTAGGTGCATATCCTTGTGCATATCCAATTTTATTGGTGCTTAAAAAAATGGAACTTGGTGGTTGTGTATAGATTTTAGGGTTTTGAACAAAATTTCTATAAATAATAGATATCCACTACCCCGCATTGATGATCTCTTGAATTAGCTCCAAGGAGCCAAATTATTTTCTAAGATTGATGTTAAGAGTGGATATAACTAAGTGTGCATTCATGAATAAGATACTTGGAAGAAAACTTATGAGACCAAAATGGGTCTTTTTGAATGTTTGGTCATGTCCTTTGGTCTTACCAATGCTCCTATAAATTTCATGTGAGTGATGAATGAGGTTTTCACAACATCCTTAACAAATTTATAATCATATATCTAAATTATATAATTGTATTCTCATCTTCTTGGGAAGCTCACCTTGTGCACATCAAGCAAGTTCTTCAAACCCTTCAAAATAATAGCTTGTTTGCCAACCTCGCCAAGTGCTCTTTTATCCAAAGTTCCATTTCTGAACTTCACTTTGTGATTAGTGAGCATGGAATTTAGGTAGATCCTACTAAAGTAGATGTTCTAATTAAATGGATTCCTCCTTCTACTCCCACCAAGTTGAGGATTTTTCTAGGACTTGCAAATTTCTATTGTAATTTTATTAATTAATATTCCACTATTACAACTTCATGTCACCACTTAACCAAAGCCAAGATTCCCTTTAAATGGGGGAAGAAACAAGAAGTTGCCTTTGATATATTGAAAAATAAAATTTGTATAGCACTTATGCTTTCCCTACCTAATATCTCCCAACCCTTCAATATTGATATAGATGCTTCTCAAGTTTCCTTAGGTGTTGTTCTCAAACAAAACAATCATCCAATGGCTTACAATTTTGAAAAAAAAAATGTTGCTACGAACTATTCTACATATGACAAGTAGTTGTATGCATTAGTTCAAGCTATAAAATACTAGAGACACTACCTCTTGAAAAAGTAAATAATTGTACACATTGATCATATGCCACTCAAGTTTCTTCAAAAACAAAATAAAATTGAAGAAGATCCACACATGAAGTGGGCATTGTATCTACAACAATTCTATTTGGCCATTAAGTACAAAAAGAGGAAGAACAATTCTATGGTAGATTTTTTGAGTTGAACTCCTATTGCTCATGCCTTAAAAATTATGACCATTTCAAATTTTGGGTTTCAATATTATCCATCTCTGTATGTTCATGATCCTAATTTTAGAAATATGTACCAATAATTATGCCATCCTACCTCTTTCAATTTGCATCATTGTCAAAAATTTTACATCAAGGATAAATTGTGCTACAAATTGGATAAGGTTTGTGTATCTCATGAGATTAAGGTATCTCTTCTCAAAGAGGTACATTCCACACACTATGGTGGTCACTTTGTTATATACGAGACACTCTATCATTTGTAGAGCTTCTTCTATTGGCCACTTATGTAGAGAGATTTTTTGAGATTCTTGTGATAGTGTGTTGTTTGTTGCTATTTCAAGCCTACTAATAGAAATCTAGGCTTAGGCATTCCTTTGCCTATTCCTTCTTGTACTTGGGATAGCATTTTCATGGATGGACTTAGTGGTTTTCCCATGACAGTATGAAAACATAATTTTGTCTTTGTTTTTTTTGATAGATTCAATAAATGGCTAAGTTTCTTCCATGTCGCGAGACTTTTTCTATGTCAAACTTGGCCCAAATTTTCTTTGATTCATATGGTGATCCTTCGATCTACCATCCAACATTGTTTTTTATTGTGATTCATGATTTATGGGTCACTTTTTATGCTCTTCATAGAAACTTTTAGGGGCCTCCCTTAACTTTTCCATATCATATCATCCTCAGTCCGATGGGAAGACTGAAGTGGTGAATTGTACCCTTGTGTTGAGTTTTAAAATCCATCACCATGCTTTACAAAAAAATGGGACTTGAGTCTCACTCATATTGAGCATGCATAAAATGGTGCAGTACTTTCTTCCATAGGGAATTCTCCATTTGAGGTATGTTTGGATTTTCAACCATTGGCTCCTTATGAGTTACCCTTGTATTTGCCATCTCTATCCATCACTCATGTTTAGAAAGAGCAAGACAAGGCCCACTCATTTATTTAGCATTTTTAGAGTCTTCAAACCAAGGTGATTAAAATTTTGTAAAATATATAGCAATAGTAAAAGTAGGACATGGATAGATATCAAATTCCTCATAATTTTTAGGTTGGTGACAAATTTTGGTTGTACTTGGATAAAAAATATTTTCTAGAGAAGGCACATAGCAAAATCAAACCTATTCACAATATACCTTATACTATCATTCAATAGGTGTCCAAGAATAATTTATACCTCGATATTCCCACATTGGATTCATGATGTCATCAACATAGATCTTCTGAACATATACCATAATTCTAAATTAGAGACTGCTCTTGCCATCAACCATCTTGTTGATGTGGTTCTTGATACTTAACCACTATTAGATTATAATCAAGTATATGACACTAAGACACATCAAAATCACCATAGATATTCCACTTCATATCTTGTGGCTTGACATGGTCAATATTGACATCAATCTCGTTGGATTTCTTCTTAGTAAATGTTTCACAACTTTCCTTCTCTTCTAAAATCATTGGATTCCAATGCTTCTATTATAGGGAGGAATGATGAGGAATAATCACATGATCCCTCTTTCTTTTAGCTAGGCTTAGGCTTGCATTTATTTAATTAGCTTAGGCTGAGAATTATTATTTATTTCCAAATAAAATGTAAATGTGAGCATGATCTTCTCACATGTAATTCTAGAAGTGTAGGTGGCATTCTATATTCATAGGCAAATAGTAAATTACCAATTAGTTACAAGTTCTTCCTAGTTAAGTTAATATTAGACAACAATATTTTGTACTATTTTTTTGACCATAATGATAGAGGATTGGTTATGTAATTTAGGCAATTTTCTACCTATTTATATCATTCATTAAGAAAAAATAGCAATTGGAAAAAAATTCACCCTTATCAACACCCCTTCATAGTTTGAACTAATGGGTCAAGGAGCTAATACATTAATGATATTAATATATCCTCTATAATGGAATATTTGGTGGACCTACATACTTGAGCTAGATTCATTTGAATCCCCTTCATCATTTGAAATCCACTATTACAAAAACACCTCTTACACAAGAGTGTCCTTAGGCTAGATTATAGTCTTCATTACCACTATTATATACTCCCACGCTCATCCAATAAACACTTTTTCTAAGGATCTAGGTGAGGATGATAAGTAAATATCATCACCATATCCAAAGAAAAGTTGCTTCAATATTCCATAGTTGTATAAGTAATGACTTGAAGACACAAATTTTTCTTTTATAGCATTCATCATCTTGTTTGAAGACTTCAGCTTGCCATTAGGTCACTTTATTTCCATCACCAAAAAATGATTTGCATAAACTTACTTAAAAGAAAAGCTATTTTAAAGAGTACCTAGACAAGGAATGAAAGAAGGAAGAGATAATGAATGATTAGATATTCATGAATAATATGATTTAATAGCCCAAATAAGGAATATGAATTGACTATAGCACATAATGAATCATTTTATTGTTTACCTCCAAAATACTCAAATCTATTACAACTATCACAAATCCAATTGCATTTAAAAAATAGGCCAAATATTTTCATTGCATCAAATATGGTAAATTTACCCTTTAAAAATAGGGTAATATAAATTGAGGATCATTCTATGCAGTTTAGCTTCTAGCATTAGAATAGGTTTGTAAATTAAAGTCACCAATGTGTAGAGCTCAAAACATTACGTAATTTGAAAAAAGGGCTCAAAACACTTTATTATGCAAAATTTATAGTCTTGAGAAGTTTTTACCAAATAGCCCTCAAAAATAAAAAATTAAAAACTCAAAACTTAGAAAATCAATGTCAAATTGTAGCACACTATGTGTCATCTCTTAATGCATAGGTGTCTCTCACTTTATTTTCCACCTATACACTATGATACTATTTCACTGGCTTCCAAATTGATACTTGTTCTTTTTTTTATTGGTGAAAGGCATATATGTATTAGAAAATATTGATTATGTGGTACATAATGATACCACATTAGCCACCATGTTGGCCTTCCATCATAAAATTTTAGCAAAAATCTTGAGTAGCACTAAGAATATTTAAACCTTGGTCTCATAGTTACAAGGTTCATTATGATAACCATTTTAGTAGTTGTGCCTTTTGAAAGCAAAGGAAATACCTTTTCATTTAAATGTCTCTCAAATCACAACAACCAAGGTATATTCATGCCTTGTGACCAAAAGTGAAAGGTATGGGATTTGAACATGTATCCATATTTTTCTAACACTATCCTTCTAGTAAGTATGTCACCACATGCAATGGTGATTGGGAATACTACTTATGCATAAAAATAATAGGACCTCCTTTCTAATTTATAAAATGATGTTATAAATTGAATACACAACTTGTCTTCTTTAAATTACAAGACTAACCACCATGCCATGTCATCAACTGGAATGGAGTAATAAGGGTTCCATAATATCACTACCACATTTGAAGTCACCATAGAAAACATGGTCCTCTTAATAAAAAATATTGCTTGCAATGATTCAAACTTGGGTTGACTCCATTGAGTGAATTCATTCTTTACTAGACACAATGGACCCCTATAAGGGTATGTTTAAGTGCACTCTTTATTTTTGAATAAGATATTCTCATGTTATGATCCTTTTAATATCCAATCCGAAGCCTATGTGCACAAAATCTGCCAAATTTAAATTTTAAAAATCCCTCCTTTTTCTTCCTTTGAGCCAATAGTCTCTAATATGATTTCTTTGGTAGTTGAGAGTGAATTTCCACTAATTTAGATTTCAAAAACCTTATTTTAGGAAGAAGTAAATTAATTATTTCTAGTTCTCTTAGAATGAAGAATAAATAATGGAAAGAGAACTCCTTTTTACCTCTTATGCAAAAAATGGCTTATAAGAAATTTACAAGGAAATTATCTTAGGGTTTAGACGAAGTATCAGAGGATCTTAAAAATATTTCTACATGACCAAGTGAGGTAGGTCCATACTTGTTGTAATACTATGTGGGAATTTACACCTATTTATAGAAATGAATAGAAGCAATCCATCAACTCAAATTTATACCAAAATAATAAAAAAGAACAAAATACAAAAAGATATAGTGGACACCTATAGGCACCAAAAATAATAACTATATTATCTATATATAAGAATCACTATACTTGGATGCTATGGATGGAGTGAGGTTATTTATACCAGTTCCTAATCCCCAAATTACACTAATAAGCTTAAACTAAGATAACACATATAGAGGGATTTATGGTTAATTACAAGTTGTAAATTATATTTAACCATAACAAGGTCAAATTTAGCCCATAAGGCTTACATAATAAAATATTACAATAAATTAAATACATTGTACAATTATTTCCCTTAGACCTATCCAATATTATATTATATAATGTTGGCCTTGGCCATGAATCATATTACACTTTCAACACCCCCTCATAATTTAATCTAAGGGGTCAATGAGATACGACATTAATGACAATTATATCTCCCTCATAATGGATGCTCTAGTGTGTCTATACACTTGAGGTAGATTCATCTAAATCCCCCTCATCATCTAAAATCCACTACTACAAAATAAATCTTGCACAAGAGTCTTTTTAGGCTGGATCATATTCTTCATTTCCATAATTAGATACTTCTACACATATTTAATAAACACTTGTGCTAAATATCGATATGAGGAGAAGTAATTATCATCACTATCTCTAAATAAAAGTTGCTTCAGTATTCCATAGGTACATAAGGTATGAATTGAAGACAATTTTTTCTTTTATAGCATACATCACATTGTTTGAAGACTTCAATTTACCATTAGGCCATCAAATTTCCATCATCAAAAAAATCTTTGCATAAGCCTACTTAAAAGAAAATAGATTACAAAATTTTAAGAGTACCTATATAAGGAATGGAAGGAAGAGATAATGTATGACTAGAACCTCATGAATAAGATGGATCAATAGCCCAAAGGAAGAAGATAAATTGACTATAACACATCCTAAATCCTTTTCTTATATACCTCCAAAAGACTCACTCTACTACAAATATCACAAATCCAACTACATTTTAAGAAAATAGGATAAATATTTTGATTGCATTATATATGGTAAATTCACACTTGCAAAATAGGGAAATAGAGCTTGATAACTATTCCATAGAATTTGGCCCCTAGTATTAGAGTAGATCCATAAATTGATGTCATCAATGCATAGAGCTCAAAAAATCATGTAATTTAAAAAAGATCTCAAAATGCCTGGTAAGAAAAAGTTATGGCCTCTAACATTTTTACCCAAATAGCCCTCAAAAATAAAAAATTAAAGCCTCAAACCTTAGAAATATTGGCTTTTAAGCCTTGCTACCTCAAAATATCATAGGTCCCAATATGAATAAACCATAATATTATAGGTTAATATAGACACCTAAAATGCATCATGTCGATGGTGACTACTCATATGGGACATGCTAGAAGACCATATGGAAGACCTTTGGACAAATCCAAGGTATAGCAGTGGTTTTTACCACTCAATTGGGCATTTTGTGCCTAGTCAGTACTAGCCGCGACTGACAGTTGTGGCCCCCAATCTGTCAATTGGGGACCACGGCTGACACCTGTGGTTAGCAGTGTTGGCCATGGATGACACCCGTGGTCAGGACTGAAGTTCAGTTGGCCTTCATCCGACCCCAAAAGTTGGTTGCAATGGCCAATTGGTTGCAGATTGGAGTGGTTTGAGCGAGGAAGGGTCCAGAACCTTCCATCCAACAGACTCAACTGCCCAATCTTGATCTTGGCTTCATGAGGAAGCCACCCCTAGCCCTTGGGTAATCCTATAAGTACCCCTTCAAATTAGGGCAAAGATAGCATGAGAGTATTGGAGATTAGAGCAGTGAAGCCCTATCGAATTGTATACTCACTTGAGTGTATTGAGAGAGATTTGTTGCCAATTCATTTGCTAATTCATCAAGCATCATGTCAACTTGTGTCATGGATGCCCTAAGGAGCTAGAATGCCAAGAAACATGAATTCAGGAAAACGGAGGCCCAATTGTGGAATTCAACCACCAAACCTATCAGAGGACACAGAGGTGACCCTTGACCATCAATTTGGCAAGGCAGATCATAGAGGAAGCCCTAATTCTGAGGGTAAATCTATTCAGAGCCTCACCATGGCTGTCAACCATGGGCTACAGTGTTGACCACATCTCAGACCCACGGTGAGCAAATGGCCATAGATCTCCTTGTTTTCTTTCTTGCAAATTAATTAGTTAGATCATGTTAGGCTTAATATAGGTTCAATTAGTGTTTTAGAGACATATGACCAGTTGGATTAAGCATTTGAAGTAGGTTTACTTTCATGTTGTCAATTTGATAATTAGTGTAATTGTGGCTTGTTTCATGCACCTTTGCTTCCTATTTGTTAACTAATCCAGTAGATAGATAATACATGTTTTCTTGAATATGCTTAATGATCACATTTCATGATTAACATAGGTTTACCATGCTTTACTCATTTTCTTGATTATATGCTTGTCATGGCATCCTTTTGTGAAACTTCCTTAAAAGACCTCATCAAGAGAGGTTACCTTTGCTTTTGACGTGTTATTGTTGTTTCTTGATCGTAGGGAACAGATATCGAAGGAGATTCAATCATCCAATTCCTTCCTCAACGCGAAGAAGAGGGTCAACTCCACCCTAGAGCAGTTCGTGTCACCCTAGAAGGCCTTTGATTTGCATCTATCCTAGAAAGGGATTAGATATATTGTAATTGAAGTATCAAAAGGGTATCCCTAAGAGGGATTGATTTGTAAAAGAGAATGAATTGGTTCAAAGAGGAATAAAAGATGCATTTCATTTAATTTCTTTCATCTTTGTCAATTTGTGTATGAATGCCTAGTTTTACTTCATTTTAGCAATTGCAATATCAGGTGAAGCCTTTTTGGTGGTTACAGTAGGCGATCACGGTGGAACTCTGCAATTCTTGCCACATTTCACTGAGTGGATTTGTGTTTTTGATGATAGGTGCTCACCACGGATGACAACCATGGTCAGAAAGTTGGCCCGTGGGTGACAGTCATGGTCTGCAGTGGTAGCCATGCATCAGAGCCATGGTTAGCAGCAGGCACATCACAGAGTAGGATTTCAAAGCTAAATCAGATGAGGACCTGAGGTAGGCCCTTATGACACTCTCTATCTCTATACTTTGCCTCTGTGTTTTTCTAGAACTAAGAAATTGAAACCTAAACTTATTAAGGATAAAATGAACATAGAATGAATTAGGTCCTTAGGGTTTCTTTTTTGAGTTTTGGCTAGGCGCTGCTAGGAATAATGGACCTCTGATTGTAGTCCACCCTAGAATCCAGCATGCTAGATTAGAATTGTGTGTTGGTTTGCATGTTTGAGGCCCAATTAGAGGCTATATCATCGTAATTTGCATTGTCAAAAAGTCATATAGGATATAGCATGCATTCTATGAAAATGAAATGTTTCTTTTTGCATATCATATAGGAAATAATCATTCATGTTATATTATGCATTTTCATTTCTATGCAAAGATTAAAAAGAACCACACACACCACATTTCAATTAAACGCTAGTGAGTTGGGAGTGACATCCAACCACTAGTAGGGTTCAACGATGGTGGAGGTGATTTCCATCCGTTGGCCCAAATCCTACGTACCCTTGGATACTAGACCAATACCGGATCCGAGAACCTTTCGTACCCTAGAAAATTTGCATGTATTCTCTTCGGAGGGTATAACGCTGACTAGGGGAAAATGGGTGAGGATCTGGGAGGACCTGTGCTCCCTGACCATGTGTGGGCTTCATTACCACACATTATAGGTTGGATTACGTGACTTGGAGTTCATAGCCAAGTTGTCGAGCTACGAGTATATAGGTGAAAGCCAATTAAACTGAGATTATCATCCAACAAGCTTTCAAACATGATAAGGAGTTCTTTACTAACACAACAAATTTGAAACAACATCAAATAGTTTAGGGCTCACATTTAAAATTTAATACGAGATAATCACCATTGTATACCTTGTTTGCATAATAAAGGATAAATCTAGACACTAGGTGCACCATGGTGGAGACACGGGGTGGTCAACAAAGGCTTAAGCCTGATGCCAATGACCAAGCCCCAATAAATTCACAACAAAATATGTCGAACCCTCACCCACATGAGCTTCCCGAACGTCGTTCGATGAGCATTAGAGGAGACAATTCGACATGAGGGGACACCTATTGAGCGTACCCTCGATAGAGGAGCTTCTATGCATTCTTCTAGACATAGGATAGAGCATGGAGCCTCTCAGCATGAGGGTGCTCCACTCGAAAGCCATTATCGAGATCGCATTGCACGTGCATCCATGGGATCGACCGAAGAGTATATCATACAAGGGTCCAAGTTGGTACCCTTACATCATAGGTCTACAGGAGGTTCCATACCTCCACCTTCAGAGTATAGAAGGATCGAGATCCACCCATTCAAGGGCATGCAGATAGGGCCACTACTGAGCATAGGTCTATCCACACTCCCACACATAGTGAACCTCGAAAGATCACTATTGATATATCCAAGGTGGGAGCCAATGGGACACCACCGCATGAGCGATGGTGATCCAGATAGTTGGATGGTTTAGGTAGCATCCTAGAGTAGTTAGGCTATAAGCCTTCGGCTCCACCCACTCATGCTCTGAGTGAGCATAGCGGGAGCACTATTAGGACTACTAGAGAGCATGGAGAGGCTTCCAAGCACCCTCATGTGACACATCCACCATCCATGCATGGTGGCACACAGCACAGGGCTCAGCAGGATGCCAATGTCATCTTCACGGACAAAGGCAAAAGCATCACAAATCAGTCAGATGGGTACAGAACCCATAAGGTCGCTCACATAGAGCATACATACCAGAGGCCTCTTACGGTCGATCACATTGATAGATCACATAGACTAGTATCCGAGCAGAGATGACAACTCCTCCAAGATCAATTGGAGGATGCTCACCTAGAGAGGTAACGCATTGAAGAAGAGAATATTCAATCACAAAGGCTCATCAGACAAAGACTATATGAGCAGCGTATGCATGAGGAATGCATCCTTGCCCAAAAGGAGCATGTAGAACAAGAGGATAGGCTAGCCAGGGCTGGTTTATACACTCATGATGGAGAACAGAGAGTGCATTCATAGGAAGGCTTTTTCACAAGCCGACGTGCATTAGGAGCGCAGAGATGCTCACACTCATATTAGTGCCCAACAAAGAGAATGACCACCACCATTCGAATATGAGAGGCAAAGACAATATGAGGAAGAAGAGGGAGATGGAGACGATCAAGGATATCCTGAAAGCTCCTAAGTTGAGGAGGAGGAAGAGCAATGTCCTCCACCTCGATAGAGGAAGAATGTACCTCCAAGACCGCCCCCACATTAGCTTAGGGAGGAGGACTTTCTATCCTCGGAGGCCTATAAGGCCTTAGTAGCAAAAGTAAAAGTAATCGAGAGGCAAGGCATGACTTCTTCAAAATCTGACATTGAGAAAGATTCATAATGAGCCTTTGGACCCCTCGGTGCCTACTCTAGCATATCCTGAGCATTTTGTCATGCCCAGGCTAGATAAATTTAAAGGTGACGAAGATGCGCAAGAGCATGTCATAAGATTTTTGGATGTATGCTTCCATATTACGAGCAACAATGCCTTGCTTTTGCATACATTCATCACAACCCTCTCAGGCCCAGCTCGAGAGTGGTTTAATCAGCTGAAGAAGCACAATATCACCAATTTTGAGCAATTGGCTGATGCCTTCCTTGAACGCTTTTCTTTTGGCATCAAGAAGTAAGCTAACCTTTTCGATCTAGCTGTGCTAGCTCAATGCGATGATGAGCCAATTTTAGAATACGAAAAGAGGTGGAGGAGATTAATGGTAAAGTTGCCATTCCCTATTCCTGCTATAGAATTGACTTGAATGTTCACAAAGAGTTGTGCCAAGCACATCTCATTATTGTTGCAACTGTAATAGTACCAGACATTCGAGGAAGCTTTGGTGCAAGCCAAAGTAATTGAGGATATCAAGTTGCAAGAAGGCAACTTGAAGCTCAAGAATAGGAAAGAGGGGCACAAGAAGAGCTCCATAAAACATCAGGGCAAGTAGGCCCATGTCAATCAAGTGGTGCTAAACCTCCAAAGAGAGGATAAAGGGCAACAAAAGTAGAATTATCAAGCCCAACCTCCTCCTGCATAGTACGAATAGTGCAAGAATAATTATAAGGGCAAAAATAAGGAACAATGCCCACCTCACCAATTCATGCCTTTGACGGAATCATTGACATCGATATTCCATCAATTATGTGAGGCTAAGGCAATCAGGTTTCCCGAGATTAAACTGGTCGATCCTAACCAACCCAAGTCAAAGGGGTATCAGGATGATCTATTTTGCATCTTCCATCACACGAAGGGTCATGACATCGAAGTGTGTTGGTCCTTCAAACATATTGTGCAAAACATGATTGATAAAGGTGAGCTTGTAGTGCCAAATAATCCATTGGTGCTCGACAACCAAAACATGGGGATTTATAAAAATCCATTGCCAAACCATGAGGCACCATGCAACAATGTTGGCCACGTCAACCAAGTGCGTGTCGAACCACCTACCCAGGGGTTCATAGGTATGGTTAATGTTGTTACTAGACATGGGAGATATGAGTAGCCAAATCAACCATGCGCTCCCATCAGGATACAAGCTACATCGAATCAACAGCTGACTCAGAATATTCTAGGCCCACCAACTAGACCGGTGGTGACCATACGAAGCAGGTTGGTTCAAAACCTATAGACAACTCCTACGAAGTTGTCTATTTATGAGTTGATACAGTAGTCCCCTAGGCATAGGGAGACTCTCATGGACATTCTAAGGTCCATCGAAGTGCAGTCCTAGGATGCTCAAGCATTCACCAATTTTGTGGGACATGTACAATAGTGCCAAGAACCTATGATCCAATTTTATGATCATGAAATCAGGATGGTTCCTATAGATATGGCTGACCCACCATTGCATATCATTGCATGTGTCAATCATATGCCATTCAAGAGGGTCTTGATCGACACTGGTTCATCGATCAATATTATAATGACCAAGGCATTGAGTCCTTTAAAGCTGCCCAAGTCACATATTGTGCCCACCACATTCACATTGAGAGCATTTAATGATGCATTATGTTCGACGGTTGGCACGATCATCCTACCTATTTAGGTAGGTCTAAAGACCATCCCTATGATGTGTCATGTGATCGAAGGTGCCATGTAGTATAACATCCTACTGGGGAGGCCTTGGATTCGAGAGATGCGTTGTGTTCCCTCTATATTACATCAATGTGTGAAGTACATTCATGAGGGACAAGTTCACATGGTGTCGTCAGATGAAGAACCCTTCAAATTCGTGAACATGGCTGATTTTCTAGGGGGTTTCATACTCCCATCAATGCACCTGGATGTCCAGCCAACGTCATCGGTTAAGAATCTAGGAGGTAAACAAAGAGTGTGTGCTCAACCATCGATATCTGTATCACACAGATCTGAGCACACTACTGCTACTTCTTTGAAACTGACTGCATCAGCAATGCTTCGGGATGAGAGGAAGCTAAAGGTGAAAATGGGTGAAAAGGAAAAGAAGCATGTGCCCGAACCAATCACCAATGAGGCTCCCACTCCTATGGAAGTGGAGGAAGCCCAAGACAAAGCCGAGGAGGTACCTCAACCTACCTCACCTGCATCATCAACAGGGTCATCCGCACCATGGGTGACTGTTCATCTGGCCAACATAGGGTTAGGTGAATATATTGTGTAGAATGTCACCTTTGGACCAATTCTAGAGACTGCACAAGAGATGGGCTGACCCCATGCTCATCATTTTTTAATTGGATCAATAGTGCCATTGGGAGAGCCACCCAATCAAATGAACTTCATCTATGCTAGGCTGGATCAACTTCCTACTCGAACACCCATGGATGAAGATGATGATGAACCATTCATAGTGAATGTTCATTATCTATCCAACCTCGAATATGCCATGCACATTTTTGAATTATATCATTGGCATGGGTATGGCCTTGGTATTTTTGAGCAAGGGCGTAGGACTCTGCTTGAGCCACATTATCAGTTGGCAACTGATAGGTTCAGGCTAGGATTACAAATACGAGGATAAGATGATTTGCTTGTAGCATCATTAGATCACCTATACCTTAGTCTAGGGGATGATGTGGATTTCAACCCATATCACCCTGATCCTTCTACATTCTAGAGGGATAATCAGATGGTGTCTTACGTCACCATAGCTCCACCCGAGTCATATCATGAGGATATCTTGGTGGATAGTGAGACCTCACCCGAAAATCAGTCAAAGGATGAGGCTAAACCAGTTTATGAGGCAGTATCATATTTACGATGCTTATACCCAATTTTACCAGATAGTGATGATAGTGATCAGGATGTGACTTACATGGGGCCACATTTTCTAGAGCATCCCATGCTAGTGGATAGTGGTGAAGGATTGTATTATGATAGTGACAATGAGGATGAAATGGAGAGAGCCTATCTAGGACCTCCTTACCTACATCACCGTAATGCACCTTATACGACTGAGGACATGCGCAGAGAGATCAATCTCAACCCTCACCTTAGGGGAAGACCACCAAACTTCGATGTGATCTATCACATGGTGTTTCCCGACCCACCTATGTACATGGAGCTCATTGAGCCGAATGATCCAATATTGCAATCAGTGCATAGAGAGGACCCAGTCATCCATAGTCCACATAGAGAGGACCCATTTGTGCCCGTGCCGATAGAGCCAGATCTCGGGTATGGGAGCTACATCGATGATGTAGAAGTTTATCCATGTGGTCCTGGAGATCAATTCCATTCCATCAATATGGTCTCCATTGATTTGACCACTCCACTCTATAATCCAGTAGATCCATCCAAACCATTGTATCTCAATGTAGATGCTATCGATTAGGATCATACTGACTCACCTGTTGAGCCTAAATATTTCTTCCCTAATGAAGAAATGTTGCAACCATTTCATTTTGCACCAGGCTATGCTTATGATGTCTATCATGCTGAGGATGCTTCCAACGTGGAACCTATAAACCCAGCAGATGACATCCACTTGATCCCTACGCCTCATCAGCTTGAGGAGGGATCACACATGTCAGTAGAGGAAACCTTCGATGTGGATATCAGTAATGATCCCACCAATCCAAGGAAGGTTAAATTTGGAGAGAGTCTCACTCCAGATGAGCGTGCCACCCTCATCCCTCTACTGAAAGAGAGACCTAATATTTTTGCTTGGACTTACAAAGATATGCCAGGTCTAGACCCAAAATTGGTTACCCATAACCTTTCGCTAGATCTATCAAAGAATCCAGTCAAGAAGCTTAGAAAGATGCATCCAATAGTAGCCTTAATGGTGAAATATGAATTACAAAAGTTGTTGGATGTAGAGTTTGTTATCTCCATCGACTATCCAAAATGGGTATCCAATATGGTGCCTATAGGAAAACTTGATGGAAGGATCCATATTTGTATGGATTTTAGAGACCTGAATAAGGCAACACCAAAGGATTCATTTTTATTGCCTAATATTGATGCTCTTGTAGATGCAACTGTAGGTCACGAGATGCTCTCCTTAATGGATGATTTTTTTGGTTACAATCAAATTTGGATTAAGCTCGAAGACCAACATAAAACCATATTTATAATGCCATGGGGAACATTTTGCTATAAAGTTATGCCATTTGGCCTCAAAAATGTTGGTGCCACATATCAATGGGCCATGACATATATCTTTCATGACTATATGCATAATATCCTAGAGGATTATATGGATGACTTGTTGGCCAAGTCATTACTACGTGCTGAGCATGCAGAGGTCCTGAGGAAGGTCTTCGATCGCCTGATAGACTATAATGTCAGGTTGAATCCTAAGAAGTGCGTATTTGGCATAACTTCTAGTAAACTCTTAGGATTCATCATTTCAAAATGAGGCATCGAAGTTGACCCAACAAAGGTCAAGGCTATTCTAGAGATGCATCCCCCCACAAATATTAAAGAGCTAAGAAGCCTTCAAGGCAAGGTAGCATCGATAAAGTGATTTATCACTCAATTATCGGATAAATGTCAACCCATGAATCGACTACTACACAAGGGGGTCCCATTCAATTGGGATGAGGACTATCGAGCAGCCTTTGCTAAAATCAAGCACATACCGGGTGCCACAGTACTAGCTCCACCAAGGCCAGATGTGCCATTTTTGCTATATATATCGATGACCGAATTTGCATTAGGGACCATGTTAGCCCAAAATAATATGCAAGGCAAAGAGCAAGCCATATATTATATTAGCCGAACCTTGGTGAGTTACGAGCTAGGATATGCATATGTGGAGAAACTATGTTTAGCAGTAGTGTTCGCTACAAAGAAATTGTGGCACTATATGCTAAGTCATACGACATATGTAATATCAAAACAAAATCCTTTGTAGTACATGATGAGCAAGACATATCATAACACACGTACTACAAAGTGGATCATGCTACTGATAGAATTTGATTTAGAATTCATAAGCCAAAAGTCCATTAAGGGACAAGTCATAGCTGATCAGCTAGCTGAGGCACCACTGTCAAATAATAGGCCTCTTACCATCGAGCTTTCGGATGATGCGGTCTTCATCGTATCCGAAGCTCCCAAACTCGAAGAACCAGAGAATAATGTTGATATGACCTTGTTCTTCGATGGTTCGAAGTGTGAGCAAGGAGGTGGTGCAAGAATAGTGTTTTTCATACCGCAAGGAGCTCCAATGCCCTTGTCATTTAAATTAGACTTTCCTTGCACCAACAACAATGTTGAATACGAAGCCCTACTATTGGGCCTCCACACAGCCATCGCCATGAACATTAAAATATTAAACATCTTTGGTGACTCCTTGCTCATAGTCAACCAAGTTAAGGGGCTCTTTCAGTGTCGATGTCCCATACTGAAAGCTTATAAAGATCTTGTTGTTACATATTTGGCTAAGTTGGAATGGTATGACATCGAGGCAATCCCTCATTCATCAAATAGGTTCATAGACACCATGGCATCTTTGGGATCCTTAATCCCTCAGAATCCATCTATCGATTTCACTACCATTCATGTTAAAATGCTCTCGCATCCTGCAACAGAGCGTGAAGCCTTTGATAATAAAATGTCAATCAACATGATTAGCATGGAACCAAAAGTTGAATGGTTCTACAGAGCTGAAGACTTTCTAAAGAAGGCACCCTAGGGGTCATTAACCTCTTAGAGTCCGATGGGGAGTGGTACTACCATTCACCACAAGGTTGTTTCCTAGTCTACATTTGCACATGTAGATACGTAGGGGGAGCAAGTCATCTTGGCAGTCAAAGTTGAGGCTTATCAAAGCTGGATGTCACAAATCCAAGACTTCTTAAAACTTGGTATGATCCTAGAGGGATTGTCGCATGTCGCAAGATGCACATTCAAGAAGAAAGTGACTAAATATGTCTTGATAGGAGACATTTTGTATCGATGAGGTTACGATGGAGTTCTCCTTCATTTTCTAGAGCCCCAAGAGTCATCTTGGGTGATTTCACAAGCTCATGATGGTACGTGCGGTGGCCATTTTAGTGGCATGGCCATCATCAAGTGCATCCTTCGAATGGGTTACTATTGGCCCACTATGGAGAAGGATTGCAATGTGTATGTCAAGAAATGCATCAAATGTCAGCATCATGCTAATCTTATGCACTTGCCATCATAGGCCTTACAGCCCATCCAAGCGGCTTGGCCATTTTCTCAGTGGGGATTTGATCTCATCGATAAGATCTCTCCCCCATCATCGGGCTAACATACATTTATTATCATGGCTACTGAGTACTTTACAAAGTGGGTGGAAGCAATACCCTTAACAATGACCACTGGAGCTCGCATAGCAGAGTTTATACTCGAGCATATCATATGTCATTTTGGGATTCCATCCAAGATAGTTTTGGATAATGGAACATCATTCAAGAACAAAACTATGAGAGCTTTGACGTCTAAGTATAGAATCAAACATAGTTTTGTGACTCCATACTATCCATAGGCAAACGGGTAAGTTGAAGCTTCAAATAAGATAGTGGTTTCCATCTTGAAAAATATGGTACAAGAACACCACAAATATTGGCATATCCAGCTGCCCCTTGCATTATGGGCTTACAGGACTAGCATTCGGACACCCACTAGGGCAACTCCATTTTCACTAGTATATGGCGTTGAGGCCATTATGCCCTTAGAGTTGGAAATTCCAATGTTGTGCATCGCATTGAAAGAGTTCATTGATGATGACACCGCATGGCAAGCTCGACTGGATCAACTGACGTTGCTTGATGAACATCACGTGAATGCCCTGGAGCATCTCCATGTTTATCAAGAGTGACTAAAATGAGCTTATAATATCAAAGTCCATCAGAGAGACTTTGAAGTTGGGGATCTTGTCTTGAAAGAGAACCAACAGAACTCTAATTTACCACCTGATATGCGAGACAAATTCATGGCTAATTGGCTAGGACCCTATATCATATCTAAAAATATTGTTCTAGGTACCTATCACCTAACATCGCTAGGAGGTGTTGAAGAGCCTGAACCTCTCAACATCATCCATATTAAGGTATTTTATGCTTGAGAGCATAGTAAAAGGCTCTGAGAGTTTGCTTAAAACTACTCGGTCAACCCCAAAGGCTCCAAGGGTTGCTTAAAACTACTCGATCATCCTAAAAGGCTCCAAGGGTTCCTAAAACCACTTGGTCATGTCAGTTAAAGGCTCCAAGAGTTTTCTTAAAACCACTTGATCATCCTAAAAGGCTCCAAGCTCTCTTATGAGTAGTTTGGTCAATCAAAATGCTCCAAAGGTGCTCATAATCCCTTTGGTCAATCCCAAAAGCTCCAAGGGTTCCTAAAAATTGCTTGGTCAATTTAAAGGCTCCAAAGGCATGTACTCATCGTTTGGTCAAATATAAAGGCTCAAAATCCATAAAAATTAAAAAAGCAATAAAATCCAAAAAAATTGGTAAAGCATAAAATCCAAAAACATTTACATTTGCATTATGCATTTTTCATTTGCATTTCCACATGCATTTCATCATTGCATTGCATATAGGCATTCATCATCCATTGCATTCCATAGTAGAATGGATTGTGTTTGTTAGTCTTACAAATGATACCACATTTGTGTTTTAATCATGCACCTCTACATTTATCATAATCCATCATTCATGTGAGTAAATGTTTTTCAACACAACACCTATTGCTATGAAATATGTATATATACTAAAGTTTTCTAGTCACTCAACCATACCTAGTGGGTTTCTCAGATGTCGTAGAAAGCTTGCTTTGCTTTTGTAGATGAGGTCACTAGTTGTGATAGTACTTGGCATATCAAGATCCTATCACTAATTGAAACATTTAAAATCCTACTAAGATAAGGGAAGATGAAAGCTATGAAAGTGGTCCTAGGTATCTAGAGAGAAGGGTTTTATTACCTGCTTATCTTGCAAATAGTTCGGTCTAGAATGGTGAACCTTGGCAAAAGGACAAGATTTCCCCTACCCATACATTCCCTTCTTACAATAAAGAATATCCCAGAGTAAACCCCATAACTCAAGGGGGTATCCCCCCTCATCAAAATATCCTATATCCAAAAAACCAGATATCAAAGTTTAAATATCAAAATCAAGTTCAAAGTTCAAATCTAAAGTGACATAGTGAATCAAAAGCACTATATAAATCCCTTGCTCAAGAAAAATGGAAATAAACAATGATTTTTATCACTCAAAGTAAAACATGAAAAATAATGATTTTTATCACTACACATGAGCAAGTATGAAAAAGAAAAATGGGGTGAGAACTTGAATCCCTAAATTGTTCACCATTCAAAGCCATAGAGTGAACCTCGATTGCAGCAATGGGTTGAAAGAGTCTCGCCTACTTCTGGAGTAGTAGTTCTATTGGGTGATCCCCAATCACAGCAATGGGTTGAAAGAGTCCCGACTATTCTTGGAGGGGTAGTCCTGATCAATTTGCAAGATGAGCTAGCTCTGGGTGCCTAGGGTTGTCTAGCAGTATAGTCCAATCAAGTCTAAAACAAGGATGATACGAACATAGGAGGAACCCGATCTCACATATGGGTTGGAAGAGTCCCGACTGACATCTGGGGTATGCCTATGGTCTATCTAAAAATACTCACATGCACACACAGGGGTAATGAATAGTTGGGTCATTCATGATGAAAGCTTTGTCCAACAAAAGCCTTGTACAGTTAGTATGTGACGTTTGAGAAGTCTACTAGGGTGTTTGAGTCTCATGGAAAACCTCAAAAATTTCTCTAATAGCAACAAAATACCAAATATCACAAACCATAAAAAATAAAAGTCATTCAATCATCAAATTACAAAGTATCGAATAAGTGATACATCATTACATTGAGCACAATCAAGATATAGGATAGATACCAGATGGATATCAGAAATGATATTTAGATGACCACTGACTATATTGTGCATATATTTTTCAAAATTGCAAAAAGGAATATAGAGTGACATATTATATCATTTGCATCATACCATTGCATATCATTGCATTTCATATATGGGTGATTAATTGATTAAATTCTTATAATGAGGATTTTCAATTACATTCATGATTTTTACACATTCTGTGGTGTCATCCATTAGATTGTTAAACACATATCACATTCATTCCTTATGTTTTAAGTGATTAAAGCATACAGGTTCATTTACATTAGATTACCATCATGTAAATAAAGCATTACATACATTACACCAACATAGCATGACATCATCACAAATTAAATGCATACAATAAAGAAAAATTAAATATGCATTTAAAAGTAAACATCGCATCCATATGCATCCATCATAAATAGCACATCTAAGCATCTAGATCACTGCATACCATCATCATCATAAATAAAATAGCTATCTAGTGCATGTCATCCATACATCACATCATATAAACATAACATCAATATAAACATCTGCATCCATGTGCATAAACATAAACATAAAACATAAAAATGACAAGTACACATAATGAGCCAAATGATCAAATATCATATATAAATATGTGTATCAATGAGTACATAGAGGTATATCAAATGCCCATAGGCTACATCTATGTAGGTCCTCGACCTTACACACAAAAATAGTACTACAAAATATCAACAAGATATGTACTATATGGGGCCTACACCCCCAACCTGAGAGTCACCACCATCACCCCTACCATCCTTATGGCTCCTGTGCAAGCTGGTACCATGTGTACTAGAGGACCTATGTGTCCTCTCGGTCCTGTGGGTCCTGTGGCTCAAACTCGCAGAAGAGTGCCCTATCGCCCTAGTCCTGGACCTACTCTGATGTGTATCTGAAGCATGAGGGTCCTCTAGGACCTACCCACCAATCAATCTGATATAGCCCTCTAGCTGATCTATGTGGGCTACTCTACCTGTGTGCCTCTCATTTCCCTCCTCCATGAGGGACTGTAATCATCGGATCTCTGCCATGGGATCATGACCACCTAGTAACAATGAGGATGGCATAGCTAGAGGTGGCATGACCATATGAGATGATGAAGGATCTCCCCTCTATAGCCTAAACAAATCCCTCTCGATAGTAGCTACACTCAGTCATGCCTATGCTAGATCACACTCACTAGTGAGCTCCTAGACCTATGTCTCTGCCCCTATAACCTAGGCCGAGAGAGCTCTGATCTACTCTTGCCTACTATAGCTACCTCTCACCATGAGATAGCTTCACCTCCAGTAGTGATAGATGTATCCCTATGTAAAAGTTACATCTAGAGTCACCCAACCTGACTCTGCAGATCAACTACCTATGCCCGTAGCTGACCAATCTCACTATCGGGTGCTACCTCACCCTCATCCAGAGCCTCCTCCTCTATGTCCACCTAGGGGGCCTCCACTGCTACACCCCAATCATCAGTCCTCTATCGAGTGTGGCATCCATGTGGATCTACCTCCGCACCATCCCTACCCTCTATAGTGAATCCTCCAATTGGCCGACCGAGGGGTCCCACCCCATGCCACTATATATCGGCCCACCAACCATCGTAATCTAGAGTGGTCCCTACCTCTCTAACCCCTGACTCCTAAAAAGCATCATCCTCCTCTCCTAGAGGAGTAACTGTAGGCCAGGTGAGGTCCCTCTCTAGGACCAGGCATCTATAGATGGTGGGCATCACCGAGATGTCCTGCCTGATCCCAAACTGGTAGAGTACTCATGAGAAGTAGTGATACTCATGCCATTCGACCTTGCGATCGATAATCCACCTATCCCTGCATGCTCGATGTAGGTATCTAGCTACCTCCTCCCATGTGGGGCAATCCATATAGGGGCGCCACTCTACGTCATCTGAGTGAAGCTGGGTGAACCGACCAATGTAATATGTCAAGTCTTCGATATGTGATCTACTTCGAAATCCCTCTTACTCCCAAGGCCAGCAGGTGGTGTAGCACTGATGCTCATCATCAATCATAGTAATCCATAAGGGTAGCTCCATGGGGTGCTCTATCCTGATGTGCTGCCAACCCCATATCTACAACAAGAGGCTGCAGCCTATGCCAACCCTACTCCGATGGGTGATCTAGAAGAGCTCATGGTATAACTGTGCAAGTAGAGCACTCCCCCAAGATAGGATGACTGGCTCCTCCATCGAGCTAGCCATAACTAGGTGGACACAAGCTAGGAGGTTCCAAGGGAACCTCACTCTTAAAGAGTCCGATAAGGCAACCTGGATCACTAAATGCATAAACATGACCTCTCACCATGAGAAGACCTATGCCTCATACCAGTCCTAGACATGGATGCCACCATGGTCGATGGAGCCCTGTGCCTCCATGCTCCAACCTCTAAAGATGACATCAAATATGACCTTCCTCACCATAAATGGAGAGGCAGTGATGGGCAGACCATCAATGGGTAGCCAAAATATATGGTACATGTCCTCGAGTGTAACCATCATTTCACCTATGGGTAGGTGAAATGTATTGGTCCATGCATCCCAACGATGGGCCAAAGTAGTCAAATAAGCCTGGTCTACCCGGATGGGTGGGAGATCCAAGATATACCCAAAACCAATAGCTCCAAACCACTCTCGCTCAACATCAGATAATAGTGGGCGTAGGTTGCGAAGGAGATCGGTCTCCCTCACTCTATTAGTCAAATACTAGATAAAAAGAATAAAGGAAAAGTGAAAAACATTTAAAAACACTTTAAAATCAACCTAAAAATTATAAAATTTCCTAAACATCTAATAATATGAAAAAAAAAATTTTGTCAAATTTGGGCATCGCGGGTCAAAGTCGCGGCCAGCCCAATGGTCAAAAATATGACCATTGGATTTTAAACCTCTTGTCGCAGCCCCCAATCTGCCAATTGGGGACCATGGCTACCACCCACGGCTAGCGAACGAAACCCTAAATGGGTTCGTTCATGCCCTAAAAACCTAAAAAAATTAAAAATCCCCCCTAGCTATCCTAAGCTAAATCCTAACCTAATGTGGGGTTCATTACCAACAATTTAGTGTGATTCATGTACCGATTAATTAGTGAGATTCATTTTAACTAAAAATCAAATGCAAGGTCTCGGTTCATGAGTTACCTTTGAGCCCCCGGCTCTCCCGTTGGTCGATGCTTCCCCTTGGTCCGCCATAGGTGTGAGGTTAGGTAGTTGGTTTGAGTTTTAGCAATGCTCCAGGTTAGTTTTTAAAAGTTTTACCTCCAGAGCTCCTAGGTTGCTTGGTTAATGCAGGTGAAAATGACACTTTTTCCCAAAAGGGGCCCCTTTTATAGCTTTCCCTATTCACGTCGGGTCATGGCTGACACCCGCGGTCCCCGAATTAGGGTTTTTCGACTGTAGGTTTTAGCTACGATGAGCAAAATGGCCCATGGGGGAGAGCCACGGTTAGAAAATTAAATGTAATTTCCTTAATTTCACAAGAGGAAAGCTCCTAGGTGGCATTTTAAACACCCCAATTAAACCTAAAAAATTCAAAAACTTCAAAAGTAACAAAAAAATCAAATAATCCAAAAGCCAAATGCACCTCGTATTCAACTATTTACCCTAGACACTTGGCGGTTGCAGTGACTGACGCTCCATGCAATCCGAAGAGATGAGTAAATAACTATAAGGACATTTGGGGTAAAATTGTCATCATTGATTTGGTATGCTTCTTTTCAATCCCGAAGAAGGCCTTCAAGGCTGGACCGCTCCATGGGAACGAGGCATTTCATGTCATTTCTCCTATGACATATTTTCAGCAAATCATCGACAAATTGATTCAACATACATCTAATTGGCATTGTATCATTTTGATTCCCTAAGAAGGCTATTGCAGCCCGACCGCTCCATGGGATAGGAATGTGCAATTACTATTAACAGTTGCAATCATAAGCTGAACTAGGCCTAGCCAAGTAATTAAATGCTAAAATTCTAAGTTTGTTCAGATCATTCATAATGGTCAAGTGACCTCGTCGCTTCATTCATTGTCATTACCCTCATCGACTCGTCGCTTGAGGGGGTAGTCATAATATCAAATCATAATCAAAATCAATAGAAGATCCTTGAAATCGTAGATCCCTTGATCTTGTCAAAATTGCGTTCGTCCTTGCGAATCATTGTCAACAACTATCATAAGCTTACCCCTTTGCTTGGGGAAAATAGCAAATATGATAGTTAGTTTGTAGCTCTCATCCTTTCGGTTATATAGGCCTAACTCCTATTGTAGCACCAAAGCTACCCGAATGCCTGATGATGAGTGCAAGCTCTATCAAATGTAAGCCTTTCACCCAGTTGGAAGCAATGATTCTAGGATGCGCATCCTTTTGCTGGACCTGGGGCATCTAATGTTGATCAGATCAATGATCATCATTCAACCTACGACACCATTTTAGGAGGTCTATTTTTGCTCAGCGTTGTTCGATCTCACAATGCATCTCAAAAGGGGCATCTATAGACACCTAAAATGCATCATGTCGATGGTGACTACTCATATGGGACATGCTAGAAGACCATATGGAAGACCTTTGGACAAATCCAAGGTATAGCAATGGTTTTTACCACTCAATTGGGCATTTTGTGCCTAGTCAGTACTAGTCACGGCTGACAGTTGTGGCCCCCAATCTATCAATTGGGGACCATGGCTGACACATATGGTTAGTAGTGCTGGCCACAGATGACACCCGTGATCAGGACTAAAGTTTAGTTGGCCTTCATCCGACCCCAAAAGTTGGTTGCAATGGCCAATTGGTTGCAGATTGGAGTGGTTTGAGCGAGGAAGGGTCCAGAACCTTCCATCCAACAGACTCAACTGCCCAATCTTGATCTTGGCTTCATGAGGAAGCCACCCCTAGCCCTTGGGTAATCCTATAAGTACCCCTTCAAATTAGGGCAAAGAGATCATGAAGTGTGTTGGAGATTAGAGCAGTGAAGCCCTGTCGAATTGTATACTCACTTGAGTGTATTGAGAGAGATTTGTTGCCAATTCATTTGCTAATTCATCAAGCATCATGTCAACTTGTGTCATGGATGCCCTAAGGAGCTAGAATGCCAAGAAATGTGAATTCAGGAAAACGGAGGCCCAATTGAGGAATTCAACCACCAAACCTGTCAGAGGACACAGAGGCGACCCTTGACCATCAATTTGGCAAGGCAGATCATAGAGGAAGCCCTAATTCTGAGGGTAAATCTATTCAGAGCCTCACCATGGCTATCAGCCATGGGCTACAGTGTTGACCACATCTCAGACCCATGGTGAGCAAATGGCTATAGATCTCCTTGTTTTCTTTCTTGCAAATTAATTAGTTAGATCATGTTAGGCTTAATATAGGTTCAATTAGTGTTTTAGAGACATATGACCAGTTGGATTAAGCATTTGAAGTAGGTTTACTTTCATGTTGTCAATTTGATAATTAGTGTAATTGTGGCTTGTTTCATGCACCTTTGCTTCCTATTTGTTAACTAATCCAGTAGATAGATAATACATGTTTTCTTGAATATGCTTAATGATCACATTTCATGATTAACATAGGTTTACCATGCTTTACTCATTTTCTTGATTATATGCTTGTCATGGCATCCTCTTGTGAAACTTCCTTAAAAGACCTCATCAAGAGAGGTTACCTTTGCTTTTGACGTGTTATTGTTGTTTCTTGATCACAGGGAACAGATATCGAAGGAGATTCAATCATCCAATTCCTTCCTCAACGCGAAGAAGAGGGTCAACTCCACCCTAGAGCAGTTCGTGTCACCCTAGAAGGCATTTGATTTGCATCTACCCTAGAAAGGGATTAGATATATTGTAATTGAAGTATCAAAAGGGTATCCCTAAGAGGGATTGATTTGTAAAAGAGAATGAATTGGTTCAAAGAGGAATAAAAGATGCATTTCATTTAATTCCTTTCGTCTTTGTCAATTTGTGTATGAATGCCTAGTTTTACTTCATTTTAGCAATTGCAATATCAGGTGAAGCCTTTTTGGTGGTTACAGTTAAAATATTAATAATCAAGATTAGAATTATATATGTGAGAAATATAATATATATATCCAAGCCAATATAATAATGAAATAACATTCACTTATAATATCAAATATGAATGTAAATGGCCAAAATCATTCATGTACATACATGAAGAATACTTATAATAATAAATTGCTCAAAATATGTATACAAGCTTTATTATCAATGCTTGCTATGTGGTTATTGTTGTTAGCTTTTGAGGATATATGCAGTGGGAGAGATATATCATAGGTCCTAATAAGATACCAAGAATATGAAAGAAAGTGATTTTGAAATATGATTGAAATATACTATAAATAGAAAGTGAAAATACAATGCAGTATGGAGTTAATGGTCACTCCATTAATATAAGCTAAAGAACTACATTTTACTCCATACAATATTTCTACTACTATCTACTACTCTCTACTACAATGCACTTGATATTTGATATGTCTCTATGAGGTCCTTTATATAGGAAGATAGATTCCTTGGCCAACACTCTACCTAGTTGTACAAGGGGACACCTTGCACATTACAACTTGCACATTGACACGTGTGCATTTATTACATTGCTTGAAGTAACTAGATAACTCCCCCCTAAAGCAATCTCCTACTCTAACTATGTACCAAAGGTGGTACATTTACATGACCCAAATAATGTAATATATTCTAACTCTAACACCCCCATGTATTACATTATTTGGGTATTGAAGATTTCAATCTTCAATATGGATCTTCTTCTATTGGGTACTAGAACTTGTATCCTTCTTCATTGCTTGTTGTAATTTGATCAAGTAGGTAGTGAGTGTCTTCATATGATGCAAAGAGAGTTGTAGCTGAGGGTTCTTCAGTCTTTTGAAAATACCTTCCTAGTTCAATATTTATGGTTTCTTTTCTATTCAAGTCTTATTTTCTATGATATATTTTAGCATGTTTTTTCTTCATTTTTCTCCTTCTCCTGCAATTCTACTTTGAGTGGAATTTTTTCTTCATGAGGAGTTAGTCTATCATCACAATAATATTGATTTGTATTGTTAGCTTTCTTCATGTGATGAGTGAGTACAAACACAATTAATGATAGGTAAATCATCAAACATTCCTTAGATGTGAATATAACTATATTTTGTGAATTCCACCATGCCTTAAAGAGGTTTTCATGAAGATAACCAATTAATGCTTCAAAGCTACCCTCTTTTGCTTCTTTAATAAATAAGGAGAATCTCTCCTTATTATTAGTTGATAGATTCTCATATCCTTCAAGGTTATCTATCCAGTTCTAAGAATACAATTCCATTTCATGAAATAATTCTTTATTAATAAAGACATTTCTTATTATTTCATCCATATTCCTTCTTGATAGGTTTGAGGTAGTGTTTCTTGATATTCCTTAGGGTTGTAGAACCTTTGTAGTAGTCTACCTTATAACTCCTTAGTTTAGAGTATATGATCAAATTTTATAAAACCTTTTTTAGAACTTAGGTTTTGTAGGTTTCCTTGTGTATCCCTAGTTAAGAGATAAAATTCTTGTAGAATTTAAGTTTTGTAGAGATCTAGTGACTCCAAAATGGATTGAGTGCTTGATAAAATTTAAATGAATGCTATTTTTATCAAGTTTTATAGAATACCTTATGTCTCCCTAGTGATTTTGGATATGTTGTATGAGTGATAAAGTGCTTTTATGAATAGTAGTTCAATTTTAGGTTGATTTTGTAAAGTTTTGTAAATACCAAAATCAACTTTTATTACTCATTTCTCCTATTGAAATAATAACTTTCTAATTTGATGAGGTTTTAATGGTTGGATTTCTTTTGTCCCTTTAATGTGATTTTATGACTAGTATATCAATTAATTTCCAACTCATGATATTCCTTAATGAACCTTCTTTTATAGCTTTTGATATTTTGATATTTAATGTTTCTAAATACCAATATCCTACTTTGGTGTAGTATTCCTTATAACTCCCTAATTTGGAATATTAAAAAAAAATCATATTTGCAATAATTGAATTTTAATTTTTCCAGGTAGAAATCCTTATTTCTCCTATGTTTTAACTTGCAAATATTAAGCTATAATTTTCCTTTAATTTTGCTTTCAAAAATGGTTGGTTTCTCTATAGTTTCAACCTTATATTATATCCGTATAACTCCTATTAATAAAAGCAAATTAGATTAAGGTAAAGTCTTACCTTTATAATGTTGCAAACCCCTATGTACTCGACGCTAAATTTGAGATGTAGATGACAACAATATTTAGTATTCCTCATGTCTAGTAGTAAGCTTTATATTCTCCAACATATGGGCATAGATAATATCGATAAAATTTAATGCTTATTTTGAACTCCCTCTATGACAAACGATAGCTGATTTTTGATCCTCTTCTGATTGTAATATTTGGATAGTGGATGCCTTAAGTTTGACCAACTTGACCAAGAGCTTTAAAATGCTATTTTTTTTGTTATTCCTCATTGCTATGAATATATATTCATCCTTGGTATTTGATACCTCAAACAAGGATAGATTTTTGTAGTGGGTGACAAGTGTCATGATAGCTTATCTTTAACACCTTGGAGTATTACAGTCTTGTATGAGAACTTATATTCTCTTCTAAAACTTCCAACCTCCTCCTATGTCGCACCTTCTTGAAATTTCCTTCAACAGTGCAAAGGATGAGTGCTCTTGTGGGAGACATTAGGATTTCCTTTAAGGTGATAAGTGTCACCTTCCTTTTTGTATGGGCTTTCTCTTCTCAACATATCTCACTATATTCTTTGCAAGATTCTTTTATCAACGTATTGTGGCTAGCTTCTCCTTTTTTGTATGCTTTCTATGGCACTTGATGCAAACTGGTTCCAGATGTAATAGTGAGAAACACTTTGGTGGCTATGCGAAATGCTTTGCTGGAGTTTTAAGATACGACAATGGTTTCCTTGAGTGCTCCTTGTGGACATACATCTAGCTGGTATAGCTTCTTTTGTGCTTTGTTTTCATCCTTTCAACCTGCTATGTATTTGTCTTTGTAGATAAATTTTCTCCTTCCTTGTGTTATGTTGTATTTGCTTGCAGGTGCCTTGATACGGTTTTATAAAATCATGGATGATTTGAGCTCTTTGAGAGGCTCTTTCACATTGTTTGGAGGATGCTTTTACATGACCTCTTTGAGCTGATTTATCCTTGTGAATAATGTGCCTTTGTGGCACTTAAACCTTGTTTTTTTCCTATGTAGGACATATTAGTATGGTGCAAGATAATGTAAATAAACTTGTAAATAGAATACATTTTTTTTGTACCTCCTTTTACACTCTATTTTTTTGGTTTTAATGGCAGCTTTCTTGTAGGAAAGGGCTAATTTGAGGTTGTCTCCTTTGATATACAACTCTCTCCTTTGCTTGGTTACTTTGGTAATGAACCCAAACTAATAACCACATAGATAGAATATTTTGTAGAAATAATTTATGCACTAATTTTTCTTAAAATAGCCCTTAGTGCACCTCGAATTTGAGACTCACCAAGTATTAATTTGTATTTTCTTTTAATATTTTTATGATGGTTTTTTATCCACTTCTTTGAGGAATATGATATGATTTTGGTGGCTTCTTCGAGCCACGAAATGTTGCAGGTTCTATGCACCAAATAGTGTCTCTAGAAACTTTGATAATCTGTTGGTTTTGTGCCCTTGATATTTAACAATCAATAAACACAAACTAACTATTTTGAGAGTAAATAGTTAAATATCAACTAGTATAGTGCTAATGGATTAATAATGCACTTTAAATCTTTACATCTTGTAAGAGTAATCTATAAATAACCCTTAATGAGTATTTTACAATTTTCACTATAATCAATATTGTAGGATGTAGTCTTCTTGCTTTCTAGATAGATAATAGGTAGGTGATAATTTTCTTTCTTTCAAAAAATATCCAACTCCTATTTAATGTGCAAATATATCTTAAAATGAACTCTTCTTTTTGCACTTTCTTGAATACTATAATATGAGCCCTTCTTCTTGCAACTTTAATCCAAATATGGTGCCTAATGTAATTTTATAATGAACCCTAATTTGAATTTCAACTAATTGCACCCAAGTTGCCTACCTTTAATGGATTTTGTAGTAGATGCAGATCTTGTTATTTTGATTAACCAATTTTTTGCCTTGTAATGGATGAATTCACAACTTTTTATTGGTTGTCCTAAATAGCTCCTTACTTCACCAAACTGTGGTCTTGAACCTTCTATATTGAGCCTAGGGTTTGGTGGCCCAATCCTTCCAGTGAACTTCTATTTTCTTTTGTAGATTCAAAAAGTCCTTGCTTCTAAAATGTGTCTTCTTAATGTGAGAGGCAATCTCCAAATATCTTAGATTTGATAGTTTTCTTCTATCTAAATTTTCCTTCAATATTATTGTTGAGTTCTGACTTCAAACAGGATCTTCTTCTTCTCAATATTCTAAATATTATGAGGTCTTCAATGGATTCTTCTTCGGTATTTAGCACTCTTTACCAAATTTTTATTCTCTTGGGTTTGTTCTCGTATGGTGATAATTGTACCAAGTGCTTTACTATCAGGAGCTTCTCCTTGGTAGTGGATTTCTCGAATGAGTTCCCCTAGGAAATATTTTGATGATGCTTCTACGAGCTCTACAATAATGCGTTCCAAGACTTCTCATTGTTTCTTCTTGAGACCTCTCCAAGGTCATATATCTTACATCTTATCTAGTCTTCCAACTGAGACCTTTCCTTCAACCTTATACTTTTGGAAGTGTTGGTGATGAGATCTTCTTCTCGAATATTTGAAATATGCTACTTCTAGATTATAGAATGGGATCTCGTTGATCCTTCTTTTCCTCTAAAATTTGTAGGCTTTAATGGAGATCACCAATCTCCTATTTCTTCCTTGACTCATATTTTGGATTCTTGTCTTCCTTAATTCTACAATAAGGCTATTGTTGCCTTTTCTTTACTTCTATAATCTGCAGGATTTGTAGCTCTTGTAATGGAACCTTTTTTCAAGGTCTTTGAAACATTTAGTCTTCTCCTTGTTGCTACAAGTGCTGGAATGATTCTAAGAAGATATTATTCCTAGCTCTCTTGTAGGAAGCTTCCCAAATTTTTCCTAAATCTATTTTTTATGCAACAAGTTGTTAGAAAGTAGAACAAAAGAATTTATAATTTTGGATCAAAGCTTCTATGGCCTTTCTTCTCGATCAAGGATTCTATGACCTTCTTCTGGATCAAGGATTCTATGGCCATTATTATGGATCAAGGCTTCTATGGCCTTCTTTCTAGATCAGGGTTTCTATGGCCTTTTTGCAATGTGAAGTTTTTCAATCTAGCAATGGATATCTCCAATCTCCAAACTTCACTAAGAATCTACTCCTGGAGTCTCTTTTGCAATATCTATTTTTATGCAACAAAGAACTTTAGATAATAGTTAGCATGAAAAGATCCAAATCTCTTGAGATCAGTAGTCTTCAATTATTGATCCATAAAGCTAGTAAAATGTATGTTGAGTCCTAGTATTCACGAGTTTTCCTACAACTCTGTGGAAAGACTCTAGCCAGATGTAATCTTAGAATTTCTATAACTGATAGTTATTTTAGTCCTCACTTATGACTCTCTTTATTTCTATATTAATTCATCATGGATCTGATACCACTGTTAGCTTTTGAGGATATTTATAGTGGGGGAGATATATCACAGGTCCTAATAAGGTACCAAGAATGTGGAAGAAAGTGATTCTTCAAAATGACTAAAATATACTATAAATAAAAAGTGGTAAAAGTACAATGCAGTATGGAGGTAATGATCATTCCATTAATATAAGCTAAATAACTACATTGTACTCCATACATGATTTCTACTACTATCTACTACTCTCTACTACAATGCACTTGATATATGATATGTCTTTATGAGGTCCTTTATATAGGAAGATAGATTCCTTGACCAACACTCTACCTAGTTGTATAAGGGGACATCTTGCATATTACAACTTGCATATTGACACTAGTGTATTTATTATATTGCTTGAAGTAACTAGTTAACTTTCCCCTAAAGTAATCTCCTACTCTAACTATGTACCAAAGGTGGTACATTTACATGACCCAAATGATGTACTATACTCTAACTCTAACAATTGCTACATACCATTTTCTCTTACATTGTATGGAGATTTATCTCATTAATATAGCCATAGTAATATGACTCTTCAATACTTATCTATTGCACTCCTCACATATCCGAGAGATGCACCCTTTCTTGTTCCTGATCTTTGGCTTCTCATATTGCCACTTATATACTAGACTCTTTACTCTCTTCATACATGTATACTTGACTCTATGACACTTGCACACTTCTACATGACTCTTGCTCTCCTACATGTACTTCTAATACAAGACACTTATGGACATCCTCACTTTACATATTTGCACACTTACATACATGACACTTGTGTACATTCTCTCAATACACACTTGCACTCTAACTTACATGACACTTGTGCATATCCTGCATATTGACACTTACATAAAAGGGAAAAATAAATCACTCATCTAAACTATAGACTCAACCCTAATATATTACATATTTACAATTGTACCATGAAGGTACCATGGGGGTACATTTACATGTACCAAATAATGTAATATTCTCCAACATCCCCATGTATTACATTATTTGGTTATTGAATACTTTAGTATTCAATCTTGGTCATTGATATTCAATATTCATGTGACCTTGCATTGCTCATGAACCTCTACTTGAGATTCATCTTTGGCTTCATCCTTGAGTTCTTCTGCTTTGAGTACTCCTTTACTCTATGTTGTATTTTATCTTTGTTGTACATCTTCGCTGGTATGAAAGCACTTTTATGTGTTTAGCATTACTCTCTTTTATTTTCTAGAGACTCTTAGTACCCTGTTAGCACCGGTCTCACCTCTTTCTTGTTCTTCTAGCATTCTATAACCTGTTAGCTCAATTTTTTTTCTATCATTGCTCTTTTAACATTCTAATGATATGATGCTCTATTGATGTTGTTCTATTGTTGTTGTTTAGATAAGAAAACATCCGCTTGCACTTGAATAGTACTTTGACTATGTTTCTAACATCTAGATTCTACTCTTGACTTGTTGATGCCTTTGATATGGCTCTATTCCATAAGAGCTTAGACTAAATTATTTATAGCTAGCACTTGTAAAGTATGTATGCTTCTCTCTATCTAGCTAGTACATAAATAGCACTTAAGTTCTTCTATTCTACTAGCGCTTGGATAGCGCTTATGTTCTTATATTCCACTAGCACCTTTGCTAGTACTTAGGCCTTTTTCTAACCTTCTATGATAGCGTCTCAACTAGCGCTTAACCAAGTGCTCTTTGTTAGCATTTATACCTTTGTCTTTATTGTTTAAACTCGGTCTCACTATATTGACTTCTTAGACTCTTCTCACTAATCTTGGTTGCTTAGGCTCTATTTACTAAGCTTGGCTGCCTAGGCTCTGTTTACTAAGATCGGTTGCTTAGGCTCTATATAGAAAATAGCTCCACTCAATATACACTTTTACTTGCTATAATATAGTGTTATTTTATACTAACACTATTATCTGAATATGGTAGAATAAGACTTCTTTTCAAGGTCAATTCAATATTGGTCTTATTCTTCAATATTTTTTTTTATCTTGGAAAGCTTATAATGCTTTCTTCTTCTTCTCTATACTTACTACTTTTTGTTATGCTTCTCTATCTCTGTAGCAATGTTGTTCCTTTGTCTATTTAAAACCTTCAATGTTTTAAGTTGCACCTAAGAACCAAATATGATTTTTCTCCTTGCTAGAGAACCCAATATCAATGTTAGGGTGACTTTGAATGTTCTCGAATGATCATATTTCTCTTGAGTTGGTTCTTCCTCATTCTTCAATATCCAACTTTTATTCTAGGTTGGCTTCCTTTGTCAAATGTCCAAATTTTCTCCTAAGTTGACTTTTTCTGTCAATTTAGTTAAGTCCTAGTCTTCACTGGTTTTCCTTCAACCAAGTGGAAAGACCCTAGCATCCAAATAAAGGTGACTAATCCTTGTCCCCTCAAACTCTACTCAATCAGACCTTTAAAAAATAGAGTCCAAGTTTGCATTACCTTCAAAGTGGATAAACTCTAAATTAACTTTATCAAAAGTGGACAAAGTTAAATATTGATAATGGTGGCTAATAAAATAACTCTATCAAAATGAACAGAATCAAGTGATATCTCTGATACCACTATTGGCTTTTTAAGCCTTACTACCACAAAAATCATAGGTTCCAATATAAAATAATCACAATATTAAAGGTCAAAATAATAATGTAATGAAGAATTCAACTGTAGAATATTATCAACATATACAAATCTCATATAGATCAACAATATTGAAAGATACTTACAATATTATTCATAAATCTGGAATACAATCTTGAGATATTCTCACACTTGATACAAAGTATGGAGCTTTGTCTCCATAATATAGTTATACAAGATAACTCTTCAAATTCTTGACTATTGTTTTCTACATGACCTTTGGATTCTTATATTATCACTTGCATAGAAGACTCAATCTTCTAACATGACACATGTACATATCCTACACATCCCAATATTTCAAATAATACAATATTCTCACAACACTGTCTATTTATATTAGTAGTCTAACAATGAAGACTTTGAAACCTTGGATAGAAGTCAAAGGTCCAAATCTTAAGGATAAGATTATACATTATGCTTATGGTTAAATAAGCATATATTAGATAGAACAAAAGTAATTTAATTTATCAATAATAATAATAGGTAAAGTTATCAAAAATAAATATGATATTAAAGTAATAACTTAAATAATATAGTCTCACAAGACACCGCAAAGGTTCGGGCCTTGGCTCTTCTTCAGAAGGTCCAAGGTTCAAACCGCAGTGTGTGTGGTGGTTGTATGTTAAATTTCCTATTGATAAGCATAGATTTCGGTTTTACTAGAGATCAAAGAAACTCCTTTACCCTTTACGTTGGTTATAAAAATTTCTCACATTAACCAGATAAAAAAACATATAAAATTATTATTTTTAATTATATTAATAAAATAAAATTTTACTGCTTTCACCATGTAGAAAGGCTTCCTAATTTATAGGATCGTAAAAACAAACAACCTTACAATTAATATAACTCATTATTCTCATTATAAATATACAATTGTAAAAGCACTGCTCTCGAACGCTTGTAGGCTATGCTTTTCTAACGTTAGAAGAGTTTATCTGTGTTAATCTTAAATAGATTGATAAAAATTATAGCAAGCCTATTGAACTCTAGCCAACTCTGGATTTGGTTTACAAAATGTTCATAAAGCTATTGAGTACAAGAGACAAGAAATAATGAAAGGAATGTACAATATTAAAGAAGCTCAAACCCTTTTTTATTTTTTTAAGATAAATGTACTCACTCATCATCCCGCTAAAAACTCTGGTTTACCAGACCCTCTAAAAGCTAAATTAAAATTTGTGTATGCGATCGTTACACAGCAGACCAATGGGTAATGGTCGTGCTAAAAGAAATGTCTATAGGTGAAAGCCGAGTCCAGTTGACGTAAGTATGACTCTACGGCTTTAATGCAACGTGCAACAAAACCAGACAAGCACATTGCATTTGCGTACGAGGATTATAGTTATAGTTGCATTGCACAAGAGGAGGAAAATAAAGGTTTTTTTTTTTTTAAATTAAATGTCTAGAGTTTGTTTTAGTTTATTTATTCTTGCAAGTGTTTGTTATTTCAAATAATATTTTTGAAGACAAAAAAAAATTGAATAAAAATTATGCAATATAAATATGAATAAAATATAATTGTATTTGTTTTTTTGGTATAGTATTAGAATCATGGGTTTTTGTGTTTTCTTGTAAAAGTATAGTTTTATTTTAAAAGATTTAGAGTTTTGTTCTTCTGTGAAGTCATGTAATACCAATGTGATAATTTATCCCACCATCAAAGGGTTTTATTGTATCTTCGTAAAGACGACTTCTCTAATAGTAGTGAATATTCCATCTTCTTTATTTGCATTGGCTCCTTTAGTGGAATTCACGACTTTCTTAAGGAACCCGATAGGAGCTTCAACATCTGACAACGGTTCTGGTTCTTTCATTGCCTGCCAACATTATGTTTGGAGCGATCTTTTTCAGAAATTTCACCTTCCTTATCTAATTACCATCAACATTGTTTGTTACAACACACTTAGTGCCATTGTTGAAGCATAAATATCATCTCCTAAAGGAGCAAAATTCTCCTTGCTAATTGAAACATTTATGGATGTAATTCTTTCCTATTTTCAAGTTGATAAAAGTATATATGTGTAAAGGATTTGAATCATGACATGTTCAAATCCATGGCTTGGTTTATAGTCTACGTTCTATAGGAAATTTCTCGCATGACTTAGTAGTTTTTATCCATTGACCATTTCCTTCAATTTTTCATGGGCGTCCATAATACATAGATACTCTTTGTGGGGTGTGTTTATTTTGTTTTGTTTATTTATTTTTGAAGATTTTTAGGGAACTAGGAAAACACCTTGTATTGCCAAGACAATAATGGATATAAGTGCTCAAATTTAAAAAAAAAAATAGTTAGTGTAGTTATAGTTAGAAGAGTTGATGTGTGAAGTCAAGTCATTATTTATTTCTTATTGAATTCAAGTCATTTTATTAGTTTTAAAATTTGAGATATAAAGGTGCATTATCAATGGTGCCTGACACATTTATAGATTGTTTTAATTAAAGGGGGATGATCCTATATTTAATGGTGATTCTATAGCAATAGAGATGAAACAACTCAAAGTTTAAGAGATCCATCTTGGATGTGATTCCTCTTCATTCGTAGATTTCAATCTAAATGGGTTGGAAATGGAGGTTAGCAAGAAGGACCAAGAGTTCCTACATAAGACACTCAACATTCGGTTGCATTCATCGACGACACATCGCACTACCAAACAAAGGAGGTGCAACTACATTGATTATCATAAGCAACGATATTTTCAAATGAAAAAGGTCAAGATGCACAAGAGAAAGTGGAAGGTGATTTAAATCCCTTCATCAAGCGATGTTTAAGTCAAGAAATGGTGATGGTCCATTAAAATCGCCAGTAGAGGATGTATGACAACATATGTGGAAGACCCTTCCCATGAGGAAAGTGAGGAGTATATCTTATGAACAAAATCCAAGGCATGTATTTGTCCCTATTCACAAATTGATGTTGTATCTATGATTGGTTGATCACATAATTGTTGCGAGTAGTCGAAGAATGTGTCCCTCTTTGCAAATGTTATTGTGAATGGTTGTGTATATCCAATGTTCACAAGAGGTATGTTGTATATGTGACTAGTTGTTGGTCATTGGTCACAAAATGTTGAAGACAATGTGTTTATCCTTGTTTAGTGGATTGATGGAAAGAGTGTATATCCCTATCTACATTGGTCATAAAGTCATAGATCATAGAGTTTGTCCTAATCCATAATTTTTATGTAATGGTAAATTTTTGAGTTTTTCTTAGTTCATCGAATGATTATTTAGACTATTGTGTTTGTCCTAATCTAATTATTTATATTCTTATCCTTGTTAAGAAATTGATATAATAAGAGGTATTAGAAATGGGTAGAGTGTATCTATGATTGGTTGATCACATAATTGTTGCGAGTAGTAGAAGAATATGTCCCTCTTTGCAAATGTTCTTGTGAATGGTTATGTATATCCAATATTCACAAGAGATATGTTATATATGTGACATGTTGTTGGTCATTGGTCACAAAATGTTGAAGACAATGTGTTTATTCTTGTTTACTGGATTGATGGATAGAGTGTATATCCCTATCTACATTGGTCGTAAAGTCATAGATCATGAAGTTTGTCCTAATCCATAATTCTTATGTAATGGTAAATTTTTGAGTTTGTCTTAGTTCATCAAATGATTATTTAGACTATTGTGTATTGGTCGTAAAGTCATAGTTCATAAAGTTTGTCCTAATCCATAATTCTTATGTAATGGTAAATTTTTGAGTTTGTCTTAGTTTATCGAATGATTATTTAGACTATTGTGTTTGTCCTCATCTAATTATTTATATTCTTATCCTTGTTAAGAACTTGACATAATAAGAGGTATTAAAAATAATATTATATTAAAAAATAATGTTTAAAGTTTTTAATTTGAGCCTATTTATAGGTGTCCAACCTAAATATTTATTATTTCAAATAATAATTTTTGTTTTGTATACAAGCTTACCCACACACGCACACCAGGTTCCACAGTGGTTTGAATTTGGGTCTCCCTAAAAAAAAGCCCAAAGCCCTAATCACATGAGTATCCCATGGGGACCAAATAATAATTGTAAAACAACCCAAATGAATGTAAATAATGTAGAAATATGCACGAAGAAATTAAAGCATTATTCATTTTTTCCAACATAAATAAAGGAGCGGAATTGGATTTCTCAATAGACCACGTAAAGGATTCCATGAATATTTATCTTTGAAGAATTGATAACACACATGTTGTTTTGACATGTAAAATCTGCATAAAAACATTCTAACACCTCTCTTCAAAAGCTTTGAAGACTGAAACCTCCCCTGTTTCGGTGGAGGTGACGGACTCGAAAGAAAGCTTACTAGCGAAGAAAATCTCTAAGCGGTCGGTGGATTCAAGGGAGACCAAAGAGTTGTCATGGGGACCTGAATCCCCTGCTAGTCTGCCTTTCCTGAGCAAACTCGATGAAAAACATCAGACGTTTTTGGTTATGATATCTTCCATTAACGAGATTCGTGGAATGGTGCAAAAGAACGTATCGGATCCCAATTAGTTGTTGGGACTAGCTCTCCCTTTTTGGGTGACGGTCATGTGTGGGCTTCAATCCGGTGTTGTTTTTTCCTATGGTTCGCGTCCAGTCTTTGTTAGGTAGGTTTAATTTTGTTTGGTGGTGTTTTTGATTGAGCCCTTAACCTCTTCCAATCTTATATAAAGTTTGAAACCCTTCCAAAACCTTTTCAAGATGGTGCATATGAGGTAGCGGTGGGTTACATAGCGCAATGCTTAGGTTAGGTTAGAGCGACAATATAAAAGATGTAGCTTCAAGGGTTAGGTAGATTGGTAAGTGCTAGTCTAGATGGACACTTGTTGAGAAGAGACTTGAATTTAAACCTTGGTGGTGCCAGTTTGCAAAGGAAGTAGTCTATTGTGAATCCTCTGAGTGCGTGCCAGATTGACGACGACAGTACGAACCATGAGCGACCGACGGTCCCATCTCACATCGAATCAACAATTAACGAGACAGATAGGTTTGGTGATTGCAGTATCTCTAGTTTGAATGTCAATTACTAAAAATAGTGGTTGTAGCCAACAAAAAAAAATGTAATCACAAATATGGTTGCTAACATGTGGTGAAACCAAAAAAAAAAAACAAAAAAAAATGTAATCGCAAATATCGTTGCTGGCATGTGTTGAAACCCTTGTGCTCCACAAATATTCTCTTTTACAGCTTAGGTTTAAGATTGAAGGAGGTAGGTTATATATGTTTAGAATAGTTGAGAATAATTAAATATTAAATAAATATTATTTTTAATTATTAAGAGATTTAGGTTTAAATTTTGGGGCATGTTTAATATGAGTAAATGTAGTAGTTTGATTTGAGTTTCCTAAGTGCACTTTAGCTTGATGACAGTAGTATCAACCTTGCTATCGGGGTCTCCTTCACTTCGAGTCGTATTTACTGAGGAGAGGTAGAAGTTATAAAGGAAACTTCAATGATTTGATCTATGTTCGAAGGCAAAAACCTCGGGAAGAATGTTTAACCCTTATGCTCAACTGTTAAAGATGAAAGGATGTTATTTATTCCTTGATATCAAAATAAATAAATAAATAAAAATATTTTTTAATTTAATTTTTAATTTTATAAATATAATTTTTTTTTATATAGCCTATAATTTTATAAAGATTTAAAACTAATTTAAGGTTTTAGGGTTTTTATGAAAAAGTCGTGAGCATGTCGACTTTAAGGTTTTCTAAAAAATATGATATCAAAAGGAGTAGACGAGGAGCAGGAGCATGGTGGTTTTAGGGATTTTTTTTTAAAAGTTGAGCAAGAGCATGGTGGTTTTAGGGTTTTTTTTAAAATGTGATACCAGAAGGAGTAGACGAGGAGTAGGAGCATGGTGGTTTTAAGGTGAGTGAGAAGTAGGAGCATGGTGAGGTGGTGTGTGGGATTGGCATTGGTGATGGTGTTTCTAGTCGAGTGGAGATTCCAGAGGTATGTTGTCCTACACTCCTTTCAAGAGATTCTCAAGGTCTGCTTGGGGATCCTCTAGTCTCGTTTGGAGATGTGGAGCCCCCTGAGGGACGGACGAGTCTTTTTTCCCTTTCAACCCAGGAGCGGGGTCTTTTGCGCATGTCGTGTCTAAATTTTCAAAGAATCGGATTCCTACTGTTGGTATTTTTTATCTTCTCCCTTTTGAGAGGTCTTTGAAAGTGCCTTGAGACCTGGTGGATCTCAATGTTGAAGAAGGTGCTTGCAATTTGGTTGGCAAGTTCTTAGGAGCTCGCTTAGACATTGATGCCTTTCAAAAGTGGGCCTCTTCAAAGTGGTCTCCTAGAGGTCTAATGGAAATTGTGGCTTTACCTAAGGGTTTCTTCCTGATCAAGCTTCTAGAAGAAGAAGACATGAAGCAAATTTTGGGGGGCGGTCCTTGGTTCTTTGGGAAAAGGAGTCTATTCCTTAGACGATGGAGGATGGATTTTGATCTTGACACACATTTTATTAACATCGCCCCTCTTTGGGTCAAGCTCTTAGGCCTACCCTTCTAATTATGGCATGAAGATATTCTAAAAGGTATTATCATATCTATCGAGGAGTTACTTTTAATTGATGCTACTACTAAAGCCAAGTTGTGCATGATCTATACCAAGATGTGTGTCAATGTCAACCTTTCGATGGACCTCCCGAACTCAATTGAGCTCATATCTTATTATAGCTCTTGAAACCAACCCATTGGTTATGAGAACAAGCCAGTGTTCTACTCAAGATGTAAAAAAAGTGGTCATGCTCTTAGTGGGTGCTCTTACAAGAAAGTTTGGGTGGAAAAAATAAGATTTCAAAAGACCAGGATCTTGTTGGAACATTGTTAGGAATTTGTTTCTATACGCCCTTTGGTGCTCTAGTTGACGATTGCTAGCAAAGTGAAGTGGTGCTTACGATAGAAGAAATTGCAGCTCTCCAAAACCTGGTGATTTAGGTATGTCCAAATTCAGGTCCTGAATTTTTATTGTCTAATTTCCTTAAGGGTAATCCCTTTGAATGCTTAGCTTCAGTTCTAGACCATTTATATGAAATGAAAGAGCCCCCTATTTTTGATGGGGCCAAGTTTGGTTGCATCCCAATGGGATCTCCCTCCCTTGTTGGCATTTTGGTTGCCCCTGAACAAGATTCTCCTTCCAAGGGGATTAATTTTGGTGTAATGGAGCCTAAGTCCCCTAGCAAGATCCTACTAAAATATTTAAGCCCCCCTCAAAAGGTAAAATATCCATGGGAAGCGGGTTTGTGACCCCTCGACTTGTGACCAGAACTCAAAAGAAAGGGAGTGTGGATGTTGGGGTCGATAAAAAAGTTGGAAAACCCTCAAATAAAGACCTAAGGAAGCATGCTACAAATACAAACATTGCTAACAGTTCCCAAACGATTCTAAAGCTTGAGGGCAATAATGTTCATATGGAGAATGCTTCACCTGCTTCAAAAACAAGAACTCATCTCCTGGATAAATTTGGTGGTGGCAAGAAATATTCCAAACCCCGTAAATGAAAATTATTTCATGGAATGTGTGAGGCCTCAATGGTCTCACCAAACAAAGACTAGTTTCCTCTTTGATAAAGGACTTATCACCAAATATTCTTTTGCTTCAAGAAACTAAGTTGGATGAGAACAATTTATTTAGGATAAAGAACTCTTTGTGGAAAGATGTGAATTTTGTTGCAAGTCATGCCCAAGGTTCTTCTGGGGGACTACTTTGTTTATGGGACCCAACAAGAGTTGATGGTTTTTTTGTTTCCTCTTCCAGCCGAATTGTTAATATTCTTTTTTGTTGCAAGTTTTCCAATAGAAGATGGATTATTTCCAACATTTATGCCCCTAACTTTATGGCTGAAAGAGGTACTCTTTGGTCAATTATTGGTCAGATGAGGGGCTCTATTTTGAATGAGTGTTGGATGCTAGCGGGTGATTTCAATACCCCCTTGTACCCCTCAGATAAAAAAGGAAGAAATTCTATAATGTCCAAAAGTATGGAGGATTTCTCTAATTTTCTTAACAATGTTGAACTATATGCCTATATGCCTAAGAGTTTCGAAGTTAAGGAGTTCAAGGAATTCAAACCTATATGTCTAAGCAATACTATTTATAAAATTTTGGCCAAATCTATGGCTAACATGCTCAAATAAATCCTTCCTATAATCATTGATTCTAATCAGGGGGGCTTTGTTCCAGGGAGATAAATTTTGTATGGAATCATAAAAGTCCATGAGCTGATTCATTCAATTGATAAGAGTGGCAAAGTTGGTATGTTTCTCAAACTTGACATGAGTAAAGCATATGATAGAGTCTCCTGGGGCTTTCTAGAAAAGGTGTTGTTTAAATTTGGTTTTCATAATAGATGGATCTCTTTGATTAAACAATGCTTCTCTACCCCTATGTTCTCGGTCATTGTTAATGGTGAGGTTTCAGGGTACTTTAGCAGCTCCAGAGGTCTCAAGCAAGGTGACTATGTTTCACATTGCTTTTTCATTATTCTTGCCAAAGCCCTTGGGAGAGCTTTGAAAGCTGTAGCTATCTCCAAATACATTGAAGGCATTAAACTTGCTTCTCCCATTAATAAAATTACCCATCAACAATTTGTCGATGATACTCTCCTTTCTACCTTCTCCTCCATTCCTCAAGCCAAGGAAATCAAAGTTATTTTGAAGGACTATGAGCTAGCTGTTGGGCAATATATTAACTTTCTAAAAAGCAAGTTGTTTTTCCTTAATACCCCTCCTAATAGGCAAAGAGCTATTGCTAGAATCTTGGGATGTACCATTGCTGAATTCCCCTCTATTTACTTAGGGTTGCCTCTATTCAAAGGAAGGATCAAAGAACTATGGAATCCGATTTTGAAAAGGGTACATAAAAATTTGACTGGATGGAAAGGAGCACTTCTAAGTCAAGCAGGCAAGGTCCATCTGGTCAAATATACCCTTCAAATCCTATAGATACTTTCTATTTTTAAAATCCTTGGGAAAATCTCTCAAAAATTAGAACAATTTCAAAAAACCTTTCTTTGGTCAAGGGCAGAGGATAAAAAGAGATTCCATCTCATTTCCTGGGACCAAGTGTGCTCCAAGAAAAGTGTAGGAGGTCTTGGATTGAGAAATATTAAACATATAAACAAAGCTTTATTGGCGAAACAAAGTTGGATACTTGTTTCTCAAGAAAACAATGGATGGGCCTAGATTGTCTTTGCTAAATACTTGAACAGGGGATTAAGCTTCATGGAAGATCAAAACCCCCTACATGGCTTGGCCTTTTGGAAAAACATTGTTAAAACAAAAAATCTTCTTCAAAAATGTCTTAAATAGAGATTAGGCAATGGAGAGTGTATTGACTTCTAGGAAGACCCATGGCTTGAGGACATGCCTCTCACAAGCATTCCTTCTTTTGCTATCTTAAGGCCCAAATTCTATCATTAATTTTATCCCAAAGTGGTAGACTATATTAAAGAAGTCAATGGTATTAAGAAATGGAAAAATATTCTAAGGTTTATCGCATCTCAATGAGTGGAGATTCCCTTGAAAGCCCTTGATCTTGCATAAATCTCAGGTTGTTAGGAACTTCGTTTGTATGGACTTGTTAATTTGGAAAAAAAAGGAGAGTGGCACCTTTTTGGTGAATTCTACCTTCTACCTAGCTGGTGATGAGAATACCTAATGGTTCCCTTGCAGTTCAGCTTGGTTTAGGGAATTTACACTCAAAGCTAATTTTTTTCTTTGGCTTACCCTCCAAAATAAAATTCTTTCTTTGGATAATATTAAAAAAAGAGGAATGGTCATTCTTAACAGGTGTTATCTGTGTGGGGCTCATGAGGAAAACACTCAACATCTCCTTTTAGAATGCTCCTTCTCCTTGGATATCCTTTCCTTTATTCTTTCAACCTTGGGAGTCAATTGGGTGGTCCCAAATTCTCTAAAAGACTTTTTTGATCATTGGTCCTCTCCTCATTTCCTTATCCCCAAATATCATATCCTATGGAAGCTTTGCATCCATAATTTCTGTTGGAGGATTTGGAAATAAAGGAACTATAGGGTCTTTAAATACTGTTCTTCAAACACCTCCTTCGTGGGTTTCAAAATTCTTAGCGCTTTAGTTGTAAACATCTCTATTATTTCTTTTTCTCCCTATAATGTTCCCCTTCTAAGGCTTCACTCTTTGCTAGCCTAAGGTTACCCATTGGGGTCCTTGGTCCTCCTCATGCTGGCTTGAGTAGGTTGGAAACTAAATGGAGATCTCCCCCTTTGGACCGGCTTAAATTGAATTTTTATGGAGCACCCAAAGGAAATCCTAGGATGGCGAGAGCAAGAGGAATGATTTGAAACTCTAGTGGAAAAATTATTCTAGCCTTTGCTAAGAACCTTGGTCACCAAACTAGCATTTTCCTAGAAGTCAGGGCCCCCTTCCAAGGTTTATCCCTGCTTGACTCAATGGGGGATGATAAGGTTATTATAGAAGGGGATTCTTTATACATTATCAATATCCTCACTAAACATGCTTCACCCAACTGGAATATTGGTAATCTCATGGATGAATAAAAAATATTCCTAAGAAAATTTGTGAACTCCCAAAGTAAGCATATTTATAGGGAAGGTAACAAGGTTGCAGATTTCCTTGCCAATCTTGGAGTTCAAAATGAAGGTATGTCTATCTAGAAATATAATTTCTTGCAAGACCTTATTTATTTGGCAAGAAATGATATTGTCCTCATCAATGACAACATCTAATTTTGTTCTCTTATTTGACGTTCTGGTTCTTAGTTTCTCTGTTTACTTTGTTTTTGTTGTCTTTGGTTCTCTGTTGTCTTGTTCTATTTGTGTTTGTTAGTGGTCGTTTCTCCCATATTTCTATTGTAGGCTAGGACTTCCCCTATGCTCTACTATTTTTATTAGATGTTTTTAGAGCTACTTTGTTGGTCCAGTTTGTAAATATGTAAAAGGTTTGGGGACCCTTTCAAAATCCCTTATTTTCTAACTAATAAAAAAACTATTTTAAAAATATTTTAATAATTCACTTAACAAGTCATTATTTTGTTATAACACATCTAAAATAACATTCTAAGCACATGGAGGTCACTAAGCTCTCATAAAATTTAGAAAGTAACGATAAATATGTCCCATTCATATAAATATATGTCACTTGAAATATTTGATGAGGCTTTCAACTCAATAGAAACACTCTATAACGAGTATATTCTATTGTGAACTAAACTGAATTTGTGTCCATGTGATGGCAAACAAAAAACCAAAGTGAAAGCATGCATGCACATGGCTCTAATTTTATTTGATTTTTAATCTAGAAGGTAGTATTTGGACATGGCATATTACACTCTTAAACATAAAATTACAATGAAAGGCTACTTTTTCTAGGAGCTAAAAAAATCATAATTCATAATTATAAAATTATGTAAGATAATAAAATATTATTAATTTTTTTTATTGTTAATTAGTTGAAAAAATAGTCATACATTTTATTTATACTTTTTCCATCAATGGAAATAAAGGTGCAATTCAAAAGCTCAAAAGCCATGTGCCTTCATCTTCAAATCCTCTTTCGAATCTTTATTATTTTATATTTTTTTACAATTATCACGTGTTTGTATCTCAACCTCGTTGTACAACATCCCCAAACAACAACATGCTCAGATGATAGACAACAATAATAAGATGACAAACGACAACAATAGGATTATAGGAAACTAATGTTAAATGATAAGCGATAAACGACAACAACAAGACAACATATGGCAAACGACAAACAATATATGATAGATGACATGACAAAAAATGACAACAACAATACTTGAATGACATCAGTAGCATGATTGGAGTAGCATGATGATACTTATATGATGGAAGAAACAATATGCCAGATGATAAATGACAAACAACATGACAACAAACGACAATAATAGCACTTGGATAATATCAACATGACTACAACAACATGACAACAATAGGAACAACACTTGGATGACAATAGTAGCAAAAACACTTGGATGATGACAACAACATTATTTATATGGTGACACTTATTTTTATTATTATTATGATTTATTTATTTTTAATTATTTTATGCGGGATTTTTTGTACGTCCAGATGCACTTGCATCATACACACCAAATAAGAGGAAATGTTTCATGAACAAAATCTCATGAAAATTTTACGAAATCTTGAATTGAGATTCCATACTTAGCAACCTCAGAAGCGTTCATCCACATTGTTTTTTTAGTTGTTTTATTTTTCCACTTGACCAAATACTCATAATTCTTATCTTGCTATTTCTCTAACAACTATTGTACACACCTTTCCTACCTTATAGTGCTCAACATTTTTAACATTTCTCCTTGACTAGCCTGCTTTATTTGTAAGGTTTCTCTGATGAAATCCCTTCTTACCATTTTTTCATTTAATTCCAACTCTACAATTCAAATTAATGCCTTGATTTTGTTATGAGTGTTCCAAGGTATTTTAACCAAGTCATATAACATCTTCTTTAGAGCTTCTGCTTTAGGTTTATGCTCATTCTCTAAAATTGGAGGACCAAAAGTTTTATGTGTAGTGTTCAAAATAACTATGGCTACACAATTAGTACCATTTGCAATATCCTCTTGTACTTGAGACAACTTTTTACCATTGTTAGGTCCAAAATTTTATCCTAATATGTCAAAAATTTCATCAGTGTTACACTCATTACAACTACCAAATTCTGAATTGACTACTTCATCTTTCCCATCACACAAGTCAACCTTTTCTTCATGATTGTCTTTGCCAAGAAGTTCACTATTCCCATTACCCAAAGTCTAGGATTTGAGCCCCTTATCATCACTTACATCCAAATGAAATTCTAGCTCATTTCTCCCACTTGGCAAACACTGGAGTTCAACCTCATTTCTCTCACTAACAACTGAATGAGATTCAAAATCAATAGATTTATCTACAACACAGAAATTTAGGCAAATTGTCCTTATTTATAACAAACTAAGAATAAATTCTTTGTCTCTCACTTACAACATGGTCAAATGAGTCATATTTATTTTCCAAGTTCTTGCTTATAACATGCTCAAAAGCATAATCTTCATTTTCCAAGTATTCAAGTCTTTATTCATTTTATGAGATTCATATTGTCTCTCTCCATTATTCAAATTTGTAATTCCTAACACTTTTGTCTTGCAGTTCCCCTCAATTACAGGTAATGATTTTGGCTTGATTTTTTCCATAGAAACAACTATTGTTTCATGCTCTATTGGAAGTCAACTTTGTGGGTTTGATTTGTTCCCTTTTTCATAACCTGCTCATGATGTCCATCATCCCTATTAACCAAATCGTGTGATTCGACCTTATGATGTTCTTTGTAAGTCATAACTTGCAAATTGTGCTCTCTTCCTTCATTCTTTATAGATTTTATCTCGTCCTCATGATCACCTTCAATAGGGACCTATAAACTACTTTCTATTTTTTCATTCTTTTGAGATTCTATCTTAACCCCACTGTCTTTATTCGTCAAACACAGTAATTTAGGTTCTTGGTCTTGCTTATTTGATGATTCAAGCTAGGTGTTATCATTAAAAGTATCTTGATCATCAAAAGCAGTCCCATAATTTTCTATTAATTCACCATCAACTTCTTTCTTCTCACTCTTCAATAATTTTTTTCCTACAATCAAGCACACTTTAGGATTGTTGTCCACTTTTTCTCATTTATCCTTCACTAGACTTAATGTGTACCTCTTTCCATATTTCACAATAGTGTAGATGTTCACCCTACCATCATGCACCACTTTTTTTAATCAAACTACCAATACCTTCTCAACAAAATATGGCAAGCATCCATAGGCATTATATCACATAGTATCTCATCTTTGTAAGAAATAATTTGAAATTTCACCATACATTGTTGGAAAACCTTTACAAGATCAATTGTTGGAAAACATAAATCTTTGCAACCTTTATAATATCAATTGCAATCCTTTTTTGGAAAACCACATGATCCAACACAACGCCTCTTTTGAATCCAAATATACAATTTTTAGGATTAAGTGAGGCCTTGAACTTATCCAATAGCTTAAATGCCTTCTCAATAGAAGCTAGATGATATATCTTCTTCCCATAAATACAAAAACCATCTAGAAAAAATCGGATAAAATTTCCAATATAAGGTTCAAATACCTTATTCATCAAACATGGAAAGTTATAGGTGCATTGCACATCCTAAACAACACCACTCTCTAGGTAAATATTTCCCACTGATTTGTGAAGGTTGTATTTAGCTAGTCTTTTTTTACAACATGAACCTAATTGTAGCCATTCACAAAGCTATAGCACTCTTGTCCTACAAATTTGTCTAAAATATGATCTAAGAAGGGGAGTGGGTAATATTCTTTCTTTGTGGCCTTATTTAGCTTTTGATAATCAATATAAATTATTAGCTTCTTATTTATATTCCTTAAAATAATGATTGGAGACACTCACTCTGAGTTGTCTACTAGGAAAATGAAGCCTACATATAACAACTTGTCTGTCTCTTCCTTAATAGGCTTTGCAAAATTTGGATTCATATGATATGGTATTTTCTTGATAGTTTTAGAATCATTGACCAGCTCTATCTAATGTTTCATCAAATCTACAATCATAACTCTTTATGATAAAATATAAACAAATGAATATACCTACAAAATATCCAAAGGTAATCCTATTTTTTGTGCTCTTCTATTACATCCTTGAGGTGTAACTTTTATAGTCAGATCTTCAAATCTTCCTTAGAAAAATAATGTGGGTGATACACTAGAGCATTAACAAGGATGTCACCCATTAAGACATCCATCTTGATTTATTCTTCATATTTAGTATTCACCTTGATTGTCTTGGCATAAATTGAGGTTATCCACTCACTTTCTTCATTTTTTTTTATTGTCATTAGTGTATGAGGTTGAGGTATCACATTTATATTTATTCGCTTGGGACCATTACCAATGGTCATGTATCCTTGATACCAATAAATCTGAGCATGATATTTTCTTAACCATAGTCTTTCTAACAACATTGGATAGGCTACTAAACCATCTTCCATTACTTTAAAATCCGCCATATAGGTAATTCCTTGACTAAAACTACTATGTTAGAGACAACTCCTATTGTATTTATTTTTCCTATATTCAAGTATCTCAACTTCTAGTCCTAATGTCTTCAAAGTAGATTATATCATTATATTAATAATGACTCCACCATATATACCATAACATCAGGAATAGAAATACCTTTGTGCAAGACTTTAGATTATGGAGCATTTGGATCAATCTCAACATCAAACATAGTGACTCGATATTCTTTCTTTGTCTAACATTGAGCTCACTACATAACTCCCTTTAATTTTTTATTATAATGCTAGTAGTTGCCTATACATGATGTTGGAGGTTTACTTCAACAAATCCTCCATCATTGAGTATGATGCCTAGTCTACTAATATTAGAAAATATTGAACTCCCAATTTTCTTCTCCTCTTTTTGGTAACTTAGTTCTTCTTTTTGGCCTCCTTTCCTTCTTTGGGATTCCTATCATGATCTCACTTTGTTGCAATGATATCAATTTCTTCAATATCTTGAACAAGATCAACAATGTCAATTGATATTTACATTTATCATTACTCTTTGCTCCTAAAGTGATGCCTTATTAGGGTAATTTGTCTTGTAATGTCCTTTCTATTTGCACTCATAGTAGACTAATTTAGACAAATTCTTCCTAACACTTTTATATGAAAATTATTCGTGTTTCCTATCTTTTTCTTATGACAAATTGATTGCCCATATTTTTAATAAGATATTTTACTTCAACTATAAAAGTAGAGGAAGATGAACTTATTTTTGCTATAGGTTTTGCTATTTTTATAACCTAGCTAGAAGGCAGAGAAACTAGTGTTGTTGTTACTAGATCCTCCCCTAGACTCTTATCCTGCTACTTTGCAACCTTGTATGCATAATGGGGACTGACAAGTTACTCATACTTAACCCTTGGCCTAATTGTTTCCTTTAGACCTATAATAAACCACTTACAACCTATGTTGTTTACACCCTCCATGGAGTCATTAGGTAAGCTACTCTTTTATAGATAGACCTCCACATTCCTTTTAAGATTTTATACTTATGCATAATAATCACAAACTTTCTCATTATGCCCTTTTTGAGTAATACTTCTTATACACATCGAGGATTGAACCTTTTTTTATCTCAATAATCAAGTTAAAATATTTTTGCATGGACTATACTTGATCATCTTCTCACTAATTCATCTAATGAATTATTTGATATGATCATCTTGTGTCTTGTACCATCTTAAATCACCATCATTCAAAAATATTGGAATGAAATCCACTTATTTCTCCCTAAGTCTAAATCCATTAAAAATGCATGCTCTTTTATATTCTTGAATGAAAGTCTTGGCATGCTCAAAATATTGGGCTAAGAAGACAAGAAATTTACCATCTTTACTACGACCTTGGAATCCTAGGTGCAACTCTTCCTATGAAAAATCCAAGGGCTCATGAACTAGAAGATGAATCTACCTATAGAGTATAGATAACACCACAACCAAACAGAAGAGGTCCTATCAATGGAACCAAAAATATTGAAATATAAAATGCATACAATGTCTCCCCAATCCCTCCTCTTACTACAATCTTTATGATTGATGCATAATATTTTTTTGGTGATGGCATAATAAAAAATAACTCTCATTCATAACAAAATTTTATATCATCATGAAAAATAGTAAATGATAGTAACACAATAGATGGCACAATAAAAAATAGAATGAATTATATTATATATGTAAACTATAAAATTATAAAAAATGCTCAATGGATTGCCTTAGGAGTGAATGATACCCTATTGGGGACTTGAGCAATGACCATGTTCCATATTCTCATTATGATAACCTTGCACACACCTTAGACAAAGAGGCACTCTTCTCTAGCTAGCTTGGCTTGCTAGCTCTCACTCTCACACTAGACTCTATTACTTGAGATCACACTTGCTCAATGTGCATCCCATAAGGTGGATCTCCCTATTTCTAGGCTTATTTAAGATAGATATTGCATGCATGAAAAATTCTAGATGGACACATGGCAAAATTATCTATAGTTATCATTTTTTACTCTAATATTTTCTAGATATATTTCTTGGAATTTTCCTAGGATATTTATAATTATATGAGATAGTCAAAATATCACATGCTTGTAGAGATTTTCCTTTTGGGTATTTCCTATGAGATTTAATTACATGATAAAGAAAAAATATCACATGATTATAGATAAGTTCCTTTTGGACTTTTTCTATAGTTAATAATTCCAACACATCTCTAACCAACTCTAACCAACACATCTTCTACTTGTATTGCCTTCTCAAAAGCAACTAGTGAGGTGGAATGATTATAATTGTAGACAATTAAGACTAAATATAATTATAGTCCTTTGATGTAGTAAGACAAATCCTGTTCATCTAAAGATATGATATTTATCGGCATCAAATATAGTGTCGTAATGGAACTTGTATTATAATCATGAATATTCTCTTGAATATGCCTATCCATAGCATTTAGCTACAAGAGAATATAATACCCATTCCTTAGGTTACTTAATATTCTCATGAAAATTTCTACTGTAGAGACCTAATTAGTAATTGAATTATGAGGAAGGATTTGATACCGCATAGTAGCATTATCTCTCGATAACTAGGTCAACAACTAAACCATGGTGTCATATTTTTGGATAAGCCACATTGATTTCAATGTTAACAATTTGTTCAAATGATCCATAGTAGTATTATTTCCATTTCCATCAAATATTAGTAATACTTTCATAGTAACAATAGGTATTGAAGAATAAAAAATTAAGTTTAGAGGTCCCTGATAGATCTAACTAGACAATTCTTGTTATGGCCTCATTAGCATTTGTCTTTAATAGTTTTGAGGTGGTTGCACATAAGATATTTGGGGGTCGTAAGGCATTTGGTCTTGAGAAGGGCCCATGTAGCATTGTGGTGACTGTATAGACTAGATCATATGCTAGTTTGGAGTTGCATGTTAATTTTATGGAGATATTGGTTATTGAGAAACAAATTGTTGATTGATATTTTTAATTAGAGATAGGTTAGGGGGCATTTAGTTCTAAGGTTAGGATTTACAAATACAAGTAGATTACATATATTTGTTTTGAGGGATCTATAATTGTATAGGGTGGATACCTAGGGGAAATAGTGAATATTGAGTAGCTCTTAGTGTCATATGGTATAAAGTTATAATATAGTCATGTTGACTATATTTATTATTGTTAGCTTGGGACATAGTATTAGGTAAGTTATCCCTTGAGCATTAGGGTTAGGGTTATTGTTTTATACAATATTTAAATAGACGGGTTATATTTTAGTAGTGACATAATCATATTTTTTTCTCTTAAGTCATCTCTATTGCACATATGAGACTTCATTCTCTTCAAGTCACTATGAAACTTTGCCCTCTCTAAGTGGCTAGGATTTATACTAATTTAGAATTTGGAATCTATTACTTTAATTATTAAATTTTTGTTATTAAATATGGTTGACTCAAGTAGATTTTTCCCTTTCTACAATATTGAATTGTTACTACTATTGCTATATTTCTATAATTTGTTTCATTAAAAGTGGTATTAAAGAATCACATTAGATCTTTATAGTAGTGTGAAAAAGTAGTATAAGAGCATGTGAACCATTCCAAATGCTTATATAGCCACATTTACTTCCTATCATCTGGGTAATTTTATCAACCTTTTTAGGGTTCATCTTCCCTCATATTTTTCTTCTATAATATTTTGATTTAGTCATTGTTGTTTTATTTTCCCAAACCTAATTTTAAAAATGAGTATAATGGATATCAAGAACCTTGTAGGCAGCAAATCCACTTCCCATAAGAAGTGATAAATGTATTTGCCCAATTTTGACAGTTTTGACAAGTTTTGTAAACCGTATAGGTAGGATTAAACCATACATCCAGGAGGGCAAACCGTACAAGGTAAATTTAAAGGTAAATCATACAAGGTACAATGAAATGAAATGAAATGCATGGGAAATGTAATTTTAGGTTGTAATTACGCATGTATTTGATTATTAAGGTGTTAGACTTAGTAAAAGTCTTAATTAATGTATTCCGTTATGCACGGGTAGTTGTAAATAAATAATTTCCTTAGGAACCACTTTGGAATGGCCTTGGCAATAGTATATAAAGCCCCATTTCAATTTTTGAGAGTCTGGTTACATTCTAGTTATGATATTCTAATAGATTCTGGTTAGCCTAACGATACTATGAGTTTTGGGCTATGAGTATTGTTAATTGTCTCTGATTGTGATTGAAATTTTTGAATAATAATATAGTTGAGCATAGTTTATGGTTTCTCTCATGTAATGTACAATCCTGGAATGGTTGAATAGCAATTGATGGTTTAGTTCTATTGCATGTACTTCTTTGTGAGTGTTTTGGCTATTTTATGTATTGCTATGGAAGAATGGATTGAACCAGCACTGGTGTAGCTTTGTGGAATGATATGTGATGATGGTAATATCAAGGAATATGTATTGAACATTACTGTATAATTTTTGGGTATCGCCATTGAATATACAACTCTCTCAAGCCTCATTGATATGTTTTGTATGTTACTGGAAAAGGACTAATTTCTAGATTAAACACTTACAAAACCTATATAAGAGAGATTGATCTAGTAGAGTATCCAATTTGGCACTTGGTTGTACCTTCATTTCATACAAATCGTACACAAGATTTCGTACAAATTGTAAAAAATACAATTACACAATTTGGTAGTTTATGCAATTGAAGGGAATTTACCCGATTTGGCAGTTTTGGGGAATCGACTTGTTCAATTACAAAATTGTGTACGGAAGCTTGAAAAACCAATTTTGAAGGATTTTCTAAGTGTGAAAACGTACAAGCTCTGTCGCTGTATTAGTTGGGATCGTACATTGGTACAATTTTGTGTTCGTACAAGCTAAACACCTATCGCATATTACTAGTTGTAGAGATTGTACGGTGGTATGATTTGATCCATCGGTTGAGAATAGAAAATTGATAATCCTAAGATGCAAAAATCACCTCCCAACCGGTAATACTACACCACTATACTACAAACATCATAGGAGACCCACTCTCATTATGATTATTTTTTTGAGTTGGTCAAAATAAGGGGCATCTATAGCAATACTCTTTAAAAGAATGCAAAAGGTATCTTTTAGATTTTGTTTTCATTCCTTGTGTATGGATGAAATTATTGCTTCTATTGGCTAGTTGTAAATCAATAAGTATTTTTAGTGCAATAGTCATCCCAAATATGTATGCATGAGCTAAAAGAAACATTCTCCCAAAAATCTTGTTAAGCATCATAACATCCTCATCATATTAATAGTTATAACCTACGTGTCTTTTATTTTTAGGCACCATGGCTACATCTCCAGACATCCCTCCCACTCCTCTAATTGGTAGCACTTTGTCTGATGTGATTAATATTAATCTATATATCTATATTTTGATCCAAGAAATTGAGCATTCCAACTTATTGAAATTGGTGTTTTCTATCAAGGACATCTACGTTAACATGTAGATGACCTTAGATTCAATCCAACATTATTTGGATCCTACCCATACTATGCATTCCATTAATAAAGAGTACCAACAAGTCTTTTTGAAGTAGCCATGGGGCATGCAATAGGATCTAGATCCAAAGGATTACAGTTATTAGGACGTTGACGTTCACTAACAATCATCATTTTGGAATAAATCTTCAGGTTCTCATAGAGGTCACATGGATGCTACTATGGGCATTGTTCCAAGAATTGATGGCTTTAACTCATACTTTTCTACTAATATTAATCCCTCTATAGGAGGTATTATTAATTTCCTTTCTTGGCCTCATGATCTTCTCATTCCATGCATCAACATCCCAACCTTTTATGGTATAGATCCATATGGTTGGATAGCTAATATCAATAGCATCATTTATTTACACCATATGTCTGAAGAAGGATGCATCATATTGGCTACTACTAAATTATAAATCCATGCTCATAAATGGTTGTTATGGGATATCTACCAACATGGACACTATATTATATGGCTAGAGTTCAAATTGTTATTCCTTTGTAAGTTTGACAAGGGATATTCTATTTCATATGTGGTTTATTTTATGTAAACTAAGAAAATTGGATTGGTTGAGGATTATTATTTAGAGTATAGAGGATTTCTCACCTTTATTTATTAATTGGATCTAGTATTTGTGGTCTCATCCTTTTTTCCATTTAAATCAAGTGGGATATCAATAGGCATAATCTATACACCCTTGAGGAGGTTGAGTGCATGACTCTAATGATAGAAACGAAGCTCCAATTGTCTTATTCCAAACCTTAGAATGATTTTAAATCTAGATTAGATTATTTTAATAACTAAAATAATGAGATTCCCTAAGTATTCTTCTATTGTAAATGTTATTCATGCCATCCCCAAGATCAGGATTGTGAAAACTAGTATAACTTTCTAATGGAAGTTAAGGAAGCAACAATGTTATAGAATGAGGTTGAATACTATTTGTAAAAGGAAATACTAGCTAAAGTATCAAATTTTGAGCACAAGGATGATACCATGTCTCTCTATTTATTTTTCTTAGTAGGAATCTAGGCTTACCATACCATCAAGGTCCAAGGCTTCATCAATTGTTATCACATCAATGTGTTGATCAATTTAGATAGCACACATAAATTTGTTCATAATGAAACAATGAAGTCCTTAGGATTATATATAAATACTATGACCTAAGATAAATTGCAAGTATTGATTACAAATGGAGGCATGACTCGGTGTATAGGTCATACAACTAAGGTTAGCATCCAAATGGAAGACTAAAATTGGTCTAGAATATTTTTTCTATGAATCTAAGTAGTGAAGATGTCAACTTGGGAGTACAATGGCTCTCATAGCTCATTTATGGTATTGTTAATCTACAATTATTATATGTCAAATAGGTGGAAAATGACAAGATCATTTTTCTCTAGGGAATCCAACCTCCTCCTTCCAAGGTTTTCAACTCCCACAACATGGAAAATATCCTAAAGAAAGGTAGTTGAGAATTTTTCCCATGTTAGTTGCACCAATGTTTAGCCTTTTGAGTTGCTCATTCTAGCTCTTCCTTCAATATTGTAGACTATTGTTGATCATTGTGTGGATATATTTGATGAATACATGGGTCCTCCATTATGTGCACACATGATCATCCTATTTTTTTAGTAGTTAATTTCTAAATGCTCATTCTTACAACTATTCCTAGCCCTATAAGTATGAGATTAAGAAGTTTTTTTAGGATATTGGAGAAAGAAATTATCCGTCCAAACATTAGTCCTTATCCCTATCTAGTGGTTGCGATGTAGTGCAAGGATAATTCTATTGGAAAAATTAATGCTTAATATGGAAAAGCACATTCAAAGAGTTGGAGAAAATAAGAAAAATAGTTCTAAAATTAGAAAGGCAATTGGAAAATTAGAAAATTATATACAAGTAAAATTGAAATTTCTATAAATAAAAAATAATAACTTGAAAAATTTATTCTTTGCATCTATCATGATTCTATATATTCATGTATCCCCATCAATTGACTTATCCATCCATCCTTACTTGGGTGTATCATCCAACATGTGTATCATCCATAATTAGATTAGATTTTATTGAATGTAGTGAGATGGTGATAAATTCTATGTGATGTAATGAAGAAGATTGTATAGATTTGGATGGCAACAAATATGTCACATTGAGTATTTGATTCAATGGAATATCATTTGATATAAGAGAAATTTAATTATCAGTTTTTTCAATTCTAACAATGGTAGTATATAGTCTTGATAATTGGTATCAGAGTTGGTGTTGAACCTAGAAGCCCTGAGTACTCATGGAGTGGTTTAGGAGGGATGTTGGAGCAATTAAGACTCCTACATTCAAATTTTAGGTTAGTTGAAGGAGGATATAAAAGCTTATTGGTAGAGAAATCTCAATGCATGGAGGTCCTAGATTTGAGTCCTAGTTGTTTTGTACCTTTAACAGGGTATAAGAGTCACAGTCAACAATTTGGAGAAGACAAGTAGAACCAGAAGAAATGCTAAAAGAGAAAAGAAAATATTAGTAGTATCTCTAAGAGAGAAAAGGGGAGTGATGCTTAACCATTGGATGAAGTCTATGTGTAGTATAAGCAAGGTCCCATACATGAGAGAAGAAATATGATAGAAACAATAGAGTGACCATCATAAAAAATGATATACTATATTATACCTAGCAATTCTAATGACTGGTTATACATGCAGTTTGATAGGATGAGAAGGTTACCATAAGGAAACTCATGGTTGAGTCATGGGATCATATCCATGTTAAAGAAGAAAAAAAAAACCAAGAGTTAGAAGTTTGAAGGTGTGTGAATCTGTATAGATAGTATTGAAGGTGCATGTACAAGATGTTTATGAGAGAGTTTTATTCAAGAAATAAAAAATAAACGTTAAGAATTAAATGGAATAATGTTGGAAAAACTAATGCTTAATGTTAAAAATCACAAGCAAAGACCTAGAGAAAATAATAAAAACAATTCTAAAGTTAGAAAGGCAATTTAAAAATAGAAAAGTATATACAAAAAGTAAAAAAGAAAGTTCTATAAATAGAAAAGAAAAATTTGGAAAATTTATTAGTTGCATTTATCATGATTCTATATATTCATGTATCCCCATAAATTGACTTATCCATCCATCCTTACTTGGGTGGATCATCCAACATGTGTATCATCCATAGTTAGATCAAAGTATATGGAATTGGGTTAGTTGATTTATATTAATAAAATTATAAAATTATGAGAGGTAGTTGCACAAAATTTAGCATATGAATTGTATTGTGAAATATCGTGTATGTTTTGTGTGAATAAATGTACATGCCTCTACAATTATGAGATAATTTGTATGCTTTCACAATATTTAATATAAGAATAATTTTATAAAAGTATATGGTCTTGAAAAATTTTTGGTGCATGAGTCTTGATTTTTAACCTCTCAATAAGATCACCATCAAAGATAAGTTTCCTATATATATTATAGATTATTTGTTGGATGAATTGCATGGTGCTAAATACTTTACCAAGCTTGAATTGTGTTTTAGGTTCCATAAATTTGAGGTTAGAGAATAGTATATTCCCAAAACTACTTTTTACATGCATGAGGGACATTATGAGTTCTTAGGCATGCCCTTGATTTTAATAATGATCCTTTAGCTTTCCAAAGCCTCATGAATTCTATATTTCATCCTTTTCTCCTTAATTTTATGCTAGTCTTATTTTATGATACCTTAGTTCACAAGAAGTCTTGGGAAGGTCATTTAGTTCATGTTGACCAAGTTCTCCACCTCTTAAAAAAGGAATACCTATATATTAATACATCCAAGTGTTCTTTTGGGGTTCATGATATAGAGTACTTGGATCATAAAGTATCTTAGGAAGGAATCAAGGCGGATCCTAAGTAAATCAAATCCATGAAATATTGGACTAGTTCTAAATCCTTCAAGCAACTTCACAATATTTAGGTCTAATGGGGCATTATAGAAAATTTATCCTCAACTATGGTAATATTGCAATCTTGCTTAGAACTCTCACTAAGAAGAATGCTTTTGTTTAATCTAAAGTAATTTCCTAAACATTAAAAATGCCCTAAAGGATACTATGCATACCACCTCTATTTTGGCTACTCCTAAATTTAACAAAGATTTTATTATTGAATATGATGCTTCAAGCATAAGTATTGGAGATTTTTTATGTAGGATGGACACCCCTTGGCCTTTGAAAGTAAGTAACTCTCAAGAAATAATCTTTGTTGCTCCACTTATGAGAAGGAAATATTATCAATTTTGTATGTCGTAGAGAAATTGAGACCTTATTTATTGGGATGATACTTCATTATCAAGGCCAACCATAGCAACCTCAAGCATTTTCTAAAAAAAATTCTTTCTAGTACCAATAGAATAAATTGTTGACAAAGCTTTCCATCCAAAATCTATATTGCAACCCCAATTTTGTATTCTACAGTCTCACCAAATTTAATAGTTCCTAATCAAGTGGTAGGATCTTCCAAAATAATATGTGACATGGGACTCATACAACATTTTATATTTATTTCAAATTTGAGGACAAAGCCTTTAAGGGGGCCCATATAATGGCTCCAGTATAGACATGTAGCTATCTTTATTATTGTTAGATTCAACTCTAGGATTAGGTTAGTTGACCCTTGACCATTAGGGTTAATATTATTATTTGATTTACTCTATAAAAAGAGGAGTTATGTTGTAGTAGAGGCATCAACATATTTTTTTTTATCATAATTCACCTTTGTTGCACATATACGACTTTGCCCTATCCAAGTGGCTATGAGAATTTTACCTCTCTAAGTGGCTAGGATTTGCATTGATTTAGAATCTGGAATCTATTACTTGCATTATTAATTTTATATTATCAAATCTAATTTATTGTTCTAGTGGATGTTTAATTTTATAAAATATTAAATTAATGTTTTTATTGCTATATTTTTGGAAGATTATTTGTTACATGTGGACTCCTCAATGTACTAGAAGGATTTGTCAATTTAACATGGTATTTTATATGGTTGTAAATTTAATAGAGGTTGACCTAGTTGACCTTACATGGTACTAGGTTTTGATAAGTTTTACAAGTTATATTTCATATTAATATTTGGCAATCCTTATGAATTTTAAATCCTAGAAGGATTTTGCATCTTTTATTACCTTGACCAAGCTTGTGATTAACTTGAATTGGGTTGTTGGATGAATCCAATTTGTAATCCTTGAAGTGATTGAGATAATGGTAGGATTATCATATGGCTAATTGGGGCCAATATTATAATTCTCATGTTTATTTGAGATAATACAAAATTAGATCCAACAAATTGGATATTAATAGCATTATATAAGGCTTGTGAGATCTAATGCATGTTATACAATGGATTTAAAATAATTTTAGGAATAGTGGAGGGAGTGGTATTCTACACCTAATCAACACCAGATAGAGTGTGGTCATATACTAGAGGGTTGTTGAGTAAACCTTTTCTTTGTCCAATAAAATGGTGGTGGATTGTGACTTTGACTATAGGTATTTGAGATTGGGTCTTCTATGGAAGTCAAGAAGATAGTTTCTTTCGAATATGTAATCGAAACCATTATAGTAGTTTTTTTTATTTGCTTCATTTTTTTTTATTCAATCAATTTTACTTGCTTGACTTATTTACCCTTGTTGGGTGACCTAGATATTTTATTCATAAGAAATTTAACTCACTAATTTTAGTCCGTAATAGATGCCTAACTTGCAATATAAAACCATTTAGAAATAGGTTAGTACTAGAGTCAATGAATTGCTAGAATAGAGTCATCGTGTGTAATAAACCTGTTAGAGATAGATGATGTCACTTATTCGTTAGCCAAAATTGATGAATCACTAGCTTGACCAGTAAATCTATGGGTAAAAGGCTTAGAAAATTGTTGGATCTTGATGAGAGGTAGTGACATAATGAAGGTATCATCCGAGCTAACATATTACAAACTTAACCAATGATTTAGCACCACAAGGACTTGGATGATTTTAAAATGAAAGAAATGATAGGGTTTTACATAGAAATACAACAAATAACCCATCATCAATGAATCATTAGAAAATATATTTGAGAAAATTATGATTTTACTGAACTTTATCGAGAAATGTGCCTATAGATTGGTAAATTTATAGGATGTGAGAATTATTTTAGATTATTTAAAATTTTAAATAGACTTTTAGATTTGATCATCAAGAGTCTCCATTTACATTCAAATTGGAGGAATTTGCAATAATGCAAGTTTTAGGGCCATACCATAAAAGCTATTAGATCTAAGCAAATGATATATGGATTTGATGGAATTTTTATAAGTTTTTGTGAATGCAAATTGAACAAAACCAAAATATGACTATAGAATTAAATAATCAGTGTAACACAGAATTACACAATGAATTTTCTTTTATTATGATGCCCGTGGATCTTCAATATTACAATAAAATGTGCCCCAAATGTGGGGTTACAAATCTTATTATGCTTGATACAATGATTACAATACACTAGGGTTATTCAAAACCCTAGTAAACAAATAGTGGTGGTGTCTTCATGTTCGATCTGATCCCAATAGAGGTGAGTGGGCTTTTTTATATCCTATACAGGACCACTCCAGATTCAAAAACTAACAATGATATGATCCCTGCACCTACAAATAATAGACAACATACAAATAGTCAATAATACCTGTGAGGGCTCCACTGCATGAGACCCTTTAAAAATATGATTACTAACCCTAGATGTTGCAGAATAATATTGAAAGCAATAATACATGAATTAGATAAATACAAACAACTATTTATCTTGTTTCATGTTGACTTGTTATCTTTTGATCTTCATCATTGTTGTAGAAAATGGTGCATAGATGCCCTAGAAACACCCGAGGGGTAGTAGGGTTATAGAAATAGGTCTGTGAACACCTGTGGGTGCTCGGTGATGGAAGGAGGTATACAAAAGTTCTTTGTGATGGTAGAAAGCACCCAGAGGTGCTCAGTGATGGTAGAAAGTGCCCAGAGGCACTTAGAGAAACTCTAAGGGACATTCAGGGATTGAACTAGAAGCTGCAGAAGTAGATCTAATTCAGGTGAGATAGGTAGCGATGGATGCAAAGATGACAGTGAGCGATGGAAGATAGAAGTGGCGAGAATGCTTGGATTTTTGAGGACTTCAAAAACTTAGGGGTTGAGTCATAAAAATAACTCCTCTTTATAATCTCTCCTAGGGCACGTTAGGGTTTCAACAACATTTTTTGTATGGTCAAGATTAAAACATGATGAAGGGTGGAGATTAAACCTGGGTATGTGGCATGGATTAATATGGATGAGTGGATAGGATTAAATCATGATGGATGGCTGGGATTAATTCATACACATATACATATATTTATTAAATATATATAGATATAATATGTAAAATATATTATTTAGATATATATTAAACAAATATATATATATATATATATAATGGGTAAATGTGGCAAGAATCTCTAGATGGATGACAAGTGGTTAGATTTTGGTGGAATGCAAATATGAACTTGGAGATAAGAATTTTGATTGTGTAGCTTACCCCCTCAATTGGTGAATGAGTCATAGATGCATCTCCCAATTGATAGATTTGTGTAGATGATTATGTGAAATATATGGTGCAATTGTGGATGATATGAATAATGTAAATGTGATATCATTTTTGCCCTAACGGAAGAAGGGGTTGTTGAAAAATGCAAGTGATTGATCCTGTTTTTGCCCTAACAGAGAAAAGGGATATTTCCAAGTTTAGATTCCATGATCATGTAAGATGTATCCCATTGTGGAAAAATCAAAGTCAAATGTGGTTACTACAAGTTTGGGATAATTCCATGTTGTTGACGAATTTGCCTTCCGATGTCATTGAAATGCAAGTATGCAAATGTAAAAAGAAAAGAATTTTTTTTTGACCTCGGAGCCACTCATGATTGCAACAATTCCCACATGGAATCCCTAAATGGTTTCTCAATAACTTTACCAGGTCTATGTCCTCGAAGACTGGTGTAATTGTAAATGAAATGATGAAATTTATCCATGTTTGGAACCCCATGGAAAAGGGCATCAATGACAGTTGTTGAGCAAATTGGTCTTGGCATAATCTCACTCAAAAGGTGAAGTACCAAAATTGATTTTGTTTTTCAAACAATGAAATATGTGATGATGAATATGACCAAGTGTACTTATGGTGATTTACTCATATTTTTGAATTGCATGGATGCAGATCACTACAATCACCAAGGAGATAGAATAATCCACTAAATACGAGGTTCACTTGAAATTGCATATGGCTTGGAAAAATGTGCAAATGCAATGATTGATGGATGAAAATGTTAGAATTTTCCAAGAGTAGAACTACAAAGCATTTCAAGATTTGAAGGAATAAAATAGAACTGATTTATTATGGATCAACTTTGTATAAATAGAAAAGTTGATCATTGACAGCCGTTGAATTACAACAAATCATCAAATATGATCTAGACTATACTGAGAGTTCACTTGACTCATGGAGGAGTGGAAACTCAAGTATGTCTATCCTAATAGAACTTAAGAGAATAATTACTTATTCTAACACCCCCCTTAAGTGACACTAGGGGTGTATGATACAAATGAGTCCCGACAATAGGGCTTGATGAGTTACTCATTTACAATATATAGATGGTGAAAAACCCTCTTGGGAAAAACCATCTATCAGAAAATTAAAGATAGAGGTATAATTTCGAATGGCAAAGATTATCCTTATGAAAAAAATAATGAGTCTCAAGAACTTGGACTGATGAGGTACTCATTTAAAATATATATAGATGATGAAAAACCTCTTGGGAAAAACCATCTATCAGAAAAATAAATATAGAGGCATGTATTCGGATGGTGAAGATTATCCTCATGAAAAAAAATAATGAGTCCCAACAACTTGGCCTAATGAGGTACTCATGAACAATTTATACTTTAGGAGAAATGAGAAAAAAAACCACATGGGAAAAAATCATCCTCCAAATAATACAACAAAAATAAGAAAGGAGAGGTGAAAGACCTATGTTGTTTTAATGCAACTATTTTAATACAAGTTTCTCTCGTAACTGAATGTAATGCAGAGAAGGAAATGACTTGGTGAAGATGTCTGCAATTTGATTTTTAGTGGGAATATATGTTAGGATCCTCCATCATAACATTATTAGTTAGTACTGTTATTCATTTAATTATTATATTATTAACTCATAAAGTGAACCATCACATCTCTTCATAACGTGAACCATCATGCCTCTTCATAACGTGAACCATCACGTCTCTTCACAAACATAGATTTAGGGTAGATATATATATTAGGTTGGTCATTCACATAAATCATCCAAGAAGACGAATATGAAGCATAGATTCTAAAGAGGGAGGCCCATATAAGTGGCAAGGAGGGAGCCCCTATAGCAGCAAAGTGATAACAAGGGATCCCCATTTACGTGGTCTATGATTACATTTTATATTAAATTATTTATCAAATTTACATAAGAACATCAGGGTTCTTGCATTTGGTATTAGATCCATGTGGGAATTGCTCAAATATATTTGTCAAATTACTTCTGTGCGTGTATATCAAAATCAGTTCTAGGATCTTGTCAATCACATCTCAGGGTTAGATGAATTGTTTCTCATAAGTTGCTTTGTTAGTGGATTAAAGGATGAGATTAGGAAGGAGGTGGAAATATTCCATCCTCGCACCCTGATGTAGACCTTTGGATTAGCTTTATTAGCCGAATATAAACTCAATATTCAATGTCGATTAGGAAAACCACCTATGGGGAAATCACAAACCACTTACACCACCCCCAAACCTAACTAAACTTTACCAATTAAACATCTCAGCTTTGAGGAGATGAAGGAACGACGAGCGAAAGGTCTCTATGATAATTGTGATGTGCAATTTGGACCCCACCATAAATGTACTACACTAACATTGTATTTATTGAAGGAAGTTGATCCCTTTCTCTCCATAGAGCAAGTAGATGAGGTAGTTGTGTCCAAAGAAACCAGTGCACCTACTCACCGCAATGAATACAATGAGGTTGATGTGCAAGAAGTGATCGATGCACCAAGAAAGGATGAGGTAGACATACACACAGTGAACAATGAAGGTCAGACATACACTCTAATAGTGAGTTCTCACCACATGGTAAAACCTATCCAAAAACAAAGCAAAAAGGTGACTGCACACTCCTCCATTGCCTCTCCCAGGGAACAACAGGAGAATGTAGAAGTTTTACCACCTCTTTTATGCATCATTTTAAGGCATTTGAAGAACCCCAAGGGTTTCCCTTCCCTCATAATCACACCTTTACTAATTTTTTTGGAAACCCCCTGCTAACACTTCATCCTTTTTTATATCCCTGCCTACAGAAGGATGACATTAAAAGAGTCCAAGAACTTACACAAATCCTTCTTGGAAAACAAAGTACAAAGCTCTTTTTAAAGAGGGTGGCATGTTAGGATCCTCCATCCTAACATTATTAGTTAGTATTATTATTCATTTAATTACTATATTATTAACTCATAAAGTGAACCATCACATCTCTTCATAACGTGAACCATCACGTCTCTTCACCAATGTAGCTTTAGGGTAGATATATATATTAGGTTGGTCATTCACACAAATCATCCAATAAGATGAATACAAAGCATATATTCTAAAGAGGGAGCCCCCTATAAGTGGCAAGGAGGGAGCCCCCTATAGCGGTAAAGTTATTACAAGGGATCCCCATTTAAGTGGTCTATGATTACATTTTATATTAAATTATTTATCAAATCTACAGAAGAACATCAAGCTTCTTGCAATATAGTCCAAGTATATTTCCCTTATTTGAAAATGTTTCCGAATGAAGTGCATGTGAATCTCAATGTGTCTGATGCGCTGATGCTCAACTGGATTACATGCAATATGAATTGTGCTTTGATTGCCACACCAAAGAGTAATAGGTTTGTCATGTGAAAAACCAAATTCTCTTAGTATCTGACGAAGCCAAAGATCTTCCTGACTTGCCAAAACTTCTGCCTCTGTAGATGATAAGGCCATTGCATGTTTTTTTTTGCATAACCAAGAAATTGGTGAAGAAGCAAGACAAAATACATAGCCAGAAGTTGAACATTTGTCTTCTACTGAACCTGCCCAATCAGAATCCGTGTAACCAATGATATCCATGGATTTTCTCTCATATAAGAGCCTAAAGTGAGGAGAACCTTGCAAGTAGTGGAGGATTCTTTTTGTTGCTTGCGAATGAATAGAATGAGGTTGATGTGAGAATCTAGATATCAAGCCAAAAACATATGAGATATTTGGGTGAGTATGAGTAAGGTATAATAGACTCCCTACAAGCTAACGGTATAGAGTTGCATCACATAGAGGGATGTGCAAGAAGTACTTAGAGTGACTCTAGACTAAAAAGGTGTAGGAGAAGGTTTGCAATCTATCATCTTAAACCTTTGCAGAAGGTCTAGAGTATATTTTTGTTGACACAATGAAATTCTTGCATCTATTTGATTTATTTTAATCCCAAGGAAGTAATAAGCTAAAACCAGATCATCCATTTCAAATTTTTTAGACAAGGAGTCCTTGATAGTTTGAATGTGAGCGATGTCACTACCAGTGAGTAGTAGGTCATCAACATAGAGAACAAGTATGGTGATTTTTTCTTCATCTCTCTAAATGTAGACTATGGCATCAGACTCACAATGAGAAAAACCTAAGGAAAGAAGGAAGGAGTCCATTTTTTATACCAAGATCTAGGAGCTTGTTTGAGGCCATAGAGAGACTTCCTTAGCCTAAAAATAAGGGAGGAGTCTTGAGTGAAACCATTAGGTTGTTCCATGAATATCTCTTCCTTTAAGTCCCCATGTAAGAAAGTACTTTTTACATCCATTTGAAAGACATGCCACTTTTGGGAAGCATCTAGAGCAAGAACCAGTCTAACAGAATCCATTTTGGCAACTGGTGCAAAATTTTTAGAATAATCAATCCCTTCAATTTAAGAGAAACCTTTGGCTACCAAGTAGGCTTTATGTTTTTCAATTTATCCATTAGGTCTATATTTCATTCTGTAAATCCATTTACATCAAACAAATTTATTTCCTTTAGGTAGGGGAACTAAATCCCAAGTTTTATTTTTGATTAAAGAAGAAATTCATTCTCCATGGCATCATCCCATTATTTAATACCAGTTGCCTCTTTGAAGGATTGAGTATCTATGGAAATGGACTGACAGACAATACCAGTGCCTACAGAGTTGCCTAATCTGGATGATGGAAGATTTTGGATGTAAGGAGTAGCTTCTTTAATAATGGTGCAAGCCCATTTTGGCATAGTGGAAGGAGTAGTAGGAGTGGTAGGATTTTGAGTTGGAGTTATAGGTTCCTCATCTTGATTATTAATCTCTAAATTAATGTCTAAAGCTGGTTCTTCATTATATTAAGGCTCTAACATTGGAGAAGGCTCAAGAGAATCAATGGTGGAAGAGGATGGTTGAGGATATTTATGAGGGAATGTTTCATCAAATTGGATATTCCTATGAAAAATACCTCATGAGTTGTGGGATCAAGGAGCCTGTATGCTTTCATTTCCTCACAATAACCAATAAAGATGAGCTTTTTGCTTTTCTTATCTAGAGCCTTCCTTTTCTTCTTTGGGATATGCACCCAAGTAGTACACCCAAAAATATTGAAGAAAGAGACATCAAGTTTTGAGCTAGTACATGCTTCCTCGGGATTCAAATGGCTAAGAGCTTTATGAGGTGTGTGGTTTTGAATATAGTTTGCACAGTTAATTGCTTCTGCCCAAAAAAATTTTGGAAGATCTCTTGAGTGGAGCATACAATTTGCTATTTCCTTTAGAGTTATATTTTCTCTCTACAATGCCATGTTGTTGTGGATTATGGGAGACAAAATTTTGATGAATTATGCCATGACTTGATAGGAAAATTGAGAACTCATTACTGAAGTATTCCTCTCCATTATCTATACAAATTTACTTTATTTTGCAAGAGGCCTGATTTTCAACTAAGGATTTGAAGATTTTGAAGTGGGATAGAACATTTTGTATTTTAGTAAGTAGACCCAATTTCTTTTGGAAAAATCATTAATGAAGGTTAGATCATATTTTGATACTTTGAAAGAAGGCTCTGGGAAGACCATCAAGTCACTATGGATTAACTCTAGAGTGGACAAGGCTTTAAGAGAACCACTTGGGTAGAAAGGATATTGATGTTGCTTTCCAAGAGCACATCCATCACATACTCCATCAATAGAAGAGACTTGAGGTAATAATGTTACCATTTCATGGGTGTTCAATTCCTTTAGGTAGTTATAACTGATATGACCAGACCTTTCATGTCAAATTTTGCTTTCAATATCAACATGTGCAACAAAACATGAGGTCCCTTGTGGATTTTTGAATCCTTTGAAGTGAAATAGGTGAGTGTTGTGATCAATATCTCCTTTGGCTATGAGATAGTTGGGGTATTGAAAGTCTCTTATCTCAACTCCTGTTGGTGAGAAGAGAACTATTTTCCCCTTTCCATAAGTACAAATCCGATAGACGGAGAGGATATTTGTTGCAATATTTGGAACATAGAGAACATTATTGATAGAACCACCATCAATGGATATCACCTTTTTCTTTGAATGGGATAAAGGATGAGTCACCAACTTCTATGCCACATGTTGAACATGAGGAGATTGAAGTGAATGACTCATTTGAGGCAGTCATGTGATGAGTTGCTCCAAAATCAAGAACCCAGTATTTGATGAAGTGTTTGTAGTCTTTCCTTGAACATTTAGGGCTTTTTTTATTTACTTCTTCGTGTCTATATTTTTATCCTTCATTTCTACCTCTAGTTGTTGTAATCTTTTCCAGCATTTGTTTATAGAATGACCATTATTTTTGCAGTGAGTACAATTTATGGGATTCTTTTATTTCTTTTTGAATTTTTCTTTAGTGGATGCTACTAAGGCTTTTGAGGAAAAGGAAGAGATATCATACTTTGCAAGTTTGGTTTCTTATCTAGTTAGCCTATCACAAATTTCCTCTAAGGAGGGCATTTTAAAACTTGCACCAAGAGCATATTTTGTGGATAAAAAGGGGGTTGCAAAAATTTGAAATACACCATTTAATTTAGAAAGAATTAGATAGATGCATTCTTCTTCTATTTTGTTCTTGCCACTGCCTTTGTATTGAGTGAGGACTTATTTAAATTTGGTAAGAAATTCAAATATATTACTGAAGTCTTCGGGAGATAATGCTATTAATTCTGCCTCTAGCTGCATTGACCTTAGTTGATCTACTTTTCCAAATAGGTTCTTTAGTTTTTGCCAACTTTCATATGGATTTTTACAATCCGTAATGTGAAACCATAAGCTTTCATTTATATTGGTGCTTATAATATCCATTGTTTCATACATCTTTCCTTTATGAACAAAAGATTCATATTATTTTTCAAATTCAGGTTGCTTTGTTTCTAGCAGGTGTGTGAGCCCTTTTTGAGAAATGAGATTTAATATTTTAGGTTTCCATGTATGATAGTTGTGAGGGTGATTGGATTGATTGTATTCATTGTATTCATTGTATTCATTTTGCCAAATAAAATTGAAGTGAACCAATAATTCCCCCCTTTAACTTCAATTATATTATTTAGAGAATGCAATGGATCTTATAAAGAAAAGGAAACAAAAGCATTTATGAAATACCAAGCTCCTCAAATTACCCACCCTCACGAGAGGGAAACTATAAGTAAATGTAGAGTTTTGATAAAGCTAAATAGGCCAATTGTATATTGCTAGGCCTATATATCTTTTCTTCTCAATCACTCGCTCTTACGTGAGGAAAACTATAAGTAAAGAGGAGAATTAATACTTGGAACATAGGCTTTTAACCATCCATATATTAATATTGGATTCGTAATAACCCGCCCTTACGTTAGGGAAACTGTAAGTTATTAGAAGTCCAATACTAGGAAGATAGATGATTAATAAATTTTTAATGATCTTGTTAAGGTTATTAAATTTTTTATTAAGTAACAATATTGAAGGATTAAAAAAAATTATTAAAAATTTAACTTAAAAGAAATATCCTATTAATTAAAAAAGGATTATTTTCTTAATAAAAGGATCCTTTGAAGTTGCTCCTCAATCTTTAGCTTAACTAGTAATTATATCAAAACAAAAGGAATTAGATTTTAATATTTTTTTTCTTTTAAGCAAAAAACCCCTTGCAGAGCCGCCTTGGTCTGACAGACCACGAACAGGGGGTTCTACACCTTCAAAGTCACCCGAGGGTCGCACCCGACCTTGCCCGCACCAACATTATCAATTGGATTTTGGATACCCAATTTAGCTTTTTGGTAGGGTGGAGATTTGAACCTGGGACCTCCCTTGGAGGATTGCCCTCTCCTCTCCAACTCATTTACAACACCTGGGTTAAAACTAATTTATAGTGGAAACACCCTTTCAGGGTGCAACTTTCAACAGGTTGGACATAGGAGGAATGGAGCCTTTTCGGCCTCTACCAGCACATAGGACATTCCTAACTATACCATATATCTGCAATATGGATACAAGGGGAATGGAACCTGGGTCAGCCTCTACCAACACCCAGAGCATTTACCACTGCACCAAAACAAGCAGATTTTACTAATTTATAATGGAAAACACCCCTTTCGGGATGCCACTTTCAACAGGTTGGGCATAGGAGAATTGGAGCCTTGTCGGCCTCTACATAGGACATTCCTAAATATACCATATATCTACATTATGGAGACAAGGGGAATGGAACCTGGGTCGGCCTCTACTAGCACTCAGGGCATTTACCACTGCACCACAACAAGTAGATGAATTATATTTTAATATTAATTATATTAAAGAACATAGTAATAGGAATAAGATCAAAATTAAAATTATAGATGCAATGACCAAAACAACAACAAACCCCCCATAAATATTTTAGAATAGGTGCTAAATATTGCACCTAACCCCCCCCTAAAAAAAATATTTTTTATTGAGATTACAATTTTATCCTTTTGATTTCTTATAGTGGCCAAGGAAAGGCACTAAAAGAAAAGGATATAAAAACTTTTAGAGGGTTACAAATTTATACAATGAGCAGAAGTATTATTCTCACTCGAGAAAAAAAATTTAAACCCTAAGATTTGAAACTAAAAGTAAATATAACATTATTTACCAAGGATTTTAGAAAAGAGACGTCACGAGAGAAGAGGCAGTGAGGTAATATTTTAAAGCCTTCAAAGGCTACGAACTTCGTTGTACCAAGGAATGATTAGCTCAAAACCAAAAAAAAATATATTAAAATTTATACTTGATTTAATGAGAGACTTTAGAAGAGATGTCAAGGGGCAACGAGGAATATTTGAAAGCCTTCAAAGGCTTCAAACTCGCATGGGTTTGGCGCACATAGAAAGAATTCAGGTTTTGGCACACACGAAAGACGTTAGGTATGGCGCTATGCATAGAGGCTCCCAAAAAGACATCAGTAAATGCACCACCAGCTTTGAAAGCACAACGAAGGCTGCGGAAGACCTTAGTGAAGGCACCACACCATATACTATCAATCTTAATGCTCTATATTAAAGAACCAATATGCAAACACAGGTAAAAAATGTATTTCGAGTATTTGTAGAGGAGAATAATATTTTAAGCATTGATTTGATGAATATATATAAAAATAATTGAAACTATTCTCTGAAGCATCGAGGCGAAATAGAGGAGAAGCTTCGAGATAACTTGAGATGGAAAATCTAATCTTTCGATCGTTGAGATTTAACTAGGAAATACCCGTTGAGAAGATGAAAGTATCATACATTGCATGCCATATAAAATTGTTGGCAAAGATGCCATGTCTTATAAACAATTAATGGACTTTGGTGTTTTTTTTCAAATAACCAAATGTCCACTTAATTTGGATGCAAGAAATGTTGCATTTATTTGTTAAAGATTTCACGAAGTTAAAATATTTTCCAACATAAAAAAACCAAAAATTTAATTGATCACTAAATACGATATGCCTTTCAAACTTTGTCTCCACTATAGAACGAAAAGCAACGATGGCTATAAAGGATCCAAAGAAAGCATGCATTCATGAATTAACATTGCCAGTGATGGCTATAAGGAGCCAAGAAAGCAAGCGTTCGTTAGAAGAGAGTAGAACAAATAGGCATACAAGGAGAAAAATAAAATATGGAAGGCAATTATAAATTTCAAAATCTATATATTTTACAGTGTAAGAGTAGCAATTTTTAAATTTTTTGAAAAAACATTAAGGAGAATATTTGCATAATATGGTAAAATAAATCTAGACAAACTATTTAGATATTACCATAAACAAATTTCTCTAAAAAAACTTGCAGATATAAAAAGAGAAATCTACAATAGATATAAAAGCCTCTTTCCCTTTTTTAAAAAACAAAATATAAGATATAATGAACCAGTTCGGGAAACTGCCTTCAAGAGAGAATGCCTAGCAGAATCTATCTTGCTTTGGTACCAATTTCCCAAGAGTAGAACTACAAAGCATTACAATATTTGAAGGAATAAAATAGAACTGATTGATTTATTCCATGGATCAACTTTGTATAAATAGCAAAGTTTATCATTGAGAGTCGTTGGATTACAACTCATTAAATCTGATCTAGACTATACTAAGAGTTCACCTGACTCATGTTGGAGTGGAAACTCAAGTATGTCTATCCTAGTAGAACTTAAGAGAATAATTACTTATTCTAACATAAAATGATGTTGGAATGAAGATGTGATGATGAGAAATGCATTGGTTATTTTTTTTATGGTTTTTGTGAACTTTTGCATTGATTTGGAGCATTTTGAAGCAATTTTGAATAATTTTGTGCCTTGTGGGCGTAAATAATAATTAGTCCTCCATATAAATTTATATCTTTGAAAAAAAGAGTGTAATTATGGAATTGATGATGCAAATGATTAAAATGGTCATTTTGTAAAAATTTGGACCATTTTGAAATGTTTTGTAACTTGTAATGTGATTTTACGACTTTTGGTCGCGAGCAAAAATTAAGAATCCAAAATAATTTTTTCTTTCACAAAACATGAAATTATGATAAAATTGATGTATGAATACAATTTGGAATGAAATATTGGATATAAGCTACCTTTTTGTATCAGTTTGTTCTTTTTTTCAATATTGATACCAAACACCAGCGAGCGCTTATTGTTTGCACAAATACCTGCCAGAGTTTGGCACTTTACAAATGCAGGGATGCACTTCAGTGTGTTTTGGAACACCCATTGGTGTTTCAGTGAGCCTGAAATAGCTATAAAAGGCCTATGGAGGGAAAATCAAGCTCATTTGTGCATTCACAAATTTTGAAAGCTACGTATGAGGGAGTGGAGCGAAGTGGAGTGAATGGAGTTGGTGTGTTGCAGAAGCTATATCGTAAAATGGAGCAAATGCAGTTGAGAGCAGGTGTGCACTTTGTCAAGGTAAGTACATATGAACCTTTTTTGTTTTTGTGCAAAAATTTCTTCTTTTTATTTTTAAATAATGCAATGTATTTGACATTTTTTATTGTATTGCAGTTGAATATTTTGGAATCTCGGCATCGGTTCTTGCCTCTCATACTAGGGGTGAGGAAGGTGTTATGAGAGGATGAATGGGATTGGTTGGAGGTTTTTGGGCTAGCTAGGGTAGCCAAGATAGATGTGGCGATGGAAGATGAGGGGTATCTCTCTTCATTAACCGAGATATGGGATCCAAATAGGGGAACATTTTAGCTCCCTACTAGAGAGGTGACTATGACACTTGAGGATGTATACCACATCCTCAAGTTGCCAGTGGATGGCTTGCATGTTGAGGTTGGATACAATAAGAAAAATGAGTTGAGTCGTATGTTCAAAGATTAGTGGGAGGATGTGGAGGTGACGTGTGGATGATAACATACTTTTCCATGTATGTGTACAAGTATTGGTTGTCGGTTCCCATGGAACCTTATCAGGTTGGTGTGCGATATGATTACTACACCTCAAGTGTATGCATGGGCTCCTATATTATTGGTGCATTTTTACCAGAGCCATATGAGGTAAAGAGATAGAGGTGCTAGGGACTAGGTTGCAGTTTGCTACTACAATGATGGGGTTGGGAGCACTTCAATGTAGCTCAACTTATGGGTTTACCGGCTAGGGTATGGGATAGGGATTAGCCCTATGAAATGAGGTGGTATTTGGTAGAGGAGGTGTATCTGAGTCATCCTATTTAGATGATTCAACGGTATAGGGATTTATGAGTTGGATTGACAACAATCCAGGTGGTATGGAGGCCATGACAAGATGCCATGTGGACAGGTGATGGAGAGCATCTGCAGTGGGTGTGGTAAGCTAGATGGGTGGTTGGAAGATACACAAATAAGGTGGAGTTGATCCAATTCTCATGAGTTTTGTTGTATTTTAGACTAAGGTAGGGGGTTCCTAAGGTACCCATGATCTACAAGCATCATTGAGATGAGATGAGTCTCCCTTATATTGAGGTATGGAGGACTACTTATGAGGATGATGAGAAGATGGATCTACCTAATGTGGTTGATGCAAGAACTACTGAGGAGTATGATGCATGGTTTGAAACTCATCCACCATGGATACCGAGTTTTATAATAGATGGGCGAATGAGTATGGGGATGAGTCTGAGGATGTCGATGAGGGTCCTAAGAATTGGAGGCACCTTCGAGTTAGTAGTCAGAGGAGGTAAACTAGGAGGACAGTAGAGTAGGATCTAATTTTTGGAGAATATGGAGGAAGCACAAAGGATAGGGATGAGGTTTCATATGGGCCTCATGGTAAGAGTGAGGAGGATTGGGTGAGATTGGAGCAGCTGGTGGTAGAGTGGGATGCTATGGTAGTAGCTCGGGATGTAGAGATAGCTAGGCTATAGGATTATGAGAGGGCTAGGGATGCTGAGATAGAAACTCAAGATGTAGAGGTAGCTTGACTATGGGTGGATCTAGGGGCATGGATGGCTATAGGTAGAGGCGAGGATAGGATTACGAGGCTCCAAGAAGAGCTACTAGAGAAGATTCATTGACAGAGACATGATGTACATCACCTTTGATATCGGGATGGATATATCCAATAATTTGAGGATCGATTGATGGAGAACGACATTGGGCTTCTAGATCCACCCCCCTCATCCATACACGGGTCTGCTAGGCTTTATGAGTCTAGGCATAGCTCTAAGTCTAGGGCTCCTTTAGGGTCATAGGGTCCTCTTATAGGTATTAGCTAGTGTTCTTATGTACTTTTTGTATATGAGCCTTTGTGCCTAAATACTGCCTAATTCCTCTAAGATCAATTGTGTGTGTACTGAATTCATTTAGCGAATAAAAATTTTGGTAATGACTCGAGGCAATCAAGAACCAATGTATGTGCAAGTGAGTTCATTAAATCATCTTGAGTAAATTGGTTGAAACTTGTTATGGATGAGACCAAGAAGCTAGCTTGTCCTTATGTGCGGTCAAATATCTCTTTAAAAGAGACATATCACCATGCATGAGCGTACTCCACTGCCAATCAAACATCTATAGCTTTTGTGGAGACTAGCTCCATAGTCCAAGAATTTGATCTAAGTTTTGGGGATGACTATCTAATCGTCTGATTGAAAATCTAGAACTATCCTTAAAAATTTAGGATCAGTGGTGTGTGATGTGTAAAAGATTTAGAGTTTTTAGGGATTTTTTCCCACTCTTTCTTTTATTTTGAAATTGTGATAATGGTGAAAGCCACTATTTTTGTGGACTATGTTGCATAATGGGACAAGCAAGGAATACCATTTTCACTTGGAGTACAACCCAAGGATGGTGTTATCCCTCTTTGAAACAAGATGTTTTTAAGATGTGTGATTGTGTTTGGTTCAAGAGTGTTTTGGAGTCAATTTTTAGAACTCAAGATTTTCTTAGTGAAAATATGTCTTGGTCCTAAAGAAAACTCGACATGTATTTTTGGTTTGCTTAAAACACTAGGATTGGCTGAGTGACTGAAAAAACCTAGGGACTATGTAAATTTAGCTTTGCAAATGATAATTTGGATTTATGGACTGATGTAATGAAATGGATGATGTTTTGAAGGTGCCCATGATTAAGGAAACATGACTTTATTGGACCAATTAATGTCAAAACTGAATAAATGATCCCTAAAATAAAATGTGAAACGTATGAAAATACTAGTGCAAATGCAATGAATGAAATGTGAGTTGTAAAATGAAATGTGTGTTAATAAAATGTATGCAAATGAAATGTGTGTAATGAAATTTATGCCATGTGATGTGTGAGATGAAATGTATGAAATGCAATGTTGTTTTTGTGTAATAGTCATGTATATATACATATATATAAATCACATTATGCATAGAATACTCTCAAGTGTATAACATTAAGTGGTTCAGGTTATTCAACTCCATCTAGACTAGCAGGTCTATAAGTTCCTTTACCCACTTTTCGAGTAATAATGTATAGACCTAATCAATTACCTACGAATTTATCACGAAGGTATCGTAATGCATTGTTGTTTTTTTTATTCTTTTTAAGGATAAGATATCCTACTTGGAATTCACGTAGATGAACTTTGGCATTATAAGCATGTTTTAGGCGGTCTTGATATACTTGTAAATTCTCTAAAGCATTGACTCACCTTTCATCAAGAAGTGTGAGTTGGTCAAGACGTTCTTGTGTAGCAGTATCATCATCTATGAATTCCTATAATGAAATTCATAATGATAGGATATCAATGTTAAGAGGTATGATTGCTTTAGCTCCATAGACCAATGAAAATGGCATTGCCCTAGTGGGTGTGCATATGCTTGTTCGATAAGCCCATAATGCCAAGGAAATTTGTGTATGCCAATCTCTATGATTTTCTTTAACAAGTTTCTTGAGAATAGCAATTAAGGTCTTATTGGTAGCCTCATATTGTCCATTTGCTTGTGGGTAATAAGGAGTCAAGAAACTGTGTTGGATATTATATTTATTGCAAAGTGCTCAAACATCCTTTTTCTTGAAAGACTTACCATTATCAAAGATGATTTTTGAGGGGATACCAAAATGACAAATAATATGATGAAGTATAAACTCCACAATTCTAGGTCCTGTTGTACTGGTTATAGGAATTACCTTGATCCACTTTGTGAAGTATTCTATGGCTGTGATAATGAATGTATGTTATCCCGAGGAAGATGGTGATATTTTTCCAATTAAATCTAGACCCCATTTTGAAAAGGTCCAAAGGATTTGAATAGATTGTAATGCTTGTGATGGTACATGAGTTAAATTAGCATGTTCTTGACATTGCTTACAATGTTTGACGTATGTGTAATAATATCATTCCATTGTGGGCCAATAATAACCCATGCATAGAATATGCTTTTCAATGGCCATTCCACTAAAATTACCACCACAAGTACCATCATGAGCTTCAACTATGGCTCTTTGTGCCTCAGCAGGCTCAAGACAATGAAGGAGAATTTCGTTATAACCACATCTATACAACACGTCCCTAATAAGAGTAAAGCGAGTTGTACTTTGCTTGAAAGTGCATTTAGCAGTTCATGACATATCTAATGGGAATGTTCCAAATTTGATAAAGGCTATAATTTGGTTCGACCAAGGTTCACATGGCTCCAAATGTATAAAGCAAACATCCTTTTCATCCTTAGATTCAGCATGGATGATTACAAATTTAGAGATCATTGAAATTATGAGGGGTTGTACCTATTCTAAGGTATCCTTTAGAATAAATGATCCATGAGAGGCCATTGCGTTTGTAAATCTATTAGTCAAACGTGGCAAACTATCAATTCCATACCAATCAAACTTAGAGAACAATTTCATTTCTACTTCATGGTAAAGCTTAATGGTAGGCTCTTTGCATTTGTATTCTCTGTTTACCTATTTGATAACAAGTTGAGAATCACCAAATACCCTGATACTCTTAATACCCATAGCTATAGTTGCTTGAAGACCTAATATTAAGGATTCATACTATACATTGTTGTTTGTGCATTGGAAGTATAGTTTAAATTATAAGGGGATGTGCACCCCTTGGGGTGTATGAAACACGACTCTAGCACCTTGACCTTTTTTTCACTTAGAACCATCAAATAAAAGTGTGATATCAATGTATCCCTCCAAAATGACATCTTCTTCTTGTTTAGTGATAGTGAATACCGAATCATTTGGGAGCTCAATAATCAAAGGATGATCACTAGGTAGTGGAGCTTCTACAAGTTGATCAACTATAACCTGACCTTTAATGGATTTTTGGCTAATAAACTCAAGATCAAATTCAATGAGAAGCATTATCCATTTAGCGGTGCGAGTGTTATTGTAAGTGCAAGACATCATATAACACAGAGGATTTTATCTAGATATGACATATGTGGTGTGACTAAGCATATAATATCTAGTTTCTTAGTGGAAAATACCACTACTAAGCATAATTTTTCTACATAAGCATATCTGGTTTTATAGCTTACCAATGTTTGACTAATATAATAGACAACTTGCTCTCGATTGTTTTCATTCTTTTGTGCAAGCATTATCCCTAATGCAAAGTCTGTTGTTGAAACATACAGATGAAAGGGGACCCCCAAACAAGGAGGAGCTAAGACTGGTGGAGAATCCAAGTATTGCTTAATGTCATCAAAGGCTTTTTGACATTCATCTATCCATGAAAATGGCACCCCCTTTTGTAGCAGGTGATTGAATGACCTACATTTTTTAGAAAGTTACACAATGAAACGATGGATTGATTGAATATTTCCTTGTAAACTACATAATTCCTTCAAATTAGTTGGGGAAGGCATCTCCATGATGGCCTTGAATTTATTTGGATCCACCTCAATGCCTCTTTTGGAGACAATGAACCCTAGTAGTTTGCTAGAGATAACACCAAAGACACATTTCTTGGGGTTCAACCTTACATTATGCTCTAGAAGTCAATCAAAGACTTTTCCAATACACCAATGTGCTCTTGATAAGTTTTGGATTTTCCAAGAGATCATCCACATAATATTCAATGATATTATGCATGTAATCATGGAATATGTATGTCATGGCACATTGATAAGTGGCACCTGCATTTTTAAGACCAAAGGGTATGACCTTGTAACAAAAAGTCCCCTAAGGTGTAGTGAATGTTGTTTTGTGTTGGTCATCAGGATTTATTTGAATTTAGTTGTATCCTGGAAAACCATCCATGAGAGAAAGCATTTCATGGCCAGTGCAAGTTTCAACAAGAGTATCAATGTGTGGAAGAGGAAAATCATCCTTCGTACACGCTTTGTTAAGATCTCAAAAATCAGTGTAAATGTCTATCATATTATTAGGCTTGCGAACCGGTACCATGTTTGAGAGCCACTCAGGATAATCAATGGGTACAATGAAACCCACATCTAATAGATTTTGGAGCTCTTCTTTGACCAAAATGGAAATGATAGGATGCATCCTTATAATTTTTTGTTTGACTAGCTTAGCATCAGGGTATAAGGTGAGATTGTGGACAACCAAGTTAGGGTCAAGAATCGACATGTATTTGTAAGACCATACAAAAATACCCTTCTTCTTATTGAGGAGAGCAATTAATTGCTCTTGTTCATTAGTGGATAAAATTTTGCCAAGTTTGACAATTTGGGGATTGTATGCATCTGAACTAAGGTTCACATTGATAGTATCTTCAATAGACATGTGAGAACCTTCCTCAAGTTGATGGGGATTTGGTATTAGATGAATGTCATTTATGAGGTCATAAAAATATTTTGACTTATCCTCATCTATGTCTGCCTAGAAAACCTCAGTATTTGAAGGTGAATGTGAAGGTGGAATGTAGTTGGTTGAAGCCCTTAAAAATTCCTCGAATATGACAAACTCAAAAAAGGATGGAGGTGAGGAAATCTAGTCCATATCAATAAGAATCATGTCAATAGGAATTAGCTTTACCTAATCATATGGATTATGAAGTGGGGTGAATAAGTCAACATGATTCATGTTGACTTAAAGAAAAATAAATGGGTGTCAAAGGTGAATGGAATGGATCCTATTTGGTAAATCCAATGCTATAAATTTGTTAAACCTGGACAGTAGCAAACAACACAAATAAATGCAATGTACATGTAAAATATTTTTGTTTTTATTTTGTTTTAATTTTTAATTTTTATGTACATATATTACAAACAAAATGGCTAGTGATATGGATTAATGAGATGGAGGTGGTGGTTCACCAGTTGGTTTGGCTTGTTCTTGTGAAAGAAGCAAGTGAAATATGGACTGATGGATGGGGAACATTTTGAGGTAAAACTCATCCTATTAAGTGTGTGGAATGATGGTGTCTAATTCCTCTTTAGATTCATCAAAAGTTATTGACATAAGGTCGAATTCTTCATAAATTTCATCTTCAGAGTCATCGATGTGATGGATATATTCTCCTGAATTTAAATTTAAGCTTTGAAAATATTGTTCAAGAGAATAGGTGGATGAAAGTGGATAATAACCTAAACCTGAACGATCATGCATTTCTCGATATAAAACATCAATAATCTCCTACATTCCCTATTCATGCCATCCTAGGCCATGTCCTTACTAATTAACAATGTGAAAATATCGAGATGGAAAACCCGAAATATGTTGTATATTGGCCAGTGTTGGTGATTTGAGTTCATCTAGAATAACTAGATTGGATGATGAATCAAGTCCCCCATACACAAAATTAATTCTATTAGGCACTAAATCCATATTATACACCACTCCTATAGATAAGGGTGGGTCATGTGGGTGACCATAATCCTTAGCAGTTTGAATGTTGAGTGGTGTAATTGTGATGTCTTGGACCACATATTCACCAATACCAGGATTAGTGAGGTGGACCTCAACTTGGGATGATGTGGATGGAACTGACTCATGGTTGGTTGATGGTATCTCACAATCCATCATTTTGACTTGTGAGACATTGGATGCTATGGATAAATATGGATTTTGCTAGGCAGATTGTTGAATTGGCAATGATATGGAAAGAGTGGTGGAGGATGTTTATGATGTGGCTAATATAAATTAAGTTTGACCACATGTGCATATAATCAAGGGTGATGAATATTGGGGTATCAAAGTGGATGCTTGATGTGAATTGGTGATTGGAAGCTCCTCAAGAATAGGGGCTTTAGATGATGATATGGATGGGGTGGTTGACGAAGTGGCTGATTATGTGAGAAATAGATGAGTGGAAGGAAGCATGGACTCATATGGTTTTGAGATAAAATTGCAATACTTAAACGGTTCAAAATTTTCTCGTATGCAATATACTTGTCCCTAATGTATGTATTTCAAGCATTGATGTAATATGGAAGGGACGCATCTCATTTTCCTCATCCAAGGTCATCCAAGGAGTACATTATACATCATGGATCCTTCCAATATGTGGAACATAGTATGAAATGTAGTACCAACTGTGGAGCAGAGAGCATTATTAAATTCTTTCAAGGTAAAAGAAAATTTGATGATGTGGTTTGGTGGCATTTTGATATGTTGAAGGGAATATGTGGTGATGATGTTTATGGAGGAGCCGGTATCAATTAAATATCTTTTGAAAGACTTCATATAAATTTGAGCCATGATGTATAATGGAGGATTCACTGATTTCGATGATATTGTTTTGATATCAAAATCATAGAAAGTGATGGAAGGCTCCATACATGTTTGAATATTATCCACAAAATTATTAAATGCATTATTGTCTTGAGATTCAAGTTCAATGGATTTTAGAATATCCATTAATGCTACATGATGTAGAGGATATTTTTGGATTAGCTCATATATAAATAGTTTGGCTGAAACTATTTTTAAGCTTGTGGTTAACCAGTTACTCAATGAGATGATCGGCCTAGATGGATGATTGGAAGAATGAATGGGTTGAGATGGATGGGTTGGAATACAGATTTTCTGAGAGGTATTGACAAAAAATTGAATGGGAGATGATGATGTGGCAGGTTGAGACACACCTACCTGTGGAGGTATGGGTGGTTGAATAGACTACTGCTAAATATTTTTTTGATTGGAATGTTGTTGTTGACCTTGGGTTACTACATGAATAACACTCACAAAACCTTGGTATTGTTGAACATGATTAACTTGATTAGGAGGAATCTTGGTATTTTACCCTCATGTTGTTGGTTGTGCTTCCTCACTATGAGGAAGTGGTGTTTGATAAATCCCAAGATTTTAATTTTGTTGAGCTAGAGGACTATCAAGCTTGATAGCCCCTAACTCAATAAGGTCTTGTATTCTATATTTGAATTGATGGTAGTTATTTATATCATGCCCATTTTGTTTATGATAAGGACAAAACAAATGTGCCCTATAGTGTTTACCATGTTTAGCAAGATTATTAGGTTTAACCTCAGGTAATGTAAGTTGATTTGTGTCATATAACCTACGAAAAATAGAGGCATAAGATTCATCTAATGGGGTATATTGATGATTTTGTCAAATAGATTATTGACGTGGTCGATTTTCCATAACTAGCACTATGTTTTGACTTGATTGAGTAGTTGAGGGAACCACATGATATTAAATTTATCACGATTGTTGTTGCATGGGTTGTTGTTGAACCATTACTAGCTTGCTCATAACCACTTGATTTACTTGATTGGATGAATTGGCCAGATTGGCCTGATTGGATTTTGATTAGCCAGAATAACTTTCTCTATATTGGCCCTTGTTTTGCTATTATTTCTTCTTAGGCTTAAGCACTCATTAGATTTTTATATCCTCAATTGTGATAGCTTGGGCAAGATCTTCATCAAATGATATATGTTGTTGTAATTACAATAACCAAGAGACGAGTTTTAAACAAATCTTAGAGAACAATCGGGTCAACTCCTCCATTAATAGGAAAAATGGAAATTTGGTGATAATAGCCCTCCAACGGTTACCAAAGTCACAGATAGACTCATCATCATATTGTTTTAAATAATATATATCAGATAATAAGACTTTCTTTCTTATATTGAGGGAGAATATTTCAAGAAATTGGTCAACCAATTGCTCAAAAGTATAAATACTATGGTTGGGAAAATGGTTATACCATTCTACAACATCCCTCCCTAATGTTTTAGGAAAGTTTCTAAGCATTAGAGTGTCATTGCTTTGAATTCTAAAATAAGAATGAACAAATAAGCTCACATTCTCTTTAAGGTTCTCCATCCCTTTAAATTTATCAAACTTCATTATTGTGAAATTTTCCAGATATGACGGTGATGGTATCGAAGGATGAGTTGGTTGATTGATCAGTTGACATAGGTTAGGCTTTTGGTTTATCATGCCATGAGTATGTTGCATCAAACTATCAATTTTTTGTTGCATAGCCTGGATTCGAGGGTCCTCCCCAGGAATGTGAAAATCTTGAATCACTTGATGATTTGTGATGACAAGGTGGAAATATGTTGAGGTGTGATGAGGTGATTATGACTTGGCAAATTGAATTGATGTTGATGATAATAGGGTTGATAAAGGAATGATTGTGAATAAAAAAATGGAGATGATGTATGAGGGCTTTGGATAGGTTTTCCAATGGGAATAGAATGGGTATGGGTTGGTGATGGTGTTGGAATGGAAACCACATAATATTATGGCACCCAAGATGGAATTTGGTTAACAAATATGGGCTGAGTGGAAATAGGTTGAGGCTTAGGGTTGATCATCTAAAATTGTTGTTCAGCAATTTGTCGCTTCTTAAGAAATTTGTTGAGATATTCCCAAGTTTTATGTATTTCCATATCAGTGGTTTATGAAGTGGAGGTGGATGGTATCGATGAGGTAGGTGGGGGTAAGTTGTGATGGGAATTACAACTTTATGGGAGACACTAAATGGTATGGATATGGGCACTTGTGAAGCAACATTAACATGTGCTTCATATAAGGGGTTATCATGGACTGAGATGTATGAGGATTGGATGGATGTGCTTTGGGTACATGATGATTGTGGTATAAAAAATATTGGGAAGGTGTAGTAGATACCTCAAAAATAGGATTGTTGTACACCTAGGTAAGGGTTGAATACTGGGAGGAGACAAGTTCCTACTGGAAAATAGAATCATGCCTAGGTGAGTTAGGGACTGACTCTAAGACATAGTTAGTTGATCTCTAAAGAGCTTCTACTTGGTCCATATCTATATGGGTGATGTGGTGACCAAAGGTAGGTGAGGATGACTCAATTTGTGGCATGGCCATGTGAAATAATGTGAGTGACATAGTGTTTGATAGACCCATAGAAAAATCTGAATGACTTACCTGTATCGCACTAGGGGATTTATAATGGAAGTGGTAATGGAAGGTGATGATGAACACTCCATTGTTGAAGTGGTTTGATTGGTGGATATTTGATTCATTATTTTAGATTAATTTCTTGTTAATACCATAAAATAATGAACCAAATATAAAATGTGCTGAAAAATAAAATGCAAAATGAAAAACTCACAAAATCAAATAGGTAATCCAATTCTATGTTTATGCAAAAAATGTGTCTTACCTTTGTTCTTTTTTTATCTCGTTTTAATGTTTTTTTTTTTTTTGGTTTTGTGTGTTTTGATGAACTAATATAAATTAAAATGGGTAAAAACTATGGCTTGGATGGGCAATGAGATTCTTACTGGTGATGAAATCCAGCAAGTTTTCTTAGGGGTGTCCTAAAGTGTCTAAGAGAAAATATTGGTGGATGGAGATGAAATCCACCATCACCAGATTTCAAGCAATGGTTGGTGATGAAATCCAACACATTACTATTTAAAGTGATACGTGTTGTGTGTGATTCATTTTAATATTTCCAAAGTTTTATGGTGTACACACAATGTTAGGAATAACTAATTTCATTAGTCTAAATTAGAAGCCAACACCAGAAATATTAATTTCTCCAAAATAAGTAGAGTACACCGCTTAAGACCGCTCTCTAAACAGAGGAGGCTTCGTTTACTATTTCACATTGAATCACAAAATGTGGGGGTACTTTCAATATACTAATGATATTCCTACTTAGACCAACAAAAGGAGAAATTCCTAACCCTAAAAATGTAGACTATTGTATGCAATTAACCATTCATATGCAAACAGAATGCAAGATTTTTAAGTGCAACACACTAGAAAATAATGAAATTTCAATTGGAAGTGTGAAATGTGTGAATGAAATATGGATGCAAAAACTAATATAATGCCTAAAATGTAGATTAATCATGCTTGTTTTTAATATAATTTTAATAATGTTCTTTTAACATGAAATCTGTAAAAACATGAAAATACGTAAAATAGAGAGTTAGGATTTTATGTAGACTTACAGATAATCTTATGTATTATTATTCCTCTATATGAAATTCCCATGGACACTTGTGAAACACACCTAGATATTTCCTAAATGTCCCACTAGTGTCGTAGGGCATCCGCACACCTTTTGATCAACTCCTACAAATTTTTCAGAAACCTTGATTTTGCAAAATTTGCGCAATCTATTTTTTTGAAAACCTGCAACACAAAAACAAAAAACCACAAGTCAATTAACAATATGAATTAAAATATAAAACCCTTTGTGGATCCCATCGTGATCACCATTTATCTGTAAGCACTATAGACTTACACCAAAATATGAACTATAGAATAAAATAAGCACTGTAACACATAGAATTGCACAATGAAATAAAATTTTATTATGATGCCCGTGGATATTTAATGTTACAATAAAATGTGCCCCAAATATTGGGTTACAAAGCTTATTATGCTTGATACAATGATTACAATACACTAGGGTTCTTTGAAACCCTAGTAAACAAATAGTGGTGGTGTCTTCACGTTCAATATGATCCCAATAGAGGTGAGTGGGATTTTTGATATCCTATATAGGACCACTCCAAATTTAGTAGCTACCAATGATATGATCCCTACACCTGCAAATAATATACAACGTACAAATAGTCAATAATACCTATGAAGGCTCCACTATGTGAGATCCTGTAAAAATATGACTACTAACCCTAGAATAATATTGAAAACAATAATACAGGAATTAGATAAATATAAAAAACTATTTACCTTATTTCATGTTGACTTGATATCTTCTGATCTTCATATTTTTTGAATAAAATGGTGTGCAGATGTCCTAGCGACACTCAAGGGGCAGTAGGGCTGTAGAACTAGGGTTGTGAACGTTCGTAGGTGCTTGGTGATGGTAGGAGGTACCCAGAGGTATTCAGTAATGGTAGAAAGTGTGTAGAGGTGTTCAGTGATGGCAGAAAGCACCTAGAGGTTCTTTGGGGAACTCGAAGGGGCATTTGGGGATTAAACCAAAGGTTGCAGAAGCAGATATGATTCGAGCAAGATAGGCAATGATGGATGTGAAGACGATGGTGAATTATGGAAGATAGAAGTGGCGGTAATTCTTGAATGTTTGAGGACTTCAAAAACTTAGGGGTTGACTCATCATAATGACTCCTCTTTTGTAGACACCAAAACAACACCAATCCGATTATGTGACTACAAGCACTGATCGAGTTGGCATACATAGCCCCTAGGGCAGCCCCTAGAGGTTAAACAGTGGTCCTAACCACTCCCAAATCAGTTTTGGAAGGTCAGAGGTCAATTTGGCACCTTTTAAGCACTTTTCTCCCTACTCGTCCCACCCTGGGATGATTAGAATCCTATTAGAATCCTATTCATCCCACCCTGGGACGATTAGCAGCAATCGTCCCAGGGTGGGACGAGTAGCAGGTTTGACTAGAAAAAAGTCAAACCTCGATAGGTCTGCCACTTAACTATGCCTTTAGGGCATGCAATTGCGAGGAACGACTTCAAATCAGAGAGAGGGACTTCATTCAAGCATGCCCTGATCATGGAGGCCTCATGCAAGGAGACTCTAAATCAGGGAGGAATCTTCTCTCCCAAAAAAAGGCATGGCAAGCCAAGTGGCGCCCTCGCATGCGCATTCAAAGAGAGAGACCCTAGGTCTATAAAAGGGTGAGCATCCTCACCCCAAAAGAAGAATAGAGTTGGAGCATTTGGAGCAATGGAGTGCTGCCAAATTGTACCCACATTCCCCTTTGTGCTTCTTACATCCATAATTTCTCTTTTGGAAGAGAGGTTATCGAGTGAACACTAAGAACGCAATCCCGACCCAAAACCCAAGCAATCAGCCACAATCCCACACCAAATTCATTAACACAACCCCCTAGGAGGTTTTGGACCCATCCCAAGTGGATTGGTGTCAAAACCAGACCCCAAACGATGGGCGTCCTGCCCCGGGCACTCCCAAACTATCGCAGTCCTAATTGTCTCACCCCAGAGCGATTAGAAATACATGAAGAATTTCTCTACTATTATTTTTTAATTATATTCCATTTGGTTTACTTATGCTTCTATTCAAGTTTCATGTCATTCTGACTTGATTTGACTATGTTTTTATCATTTTATGTGTTTACTAACATACAGGGAGCGCCTTCAAATACAGGACAATATGGGTAGAATCTACCAAATATGACCTTCTGGGTCATCCCAAAATTCCCCTTTTAGCCTAACCCCAAGTTTTTAGGAGTTTTGGAGGCCTCTGGGTAGGACATTTGGAAGGTTGCCTTTGCATGTTTTGTGACAGTCCTAATCGTCCCACCCCAGAGCGATTAGAAATCCATGCATGATTTCCTGACTATTATTTTTGCAATGTGTCTCTGATGATTTTTTTATGCTTCTGTCAAATTTTGGGTTCATTATGACATGTTTTGATCATCATTTTGCTATTTTATGTATTCACTAGCCGGAGGCCCTGGGGATTGCATGTTTTCCTTCCATCCGCATATGCTATTAACTGTTTGCTGTTTCTCTGAGTGTAGGATCTCACCACCAAGAACACCGAAGGGGCAGCAAGGAACACATGAACACATGGATGCAAGCGGTGGCAACGTTTGGCCCGCCCATTTCAAATGTGGGCATGCGAAGGACATTGGAAGCATACCATCCGTTGATGTAACAAACTGTATCAAACACTCTAAGCCCTAGAGGGGGGGAGACGTATTGTAACTAGATTGAAAGCAACATTAATAAAAATATGCCCCACTTTTCTTTGTTTTCTATCATCTATGCGTCGTTTCCTTCATGCATTGCTTTTCTCGCATTCGTAGGACTTAGCATTTTTATATCAATTTTTGTTTGCATCATAATCTGGCATGCCGTCACCCCACATTCGTATTTTAGTGGTGATCATGGTGGGACCCTATCCCCTACTATTGGGATCAATTTTTTGATCAAAAATTTTGTGTTTTTCTTGCAGGTGTTACTCATTCGGGCACTGGACTGCTACTCGTGCCACCCTGTGACGAATACAGACTTGGAATTCATGCCACCTCGGGATGAATACAAATTCGTCTCACCCTGGGACGAATACAGACCTGCTATTCATCCCACCCCGGGACGATTAGAGCTCTATGCATTTTCTGAGCAGAAACTTAGAGGCATCTGGTTGGGACAGAGAAGAGGTAGGTTTTCTAGACATCCTCTATGTTTTTTTGTTTTTGTCTCTGCAATTTTTCTATTTTATTTGCTTGCATAGGGAATTTTGCTGCATGTTTTCTTTCTTTGCACAAGTAAAAGGAACCACACACACCATGTAATAATATTAACATCAAGGAGTTGGTCTTAATACCCCAACACTTGATCAAGACCAACGGTGGATTTCATCACCACCTTGGCTTGGATTTTGCATACATAACCCTGATCGCGACTGTTGCTAGACGTAAATCCTGAAAAAATCTGACCAAGTGTAGTGGGGATGATTCCCAGTGCATGAGGATAAGTCTTCTATGGTAGGTGTCAAAAATAGAGTGATTCCCCTTCCGTACCGCCTATGTTCCATGTACTGTTATGCTCTCGCGTACCAATAGTTTCCCTCACGTAAGGGCGGGTATATTGAGAGGTTCGGTATAACGGCTTGGAAGTGGTATATTGAAGGGGTGACCATTTTGGAGATATAAGAGCCCTCATCATGCATGAATAACAAAATTTTCTTTACACGGTTTGCACAACAAAAATCAAAACACACCGAACCAGATTTAGGACACACATTTAATCTGTAAACGAGATAATCATTTCTTTGTTTGTGTGGTCCCCTTTTGTTTGGTGTAGCATAAAAAATCGTAAAGGAGATAAAAACATACATATCTTTTAGAGAACCACCACCATGGTGTATACCCATAGCCAAGCCCAATCACGGGTAGAAGCTACGAAAAGTGTACAAGGAGGCACCAGTCACCTCCGTTATAGCCCCAAGGACTTGGTTATACCACCTTGGCAGCTTGACCCACAACGTGGTCCACACTATGCCACTACAAAAAAGGACTATAGAGGCACCCCTTTGAGGGGCACTCCCATTCAACACAGACCCTCTCAGGAGGAGTACATACATGGGAAGGCTCCCTTAGATGCTCATTATGAGTGGCCACTACGCGATGAAGTGCTAGAGAAGCATAGGGTTCACAAGGAGGGACCACATGATTATATCATCCCTCCTCTACCCCTCATTACTATTAGAACTAATAGACCAAATCTAGAGTGCAAGGCTCTTCAGATAGGGTGAGCCAACTCCACCCGTCCCTTTCACATGTACGAAAGGGAGCACGAGGAAGACCAGTATATTCCTCAAGAGCAATACATCATGTGGGAGCAATGCACCTCTGCACCTGCTAATTATCAAGATCACCTATTGAGGCCAGAGCCTCAGGTGAATGCCGCTAACCTCGATAGAGGAAAGTGACCCATAGAGATCTCGGATCACCATGACCAAGATAGACATGTAGGGGAGGCATCTAGGCCTCCTAAACATAGGACGACGGAACAAATTGACTTGGCATTTGCCAAACATGTCGCCCGCCAAGCGCAAATCATGCAGCTTAGGCAAGATCAGCAATAGTTAGAGCAACTGTATCATCTTAACAAAGAGCGCATTCGGCGCCAGACAGATGAGTTGCTCCAGAACACTATGCATGAGAGGATTCCAACCCCTCATACGCATAGGACAGAGATTTATGAGAGGCACAACCCCTTAGTGCGAGACAGGTCTCCACGACCTTATCAAGTGTTGCCTCCAAGACCTCCGAGACCTGAGTGGGAGGCCACCCCTAGAACCAATGATGGGCACCTTCCTTGGGCGCCCGTCCATGTTTATAGGTCACGCCTAGAAACTCCTCAAGAAGCCTATGAGGAATTTGAGCAAGAAGAAGAGTGGGCTGAAACGCCCTACCAAGGTAGGGGGGCGCTACCCGGCTACCCCTCCATAGGCCTCAAGTTCCTCGCAATGCACAATGGGAACAAACCAAAGAAGAGGAAATCAAATCCTCTGATGCATACAAAGCACTGTTAGAACGCTTAGAGTCTATGGAGACCAAGACTTTAGGGCCCCAAAATCCCACCTTATGCCAGCTCCGTAGTCACCCTATGCATCCTTCAGTTCTGGCACCCCCATACCCCGACCACTTCAAAATGCCTCAATTGGCAATTTTTAGAGGGGATGAGGATGCCCAAGAGCACGTAACAAGATTCTTGAGTCAATGCTTTGGCATTCAGGACAATGATGCATTGCTTTTGAGAACGTTTATAACCACGTTCACAGGCCCTGCCTCGGATTGGTTTACCCAATTGTCGAAGCATAGCATCAACAATCTAGACCAGCTAGTGGACGCGTTCCTTGAATGTTTTGCCTTCAACACCAAGAAGAAGGCATCCTTAAGTGACCTAGCTGGCCTTAAGCAGTATGATGATGAGACCATAGCCGCTTATGGGAATCGATGGAGGACATTGCTTTCAAAGCTACCCTACCTCCCTCCTATGGCCGACATGACTCAGATGTTTTCAAAGAGTTGCATAAGGTCGATCTCCATGCTATTGTAGCTATAGCAATATGCCACCCTAGAAGAAGCCCTGGTGCAAGCCAGGATAATTGAGGAGATCAAAATTCAAGACGGTGATATTGCCAAGCCGTGCAAGAAAGAGTGGACCAAAAATGCCAAAACTGGGCCCACGCAACCGAAACCCATCACGGTCAATCAGGTTGCCATAATTGTACCACCGCCTACACAAATGACATAGCCCCCAAAGGCTAATTATTAGGAAGTTCCTCTTGCTAACTATGAAAAGGAAAACCATAGGCAAGAGAAAAATTAGCAACGTCGCCCTAAGCGACAATTCACACAATTCACAGAGTCTAGAGACTCCTTGTTTGATCGCTTGTTCACGGTAAACCTGATAAACTTGTCAAAAAATCGACCCATAGACCCCAACACGCCAAAACCCAAGGGCTATAGGGAAGATTTATATTGTAGATTCCACCGACAGAAAGGACATGACATCTTCAGTTGTTGGAAATTCAAAAACTTGGTGCAAGACTTGATAGACAACAAAATGCTCGCGGTGGATAATCTCGTAGAGCTGAGCAACCAATAGATGGACGTCTTCAAAGACCCCTTGCCTACCCATGACATGCAAGAAAAAATTGTACAAGTGAATGAGGTGACACAAAACTACCCCATGCAGGGGTACGTAGGGATGATAAGCATCGTGACACGAAACAAAAGATACCCAAACATGGCCGCACCCACTGTAGCTATAGGAAATGTTCCATCAATGTCACAACCCCCACAACACCCTACACAACCTCCCCTGCCTAGACCAGTGGCCATGATTTGGACTAAGCTTACTCAAAGTTTAAGGACCACGTCGGCTAGGCTCTCCATCTATGAGCTCATCCAACAATCACCGCCCCATCGGGAGGCTCTGATGGAGATACTCAAAGCCATTGAGCTACAGCCCCAAGAACCCAATTCTTTCAACAACTTTGTGGGACATGTGAGACAATGCACCGAACCGATCATAACCTTCAAGGAAGACGAACTAAAATTGGTGACTAGTGATATGGTGGATCCACCCCTGCACGTCATCGCATGCGGGTCAATGGGATTCCATTCAAGAGGGTGTTGGTGGACACTGGCTCGTCCAGCAACATAATCATGACTACGGCATTAAAACATCTTAAGTTGCCAGCATCCCACATTGTGGCGTCCACCTACACTCTTCGAGCATTCAACGACGCGTTATGCTCGACGGTTGGCACAATTGTCCTGCCCATCCAAGTAGGACAAAAGACCATTCCTACGTTGTGTCACATCCTTGAGGGTGAGATGGCCTACAATATCTTGCTAGGCCGGCCTTGGATCAGGGACATGAAGTGTGTCCCTTCGATAGCCCATCAATGCCTCAAGTACACACATGAAGGGCAAGTACATGTAGTCCCAGCAGACTTAGAGCCCTTCAAGTTTTGCAATGCGGTGCAGCTGATGCCACAATCAACCCTCCCATCGACACATTTGGACTTTCAATTGAATTCATCCACTTAGGGTCCGATTCTGCCTACATCCTCATTGTTGAGTCCCTCAAGTAACCAACCTGGCCCATCTTCGTCGTCTGTCCCTTCACCAACAATGCCACCTATGGTGGCCACACCGAAGGACAACGAGAAGAAGCCCCTAGAGGAGGTACCACCATTAGTCTCAACCATCTCTAACGAAGAGGTGCCTAGCCGAATGGAAGTCGAGACACCTGATTCACCCCACATGGAGTGGACTTAGGGAGAACTCCCATTCCCTCCCCCTCAACCATCGATGATTACTATTGAAATGGCCAATACAAGCCTGGGGGAGTACCTAGTGTAGAACATAGTGGCAACACCCACACTCGAATCCATGCAAGACATGGGGAGACCTCGCCTCCCCATCGACACTATCTTCCCTTTAGGTTACCCACCAAATCAGACAAACTTTGTATATGGGGGCCTCGAGAATGGCATGGAACCCTACCTACAAGAGGAAGAGGACGAAGAGCCATTTGCTGAGAATGTTGACTATCTGTCCAACCCGGACTTTGCCTTGAAATACCTTAACCAATGTAATTGGCATGGATATGGATTGGGCAGATATGAACAAGGAATGCACGTTCTTTGTCAACCAAGATACCAGATGCCATATGATAAATTAGGAGTAGGGTTCAACCACCCTTTGCCCCTTGACATCTTGGTAGAAACCATGCAAGGCCTAGGGCTAGGCAACAAGGATGGGTTGGCACAAGATCCATATGCCAATCCCAACACAACATATACATTGGGGGACTATCTCCCATTGTTAACAACAAACCTTGTTGACCTCAACAACCCTTCCCCTTTGATCAAGAAAGAGGAAAGTTCAAGGGATAACCTCCAAGAGGGATATAGAGAAGATCAGGGGGATCCTTCGAAGATGAGTCAGAGTATGAGGTAGCACCTTAGGACCCTTTTGAATCCGATAGCAATCACTCGCAAGTGACACCCATTGATGACTATCAGGAGAACTTCGAGGCAATGTTCCCCTTGAATGCTCCAATCGAGCAATTGCCACCTCAAGAGAATCCAGCCCTCCCACAAAGAGTGGAACAACCCAGATGGGACCAAATCAACTTGCTCAAACAAAATGAGCCTCCCATACCGGCCATAAGGCCAAGTGATCAAGAAATGCCTAGTGGGAGGCTATACCAACAAGAAGAGCACATAGTTGTCAAATCCAATGAAGGCCTATGGATCTTCGATATAAATTATGAGGATGAGACTAATGTGGCATATCTCAACCATATGCGGCAACAAAAACACCCCATAGACATCGATGGTATGTTTGAACATATGAACATGGGGCCAAGGCATAGATGGCATTTAAACCAAGTACAGATAAACCAAGTGCTTCATCCACCACTTCAGGCATTTAGAGAGCCATAACCCACCCTAAAAGCTCCAAGGGTTCCCATAATTGCTTGGTCAACCTAAAAATGCCCCAAAGGTATCCATCATCCCTTTGGTCAAACCAAAAGCCCCAAGGATTCTCCATCCGCTTGGTCAACCCAAAATACCCCAAAGGTATCTATAATCCCTTTGGTCAAACCAAAAGCTCCAAGGGTTCCCACAATCGCTTGGTCAACCCAAAACACCCCAAAGGTATCCATAAATCCCTTTGGTCAAACCAAAAGCTCCAAGGATTCCCACAATCGCTTGGTCAACCCAAAACACCCCAAAGGTATCCATAATCCCTTTGGTCAAACCAAAAGCTCCAAGGGTTCTCGCAATCGCTTGGTCACCCAAAATGCCCCAAAGGTATCCATAATCCCTTTGGTCAAACCAAAAGCTCCAAGGATTCCCACAATCGCTTGGTCAACCTAAAATGCCCCAAAGGTATCCATAATCCCTTTGGTCAAACCAAAAAATCCAAGGGTTCCCACAATCGCTTGGTCAAAAACAAATATTCAAAAACAAAAAAAAACAAAAGATAATAAAAAATAACATAAAAATTACATCTCACTTTCATGCATATTCTTAAAAATCAAAACACAAAAAACGAAATAAAAACTGCATTAGGCATCGCATACATACATTGCATATTTGCTGGTCATACATGTCAAAAGCACCATAGACTGTAATTACTCAGCAATTCCATCATTTTTCCAAATTCAGTCCATTTTGTAAAAAGATCCATCAAAAATAACGCCCTTTGCATTTTTGCCATATCATAAGTCATTGTCTGCTAATGTCTTTAGGGTTTTTCATCATTCAGCTATCTTTAGATTTCTAGTCAAATGTTGTACAAAGTCAGACCGATTTTTACAAGGTAGAGTTTTACTTGGATCACGCCTTGTTACATCACATCCCAACACAAGCTTAAAACACATAAAAATTCCCAAGTTGTGTGAATGCAAGAGAAACCTACAAAGTAGTCTAGGGTACCATAGGTGAAAGGTTATCCTGCTCATCCCCCTGTGCGAATGGTTCAAGAATGCTGAGAATTGACAAAAGGACAAGCTCTTCCCCATCCAATTCCCCATAATAAATAGTGGTTTTCACCACCATCAAAAATCCCAAACACCTTTGATCCCCAAAGTCGTAAGGATTCGTACTACATGACCCTTACAAGGATGGGTAGTCATCCCCAAGGCCTAAAAGATCAATGCCATTCCATAATAAGATCCCCAATCACCTTTGGTCCCCAAAGTCGTAAGGATTCGTACTACACGTCCTTGAACAGGATGGGTAGTCATCCCCAAGGCCAAAAGGATCAATGCCACTCACAAGCCAAAAACCCACGAGCTCAACTTTGAAATCAAAATGCCAAATCTAAATCCTCAAAAGGCAACAATAAAAATAATAACAATGGTTATCACCACTACTCAAACCCCTTGCTCAAGAAAAAAACAAAAGAGAGAAAAATAAATAGTGATTTTCATCACTATGTATGAGAGCAAGTATCCCAACAAGTTGAGCAACCGAAAGACGCCTGAGCTTGAATCCCTAGAATTCTCAGCATTTGAAAAACCATTTAGGTGATCCTCATTACGGGTTTGGTGGATAGCCTACCTGGCAATGGCGGTATCCTAAACGCATGACGATATGTCTATCACATTAGCTTTGCGTGTGTGTAGACCAATGTTTGCATGTGGATGAGCTAGCTTATGGTATCCTAGATTGCATCATAGATTAATCTTACTAAATACAACAAAGGAGTTAGTGGAGCTAATTAGGTGATCCTCAGTACAGGTTTGGTTGACGACCTATTCGGCATCGGTGGTATCCTGACGAATACCACATAAACGAACTCAATCGCACACACGGGGATGTGAAATAACTTGGTCAAACTCAAGTCTGATTCGTACCTTGTTCGAAAGTCTTGTAAGATAATGTACAGTCTTGATTAGTTAGTTAAAGCAGTTGAGTCTCAGAAAAACCTTAACTACATTCTAAAACAATTGTCGTACATTTCATTACTTGCATCACCATCCGAAAATAACAAAACAAAAATTACAAATACAAAGTTATTTCATAAAGCAATCACATAGTACAGAAAGCCAGTTAATCCTATACAGTCTATGGTGCCACCACCTGCATACCAAAAAATCATTTCATCCATTCCATATGCATACATCCATATCATATAGCTAACATCATCCGTAGTCATAACAACATATGCATACATCAACATAAATAAATGTGCATAAAAAGAACAATAAACCATAACAAAGTAAATAATCCAAAAAGAGAGTCATGTATATATTAAGTCAAAATGCCCTCAGGCTACAATAAAACGGTCCTCTGACCTCACAAAAATCCAAAAACTCAAAATCCCCAAAGCCTAGGGAGTCGGCCACCATGATCATGCAGGATCGGTGCGACTGGAACTACCCCCAATGGTGTGGGTCCTATGGGACCTCTCAAGGTGGCTACTGCCAGCCCTCGCATCATGCCCACTAACGCTACCCTCACCCACCCGCCTGCGATGAGAGGATGCAGACTACTCAGTCTCACTACCTCTCGTACGACGCGATGATCCACCTCCAGTGAGCTCAGGTAATTGCCCATCGAGGCGGATAATCTCGGCCTCCAACTCCACCCGGCACCGACCCCACTCCACATCCCATCGGTGGTACGCAGCCAATGCATCATCCCGCTATGCCAACTAAGCCTACAGGCGATCCCTCTCAACACTGTGCTCCTCATCCCATCTCCATAGTAGGTCCTCCAATCATGCTATCTCAGAACGAAACCTAGCCTCCATATCCCCTGGGACTGCCTGAGGCATGGGCATCTTCGAGATGGCATGCTGCTCTGACACCCACTGCTCCAGGATGTCCTATGTATCCGACTGCTCTAAAACCCCTAAATCATCCCTAGTCAAGTCATCTACCTCCACCATATTCGCATCATCGAGTGGAGCCCCCCAACCCTCCATCGGTGCCTCTGCACCCCCACCCCTATTGCTGCCACATCCGGACCTCCTAGAGGCCCCTCACCCCACCATCATAACATCGTCCACCACTAGTCGTACTCTATAGTCACCCCAACATTGTCCATGTCGGGGACATCAATCACTACATCAGACTCCTCACCTAGCGGCTCAATAATCATCCAGGCTAGAGTCCTCTCATCACCCCAACATCGATAGATCAAGGGCTCACCAAGAAATCCTTGGTGCACCCCAAACTATCGAGTCACCCGGACATACAAGAAGTACTCCTACTCTGTCCCATGTTGCCCGATCAACCATCTCCCCTTGCGCACCCATCGAAGCCACTCTCCAACCTCAGGCCAGGCTGGACAGTCCCGATATGGCCACTAGAACACCTCCCCTGGAGCAAGATGAGAGAAGGCATCAGTATAGTGCCCTATGACACCTACCCACCATCGACTCTGCCCCTACTCCTCTGACCTCTGCCATAGAGCAGCATACCCAATCTCCCTATCCACCATCTCACCCCGAGTGGTCCAAGGCAACCCCTACGGCCGCTCCACAGCTATGTGCTGCCACCCCCAACACTGCAAAAGATAGCTGCACCCGATCCCCTTCCACCTTCGATAATGGATCTCGTACAACTCATCGTAAAGCTGTGCCAATAGTGTCTGACCCCACCTCATAATAAGTGGCACTATTGTCGGACACTCCACCAATCTGAACACCACCTCGAGCAGGTTCCAAGGGAACCTCGCACCTGAGGAGTCAGGAAGCAGCATATTGGAGATGAGGGTCATCATCAAAGCATGCCTCACCCCTAACATGCCCTTCTCCAACCACCATCCGCACCAATCCCCCCAATGTCCACCTCTGCCCTCTCCATAGCCCTATCCACCCCCATCTTTGTCGCCTGCCCAAAGCACCGTGTCAGCACCACCATCTATTGATCACGAGGAGTCATCCGAATGGGCAGTCCATCTATCAAAATCTGTAGAATTTGATACACGTCCTCCAAAGTAACCATCATCTCCCCTATTGGGAGATGAAAGGTGTTGGTGCGAGGATCCCACAAATTGATCAAGGCAGTCAGATATGCCCGATCCCCCACCACAGGCTCCAACCGCGTCACCTGCTTGAGCCCAAGGGCATCAAGCCACTCCCAATCCGCAACTGTCAACGCCTCCCGAGCATCAGAGAACATAGTCGGCTGGCGGTGCCGACTCCTAACAACCTACAAAACACAAACACAATAAAACAAAAAAAACAAATTAGGGTTTCAACCTTAATTTAAACAAAAACATTCAAATAAACTGTATAGATGAAAACAAAAGTACAGAACTGTACAGCAAAAGTAAAAAAAAAAATCAAATAAACTGTACAATCAAGAACAAAAAATGCCATAAAACAAAACTATACTAGGGTTTTTAACCTTAATTGTGAACAAAAAAATAAAATATAAAACAAAACTCTACTAGGGTTTTTAACCTTAAGTGTGAGCAAAAAAATCAAACAAAAACAATCATACTAGGGTTTTTAACCTTATATGAACAAAAAAACAATAAAACAAAAAATCATACTAGGGTTTTTAACCTTAATGTGAACTACAAAAAAATAAAATAATAAAACAAATTCATCCTAGGGTTTTTAACCTTAAGTGAAACAAAAAATCAAACAAAACAAAAATCATCCTAGGGTTTTTAACCTTAAATGTGAACAAAAAAATCAAACAAAAAAAAAAATCAACCTAGGGTTTTAACCTTAAGGTGAACAAAAAAATCAAACAAAACAAAAAAATCATCCTAGGGTTTTTAACCTTAATGTGAACAAAAAAAAATCAAACAAAACAAAAAAATCAACCTAGGGTTTCGACCTTAAGGTGAAAAAAAAACAAAAACATAATACAACACAAAAATTAATACTAGGGTTTCGATCTTAATATTAACACAAAATAAAAACAAAATAACACACAATAAAAACAATTATGTGCAAGTTTTTTTTAACTTCATATAAAGCAAAAACCAAAAAATAAGAAGAAGGAAGGAGCACCTACCGGTCTCGCCTCGGCTCCACCACTCGAAGATCCGGTCCTTGCACTCATGGTGTCCATGAAATTTTGACAGTGCTCCGCTACGCAAACTCGCACTCCTCCTCCCCACAGCTCCAAAACACCAAGAAAAAAATGTTGCAAATGAGCCCAAAATCAAGATTTGGTCTTTTTATAGGCTGTTGGGCCTGTAATCGTTCCACCCTGGGATGACCCTGGGATGATTACCAAATTGCTATTCGTCCCACCCTGGGATGATTACAGAGCAAAAAATAAAGCAACAGAAACAGAATCCAAAAAATGCACCAAAAATAGCAATAAAGCTGCCAAACAAAGGTGCCTTTGCACCTAACATTCTTGGCATGAAAAACCGATGTCGGGGTCACAAATTATCACTATCCTACTCCCTAAGAAGGCTACCATAGCCGGACCGCTCCACGGGAGGACGGATTTTCGAAAATTTCAACCCCAAGGCATCACAAAAAGGGTCAAAACCCACCAAAAAATAGCAATAAATCTGCCGAATAAAGGTGCCTTTGCACCTGACATTCTTGGCATGAAAAACCGATGTTGGGGTCACAAATTATCACTATCCTACTCCCTAAGAAGGCTACCATAGCCGGACCGCTCCACGGGAGGACGGATTTTCGAAAATTTCAGCCCCAAGGCATCACAAAAAGGGTCAAAACCCACTCAAAAACAAGCAATAAATCTGTCGAATAAAGGTGCCTATGCACCTGACATTCCTGGCATGAAAAACCAACGTCGGGGTCACCAATATCACTATCCTACTCCCTAAGAAGGCTACCATAGCTGGACCACTCCATGGGAAGGAGGATTTTTGATAATTTCTACCCCAATAGGCGTCAACAAAAAGGGTCAAAACCCACCAAAAATAGGTTCGATTGCTAGGAAACTGCACATGTTCAACGAAAAACCACTGAAGGCACCCTTACAAATGTCATCTTGGGTCAAGCGACTCGTCGCTTTTCTCATTTTGGTCATTCCCTCATCGATTCGTCGCTTGAGGGGGTAGTCACACTTAGTCACCAAATCAACAAATACACACCCAATCAAGGAAATGGCATGCATTCAAAGAATCATTGACAAAGACAATCACGCTCCTGCTTGGGGCAGCAAACAAGCAATAATCACAAGCTGATCAAACACTTGGCATTCTAGAATCATGAACTCAAGGTTCCCACGGACAAAAGGTTGCGCCCTTTGCCTATTCATGATTGAACAATGTCCAAGATCAAGTAACACCTCACCAAAAAAGGTTACACTTGAGTTAAGCTCCTTAGCTCGTTAGAAGCAAGGATTCAAGAATGCGTGCCCTTTCCATACTTGGGGCATCAAAATTTGGTTAGGTTACTGAGAAACCCTAATCATTAAGTGCTTTGGTCATCTATTTTTGCTCAGCACTGTGCCACACATAGCGCATCCCAAAAAGGGGCATCTGTAGACACCAAAATAGCACCAATCCAATTATGTGACTACAAGCACTGATCGAGTTGGCATACATAGCCCCTAGGGCAGCCCCCAGAGGTTAAACAGTGGTCCTAACCACTCCCAAATCAGTTTTGGAAGGTCAGAGGTCAATTTGGCACCTTTTAAGCACTTTGCTCCCTACTCGTCCCACCCTGGGAGGGTGGGACGAGTAGCAGGTTTGACTGGAAAAAATTCAAACCTCGATAGGTCCACCACTTAATTGCGCCTTCAGGGCATGCAATTACGAGGAACGACTTCAAATCAGAGAGAGGGACTTCAGTCAAGCATGCCCTGATCATGGAGGCCTCATGCAAGGAGACTCTAAATCAGGGAGGAATCTTCTCTCCCAAAAAAAGGCATGGCAAGCCAAGTGGCGCCCTCGCATGCGCATTCAAAGAGAGAGACCCTAGGTCTATAAAAGGGTGAGCATCCTCACCCCAAAAAAAAATAGAGTTGGAGCATTTGGAGCAACGGAGTGCTGCCAAATTGTACCCCCATTCCCCTTTGTGCTTCTTACATCCATAATTTCTCTTTTGGAAGAGAGGTTATTGGGTGAACACTAGGAACGCAATCCTGACCCAAAACCCAAGCAATCGGCCACAATCCCACACCAAATTCATTGACACAACCCCCTAGGAGGTTTTGGACCCATCCCAAGTGGATTGGTGTCAAAACCAGACCCCAAATGGCGGGCGTCCTGCCCCCGGGTGCCCCCCAAACTGTCGCAGTCCTAATCGGCTCACCCCGGAGCGATTAGAAATCCATGAAGAATTTCTCTACTATTATTTTTGCATTATGTTCTATTTGGTTTACTTATGCTGTTGTTCAAGTTTCATGGCATTCTGACTTGATTTGACTGTGTTTTTATCATATTTATGCGTTTACTAACATACAGGGAGCGCCTTCAGATATAGGACAATCTGGGTAGAATCTGCCAAATCTGACCTTCTGGGTCATCCCAAAATGCCCCTTTTAGCCTAACCCCAAGTTTGCAGGAGTTTTGGAGGCCTCTGGGTAGGACATTTGGAAGGTTGCCTTTGCATGTTTTGTGACAGTCCTAATCGTCCCACCCCGGAGCGATTAGAAATCCATGCATGATTTCCTGACTGTTCTTTTTGCAATGTGTCTCTGATGATGTTTTCATGCTTCTATCAAATTTTGGGTTCATTATGACATGTTTTGATCATCGTTTTGCTATTTTATACATTAACTAGCCGGAGGCCCTAGGGATTGCATGTTTTCCTTCCATCCGCATATGCTATTAACTATTTTTTGTTTCTCTGAGCACAGGATCTCACCACCAGGAACACCGGAGGGGCAGCAAGGAACACACGAACACACGGACGCAAGCGGCGGCAACGTTTGGCCCGCCCATTTCAAATGTGGGCATGCGGAGGACACTGGAAGCGTACCATCCGTTGATGTAACGAACTGTATCAAACGCTCCGAGCCCTAGAGGGGGGAGACGTATTGTAATCGGATTGAAAGCAACATTAATAAAAAGAGGCCCCACTTTTCTTTGTTTGCTAACATCTCACGTCTTTCCTTCATGCATTGCTTTTCTCGCATTCGTAGGACTTAGCATTTTTATATCAATTTCGTTTGCATCATAATCTGGCACGTCGTCACCCCGCATTCGGTTTTCATATTTATAATATCTCCTAGGGAACGTTAGGGTTTCAATGACACAATTTGTATGGTCAATATTAAAACATGACAGAGGGTGGAGATTAAATCTGGACATGTGGAATGGATTAAGGTGAATAAGTGGTTAGGATTAAAAAATGATGGATGGATAGGATTAATTCATACATATATACATATATTTATTAAATATATATAAATATAATATGTAAAATATTATTATTTAAATATATATTAAACAAATATATATAAATATATATAAATAATGGATAAATATGGCAGGAAACTATAGATGGACGACAAGTGGCTAGATTTTAGTGTCTAGAGTTTTATTAGTTTTATTAGTTTTAAAGTTGTCAACGAGCTCTTTTTTAGATTTGGTAAAATTCATAGAATTTTCACGTAGATCTAAAGAACAAATTTTTGTTTTTTTCATTTGTGCCCACACTTTGTGTAAATAGTTATAGGAGGAGAAGTCTAAGCTTATTTGACTTTAGAACTTAGGTTGGCTCCCCACTAATCTATGTTAATATAAAATAAACTAAGCATAAAAATAAAATGAGCAAAGGTAAGGTTGTGAGAAATGAAAATAAAGTGCATAAAAGTAAATATAGTTGAGACCATAGCGAGGCTAGTTTATGATCAATTGAGCTTTAAAAGAAATCAAATAATAACAATATGATTATCATTCCTTAAGTATAAAAATTAGTACAAAATAGGACTAACAAGAAGCAAGAAGGCAATGTCAAGAACACCACTTGAGCTCTTATCATTTGATAATGTTAAGGTTCAGCCATGGAAATGGAATCTTGGTTTATAGTGTAATATTCATCATTGTCCACCAATTAACCTAAACTAGACAATCTATTAAGATGGAATAGTATTGCCTATCATGAAAGAGATTCTTATAATTCTATGTTTAAATGTGATATTTTTCAATTAAATATTGATGTTGTACACTATCCCACATAAACCCTTAATATCATTGATGCAACTTGGTCTTTTCTCATATGGGGATCACATAGAAAATTCTCTCCCTTATCATTTGATGGTCTTGGAATCATAATTATTGTTATTTAGTATTTCATAAAATGGGTTGATCTAATGCCCTTAGATTTAACTATAGGACTTATTATCTCTAAATTCATATTTCATCATATTATATTTAGATTTTGGCACTCCTACTATTATTTTAGTTAACGGAACATGTTTCAATAAATATTTTTGCAAAAAAAAATGTCAATAATATCGTATCAAATATTCATTCAATTCACCACATTATACATGATGTAGAGGACAAGCATAACATTATAATATAATATTGGTCAAAATATTGTAAAATATAGTAAAAAAAAATACAAAATATTAGTGCATAAATTATATCTCTCTTTGTGGATGTATCACACATGGAATTACCATGGGGACAACCCCATTTTCTCTTGTATATCATGAAGAAGCAATATTACCTTTTAATTTTATATTACCTTATCTTTATATGTCTTTCCATGATATCATAAGTGAAGAATATTTTGAGAGGAATATTTACATAAATTGGTTACTCTACATGATAAAGTGTTACAATATTTTAAATATAACAAAAAAAATATAAGCAAAGGATAGCAAGATCCTGTAATAAGAAAATGAAATCAAGATTATTTCAAATTGGTCACCAAGTACTGAAATTGAACAACACCCATGATAAGATAATTTTTCTAATAAATGGCATTGACCTTATTTTAAAAGCTTATGGATCTAGAGCATTTAAGCTCCAAATAATTAATAGAGAAGAGCTTGACAAATCTATTAATTTCATGTATCTCAAAAGATATTTTGCCTACATATATCCCTCAAGAGCATCCCAATCCCTTCATCATATAAAGGATCAACATAGTTGGACTCATATATATCACTTAGTGAGAATTTAGTGAATGAAGATACAACTCCCAAGGTAATGATATATTCTAAGTGTTGAGCAGTGTTAGGGTAGCGAAGGCGAGTGTAGTAGTGCTAGGGAAGAGAGTGCATCAATGCTAGGGCAGCGAAGGTGAGTGCAACAATGCTAGGGCAGCGAAGGCGAGTGCAGTGTTGAGCAATGTTAGGGAAGTGAAGGTGAGTGCAGTAGTGCTAGGGCAGTGAAGGTGAGCAACAATGGAGAAGTGCTAGGGTAGTGTTGAGTAGTGCTAGGGTAGCAAAGGTGAGCAATAGTGGAGAAGTGCTAGGGCAGTGTTGAGCAATAGCAACATGTGATGGATGTGATGGATGCGATCTATGGTATTTCTAGTGCTCAATAGAATTTTAAATCTGAAGGGGGCAGGAACCTGCTTTCCAATGAAGGTGATGGTGATCGATGCAAGCCTACTTTTGATGATGATGTGGTGGGACCTGTAGGAGTCATGGGCGATGGAGCTAGGCCCCCCAGACCCTAACCCTGACCCACTTCTTAGACAACTGAAACCCTCTTTTGCGGAGAAGGTTCACAAAAATGTAGATTTTTCTTCTCTAGTTGTTTCATCTATCCCCTCGGTTGCCTCATCTCCTCTTATCCCGAACCAAGGAGTGTTGAAAATTCTAGAGTCTCTCATGAACTCCTTTGTCTCCTTGGAATCATTTTCTCTCATTGGCAAGTTTGTTGGCTCCCATCCTAACATGGAGTCAATTCAAAAGTGGGCTACTTCCAAATGGCTCCCTCAAGGAAATATGCAGCTCATAGCCCTCCCTAGAGTTTTTTTAGATTAGGGGGGGGTTAGGAGAAGCCTTTTCCTAAGAAGGTGGGGCACTAACTTCGACCTAAAAACCTAAAGTATCAACTACACAACAATCTAGGTGAGATTGCTAGGTCTCCCTAGTCATTTTTGGCATGAGGAAGTGTTGTGAGGTATTGCTCGAGGTATTGGAGACCTGGTCACTTTTGATCCAGCTACTAAAGCTAGATCAAGAATGATATACACTCGTATGTGCATTATGGCCAATATTGAATCTGAGTTGTTGAATTCAATGGAATTAGTCTCAAACTCATGCAGTAGGCACCAAGTTATTGAGTATGAAAACAAACCCATATTTTGTTTAGAATGCAAAACACAGGGTCATCTCAAACCCTAGTGCCCATATTTGAAGTAGAAGGAAGTGGCCCCTAGAGCCCCTAGAAGAGAATGGCATGGCCCAAGAAAAATTCTTGCTAGCTCGATGGTTTCTATCGAGAATCCTCATGTTGCTATTTCAAAAGGTAAAGAAGTCATGTCAGACCCTTCACCCAATGATCCTCCTCAGGGGGCCCTTTTGAGCAAGTCCAACATGAATTGATTTTAGAAGAGCCTAAACCAGAGGAAAGGATAATGGACCAAGTCCCTGTGGTGGATGTTAATGAGTCTGGCAAAGTGGTGGTCCAAAATATGAACCCATCTAGTGGCAGAAGTCTGGACCAGGTTCTCCTAGAAGACTTGGTGATGGAGACTTTAATCCCTTCGAAGTTCCTTCATAACTCCTATCAAAGCTTACTCACTGAGGAGCCAGTCATAGAAGAACTTTGCTCCCCCTAGAAGCCTAGTGAGGCTCCTAGTCAGGAGTCGCCAACCCTACTCAAGTTGAAATGGTCACCATGCCTAAGGGTGGGCTCTTCGAGCACAGCCAATTCTAGACCCAAAACCAGAAGTACCTAAAAAGGTCAGATGGATGTCGGAGGTAATCGTAAGGTAGGGAAACCCTCTAACAAAGCGTTGAGGATCCATGAGGTAGAGTCAAAAATTGTTGATGAACGCCAATCCCAATTGAAGTTTGAGAAAGAGAAGGATAGCAAAGGTAAACAACTAAAACTTGACACATTTTGTAGCTCCCCCGGTTCTTTGAGTGGGAATAATGGCTCCAAATCTCGAAGATGAAGTTGTTATCGTGGAATATCAGAGGCCTAAATGGGCCCTCCAAGCAACAAATTTTGGTGACACTCAGGAGAGAGGTAAGACCTGATGTTATATTTATTCAAGAAACTAAGATGGATAGTTCTAATGTAGAGGTAATTAAAAAATTAGTTTGGAAGGAGGCAGGTTTTGTAGCAAATTCTACCAATGGAGCTTCTAGGGGTCTTCTTTGTCTATGGGACCCTGAGAAACTGGATGGATCCATTCTATTTATTTTTGATAGAGTGATTAATATTCTATTTTGTAGTAAGGACTCTAGGTAGAGATGGATTATGTCTAATATTTATGCCCCTAATACAACCCCTAACAGGAATCTACTGTGGGAATCTTTGAGCTCTATGAGAGAAATTTTCAAGGGGGAAGCTTGGATTCTCATTAGGGACTTCAATACCCCCTTATACCCTTTAGATAAAAAGGGTGGTAGTGATTTTGGTTCTAAAAGTATGGAGGATTTTGCTGCATTTATTAATAATCAAGAGTTGATGGATGTGGATTTGAAGGGGTCTAAATACACTTGGAGTAACAGGTGTCTAGGCAATCAGAATATTCAGATTAGGTTGGATAGGGTGTTAGTCTCCAAGGAAGGTCTTCCAGTGTTCGGAGATGCATCCCTTTGCTCTCTCCCCAAAGTGGGGTCTGATCATAATCCTCTGGTATTTGAAAAAGTCCCAAACTCTAGTTTTTTTCCTAGACCCTTCAGGTTTGAGGCAATGTGGTTGCAACATCAGGGCTTAGAATCCAAAATTCTGGAATGGTGGTCTCAAGGTTTTTTGGGCCCTCTTATTTCTCAAGTGGCTTCAAAGCTCAGATTTGTTAAAGCTAATATTAAGGTTTGGAACAAGTACATTTTTGGGAATGTGTTCCAGAGGAAAAAGAGTTGGTTGAATAGTTAAAGGAAGTTGAATTAAATTTGGAGTCAGGAGAGGTGATTGAAGGGGATAGACACAAGGAAAGAAAATTGTTAGTAGATTTCCATAATGTGCTAGTGGATGAAGAAATTTTATGGTATCAAAAATCAAGATCCCTCTAGCTCCATGAAGGTGATAGGAACACAAAATTCTTTCACACATCCACCTTAAGGCATAGGAGCAATAATAGAGTTAGAGAAATTATGAAATCAGATGGTGTTATCTCGAAGGATATTATAGAAATCAGGGAAGAAGTGGTCAAGTTTTTCAAAACCCTCCTCTACTCTAGGGATGATAGGGATCTTCAAGTTGAAGAGAGGTTATTGCACCACATCCCCACCCTAGTTTTAGATGATATGAATGAAGACCTTTGTGCTCCCTTTCGGGATGAGGAAATTAGGGTCGTTATCTTCTCTATGGGTGGTCTAAAAGCTTCGAGGCCGGATGACTTTCCTCCTATTTTCTTTCAAAGGTTCTAGCACATCGTAGGTGGTGACATCTATTCAGCTATGAGGGAAATTTAGGAGTCTAATTTAATTTTAGCTGATGTAAACTCAACATTTATAGTTCTTATCCCAAAGTCGATGGGTGCTAAATATTTCTTTGATTTTAGGCCCATTAGCCTCTATAATACACTTTTTAAAATTCTCACTAAAACTATGGTGAACAAGCTCAAAGTATACCTTTCAATAATTATTGACCATCCTCAAAGTGGATTTGTAGTAGGAAAACAAATTTTAGATGGTGTTATTGCAGTGCATGAGTTGATTCATTCTATAGATAAAAGTAGAAGGCCAGGAACTTTCCTCAAACTTGATATGAATAAAGCATACGATCGGGTCTCATGGAGCTTTCTGCTTAGAGTTCTAGGGAAATTTGATTTCAAGCCTTATTGGATTAGATTGGTTAGAGCTTGTATATCATCAAAAAAATTCTCAATCTTAGTTAATGGATCACCGATTAGTTACTTTAGTAGTTGTAGAGGCATTCGTCAGGGGGATCCTATGTCTTCGTATCTATTTATTTTATTGGTTGAGTCTTTGGGAAGAGCTCTAAAGGTGAATCCCATAATAGTGGGAATCAAACCTAGCTACCATTGACCCGATCTCACACCACCAATTTGTTGATGATATATTATTATCCTTTTTAGCTTCAATCCCTTAGGCCAGAGCTATCAAAGAGATCCTCCAAGACTATGAAAGAGTGGTTGGGTAGAAAGTGAGTTTGAGGAAAAGTAAGGTGTTCTTCCTGAATACTCCTCGATAGGTAGAGGAAAATTGTTGAGATCTTGGGATGTGAGATTGAATCCCTTCCTTCAATTTATCTAGGATTGCCAATGTTCAAAGGGGGATTAAGACTTCTCTATGGGAACTAGTTGTAGAAAGAGTTCAAAGAAAATTGGTGGGATGGAAAGGGGTACTTTTGAGCCAAGTAGGTAAAATTATGCTAGTTAAGTCTACTCTACAGAGCATACCAATGTACTTCCTTTCTCTCTTTCAGATTCTAGGAAATATTCTTCAGAAAATTGAACAAATTCAGTGATCCTTTCTCTAGTCTAGTTCTGAGGAGAAGAAGAAGTTATCGCTTGTGGCATGGGATCAGGTGTGTAGTAGGAAAGAGTTGGGAGGTCTAGGCTTAAGAAGAATGAAAATGTTAAATAGAGCACTAATAGCTAAATAGGGCTAGAGATTGGTTCAAAAAGATAATGTTAATTGGGTTAAAATATTGTTAGCCAAATATTTAGGTAACACTAGTAATTTTCTCATAGACCCAAGTCCTACCCTTGGCTCAACATTCTAGTACAACATTGTTAACAACCACTCTGATATCATAAAGGGTGGAAGATGGGTGTTAGGTAATGGGTAGAGCATTGATTTTTGGAAAGACACATGGGTAGATGATAGACCATTAGAATCATATCCTCACCTGAGTCTGGTGGAACCAATCACAAGCCAAGCTTTCGGGCCAAAGGTATGTGACTTCATTATCTTTGTTAATGATAGAAAATGCTGGAAACCGTTTGTTCTTCTAGGGATTTCATAGGAAGAAGAAATTGTGTTAAAATATCTGATGGACATCCTAAAGTGGATGGTTATTCCTAACTAGGATAGGCTAGATAGATTGGTGTGGGGGGTTGAGAAGGATGATTGCTTTTCTATTAAGTCAACCTACCTACTATTAGATGTTCCCTTTGATCCCTAGTTTCCCATTAGTAATATCTAGTTGAAGGGTCTTACCCCCAAAGTTAATATTTTATTTTGGTTGGTGGCTCAAGGGAAGTGCCTTACATTGGATAATTTGTAGAAAAGGGGATTGGTTATCCCGAACAGATGCTACCTATGTGGTAGTGCTGAAGAATCACCTATGCACCTATTGTCTGATTATCCCTTTTCTCAGTCTATCTTCTCCTAGTTCCTGAGGACCATTAGTGTGGTTTAGGTTTTTCTAAAGTTGTTATCTAACTTGATCATTCAATGGAGGTCTCCCTTTCTATCTTTGCATATTCGAGCTTTTTGGTCCTTTGGTTTACCTCATGTTTGGTGGTATATTTGGAAGGAGAGGAATTCTAGAGCCTTTAAAAATATCTCCCATCCGATTGAGTTTATGGCACTTTGGACTGTTGTTGCCATTGTTGAAAATGTGGATGCAATTCCTTTAGATAAGGTCACTTCCATTGGGGAGTTGGCGGTGGAGTTGGTTCTTGGATTTAGAGATTATTCTCCCGATCATCACCCTGAAGCTCCTACTAGACATACTACTATTTGGAAACCTCCTCCTCCTGGTTGGTTGAAGCTAAATTTTGATGGAGCTTCTAAAGGGAATCCAGGACCAACCGATGTGGGGGGATTGGTTAGAGACTCTGATGGGAGGATTTTGTTGGCTTTCACTAAAAATTTAGATCATCAGACCAGTCATTTTGTGGAGGCACGAGCTCTCTTTCAAGGGGTTTGTCAACTAGAAATTTTGAATGGTAGGAAGGTAATTATTGAAGGGGATTCCCTCAATATCATTAATATGATCAAAGGTGTTCAGGTCCCTTCTTGGATGATCACGAATGAACTTGTTGAAACCCAAAGATGGATTTTAACCCTCGAAGCGGTTGAGATTAAGCATGTTTACAGGGAGGGAAATAGATCGGCAGATTTTTTAGCAAACTTGGGACTTTTGTAGGAAAGATGCACAATTTGGTAGGAGGATTTCCTAGATGGATTAAATCAAATAGACAATGAAATCTCGAGGAGATAATTTGTGTTTTCAAATGGCTCTGATCTATGATAGTAGGGATCCCCTGGGAAAATTTGTTGAACGCAAGAGTCTGTACCTAAACAGTGGTCGAATTTCGAATTTGAATTATAGAAGAATTCATGCCACAAATAGTTGTTGTTGTTGGACGTCCTTTCTGGGGGTTTTTGCTTGACTATGTTTTTTCGATAGGTATAGTCTCCTGCATGAGACATGATGTATTTTTTGGGGTTCTAGTTGTTGATAGTGAAAGCTCTAGTGTGTTGATGGTTTTAGTTTGGGTTTGTCCTACTCGGCTATTATGTAGCTTTGTTGTTTGTCTATTTCATGGATCCTTTTTGGTTTGCTATGTTGATCTCTATATTCCTTGTATCTAGCTGGTTGGTTGATCCACCTTTGTAAAAGGTTTGGGGCACCTTTCAAAACCCCTTCATCCATCTTATCAAAAAAATGATACATTCTATAACAAACAAAAATATAGTTGGACTCATATTTATAATTACATATCTATATGGCATTACATATTGATTCTCTTTGTGAACATTATATTGAATTTTTAAGACCACCTATGAATAATTCATGATTACAAATAAATCATCAATTGTTATTTGTCCATCATTACTATTTATTTTTTCCTTTTAATATGTTCTCTCAAAATGATATTTCATATTTTAAAAACATAATAAAGTGTTAAATATATAGAATATAAACTTATGAAGCATTTCCTTTATTTGCAAAATATATGATCTCTATACTAAACTAATATCAAGGCAAAAAAGACCAAAAAAAACTGACTAGAAAAATGTTAATTTTTTGAAAAAGCCAACATTGCTCTCAAAGAAAAGTTATATAAATACCAAAGTCATTCTCATATTTTTATAAAACTATCATGAAAATATTATCTTAGCATGTATTTGGATTTTCATAGGTTGTCTCTTTCTTATAAAAATGATATAAAATATTCTTACTATCACGAGGTTAAATATTTTTTGAAGTGATTGCACCACCCTCATAACAACTATAGAAATAGTCTCAAGGGTTGGACGTGTAACTCTTTTGAAACTTTATACCTTCAAAAAAATGATAATTTTTCATTTTCAAAAAACTTAGAAAAAAATGTACCATGAAAAACAAAAGTAGGTGTTCAGAGCAATATGGAAAAATTAGCAAAGTCTAAATCCAAGGTTGCATGCAAGAACCAAGGAGGAGATTCAAACTCCTCCAAGGAAAATATACTAGATATAACATCTATGATCACATGCAACACATTTGAAATTGCATGTAAGATTTAAGGAGGAGCCACAACCACATTGAAGGATGTCCTCTCAACACCGTCTATTGGAAAGTGTAGAAAAGTCTAAATCCAAGGTTGCATGCAAGAACCAAGGAGGAGATTCAAACTCCTCCAAGGAAAACACACTAGATCTAACATCTATGATCACATGCAACACATTTGAAATTGCATGTAAGATTTAAGGAGGAGCCTCAACCACATTGAAGGATATCCTATAATGCAACTACTACCATTGTATTCCAATAGTAAAATCAATCATGCAAGAGGATATTAGGACTAAAATAAAGGTAATTTTTTTATCCATGTCATAAAATCCTAGGAAAATGGTGAATAGGATAAATCCCTTAAACTAATTTGTAGCATTAAGAGATTTAAAACATATAGTGGCACTATGGACTAGGACATCAATAATGAGATTGCTCTGTTAAATAAGGAAGACATATGCTTTATGAACAAGATATTGATTACATCGCAAATGTGACAACCTTGATAGAAGGGTCTATTTACAAAGACCAAGGCACCAAGCGGAGGAACTTAGTACAAAGGCTATGGTCCCAAAAAGTGCTTTATGGCTTAGCACTAAGGCATTTAATTCCAAAGGTTAATTTAGTCTTGGTACAACTAGAATTACAAATGAGGTACTAAGAAATATGCATTAAGCATAATACAATATAGATGAGGTGTGGCACCATAGTTCCACAAATGGAGTTGGTGTCATCAACAAATATGGTGTCATATTATCAAATATGAGATTGGAACCAAAGGTAAGGTTGATTTCATGAAAAAATGTAGTAGCATAATGTCTAAGATGAGGTTAGCATGAAAGGTGCATCTAGCATCATGAAAAAATGTGAAACCATAATACCAAAGATGAATTTGGCACTAAAGACAATGTTGGTGTTCAGTTGTAGTTGCTTAAATTTAATTTTATCAATCCAGGGTAATCTAGGTTAGATTTAAAGAGTAGAAATCCAATATAGATTGTACCATAGTGGTTAATACTTAGACTTGATTTTGTTTTCTTTAGTCTCAGGTTTTACAAGAAATTAAAGTTTGCAGGAAATTAAAATTTGCAAAAAATTAAAGTTTGCAGAAATTGAAATAAAATGAAATTGTGCTTAAATTAAAGAAATGCAATCTATGACTTAGTCTATATGAGTATGTGTGGATCCACGTATGATTTAATGATGCATAGTATAATTCATAATTATTTATTGTGCAATTTAATTAAGTTTATGCTCTAAGACTTATTCTACATTCTAACTCTATCTACCATGTTTTTGGAGGAAGAGATTTAGGGACTAACCTTTCGGAGTGGGCCTTGCCTTCGGAAGGTTAGTATTAACCTCCTCCCCTTTCTCTACTCTATTTTAACTTTAGTAATCTATTTCATTACATTAATCTAATGCTAATTATTTCATGGTTGTAGGAAAATGAAAGGGAAGTTACAGAAGTAGATACAACATAAAAGAAATATAGAACATGGTTACCAAATCCATAGAAGAAAATACTGCTATTTTATTGCTTAATCTTCAACCTTCATTCGTACAACATAGATAGACTCCTTCAACATCAAGCGATGAATCTCTAGAGTATCAGCTTGTAGACCATAGATAATAGATGATAGACAATAGACCTTTTCAAAGGTCTTTACATGTATTTTTATAATGTCACATTGGACATTCTTAATGGAACTCTTCCACGTATTTTTCCATGTGGATTTGTTGGCTTGATGATGCGACAACTATATTTCTAATAAAAATAATCTAAACTAACATAGTTTCCTAACCTACTTGGACTCAGTCATAATCTAAGTGGTCCAAGTGGTAACTCACGAACGAACATAACAAATTGCTTCTAATTTAAAAATTTTGCAAGATATAACAATATAACTATATACCCCTTTATTAATGAAGAGGACATAACATCTTGCATCATAATCTAGGCAACTTAACAACATAGTAACTCTAGAACTTTATAACAGCTTCAATAATCATAATTTCCTTGTGCATAATCTTCGATAAGTCAGCCAACTATGTTGATTGGAAAAATTTCGTAACAATATGTTGCCATGTAAGAGTGTCATGCTATCACTGATGTGGCACGCAGTGTGTTGGTCAATTGACTTGGTCAAATATTTTTGTAACTCTTGGTGGTAGACGTCTTCGATAATAGTCTTCAACAACTATCTTATGTAACATATTTCAACAACTATGTTCTGTAACAGCCATTTGTAACCCACATCTATAGTCTTTATAATATGTCATCCTCGTGACTATCTTTTATTATGCTCAACATTTGGTTTAAGTCTTATTTTGCCACATCAATATCCTATGAAACATCCTTCATTGTTCTCTTGTCCAAGCATACACAACTTGCACATATTTTGTGTAAAATTCATGTATTTATCACTTAATCCACATTCATCATTTTAACCGATATATTACAAAAATAATATAAAATAATCATTAAAAATATATTACATCTATGTTTTGCAGACATAAATCAAACAATATTTTACATACATTTTATGCTAAATTAACACTCATCATTTTTCCTCAAACTAGAGGATATGCATGTCCTTATGCATACAAATAAAATGAATTTAACAAGACATTCACAAATATTGCATATATATCAGATATTATGACCCATATTTTTTATATAAATGAAATATTTTAGATATAATGAATAAATAAAATTTTACACTTTCTTCAAAATACCCTTTGCATATTTATGAAATATAACAGTAAAATATTTTCAGATAAACCTACAAATTGTAACTTTTGCAATTATTTAACTAGAAAAATATTTGTAACAACATTGTGATCATAGAAGATGAACAATTTCAGAAATAAACTTAATACACATCATCTTATAGTAATATGATAGAACTGTCTTCAAATAAACATGTGTAGTAACATAAACTTTTGCAGTTCTTCAGGAAATATTTTTATCTTTTGCAAAGAAAATATCATAATGATTCTCTGGTAGAAAAATAAATGAAATATCAGAATCACTTCATAGTGTTGCACAGAGATGATCTCTTAAAGCTAAAAAACACTACAATTACATAATCATCAATACTGCAGTTATGGTAATCAAATAATTTCAAGCATAAACGTCATATTGCAATATTTGTTTTTTAGATATATGTCATAAAATATATCTGCAAACATATGAAAAAGAAAACATTCAAAACATTTTTGTAGAAAAGTAAAATTAATCAGCATATATAAATTTTAAATAGAAGTTTGTAAATGTCTGAAATCATGAAAGTTTTTTAAGTATTCAATTTTATCCAATTTTTGATCGTTGGGAGGAAATTCGTGTGGACTACGATCGTTTTGTTGGTAGGTTCTTCTCGTTATTTCACTTTTTGTACCCATTCTCTAGCTTTTTGGGTTTCTATTGGTAGTTCAACAACAATGGTGTTTACATGCTCAACTTCCTCAACTTCCTTCCCTATATCACTTGAGCCACATCGCAAGAATTTTTTGTGATCCTCCACCCTACTTGTTCCTTCCTTGATGTCCACTATAATCTCCCAAGGACTCTTAATACCATCTTCAACCATCATGTTGTTATTTTCAGCTGTTGAAGTCACCTTCACTCACCACACAGAGTCTTGATCAAGATTGCAGAGCTCACATGGAAAGATAATAATTAGGGTTATATATATATATATATATATATATATATATATATATATATATATATATATATATATATATATATATATATATATATATATTTATTTAAGCTACTCATGTAATGCAATTGAATTAATCATGGCCCTCTATTCCCTTTTAATCATCAGTTCAGAACCTTAATTTGTGATATTTTCTTTCATTACACCACGTAACCAAGTGTTAACAATCAACATCATCACGAGGTGGTTGCCTTCATTCTAATTTTGGTAAATTGATAAGTACTGCTCATAGTCTACCATCTCTCCTTGATCTACAATGATAAATTATGCAAATCTTGCATCACATCATCCACCACTTGTATTTCCAAATAAAAAAGAAGCATGTGGCACTTTACTATTGGATTTGAAGTAAAACAACACGTAGGTGGAATCGCTATCTAATTTTATTCTTAGATTTCATGGTTCCTACCATTGTATCTTCTGCCAAATTCAGCCATGGATGACAATTGAGGTGAGTTTTCCTTTTCCTTTTTCTTCTTTGTATATATTCAGTTTTTTTCCCTCTTGAAATTCAATCTATGTTTTTTTATGGTTCCTCCACTGTAGATCAAATATTCCTTTAAAATACTCAACATTCTCATCAACACCTCCCCATTGAACATACTCAACATTCTCATCAACAACTGAACAAAACCAAACCTGTGTGGTCCTTTTCTACTACGGACCCATTTTAGCTTCAATGGACACCCAATTGCTATGGTAGGTATCATCGAAACCAGACAGACAGGGAAGTTTACTTTCCTTATGGTACTTTTATCCATCAAATCAAGACAAATTTACTTTCCTTATGAAGAAATTGATTATTCAACTTTGATAATAATTTAATAGTCCTTTTAGTAACTTGGTCTCCAGGTCAACAAGGAGGATACAAATAAGTTTGTTGAAAACAATCCTTATGATTTAAACCTTACACCCAATTACTAAAAATAATGACTGTAACTAACTCTCTTATAATATATATATTTAACAAATTTATTAATTTATTTTTTTAAGCCACGGTCCCCATGAAGTTGGCTCCCAAATATAATTTATTGATGGTGCATAAGACGTAGCGATGGGTTACAAAGGGCAATGCTTAGGTTGTGTTGGGGAGATAATACAAAATATGTAATCGCAAATATCGTCGGTGGCATGTGTGGAAACTCTTGTGCTCCACCACAAATATTCTCTTTTACAGGGTGGCTTTATTGTGGATCATAAACGTGGTTGGTAAGAGCATTTTCACATTATTTTTAAAGGTTAGTGGGTTGGTAAGTATAGGTATGGTTGAGTATTTATCAAGAAAAAACCTATGTTCAAAAACTTAGGTTCAAACCTGGGTAAGCCTCTCCTTTGTAAAGGTAATAGTATGTTTTGAATTTTCTAAGTGCACGTTAGACTGATGACGACGGTATGAACATCAAACTACCGACGGTCCCTATCTCACGTCGGATGACCAAAAATGAGACGGTGGATTTGTTAATGCAGTTACTGTGATTTGAATCCTGTGCAGTTTAATTACTAAAAATAGTAGTTGTTGCCAACTCTCCTATGTACCAAAAGAAGGAAAAAATATTCCCTCGTTATCTAGGGCCTTTGGTGGCCAAGGGATTATATAGGTTGAAATATAATAATATGACAAATTTCATAAATTTGATAAAATTGGGATTAAGTTTAATCATATATATTGATAAAATTTATATATTTTTTAATTTTTATTTAAAGAGTTAAGTTTAAATTAAATGTACCTAAGTTATTTATAAAAAAAAAAAAACTTAAAAGCCACCATAATAATTAATTATATATATATACTTTAAAAACTTTTAAAGGTTTGCAGAAATTACATTGTGTTTGACAATAATATTTTCTAGCTTTTATATATATATATATATATATATATATATATATATATATATATATATAAATAAAAGGGAGTTGGTTATAGTTACAACTCTTTTTTACTATCAAGTAGGGTTTAAATCTTGAGGCTACTTTTTATAACCAGTTGTTGTTTAATCCGACATAAAATGGACTATCGATCGCTCAGAATTGGTACCTTTGTCGAGCTAGCATGCACTCAACGGATTCAAGTCAGACTACTACCTTTGGAAATGGATATGCCCCTAAGGTTTGAACCTAGGTCTCTTTTTGGTAAGCACCAGGACTTGCCAATCCACCTAGCCTTTATGGACATATAAAATATATATAATGACCTAGGTTCAAACCATGACAGGATGTGGTGTGTATGTATATATATATTTTTGGCTCAGTACGAGGGGACCACAACCCCTCACAAAAACATGTACAAACTCATTAAAAAATTGAGTCCTGTAAGGGATGCCATGATGGTATTTTTTATGGGACTATGGAGTAGATCTAACAACAATATTAATGTGGAGTAGATATGATGACAGTATCATTGTAGAGTAGAGCTGATAACAATATTGTTGTGGAGTAGATTTGGCAACAATATTGTTGTGGAGTAGATCTAGCGTCAATATTGTAGAGTAGAGCTGATAACAATATTGTTGTGGAGTATATTTGGTGACAATATTATTGAGGATTAGATCTAATTATAGTATTCCTATAGAGTAGATCTAAAGATGCTTCAAAAATACAATGCCATGGTATTGTTGTAGAGTAGAGCTGAGAACAATATTATTGTAGAGTAGATTTGACAATAGTATTTTTGTGGATTAGATCTGGCAACAATATTGTTGTAGAGTAGAACTAATAACAATATTTTTGTGGATTAGATTTGGCGATAGTATTGTTGTGGAGTAGATTTGACAATAATATTATTGTGGAGTAAATTTGATGATGCTCCAAAAATACAATGGCATGGTATTGTTGTAGAGTAGAGCTGATAACAATATTATTGTGCAATAGATTTGGTGACAATATTGTTGTGGAGTAGATATGACGACCATATTGTTGTGGAGTAGAACTAGCGACTGTATTGTTGTAGAATAGATCTCATGACAATGTTGTAGTGTAGAGTTGGGGAATAGATCTGGTAATAGTATATTTGAATACAAACCCTAAGGAACTAAGTGATAAGTTAAGGGAAGATGGAGCAATGATTCAAGTCTCTAGGCAATCTGTTGGGATATCCTAGGGTAGAAATTTTGAATGCTACCATGGTGGGAGATGAGCAGGTTATCGGGGTTCAAAATTGGATTTTTGACCCTAAGGTGAGATCTTGGTTGCATGTGGTGAAACACAAACAAAATACCCTTGATTGTAATTTTAATCTATCTCTAGTGGATGGAAGATTGGTAATTCTTGACTAGTTGGTGAAAATAGCTGCTACTCAAGGCGACCAATGTCTAATTGGTAAATTCCTTGGGGTAAATACCTGAATTAGATGTTATACAAAAGTGGGCAATGAAGAAAGACTTGAATCTACATATTATTCTTCTATAAGAACCAAATTAAAGGAGCAAAATATAAATAAAATAAGAAGAGTTATTTGGAAGGAGGTTAGTTTTATTGCCAGTCTTACAATTGGAGACTTAGGTGGATTATTGTGCATGTGGAATCACAATAATGTGGAGGGGAGAGTAATCACTACCTCAAGTAGATTGACTAATATGTTTTTCTATTGCAAGGAAACTAATATAAGCTGGGTGTTGACTAAAATTTATGCCCCAAATACTAGTATTCGAAGAAAACAACTATGGATAGAATTGAGCATGATGAGAAGGGAATTTAAAGGAATTGCTTGGGTCTTAGTTGGGGACTTCAATTCCCTTATTTTCCCATCATATAAGAAAGGTTGAAGTCCTAATATTATAGATGGAATGGAAGACTTTGAAAAAAAATTAGTTGAGAACGAGTTGATGGATGTGGACCTCAAGGGGATCAAATCTACTTGGAGTAATAGGCAGTTAGGTGAACAATTAATCCAAATTATACTAGATCTATTCCTGATCTCACAAAAGGGCCTACTCATATTTGGAGATGCTACCTTGAATGCACTCCCAAAAGTTGATTCAAACCATAATACCCTTTTTTTGGAATCATAGAACAATAGAAGGAAGTTTTGATGTTTCTTTTGCTTTGAAGTGATGTACCTGAGGAACAAGAACCTAGAATATTGCATAGTAGAATGGTGGAAGAATGATTTAACAGGACCATTGATTGCGTAGGTTGTCAAGAAACTCATATTCATAAAACATAATCTGAAAGCTTGGAATAGAAATATTCTTGAACATCTATTACACAAAAAAGTGAAACTAAAACAACTCGTGGAGTTTGAGACAATTATTAGTGAAGGTTACTTATCACAAGAAATTAAGGACAAGGAAAAACAATTTTTATCATGATATCATAATTCCCTAGAGTGTGAGGAAACATTCTAGAGATAAAAATCAAGAGCTTTGTGGCTCAAGGAGGGAGATCGTAACACTAAGTTTTTTCATGTGTCCACCCTTGGGCACATAAGTCACAATAAGATAAAATAAATCCTTTGGGAGGATGGCTCAAGTACTGATGACATCATAGAAATCCAAGAGGAAGCTATAAAATGCTTTAAGAATCTTATTGACACTATTGAAAGGGTGGAAGAGACTACAATGAATGACCTTATTCATAATATTTCACCCCCAGTAACTGAGCAACATAATTCTTATCTAACCAACCCATTTAAAGAGGAAGAGGTAAAAAGTGTTATTTTTGCAATGGCTAGGGAGAAAACCCATGGGCTAGATGACTTTTTTGCAATATTTTTCAAATATTCTAGCATATTACTGGAGCTAATGTGATTGCAATCATTAGTGAAGTTCAAAAATCCCACCATATCCCAAGGGACATTAATTCAACATGCCTTATGCTCATTCTCAAGGTAGCAAGGGCAAATGAGTTTAAGGATTTCAGGCCAATAAGCCTATGTAATACTCTTTTCAAAATTTTAACCAAGGTAATGGCTAATAGAATCAAAGTTACCCTCTCATTCATCATTGATTCTAACTAGGGTGGCTTTGTAACGGGTAGGTATATCTTATATGGGAATCACCATTCATGAAATTATTCATTCAATGGACATGAGTGGAAAAGTTGGTTTGTTATTAAAATTGGATATGAATAAGACCTGTGATAGGGTTTTATGGGATTTTTTATCAAATTCATTGCTAAATTTGGCTTCCACCAAGAATGGATCAAGATTTTCATGGAGTGTATATCCTCTGCAATGTTCTCGATGATTGTAAATGGAGTTGTGACATGGTACTTCAAGAATAAAAGGAGACTACAACAAGGGGATCCCCTATCACCATACCTCTTCATAATAATGGTTGAGGCATGGGGTAGGGCAATCACAATAGCCATATCAACTGGTATAATTGACAAAGTTTACCTAACCACTACCCTAAACCCGATTTATCATCAACAATTTATGGACAACACCATACTGGTAACTAGCTCCTCAATTCCCTAGGCTAGAGAGATTAAATACTTTGAGCATCTATGAGAATATTTTTGGGCAGAAGGCCAATTTCTCTAAAAGCAAAGTCTTTTTCCTCAACCCCTCCCCAAGGAGGCAAGCACAAATTACAAGAATTTTTGGCTATGAAATAGGGGATCTTCCCTCCACCTACTTGGCCATGCCTCTCTTTGAATGGAGAATGAAAGAAAACCTCTGGAACCTGATAATGGAGTGAATTAGGAAAACCTTATAGGTCAGAAGGGCTCCCTCCTTAGTTAGGCTAGAAAATTCCACTTGGTAAATTCTACCCTTTATAGCATACATGTTTACTTCATGTCTCTATTCAAAATACTTGTTAGAATATGTGAGAAAATTAAACAAATTCAGAAGACTTTTGTTTGGCTAGGAGTGGAAGAGAGAAGGACAAATTTGGTGGCTTGGGACCAGGTTTGCTCTAGAAAAGAGGTAGGAGGACTAGGTTTCAATAAAATTCATATAATGAACCATGATATCATGGCTAAATTGGGGTGGAAACTGCTTATTGAGAATAATATTGGATGGATCCAGATCCTAGAGGTAAATTACATTAGACAAGGTATAAATCTCATTGAGGAACATAACCCTCCAAAGGGCTCTTTCTTCTAGAATCATCTTCACAAAACCACAACCCTGCTAAAAAATGAAATAATATGGAGAGTAGCTGACAAAAGGAAGATAAAATTTTGGAATGACAACTGGCTCAAGAACACTCTGCTGATTGAAGATCTAAACTTGGCCATTTTAGAACCTATAACATCTCAACACTTTGGCATTTAGGTTGCAGACTTCGTTGTTGAAGAGGAGGAAGGAAAAAATGTAAGACTATCCATCTAGATGGACTAGATTCTAGAAGAGAACAAGCATTAAGAGAGTTAAATAAGTTATTGAGACCCTAATTCATTGATCCTGACAAGGTGGATGATTCAATGATTTGGAAAGTACATAAAGGGAGGTTTAAATTGTTAAATTAGCTTATTATATTCTTGAAGGAGATGGTTGGGGATGGTTACCTATCTATAAAGTATGGTTTAAGAATATAACTCTCAAAATCAATTTCTTTTACTAGCTTATAGTACTAAACAAGGTCCTCACCATATATAATCTTCTTAAAAGAGGAATAATGATATCAAATAGATGCTACTTATGTGAATAGAATTGGGAGAATGTCCACTACCTATTTATTGAATGCCATTTTTCTTGGGAGGTCTTCAATATGATCCTAAGAAAATTTGGTGTTTCATGGGTTCCCCTGAACAATATCACCGACTTATGCATCCAATGGGAATTGCCTTTTCAAAGTAAAAGACTCAAAACACTATGGAAGTTTAGCCTCCCCCATTTTCTTTTAGGGATATGGAAGGAAAGAAACAATAAGACCTTCAAAGATCATAAAAAATATCCTAAATCAGTTGAGGTTAGAGTCAGTAATGTAATGACATAAAATTTAGAAGTGATAAATTCAAAGACTCCTAGGAAAATGAGAGTGAAAAAATGGTTGCTTCCCAATGGGGATTAGCAGGGTTGAAAAACTCCTTAGGACCTCTTGCACAACTCACTCGATCTCAAACTAAATGGAAGGCTCCTTCACTGGGCTAGCTAAAATTAATTTTTGAAAGGGCTGGAAAAGGCAACTCATGGAAGGTTGGAGTCAGGAGGTGATCAGGGATGATAAAGGTGACATATTACATGCTTATGCTAAAAATTTGGAATTTCAAACTAACCACTTTGTGGAGGCAAAGACCTTATATCAAGGTGCCCTTCTTCTTTACAGGTTGAACATAAAAAATGTAATCATGGAAGGGGACTTGCTAAATATCATCAATTGTACTAAAGGCATCCTCGAGGTGAGCTAGAACATTGAAGACCTTATTGGAGTGGTGAAGTAGAAAATTCAACTCTTGGATAATTCATAAGTGAATCATGTTTGTAGAGAGGGAAACCATGCGACGAACCTGATGGCTAATATGGGCATCAACTAGGAAGAATTATGAATTTGGTATAAGGATTCCCCCATGATTTTTTGAGCATTACAATAGAGGAAAAATAATTTGCAAGTGGGGTGGACACCAATACGTAAGACTATGGTTGGAAGAGATAAGTTGTGGAGTAGATTTAGTGACAATATTGCTATGGAGTAAATCTGATGATAGTATTGTTGTGAAGTAAATATGGTGATAATATTGTTGTGGAGTAGATATGGCGACAGTATTGCTACAGAGTAGAACTGATAACAATATTATTATGGAGTAGATTTGGTGATAATATTTTTGTGGAGTAGATTTGGTGATAATATTATTGTGGAGTAGATCTGACGATATTATTGTTGTGGACTAGATTTGGTTATAATATTACTATAGATTAGATTTGATAATAATATTGTTGAGTAGATTTGGTGATAGTATTGTTGTTAAGTAGATCTGGTGATAATATTGCTTTGAAGTAGATCTGGCGATAGTATTGCTACATAGTAGTGTAGACACCTAAAACACGTCATGTTTAGGAGACTACCCATATGGGCACATTCACAAACCATATGAACCCTCTTGGATCTCTCCAAGAGCAAGCAGTGGTCCTAACCACTCAGGAAGGGTAGTTCTGGTCCCTCTAGGCTTGGTCGCTCTCAAGTAGAGTGGCCATAACACCTGGCCGCTGGAGACTACAATGGCTAGACCTGGCCGCTAGACCTGATAGCGGCCAACATCACAAACAATATGGCCATGAATACGGGCCCAGATCACATAGTCTGACTACACCTATGCATGGATTTTAGGTGGATTTCGGTGAGGAACTCCCTGAGTCCCTCCTAACTACCCCTTCAATGCAAAATTGTGACTAATGCTTCCCACCCAGAATGGTTAGTCACATGCAATTTGGAGAGACGCTTCTCCAGGAAGCCAAGCTCCAGATCTAGGAGGGAAGCCTACATATAGACTCTCCCACAAGAGCAAAAGGATCCACGAAGTTTCAAGGTTAAGCAGTGAAGCCCTGATGAAATGGAGAACCAAGCTACACCCCTTTGAGGAGTACTGGAGCTCCATTCGGTTGAGCTACGCCCATGCATCAACATTCAGATTCATCATTCCAAACCGCCAATCAGTGTAGGAGACACACCAGGTGACCCTTGAACATCAATTCGAGCAAGGGATCGACTGTCATAGCCCATAAGACCTGAGGTAACCTTTAAGTTAGAGGTCATTATCTTTGACAATGGCCCATAGTCATAGCCAGGTTTTAAAATGGTTGATTCCTTTGTTCTTAGTAATAGATATGCATTTATTATTATTTCATTTACATGTCTTTAGCATAGATCTGAATATTCTATCATATTTAGATTAATATTCTTGGTTTCCATATGCACATTACTTATATTTACTTTATTTTAATGCATCATGCTTATTTATCCTGATTATCGTATTTTCTAACAAGAGCCTCTTCCAGAGAGGTGGCCCGTACTACTTACCATGCTTTGTTGTTTTCATGTACGCAGATCTATAGGTTTACAGGACCATATCAAGACATCCGAAGCACGTGATCCCTCCTAGATGAGAGAAGGAGAAGGAGGCATCTGTGAGCCCTCAAACAAGTTCATGTGCGAGATCGGGAAGCCTACGAAAGTGCACCACCCCTTTGCAAGGGGATATTATACTCACTTGTAATTCATTGTATCAAAATGGGTATCCCTCAGAGGGACCGACATGTAACCGGGTTTCAATATAAATAAAAGGATCTTTCTTTGTTATTTCCATGTTATATGCATTTCATGGTCTTTCATTTCATTTTGGTATAATATTGCAAGTAGAGTAAGTGGTGCGCACCTCCCAGGGTCGCACAGATGGTGATCACGGTGGGACCCCCACCAGGGTTTTATTTTTTGGTTGAGTTACTAATATTTTGGATGCCTTTTTCTATGTAGGTCTAGCCACTTTGGTCAACAATGGCCAGAAGAGCTTAGTCGCTACAGCTATCAATGGCCAGAATCAGTCACTCTAGTCAACAATAGCCAGTAGGAGAGTTGAAACAGAGGTCATCCAAGTCATCATCAGGTGAGGAATTGAGGTTGGTACACATTTTTGACTCTCTATGACTTTCTATCTGCATTTATTTTCTAGAAATAACAAGCAAAAACATAGCTAAGTAGGGAAAAATGAGGAAAATGAAATGAAAATTGCATTATACATTTCTTAGATTTCTTTAAGTTTCCTCTAGGCACTGCTAGGAACAATGGGCCTCTACTTGTAAGGTCTGCCCTAGTCTCCAGCGTGCTAGGCTTCTATGTGATTAATTTGCTTGCATGTGGCCCAACCAATGGCCACCCATTCACAAAGTAGGAAGTGCATTACACAAAGATCATCTATATTACATTAAATATGCATCTTTCTAAAAGCAAAACATTATTTTTAGGCATGTAGGGATGTAAAGCATGAATTTTGGTTGATGCATCATTTTATATTTCAGAATACATAAAAATAACACCACACACTTGCACATCCTATCATAACATTGGTAAGGTTGGATTTCATCACCAACCCCCAATTCAGACCGGTGATATTGGAATTCATCTCCTTCCATCGGCTTGCCCCCTAGATGTCCTTAGATGGAATAGAGAATTCTTTCTGAGCTGGTATGAGTCACTTGTGTTCAAACTATCTCCCACTATGGCATAGTGGAAGAGCTAGGCGAACCCCCCACTAGGATTTAAGTGGTGTACCCTAGACTCTTTTGAGAAGTCATGTTCGGCACTAGTGTCCTTAGTCTCCACTTTGATTGAGTTCCCTCATTCCAATTCCAAAGCATAGACAAGAGATCAAAATCATCAACAAATCTAAAACACACAGGACAGTTTAGGGAACACATTAAAATCCTTAAACAAGATAAACACATGTTTACTTTGTTTGTGTAACTCAGAAAGTAATCAAGAAGACAACCCAAATCATAATGGTGAACACATGGAGCAACCACCCTCGATCCATTACCGAAGGGGAAACTAGCACTCCTCACACTCACAAACACACTGGCATTGAGCCGCCCACACATAGTGTCATCGAACAGAGTTTGACGAGTCTTAGGGGTGACAACTCAACCCTTGGGGGGACTCCACGAGAAACCCCAGCAAGAGATCCACTTCCTGGGTCCCCATCACATAGACATGAGGAGGCCTCAAGGCCTCCCTCATCACATAGGAATGAGGAGTCCTCATGGTGCCACTCATCATATAGACACACGGAGGCATCACGACCTCCATCATCACATAAATGAGTGGAGGCATCACGACCTCCCTCCTCACATCGACCTATGGAGGCATCACGACCACCCTCATCACATAGACATGTGGAGGCTTCAAGGCCTCCATCCTCACACTAGCATGAGGAGGCATCAAGGCCTCATTCATCACATAGGAAGGAAAGGGAGGTAAGATCCCAAACATCACATGACACGCATAGAACAAACCCACCCACTGAGGGGCAAAACCATAGGGCTACGCCTAGTCATAGACTCAAAACATCTTGCAGCCTCCCTATGGATGGGAGAGTACCCCTAGATCATGAACTCATTGGTGCAAATGGGACTCCATGGGATCAGCCATGGAGAACTAGATAGCTCGATGAGCTGGATCGGTTCCCCTCGAGGCCAGCTCTGAGAAGCATCACTACTGCATGTTCAACTTTAGGGAGTTCACGTAGTGTGGCCACTAGATGCACCAATGAACCAAGGGAAGCTTCAAAGTGACCCCGTAGCACATACACTACTTCAGATCATGAGTGTACTCAACCCTTAACATAATACATAGAGCAAGTCACCCTAGCAGATAGGGGTAGGTGCACAACAGGAATCTCCCTGAGAGGCCTCAACATTAGAACCCCTCAAATAGAAATCAAAATACATGAACCCTCAATAGCAAGTCGCTCTGACCGCCTACGTAGGTTGGAAGAAGAGCTACACATTGAATGGGAATGCATGGAAGATCTTGAGCAAGAAGAGCATAGAAAAAGGTACCTACGCTTACAAGAACAACTCTCGAGAGAAGAAAGGGTAGAGCATGAGGAGCTAGCAGAGAGGCTAGCTCGAATAGATGCACACATTACTGATGAGAGATATCAACATGAAGGGCGTACCAATTCTCCATGAGGGAATGGTGCTAGATATGAGCATATTCAACATGCCCCACAACATCAACAACACCTGGACCCTAGGCAAACACAATTCAATGGGGACCAAGCAAGGATAGGAGATCAAGAACAAACCCAGCCAGAACTTCCAAACATGGTCATGGGGGATGAATACAGAGGCCCGATTAGGGCCAACACCGGAATACCTCCATTACCACCATGGGAAAACCTTCAGGAACATGAAATTATCTCCTCAAAGGTATACCAAATGCTCATCGAGTGAGTCAAATCTCTAGAAAAGGACACAAATGGACAAAATCCAACATTAGACAAGATACACAACCAACCTCTATGCCCATCAGTCCCAAGTCTCGCATATCCTAGGCACTTTGAGATGCCTAGACTAGATAAGTTTAAGGGAGAGGGAGATGCGCAGGAACACGTGACCAACTTCATGAATGCGTGCTTCCACCTTAACAAATATGATGCCCTGATGCTGAGAACATTCATCATGACATTCTCAGGTGTGGCAATGCAATGGTTCAACCAGTTTCCCAAACATAGCATCACCGGATTTGAGCAGCTAGCAAATGCATTCCTAGAATATTTCTCCTTTGGTGCCAAGAAGAAGGTGAACTTGTCTGACCTGGCCAACTTGAAGCAATATGATGATGAGCCAGTGATGGACTATGGAGATAGGTGGAGAAAAATCATGGTGAAGCTATCATTCTCTATCCCCTCAGAAGAACTCATTCGAATGTTCACAAAGAGTTACGCAAAACATATTTCCCTACTCTTGTAGCTGCAGCAATATGAATCATTCGAAGAAGCCTTGGCCCAAGCCAAGCTTATTGAAGACATTAAGGTCGATGAGGGAGACCTTAAGCTCCACAAAAAAAATAATGGAGCAAAAACAATCAGAACAACAAGAACAAATAGAAGCAGGCCAAGCCTGCTCAAGTTAATCAGGTCATGTTAGCCATGCCGCAAGGGGGAATGGACAACAACCCTAGAACTATCAAGTGCAACCCCCATCGACCAACTATGATCCCAAGGACAACCAGGGCCAAAATAGGGAACGTCGACCACCTCATTATTTCATGCCTCTAAATGAATCGATGCAGTCGATATTCAACCAATTAAATGAGGCGTAGAGGATAAGATTTCCTGACATACAACTGCTTGACCCTAACCATCCCAAGCCAAGAGGATACAGGGAAGATCACCATTTCCCATACCATAGGAGACAAGGGCATGACATCGAGAATTGCATCGGATTCAAGAATGTGGTGCAAAACATGATCGAGAAAGGAGAGCTAAAAGTTGACAACCCACTAGCTCCCGATAATAGAGATATGGGTATATACCGAAACCCATTGCCAAATCATGAGGCCCCTAGAGATCAGGGTCCCCAAGTTAACCAAGTCTGGGTCGAGCCACCTATTTAGGGGTGCATCAAAATGGTCGAATTGGTTAATGTGGCAACCAGGAGTCGGAGATATGGGCAACCATAACCTCCAATGGCTCCCATCAATATCCCAGTTGCACCTCGATAGAGGCTAGTGCATGAAAATCCTCTAGGTCCACCAACGAGACCTATGGTGACTATTCGGAGTAGATTAGAACAAAATCTACAAATGACTCCGACCAAATTATCCATCTATGAGCTCATACAACAATCTCCTAGGCACAGGGAGATGTTAATGGAGATTTTGAGATCAATCGAGCTCCAGCCCTAGAACCCAGATGCGTTCACACATTTTATGGGGCAAGTTCAATAGTGCCAAGAGCCGATGATACATTTTTATGATCATAAAATCAAAGAAGTGCCAACTACTACAGTGGACCCACCTTTGCACATCATTGCATCTATCAATGACATACCATTCAAGCGGGTTCTGATTGATACAAGCTCATCAATCAACATCATTACTACCAAGGCTATAGGGCACTTGAAGATACCCAAGTCCAACATTATCCCAACTTCATACACCCTTAGGGCTTTCAATGATGCGCTATGCACCACAGTGGGCACAATCATTTTACCTATAAAAGTAGGGCATAAGACCATCCCTATGATGTGTCATGTGTTGGAAGGGGTAATGCAATATAACATCCTCCTAGGGCATCCCTGGATTAGGGACATGAAGTGCGTACCCTCAATCCTGCACCAATGCATCAAGTATGTGCATGAGGGACAAGTGCATGTGGTCCCATATGATGAAGAGCCATTCAAGTATGTGCACCAAGTTGACTTACCAGGAGGTTTCGACCTACCATCAACACACTTATACATCAGACCTTCATCTCCAACCACGTAGCCTAGAAGCCAAAGTAGATCAGTGAGAGGTGACCCATCCACATCGGCACCACCTCCTGCATTCAAAGCCATGGGCACTTCTGAAATACCTTTGATAGATAAGGCTAGGGGTAAGTAGAAGCTGAAGGCACCCCTAGTAGAGAAAGAGTGCCAAGGGTGGCCGATCAAAGCAGCAGTAGAAATTCCTACTCCCATGGAGGAGGAACATTCCCAAGGAAGAGTCGAGGAGGTACCTCAACCTACCTCACCTGCATCATCAACAACATCATCTGCACCCTAGGTGATAGTGCACCTAGCCAACATAGTGCTAGGAGAATATCTTATGCAAAATATGACGTTCACACCAATCATTGAGTCTGCACAAGACATGGGATGACCAAGAGTCCCAAATCTACCAATAGGAATGGTGGTGCCCTTAGGGATCCCGCCTAACCAGACTAACTTCATATACACTGGTCTAGATTGCACCCACATTACTTTAGACTCAGAGAAGGATGAGGATGAGCCATTCACCATGAGTGTCCATTACTTGTCAAACCTTGAGTTCATGCTAAGATACTTTGAACAATGCCATTGGCATGGATATGGTTTAGGCCTATATGAACAAGGGTGTAGGCTACCATTTCAACCATAATATCAGCTACCTATGGATAGGTGTGGTCTAGGCTATCAAATGTAGGGCCATGATGACTCCTTAGAAGCAGCATTGGATAGGCTAAACATTGGGTTCGAAGAAGACATTGATTGGAACCCATATCGACCCCCTATTAGAAACCTTTGGGGTGATGAATGGGTGTCAATAATCAATATCGCACCCCCTGAGACATATCACACTGAATCCTCCCTTGAAGCACCCTCCTTAGGAGCCATCCTATAGGAAGAAGAGCCACTGCATGGATACGGGCAAGAAGAGTACAACTATGTCCCAATCGAGGATAAAAATGAAGTTAGATTGGCCTACCATGGGCCATGATATGTGCAGAACCATGATTGGATAGGCCAGAAAGGAAGTGGCTACATCTCAGATGAAAGTGAGTCTATCCCAAGTAAGGAGGATACAGGTCAGATAAAATTGACTATGAGTCAGAGGACTCAATAGAGATGGCCTACTTGCACCCAAGACATGCAGGCTACAGCATTGGGCCAGAGACAAATGCTAATGGACTCTTCATAAGTGATGATAACTATGAAGATGAAATGGAGATGGCCTATCTGGGGCATCAACAAGCTAGACACCAGCCCATCCTAGGACCAGAAACCAATGCCAATGGCTTCTGGATAAGTGATGATGACTTTGAAGATGAGACCGAGATGGCTTATCTTGGACCTCGACACTTGAGGCCAGTCAATTTGCTTATGGAAAGGGAAGTGATATTCCATGCCATCGATCCCAATATTTGATTCCTAGGAAGACCAGTAAACCTAGATGCCATCCATCACATGGTCAACCTAGAACCACCAATGTTTAGAGAGTAGCTATTGCCCAACGACCCAGTCATCTCATCTATCTACGGCTGAATCCTGAGATCCCTATGCCACTAGAGCCCCATCATGAGCATAGAGGGCATCCCCTCAAGATAAATTTTTACCCATGTGGCCCTAGAGATTTCATCCCATCCATCAACATGATCTCCATTGATTTGACCACTCCACTCCATAACCCAGCAGACCCATCAAAACCATTGTGTCTTAATCTAGATGCCATTGATTGGGGTCACATTGATTCACCCCTAGAGCCTGAAGATCTCTTCCCCAATGAAGAGATGCTACAACCATTCCATTTTACATCAGGCTATGTGCATGATGTCTATCACACTAATTTTGACCTCGAGGCATTAGGAACCATGAACCCAATAGATGACATCCATCTAATCCCCACTCCTCATCAGCTTGAGGAGGGGTCACACATGGCAATAGAGGAAAATTTCAAGGTAGACATCAACGATGATCCATCTCAACCAAAGAAAGTCAAGTTCAGAGAAATCTTATCTCCAGAAGAATAGGCCATCATAATTCCTCTACTAAGAGAGAGACCGAATCTCTTCGCTTGGACTTACAAAGACATGCTAGGGCTAGATCCAAAGTTGGTTGTCCACAACCTGTCGATAGACCCCACGAAGAAGCCAGTCAAGAAAAATCTTAGAAAGATGCATCCAACCATCACTTTGATGGTTAAAAATGAGTTGCAAAAACTGTTGGATGTAGTCTTTATTATTCCAATCGACTATCCAGAATGGGTATCAAACATGGTACCCATAGGAAAACCTGATGGAAGAGTTCGCATTTGCATGAACTTCAGGGATCTCAATAAGGCAACCCCAAAATATTCATTCCCATTGCCCAACATAGATGCTCTTGTAGATGCAACTACGGGTCATGAGATGCTCTCCCTAATGGATGGTTTTTCTGGTTACAATCAGATTCAGATTAAACCCGAAGACCAACATAAAACCATATTCACTACTCCATGGGGGACATTCTGCTACAAAGTGATGTCGTTTGGCCTTAAAAATACTGGTGCAACATACCAATGGGCTATGACATACATTTTCCATGACTACATGCACATAATTTTGGAAGACTACATCGATGATTTGCTAGCCAAGTCATTGTTGCATAAAGAGCATGTTGAGACCCTCACAAAGGTCTTCGATCACCTGATTGAGCACAATGTTAGGTTGAATCCCAAGAAATGCATCTTTGGCATAACTTCTAGAAAACTCTTAGGATTCATCATGTCCAAACAAGGCATCGAGGTAGACCCAACAAAGGTAAAGGCTATCCTAGAAATGACCCCACCCATGAATGTCAAAGAGCTAAGAAGCCTACAGGGCAAAGTAGCATCCATAAAATGATTTATCGCACAACTCTCGGACAAGTGTCGACCCATGAACTGACTGCTACACAAGGGGGTCCCTTTCCAATGGGATGAAGAGTGTCAGCAAGCCTTTGTCGAGATCAAAGAGTACCTAGCAATACCACCAGTCCTAGCTCCACCAAGGCCAGATGTGCCATTCTTATTATACATATCGGCTATAGATTTTGCTTTGGGCACCATGTTAGCTCAAAAGAACGTGCAAGATAAAGAGCAAGTGATATATTACATTAGTCGCACCTTGGTGAGCTACGAAATTGGATATGCATACATAGAAAAGTTGTGTTTGGTAGTAGTCTTTGCAACCAAGAAGTTGCACCACTATATGTTGAGCCATACCACATATGTAATATCCAAACAAAATCCTTTGTAGTATATGATGAACAAGACATATCATAACACATGTACTACAAAGTGGATCATGCTATTGATAGAATTTGATCTAGAGTTCATAAGCTAGAAGTCCATCAAGGGATAAGTCATAGTTGATCAGCTGGTTGAGGCACCATTACAGAATAGTAGGCCCCTCACCATAGAGCTTCCTGATGATGCAGTATAAGCACTCAAGCTCGAGGAACCAAAAAATAAAGCTGACATGACTTTGTTCTTTGATGGTTCGAAGTGTGAGCAAGGAGGTGGTGCAGGAATTATCTTTTTCATGCCACAAGGTGCTCCAATGCCCTTGTCATTCAAGCTAGACTTTCCTTGCACCAATAACAACACCGAATATGAGGCCCTAATTTTGGGTCTCCAAACAACCATCTCCATGAAAATCAAAAGGCTAAATATCTTTGATGACTCCCTCCTCATAGTCAACCAGGTCAAGGGACTATTTCAATGTCGAGATCCTATCCTGAAAGCTTACAAGGAGCTTGTTGACACATACCTGGCCAAACTAGAATGGTATGACATCGAGGCAATTCCTCATTCATCAAATAGGTTTGCAGACACCATGGCATCTTTGGGATCCTTGATCCCTCAGAATCCATCTACCGATTTCATGACCATCCACGTCAAAATGCTCTCGCATTCAGTGATCCAACATGAGGCTTTGGATAACAAGGAATCTGTCAACATGATTCATATAGAGCTAGACCAGGACTAGTTCTGTAAGGCCAGAGACTTCTTAAAGAAGGCACCTTGGGGGTCATTAATCTCTCAAGGTCCCATGGGGAATGGTACCACTATTCACCACAAGGTTGTCCCTCAGTCTATGTTTGTGCAAACCAAACCGTAGGAGGCACAAGTCATCCTATCGATCGAGGCCATAGCATATCAAGACTGGTTGTCCCAATTACAAGAATTCTTAAGACTTGGAAGTATCCCACAGGGACTATCGCATGCCGAGAAGTGAGCATTCAAGAAAAAAGTGACTAGATATGTCTTGCTAGGAGACATATTGTATCATCGAGGTTACGATGGAGTCCTCCTCCATTGCTTAGAGCCTCAAGAATCAGCTTGGGCAATATCTCAAGCTCATGATGGTACATGTGGTGGCCACTTCAATGGCATGGCCATTGTCAAATGGATTCTTTGAATGGGCTATTACTGGCCCACCATGGAGAAATATTGTTGTGAGTATGTCAAGAAATGTGTTAAATGTCAACATCATGTGAATCTGACACACTTGCCATCCTAGGCCTTACAACCTATCCAAGTGGCTTGGCCCTTTTCTCAGTGGGGGTTTGATCTAATCAGAAAAATCTCTCCCTCATCATCAGGCCGACACACATTTATTTTAATGGCTACTGAGTACTTCACCAAGTGGGTGGAAGCGGTCCCCCTGACATCAACAATTGGTCCTCGGATCATGGAGTTCATACTCCACAATATCATTTGTCATTTTGGGGTACCCTTCAAAATAATCTTGGATAATGGACCATCATTCAAAAACAAAAATGTGTGAGCTATAATGGCTAAGTACAACATTCAACATAGTTTTGTGACACCATACTATCCATAGGCAAATGGGCAAGCAGAAGCCTCAAACAAGACAATAGTAGCAATCTTGAAAAATATGGTGAAAGAGAATCACAAGGACTAGCATCTACAATTACCCTTAGCATTATGGGCTTACAGGACTAGCGTACGGATGCCCACTAGGGCAACACCATTCTCGCTTGTATATGGCACTGAGGCCATCATGCCCTTAGAGTTGGAGATTCCAATATTATGCATCGCATTGAAAGAGTTCATCAATGATGACACCGTGCGACAAGCTCACCTAGATCAGCTGACCCTTCTGTATGAATGATGCATCAATGCTCTAGAGCATCTTCACATCTACCAGGGTCATCTAACATGAGCTTACAATACTAGAGTCCACCTAAGAGACTTTAAGGTCGGTGATCTTGTGCTCAAAGAGAACCAACAGAACTCAAACCTATCGTTGCATCTACAAGACAAATTTATGGCTAATTGGATAGGGCCCTACATCATATCTAAAAATATTGGGCTTGGGGCATATCACCTAACAATGTTGGAAGGTGTTGAGGAGCCAGAGCCTCTCAACATCATTCATTTAAAGGTATTCCACACATAAAATAAAAAATTATCAAAAACATTCAAATAACTGCAAAAGCTTCAAAAACAATAAAAATCATGAAAATCCAAACAAATCAAAAAACATTAAAATAAAAAACAATCACAAAAAGGCTCCAAAGGCATCTTAACCCTTTGGTCAAATCACTCCAAAGGCATCTTAAAGCCCTTTGGTCAAATCACAAAAAGGCTCCAAAGGCATCTTAAAGCCCTTTGGTCAAATCACAAAAAGCTCCAAAGGCATCTTAAAGCCCTTTGGTCAAATCACAAAAAGCCCCAAAGGCATTTTAAAGCCCTTTGGTCAAAAGCAAAAACATAAAAGTCCAAAAACATTCATAATAATCAAAAACTCAAAAACAATTGAAAGCATCAAAAATACAAAAAAAACATTTGCATTATGCATTCACACTTGCATCCATATAGTCGCATTGCATATAGGCGTTGCATCCATTACATTTGCATTAGAAACATTTGTGTTTGCAATCTTACAAATGACACCACAGTTGTATCTCAATCATGCATCTTCAAAATCCATCATCATCCATAACCCATGAGTGTAACTATGTTTTTCAACACAACCCTTTCCTATTGCTATGAGGAATATACTAAGGTTTTCCAGTCACTCCACAATACCTAGTGATTTTATCAAGTGTGGTAGAAAGTTATCTTGGCTTTCGATAGATGAGGTTTAGTTTGATAGCACCTGGTGTATGTCAAAATCCTATCACTAATCAAAACACTAAAATCCTAGTTGGAACAAGGAAATATGAACACTACGAAGTGGTATTAGAAATCCTAAAGTGAAAAGGTTCATCTTGCTCATCCCCCTGTGCGACCGGTTTGGAAATGCTGAGAATTGGCAAAAGGACAAGTTCACCCCTACCCAAAGAAATCCCTTGCTTTAATCAAAACAAGCAAAAATCCCAAGCAAAGCAAAATTCAAAATTCAAAAGTCAAAGCAAAAACCCAAAAACAAAGTGAACATGATTATCATCACTACATGAATCCCTTGCTCAAAAGAAAAATAAAAAATTCAAAATAAACAGTGGTTATCACCACTATACATGAGCAAGTATCCCAATAAAAATGAAGAAAATAAGGGAGTATAGAACTTGAATCCCTGGAATTCTCAGCATAGTCAAACCTTACGCATGATGATATGTCTATCATAAGTATCTTGCTTTGGTACAGACCAATGTTTGCATGTGGAAGAGCTAGCTTTAGGTGTCCTGTACCGCCTAGTGGTTTAATCCAACTAAAGTCCAACTTAGGATCAGGATAAACATTGGAGGATCCCCAATACAACAATGGGCTGAATGAATCCCGCCTGGCACTAGGGTATGCTTATGTTTCATCTAATATATTCATTTGCACACACAAGGATAATGAGTACCTAGGTCTTCATGATAGAACTTTATCCTTCAAAGGCTCTGTATGGTCAGTATACAACTTTTGATGAAATAACTAGAGTATTTGAGTCTCATGGAAAACCTCAAAAATCATACATAGCAATAACTCATTTCATCCCATAATCATACATATCATTTCAAATCATAATCATGCATATCACATCAGCGCACCTCACATTTGAGATGTGTAAATAATTAATTCTTGTATTAAGAGTTATTATTTACATTCATAATTGTTATGCATTCTGTGGTGTTGTCCATTAGATTGTTAAACTCATATCTAATCACTAATATGACTTAGGTGATTAAAGCATACAGGTTCATTTGCATTAAATTACCATCATATAAATAGTGCATCTCAAATATGGCATTCATCATATCAATACATCAAAGTTAGACATGCATATAACCAATAGGTATACATACCATTATCAACATCATACCATCCAGTCATTCACACACCATAAAGCACAAGTCATGTAAACCATACCATATAGCATAAAATCACAAAAGCATTCATCCACACATGAACATCATGAAGCATAAGTCATAAGAACTAAAACCACCTGCATACATCATAAATCATACACCGGCGCATATAAATACAACATCATCTAAACATACATCTATCACATCGCATCACATCATAAAGCATTAAAATCACATCACATCATAAAATCATAATAATGCATCACATAAACATAAAAGCATAAACATGAAGAAATACACATGATGAGTCTCAAAGCCTAAATATCATATAATCATGTGTCAAATAAGTACATGTAAGTACAAAAACCACCAATAAAGCTATAACCATGTAGGTCAGGTGACCTTACACCCCAAAAATAGGTACAAAGTATCAGATAAGTCATAGTACATCAGGAGTGGCCTGCACCACTAGTCTCGCCACCACCCTCACCACCCCCTCTAGGAGGCGGCATAGAGTTGGTACCTCTAGTGCGCTCTATCTGAGACCTAGTCCTATGGCTCGATCGAGCTGAAGACTACTTGGAAGTGCTCTGCATGTTACGCTCTAAACCCCCTACTATGGGCCTCTCCCAAGGAGTAGCACCTAGAAGCCATATCTATGACCTGAGGGTAGAAATATAGGTAGCATCTGATGTCATCTAAGCATCATCCTCCTCTATGATCCCCTACAACCATCTCACCTCAGCCCCAAGATCTACACCTGTACCTGAGGCAACCTGACTCCGAGCCTCATCACGCTCAATGGTAACCTAGGCAAGCTATCCCTAAAGGTCTGCAATAGTGGTATCCCACTACTAGACCTGTATCTGGGAGGTCTACAACTCAACCTCAACCTAGTGCAACTAAGCCCAGAGAGGAGACTCCTGATCCATAGGATCTACATCCTCCTCCTCCTCTAGGGCAACCTACTCCCCTATAACCTACTCCTCTACTACCTACTCTTATTGCTCTACTTATCCCTAGTCATCTATCCAAGCCCACACTCGGTGCCCCTCAAGATCCGTAGCCTCAACCTCATCCAAAGACCACCCCAGATGGCCACCACCCTACCATAGTCGAGTACCCCACCAGAGTGAGTACATATCTATCACTCCAGCATCTGCAACACCAAGATCAACTACAGGAGGGTCATCCTCCTCAAGTACTACTATAACACGGGTGGTGGAAGGTTCTTCTCGATGATAATCCGATGATAGACCACCGACTCAAGAGGAACATCCTACCAAATCCCAAACTGATGGAGCACCCTAGAGTAGTAAAATAACTCCTTGATACCGACCTTATGACCGATCAACCATCGATCATGATGAGTCCTCACTATAAAGCTAGTAGGATCATCCTAGGTAGGACACTCATGATAAGGTCTCCATATAATATCAGTAGCCCGTAAACCTATCAGAGATGCCCTGTAGTGAGAAAGCTCCCTTGCATGACGTCGGCTCTTGTGCTCCTCGAGCACCCTGGGCCACCTAGATCTGTAGCACTAGACATCCTTGTCCAGATCAACAATATCCACTAGGAGTCCTCTAGGGTGGTCTACCCTAATATGCTCCTAGCCCCAGACCTGAAGAAGCAAGCTATAGGTAATGCTAGCTCATCCATAACATTAGATGTGGTACAACTCATCATAACACTACGCCAGCAGTGCACTCCCCCAAGCATAGATAATAGGTTGCTCACTATCAATCAGGTCCTGTACCATCACCAAGAGGTTCCATGGGAACCTCAGTCCAGAGCAATCAAGAATAAGGTTATTGCAGATGACCATCAACAACACAACATGCAGGCGGGTGAAGACCTCCTCATCATACCAACGAGAAATAGAGATTCCCCCTGAGCGAGTATCCCTAGAGGTAGCATCAGCATGCTCACCAAAGACCCTCACAAATACAACATCATGTAGTAGTGGGAAACAATGGGCACTCCATCAAAGGGGATCCTGAAGATCCTATAAACATCCTCCAACATAATGGTCATCTCATCGGTAGGAAGGTGGAAAGTGTTAGTCCTATGGTCCCACTGGTGGGCCAGGGCCATCAAGTAGGCCTGATCGGACATAATCATGGGTAGGCTAGTGATATACTAGAGCCCACGGGCCTTAAGCCAGCCCCACTCAATATCAGTCATCTCGCGCAAAAGATCACAAAGTAGGTTCGGGTCTTGAGCCCGAGTAGATAAGATCTAAGATTTCAAAATAAAGGCCTAAATCAATGCACTATAGCTAAATAAATGTGATAAACATGCTAAATGGTGCAAATATGATCAAACTACTCTAAGGCTACATGAGTAATAAATAAATGCACCTAATCATTCAAAAATTTGCATAAAAACAACTCAAAATTCCAAAAAAATCAATTAATTGGCCTAAAAAATAAAAATCTAAATTAAAAACCTAAAGTTCCTTGGTCGCTCATGCTGAGTGGCCACAACTCGGTCGTTGCAGCTAGCAGTGGCCAGTTCCCAATGGTCAAAAATTTGACCGTTGGGTTTTCAAATTGGCCGTTAACGAGCAGCGGCGACCAGCCTTAATGCAAACTAGCCACTCTGAGGAGCAGCGGCCAATGGGTGGCATACCAATGACGTTCCTCCCAGGCCCAAAAATAATAAAAAAATTGCAAAATTAAAAAAACTAAGAAGAACCCATCTATCTAAAACCTAAATGAAGCCTAACTACCAGTGAAATTCATTGCCAACATGGTTAATGAGGTTCATTTATCGGGTATCTTTAATTTGGTTCTTTTTACCATAATAGCAAAAGAAGTTAAGGTTTAGAGAGGTACCCATGAAGCTCTAGCTCCTCCGCTTGTCGAAGACTCACCCTGCTCAGCCATGGCATCCAATCAATAGCATCCCAGTTAGAGTAGTCTCTCTCACCTCAAAGCTCCAAAAGCAAACTTTACAACTGGCAAAAATGATAGCTTGAAACCCTAATTTACTTTTTGTTTTCAAAATCATGCCTTGGCCGTTGCCAATGCCAATGGCCCAAACTTCATGGTCGTTAGACCTGACAGTGGCCATGCACGATAATTGGGGGTTGCTAAACCTGACAACAACCAGAAAATGAAGAAATTTTGCACCAAATTGCCACCGCAGAGCACTTCAAAATAGGCCATATCAGGCACTTATTTTCTCAGAACATTCAAAATCTAAATCAAACAACCAAAACATCATAAAAATCAAAATTAAAAATCAAATAACCAACAAAAAACCCAAAAGAGCCTCGTACCCAGTCACTTGTTCTATACACTTAGCGATTGCAGTGACAAGCAATCCATGCAACTCGACAAGATGAACAAGTAACCATAAGGTCACTTGGGGTAAACTAATTGTGATGAAATTGAAATGCTTCCTTCCAAACCCGAAGAAGGCCAATTGTGGCTGGACCACCCCATGGGAGTGAGGATACGTCTCATTTCTCCTATATCAAATAGCGATTCAACACAAGCCACAATAGAATTGTTAACACCTTGATTCCCTAAGAAGGCCATTGTGGTTGAACTACCCCATGGGATAAAGATGTGCAATTACCAAACAAGAGTTGAAATCGCACCTGGGTGAGAACTACTCTATAACAACAAATGCAAACCTCTAAGGAGATCCAAATCATTCATTTTGGTCAAGCGACTCATCGCTTTGTTAATTGTCCTTTCCTCATCGAATCATCGCCTGAGGAGGTAGTCAAGATTTTCAACAATCATAATCAAAGTCAACAAAAGATCATCTCGATCATGATAGAGTTGTGTTCATCTTACGAATCATTGCCAACAACTATCATAAGCTTACCCTTTGTTGGGGAAAAAAGCAAATATGATAGTTAAGTTTGTAGCTCCCCTCCCTTCGGATCTATAGTAGCACTGAAGCTACCCGATTGCTTGATGAGCGAGTGCAAACTTCTACACATCTAAGCTTTTCATTCTATTGGAAGCAATGATTCTAGGATTCATGCCCTCCCGCATGACTAGGGCATCCTATGTTGATCAGATCAATGATCATCATCCAACCTACAATATGGCCCTAGGTGGTCTACTTTTTTTGCTCCGTGTTGTGTTTCGCTCACAGCGCATCCCAAAAAGGGGCATCTGTAGACACCTAAAATACATCATGTTTAGGAGACTACCCATATGGGCACATTCACAAACCATATTTATGCAAGAGCATCCAGCAGCACCTACAGCAGAAGCATCGAGTTGCGGGAGAGCCACTTCTGAAGAGTCGACTCAGGAAGAAAAAGAAGCAGAAAGCAAGCAGAGCAGAAACTGTCACGATTTTGCTACGTCGCAAAATCACGACAGTCGATAGGAGAGAGAAAATGTAGCAACAGGGGCCATGATTTCGTGACATGTCGTGAAATCACGACCATCATGAAATTACGACGTAAAAGCGGAAGCGGAGGTGAAGGCAGAAAGCTGTAGCGAAATCGTGACGTCCTGGCGAGTTGGAGGCAGAAGAGGAAAGTTGTAGCGAAATCGCGACGTCGCGATTTCGTGACGTCACGAAATCGCGACGTCCTGGCGAGGCTGAGGCAGAAGGAGAAAACTGTAGCGAAATTGCGACGTCGCGATTTTGCAACGTCGTGAAATCACGACGTCAAGACGGAGTTAGAGCAGAGCAGCGGGAGTTGTTGCGATTTCGTGACATGTCACGAAATCGTGACGTCATGAAATCGCGACAGCAGGGCAGCAGCGGCGACTGTCACGAAATCATGATCGAAACGAAGCAAACGGAGGGAGCAGCGGAGACGTCGCGATATCGCGACAAGAATTTGAAAGCATGCAAGCAACGAGAGTTGGTCACGATATCGCGACATGTCACGATATCGCGACCAAAATGGCAAGGAAGCGCAGAGGAGCAGAAACGTCACGATATCGTGACATGTCGCGATATCGCGACGAAGAGAGAAGAAGGCACGAGAAGAGAAAGATATGGCGGGAACGGTATTTTTGAGAATCATTCAAAGATGACATGTGGCACAAGCTGAAGTTAAAGCGGGGGATTACCCAGAAGCGCGGGGAATGAAGAGGATGGGCGCACAGAGAATCTGACGGATTCAGTGGTGACAGGGACCGTGCGGAGAGGGGTCTTTAATTGGGTTGGTGTCTCGATTTTTGTGTTAATGTAATTAATCGGGTTGGTGAATCCTTTTATGCGGGTTAATTGTTTTTGTGTTTATGAGGGTCGGGGCCTCTATAAAAACCCATTTTATTGTATTTTTCGGGGTGGTGGATCGGGAAATAGATGGAGTAGTGCAGATCAGAGAAAATCAGACCGGACTCTGGTCTTTGTAAGCCTGCGGGCTATTATTGTATGCATTTTTCTAGCTAATAGAACGAAATTTTCTAGATTTTACAGAGAGAAAATTTAGAAGTGCGTGGAGAGGTTTGCATGTGGTTATCTTGGTCCCCCGTCAGTGGTATTAGAGCTAGTGATTCTGAGTGTGTAACAGATCGTCGGACATGAGGCAGTTACACCAGGATCTATGGTAGGGTTCTGAGAGAAATGAGAGAGAGTTAAGATCCCGAAGCGTGTTAGCAGACCACCGACAGTGAGGCAGCTACACCAGATCAGAAAATCTTTGTAAGAAAAGCAAGGAAAGATGCATTCCCGAAGAAGCCGTGTCAATAAGGAAGATATGGTGCCGGAGGAAGAGTTTGAAGCTTTGCAGCGGCAATTTAAAGCCCTGCAAAAAGAGTGGCTCGGGATAAAGTTACGGGAGCAAGAGGAGCGGCATAAAAGGCGGGAAGAAAGACAGAGAAAGAAAGAGGAGAAGCTGAAGAAGGCTGCAGAAGAGTGCAGCAGTGCCGGGACCTGCCCGGAAGGAGACCCAGATTTTTTTGTGCAAGAGGAGTGCAAGCAGGCTGCTGAGGCAGAGAAAAGTCTGGAAGTGCTGCAGGAGGCAGTGACCGGACCAAGCAGAAGTGAAGATCACTTCTCCACTTACCCCGGGTGTCTGATGTAGGAGCATCCAGCAACACCTGCAGCAGAAGCATCGAGTTGCGGGAGAGCCACTTCTGAAGAGTCGGCTCAGAAAGAAAAAGAAGAAGCAGAAAGCAAGCAGAGCAGAAACTATCATGATTTTGCTACGTCGCGAAATCACGACAGTCGATAGGAGAGAGAAAATGTAGTAGCAGGGGCCACGATTTCGTGACATGTCACAAAATCATGACCGTCACGAAATCGTGACGTAAAAGCAGAAGCGGAGGTGAAGGCAGAAAGCTGTAGCGAAATCATGACGTCGCGATTTCGTGACGTCGCGAAATCGCGACGTCCTAGCGAGTTGGAGGTAGAAGAGGAAAGCTGTAGCGAAATCGTGACGTCGTGATTTCACGACATCGCAAAATCATGACGTCCTGGCGAGGCTGAGGCAGAAGGAGAAAACTATAGCGAAATCATGACGTCGCGATTTCACGACGTCGCGAAATCGTGACGTCAAGACGGAGTTAGAGCAGAGCAGTGGGAGTTGTCGTGATTTCACGACATGTCGCGAAATCATGACAAAGGGCAGCAGCGGAGAAGAGCAGCGAAAGTGTCACGATTTTGTGACACGTCGCGAAATCGTGACTGTCACGAAATCATGACCGAAACGAAGCAAACAGAGGGAGCAGCGGAGACGTCGCGATATCGCGACGTCGCGATATCGTGACAAGAATTTGAAAGCATGCAAGCAGCGAGAGTTGGTCGCGATATCGCGACATGTCGCGATATTGTGACCAAAATGGCAAGGAAGCGCAGAGGAGCAGAAACGTATGTCGCGATATCGTGACCAAAATGGCAAGGAAGCGCAGAGGAGCAGAAACGTCGCGATATCGCGACATGTCACGATATCGCGACGGAGAGAGAAGAAGGCGTGGGAAGAGAAAGAGATGGCAGGAACGGTATTTTTGGGAACCGTTCAAAGATGACACGTGGCACAAGCTGAAGTTAAAGCGGGGGATTACCCAGAAGCGCGGGGAACGAAGAGGATGGGCGCACAGAGAATCTGACGGATTCAGTGGTGATAGGGACCGTGCGGAGAGGGGTCTTTAATCGGGTTGGTGTCCCAATTTTTGTGTTAATGTAATTAATCGGGTTGGTGAATCCTTTTATGCGTGAGTTGATGCTTCAGAGGGTCGGGGCCTCTATAAAAACCCAGTTTATTGTATTTATCGGGGTGGTGGATTGGGAAATAGACGGAGTAGTGTAGATCGAAGAAAATCAGACCGAGATCTGGTCTTTGTAATCCTGCGGGCTATTATTGTATGCATTTTTCCAGCTAATAGAACAAAATTTTCCAGATTTTATAGAGAGAAAATTTAGAAGTGCGTGGAGAGGTTTGCGTGTGGTTATCTCGGTCCCCCGTCACATATGAACCCTCTTGGATCTCTCCAAGAGCAAGTAGTGGTCCTAACTTCTCAGGCAAGGCAGTTCTGGCCCCTCTAGGCTTGGCCGCTCTCAAGTAGAGCGGCCATAACACCTGGTCGTTGGATACTACAGTGGCTAAACCTGGCCACTAGACCTGATAGCGACAAGCATCACAAACAATCTAACCATGAATATGGGCCTAAATCATGTAGTTTGACTACACCTATGCATGGATTTCGGGTGGATTTCGATGAGGAACTCCCTGAGTCCCTCCTGACTGCCCCTTCAATGTAAAATTATGACTACTGCTTCCCACCTGAAACGGTTAGTCGTATGCAAATTAGAGAGACGCTTCTCTAGGAAGCCAAGCTCTAGATTTGGGAGGGAAGCCTACATATAGACTCTCCCACAAGAGCAAAAGGATCTGTGAAGTTTCAAGGCTAAGCAACGAAATCCTAACAAAATGGAGAACCGAGCCACACCCTTTTGAGGAAAATTGGAGCTTCGTTCGGTTGAGCTACGCCTACGCATCAACATTCAGATTCATCATTCCAAATCACCAATCAGTGTAGGAGACACACCAGGCGACCCTTGAACATCAATTCGAGTGAGGGATCGACTGCCATAGCCTATAAGACTTGAGGTAACCTTTGAGTTAGAGGTTGTTGTCTTTGACAGCGGCTCATAATCATAGCCAGGCTTTCAAATGGTTGATTCATTTGTTCTTAGTAATAGATATGTATTTATTATTATTTCATTTACATATCTTTAGCATAGATCTGAATATTCTATCGTATTTAGATTAATATTCCTGGTTTCCATATGCACATTACTTATATTTGCTTTTTTTTATTTCATCATGCTTATTTATCTGGATTATCATATTTGCTAAGAAGAGCCTCTTTCGAAGAGGTGGCCCGTACTACTTATCGTGCTTTGTTGTTTTCATATATACAAATATCTAGGTTTACAGGACCATATCAAGATATCTGAAGCACGTGATCCCTCATGGACGAGAGAAGGAGAAGGAGGTATTTATGAGCCCTCAAACAAGTTCATGTGCGAGATAGAGAAGCCTACGAAAGCACATCACCCCTTTGCAAGGGGATATTATACTCACTTGTAATTCATTGTATCGAAATGGGTATCCCTCAGAGGGATCGACATGTAATCGAGTTTCAATATAAATAAAAGGATCTTTCTTTGTTATTTTTGTGTTATATGCATTTCAACGTCTTTCATTTCATTTCGGTATAACATTGCAAGCAGAGCAAGCGGTGCGCACCTCTCAGGGTCACACAAGTAGAGCTGATAACAATAAAGTTGTGGAGTAGATTTGGCGATAATATTGTTGTCAAGTAGATTTGATGACAGGATTATTGTGGAGTAGATCTGACGATGCTCAAAAAATATGGTGGCATGGTATTGTTGTAGAGTAGAGTTGATAACAAATTGTTGTGGAGTAGATTTGACGATGATAATGTTATGGAAGGGATCCAGCAATAGTATTGTTGCATGTTTTGTATCTAATTTCGCAGCCTTAGTTTTAATTCATTAGGACTAGTCAGCTTAATGTTAGATCTTTATTTTAGTTTGCAAAAGGGTTGGGGCCCTTTCAAAAAACCCTTCATAACCTTAATAAAAAATAAAATGAGATAATGAGATTCTCAAGTGAAAATCGACACTTATATTTTTCATAAGGGTCCTTTGATAATCACCCATAAATTTTGAACTTTCTTGTGAGCAGGGTTATACGTAAGGGGTCAGCCCCAAAATATATTTATAAAAATTTGGCGAATCAATTTCGAAATCCACGTGAATAGTATCCAAACACATGTAGAAGGTTCACTATTATTAAGGGAAATGTAGGAAATTTAAACTTAAAATAGTCAAATTATTATAAAATTGGAGCGAATCGACCAAAAAAAATTGCACCAAGAAATTTTTGGCTAATGAGCCCTGGTCAAGGGTCCCAAATATTAGACAATTTCAAATTTCGAAAATCCTAATTTTAACCAATTTAACGATAAATAACCGCTATACATAATCCTACTTATGAGAAAGATGGCGTTAAATGTACCATATGGAAAAAAACCAAAGATAATAATTTTTCCCTATAATTCATATTTTTTTGTAAAATTATATATTAGATTTTAATAATTTAAATTTGGTTAAATAATATTTTCTATAAAAATAGTATAAATTTTAAAACTTTAAATAAGAATTTAGGATTAAAATTATAAACTAATAAATTATATGTTGGTTAAAGATAACCATGTATTAAATCAACATGTAAAGTAAAACCTCATAAACGTTACATATATCTTTTATACCCTATAATTTTGTAAATATTAAAAATTATTTTAATATAACAAGTTTTTTTTTTAAAGCACATCTAAAATTAAATTTTAAGCACGTAGAGGTCACTAGGCTCCCGTACACTTTTGAAAGTAACGACAAATATGCCCCATTCATATAAATGTATGCCACTCGAAACTTTCAGCTCAACGGATACATTCTGTAACGAATATATTCTATTGTGAACTAAACCTAATTTGCGTCCATATGATCACCAAGAAAAAATTGAAGGGAGAGCATGCATGCACATGGCTGTAATTTTCTTTAAAATTTAAGCTAGAAGAAAGTCTTTATACATGGCATATTACACTCGGATAGGGAAGGATTTTCTTTCTAAATGATTTTCTTTATTCAATTTATAAAATTCATGATAATTGACCTTAAAATCAAGATTAAAAAAATGTGATGCAATCTACATAAGTAAAGTCTATCTTTCCTAACAACTAAAAAAATTCATAGCAGTTTATAATTAATTTTTTTTAATTATGAAATGTTACTAAAAATTTTTATTGTTAGTTTGTTAAAAAATACAGTCATACATTTTATTTATGTTTTATTTCATTAATGAAAACGAAGGTAAAATCTAAAAAACTAAAAGTCATGTTCTTTGGTCTTTAAATCCTCCTTTGAATATTTTATTTTTTGCAACTACCACATATTTGTATGACAACCTCGCTATACAACATGCCTAGGCGATAACAACATGTTCAGATGACAAAGAACAATAGTAGGACGACAATCAATAAATGATAGCAGTAGGATGACAAACAATAGATGTAAGCAACAAGATGGCAAAAGACAACAGGACAACAAACGATAAAAGATATGATGACACACGATAACAATAGCATTCAAATGATGTCAAGAGTAGGATAACAAATGATAGATGGCATATAATAAACAATAGACAATATAACTGATGACAACAGTAGCACTCAGATGACATCAACAACATGATTGCAACAACATCACAACATTTACATGATGGTAGTAGCAACAACACTTGGATTATGACACTTGTATGACGATCAACTACTTTTATTATTATTATAATTTATTTATTTATTTTTGACGGGTTGATGTGGGATTGTTATTTGGCCATCCATACCATTTATTTTTTCTTTTAATATGTTATCTCTCAAAATGATATTTTATATTTATAAAATCATAATAAAGTATTAAATATTTAAAAGATGAGCTTATGAAGCATTTCTTTTATTTGCAAAAGATATAATCTCTATACTAAAAAAATATCAAGGCAAAAAAGGCCTTAAAGAAAAACTGCCAAGCAAAATGTTAATTTTTTGAAAAAACCAACATTGCTCTCAAAGAAAAGTTATATAAATGCCTCAGTCATTATCTCATATCTTTTTATAAAGTTATCATGAAGATATTATCTTAACATATGTTTGTATTTTCATAGGTTGTCTCTTTCCTATAAAAATGATATAAAATGTTCTTATGATCATGAGCTTACATATTTTTTTCAAGTGATTGCACCACCTCCATAATGACTATGGAAATAGTCTTGGGGGTGGACATGTAGCTTTTCTAAAACTTCAGATCTTCAGCAAAATAATATTTTTTTATTTAAAAAAACATAGAAAACAATTTGCCATAAAAACAAAAGTAGATGTTGAGAGCGATATGGAAAAATGAGCAAAATCTAAATCCAAGGTTGCATGCAATAACCAAGGAGGAGACTCAAAATCCTCCAAAGAAAACACACCAGATCCAACATCTATGATCACATGTAACACATTTGAATTTACATGTAAGAATCAAAGATGCCACTACCACATTGAAGGATGTCATGTAAACACCTTCTATTGGAAAGTGTAGTAATATAACTACTACCATTGTATTCCAATAGTAAAATCAATAATGCAAGAGGAGATTGAGACTAAAATCAATGTAACTTTTTATCCATGTCATAAGATCCTAGGACAATGGTGAGTAGGATAACTTCCCTAAACTAACTTGTAGTGTTAAGATATTTAAAACATATAGTGGCACTATGGACTAAGACATCAATAACAAGAGTGCTCTATTAAATAAGGAAGATACAAATGCCCTATGACAAGAGATTAATTACCTCACTAAAGTATAAAAACATCATTCTCATTAGTTTCCTTAGGATCTATGCTTTCAAAATCTATTGATTTTCATTTACTTTGTCTATTGACCCTGTGAATTGCTTGACTAGTGCAATTTCATTGTTTTGTTGGTGATTTACTAGATTGTTGATAAATCACCATTTTTGTGACAGATCATTGATTTCCATACTTAGCAAATTTTTAAATTTTCTTATCTAATCTTCAATCTAAAATTAAAAAAAATAGATATGACCATGAGCTTAAGTGGTTTCAAAACTTGATTCTAACCTTAGTTGTTGAGTTTCACCTTGTAAAAAGGTAGAAAGGGGAATGTGTCATGAAGGACATCTTCATGATGCTTCCCATTCTTTTCTTTGGCACCTTAAGGATAGGAGTAGTTGGTTAGCTTAGAGTCTAAAGCTTGACAGATTGATTGAAGAACACCTATGTTTCCCCTCATATATTATTTGACTAAACTCAACCTTAATCTATCCCTAATGCAACATACAAATGCAACAACAAGACCTAAAACTAAAATGATTTTGATTTTAATGATAAAGTAAAAATAATTTCTCTTTTCAAACCAAGGGTCCAAGAGATATGCATTAAAAAATTCCTAGATGCAACAATATGTAGTTTTGATTTAATGATAAGAAGATAAATGCTTTAGTTGGTCCCCTAAATGATTAAGATGCCAAACTAGTTCCTTTTTCTCCTTTTCTTTATTTTAACAAATAAACAAAAAAAACTAATTTCTATTAAAAACACACATATCTTACAACCTAAATGCTAAAGTAAAAATTGTATGGATTAAAATCCTAGCTTTTCCATAAAGACAAAAGCACTATTGGTTTCATAGAAGTGCCACTGGCGCTATCACGTCGTAATGACACTTTTGTCTTCCTGCAAAATAGACAAAAAATAAATGAATTAACAACAAAGGGGTCTGCATGAGCAAGAAGAGGGTATCAAAATCCCTTGGCCAACATCAAAACTTTATTTAGATAAGATTTAAAAATTTAAAAAAATAACGACTGCATGGATTTAATAATTAGTGGTAAAAGTGCCACCAAATTAGCGATAACATTGTTGGTATTTTTGTTGATTGATAGTGCTTTTGCTCTCAATAACTATGTAAAAATAGAGAGTGATAGCACCAGTGGACCTACAATCTATAGTGCATTTGATTCAAAGTGTATCAAAATAATGTAGGATTTAATGACTTGATGATTTATGTGAGGAAGGTCTTTGATCAAGGAATACAAATACCCTGCTAAATGTAAAAAAATAAGGTTTCTTAATGCAAATGCAAGCTAATGATGACAAAATATGAGATGTCAAACTAAATACGAATGAGATAATCACAGCAAATTAGTATGCTACAAGATTGAAGCTTAGAGCTACAAATGCAAAGAAAGTGTCTAAAGCAAGTAAGGAAGAAAAACACAACCCCAAAGCACACTTGTTGCTCCAAGGTGCTAAGGTTATTTTCCCCTTGTTATGGAAGTTTGATTGAAGCTTTGTTATAAACCTTTGCTTCTCATAAATGTAAAGGTATCCATAATATGATAAATATTAAATAAATCAACCATAGTAATTGATTCGTAAAGAGCCAAAACTTGACTCCTCAAACAAATCATAGATTTTGCTTAATCCTTCAGCTTAGGCTAGTAAATTATATTCATGCTTAGATTGTATGTTTTATATTGTATGTGATATCTGATCTAATTATCAAGTTGAAATTAATACTCAGATATTACAGAAAAGAAATCACACACACAATTAAAAATTGGACAGATTGTTATTGGAATTCAAAGCTGATACAAATTCTTACTGATATTCAACTGGCTATATTCTTCAGTTTGTTCTCCCCAATCTCTGCTCTAGCCTCTTCCTCCCCTACCTTTCGGTTCTCCCACTGTAGATGTGGCAATCAAACTCTCATAATGTGTTTGTCTAGAAATCCCACACGATGTGTTGTGCAAAAAACCCTCACAATATATTTATCTCAAAATGTGTTGTCTGCAAAAAACCATCACAATGTGTTTTGCAAAAATACCTCACAATGTGTTTATCTGCAAAAAACCATCACCATGTGTTCTGCAAAAAGACCTAACAATGTGTTGTGCAAAAATTTATCACAATGTGTTATGCCAAAAATCTATCACAATGTGTTATCCAGAAAAAAACCACTTTTCTTAAATGAGTGTTGGTATTTAAAACCAGTCCCTTTTATTAAATGAGTGTTGGTATTTAAAACCCCCTCATTGAATTCTAGAAGTTACAACCACTTTTCTATCATTCTAAACAACCTTTTTTTACTACCATAACTTTCTATGCTAACCTCAATTCTTTGAGAAACCACTCTAGAAATATGCTCCTTGAAACCAGCTTTCTAATGGTACCATTTTCATCCAATTTGACCCAATAACGAAGAAATTATGGCCTTTTAAAGATACCCTTGTAAGCATTTTTTAACACATCGACCCATACGTTTTAGGACTTTGTGATTCAATAATTTAATCATAATTTTAGCCTCGGTTGTTCATTTTGAGCGATTCAAAAAGTGTCGAAAAACTCTAAGACAAACATCATATATCCATCTAAATTCACCCAACTTCCATGAATTTTTCCCAGAATTTAAAAAAATAAATCTTACTGTATTGATCCTCCATATTCTATTCCAGCAAGTGTTGATTGCTTCGAAGCGAGGATTTTATCCGAAGCTCCTTCCACACTTCCTGTAGATGACCTTTTAGTTGGTCTCCTGATCAATACCTCCCCCATTGGAGGATTTTGGTCCCTCAAAATTGCCTTTATTCATATGGGGATAATGTGTCTTTCCTTACTTCTTGGAGATCCATTTTTCCTTGCTTAGAATTTTACTCTTAGGACATACTAGCCATAATTATTGCTACAATTGGAATGTTATCCGTATTTTCCTATCTAGAATTAAATCTACTATTGCCTCCTCAAACTCGGTTGAGACTAAATCATCCAAATTAAGCAATATTGGAGCATCTTCTCATCCAACAAAGAGGGCTCAAACAACTTCAAGTTTTCCACATTGACAATAGAGTATATTTGCATATAACTTGGCAGTTCGAGTTGGAAGGCATTTGGTCCAACCTGGCCTAAACTTTCAAATAGCCCATATCTGATAGGCTTCAATTTCTTACTTTCTCCCTTCAATCATTTATTGCTTAAATGCAGCCATAAAAGATCTTCCACTTGGAAATCATGAGCTACTCTGTGTTTATCATGGTGTTCCTTATAGTGCTATTGAGTTTACTTTAGTTTATCCTCTATTTTTTATTGTATCAACTGAATATGTTGAATGAACTTCAATGCTTTCTCTCCTTTCGGTTTTGAGCTACTTAGATATCGCCCACTCTCAAAGGCCCCATCAAAAAGTGGAGGTAGAAACCTATAACACACCTCAAATGGTGATAATATTGTAGATGAATGTATTGCCTGGTTGGAGCAGTATTGAATATATGCTAGACTATCATCTCATGTCTTCATCTAGATTTGATGAAAACCTAATTTTAGATCCATCTTAGAAAAATACTTTGCATGCTTCAATTGGTCTAGTAGATCATCAATTCATGGCAGTGGGTACCGATTATTAATAGTTATCTTATTAAGTGCCTTATAATCTATGCACATCCTCCATGTTCCATCCTTTTTCGAGATTAAAATAATTGAGGACCAAGCTGGGGATGCACTAGGATGAATCAAACTCTTATACAATAACTCTTGAACTTGTTTCTTCACCTCTTCTAACTCAATTACAGACTACCTATACAACCCAATATTAGGCAGAGGTGAATCAGGTAAGAGCTAAATTTCATGCTCCACTTCTCTCTTTGGTGGTAAGCCTTTTGGTTCTTCCATCAGTCCGTTAAATTTTTGCAACAATCCCTCCAATTCCTTATTTTGTTGGGGAGTATAGTTGTATGCTTCCACCTCCTTACTGAAGTGTATGTTACTATTCATACCCCTTATCATAAATAACACGAATATATTTCTTGCATTCACCAAATGCTTAGCCTATTGCATTATCACAAGCTAGAACTTCTTTTCCAACCTGCTGGAATTAATCACATATGTGATTCCACCTTTTTCAACTCCTAAAAATTGCGCCTCTCCTTAAACAAAACATATTTTTCCCATAAATGTGGGCTACCAAAAATTACTTGGCAAATATCAAGAGGTACTACATCACAAGTAATTACATTATGGAATTTATTTTTGATAAAAAACTATAAAGTACATTTCTTGGTTACCTGTAGCTCCACGTCCTTATGCACCCATCCCAATGGATATGGTTGTGGATGATCCATAGTCTTCAATCCCAACTGCTTCACTAGATCCTTAGAAATTAAATTTTGTTGGGATCCATTGTTAAACAATACTGTCACTTTCATCCTCTACACTTGTATGTAGACCCAAAATAATTTCTCTTTCTTGACCTCTGAAGCTTGTTCCTCTTTCTTAGAGGTATGCTTCTACCTTAAAGGTTTAATTTTTGTAGCACACACTACCTTTCCTTCATCCTATTTCTCAAAAGACCCTTCTTCCTCCTGCTCAACCTTTTTGGCAGAATTAGCAGATTTCTTCTTTCCCCAGTTCCACCATTTTGGCCTCTTTTCAGGGTGTAGCTTCCAAAAAGCCTCACTTTAATGAGTCTCAATGTTATACTCTTTGCAATATTTTTCACCCTTTTCTGATTTGGTGGTTGTAAGCCTTGATTTCTTATTGCCTTTACTATTGGATCCCTTGGTTTTCTCTACAAGCTTAGAGGGTTTAGATGAAGTTAATGTCTTATTATATTTTATTGCTTTTATGACCCTCATTTCTAGGTATGTGGATTTAATGCATGTCTCATAAATGTCCTTGGCATCAAATAATGCTAGTTCTATCTTGATCTGATAAGACAAACCACACTTATATTTCTTAAAAAATCTGAGGATCTCGAAGATTGACACCCATTAACACAGCTTGTTTTCTGAATTTCGTGGTGTATTCATGGACTATTTGGACCTGCCTCTATCTAAAAAATAGCCATCTCTCCTCCATATTATCTTTATAGCCATTAGGATAAAACTGAGCTCTTATAGCCTTCACAAATTCTACCCATGTTTCCACAACTAGTTATTGATTTCTTGCCAATCCCACTGAGTATGCCTCCCACCATGTGAGAGCATGGTCATCCAATTTCAATCTAGCAAAGTTGATTTGCTATACCTTTGTATAAGACTTAGTATTGAAGTAGACCTCCAATTTCTTTAGCCACCCATCTAATTTTTTAGGATCTAACTCCCCTTCATAATTTGGAATATCAATTTTGACCTCAATTTTAAATGGATTTGTAGCCAAGGGTTGTGATGAGACATTCTCAGGTGATTTGGAGTGGGATCCTTCAACCTCCATTTTCTCACCATTGGAAGCACTAAACTCAATCTTAGATTCTAAATCTAATTTCTTCTTTTCCTTCATTGATTTCTTTTCTTTTTGAGAAAGCACCATCTCCATCAAGCTTTGGAGAGTGTTTTTCATTTCAAGAGATCTTCTCTTAAATTTCTTGTTGGACATTGTTGTAGAGTTAGATTCTGATTGATCTATCATTTTCATAGATTTGATCCTTCATCTCCCAATATCTGGATTGTATGGGGCGTGTATGGGTCTAAGTCATTTCCTTGAGATCTTTTACCTTGCATACACATTTCTTTAAGAAAATTTGCTTTGATATATCCAATGTCAAATTTTCAGCAATCAAACCCTCACAATGTGTTTTTCTGAAAAGTCCTCATGATGTGTTTTTCTGAAAAGTCCTTATATCCAATGGCAATCAAACCCTCACAATGTGTTTTTCTGAAAAGTCCTCATGATGTGTTGTGCAAAAAGCCCTCACAATGTGTTGTACCAAAAATCTGTCACAATATATTATCCAAAAAAAAATCCACTTTTCTTAAATGAGTGTAGCCCCTTTTATTAAATGAGTGCTCATATTTAAAACCATCCCCTTTTATTAAATGAGTGTTGGTATTTAAAACCCCCTCATTGAATTCTAGAAGTTACAACCACTTTTCTATCATTCTGAACAACCCTTTTCTAACTACCATAACTTTATGTGCTGACCTCTATTTTTTGAGAAACCACTCTAGAAATACGCTCCTCCAAAACCACTTTATAACGGTACTAGTTTCGTCCAATTTGACCCAATAACGAAGAAATTACAACCTTTTAAAGATACCCTTATAAGCAGTTTTGAACACGTCGACCCATACATTCTAGGACTTCGTGGTTCAGTAATTTGATCATAACTTTGGCCTCGGTTGTCCGTTTTGAGCGATTCAAAAAGTGTTAGAAATATCTTTCCAAGATGCACATCATGGAGCCATCCAAATTCACCCAAATTCCATGAAATTTTTCTAAAATTTAAAAATATAGACCTTACTACATTTATCCTCCATACTTTGTTCCAACAAGTGCTGATTGCTCCGAAGCAAGAATTTTATCTGAAACTCCTTCCACACTTATTGTAGATGACCTTTTAGTTTGTCTCCTAATCAGTAATTAATATACACAAGATAAGATATGATAATACTCTTCAAGTAGGAAAACACCATTGATATTCCTTAAGGAAAGAACCACTCCATTATATCTTCTAAAATGATATACGCTTCATGAGCCAAGACTGTTGCAAGGGAATACTTGATATGATTTATGATGATTACAAGGATAATATCCCTTCTTTATATATCCATATTCTAATGCTACTTTTGGGAATCGACTCCTAAACCCTTATCCCACTCATTATTATAATATAATATTATAATCAATCTTGGGTTATGTGTGGCCCATGCCAACTATCCATAATACTCATACACAATATATTATCATATCCTCATATTTCTATCCATAGGTACCATAAAATTTCATCCTCACAAATATTTTGTCCTTCAAACATGAGAAGAAACTAGATAATATGATTTGCTAAGCAATATTGACAACTGATACCAATCTTGATCATCCTTCCATCCAAGTAAAATCTTGATTGGTGGTATTCTATGATGATACCAAGCTACCATTTTTCCACTTAAATATCCATAACTACTCTTTTGTCTACATGTTTCTACTACTCTACTTTGATATTCTGAATGATTGGTCATATTGTTCCATGATATTGCTATGCCACTTTGAAATATAGAATTACTATGATTTTTTGTCAAACACTACCATATTTGATTCCTTTATAACTCCATGTAGATCCTCAATAATATTGATACCCTAATCCATACCTCCAAGATGTTTGTTGCTTATGGTGGTGTGGGGGGTGATATGTTGCAACCTTAACCCAACGTGCTACTTTATTTTATTATCCAACATTTTGTTCCTCTATTTTAAATTCTTTCTCATGCTCTGCTTGCACATGCCCTTATTTTGGTGTATTCTTGTGCTCTTATAACAAATCTACTTTGGACTTTACTATTATTTCTTCCATGGACTTCGCTATTACCTCTATTATAAACTCATATTTTTATTTCTTTTTTGGTTCCTTAACTTGTTCCCTTGCCATAACTACTTCTTACTTTTCCTTGTATCCTTGCTCCTTAAGGTAATAAAAATCCTACAATGTTATCTTATTTTTAATGTAGCATAACTTCATGAACTTCTTTCGCACATTAATATTAATTGTTGATAAATTTTAGCTTGATTAAAGTTTATCTTGGATAAAGAAGATCTTGGGATCCTTGGTTGTGTTCACATCGGGTTCACCAATATATGACAAGGGGAAAAATAAGGGGATCACACAGGACCTCTTCACGATGCTTCACTCTTCTCTATGTCACTTTGAGAATATGGGCATTTTGTGATCTTAGAGTTGAGTGTTTGATGGATTAATTGAAGAACACCTACATTTCTCCCAAGATACTTCTTTGACAAAGCTTAACCATAATGTAACCCTAATGCAATAATCAAGGACTAAAGCTAAAATAATTTTACTTTTTAATGAGGAAGTAAATAACAATTTCTTCTTAGGAAGCAAGGTGCATAAAATATGCAACAAACAAGTCCAAGATGTAGCTATATGTATTTTTTATTTGATGCTAAAGCTTGAAGACCCTGTTGGTCCCCTATATGATTAAGATCAAACCAGTTCCTTCTTTATCTTTTGCTTATTACATCAAATAAATAGAAAATAAAAACTAATCTAGCAAGCAACAAAATATTAAGTCCTAAATATTAAAATGATAGGGATTACGGGGAAAAAAAACCTATCTTTTTCACAAAGGCAGAAGCATTGTTAATCCACAAAAGCATCTTCAATACTTTTGCCTATTGATGATGCTTTAACTTTCCTATAAAATGGATAAAAAAATATGGGATTAGTAGTAGAGTGGTTTGTCTAAGCTGACAGAGAATGTTGAACTCCTTTGAACAATAATCATGCCACTATTCAAATCGATGTGAAAATATCAAAAATGATAAGTGCATGAAATAAATGCTTAGTGGAAAAAGTGTCATAGGGATGGTGATAGCACCATTGATGCTTTTGCTAGATGTTGGTGCTTTTACTTTATGTAAACCAAAGAGCAATAGCATTATCAGACCTACAATCCAATGGTGCTTTCACTTTAGAGAGTAGCAAAGCAAGATTAGATGCAAGAATGATTGAAATGATGGTCTTTGACTTGGGAGTATAAAGAGTGTCAAATTATAAAAATACAGAGAGTTGGTTGCTTAAAATAAGGATTGAAGTGACAAAATGATATGCTAACTGGGTACAAATACCTTATGCAAGATTAGTTAACATGCAACAAGATCAACGCTTAGAGCTACAAGACAAGGGGAGTACCATAAACATATAAGAGAAAAGAGCACAACCCAAGATGCAAGATTATTTTTCCCTTGTCTATAGAAGCTTGTTGAAAGCTTGCTAGCTTGCTTGGGGACACTTGAAATCGCGAGCTTGAAGACTTGAATGCTTGAGTGCTTGGTGTGCTTGAGTAGTTGAATGCTTGGATGCTTGGATACTAGAGTGCTTGAATGCTTAGATATTCCTTGGAGACTTAATGCTTGCAAGAACAAGATTTTGAATGCTTGCAAATATGGCCTTAATAAGACTATGGAAATATTTTGGCATAACCTTGCCATGCAAAGCATGAATTCCTATGATTCTAGAGAGTTTTTTTATAGAATTTTGCTACTCTAAAACTCTTCTTGAAATGGTCACCCCAAGTACTGTTTTTATAGGAAACCATGACTCCTTGGAGGAAGAATTGCATTGAAGATGATAGGATTGGAGTGATAAGAATTTGAAAAGAGATCAATATGCCATTAATGGAGGAAGATAGAAGATGATAAATCTTGGATTTGGGTTTTCTATTGGGAGCTACAAATTGGAACTTAGGGATCTAATCCATTAATGGTGGATGGCTTGGAAGGTACCAAAAGTCAAATTTTTAAAATTTTGATGCATGACAATCAAAAGCATTGGCAAGGTGAAAGGATTGATGATGCTTTTGTGATGGCACTTTCACCATCATGACCGTTGGATGTCAAATTTGGGCAAGAAAGGTTAAAGTCAAAAAGATTGGCAAAAGCATTGCTAGGGTTGTAGAAGTGTCATTGGTGCTATCACTCATGCCTTGACACTTTCACTTTTAGAGTAATAAATACTCCGAATTTGGGCACAAGAAAGATTGATTTAATTTGGTTGATTGAAAGGTTGATCTATGAAGGGATTGACAAACTTGAATATTGTCCCTATGTTAAAAAATGGATATCCACTACAAGCTTCGAGTCTAAAATGAACTAAAAGCTTTCCTTAAAACACAAAGGAAAACTCATTATACTTATAAGAGAGTTCAATGTTATCTTGAATAATAAGGACAAACTAGGTAAAGTACAACACATGACAAAGTTAAAAAAGGATTTCAATGACTTTGTATAGCATTTAGTGTTATGTGATACACCACCCAAAATGAATCCTATATGTGCACGATTAGAATGAAAAGCTTCACTGCCATTGCAAAGCACCTAGATTGTTTTCTATTATTGCCAAATTAGCTTGAATTCAAAGAGGTTATTGAATTGACAATAGGTCAAGCTTTTGGATTGAACCACGATCATATACTTCTTCATATAATTGTGGATTCACAAAGATGAAGACCCCTTTTAGGTTTGAATCTATGTGGTTATAGGATGATAATATTTATTCCTTGATGGACTAATGGTGGAAAGATTGTCAAAAGACAAGTGGATCTAAAATGTATAAACCCTCTCAAAAGATCCATTTCATAAAAGATAGACTCTTAGAGTGGAATAAAATTGCTTTTAGCATCTTCTTTCCCCTAAAACATGAGATAAAAAAGGCCCTGGTGACTAAATAATATTGGACAAATTTCAAGTATGATTGATGAATTTCTTGTAGAGGAACAATACCTAACGAGCATCTTAGAGGATACTTATGTCAAAGAAGATTTTTTGATGTCAAATGTCTCAAGACTATGGCTCAATGAAGGAGGTAGGAACACTAAGTTTTTTCACGAGTTCAACATGGCTAGATGACACGTGGTCCGCATCTCCTCTATTTTCTTAAGCCAAGGATCCCTTCTAACAAAGCTTCTAGATATCAAAAGGGAGGCAATCAACCACTTCAAATGAATCTTGTTAGTAGATCCATCCATAAGATTCGAGCCTAGGCAGGACTTCCCTAGTCACATCCCAAAGATATGGATAATAAACAAAATGAAAGCTTAATGGCCCCTATCTTAGCATCATAGGCTCATAATACATTGTTTTTCACAAACAAAAACAAATCTCTTGGACTTATAGATTTTCTACCATGTTTGTTTCAACACTCCTAAAAAATTAGGAGAAGGATGTCTTATACACTCAACAAGACACAAAGTCTCAAAAGGTCGTTAAGGAATGAAATAACACATATATCATACTTCTTTTTAAATGTGATAATCCCAAAAACTTTCGAGATTTTTTCATATCTCTTTGTTTAACAACCTCCTTAAATTTGATGAAAAAACTAAAACCAATTTTCTCTAAGATTATATTTCATTGATGGAAACGTATTCTAGATCGAGATTTGGTAGCTCAAAAATTGATTCATTTAATAAAACATAGGAAGGAAACAATTGTAATTATCAAAGTTGACGTCGACAGGGCCTATGATCATGTGAATTGGACCCTTCTAGGCAAAGTTTTAGCTCTCGCTGGTTTCACCTATAAAGAAAATTGATATATAATTGTATTACTATTTGTCGGTCGGTTATTTTGTCTAATAAAAATCCTAAAAGCTACATATCATAGCTCCTTTAGATTTGATTTTTAAACCTTTTATCAAGAGTTTCTATTATTTACCGTGAGGCCCGGCACAGTTGTGTTCAACACGTCATATAAAGTTTTGCACACGGCTTAAATCGTTAATACGAACGCGCACGTGACCTCCAAATTTCCGCCGTTAAAAAGACCTCGCCCAAACATGTTGCTCAGGGTCCAGTAGTGTCAGAGTCAACACTCCTGCTGACGTGGCTGTTGCGTTCCGACAAGAGTGCCTGCCGGCAGCATTTACTGCGACGTGGCCTCCCGGCCTGCCTTATTCCTTACATGACCGCCTCCCCTGTAAAAATTGATAATATTCATATTGAAACCAAGAAACCGTCCCGTCCTTTAATCGTAGGGACGGGGCCCGGACCCACTGGCGATTCTACGGACTTTGGTAGCCTTAACGCATTGCCAATTCAACTTTTTTTCCCTGTGGAAGCCATGTGACAAACTTGCTCACTAAATAGTCAATATATTAATTAAAAAATAATTTTTCCATAACTTTAACTCTATAAACAAAATTAAGGTTATACGAAATAGTGTGATTATTCAAACGATTTATATAAAAGTAACTATTATATCCTTTCATCTTTAACAACTCGGTATGAGGTCAGATATTTTTCCTTAGGTTTCTGCCTCCGAACACATGTTAAAGCTGTCTTTATAACGGGAACACATGTTAAAGCTGTCTTTATAACGGGTACATCTTGTCGTAAACATGCTCCCTCCTCATGTTCTAGGTTCTCCCCTCCCTAGTGGTTCAAGTTTAGAATTGCCCTCGTCCCCGGAGTGAGGGAGGGCCCTAGTGGCTCAAGGTTAGAATTGCCCTCGTCAAGCTGGTGCCAACTCAAGTCAAGACTACAACTTTACCTTTATTAGGCATGTCCCAAAGTTTGAATTTAAGTATTTTTTTTGGAAAGTAATATTTAATGTGAACAAGAGGGTGGAGTTTCCATCCTGCCTACGGCGCTTGCAATATGGTCGGTGGCATTTTAAGAGGAGTTGCTGTCGTGTCGGCATGTGGGTGTTCCTTAGGAAAAGAGAATCGCATATTATCGTGTGGAACGCCTTGCTCCACCACAAATATTCCGTCTTACAAATTGGCTCTATTTCGGTGGCCAAGGTGGGGCTTAAATTGTCTAAGAATATGACTGAATGTATACTTTCACAAATTCATTTTTGGGGATAATTGTATTGAGTTTGGCGTAGCATCTCGTAGATTAAGGAATAGAAAGGAAAGGAAATGTCAAGGGAAGTCATTCAGAGCATAGTTCCCTAGGTGGATAGCATGCTCATTCATAAATTTGTTAGTTTGCCCATTTCTATAGCTCATTACATCTAAACTTGCTAGGGTTCTTTGATGTAGGCCAAACAAGGATAAATTCATGGGTCCTAAGGCCCATCCACAAAGATGAACATCTTAAAGGATCCAAGGTATAATTTTTCCAACTTTTACACTATTTTTATTTTAGAAGGGTAGAGCATTTACAGTGAAGATTTTGGAAATTTGAATAAAGGTCTAAAATTTGAATCCAAAAGTAAGATTGTACACCAAATTTTGATAACTAAAATATTGTTAAATAACTAATTATATATTATCTTAAACAAAGATAATTTTATATGACTTATAACTTGGAACATATTAAAAATCAATTTTATTTATCAATAAGAATATGTAAATTATTAAATAAATATGATACTAAACTAATAACTTAAATCATACAACATTATTTTATATATATATATATATATATATATATATATATATATATATATAAACTTCCTTAATTTATAAAATCTTTCAAACAACCAATCTTACAATTAATATAATTTATTATAACCATAATAAATATACAAATTTTAATATATTTTTGGTTTAATTGTTGGAACAAATAATTGATATAACCACATCTAAATTTAATCTTAATAATACCACCCAGGTGTTGTAGGTGAGTTGGAGAGGAGAGGGAAATCCTCCAAGAGAGGTCCCAGTAGGTGAGTTGGAGAGGAGAGGGAAATCCTCCAAGAGAGGTCCCAGGTTCAAATCTCCACCCTACCAAAAAGCTGAATTAGGTATCCAAAATCCAATTGATAATGTTGGTGAGGGTAGGGTCTGGTGGGTGCGACTCCCAGGTGACTTTGACGGTGTAGAACCCCTGTTCGTGGTCTCTCAAACCAAGGCGATCCCGCAAGGAGTTTTTCGCTTTTAAAAAAAAAACTTTAATAATACCAAATAACTTAATATAACTAAATCCACAACTTTCATCGGCTAAAAACTATGGTTACCTCACCCATTGTGACCCTAGTCTTTTAAAGAAAGCTTATTTAAAATTTGTTTTTGTGATCGTTACAAAGGGTAATGGTCGTGCTAAGAGAAATTTTTAGGTGGCAGCTCGGACATGTCAAAGGAAAATTAGGATGAAAATGAAAAGCCTACGTAAGTATGACTGTACGGCTTTAATGCAACGTGCAAGAAAACCAGAGAAGCACATTGCATTTGCGTACGAGTCCTGTTGATGTTTCTTATGATATGGGGTACAACCTAAGTAGAAGAGAAGATAAAAATGCACAAGAGAAGAGAAGAGCAGCTCTGTGCCAAGCTATTTCATTTCATAAAGTTGAAATCATAACGACGTGATCTGGCTATTTGGAATGACTTGGGCTATTTATGTGGATTTGTATGGATGTGGGGCAGTAATGGTCTCTTATCTTACCTTTTTTTTTAAGTAAAGTGATGGCACGTCCCTGAACCAAGGGGATAGTCTGACTATAACGTTTTTGGTGTTGTTTGTTTAAGTTTATTTATGGTGTTTAATTGGGCTATTTATGTGGATTTGTATGGATGTGGGGCAGTAATGGTCTCTTATCTCACTTTTTTTTTTAAGTAAAGTGATGGCACGTCCCTGAACCGAGGGGATAGTCTGACTATAACATTTTTGGTGTTGTTTGTTTGAGTTTATTTATGGTGTTTAATTGGGCTATTTATGTGGATTTGTATGGATGTGAGGCAGTAATGGTCTCTTATCTCACTTTTTTTTTAAAGTAAAGTGATGGCACGTCCCTGAACCGAGGGGATAGTCTGACTATAACGTTTTTGGTGTTGTTTGTTTGAGTTTATTTATGGTGTTTAATTGGGCTATTTATGTGGATTTGTATGGATGTGGGGCAGTAATGGTCTCTTATCTCACTTTTTTTTTTAAGTAAAGTGATGGCACGTCCCTGAACCGAGGGGATAGTCTGACTATAACGGTTTTGGTGTTGTTTGTTTGAGTTTATTTATGGTGTTTAATTGTAAGTGTTTGTTATTTTAAATAATAGTTTGAAATAACAAGTTGATTGTAAATGTTAATGGGTTTTTGGTTCAACGAGTTGAGATAAATAGTTAATGTAGCCCACACCAAGGTTCAAATATTTATGGTATTAAATAGTTCAATGTGATTAAGTAGATGTAAAAGGGTAATGACAATATTTTCAAAACTCTATTTAAATAATTAAAAAAAAACAATGATTGTGAATAACAAATTTTAAATAATAAAAAAAACAATGACTGTCAATAACAAATTATGTAACATATACATAAATACAATATAGTAGTATTTATTTTTCTAACATAGTATTAAAGCCATGGGTCTTTGTGCTTTCTTGTTAGATTTGAAAAGTGTTAAAGGTATAGTATTCTTCTAGAGGATTCAACGTTTTGTTTTTTTGTTAAGTTATGTAGTGTAAAGGCCATAATCTGCTCCACCATCAAAGGGTCTTATTGTGTCTTTGCAGAGAGTTATTATCTAGCAATAGTGAATGCTCCATCTTATTCACTTGCATCGGTTCCTTTGGTTGAATCCACGGCTCCCTCAAGCACTTTGATAAGAGCTTTGACTTTTGACAATGGTTTTGGTTCTTTTGTTACCTTTGCCACAACCAACATTATGTTTAGAGTGGCCTTCCTCACTAGTTCCACCTTCCTTGTCTAATTACCATCAATATTTTTTGTTACAACATACTCGGTGCCCTTGTTTGAAACATAAAGATCATCTCCTAAAGAAATAAATTTCTCTTCGCAAATTGAAAAATTTATGGATGTCATTCTTTCCTATTTTTAAGCTTATAAAAGTGTATGTGTGCAAAGGATTTGAATTTTGAAGCGTTCATATCCATGTCTTGGTCTATAGTCCATTCACCACACGACTTGGTAGTTCTCCTCCATTGATCATTTCCTTTATTTTTTCATGGATGCCAAAACAACCTTGGATATGAGTGGACAAACTAAAAAGAAAAATAGTTAGTCTAGTGGGGTGTGTTTATTTAGTTTTATTTTGAATATTTTTAGGGAATTGGGGCAATACCTTGTATTGCCAAAACAACCTTGGATAGGAGTGGACAAACTAAAAAGAAAAATAGTTAGTCTAGTTATAGTTAGAAGAGTTAATGTGTAAGTCATTATTTATTTCTTATTGAATTCAAGTCATTTTATTAGTGTTAAAATTTGAAATATAAAGGTGTTTTATCAATGGTATCCAACACCTAGATTGTTTTGATTAAAGGGGGATGATATTATATTTAATGGTGATTCTAAAGCAATAGAGATGAAACAACTTGAAGTTCAAGAGGTCCATTCTGATTGCAGTTCATCTTCATTTCTATATTCCAGTATAAATGAGCTAGACATAGAGGTTAGCAAGAAGGACTAGGAGTACCTATATAAGACACTCAAAATTCAATTGCATTCATCGGAGACACATTACACTCTGAAAAAGGAAGCGTGAGTACATCGCTTATCATAGGCAACAACTTATTCAGATGAAAAAGACTAAGATGCATAAAGAAAGTGGAAGGTAATTGACCTCACCTCATCAAGCGATGTTCAAGTCAAGAAATGGTGATAGACCATTAAGATCGTCAACAAAGGATGTATGATGACATATGTCAAAGACCCTTCCCATGAGGAAAGTGAGGAGGAGTATCTCTTCTGAACAAAATCCAGACATGTGTTTGCCCCTATTCACAAATTGATGTTGAATCTTAGTTGATTTAAGAATTTTTTTGAATAGTAGAAGAGTGTGTCTCTATTCACATATGTTCTTGTGAATGATTGTGTACGTCTAATGTCCACAAGATGTATGTTGTATATGCGACTTGTTATTGGTCACTGGTCATAAAATGTTGAAAACAATGCATTTATCTCTGTCAGTTGGTTTAATAGATAAAGTGTGTGTCCCTATCCACATTGGTTGTAAAGTCATGGATCATGAAGTTTGTTTTAATCCATAATTCTTATGTACTGATGAAGTGTTGAGTTTGTCTTAGTTCATCAAATAATTGTCTAAACTATTGTATCCCATTCTAACCATTGATATTCTTGTCCTTGTTAAAAATTCATGTAATAAAAATATTAGAAATATTATTTACTTTAAAGAAACAATGTTTAGAATTGTTATAATTGTTTACTTAAACAATGTTTAAAGTTGTTATATTTACTTGAAATGAGTATTCAACTTGAATTCTTCATATTCCAATAATAATTTGAAGACAACCAAATTATTTATAAATAACAAATTAATATAAATTCTATACCTGAAGAAAATACGGCCGTATTAGTTTTTTTTTCGACATAAATAAAAGAGTGGAATCGGACTTCTCAATAAACCTCCTAACGGATTCCACGAATCTTTTCCTTTTAAAAACTGTTTGCATTCTTCTGGCAGTGCATATCTGGTTTATAGGACCCGAAATTTCAAAACATACAAGTGGTTTTGACGGATATAAAATCTGCCTGTATGTTGTGAAATGCATAAAAACATTCTAACTTTAACCAAAAAAAACATTAAACAATTGCAAGCCTAATTTCAGGTGAGAAACATTCAGTGCGTGGTGGGAATGCTTCTCATAATTTTGCACGTGGTCTCCATTGATTGCGGCGACAAAAAGCGGTCGCCATCACCGAATGGTCCCGCAGTCAACGGAGACATTCTGTAACGAGTATATTCTATTGTGAACTAAACCGAATTTGCGTCCATGTGATGGCCAAAAAAAAAAAAATAGAAGCGAAAGCATCCATGCACATGGTTGTAATTTTCTTTGATTTCTAAGGTAGCAAAAAGTTTGTATATGGCATATTACACTTGGATAGCGAAGGATTTTCCTCTAAATGATTTTCTTTATCTGTAAAATTCATCATACTTGAACTTGCAACCAAGAATTTAAAAATGTGGTGCAGTGCAAAGAAGCAAGTTTAATGAAAGACTATCTTTTCTAACAAATAAATTTTTTTATACCAACTTATAATCAAAACTTTTTTTCTAACAATTAAAAAGAAATTAACCATGAGATAATAGTAAGTGCCAATGCTTCCTTTAAATATTTTGTATTTAACTAAACACAAGCTCTATCTTAAAAAAAATCCATATGAAACAAGAAATACCTCTAGGAAATACCCTAAAGAAATATGTTTAAAATCTAGTATGAACTTTTGTGTAGTGGATTAACTAATTAAAATCCATAGTTCTAAAGTCTAAATTATAACTAGGTGTGTTATCTTGAACTTATTTATTTTTGTTTATTTATTATATGTTTTATCTGTTAGAATATATTACATTATTTGATACATGCCAATGTATCACCATGGGTACATTTTTAGATTAGGAGTTTGTCTTAGATTAGGGTTTGAGTATATACTTAATGCAATGTAATAAATGTATTAAATGTACTTTAATCAAATTAGATATTGCTACTGTTTAAAGTTTTTTGTTGTAGAAAATTAGTTCTCATAAATTGAGAAGCTTCTTACAACGGATAGAGAAGAATTTCATCTTCGATTGCCTAAAAGTCTATGCGCTTTCCTCGTGCAAGGATTAGTTCTTTGTTGCAAAAAAAATAGACATTGAAAAAAGAAGAGACTCAAGAGAAGAAGTCCTCATTGAAGATTGAAGATTCCAGATTGAAGATTGAGAAGAGAGAAAGAGGACAAAGGAGTCCTATTGAAGATTGAAGAAAGAGGAGACTCAAGGAAAAGGTCCCCATTGGATATTGAAGATAGAATATTGAGAAGACCCAAGAAAAAAGTCTTCATAGAAGATTGAAGACTGCAAGTTGAGAAAGAGGAGACCCAAGAGAAAGGTCCCATTGAATAACTTTTAGATTTGGAAGATAGGAGATTGAATATTGAAGATAGATGGGAACTAGGAAAAGTCCTATTGAAGATTTGAGAAGCTGCAGAATTTGAAGACCCAAAAGAAGAGGTCTCAAGAAAATTTGGAAGGAGAAAGAAGAAGAAGGCTAAAGAAGCCCTATTGAAGAAATTGAAGAAGTGGCAATTGGAGAAGATTTGAAGAAAGCTCAAGGGAGAAGATTACAAGGAGTAGCTCCTGAAAAAATGAATTTGAGATAATTATCGTCATTTGACAACAAGCCTAAAAGGTGAAGAATAGTAGTTGAACATTAGAGAGATAAAAGGGATTGAAATCAAATGAAAACTAAGGAAGCTAAGTACTTTATCAAGACCATAGTATATTCAAAACACTTGGGAGATACAAAGTATTCTACAAAACTTAAGAATTGAAAAGATCTTATCAAATTTGATCTTATACTCAAAATACTAGGGAGTTAAAAGGAATTCTACCTAGAGATTTGACTATTGTTTGATCATTCTCTAAACATTAGGAAAACAAGATATACTACAATATTTGAAGAATTGAAAGTTAGAATTTGATCATATACTCAAATTCAAGTTGAAGAGATTGCAAGAACTAAGGAATACAACAATAAAACTATTTTTTGAGGATTATAATAGATTAGCTAGCAAGAGGAACATATAATCACAAGATACACTATCAAAATTCATACAATATTCCATATAAAAAATGTAAAATTACTTCAAGCACAAAAAATTCCACAAGTCAATATGAAAAAGACATTTGGTCCATTGACTATAGTGCAAGTCATCACATGACAAGAAATTTATAATGGTTTGATTATCTTGAAGTCACTAACAATCTTAGGTTAAAAATTGCAGATGGCAAAACCTATCATAGACAAGGATATATATGTGTCACCCCTAGTCCACCATTTCTAAATATTTTGCTACATAATGTAATGTATGTTCTTGGATTAACATCAAATCTTATCACAATAGCCAAGTTGATAGAGAGCAAAAGAATGGTTCATTTTAGTTTATAAATGGAGTCAACAAGTGTCTCATCATAAATCAAAATAGGATAGAATCTATAGGATCAATCCACAATGATATATATGCTCTAAGACTCAATTGGAATTTCACAAGATATTGTTGTAATTGAAAAAAACACTAATGGATTTTTTGAGGAATAGATTGCAAGAAATGTAAAGTCTATATATCATAAAATCCGATGGGGAAATAGAAGGTTCAGAATGAGAAAGATGAGAGGAAAAAAATACTTTGTACTACTTGGCCATATACAAACTAAAGAAGAATAAGAAGAACCTGATCAAGTTGAATAACATCTTAAATATGAAGATCCATATTGAAGACTAAAGTATTCAATAGTAAAATAATGTAATACAAGGAGGTGTTGGAATATATTACATTATTTGGTACATGTCAATGTACCACCATCGATACATATTTATATAGGAGTTTGTCTTAGATTAGGGTTTGAGTATTTACTTTATGCAATGTAATAAATACACAAGTAATATTAGAATATGTAAAGTATTCAGTAATGTAAATGTGCATCATAGTCCATGTGCACATGAGTCTATAGAATAGGAAGGTGAAGAGTCATAGGAAGATGAAAGACCAAGAGTCACATCCCACTATATATTAGCCTTGGTGTGAGCAAGTAGATATAACCTTTTCCATATCATTTTATCATTTTCATAGGATAAAGTAGAGTAGAGTAGAATACAAGTTTGAGATAATGTAGAACTTGTATGAAGCATGGAGTATTAGAGATCTCCACATTTTGTATGAAGATCCTATTTTCGTGAGCTTTTATTAATAGTAGTTTTATGAGTTATTGTAGAAGTTTCTTATGAGTTTTCCTGCTTCATATACTTCCATTATCATAAATTCAATATTGCATGCTCATTTTATTCCTTGTGGTTGATTTCTCATTAAGTATCTAGCATCAAAAGCTAATAGTGGTATTAGAGCACAAGGTATATTGATAGGAGATAGGGAGAGCCACAAGAGAGATTGAGAGGAGATAGGGAGATCTAATTTTTAGAATTTCAAGAATTTATTTTTGGCTAGAGTCTTTCCATTGGGTTGTAGGAAAACTAGTGAAGACTAGAACTCAGCTAGATCTCTAAATTGAAGGATAACTAGTGATGTTTATTGAATTATAGAGATATAGATATTTGCATGGATTTGCTTGCCATTATCTAAAGTTTTTTTCTATAGAAAATTTATTCTCAAAAGTTGAAAAGCTTCCTACAATGGATAGATAAGAATTTCATCTTTGATTGCTTAAAAGTCTATGCACTTTACTCGTGCAGGGATTAGTTATTTGTTGCAAAAAGTAGACATTGAAGAAAGAAGAGACTCAAGATAAGAAGTCCATGTTGAATATTGAAGATTCCAGATTGAATATTGAGAAGAGAGAAAGAGGACAAAGGAATCCTATTGAAGATTGAAGAAAGAGGAGACTCAAGGAAAAGGTACCCATTGAATATTGGAGATAGAAGACCCAAGAAAGAGGTATTCATTGAAGATTGAAGACTTCAAATTGAGAAAAAGGAGATCCAAGAGAAAGGTTCCATTGAAAAACTTCTAGATTTTGAATATAGGAGATTGAAGATTGAAGATAGAGGAGGACTAGGAAAATTCCTATTGAAGATTTGATAAGTTACAAAATTTGAAGACCCAAAAGAAGAGGTCTAAAGAAAAGTTGGAAGGAGAAAGAAGAAGAAGGTTAAAAACATCCTATTGAATAAATTGAAGAAGTGGCCATTGGATAAGATTTGAAGAAAGCTCAAGGGAGAAGATTACAAGGAGTAGCTCCTAAAAAGAAGAATTTGGGGAAATTTTCACCATCTAACAACAAGCCCAAAAGAAGGAAGGATTTTGCAAGAATTTTTCCAAATTTAGAAAGGTTTTTTGAAGATCTCAAGACATTCAAATTCTTGAGAAAGAGTCTAACTAAATAGGCCAAGTTTGAAGTCAAAATTCGATAAGAGCTAATGAGGAGAAAGAAGATATAAGAGGCCACCAATTTGAGAAATTTGAAGACAGTAATTAAAGGTTTGAAGGATGATTTTTGAAGGAGAAGATTGTTTATTTTCATAGCAGAAGTTGAAGAGTCATAGGACAACAAAATAAGACAACAAATCAAGAAAATTAAGCAGCATTAGAAGAAGAAAAGAAAGTTATTAATGGAGGAGATTCCTAGAAAATTTGAGAGAGTTAAGAACAAAAAAACGAAGGAGGAATGTACTACATTAGAAGCTAAAATTTTAGAGTTTAGGATAGCAATAGGACAGAATTTTGGGTAGCACTAATAGCTACAAATTTTAGAGTTTGAGAGAACAAAGTTGGAGGAGAATTGGAGCCACAAAAATTAGATTTTTGGATAGCAAATTAAAGGCTAAAAAGCAAAAAAATTGGGCAGCAATTAGAGCTGTAAAATTGACAAGTTTGAGGCAACAATTAAGTAAAAAGGAGAGCTGTAAAATTTACAAATATGAGGCAGCAAATACCTGAACCAAAATCACCAAGAAAGCTTGCTATAAAGGAGGTCAAAATTAGGTTTGAAAATTGTTGTTATTAAAGTTTTTTATCCAAGTATTATTTAAGTTTTTTGAAAAAACCATATTTGAGTAGCAAAAGGAAAGGTCTCAAGTTTATATCTTCAAATATTAGAGAAGAATTAGCTATAAAAGGTATACCACATTGGTGCTATAAAGGTTATTATTTAAGCATTTAAACCAATTTACTTTAAGGTTATAAGAGCACCATAGAAGGAGGTATTCATAGAAGATTGAAGACTACATATTGAGAAAGAGGAGACCCAAGAGAAAGGTCCCATTTAATAACTTCTAGATTTGGAATATAGAATATTGAATATTGAATATAGAGGAGGACTAGGAAAAGTCCTATTGAATATTTGAGAAGTTGCAAAATTTTGAAGACTCAAAAGAAGAGGTCTCAAGAAAAGTTGGAAGGAGAAAGAAGAATAAGTCTAGAGAAGCTCTATTGAATAAATTGTAGAAGTGGCCATTGAAGAAGAATTTAAAAAATCTCAAGGGATAATATTACAAGGAGTATCTCTTGAAAAGAAGAATTTGGGACAATAGTCGCCATTCGACAACAAGCCCAAAAGGAAGAATTATTTGGTAAGAAGTTTGAAAATTTTTGGAAAGGTTTTTCAAATATCTCAAGATGGTTAGATTCTTGAGAAAGAGGTTGAATAAATAGGCCAAGTTTGAAGTCAAAATTTGAAAAGAGCTAAGGAGGAGAAAGAAGATCGAAGAGGCCATGAATTTGAGAAATTTGAAGACAACCATTAAAGGCTGATTTGCAAAGGAGAATATTGTTGATTTTCATAGTAGAAGTTGAAGAGGCACAGGACAACAAAAGAAGGTATTAAATCAATAAAATTGGGCAACATTATAAGGAGAAAATAAAGCTACGAATTGGAGGAGTTTCCTAGAAAATTTGAGAGAGTTAAGGACAATAAAATGAAAGAGGAATTGGCTGCATTAGAAGCTAAAAATTATAGAGTTTAGGACAGTAACAGGTAACACTAATAGGTGCAAAGTTTAGAGGCTGAGAGAAAAAATTTGGAGGAGAATTGGAGCCACAAAAATCAGATTTTTTGACAGCAAATTAAAGGCTAAAAAGCAAAAGAATTGTGCAGAAATTAGAGCTGAAAATTTGACAAATTCGAGGCAAAAATTAAGTAAAAATAAGAGCTGCAAAATTTACAAATTCAGGACAACAAATAGGTGAACTAAATCACCAAGAAAGATTGGTACAAAGGAGACCAAAATAAGGTTTGCAAATTGGTGTTATTAAAGTTTTTTATCCAAGTATTATTTAAGTTTTTTGATAGCACCATATTTGAGTAGAAAAAGGAAAGGTCTCAAGTTTATATCTTCAAATATTGGAGAAGAATTAGCTACAAAAGTTATGCCACATTGATGCTATAAAGGTTAAAATTTAAGCATTTTAACCAATTTAATTTAAGGTTTTAAGAGCACCATATTAGAGCTATTAAAGTTATCAAAATAGAGCTCTAAAGTTTAGTGTCTCCAAGGTGAGAAATGAGGCATCTTGGTTATCTTCAAACCTACATATTTAACAACATAAAGCAAATTAGATATTACATAAAAGGAGGAGTTATAAGGGAATAAAGTATTAGTTTCAAAGCATGCTATAGAGTCAATGAAGTGCAGTTTTTTGAAGATTATTAAGAGGTGATTTACAAAGAGAAATATCACCCAAAGAGCAAGGTATATTACCTTGATTTTCTAAACATCAAAGTATTGCAATATTAGACCGAATAATACTTGAATACAAGGCATAACTTATAAGGAAAGCAACATAAAGTTTTTCTACTTGGAAGAAGAAGCCAAGGTTGGGTATTTATAGCATCTAGAGTTTTTCCTACTTAGTATATTGCCATTATCATAGATTCAATATTGTATGCTCATTTTATTCCTTGTAGTTGATTTCTCATTAAGTATCTAGCATCAAAAGCTAACACTAACAAAATGTTACATTCATTATATTCAAATGAGACCTTTATCTAACACAAATATTGTTCCATTAAATACATGGAAACACAATGAAATAACATCAAAGTTAAACATTTTACTTCTTGATAATTTATACTCGTACAATTAAATTTATTTTTATATATTTAAAAAATTATATAATTCGTAAGAAAAATTGACAAGTTTTGGAAAATAGGCACCAAATCTTGGCCTCAAGTTGAAGAGCTGTTCTACTAAGAAACCACACCAACCAAAAAGGAACAAAAAACATACTATTGAAGATAAGGTATTTACTTTTCCACCTTTTCTTTCATTGAAATTAATACTTTGCAAGCACTATAATTTCATACTAATAATTTCTAAGTTTTTGTTGTAGCTAGAAGAGAATAAAGGTATTGACACATAGAAATCCAAATTAAGGTGTGTGAAACAAGTGGCTATGCATTGTAATATAAGTGACCCTACGACACTAACAACCTTTATCTCTCTATATTGAAAGTAGATCTATACCATTTATTACCATCTCGAAAGTAAGCTAGAATTTTTAAGGCACGACATAATACTTCAAGGAAAAAATACCCAGTGAACCCCATGCAACATGTTTACCATGTAAAAGCAAAGAAGTCCATTTGAAGTACTCTACGAAAATAAATTATTAAAATTTTATAATAGCCATTGGTACTTCATAGTCATCATGAAAAGTAATAAGAAGAAATCTTATTATTGCCTCCTTTGAGTGCAATGTGAACTAGATCCTATGCTTCATGTATATGGTCAACATCTAAGCATTGCAAGATGATCTAATATAACACTCATTTAGAACCACAAAAACAAGAAATTCATGACCTAATTTATATGAAAATAAGAAAAATGATTCATCAAGCATGACCATGGGCCACCGTTAAATATCACGTACTTACAAACAAAATTACTTGTGAACTTACGATCCCTCAACCTCCTCTCTAGCTTGAACTCTCAAGAGTCCTTTCCTCATATGCTCTCCATGCACCCCATGGTATAGATCAAGTATAAGACCTTTATGCCTTGCATTAAAAAGTTTTTTAGATGCTTAAACTCCACTTTATAATTGTTAGAGATAGAGATTGAACTAGTATTGTAGTTGTATTAACTCTTCAATTTACAAAGTTGTTGTAACTCCCAAATGGTTAATCAATCCAACAATATAATTGTGTTTAAATGCATCATATGAGAAAAATAAATAATAATGAAAATTCAAATTCACTTTATGGGTAACTTAGGATATTTGGTCTCTCTAAAATTCATATTCTTGATAGTCTTCTTGCATAACAACACCTAGTGAATGTTGGACAACACGTTACCATAAACAATGCTTACATCAACCACTTATCCCTTATTGCATCCCCTACCTACCCTAGAACCTATACATAAACACCTTAACCAAAAAATATTGCAATGCCAAAAATATTCTTAAACCCTAAGATGAAGACTTGACTACTACGATATACATAATGCATATACCTCAACTATGATATCCTCCATAATTATCGTGAGATATACAAGGGGTCTAGTGAAGCCATAACACCTCTAACATTGTAATGTACCCTACAGTGGTAGGCTAAAACACTTTTATGAGTGGTACTCCTTTGGCTACACCATTAGTGAAAAGCAAGGCACCATGTTTTTTGGTCAACCATTGAATGGTACAATGTTGATTAAGAAATAATGGAGGTAATGGATATGCTTGTACTTGACCACCATAACTATTTTGAACTATCAATAAATGAGAGTTCATAGAGAAAGCATAAGATCCATCCATCCTAACATGAATTGACCCCTCATTTACCCATAAAGAAACTTAAATTATTGGTCGCCACGTTTCTTTAATGACATGCCTAAGACACTATTCCTAGATCATGTAGAGTCTTACAATTTACTTTCATTATAGTGCAGTACACAAATGAAGTTGATAGTATATATTTATCTCTGATTCATATTGTGTATATTAAACATTTTTAATCATAAAAAACATTTTTTAAATGATAATATAATTTTTTAAAAGTAAAACCATTGGAGATGGCTTTCTAATTAGGGTTGCCTAAAAATGAATAAAATTTATGATATTGTATATGTAACTAAGAATGATTTGATTATGAAACATCAATAGCTTAATCAGTTAAATTCCTCAATTTTGAAGGAGGATATCCAGGTTCTAGTTTTGTCCTATGATACATGCATATTTGCCTAGTCGTTCTAACACCACTAGGTAGTCATGATGTAATAATAAAAAAACTAGGAATAATTTAATTGATAGAGGAATGTTGAAGGAGGTGATCTAGGTTATGGTCTTGCCTAATGATACATGCATGATTAACTGTTTGTTCTAATACCACTATGTAGTCATGACATAAAATTAAAAAAACTAAGAATAATTTTATTGAAAAAGTTAGTAATATAATTATTAACTTGTAAGTATGAAGATTATACATAAGTACTATTTCCTTATTTTTTCCTTATAAGCTTAATTTGTTATATATATCCTATTTTTTTCCATTTTTTTAAAATTTCTTAATGTATTTAGTAGTTATTTTATATAGATAACTATTGTAAAATAAGGTGGTTTTTAGAATATTGCATTCATAAGAAGTTTTTTTTAATTAGGTTATAAGATATTGAAACATGTTCATCTATGTTACAATGACCCTATAGAAGCTTTTTTTAATTAGGTTATAAGAGATTGAAACAGGTTCATCTATGTTACAATGACTATATAGTGTGACTACAACTTCACTATTATGCATGTATCACTTGGCAAGGTTTGAACTTGGATCTCTTTGAAAGCTGAGGAATTTAACCAGTTGAGCTAATACCATTTAACATATTCTTTAAAAGTTTTACTAATCCAAAGGAATTCAATTGATGTTTAACATTTTTCTTTACTTGCAATAGTTATATGCTTTTAGAGTCATTACATATTATAATTACTATTAAATTAATAAAATTACACGTGTCTCTTTATATTGTAGTATCATGAATTTTATTTATAATGATTTTTTTAAAATGGTCCATCTCAAGAAATATTAATATCTTCTTATGAGATTGGAACTTGGATTATTATATAAAACTCTTTGCTCTTCACTACTTATCCTACATTTAATAAATTTTAAATATTATTAAAATATTAATTTAAAAAAAACTATAAATATTTTATGATCACTCAAATTAACTATAATTGTTTTAAGAAACATAATTTCTAACAAATATTATATATTATGTTTTACAATTTTAAATAAAATTTTATATTAATAAAAATACAAAATAAATATAAAGAGTAAGTTTAAAGAACAAGATATAATGATTTTTTAACTTAAAAAAATAAAAGTCAAGTTATATAATGAATATGTATTTATATTTATAGTAGATGAAAAATATATATATAATAGTGTTTATAAGTTGCTTTTTGAATTCTTGTAAGGTCAGGTGAAGCATACATCTTTTGTATATATTTTAAAATATGTTTTTATCAAAATTTAATTACTACAATATTTAACTTTTAATATTATCATATCCCAAAGTAGTAACTCAAGTGGTTGTGAGCTTTGTCTTGATATGAAGGACCATGGTTTAAGACCCAAAGACATCTGTCACACTTGAAATATTGAACAAATTTAAGTACCTCTTTTTAAATTTAAAAGAAGTTTGTTTTTATTTAAATAAAAAAATCTTAATGGTTATCTAAATTTTTAAATACTATTATATTTTAATATTCAAATAATTATTTATAAATACTTGGTAAAAAATCAATTAAACTTTTAAATAAACTAGTTTTTTAAGTAATACAAAATTGTTATCCTAGTAAAAAGTTAAGAATTGATTGTATGTTGAACCCAATGACCTAACTTTAATATTGAATGCATTCTCTTTACCAAATGGTTTTTCTCTTTGAAATGGTTTAAAAAAATCTATTGATCTAATGATTAAAGGTTTAAGATGGGTGGTGGGAATTAGAGAACACAATTTTATTTGGATGGATACTTGGTGTGATAAAAAACCACTCAATTTAGATCCAATTTTGAAACCTTGGATGAGATTGCTTCAAAACAAATATGGTGATAGGGTTTCAAACATTTTTTACAAGGATGAGGAAGGAAGATACAAATGGAAAGAATATTTTTTTATAAGTATACAAGACATTGATGTTAGAAGGCAATTGAGTAGAAATATAACAACTGTGATTATTCCGAGGAGACCAAAGGATAAATTTATTTGGGAGCTAAATAGCTTAGGAGAATACACAACAAGAAGTGGACATAATGTAAAGTACTAATAAAACGGTAATATCACTAGACTTTGGAGAGATATTTGGGATAGTCCAAGCATTCCTAAAGTTAAAATGTTTGTCTGGCTAGTAGGTCATAGAAGAATTTTATCTTGGGATAATCTAATGAAAAGGGATTTTCATGGCCTCTCTCAATGTGTTCTTTTTAAAAAGGAGGAGAGTTGGTACATTGATCAATATTCTAGAAACTATGACAATGGATTTTTAATATGTTTGGTAACTGCATGGTGATGAATATCAGAATTGAAGATTGGTTAAAGCAATGGTAAAGCACTTATAAAAGTGAGGCTTTACAGACAATATAAGATATATCAAAAGATATAATACTTTGGACTATATGGTTAGAAAGGAATAAAAGAATATTTAAAGGAAAGGAAAGCGGTCTAGAGGTAATGAAAAAGAAGATATGTTTAGCAATAGAGGAGTCTAAACCAACCCTATCGACTCACCCAATCCCTAATCTGGAAGTAGAGAGCCTTGATAGATGGAGTCAAGTCATTAAATGAAATTATGATATTGGGTACAAGAGAAGCAAAAATAAGGTAAATAATATAAAGTGGAAACCACCAAATGTGGAGTTGGTTAAATTGAATTTTGATGGAGCATCTAAAGAAAATCTAGGACCAACAAGAGGAGATATAATTAGAAATAATAGTCTCATTACACTTTCAATAGTGAATTTATGAAAAATAATTAAGTTGAAGCTTGGGTGGCTTTAGAAGGGTTAAAAATGTGTAAAAAAATGAAATGGAATAGAGTATGGATGGAAGGTGATTCTCTCATAGCAATAAATGCAATTTTGTGGAAAGCAAAGGCTCCATGGAACATACAAGAGATAATTGTGGAAATTCAAGATGTTGCTAAAGAGTTTGAAGAAATTAGGTTTATACATACATTAAGTAAAGGAAACAAATACGCATATAGGCTAGCTAATAGAGGGGTTTTGATTAAGGATCATGAAGTTAAATTCTCCTTTCCATGGTTAGAGGAAGTAGTAAGTTTAGCTAAAGCTGACAAGAAAATGTTGATTGCCTAAATTAAATAATTATTTAGATTTACTTTAATGTTTTCCATTGGTAATATATGCTTTATTTTATAATAATAATGTGTTTTCATATAAACTATTTATTATAAATTTTTTGGTTGCACTTGTGTTTCAGGAAGGAAACTAGAAATCCATATTTGGTAAAGCGAACTATGATAGTTTGGTGTTTTGGAAATATTACTCTACTAAGATGCAATGCATAGATAATAGAGGTGAAGTTTTGGTATTGTGAATATTGCTATAGAAAAATGTCAAGAAAGGTGTTGAATTATAAAATATTTCTATTCATACCTAAAATTGAAAATATATAAAAAATAAAAATCAAGAATTCAAACATTTTATGTAAAATGATGTAGGTTTCTAGCTATAGCATCTCAATTTGTCAAGGGTAGGGGACCCGAGTACAACCCATTATTATTCAACCAAAAAAGAGAGTTAAGAAATTATTAAATAACACTAGAGAAAGTGGTTAAAAATGTAGGTTTTTAGGTGGGCCGCTAAGAGGATGGTGCTGATCGAACCCGTGTCACTGCAAGTAGATGCCATCGTAGAGGAGTTTCTAAAAATACATGGTTTTCTACCTTTTATTCGTAAGTTTACTGGAAACAATCCTGAGTTATCCCAAGAATTCATCTCATCCTGGGATAAAGATCACATGACACTAAGAGAGCTCCAATTTAAAGTCATTATCTGCATGTTGGTATAGGTGACCAAGTTACCCAATGACGACGATATTGTGCACCATGACAAGTACTTATTAGTAGGGAAACTCATCCACTTTAAGGACAAAGGAAAGCATTTAGCCATAGAAAAATGTGGCATCATCAAAAAAGGGTATCCTAGAGCCCTGGAATAGGGTGATGATCCCTATTATTTCGTATTTACCATTGATGAGACCAGTTCACCACTCAAAAGTTTCTACTTGGTGTTCTTGAATCACATGCACACTGTTAAAGAAATTAACATCCCTGAGTACCTCTTCAGATATTTGGAATTGTTAGTTTCAAGCATCACAGATGGCTCTTCAACCCATTTAAAACACTAACGTCTCCACATGATCTTGTACAAACATGTTCAAAAGGAGGATGAGAAGGCAACCCTAGCCATTATTGGTAGCCGTATAGATTTTCCCTTTGCCTTGACCCCTAATGACGATGATTCGAAGAAAGGCTCTACTGATGCTGCCAAAGATGAAAATAATCTTTGGTTCCTCTATCGACATTTCATTGCCTACCAAATTTAAATCATGTAAGTGCTCATCCAGGAGTAAGGATTTTGGGGGGAAGCGTAAAAAAATTCATTATTATCGATCAATATGAGGACGCTCCTTAGAAGACTCCAGTGAAGTTTAAAAAAGTCAAGTTCAAGGATGTTCCCAAGTGCATGGTGCTTGTGTACCAACTCTTTATTTTGGTCACTTGATTCATTAACATATGATTTTGTGGCATTGCCTTCTCATCTTCTATTAGTCCTTTCCACCATTATTTTGTATCAATCAAATGTTCAATCATGCTGATGTTATTCAATCACTTCTTAATGCACTGATTGATCAATATCAATCCTATATAGTTTTAACTATACTTATTTTTCCCACACTTTGCTTTGATCCCCACAACTTTACCTTCTCAATTTTGCTTTGCTATATTTAGATTAGTATACTTTATCTAGATTAATGGGGATTCAACTCAAATATGAAGGTTGAAAAGGATTCATGAAACAAGATCGTGAGTGCAAATCTAAATCAGACTATTATGCAATTGAACAAGTAGTGTGAGTGTTGATGCAATGGAAATTTTAGAAGGAAATGAATAAATTTGGTGTGATTAGGTCCGTGAATAACATATAAGAAGTATTTCTCAAATATATATATATAACAAAAAACAAAAGGACTGATAAGGGATAGAAAGGCAATACCACAAGCATCATACAACTAAGATTTCCTCAAAACACATAAAAGAAAACTCATTATACTTATAGGATGTTTCAATGTTATCTTGAATAATAAGGATAAACTAAGCAAAGTACAACACATCACAAAGCCACAAAAGGATTTCAATAAATTTGTATAGCATTCAAGCCTATGTAATACACTAGCTAAAATGAATCCTATGTGTGTACCAATAGAAGGAAAGGATCCATTGCCACTGCAAAACATCTAGATTATTTTCTATTGTCGATAAATTGGCTTGACTATGAAGATATTATTGAATTGACAATAGGTCAAGCTTGTGGATTGAACCATGATCCTATATTTCTTCATATTATAGTGGATTCACAAAGACAAAGACCCCCTTTTAGGGTTGAATCTTTGTGGCTATTGGATGAGAATTTTTATTCCTTGATGGACCAATGGTGGAAAGAATGTCCTAAGATAAGTGGATCTAAAATGTATAAACTCTTTCAAAAGATTCATTTCATAAAATATCGACTCTTAGAGTGGAATAAAATATAGACTCTTGGAATAAAATTACTTGTGGCTTCATCTTTCCCCTAAAACATGAGATCAAAAAGACCCTGGTGATTCTAAATAATACCTGACAAATTTTAATTATGATTGATGAGTTGCTTGTAGAGGAACAATACCTAACGAGCACCTTAGAGGATATTTATGTCAAAGAAGTATTTTTCATGTTAAAAGTCTTAAGATAATGGCTCAAGAAAAGAGATAGAACACAAAGTTTTTTCACGAGTTCATTATGGCTTTATGACATGTGAACATCATATCCTCTGTGTTCTTAAGCCAAATATCCCTTCTAACAAAGCTTCTACATATCAAATAGGAGGCAATCAACCACTTCAACGAAACCTTAATAGTAGATCCATCCTTAAGCTTTGAGGCGAGACAAGACTTCCCTAGTCACATCTGAAATATAATAGATAAACCCCTATCTTAGCATCATAAGCTTGTAGTGTATTGTTCCTTATGAACAAAGACAAATCCCTTAGACCTTATGAATTCCTACCAAATTTCTTTCAACACTCCTAAATAATTAGGAAAAAATATCTTATAATCCCTCAACTAAACACAAAGTCTCAAAGGTCTTCCAGGACTAAAATAACAAATATATCGTACTTGTTCTTAAATGTGATAATCCCAAAAGTTCTAAGAGATTTCTTTCCTATTTCTTGATATAACACCATCCTTAAATTGTTAAGGAAGATTTTGGTAGGGACTAAAAACCAGTTTTCTTTTTAACAAGGCAATTTCATTGATAGAAATATATTCTAAATCGAGATTTGGTGGCTCATAAGTTGGTTCATTTAACTTTTCATGAGGAGACAAATATGATTATCGAAAGTACATTTGTTGTGGACAAGGGGTGGGGTTTCCATCCTGCCTACGGCCCTTGCATGTGCCTCTCGTGTCGGCAGGTGCATGTGCATGTGGGTGTTCCTTAGGAAAAGAGAATCGCATATTATCGTGTGGAACGCCTTGCTTCACCACAAATATTCCGTCTTATAAATTGGCTCTATTTCGGTGGCCAAGGTGGGGTTAAATTGTCTACGAATATGACTGAATGTATACTTTCAAAGTGCTGTTCATCTTTGGGGATACTGAATGTTCATCTTTGGGGATACTTGTATTGGGTTTGGCGTAGCATCTCGCAGCTGTAATCTACTAAGGATAGAAAGGAAATATCAAGGGAAGTCATTCATAAATTTGTTAGTTTGCCCATAAATTTGTTAGTTTGCCCATTTCTATAGTCACATCTAAACTTGGTAAGATTCTTTGATGTGGGCCAAGGTTAAATTCCATTGGTCTTAAGGCCCATCCATAAGTCTATGTGGAGATGAACATCTCATAGGCCATTCCCACCTCCATTTCAAACGAAAATAAAAAGTTTAACAATCTCATCCTTATGGTTTGGTAAGGTTTTAAGTACTTATCAAGAAGAGTTTTAAGTTTAAATTTTAGAACATGTCTAATAAAAGTAAAGGTAGTAGTCTGATTTGAATCGACTGAGTGTGAGCTAGCGTGACCAGTTTGACGACGACGGAACCAATTTGTTTACCAAAAAGAAGTAGGAGTAATAAAAGAAACTCCAATGTTTACCTAGAAGAGGTAGGAGTAATAGAAGCAGCTTCAATGATCTAATTTGTGCCCATGAAACAACCCAATTGTTAAAGATGAAAGGATGTTACCAATTCCCTAAAAAAAAAATTAGAATGAAAATGAAAAACACGTAAGTATGACTCTACGGCTTTAATGCAACGTGCAACAAAACCAGAGAAGCACATTGCATTTGCGTACGAGTCTAGTTGATGTTTCTTCTGATATGGTGTACAACCTAAGCAGGTATTTGTCCCAAGTAGAAGAGAAGATAAAAATACAGAAGAGAAGAGCAGCTCTGTGCCAAGGTATTTGATTTCATAAAGTTGAAATCACAACGACGTGATCTGCAATTTGGAATGACTTAGGCTATTTGTGTGGATTTGTATGGATGTGGGGCAGTAATGGTCTGTTACGTCTGTTAGAGTAAATCACTATATAAAATATATTTATATAGAAAAGCAATTATAGTGTTTCAAACTTTAACAACAGAATTAAAGAAAAATGAGACAAACACATAGTAGAAGAGACAACAATTTTAACGTGGTTCACCCAATGTGGGTTACATCCACCAAGAATTTTCAGTCCTTCCTTTCTCAATCCAAGCAATAGAGGGTTACAACCTATAGCAAACATCTGCTGTAATTTCCTCTCTATATTTTCAAGGAATCAACACAGTAATTTTCATTGTCATAGTATTCTCTGTTTTTCCTCACAACTATATATAAGAAAAAAATAGAAAAACAAACTGCTTTTCTTAATACATTCCAAGATTAACATTGAGTTCCCAGCATCTAATTTTGGGATAAAAACAAAAAAACTTTCCCTGGCTATCCTGTTGTAAATCCGAAAACTTTCTCTGGTAGACTAACAGACTGTAAATCTGGAAACTTTCCCTGCCCGTCCTACAGTAAATCCAAAAACTTTCTCTGTTTAGCCTCCTCATAATTAGGCTCCATTCCTAACAATCTCCCACTTGGAGACTAATTCCATTGCACCATAACTGCAACCAAGGACTGAAAAAATTCTCATCATGGCCTCTTATTCCTTAAGGCCAAGCTGAAGTTGAGCAAAAGCTCAACTTTTCTCTTGACACCACTTTTGTAAGCATGTCGGCAGGATTTTGTGATGTGTGAACTTTCCCTAATTTCAAAGATCCATCTTCCACTACTGATCTAATGAAATGATACCGAGTTTGATGTGTTTAGTTTTTGAATGGAATGCCGAATTCTTCGCAAGGTGTATAGCACTATGGCTATCACTCCACAACCTATTATCCTCTTGCTTCTTCCCCAGTTCTTCCATTAGTCTTTGCAACCAAACCATCTCTTTGCTTGCTTATGTAGCAGCAACATATTCAGACTTCAGTGGTTGAAAGGGCAACTACGTGTTGGAGTTTAGAAATCCAACTAACCGCTCCTCCTCCTATAGTAAATATGTAGCTAGTAGTGCTCCTTCCACCATCAAGATCACCTGCCATATCAAAATCTACAAAACCTTTCAAGCATATATTAGAGCCTCCAAAATTCAAAGAATAATTTGAAGTTCCTCTCAAGTACCTGAGTATCCATTTTACCGCTTGCCAATGTCCTTTTCCTGGATTACTCATAAATCTACTCACTACTCCCACTACATGGGCAATGTCTGGTCTTGTACAAACCATTGCATACATCAAGCTTCCAACCGCTGATGCATAGGGAACCTTAGCCATATGCTCTTGTTCCTTTTGTGTCTTGGGACACAAATCTTTGGTGAGTTTGAAATGCTTTGCCAATGGAGTAGCAACAGACTTTGCATTGTTCATGTTGAATCTCTTAAGCACTTTTTCAATGTATTTTGCTTATGATAATTTCAGAGTGTGACTCTCCTTGTCTCTTGTTATACTCATACCAAGGATTTGTTTGGCTTCTCCCAAATCCTTCATGGCAAAGGATTTAGCCAACTTCTTCTTGAGCATGTTTATATCTTGCATATTTGTTCCTGCAACTAACATGTCATCCACATACAATAGCAAAATAACATAGTTACCATTTCCAGTTTGCTTAAAATATACACAGTGATCACTTTGACATCTTTCAAACCTTTGATTAGCCATGAACTTATCAAATTTTAAATACCACTGTCTAGGAGCTTGTTTTAACCCATACAAGCTCTTTTTTAGTTTACATACCCAATCCTCTTTACCTTTCACCTGAAAGCCTTCTGGTTGGTGCATATAAATTTCCTCCTCCAAATCACCATGAAGAAATGTTGTCTTCACATCCAATTGCTCCAGATACAAATTTTCTATAGCTATAAGACTCAAAATAGCTCTAATAGAGGTCATTTTTACAAGCTGGAGAAAAAATCTCATCAAAATCAATACCTTTTTTCGTAGCGAATCCCTTGACCACTAGTCTTGCTTTGTATCTCTTATGCCCTTCATTCTCCTCTTTAATCCTGTACACCCATTTATTGGTCAAAGCTCTTTTACCTTTGGGTAGCTCAACCAAATCCCAAGTTTGGTTGTGGAATAAAGAGTCCATTTCTTCATTCATTGCAAGCTCCCACTTATTCTTGGTATCCATTTGTAATGCTTCCTGAAAACATTCTGGCTCACCAGCATCAGTATACAAAACATAATTAGAGAAACGTTGAGGAATTTTACTTATCCTGGTAGATCGTCTAACAACACTTTTTGGAGATTGAGGTGCTTGTTGTTGCTACTGTACATTTTGATCTTCTACCACTTTTGGAGTTACCTTTTCTATGTGTCCATCAAGGTCTATGTATTCAACAATTTCCTCTTTATGTTTCTTTCCCTGCAACCGATCTTTATACAAGATTTTTTCATTAAATATGACATCCCTACTTCTAATGACTTTTCGGTTATCACAATCCCATAATCTGTAACCCAAGCCATCAATACCGTAACCAATAAAATAGCACTTTTGGGCCTTAGCATCTAACTTATTTCTGTTCTCTTTGTCTATATGCATAAAAGCCTCACATCCAAATACCTTAAGGAAAGAATAATTTACTGGTTTACCTATCCAAAGCTCTTCAGGAATTCCTCCATCCAAGGCACTAGATGGTCCTCTATTAATCAGATATCTTGTAGTATCAACAGCATGAGCCCATAAAAATAATGGTAAGCCTGCATGTATTCTCATGCTCCTAGCATGCTCCATGATGGTTCTATTCATTCTTTCAGCAACCCCATTTTCTTGAGGTGTTCTTGGAACTACCTTGATTCTTCTAATTCCATTTTTAGAACAAAACACATCAAATTCTCTACTACAATATTCTCCACCATTATCCGACTTTAGACACTTTAACCTTTTTCCAGTTTCATTTTCAACTAATGCTTTCCAATTCTTGAAGGTATTAAAAACATCACTTTTATTCTTAATGTAATATATCCATGTTTTCCTTGTTGCATCATCAATAAAAAGTACATAGTAAGAGGAACCTCCAAGAGAAGTTACCTGAGTTGGGCCCCAAACATTTGAGTGCACAAGCTCCAATTTCTCTTTCTTCCTTTCCTTGCCATCCTTGAGAAATCTAACTCTCTTTGCTTTACCATAAACACAATCCTCACAGAATTCCAAATCAATCTCTTTTAACTTAGGCAATAACTTTCTTGAATGTAAAATTTCCATACCTTTTCCACTCATATGGCCAAGTCTTTGGTGCCACAAAGATGCACTCTCACTCGTAGAAACTAAATTCATGGAGCGAGTGAGAAAAATCAGTAAGTAAATAAAGAGTACCCACCAATTTACCTCTAGCTACTATCAATGAACCTTTAGTAACTTTCCAAGCATTTTCTCCGAATGCAACCGTGTATCCTTCACCATCAAGCTTACTTGCCGATATAAGATTTCTCTTTAAATCTGGTATGTGTCTCACCTCTTTAAGAGCCCATTGACATCCATTTGGGGATTTAATCAAAATATTTCCAATACCCACGATTTTACATGGTTGGTCATTTCCCAACAGAACCTGTCCATAATCTCCAGAAACATAATCTATGAAGTATTCCTTATGTGAGGTAGCATGGAATGAAGCACCACTATCAATTACCCAATAATCACTATTTCTATCAAGAGATAAGATTAAAGCATCTTGTAGAATTTGTCCAGTAATATTGGCTTCTGAAGTGTTACCATTATTATCATTACCTTCATTTCCATCACCCTTTCTTTGCCAACAATCCTTCTTGAGATGACCCTTTTTGCCACAGTGCCAACACTGTAGCTTTCCTTTTCCACGTGATTTGGATCTGCCTTTGGATTTGCCACGATGTGAACTCTTGCCTCTTTCTCTTCCTCTTCCTCTATTCTCAATAGTTAAGGCGGTGCTAGATGATTCTCCTGTGGTTTTTCTTCTCATGTCCTCACTGAGTATCACACCAACCACATCATCAAATTCTAATTTATTTGAACTCGAAGCAGAGTTACTTACCGCCATTACCAAACTGTTCCAAATTTTTGGAAGAGAGCATAAGATTAATAAGGCCCTAAGCTCATCATCAAAATCCAATCCTACTGAATGCAATTGATTAGTGACAGTATTAAATTCATTTAAATGATCATGCACAGATCCTCCTTCACTCATTTTCATGTTAAATAACCTTTTCATTAAGAATACCTTATTTGATGTTGATGGTTTCTCATACATCTTGGCCAACTTATCCATGACTCCCTTGGTAGTCTTTTCATCAGAGATGTTGAAGGCTACGGTGGCTCCCAAGCACAGCCTCATAGTACCCAATGCCTTTCTATCAAGGAGACTCCACTCCTCATCAGACATAGATGAAGGTCTCTCTGTTTCCCCCTCAAGAGGTAAGTAAAGATCCTTTTGGTACAAGTAATCCTCCATCTGCATCTTTCAGAATTGAAAGTTCTGGCCATTGAATTTTTGAACTCTAAACCTCCCTTCTTCCGCCATTGCTCCCACTTGATCTAGAAATTCTCCTTCTATCAAGTGCACCCAACAAAACAACTGCTCTGATACCACTTGTTAGAGTAAATCACTATATAAAATATATTTATATAGAAAAGCAATTATAGTGTTTCAAACTTTAACGACGAGAATTAAAAAAAATAAGACAAACACACAGAAGAAGAGACAACGATTTTAACGTGGTTCACCCAATGTGGGTTACATCCACCGAGAATTTTCAGTCCTTCCTTTCTCAATCCAAGCAATAGAGGGTTACAACCTACAACAAACATCTGCTGTAATTTCCTCTCTATATTTCCAAGGAATCAACACAGTAATTTTCATTGTCATAGTATTCTCTGTTTTTCCTCACAACTATATATAAGAAAAAAATAGAAAAACAAACTGCTTTTCTTAATACATTCCAAGATTAACATTGAGTTCCCAACATCTAATTTTGGGATAAAAACAAAAAAAACTTTCCCTGGCTGTCCTGTTGTAAATCCGAAAACTTTCTCTGGTAGACTAACAGACTGTAAATCTGGAAACTTTCCCTGCCCGTCCTGCAGTAAATCCAGAAACTTTCTCTATTTAGCCTCCTCATAATTAGGCTCCATTCCTAACAATCTCCCACTTGGAGACTAATTCCATTGCACCATACTGCAACCAAGGACTGAAAAATTCTCATCATGGCCTCTTATTCCTTAAGGCCAACTGAAGTTGAGCAAAAGCTCAACTTTTCTCTTGACACCACTTTTGTAAGCATGTCAGCAGGATTTTGTGATGTGTGAACTTTCCCTAATTTCAAAGATCCATCTTCCACTACTGATCTAATGAAATGATACCTGAGTTTGATGTGTTTAGTTTTTGAATGGAATGCTGAATTCTTCGCAAGGTGTATAGCACTATGGCTATCACTCCACAACCTATTATCCTCTTGCTTCTTCCCTAGTTCTTCCATTAGTCTTTGCAACCAAACCATCTCTTTGCTTGCTTCATAGCAGCAACATATTCAGCTTCGATGGTTGAAAGGGCAACTACGTGTTGGAGTTTAGAAATCCAACTAACCGCTCCTCCTCCTATAGTAAATATGTAGCCGGTAGTGCTCCTTCCACCATCAAGATCACCTGCCATATCAGAATCTACAAAACCTTTCAAGCATATATTAGAGCCTCCAAAATTCAAAGAATAATTTGAAGTTCCTCTCAAGTACCTGAGTATCCATTTTACCGCTTGCCAATGTCCTTTTCCTGGATTACTCATAAATCTACTCACTACTCCCACTGCATGGGCAATGTCTGGTCTTGTACAAACCATTGCATACATCAAGCTTCCAACCGCTGATGCATAGGGAACCTTAGCCATATGCTCTTGTTCCTTTTGTGTCTTGGGACACAAATCTTTGGTGAGTTTGAAATGCTTTGCCAATGGAGTAGCAACAGACTTTGCATTGTTCATGTTGAATCTCTTAAGCACTTTTTCAATGTATTTTGCTTGTGATAATTTCAGAGTGTGACTCTCCTTGTCTCTTGTTATCCTCATACCAAGGATTTGTTTGGCTTCTCCCAAATCCTTCATGGCAAAGGATTTAGCCAACTTCTTCTTGAGCATGTTTATATCTTGCATATTTGTTCCTGCAACTAACATGTCATCCACATACAATAGCAAAATAACATAGTTACCATTTCAGTTTGCTTAAAATATACACGGTGATCACTTTGACATCTTTCAAACCTTTGATTAGCCATGAACTTATCAAATTTTAAATACCACTTGTCTAGGAGCTTGTTTTAACCCATACAAGCTCTTTTTCGGTTTACATACCCAATCCTCTTTACCTTTCACCTGAAAGCCTTATGGTTGGTGCATATAAATTTCCTCCTCCAAATCACCATGAAGAAATGTTGTCTTCACATCCAATTGCTCCTGATACAAATTTTCTATAGCTATAAGACTCAAAATAGCTCTAATAGAGGTCATTTTTACAAGTGGAGAAAAAATCTCATCAAAATCAATACCTTTTTTCGTAGCGAATCCCTTGACCACTAGTCTTGCTTTGTATCTCTTATGCCCTTCATTCTCCTCTTTAATCCTGTACACCCATTTATTGGTCAAAGCTCTTTTACCTTTGGGTAGCTCAACCAAATCCCAAGTTTGGTTGTGGAATAAAGAGTCCATTTCTTCATTCATTGCAAGCTCCCACTTATTCCTGGTATCCATCTGTAATGCTTCTTGAAAACATTCTGGCTCACCGACATCAGTATACAAAACATAATCGGAGAAACGTTGAGGAATTTTACTTATCCTGGTAGATCGTCTAACAACACTTTACGGAGATTGAGGTGCTTGTTGTTGCTACTTGTACATTTTGATCTTCTACCACTTTTGGAGTTACCTTTTCTATGTGTCCATCAAGGTCTATGTATTCAGCAATTTCCTCTTTCTGTTTCTTTCCTTGCAACCGATCTTTATACAAGTTTTTTTCATTAAATATGACATCCCTACTTCTAATGACTTTTCGGTTATCACAATCCCATAATCTGTAACCCAAGCCATCAATACCGTAACCAATAAAATAGCACTTTTGGGCCTTAGCATCTAACTTATTTATGTTCTCTTTGTCTATATGCATAAAAGCCTCACATCCAAATACCTTAAGGAAAGAATAATTTATTGGTTTACCTGTCCAAAGCTCTTCCGGAATTCCTCCATCCAAGGCACTAGACGGTCCTCTATTAATCAGATATACTTCAGTATCAACAACATGAGCCCATAAAAATAATGGTAAGCCTGCATGTATTCTCATGCTCCTAGCACGCTCCATGATGGTTCTATTCATTCTTTCTGCAACCCCATTTTCTTGAGGTGTTCTTGGAACTACCTTGATTCTTCTAATTCCATTTTTAGAACAAAACACATCAAATTCTCTACTTCAATATTCTCCACCATTATCCGACTTTAGACACTTTAACCTTTTTCCAGTTTCATTTTCAACTAATGCTTTCCAATTCTTGAAGGTATTAAAAACATCACTTTTATTCTTAATGCAATATATCCATGTTTTCCTTGTTGCATCATCAATAAAAAGTACATAGTAAGAGGAACCTCCAAGAGAAGTTACCTGAGTTTGGGCCCCAAACATCTGAGTGCACAAGCTCCAATTTCTCTTTCTTCCTTTCCTTGCCATCCTTGAGAAATCTAACTCTCTTTGCTTTACCATAAACACAATCCTCACAGAATTCCAAATCAATCTCTTTTAACTTAGGCAATAACTTTCTTGAATGTAAAATTTCCATACCTTTTCCACTCATATGGCCAAGTCTTTGGTGCCACAAAGATGCACTCTCACTGTAGAAACTAAATTCATGGAGCAGTGAGAAAAATCAGTAAGTAAATAAAGAGTACCCACCAATTTACCTCTAGCTACTATCAATGAACCTTTAGTAACTTTCCAAGCATTTTCTTCGAATGCAACCGTGTATCCTTCACCATCAAGCTTACTTGCCGATATAAGATTTCTCTTTAAATCTGGTATGTGTCTCACCTCTTTAAGAGCCCATTGACATCCATTTGGGGATTTAATCAAAATCTTTCCAATACCCACGATTTTACATGGTTGGTCATTTCCCAATAGAACCTGTCCATAATCTCCAGAAACATAATCTATGAAGTATTCCTTATGTGAGGTAGCATGGAATGAAGCACCACTATCAATTACCCAATAATCACTATTTCTATCAAGAGATAAGATTAAAGCATCTTGTAGAATTTGTCCAGTAATATTGGCTTCTGAAGTGTTACCATTATTATCATTACCTTCATTTCCATCACCCTTTCTTTGCCAACAGTCCTTCTTGAGATGACCCTTTTTGCCACAGTGCCAACACTGTAGCTTTCCTTTTCCACGTGATTTGGATCTGCCTTTGGATTTGCCACGATGTGAACTCTTGCCTCTTTCTCTTCCTCTTCCTCTATTCTCAATAGTTAAGGCGGTGCTAGATGATTCTCCTGTGGTTTTTCTTCTCATGTCCTCACTGAGTATCACACCAACCACATCATCAAATTCTAATTTATTTGAACTCGAAGCGGAGTTACTTACCGCCATTACCAAATTGTTCCAACTTTTTGGAAGAGAGCATAAGATTAATAAGGCCCTAAGCTCATCATCAAAATCCAATCCTACTGAATGCAATTGATTAGTGACGAGTAGATCCTCCTTCACTCATTTTCATGTTAAATAACCTTTTCATTAAGAATACCTTATTTGATGCTTATGGTTTCTCATACATCTTGGCCAACTTATCCATGACTCCCTTGGTAGTCTTTTCATCAGAGATGTTGAAGGCTACGGTGGCTCCCAAGCACGGCCTCACAGTACCCAATGCCTTTCTATCAAGGAGACTCCACTCCTCATCAGACATAGATGAAGGTCTCTCTGTTTCCCCCTCAAGAGGTAAGTAAAGATCCTTTTGGTACAAGTAATCCTCCATCTGCATCTTCCAGAATTGAAAGTTCTGGCCATTGAATTTTTGAACTCTAAACCTCCCTTCTTTCGCCATTGCTCCCACTTGATCCAAAAATTCTCCTTCTGTCAAGTGCACCCAACAAAACAACCGCTCTGATACCACTTGTTAGAGTAAATCACTATATAAAATATATTTATATAGAAAAGCAATTATAGTGTTTCAAACTTTAACAATAGAATTAAAAAAAATAAGACAAACACACAGAAGAAGAGACAACGATTTTAACGTGGTTCACCCAATGTGGGTTACATCCACCGAGAATTTTCAGTCCTTCCTTTCTCAATCCAAGCAATAGAGGGTTACAACCTACAACAAACATCTGCTGTAATTTCCTCTCTATATTTCCAAGGAATCAACACAGTAATTTTCTTATATTCTCTGTTTTTCCTCACAACTATATATAAGAAAAAAATAGAAAAAACAAACTGCTTTTCTTAATACATTCCAAGATTAACATTGAGTTCCCAACATCTAATTTTGGGATAAAAACAAAAAAAACTTTCCCTGGTTGTCCTGTTGTAAATCCGAAAACTTTCTCTGGTAGACTAACAGACTGTAAATCTGGAAACTTTCCTTGCCCGTCCTGCGAGTAAATCCAGAAACTTTCTCTGTTTAGCCTCCTCATAATTAGGCTCCATTCCTAACAATCTCCCACTTGGAGACTAATTCCATTGCACCATACTGCAACCAAGGACTGAAAAATTCTCATCATGGCCTCTTATTCCTTAAGGCCAAGCGAAGTTGAGCAAAAGCTCAACTTTTCTCTTGACACCACTTTTGTAAGCATGTCAGCAGGATTTTGTGATGTGTGAACTTTCCCTAATTTCAAAGATCCATCTTCCACTACTGATCTAATGAAATGATACCTGAGTTTGATGTGTTTAGTTTTTGAATGGAATGCTGAATTCTTTGCAAGGTGTATAGCACTACGGCTATCACTCCACAACCTATTATCCTCTTGCTTCTTCCCAGTTCTTCCATTAGTCTTTGCAACCAAACCATCTCTTTGCTTGCTTCTATAGCAACAACATATTCAGCTTCAGTGGTTGAAAGGGCAACTACGTGTTGGAGTTTAGAAATCCAACTAACCGCTCCTCCTCCTATAGTAAATATGTAGCCAGTAGTGCTCCTTCCACCATCAAGATCACCTGCCATATCAGAATCTACAAAACCTTTCAAGCATATATTAGAGCCTCCAAAATTCAAAGAATAATTTGAAGTTCCTCTCAAGTACATGAGTATCCATTTTACCGCTTGCCAATGTCCTTTTCCTGGATTACTCATAAATCTACTCACTACTCCCCCTGCATGGGCAATGTCTGGTCTTGTACAAACCATTGCATACATCAAGCTTCCAACCGCTGATGCATAGGGAACCTTAGCCATATGCTCTTGTTCCTTTTGTGTCTTGGGACACAAATCTTTGGTGAGTTTGAAATGCTTTGCCAATGGAGTAGCAACAGACTTTGCATTGTTCATGTTGAATCTCTTAAGCACTTTTTCAATGTATTTTGCTTGTGATAATTTTAGAGTGTGACTCTCCTTGTCTCTTGTTATCCTCATACCAAGGATTTGTTTGGCTTCTCCCAAATCCTTCATGGCAAAGGATTTAGCCAACTTCTTCTTGAGCATGTTTATATCTTGCATATTTGTTCCTGCAACTAACATGTCATCCACATACAATAGCAAAATAACATAGTTACCATTTCCAGTTTGCTTAAAATATACACGGTGATCACTTTGACATCTTTCAAACCTTTGATTAGCCATGAACTTATCAAATTTTAAATACCACTTGTCTAGGAGCTTGTTTTAACCCATACAAGCTCTTTTTCGGTTTACATACCCAATCCTCTTTACCTTTCACCTGAAAGCCTTATGGTTGGTGCATATAAATTTCCTCCTCCAAATCACCATGAAGAAATGTTGTCTTCACATCCAATTGCTCCAGATACAAATTTTCTATAGCTATAAGACTCAAAATAGCTCTAATAGAGGTCATTTTTACAACTGGAGAAAAAATCTCATCAAAATCAATACCTTTTTTTTGAGCGAATCCCTTGACCACTAGTCTTGCTTTGTATCTCTTATGCCCTTCATTCTCCTCTTTAATCCTGTACACCCATTTATTGGTCAAAGCTCTTTTACCTTTGGGTAGCTCAACCAAATCCCAAGTTTGGTTGTGGAATAAAGAGTCCATTTCTTCATTCATTGCAAGCTCCCACTTATTCCTGGTATCCATATGTAATGCTTCCTGAAAACATTCTGGCTCACCAGCATCAGTATACAAAACATAATCAGAGAAACGTTGAGGAATTTTACTTATCCTGGTAGATCGTCTAACAACACTTTCTGGAGATTGAGGTGCTTGTTGTTGCTGCTGTACATTTTGATCTTCTACCACTTTTGGAGTTACCTTTTCTATGTGTCCATCAAGGTCTATGTATTCAGCAATTTCCTCTTTCTGTTTCTTTCCCTGCAACCGATATTTATACAAGTTTTTTTCATTAAATATGACATCCCTACTTCTAATGACTTTTCGGTTATCACAATCCCATAATCTGTAACCCAAGCCATCAATACCGTAACCAATAAAATAGCACTTTTGGGCCTTAGCATCTAACTTATTTCTGTTCTCTTTGTCTATATGCATAAAAGCCTCACATCCAAATACCTTAAGGAAAGAATAATTTCTTGGTTTACCTGTCCAAAGCTCTTCCGGAATTCCTCCATCCAAGGCACTAGATGGTCCTCTATTAATCAGATATACTACAGTATCAACAACATGAGCCCATAAAAATAATGGTAAGTCTGCATGTATTCTCATGCTCCTAGCACGCTCCATGATGGTTCTATTCATTCTTTCTGCAACCCCATTTTCTTGAGGTGTTCTTGGAACTACCTTGATTCTTCTAATTCCATTTTTAGAACAAAACACATCAAATTCTCTACTGCAATATTCTCCACCATTATCCGACTTTAGACACTTTAACCTTTTTCCAGTTTCATTTTCAACTAATGCTTTCCAATTCTTGAAGGTATTAAAAACATCACTTTTATTCTTAATGCAATATATCCATGTTTTCCTTGTTGCATCATCAATAAAAAGTACATAGTAAGAGGAACCTCCAAGAGAAGTTACCTAAGTTGGGCCCCAAACATCTGAGTGCACAAGCTCCAATTTCTCTTTCTTCCTTTCCTTGCCATCCTTGAGAAATCTAACTCTCTTTGCTTTACCATAAACACAATCCTCACAGAATTCCAAATCAATCTCTTTTAACTTAGGCAATAACTTTCTTGAATGTAAAATTTCCATACCTTTTCCACTCATATGGCCAAGTCTTTGGTGCCACAAAGATGCACTCTCACCTGTAGAAACTAAATTCATGGAGCGAGTGAGAAAAATCAGTAAGTAAATAAAGAGTACCCACCAATTTACCTCTAGCTACTATCAATGAACCTTTAGTAACTTTCCAAGCATTTTCTCCGAATGCAACCGTGTATCCTTCACCATCAAGCTTACTTGCCGATATAAGATTTCTCTTTAAATCTGGTATGTGTCTCACCTCTTTAAGAGCCCATTGACATCCATTTGGGGATTTAATCAAAATCTTTCCAATACCCATGATTTTACATGGTTGGTCATTTCCCAACAGAACATGTCCATAATCTCCAGAAACATAATCTATGAAGTATTCCTTATGTGAGGTAGCATGGAATGAAGCACCACTATCAATTACCCAATAATCACTATTTCTATCAAGAGATAAGATTAAAGCATCTTGTAGAATTTGTCCAGTAATATTGGCTTCGAAGTGTTACCATTATTATCATTACCTTCATTTCCATCACCCTTTCTTTGCCAACAGTCCTTCTTGAGATGACCCTTTTTGCCAGGCACTGTAGCTTTCCTTTTCCACGTGATTTGGATCTGCCTTTGGATTTGCCACGATGTGAACTCTTGCCTCTTTCTCTTCCTCTTCCTCTATTCTCAATGGTTAAGGCGGTGCTAGATGATTCTCCTGTGGTTTTTCTTCTCATGTCCTCACTGAGTATCACACCAACCACATCATCAAATTCTAATTTATTTGAACTCGAAGCAGAGTTACTTACCGCCATTACCAAATTGTTCCAACTTTTCGGAAGAGAGCATAAGATTAATAAGGCCCTAAGCTCATCATCAAAATCCAATCCTACTGAATGCAATTGATTAGTGACAGTATTAAATTCATTTAAATGATCATGCACGGATCCTCCTTCACTCATTTTCATGTTAAATAACCTTTTCATTAAGAATACCTTATTTGATGCTTATGGTTTCTCATACATCTTGGCCAACTTATCCATGACTCCCTTGGTAGTCTTTTCATCGAGAGATGTTGAAGGCTACGGTGGCTCCCAAGCACGGCCTCACAGTACCCAATGCCTTTCTATCAAGGAGACTCCACTCCTCATCAGACATAGATGAAGGTCTCTCTGTTTCCCCCTCAAGAGGTAAGTAAAGATCCTTATGGTACAAGTAATCCTCCATCTGCATCTTCCAGAATTGAAAGTTATGGCCATTGAATTTTTGAACTCTAAACCTCCCTTCTTCCGCCATTGCTCCCACTTGATCCAAAAATTCTCCTTCTGTCAAGTGCACCCAACAAAACAACCGCTCTGATACCACTTGTTAGAGTAAATCACTATATAAAATATATTATATAGAAAAGCAATTATAGTGTTTCAAACTTTAACAACAGAATTAAAAAAAATAAGACAAACACACATAGAAGAAGAGACAACGATTTTAACGTGGTTCACCCAATGTGGGTTACATCCACCAAGAATTTTCAGTCCTTCCTTTCTCAATCCAAGCAATAGAGGGTTACAACCTACAACAAACATCTGCTGTAATTTCCTCTCTATATTTCCAAGGAATCAACACAGTAATTTTCATTGTCATAGTATTCTCTGTTTTTCCTCACAACTATATATAAGAAAAAAATAGAAAAACAAACTGCTTTTCTTAATACATTCCAAGATTAACATTGAGTTCCCAACATCTAATTTTGGGATAAAAACAAAAAAACTTTCCCTGGTTGTCCTGTTGTAAATCCGAAAACTTTCTCTGGTAGACTAACAGACTGTAAATCTGGAAACTTTCCCTGCACGTCCTGCAGTAAATCCAGAAACTTTCTCTGTTTAGCCTCCTCATAATTAGGCTCCATTCCTAACAACGTCACCTTTTTTTTTTGTAAAGTGATGGCATGTCCCTGAACCAAGGAGATAGTCTGACTATAACGTTTTTGGGTGCTAATTATTGCACAATAACAAAGGAGGAAAACGAAGGGGCGTCCTTTTAGAAATAGTATTAGAGTTATAATTGTTTTTTTGAGGAGTTTAAGTTGATTGTTAATAGTTTTATTTTGAATAATAAATTATGTAATGTTTAAATAAATAAAATAACATCGTATTATAGTTATAGGTTTTTGTGTTTGATTTGAAAAGTGTTATAGTATTTTTTTAAAGGAATTTAGTATTTTGTTTTTCTAATAAGTTATGCAATACCAATACCATAATTTATCCATTAGAGGTCTTATTATGTCTTTGTAGAGGCTTTTTTTCTACTAGTAGTGAATGTTTCATCTTCTTTATTTACATCGGTGGAATTTAGCTTTTTCAAGTAGTTCAGTAGGAACTTCAACATTTGACACTAGTTTTGGTTCTTTAACTTTGACATTTGACAATAGCTCCGTTTTTTTTTACCACAACCCGGTGCTATGTTTGGAGTAGCCTTCCTCACAAGTTTCACCTTCTTTGTATGATTATCATCAACATTGTTTGTCACAACCCACTCGTTGCCTCAGTCCAAAACATAAAGATAATCTCCTAAAGAAACAAATTTCTCCTTGCTAATTGAAAAATTATCGATGCAATTATTTTCTATTCTCACGCTGATAAAAGCCTATAATGTGTAAAGTCATGGATCATAGATTTTTCTTTAAATGTTGGTTTTATGGATTGTTTTGTCTTCAGTTGTTGGTTTGATGGATAGAGTGTATGTCCCTATCCACATTGGTTGTAAAGTTATAGATCATGGAGTTTGTCTTAAATCATAATTCTTATGTATTGATGAACTTTTGAGTTTGTCTTAGACAAAATATTGTACTCAATGATTTTGTCTTTAACTCTTGGTGTGATGGATAGAATGCATGTCCCTATCCATATCTATATTGATTGTAAAGTCATGGATCATAAAATTTGTCTTCAATCATAATTTTTATGTATGGATGAATTTTTGAGTTTGTCTTAGTTCATCAAATATTTGTTTGGATTGTTTTGTTTGTCCTAGTCTAGTTTGTTAAAAACTTGATGTAATAAAGGTATTTAAAATAATATAACGTTAAAAAAAAATAATGTTTAAAAATGTTATAATTTTTTATTTGAGTTATGAGTGTCAAATATAAGTATTTTTTATTTCAAATAATAACTTTAAACCAACCAAATTAATTGTAAATCATAAATAATGTAATGTATAAATATTAAAGAAAATACTGCAGTAGTGGGTGGGTGGATGGATTGGATGGATTTCTTAATAGACATCCTAAAGGATTCCACAAAATGTTTTCCTTTTAAGAATTTTGATTATTCTTGTGGCATCACAAATTGTGCATGTCTGGTTTATATGACGTGAAATTTCAAAACATAGCTGTGTGGTTTTGACGGATATATGCTTGTATGTTGGGACGTGCATAAAACATTCTAAAAAACAAAAAAAAAAAAATATTAAACAATTGCAAGCCTAATTTCAGGTGAGAAACATAGAGTGCGTGGTGGGAATGCTTCTCATAATTTTGCACGTGGTTTCCGTTGATTGCGGCGACAAAAGCAGTCACCGTAACAGTCACCGAATGGACCCGCACTCCAGACGTGACTGTTGCTTTCCCTCGTGAACATACTCATCTAACACCCCAAGAAAACCAGTCTGGTCCTTTTCTCCTAGGGACCTATTTCAGCTTCGGTGGACACCCAATTGCTACGGACAAACATGGAAGTTTACTTTCCACAGGGTGCTTTTATCCATCAAATCCAAATAATTTTTTTTATAGATTTGGTGGTTGCAATTTTTATAAATTTGTTGCAGTTTTTATGATTTAAATTTCACGCTACCAGTTAATAATTATAACCAACTCTTTTATGTAACCAAAAAAAAATTAGTTATTCAACTTCGATAACAAAGACAATATATTTAACAGATTTACAAATTTTTTTTTGGAAGCCACGGTCCCCATGAATTTGACTCTCAAATATAATTGAGGACGGTGCATAAGATGTAGCGGTGGGTTACAAAGGGCAATGCTTAGGTTGTGTTGGAGCGATAATACAAAAGATGTAATCGCAAATATCGTTGGTGGCATGTGTGGAAATCCCTGTGCTCCACCACAAATATTCTCTTTTACAGGGTGGCTTTATTGTGGATCATAAACATAGTTGGTAAGAGCATTTCCACATTCTCTAAAGCCTTCGGTGGCCAGGGGGTTATATAGCTTGAAATATAATAATACGAAAGATTTCATAAATGTGATGAAATTAGAGTTAAATTTAATCTGAAATTTATATATTTTTTAATTTTTAAATTTGGATGTACCTTAGTTATTAAAAAAAAAAACTTTTAAGCAACCACACTTATTTAAAAAAAAACATATATTTACCTTAAAAAAACTTTCAAGGTTTTGTAGAAACTACATTGTTTTTGACAACAATATTTTTTAAATTTCATTTATATATATATATATATATATATATATATATATATATATATATAAAAGGAAATTGGTTACAGTGAGTCATAATTTCTTTTCTACTATCAAGCAGGATTCAAATATTGAGACTGCCCTCTATAACTCTTATTCCACCTTGTTGTTGTTTAATACGATGTAAAATGAACATCGATCGTTTAGGATTGGTACCGTCATCGTCGAGCTAGCATGCACTCAGTGGATTCAGGTCAGACTACTACCTTTGAAAACAGGTATGCCCCCAAGGTTTGAACCTAGGTCTCTTGTTGATAAGCGCTAGAACTTACCAATCCACCTAGCCCCTATGGACATCTAAAAAGAAATATAATGACCTAGGTTCAAACCATGACGGGGTGTGGTGTGTGTATATATATTTCTCACTCAGTATGAGGGGACCAAGACCCCTCATAAAAACTTGTGTAAACTCATTGAAAAAATTAAGTCATGTAAGGGATGCCATAATGGTATTTTTTTACGGGGTTGTGGAGTAGATTTGACAACAATATTGTTGTGGAGTAGATTTGACAACAATATTGCTATAGAGTAGAGCTAATAAAAATATTGTTGTGGAGTAGATCTAGCGTTGATATTGCAGAGTAGAGCTAATACCAATATTGCTATGGAGTAGATTTGGTGATAATATTATTAGGATTAAGATCTGATGATAGTATTGCTATGGAGTAGATTTGACGATATTTCAAAAATACAATGGTATGGTAGTGTTTTAGAGTAGAGTTGATAACAATATTATTGTGGAGTATATTTGGAAAAAATATTGTTGTGGATTAGATTTGGCAACAATATTGTTATGGATTAGATCTGAAAACAATATTGTTGCAGAGTAGAACTAATAACAATATTGTTGTGGAGTATATTTGGTGAATTTATTGTTGTGGAGTAGATCTAATGATAATATTATTGTGGAGTAGATCTGACGATGCTCCAAAAATACAATGGTATGGTATTGTTGCAGAGTAGAGCTGATACCAATATTGTTGTGGAGTAGATTTGGTGACAGTATTGTTGTGGAGTAGATCTGGTGACCACATTGTTGTGTAGATTTGGCGACCAATTGTTGTTGAGTAGATCTGATGACAATATTGTAGTGTATAGTTGAGGAATAGATCTGGTAATAGTATATTTGACTACAAATCCTAAGGAACTAAGTAATAAGTTAAGGGAATATGGAGCAATGATTCGATTCTTTAGGCAATCAGTCACGATATCCTAGGGTAGAAATTTTACATGCTACCATGGTGGGAGATAAGCAGTTTATGAGGGTTCAAAATTGGCCTTTTGACCCTGAGGTGAGATCTTGGTTGCATGTGGTGAAAGGCAAACAAAAGGCCCCTGATTGTAATTTTAATCTATCTTTAATGGATGAAAGATTGGTAATTCTTGATGAGCTGGCAAAAATGGTTGTGGCTCAAGGCGACCAATGTCTAGTTGGTAAGTTCCTTGGGGTAAGACCTAAACTAGATGTTATACAAAAGTGGGCAATGGAGAAATGGTGCCCTCTAGGGCACATGGATATCGTGGCGATGCCTAGAAATTTTTTATGGTTCGACTTAATTATGAAGAGGATTTGGAATGAATTCTCCAATGAGGACCCTAGGTTTTTTGGGTATCGTGGTCTCTTCCTTAAGCGATGGATGATGGATTTTGACCCATACATGTAGAGCATCAACCAAGCTTCTATCTGGATTAGGTTTCCCGAGCTTCCTCTCCACTATTGGCATGAGGAAATATTCAAGGGAATCACACAAAATATAGGACAACTGATAGCAGTCAATCCTACAATGGTGACAAGGTCACAACTTATCCATGCATGATTGTGTGTGAACATGAATATGGAAGTGCCTCTAGCCATGACTATCAAATTGGTTTCAATATTTGGGAAATGGAATCAGACTATTGAGTATGAGAACCTACCTGTGAAGTGCAACTTGTGCCAAAGAATAGGGCACCTTAGCCATGATTATCCACAGAAAAGGAGCCAAGCTCAAAATTGTCACTGGCAACCAAAGAAGACCATAGGAAACAAATATGGTAACGAAGGAACTTCAACCTAGGATGTAGGGGGAAGAAGGGAGGAGGTGGAGCCCCCATCACATCCGAAGGAGAATGCGTGAGAAGAAGGAAAAATAATGGAAGAAGTGACAAAGGTAAGTCAACATCCTGAGAATCCCCCCTCTGTTTTGAATGAGTTGACTATTCAAAACCATTTTGATTGCCTTCAATACTCAATAGAGGAAAAAGATTAGGAAACTCAAATTATGGAAATGAAACATGAACAAAATATCACTGTGATGGTAACCCAAAACATAAATGATACTCCACTTATCCTAGAGGGAGGTGAGGAAGTGCATGATAAATATCCTAGAGGTAAAGAATCTAGGAAGGACTAGGGCAGCCCTAACAGAATTACCAAAAGTTCAAGGAAAGTAGGGGTAGATGTAGGTTACAATCCCAAGTAGGGAAGACCTTCACAGTCTAAAATTAGACAAAGGGAAATGACTAGGGATGTAGCTAATGGAACATAATTGACCCTCAATCTGGGTGGGAAGAAACACCCAACCAAATCTAAAAAATGAAGATCATTTCCTAGAATATCAGGGGCCTCAATGCCCTATCCAAACACCACCTAGTGTCATCATTGAGGAAAGACTTGAATCCGCAAATTATTCTTCTACAAGAAACCAAATTGAAGGAGCAAAACACAAAGAAAATAAGAAGAGCTATCTAGAAGGAGGCTAGTTTTGTTGCCAGTCCTGCGATTGGAGCCTCAGGTGGATTGTTGTGCATGTGGAATCACAATAATGTGGAGGGGAGAGTAATCTCTACCTCAGATAGATTGACTAATGTATTTTTCTATTGCAAGGAAACTAAGATAAGTTGGGTGTTGACTAACATTTATGCCCCAAATACTAGTATGGGAAGAAGACAACTATGGATAAAATTGAGCATGATGAGAAGGGCATTCCAAGGAATTTCTTGGGTCTTAGTTGGGGACTTCAATTCCCCTCTGTTCCCATCAGATAAGAAAGGTGGAAATCCTAATATTATAGATGGAATGGAAGACTTTGAACAATTTGTAAATGAGAATGGGTTGATGGATGTGGACCTCAAGGGGATCAAATATACTTGGAGTAATAGGTAGTTAGGTGAACAATTAATCCAAATTAGACTAGATCGATTCTTGATCTCGCAAGAGGGCCTACTCATATTTGGAGATGCTACCTTGAGTGCGCTCCCAAAAGTTGGTTCAGACCATAATCCCCTTGTTTTGGAATCACAGACCAGCAGAAGGAAGTTTTGATGTCCCTTTCACTTTGAAGCGATGTGGCTGAGGCACGAGAACCTTGAATCTTGCATAGCAGAATGGTGGAAGAATGATTTCACAGGGCCATTGATTTCACAGGTTGCCAAGAAACTCAGATTCATAAAACACAATCTGAAAGCCTGGAATAGAAATGTCTTTGGACATCTATTCCATAAAAAATGAAATTGAAACAACTCATGGAGTTTGAGACAATTATCAATGAAGGTTACTTATCACAAGAAATTAGGGACAAGGAAAAACAACTTTTATCATAATATCATAATACCCTAGCGTGTGAGGAAATATTTTGGCAATAAAAATCAAGAGCTTTGTGGCTCAAGGAGGGGGATCATAACACTAAGTTTTTTCATGTGTCCACCCTCAGGCATAGAAGTCACAATAAGATAAAAGAAATCCTTTGGGAGGATGGCTCAAGTACTGATGACATCATAGAAATCTGAGAGGAAGCTATAAACTTCTTTAAGAATCTTATTGGCACTATTGAAAGGGTGGAAGAGACTACAATGAATGACCTTCTTTAGAACATTTCACCCTTAGTAACTGAGCAACATAATTCTTATCTGACCAACCCCTTTATAGAGGAAGAGGTAAAAAGTGTTGTTTTTGCAATGGCTGGTGAGAAAGCCCCTGGGCTAGATGGATTTCTTATAATATTTTTTCAAATATTTTAGCATATTATTGGAGCTGATGTGACTACAACCATCAGTGAAGTTCAAAAATCCCACCACATCCCAAGGGATGTTAATTCAACATTCCTTGTGCTCATTCCCAAGGTAGCAAGGGAAAAAGAGTTTAAGGATTTCAGGCCCATAAGCCTATGTAATACTCTTTTCAAAATTTTAACCAAGGTAATGGCCAATAGAATCAAAGTTATCCTCCCTTTCATCATTGATTCCAACCAAGGTGGCTTTGTAATGGGTAGGTAGATCTTAGATGGGATAATCATCATTCATGAAGTTATTCATTCAATGGACATGAGTGGAAAAGTTGGTTTGTTATTAAAATTGGATATGAACAAGGCCTATGATAGGGTTTCCTAGGATTTTTTTATCAGAGTCCTTGCTAAATTTGGCTTCCACCAAGAATGGATCAAGCTAATCATGGAGTGTATATCCTCCGTAATGTTCTCGATGATTGTGAATGGAGTTGTGATAGGGTACTTCAAGAGTCAAAGGGGACTATGTCAAGGGGATCCCCTATCACCCTACCTCTTCATAATCATGGTTGAGGTATTGGGTAGGGCAATCACAATGGCCATATCAGTTGGTATAATTGAGGGAGTTTGCCCAACCACTACCCTAAACCCGATTTCTCACCAATAATTTATGGACGACACCATACTAGTAACTAGCTCCTCAATTCCCTAGGCGAAAGAGATTAAAAACTTGTTGAGCATCTATGAGAAGGTTGTTGGGTAGAAGGTCAATTTCTCTAAAAGCAAAGTCTTTTTCCTCAACACCCCCCAAGGAGGCAAGCACAAATTACAAGAATTTTTGGCTGTGAAATAGGGGATCTTCCCTCCACCTACCTAGGCATGCCCCTCTTTAAAGGGAGAATGAAAGAAAACCTTTGGAACCTGGTAGTGGAGTGAATTGGAAAAAAATTGCAGGGTGGAAGGGCTCCCTCCTCAGTTAGGCTAGCAAAGCCCAATTGGTGAAGTCTACCCTTCAGAGCATACCTGTTTACTTCATGTCTCTATTCAAAATGCTTGTTAGAATATGTGAGAAAATTGAACAAATTCAGAAGACTTTCCTTTGGTTAGGAGTGGAAGAGAGGAGAAGGATGGCTTTGGTGGCCTAGGACTAGGTTTGCTCTAGAAAAGAGGTAGGAGGACTTGGTTTCAAGAAAATGCATAGAATGAACCATGCTCTCATGGCTAAACTGGGATGGAAGCTACTTACTGAGAATAATATTGGATGGATCCAGATCCTTAAGGTAAAGTACCTTAGACAGGGTAGAAACCTCATTGAGGAACAAAACCCTCCAAAGGGCTCTTTCTTCTGGAATCATCTTCACAAAACCAAAACCCTACTAAAAAATGAAATAATATGGAGAGTAGGTGATGGAAGGAAGATAAAATTCTGGAATGACAGCTGGATCAAGAACACTCCGTTGATTGAAGATCCAAACTTGGCCATTTTAGAACCTATAACATCTCAACACTTTGGCATTTGGGTTGCAGACTTCATTGTTGAAGAGGAGGAAGGGAAAAAATGGAAGACTATCCATCTAAATGGACTAGATTCCAGAAGAGAACAAGCATTGAGGGAGCTAAATAAGATGCTGAGATCCCAAGTCATTAACCCTGACAAGGTGGATGATTCAATGATTTGGAAGGTGCATAAAGGGGGGCTTTACATTGTTAAATCAACCTACTATCTTCTTGAAGGAGATGGTTGGGGGTGGTTACCTGTCTCCAAAGTATGGCTCAAGAATCTAACTCCCAAAATCAATTTCTTTTATTGGCTTGCAGTACTGAACAAGGTCCTCACCATAGATAATCTTCTCAAAAGAGGAATGATGATACCAAATAGATGCTACTTATGTGAAGAGAATTGGGAGAATGTCCACCACCTATTTATTGAATGCCCTTTTTCTTGGGAGGTCTTCAATATGATCCTAAGCAAATTTGGTGTTTCATGGGTTCCCCCGAACAATCTCACTGACTTATGCATCCAATGGGAACTGCCCTTTCAAAGTAAAAGGCTCAAAACACTATGGAATTTTAGCCTCCCCCATTTCCTTTGGGGGATATGGAAGGAAAGAAACAATCAGACCTTCAAAGATCATAAAAGAGATCCTAAATCGATTGAGGTTAGAGTCAGTAATGCAACGACAAAAAATGTACAAGTGATAAATTTCAAAGACTCCTAGGAAAATGATAGTGAAAGAATGGTTGCTTCCCAATGGGGATTAGTAGGGGTGACAAACTCCTCAGGACCTCCCGCACAACTCACTCGATCTCAAACTAAATGGAAGGCTCCTCCATTGGGCTAGGTAAAATTGAATTTTGATGGGGCTGCAAAAGGCAACCCAAGGAAGGTTGGAGTTGGGGGGTGATCAGGGATGATAAAGGTGACATCTTACTTGCTTATGCTAAAAATTTGGGAGTTCAAACCAACCACTTTGTGGAGGCAAAGACCCTATATCAAGGTGCCCTTCTTCTTGACAGGTTGAACATAAAAAATGTAATCATAGAAGGGGACTCGCTAAATATCATCAATTGCACTAAAGGCATCCTTGAGGCGAGCTGGAACATTGAATACCTGATTGGAGTGGCAAAGCAAAAAATTCAACTCTTGGATAATTCATAGGTGAATCACGTCTATAGGGAGGGAAACTAGGTGATGAACTTGATGGCTAATATGGGCATCAACTAGGAAGAATTAAGAATTTGGGACAAGGATTTCCCCCATGAGTTGTTGAGCATTGCAAATGAGGAGAAACAGATGCAACTGGGGTGGATACCAATACGTAAGACTATGGTTGGAAGAGATCAAATTTATTGTTGTGGAGTAGATTTGGCGACAATATTGCTAGAGAGTAGACCTGATAACAATATTGGTGTGGATTAGATTTGGTGATAATATTGTTGTGGAGTAGATCTAGCAATAGTATTGTTGTGGAGTACATTTGGTTATAATATTGCTATAGAGTAGAGCTGATAACAATATTGTTGGGTAGATTTGGTGATAGTATTGTTGTTAAGTAGATCTGGTGATAATATTGCTTTGGAGTAGATCTGGCGATAGTATTGCTATAGAGTAGAGCTGATAACAATATTGTTGTAGAGTAGATTTAGCGACAGTATTGTTGTGAAGTAGATATGGCGATAGGATTACTATGAAGTAGATTTGATGATGCTGCAAAAATATGGTGGCATGGTATTATTGCAAAGTAGAGTTGATAACAAATTTTTGTGGAGTAGATTTGATGACGATAATGTTGTTGAAGAGATCTAGCGGTAGTATTGCTGCATGTTTTGTATCTAATTTTGCCAAAAAAAAAAAAAAAAGACAAAATTAAGATTCTCAAGTGAAAATAGACACTTATATTTTTCATAAGGATCCTTCGATAATCACCCATAAAATTTGAATTTTCTTATAAGAAAGAGTACGTTAAATACACCATAGAAAAAAACCAAGGGCGATAGTATTTCTCTATAAATAATATTATTTGTAGAATTGTATGTTATATTTTAATAAATTAAATTTAGTTAAATAAAATAATATAAATTTTAAAACTTTAAATAAAAATTTAAAATTATAATTATAAACTAATAAATTATAGTTCCTATTGGTTGAGAATAAGCATGTATTAAATCAACAATATCGTTCTCATGTAAAGTATAATCTCATAAACTTTAAATATATCTTTTTATAATCTAAAATTTTATAAAAATTAAAAATTATTTAAAAAATTGTTTTTAGTTGAAGCACATTTAAAATTACATTTTAAGCACATGAGGTCACTAGGCTCCCGTAAACTTTTGAAAGTAACGACAAATATGCCCCATTCATATACATGTATGCCACTCGCAACTTTCAGCTCAACGGAGACATTCTGTAACGAATATATTCTAATGTGAAGTAAACCTAATTTGCGTCCATATGATCACCAAGAAAAAATTGAAGGGAAAGCATGCATGCACATGGCTGTAATTTTCTTTGAAATTTAAGGAAGGATTTTCATATTACACTCAGACGGTGAAGGATTTTCTTTCTAAATGATTTTCTTTATTTTATCTATCAAAATCATGATACTTGACCGTAAGATCAAGATTGAAAAATGTGATGCAATCTACAGAAGTATGTTTAATGAAAGACTATTTTTTCAAACAACTAAAAAAGAGCTTACCAACTTACAATCAATTTTTTTTTTTTAATTATAAAATATTATTAAAATATTTTATTATTGGTTTGCTAAAAATACAGTCATATTTTATTTATGTTTTATTTTTAATTAATGAAAAGGAAGTTAAATCTAAAAAGCTAAATTTCATATTCCTCTCTCTTCAAATATTTTTTGAATCTTTTATTTTTTTGCAATTACCACATATTTGTATGACAACTTCGTTATACAACATGCTTAGGCGATAACAACATGCTCAAATGACAAAGAACAATAGTAGGACATGCTAAATGACAAAGAACAATAGTAGGACGATAAACAATAAATAATAGACAACATAACAACTGATGACAACAGCAGCACTAAGATGACATCAACAACATGACTGCAACAACATGACAACATTTACATGATGGTAGTAGCAACAACACTTGGATAACAACAAAAACACTTGGATTATGACACTTGCATGATGACAACAACAATACTTGCTTTGCAACAACTATTATTATTATTTATTTATTTATTTATTTTTGATGGGTTGATGTGGGATTGTTATTTGGCCATCCATACCATTTATTTTTCTTTTTATATGTTATCTCTCAAAATGATATTTTATATTTATAAAATCATAATAAAGTATTAAATATTTAAAAGATGAATTTATGAAGCATTTCATTTATTTGCAAAAGATATAATCTCTATACTAAAAAATATATCAAGACAAAAAATGCCTTAAAGAAAAACTGGCAAGCAAAATGTTAATTTTTTGAAAAAACCAACCTTGCTCTCAAAGAAAAGTTATATAAATGCCTAAGTCATTATCTCATATCTTTTTATAAAGCTATCATGAAAATATTATATTAGCATATGTTTGTATTTTCATAGGTTGTCTCTTTCCTATAAAAATGATATAATGTTCTTATGATCATGAGATTAAATATTTTTTCAAGTGATTGCACCACCCCATAATAACTATGGAAATAGTCGTGAGGATGAACATGTAGCTTTTTTAAAACTTCAAACCTTCAAAAAATGATAAATTTTTTATTTTAAAAAACATAGAAAACAATTTACCATAAAAAACAAAAGTAGGTGCTGAGAGCGATATGGAAAAAATTGTAAAATCTAAATCCAAGGTTGCATGCAATAACCAAGGATGAGACTCAACCTCCTCCAAAGAAAACACACCAGATCCAACATCTATGATCACATGTAACACATTTGAATTTCCATGTAAGAATTAAGGATGAACCACTACCACATTGAAGGATGTCATGTCAACACCTTCTATTGGAAAGTGTAGTAATCTAAACACTACCATTGTATTCCAATAGTAAAATCAATCATGCAAGAGGGGATTGGGACTAAAATCAAGGTAACTTTTTATCCATGTCATAAGATCTTATGACAATGGTGAGTAGGATAACTCCCCTAAACTAACTTGTAGAGTTAAGAGATTTAAAACATATAGGGCACTATGGACTAAGACACCAATAACAAGAGTGCTCTATTAAAGAAAGAAGACACAAATGCTCTATGAACAAGAGATTGATTACCTCACTAAAGTATAAAAACATCATTCTAATTAGTTGCCTTAGGATCTATGCTTACAAAATCTATTGATTTTTATTTTACTTTATCTATTGAACCTATGAATTGCTTGATTATTGCAATTTTATTGCTTTGTTGGTGATTTACTAGATTGTTGACAAATCACCATTTTGCTGACAAGTAATTGATTTCCATACTTAGCAATTTCTTAAATTTTTTTATCTAGTCTTCACACTAAAATTAAAAAAAATAGATATGACCATGAGCTCAAGTGGGTTCAAAACCTGACTTTAACCTTAGTTGTTGAGTTTCACCTTGTAAGAAGGTAGAATGGGGAATGTGTCATGAAGGACCTCTTCATGATGCTTCCCACTTTTCTCCTTTGGCACCTTAAGGATAGGGGTAGTTTGTTAGCTTAGAGTCTAAAGCTTGATGGATTGATTGAATAACACCCGTGTTTATCCTCATATATTCTTTGGCTAAGCTCAACCTTAATCTATCCCTAATGCAACATACAAATGTAACAACAAGACTTAAAACTAAAATGATTTTGATTTTAATGATAAAGTAAAAATAATTTCTCTTTTCAAAGCAAGAGTCCAAGAAATATGCATTAAAAAATCCCTAGATGCAAAAATATATAATTTTTATTTAATGATAAGAAGATAAATGCTTTAGTTGGTCCCCTAAATGATTAAGATGCCATACTAGTTCATTTTTCTCCTTTTCTTTATTTTAACAAATAAAAAAAAAACAAAAACTAATTTCTACTAAAAGCACACATATCTTACAACCTAAATGCTAAAATAAAAATCATATGGATTAAAATCCTAGCTTTGCCATAAAGCTAAAAGCACTATTGGTTTCATAGAAGTGCCATTGGCGCTATCATGTCCTAATAACACTTTTGTCTTCCTTCAAAATAGACAGAAAATAAAGGAATTAACAACAAAGGGGTCTGCATGAGCAAGAAGAGGATATTAGACTCCCTTTGCCAACATAACAACCTTATTTAGATAAGGTATAAAAACTAATAAAATGATAAGTGCATATATTTAATAATTAGTGGAAAAAGTACCACCAAAGTAGGGATAACATTGTTGGTATTTGTGTTGATTGATAGTGCTTTTGCTCTCAATAACTATGTAAAAATAGAGAGTGATAGCACCATTGGACCTACAATCTATAGTGCATTTGCTTCAAAGTGTATCAAAATAATGTAGGATTTAATGACTTGATAATTGATGTGAGGAAGGTCTTTGATCGAGGAATACAAATACCCTGCTAAAAGTATAAAAATAACAAGGTTGTTTAATACAAATGAAATCTAATGATAATAAAAGATGCTATGTCAAACTAAATGCAAATGAGATAATAAAAGCAAATTAGTATACCACAATATTGAAGCTTAGAGCTACAAATGCAAATAAAGTGTCTAAAGCAAGTAAGGAAGAAGAGCACAACCCCAAAGCACACTTGTTGCTCCAAGGTGCTAAGGTTATTTCCCCCTTGTTATAGAAGTTTGATTGAAGCTTTGTTATGAACCTTTGCTTCTCATAAATATAAAGGTATCCATAATATGATAAATATTAAATAAATCAACCATAGTAATTGAATCGTAAAGAGCCAAAAATTGACTCTTTCCTCAAATAGATCATAGATTTTGCTTAATCATTCAGCTTAGGTTAGTAAAATATATCCATGCTTAGACTATATGCTTTATATTATATGTGATATCTGATCTACTTATCAAATTGAAATTAATACTCAGATATTATAGAAAAAAATCACACACACAATTATAAACTGCAAGAGAACACAAGATTTTTAACGTGGAAACACAAAATTGTAAAAACCACAGCCCAAATGAATTGTACAAATTGTTATCAGAATTCAAAGCTGATACAAATCCTTACTGATAATCAGCTATGCTATATTCTTTAGTTTGTTCTCCCCAATCTGTGCTCTGGCCTCTTCCTCCCTTACCTCTTAGTTCTCCCACTACAGATGTGGCAATCAAACTCTTACAATGTGTTTGTCTGAAAATCCCTCATGATATGTTGTGCAAAAAGCCCTTACAATGTGTTTGTATCACAATGTGTTTTATACAAAAAACCATCACAATGTGTTCTGCAAAAAGACCTCACAATGTGTTTTTATGCAAAAAACCATCACCATGTGTTCTGCAAAAAGACCTCACAATGTGTTGTGAAAAATTTTGTCACAATGTGTTATGCCAAAAATCTATCACAATTTGGTATCCGAAAAAAATCCACTTTTATTAAATGAGTGTAGCTCCTTTTCTTAAATGAGTGTTGGTATTTAAAACCAATGCCTTTTATTAAATGAGTATTGGTATTTAAAACCCCTTCATTGAATTCTGGAAGTTACAACCACTTTTTTGTGATTCTGAACAACCTTTTTTTGACTACCATAACTTTTTGTGCTGGCCTCCATTTATGAGAACCCACTCTAGAAATATGCTCCTTGAAACCAACTTTGTAATGGTACCATTTTCATCCAACTTGACGTAGTAACTTAGAAATTATGGTCTTTTAAAGATACCACTGTAAGCGGTTTTTAACACATCGACCCATACATTCTAGGACTTCGTGATTCAATAATTTGACCATAAATTTAGCTTCGGTTATTCATTTTGATCGATTCAAAAAGTTTCAAAAATATATTTCCAAGATGCACGTCATAGAGCCATCCAAATTCACCCAAATTCCATGAATTTGTTCTAAAATTAAAAAACATAGACCTTACTGCATTTATCCTCCATACTATGTTCCAGCAAGTGTTGATTGCTTTGAAGCGAGGATTTTATCTGGAGCTCGTTCCACACTTCCTGTAGATGACCTTTTAGTTGGTCTCTTGATCAAGACCTCCCCCATTAGATAATTTTGGTCCATCAAAATTACCTTTATTCAGATGGGGATTTTGTTTCTCTGCTTGCTTATTGTAGATCCTCTTTGCTTTGCTTAGCATTTTCTCGATAGGACATACTAGCTATAATTCTTCCTACTATTGGCATGTTGTTCACATTTTCCTATCCAAAATTAAATCTACTATTGCCTCCTTAATATTAGTTGAGACTAAATCATCCAAATTTGGCAATATTAGAGCATCTTCTCTCTCATCCAACAAAGAGGGCTCAAACAACTTCAAGTTTTTCACAGTGACAATAGAGTACATTTGCATATAACTTGGCAGTTCGATTTGGAAGGCATTTGGCCCAATATAACCTAAAATTTTAAATGGCCCAGATCTTATATGCTTCAATTTATTACCCTATCCCTTCAATCGTTCCTTGCTTAAATGCAGCCATACAAGATCTCTCACTTGGAAATCATGAGCTACCCTATTTTTGTCATGGCATTCCTTATAGTGCTACTGAGTTTGCTTCAGTTTCTCCTCTATTTTCTATTATATCAATTGAATATGTTGAATGAACTCCAATGCTTTCTCTCCTTTTGGTTCCGAGCTACTTAGATCTTGCCCACTCTCAAAGGCCCCATCAAAAAGTGAATGAGGTAGAAACCCATAATACACATCAAATGGTGATAATCCTATAGATGAATGTATTGCCTATTTGGAGAAGTATTGAACATATTCTAGACTATCATCCAATATCTTCATTCGAAATTGATGATAACCTTATTTTAGATCCATCTTATAAAAATACTTTACATGCTTCAGCTGGTCTAGTAGATCATCAATTAATGGCAGCAGGTACCAATTCTTAATAGTTATCTTATTGAGTGCCCTATAATATATGCACATCCTCCATGTTCCATCCTTCTTTAGGACTAAAAAAATTGGGGACCCAACTAAGAATGCACTAGGACGAATCAGACCCTTATCCAATAACTCATGAACTTGTTTCTTCACCTCATTTGACTCAATTATAGACTACTTATACAACCCAATATTAGGTAAAGGTAAATCAGGTAAGAGCTGAATTTCATGCTCCACTTCTATCTTTGGTGTTAAACCTTTTGGTTCTTCCATAATTCGGCTAAATATTTGCAGTAATCCCTTTAATTCCTTCTTTTGTTGGGGAGTATAGTTGGTTTCTTCCACCTTTTTATTGAACTGCATGTTACTATCCATACCCCTTATCATCAATAACACGAATCTCTTGCTTACATTAACTAAATGCTTAGCCTGTTGCATTGTCACAAGCTGGAACTTATTTTCCAACCTTCTAGAATTAATCACATATGTTATTTCACCTTTCTTCAACTCCCAAAAATTGTGCCTCTACTTAAACAAAACATCTTTTTCCCATAAATGCGGGCTACCAAAAATTACTTGGCAAATATCAAGAGGTACTACATCACAAGTAATTACATCAAGGAATTTATTTTTGATAGAAAAATGTAATGTACATTGCTCGGTTATGTGTAGCTCTAGTCCTTTTGCACCCATCCCAATGGATATGGTTGCGGATGTGTTAGTCTAAAAAGACTACCCTGAAGATAGCAAATATTTTGAGGCTTGAACCAGTTTCCCATTTTTGTGAAGCAGTAATGGAAAAGACTAAGGCAGGCAGGATGTCACGATTTCACGACATGTTGAAGTTTCATGAGCTCAAAGCAAGAAAAGAGCCAAGGCATCAAAATGTCACGATTTCGTGACATGTCGAAGTTTCGTGAGCTTAATAGGAGAGAGGAAGCTAAGGCACTAAATGTCACGATTTCGTGACATGTTGAAGTTTCGCGAGCTCAAAGCAAGAAAAGAGCCAAGGCATAAAGATGTCACGATTTCGTGACATGTCAAAGTTTTGTGAGCTCAAAGGAAGGAAGAAGACTAAGGCGCTATAATGTCGTGATTTCATGACATGTCAAAGTTTCATGGGCTCAAAGGGGAGAAGAAGGTCAAGACCTCAGAATGTTGTGATTTCATGACGTTATAGAATTTCACGGAACAGAGACAAAAATAGAAACAGAAGAACCTACCTTCAGAGGAATGTGTCGGCAACCGATGGTAGATAGTGATTAAAGCATCAAATCTTAGACTCCTACCATTGGTGATTTGATTCTCTGATTGAACCAATAAGAAGCCACGCAAAACATACTAGTGCATTTTGCAGCGCATTTGTTGTAACTGATTTTGTGTCAGAATTTGTTAGCTATCAAAATATGCTTGTCATAGAGTATATATAATAGGGAGCGCACCCTGAATGAGGGTCGGATCTTAGACGTTTACAGGACTGGATGTATGTACTCTAGATTTAAGCAATAATATATGCTTCTATTGGCTTTTGGTTCATTGTGTGCAAGTGTATGTATAAACATCTGATGCTTCTATTTACATTGCTAAGTTATACGTTGTATTTGTTCTATTATCTGGACTCATGCACGATATAAAAAGTATTGTTGGAGTTAAATATTTAATACATGCATGTGTTAGATTAACATCTAAACCACATTAAGGAACTATGATTTCTGCATGAAGGTATAGAGAATGCTTAGACCGTGAAGTTATATGCATTTATCTTTGTTGTTGTTTAATATGCACCACGAGAAAAGTTCTAGCTAGCTATATTTCCCTTTCTTTCAGTAAATATTTCTCCCCTTTTCTCATAAAAACTACCAAGGAACCAACCTCCTCTAGAGATTAGATGGAACCCCTCAATACTTAGTCCATCTACTCAATGTTGGCAAGGTCATGGGCGCAATCATAACCATAGGCCGATTTTGCACCAATAGTTTTTGGCACGCCCGATGGGACCAAAATCCCACAACATTTTATAAGGTTCGATGTTTGTCTTTGTTCTATTTAGATCTAAATCAAATCACCTGGCGACTCCATCCAAAGGTATAGACCCAAGAAATACCTTATCTATTTGTCTGGTTAAAAATCATGAATGTTTACATATATGATAACCAGATCTAAAGCAAGAAACTCCGAAGAGCCCATTGAGTTCTTCGAGTTACACCTTGGTAGCCTTAGGGTTCATCCAGTTTTTTTGCTAGATCAAACCCACCTGCTACCAGTATTACCACCCTTGTACCTACTATTTTTCCCAACCCCATTGTCAGTATATCTTCAAGTACAACTATCAGCAGTTCTACAGTACAAGCAAGCACAATAGCTACAATGGTTGCTCCTCCTCCAACTTATCTCACATGGAATCACATGGGTCCGTTGAACCTGACGACTCAAAATCTGATCCCTGCTGTGGCTTTGAAAGCGTTGCCTTCATACGATGGGACAGGCAAGATGGCTTATGAGCATTGTTTAGATGTTGCTTCTTTGGCAGCCATATACAACATCACTCAGGAAGATGTAATGATCAGATTGTTGGTCATTTCCTTGAAAGGAAAAATGCTCTATTGGTACAGAGCACTTCCTATTCAATCTATTACAAGTTGGGCTGAACTCACTGGCAAGTTGGTAGATGAATTTAATCAACATGCAGATCCTTTCTCCCTGCTCAGTCATTTTACCATCATTCAGAAGCATCCTCAAGAAGAAATAGTTGATTTCAACATCCGATTCAGTCGCACTTGGGAAAGGGTGCCTAATGGATTGAGGCCGACCAACGAACAAGTTGTGTGTTATTATTTGAGGGCTTTTGACTCTGATATTAGTATGATCATACGACAATCTTGGGTATTCACCTTCCCTGATATTTTTTAGGAAGCATCTAAAGCAGAGAAAGATCTCATTGCCACTGGAAGGTTTCCACCAAAAGTGGTGATGCCGATTTTTCTAGATATTCCCCAAACTTCTAGTGCTAGCTCCTCAAGTTCTTCTCATTATCCAAGCATAGACCTTCCAAAATGGAGTGGGAAACCATCTATTCCAACAATACAAATGCCTCAAAATTTCCTGGCATTACCTCCTATTCCTATAGTTCCTGCATTACCTGCACCACCTGCTCAGTCAGCCCAAGAATCTCAGCTTTCCGTCTTACTAGACATGCAATCAACAATGAAAAGTTTGACTAATGAGATCACGTCAATGAAAATAAGGGAAGCTGAAAGAAGTTTTCAACCGAGAATATTTCCCCAAGTAACAAGAGACACAACTTCATCAAGCAATAAGGGTCAGGAGAGGTCAAGTGTAGTTTATGCAAATGATGATGAAGAATCTACAGCTCCTCCTACAAATTCTGATTACTGGTGCACTACATGCAATGACCCACATGGGGAAAGTTCATGTATGATCCATCAACACTATGTACAAAAGGTAGCTATTGAAAAGGTAGAGAAAACTTTGAAAGGACACGTGAGCATGATCAGAGAAACGAACCATAATTTCATGATGCCTTTAGTTGAACAAGTTGCAGTCCTAACAAGATCAGGTAAAAAACCTCTGCAAGTAGATCCTCAAGAACTCCAGCCTCTTAGTTTTCCCTCGGTCCCTAAGTCTCTACCTAAGAGGGATATCTCCTATGAAAAGAAATCTCAAGTCCCTACCCAGAGCACTGGGTCAAAAGTACATAAAGAGTCTATCTCACAAAAGGAGGCCGAGACTCAAGAATAGGCTAAGGAGAGGTTGAGATTCCCTTCTCTGACTAAAATATAGAGAACAAAAGCAACTCAGGGATACAAAAGTAGATATGATACCTTTTCTAAGGAAAGAGAGAGGAATGTTGACTCTTCTTCCTTTAACATAGTAGAAGAGATGAAGAAGACTCCCTCAAAAGCAAGCATGTATGATGCTCTACAGTTTCCTGGTCAAATTGATCTCTTGCAAGAATATTTAAGGTCAATAAAAAACAAAGGTAGGAACCCATCCTACTCAAATACAGTTCAGACCAACCTCACATCTACTACTGGAAAAAATAGACCACCCCCTTTTATCTATCTCTTCAAATGGAAGGTTGGGTTGTACATAATTGCATGATAGACTCAGGTGTTGCTACCACAATAATACCAAAAGCAGTGTGCGACATTATGGGAATGGAGTACACTAGAAGCAACCCAGGAGTTCTGTAGTTGGATGGCACTCCAGTCAAGACTGTAGGGGTAATCAAAGACATCCCTATAAAGCTTCATAGAATGCCTCAAATTGTAGTCATACAAGAAGTGGTAGTAGTGGATTTAGCACCATACTTCGGCATGTGTTTATCCAGGGAGTTCACGACCAAGATAGGAGGATATCTATCTTTAGACTACTCACATTTGGAAATACCTTTTAAAGGTAGAAGGATCAAGATATTTAATGAAAAACCATCTACCTTTCACATAGAAAAGATAGAAGAGGCTAGTATTGTAAGTATGATGATAGAAGAAATGGAGGACCTTGATCTAATGGAAGAGACCTTGGAGGAGCTTCAAATAGAAGACCAGTTCTCTCTGAATAATTTCAATGCCATGGTAGAAACCGAGATGGGAAGTTATTCCATTATAAAACAAAAAAAAACAAGTGGCTCCTGCTCCCAAAGAAGATAAGCCTACCAGTCAGCTCTGGAAGCTTTTCTTTGATGGGGCTAGATGCAAGAACGGAGTCGGTGTCGGTATAGTCTTAATCTCCCCCACAGGAAAAGAGAGAATTTTCTCTTACAGGCTGACGTGGAGTTGCACTAATAATGCAGCTGAGTACGAAGCACTTTGTCTGGGTCTGAGAAAGGCTGAAAAACTAGGAGTTAAGCAGTTACAAATTTATGGAGATTCAGAACTCATCGTGAATCAAATCACGAAAAAATGTACAAGTAAACAACATTACCTAAAGGCATACAAAAATAAGGTGTGGGACCTTTTAGAAGCCTTTGAGGCTCTAAACATTAAGTCTATCCCTAGAGAGCAAAACACCCACGCTGATTTGTTGGCGTCTGTAGGAGCAAACTTCTGCCCCATCAGCAACGTCATTCAGAAGTCCAAGATGGTGAGACTCATATATAGACCCTTTGTGCCAGATAAAAATATTTTCTGGCAAGTTTTTGAAAATGATGAGCAAATATTAGATTTTTTAATCTATGAAATGAATTGCTCAAGCGGCAGAACGCTGGAAGACGAAGAAGAAGAAGGACTAATTCAATTGAAGAATAATCATATCCCAAAGGGACTGATCACCCTTGAGAGTATTTTTGACAACAATGACAGAGCAGTAGGCCATAAAATAAAGGTTGATAAATGCCGGTATAAAGAAGTTCAACTAGAACCGGAAAAGTGATCAAGGTTGGAGTTAATTGTACAAAAGAAGAGTTAAATCAGATCAGAGAATTGTGCAAGAAATTTCTAGATATTATTGCTTGGGTGTACAGTGATCTCAAAGTGTACAAGAAAGAGACTATACAACATACCATTGAGTTGGAGGAAGATGCTAAACCTTTCAGGCAAAAGCAAAGGCCTATGAACCCAAAGATAGAAGCATTGATGAAGCAAGAGTTGTTAAAACTCCTTCAAGCTAAGATAGTGTACCCTATTAAACACTCTACCTGGGTAGCTAATCTAGTCCCAGTTAGGAAGAAAAATGGGGACATTAGGCTATGCATCAATTTTAGGAATCTGAACAAGGCTTCACTCAAGGATCATTACCCACTTCCATAGATAGACCAGATTTTACACACAGTAGCAGGAGCAAAGAGATTCTCCTTATTGGATGGTTTCTCTGGTTACAATCAGGTATGGGTTAGAGATGAAGATCAATATAAAACTGCCTTCACCACCAAGTGGGGAACATTCACCTATCAAAGGATGCCTTTCGGGTTGTCCAATGCAGGAGCAACCTTCCAAAGGGCAATGGATGTGGCCTTCGAGGAACTTGCTAACAAGGTCATAGTCATCTACTTAGATGATATGATAGTTTTTTCTCACCATAAAGAAGATCATATAGAACACCTTGAGAGGGTATTTGAAAAATACAGAGAATTTGGGATATCTTTGAACCCAAAGAAATCCATATTCGTTGTAGAAGAAGGCATTCTACTTGGTCATGTCATCTCAAAATCTGGATTGGCCATAGATCCTGATAGAGTAAAAGCACTCCTAGAACTCCCCTTGCCAGTGAACAAGAAAGGCTTGCAATATTTCTTTGGATAGATAAATTTTGTACGCAAGTTTATCGCAGATTTTGCACAAATTGTCAAACCAATGACAGAACTGCTAAAGAAGGATGCTCCATTCAAATGGACAGATCCAAGGAAAGATGCTTTCAAAAAGATAAAGGAGGAAATAACTCAAGCGCCTGTGCTTGTTAACCCCGATTACTCCAGAAACTTCATCTTATATGTTGTTGGGGAGCAAGAAAGCTATGCTGCGGTTCTCACCCAGAAGGGAGCTGACAATGAAGAAAGGCCTATAGCTTTTCTAAGTGCCACCATGCATGATCATGAGGAAAGATATAATTTTATTGAGAAACAAGTATATGTCATCATGAAGTCTCTAAATAAGTTCAAGCACTTCCTATCACAAAGCAAAATCATTGTCTATGTGATTCATCCTGATGTCAGGAATTTTATAATACAAGGAGAACTTGGTGAAAAGAGAGTTGGTTGGGTGACAAAAATACAAGAATATGATGTAGAGATACACCCAACCAAAATAGTAAGGGGTAGGACCCTATGCCAAGAGTTGGCTAAGTAGGCTTCAAATGATCATGTGGCTCACCAAAGCATAATGTTGAATGCAAAATCAGATCAAAATATGGAGAATGCTGACTGGATTGATGACCTTGTGGAGTATTTTTAGACTGGAAGATGTCCTGATAACCTGAATGCTTCACAGAGAAGAAGGTACAGAACCCAAGCATTGAGATACACCCTTTTATCAGAAGGGTTATACAGAAAAAACATAGATGGCGTACTACTGAAATGCATAAGAGAAGATCAAAAACAAAAGGTGCTGAAAGAATTTCATGGAGGCTTGTTTGGGGGACACTATTCAGGAAGAACTACTGCTTTAAAAATACTCAGAGCAGGTTGCTATTGGCCTTCTATTTTCTCTGATACTTTCAAAGTAACCAGGAGTTGTGAGGAATGCCAGAGATATGTAGGGAGGAATAGAAATGCCCCTATGCCTCTAAAATCTATCCAAGTTGAAGAACCCTTCCAACAGTGGGGGTTAGATTTTATTGGAGTAATAGAGCCAAATTCATCGGTTGGCCACAAGTATATACTTACTACCATAGATTATTTTACCAAGTGGGTTGAAGCAATTCCCACTAAGAAAGCTGATCAAGAAGTCATGATTGAGTTTGTAGAAAGCTTGATTACAAGGTTTGGTATACCAGATTCACTGGTTACAGATAATGGATCAACCTTCATTGGTGCTAAGATGATTGAATTTACTAGTAGATACGGTATATACTTGAAGACCTCCTCCAACTACTATCCACAAGGGAATGGCCTGGTAGAATCTACAAATAAGAATCTTCTTAGAATTCTGAAGAGAACTCTGAAAGATAACAAGAGGAGTTGGCACTCCTTGATAAACCAAGCACTATGGGCTGATAGGATTTCAATTAAGAAATCCATTGATACATCACCCTATTCCTTGGTCTATGGAAAAGAGGCTATTCTGCCCATACACATGGAGATACTAGCTTTAAAGTTACTCAATCATATTGATGTTGAAGGAAGTCAACCAATGGAGGCTAGGTTGATGCAGCTCTTACAACTAGAAGAACAGAGGGAGTAGGCTTATAATCACCACCAAAAACATGTGACTGACACAAAAGGGTGGTTCGATAAAAAGACTACCTTCAAAAAATTTAAAGTTGGAGACTCGGTTTTAAAATGGAATGAGAGAAAGGCCAAGCCAGGGCAACACCAAAAATTTGATGCCTTTTGGGAAGGTCCCTTTGAGATAATTGTTGAGAAGCAATTTAATTCATTTCAGCTAAAATATCAACGAGGTGTAATTCAACCCATAATAGTGAATGCTTTTCACTTAAAACTCTACTTCGAATAAACAAAGAGAATTTCCTGTATATTATGTATATTATATAGTATTTTGTAAATATTTCAAAATTTTTAGCTTGTAATGGTTTTTGTCGCCATTTCACGACCATCCAAGGTCAACCAACAAAAAGATAAAATAAGGAAAAAGGAAAAAGTGCTATCTTGTCGGGATGTAACGGTTAAAATTCAAAATCTACCATGTAGCCTTCCGATGATTGGCAGGAAGGCACTCCTTTCATGGATGATCGAGACCTTGAAGAGCGTAATTTCTCATTTAATGCAGCGGTCAGTGATTGGCCAGAAAATTTAGCATGCGGGAAAGTGGTAGAAACAATTGTGTTGACCATATGAGAGGCGCAAACCCTTGGTGCGAGATAGGTCTCTGTGAACTTACCAAGTGTTGCATCTGAGACCTCCTAGACCTGAGCGGGAGGCCACTCCCCGGAACAACAATGGGTACCCTCTACGGGGACCCACCCAAGGTCATAGGTCTCGTCTAGAGACTCCTCAGGAAGCTTACAAGGAGTACGAGCAAGAAGAAGACCGGGCCGAAATGCCCTACCTAGGCGGAGGAGTTGCCATCCAGCCACCCCTTCAGAGGCCTCAAGTCTCCCACAAACCACAACGAGAGCAAACTAAAGAGGAAGAAATCAAATCCTCAGATGCATATAAAGCACTGCTAGAGCATTTGGAGTCTGTGGAGACCAAAACTTCTAGGCCCCAAAATCCCACTTTACGCCAACTTCATAGTCATCCTGTGCATCCATCTGTGCCAGCACCCCCTTACATTGAACACTTTAAGCTGCCTCAGTTGGCAATATTTAGAGGTGAGGAGGATGCTCAAGAGCATGTGATGAGGTTCCTAAGCCAATGCTTCGGCATTCAGGACAATGATGCTTTGTTATTGAGAACATTTATAACCACATTCGTAGGCCCTGCCTCAGATTGGTTTACTCAGTTACCAAAGCATAGCATTAACAACTTAGATCGGCTTAGTGGATGCATTCCTCGAACGCTTCACCTTCAATACCAAGAAGAAGGCATCACTGAGTGACTTAGCCAGCCTTAGGCAGTATGAGGAGGAGACCATGGTGGCCTATGGGAATCGATGGAGGACATTGCTTTCGAAGCTGCCCTACCTCCCTCCTATGTTCGACCTCACTTAGATGTTCTCCAAGAGTTTTCTAAGATCGATATCTGTGCTATTACAGTTGCAGCAATATGCCACCTTAGAAGAAGCTCTGGCACAAGCCAGGATCATAGAAGATATCAAAATACAGGATGGTGAGATAGCCAAACCTAAGAAAAAAGAGTGGACTAAAAACACTAAAGCTGGGACCATGCAAAAAAAACCCGTTGCGGTTAACCAAGTTGCTATCAATGTCCCTAAACCTGCACAGGCAACATAGCCTCAAAAGGCTAACTATCATACAGTGCCTCCTAACAACTATGACATAGAAAATCAGAGGCAAGAATAGGGGCAGTAGCGTCGCCCTAGGCGATAATTCACACCCTACACAGAGTCCAGGGACTCCTTGTTTGACTACCTGTTAGTGGTAAACCTGATCAACCTGCTAGAGGTTCAGACCATAGATCCCAACACGCCCAAGCCTAAGGGGTATAGAGAGGACTTGTATTGCAGGTTCCATAGGCGGTAGGGACATGACCTAAATGCCTGTTGGAAATTTAAGGGCTTGGTGCAAGACCTTATTGATAACAAGACACTAACGGTGGATAATCCCGTCACACCAAGCAATCAAAAAATGGACGTCTTCAAAGACCCCTTGCCTGCTCATGCTCTACAGGCAAAGACCCTACAAGTTAATGAGGTCACACAAAACTGCCCCATGCAGGGATATGTAGGGATGATCAGTATAGTGACTCAAAACAGGAGGTATCCGAGCATAAATGCTCCTGCGGTAGCGGCAAGAGAGGTGCCAACAACTTCAAAACCACAACAACACCTTGCACAACCTCCTACGCCTAATCCGGTGGCCACACTTTGGACCAAACTAACTTAGAGTTTGAGGACCACCTCGGCTAGGCTCTCCATATATGAGCTTATGAAGAACACAAGCTTATACTGAGATGGGGGGTGAACAGTATAAGACCTCCTTTTACTTTTTCCTTTATACTTCAAAACAGTAAAGTAATATACCCAAAGCAATATCAAAGCAATGCACAATATCATCCACAAAGTGACACCAATTTAATGTGGTTCACCCATAATGGCTGGGCTACGTCCACAAAACTTTTCTCTAAAAGTTATCTCAAAGTTCTTTGGGAATCCTTCCCAATTACAAATTTTATGAGCCTCGGCCCAAAGGAGATACCTTCCCCCAATCTGAATTTATGAGCCTCTGCTCAAAGGAGATACCTTCCCCTCTACTCTGGAAATGATCCCTCAAAAGATCAACTGCATCTACCTCTTGCCAGCATGTGGAACTCCTTTCCATCGAAGACCTCTTGTCCTCAATGCTTAGCCTAAGAGACCTCTACCTTCTATGATCATGTCCACAGCAACTCAGCAACCTGTACCAAACACAGTCAGTCGGTCTAGTACAAGTCTTCCTCTATCTCGTCGGATCCGTACAACTCTTGAATAAATAAATCCTCTGCATACAAGCCTTCTCAAAGACTTGCCAACTCGTCCTTAGGTTCTTCTCATAGAACCAATGCACCTCTGTCCTCAAGTTATCTGCTAGAACTATCAAACTCAGTTCACAAGTCCTCTGCTAGGACCTGTCCAAATCTGCTCATAAGTCCCCACCGGAACCTATCCAAAACTACTCACAAGTCCCCACCGGAACCTGTCCAAAACTGCTCACAAGTCCCCATCGAAACCTATCCAAAAACTGCTCACAAGTCCCCACTAGAACCTGTCCAAAAACTCAGCAAGCTCACCAAGAAAAAATTTCTTAGTAGGAAACCACAAAGTGAATTGTTAGAGACCCAATGTGATTTGTCAAACTCATAGAAGCATAAAGAGAATTGTTAGAGACTCAATATGTTCTATACTCAAATTCCAATCTCAAAACTCAACTCAAATCAACTCAGCTCAATCTCAATCTCAAATCTGAAAACTCAACTCAATATCTGAAATGGATAGGATAGAATGTTTTCTTTCAAGAACATGAAACCTCAATAATTGCCAACTATGCAAAGAATCACATAACAATTATACTCATGTTCTTTTCACCATCAATTAGGGTTTCAACAACAATGCTCATCAAACAAGGTTTAGTCAACCAACACCATTCAACTCAACATCAACCTTGAAGCATTCAACCAATCATCACAAGAAAAGGAAACAAGTAGAAATCCTTTTCCCTCCAAAGATATTTGAACAAAACAACCACCAACACAATATCACCAAATGCAAAGAATAACTTGCTCAAATCAACTCAATGGAGTAAGCCCAATATCATGAATCAAGTAAAGCAATAACTTGATCAAACAACCTCTATGGAAGCAACTCAACCATCAAACTCAAAATAGCCAACCAAGGGTTTCACCAACTCAAAGCAAGTAGCAAGACTCACAAATATAAACCCTAGTGCACAAAGCTTCCACTACCTCAAACCAGAATTATGCATTCACCAAAACTCTCATTAAGGATAACAATGCATAAGAAGTCTTCAACAAAAAAAAAAATAGGATTTACACCCAACCAAAGGAAACCTAGTTGAAAACCTTTTCACTCCAACCTTATTTCAAAAAAACATACACCAATCATACTCATAAGGAAAATGTGTCCATACCTTTTTGGAGTAGAAGAAAATTGATCCTTAAAGCTGTCACCACACAAAACCCTCAAACTTCCAACCAAGTTAGGGTTAGAACCAAGATTAATGAGCATATATAAAAACTTTCCTTAATACACCTTTTAGCTCCTCTTCTTTAAAAACAACCACCAAAGAAGCCAAAAACATAACAACCAAAACTTACACCTTATATCTCCATTTTTAAATTTAGCATAGCAAAATACTAATCTCAAAAATACAACAAAAGAACTATCCCCTTATTTCTCCTATGTATTTTAAACAATGCTAAACAATGCCAAAAATCATGTCAAGAAAATAATCACACCTTATAATGGCTGCCCTTGAAGAATCCGAAATTTGTGGCACAAAACACGTTTTGATAAAAACGTGACTAATCCATGCATAGCTCCCTTCACAGAGATCGAAATGCAGACCTCCACCTACGCAAGGCCCAAACGCAGCCTTCGCTGCCACTAGCCCACAAGGGGCTTACAAAGTCCAAGACGGACTTCCTTCCATATAAACGGTCAAGCTTTTCGAAAGCTTTTCAAACCACGAGCTCTCCTCTTTCGTAGCGTAAACAGAACATTCGATCGCAACCAAACCAATTAATTGCCTTCGATTTTCCAAGTGGGTTTAACCTTAGGAACCTTCTCATATTTATAGTCCATACGTGGACTTTAGAACACGTCGGATGCAAAGAAAAGTAATTTCGAATTTAATAAAAATTTGCTTTCTAAAGGGTTTAAAAACCCTTAAAGTATTTTTAATAAATTAAAAATAATTTCTCCTTTAATTAATTAAATAAATAATTAATTAAAACCTTGAAGGGTTTTAAATAGTAATTAAATAAATAATGAAGAGAACCTCCATTGGTTTTAATAAAAACCATTGCCAATGGAATCTCTCCGGATTCTCTTAAAAATATTCTCTTGGAATCTTCCACCTTTGAAGCCAACACATCCTCTTAAAATTAATGTCATTTCCTTTTGACATCAATGACAACTCATAGACAAGAAGCTAGAATCTCAAATCCAAAATTGCCAACAATCTCCCCCTTTGTCATTGATGGCAAACCATGCTTCTCAACAACACAGAAACTCAACATAAATAGCTCCCCCTGTCTTGAGGCTCTCACCCTTACTCATATCTCTCCCCATTTTTCATCAATTGCAAAGGGTCACCTTTGGGGCTTGGGACTAAGAATGAGCCTCTTAGCTTAGTCCCTCCCCCACCTCCTATTGAGGTGTTTAATTCTGGGGTGGGAGTAAAACTCCCAACAGGCACTGATCATCATCAGTGTCTATAGCTGCCTTACCATGTCTTCTCTTATTCTCCTTGTCCATATTCCTGTTCCTGTTCCTATCACTGTTCCTGTTCTTGTTCTCATCCCTGTTCTTCTCCATGCCTTGATCCTTGGACCTGATCATGCCATTGTTCCCTGTTCTCGTATTCTGGAATTTCAGCTCTACACTGTCTTATTATGTGACCTTCATTGTTGCACTTGAAACACTTGACGATGTTGTTTCTCTGAGGTAAACCTGATCTTTGAATCCACCAATTCTGACCAAACCTGTTCTGACCAAACCTGTTCTGGCCAAACCTATTTTGGCCAAACCTGTTCTGACCAAACCTGTTCTGGCCAAACCTATTTTGGCCAAACCCCGTTTCCGACCAAACCCGTTCTCGTTATTTGCCTTGCAATAAACTGCCTTATGCCCAAACTGTTGACAAGAGTAGCAATACCCTTGAAAGTAACTAACACTTCTGAAACTATCATTTACCTCCTTCACTTGAGCCATGCAATGTGAAACCATGTGACCAAACCTATGATAAGCAAAACATCTGCCTTGAAACTTTCCTTTAATTGACCTCTTAGGTTTTGAAAACTTCTTCTTCTCATTCTGAATTTTGTTTTCTGTTTCTATGCATCTATCATTCAAGGAATCCTTTTCTGAAATACTTTCCTCATCAGAACTCTCTTCCTTTTGGAGTCTCTTACTAGAATCTCCAACTTGTTCCTTGTGTGGCTTAACAAAACCAAGGCCTGTTTTATCTATTGTATTTCTTTGACCTTTGATGAGTGACTTAACATTTTTGGAGCTATCTTGAAACCTGTAAAGCTTATCCTTGTACTCTTTAGTTTCCTCTTTCAAAGAAGCCATTTTTTGTTCTAACTCACTATACTCAAGAACCTTAGACTCTAACTCATCCTTGAGTTCTTGTGTCTTAGCCATAGAGAAGTCAAGACTTTCTATAAGATCATCTTTCTCCATACAACATTCATCTAACTTATCCTTGAGTCTAGCATTCTTCTTTCCTTTTTCAAAGCACTAAGAGCACTAATAAGTTCACCTTCAAGATCTACTTCACCTTCCTCTATATCTTCCTCTATTTGTTTTCTTTTTGAATCATCAAAGCCTTTTTTCAAATTTCTTATCACTAGAGGTGCTACCATTTTCAAAAACCATACATGCATCTTCCTTATAGTTTTCTGAAGCATCCTCATACATACTAGAAACCAAATCATCATTTGTGCAATCATCCTCAAGGTGACGAAAATTTCCACATCTAAGACATTTCATGATAATGAATCTATGTTTCGGTTCTTCCTCTTTTCTTGATATGAACACCATCTCATTTTCATTATCACTTGAAGAACTTTCACTATCACTACTAGAACACTTACTTGCTTTGTCTAGGTAGAAACTCTTCTTGTGATTGTGAGAATACCTCTTTCCTTGATTGTTGTGCTCATCTTTGTTTTTCCTATGATGCTTGTGCTTTTCAGAAGCCTTGCTCTTAGAATCCTATTTATCTTCATCACTTTCATGTACAGTCAGTAGCATAATGACCAAACTTTCCACAATTGAAACATCTTATATTTTTCACACTTTTGTGTTTTCTAGAGAACTTGCCTTTCTTGCTGTAATATGCCTCTTTATCACTAGAAGACTCATCACTATCTTGAAGTTTTTTACCCTTGTATTCCTTGGTAGCCTTGAAAGCTGCCTCTTTCTTGACATCAACCTTCACTTGAGTTCTCAACTCAAATGCTGCAAGTATACTATGGAGCTCATCCTTTTTCAACTTATCCAAATCTTTAGCTTCCTCAATAGCAGAAATATTTTCACTAAATCTATTAGGAAGAGATCTTAAAATCTTATCACAAACATCATTTTCAGCAAGCTCAAGACCTAAGTCTTTCATGGAGTTAACAACCTCATCCATACGAAGCATGTAGTCACTAATATTTTCATAATCATTCATCTTGAGTTGTTCAAACATACCTTTGAAGTGTCTCAACTTGGCCTTTTTGACATTTGTATCACCCGTATGAACCACCTTCAACTGATTTCACATTTCACTAGCTGTCTTGCAGTGAATCACTTTGGTGAGATCTACTTTATGTAAGCCTTTCAGGATTGCATTCATTGCTTTTGAATTGTTGTGATGTAGGAGCCTTACTTCTTTAGTATAAGGACCATGTTCAAGAATAGTGTACTCATCTTCAATCACTTCCCAAACCTCATTCCCAAGTGCCATTAGATGAACCTTCATCCTTGCACTCCAAAGACAAAAATCTGACCCATCAAGAATAGGTGCTGCATTGCCACTTGAATGATCCATTGTGTTCTTTACTAGCTTTTCCTTAAAGCTGTTAAACTTTTCGAAGGCACCTGCTCCGATACCAATTGAAGAACACAAGCTTATACTGAGAGGGGGGGGTGAACAGTATAAGACCTCTTTTTACTTTTTCCTTTATACTTCAAAACAATAAAGCAATATACCCAAAGCAATATCAAAGCAATGCACAATATCATCCACAAAGTGACACCAATTTTAACGTGGTTCACCTGAATGGCTAGGCTACGTCCACAAAACTTTTCTCTAAAAGTTATCTCAAAGTTCTTTGGGAATACTTACCAATTACAAAGTTTATGAGCCTCGGCCCAAAGGAGATACCTTCCCCCAATCAGAATTTATGAGCCTCTGCTCAAAGGAGATACCTTCACCTCTGCTCTAGAAATGATCCCTCAAAAGATCAACTGCCTCTACCTCTTGCCAGCACATGGAACTCCTTTCCACCGAAGACATCTTGTCCTCAATGCTTAGCCTAAGAGACCTCTGCCTTCTATGATCACGTCCATAGCAGCTCAAGCAACCTGTACCAAACACAGTCAGTCGGTCTAGTACAAGTCTTCCTCTATCTGTAAGATCTGTCCAACTCTTGAACAAATCAATCCTCTGCATACAAGCCTTCTCAAATACTTGCCAAATGTCCTCAAGTTATTCTCATAGAACCAATGCACCTCTGTCCTCAAGTTCTCTGATAGAACTATCAAACTCAGCTCTTGCTAGGACCTGTCCAAATCTACTCACAAGTCCCCATCGGAACTTGTCCAAAACTGCTCACAAGTCCCCACCGGAACCTGTCCAAAATTGCTCACAAGTCCCCACCGAAACCTGTCCAAAAACTGCTCACAAGTCCCCACTAGAACCTATCCAAAAACTCAACAAGCTCACCAAGAAAAACTTTCTTAGTAGGAAATCACAAAGTGAATTGTTAGAGACCCAATGTGATTTGTCAAACTCATAGAAGCTTAAAGAGAATTGTTAGAGACTCAATATGTTCTATACTCAAATCCCAATCTTAAAACTCAACTCAAATCAACTCAACTCAATCTCAATCTCAAATCTGAAAACTCAACTCAATATCTGAAATGGATAGGATAGAATGTTTTCTTTCAAGAACATGAAACCCCAACAATTGCCAACTATGCAAAGAATCACATAACAATGATACTCATGTTCTATTCACCATCAATTAGGGTTTCAACAACAATGCTCATCAAATAAGGTTTAGTCAACCAACACCATTCAACTCAACATCAACCTTGAAGCATTCAACCAATCATCACAAGAAAAGGAAACAAGTAGAAATAATTTTCCCTCCAAAGATATTTGAACAAAATAGCCACCAACACAATATCACCAAATGCAAAGAATAACTTGCTCAAATCAACTCAATGGAGTAAGCCCAATATCATGAATCAAGTAAAGCAATAACTTGATCAAACAACCTCTATGGAAGCAACTCAACCATCAAACTCAAAACAGTCAACCAAGGGTTTCACCAACTCAAAGCAAGTAACAAGACTCACAAATATAAACCCTAGTGCACAAAGCTTCCACTACCTCAAACCAGAATTATGCATTCACCAAAACTCTCATCAAGGATAACAATGCATAAGAAGTCTTCAACAAACCAGAAAATAGGATTTACACCCAACCAAAGGAAACCTATTTGAAAACCTTTTCACTCCAACCTTATTTCAAAAAAGCATACACCAATCATACTCATAAGGAAAATGTGCCCATACCTTTTTGGAGTAGAAGAAAATTGATCCTTAAAGCTGTCACCACACAAAACCCTCAAACTTCCAACCAAGTTAGGGTTAGAACCAATATTAATGAGCATATATAAAAACTTTCCTTAATACACCTTTTAGCTCCTCTTCTTTAAAAACAACCACCAAAGAAGCCAAAAACACAACAACCAAAAATTACACCTTATATCTCCATTTTTAAATTTAGCATAGCAAAAGACTAATCTCAAAAATACAACAAAATAACTATCCCCTTATTTCTCCTATGTATTTTAAACAATGTTAAACAATGCCAAAAATCATGTCAAGAAAATAATCACACCTTATAATGGCTGCCCTTGAAGAATCCAAAATTCGCGGCACAAAACACATTTTAATAAAAACATGACTAATCCATGCACAGCTCCCTCCGTGGGGATTAAAACGCAGACCTCCGCCTACGCAAGGCCCAAACGTAGCCTTCGCTGCCACTAGCCCACAAGGGGCTTACGAAGTCCAAGACAGACTTCCTTCCACATAAACGGTCAAGCTTTCCAAAAGCTTTTCAAACCACGAGCTCTCCTCTTTCGTAGCGTAAACAGAACATTGGATCGCAGCCAAACCAATTAATTGCCTTCGATTTTCCAAGTGGGTTTAACCTTAGGAAACTTCTCATATTTATAGTCCATATGTGGACTTTAGAACACGTCGACTGCAAAGAAAAGTAATTTCGAATTTAATCAAAATTTGCTTTCTAAAGGGTTTAAAAACCCTTAAAGTATTTTTAATAAATTAAAAATAATTTCTCCTTTAATTAATTAAATAATTAATTAATTAAAACCTTGAAGGGTTTTAAATAATAATTAAATAAATAATAAAGAGAACCTCCATTGGTTTTATTAAAAACCATTGCCAATGGAATCTCTTCGGATTCTCTTAAAAATATTCTCTTGGAATCTTCCACCTTTGAAGCCAACACATCCTCTTAACATTAATGTCATTTCCTTTTGACATCAATGACAACTCATAGACAAGAAGCTAGGATCTCAAACCCAAAATTGCCAACAACTTATACAACAATCTATGCCCCATCGAGTTGTAGCCCCACGAGACAAATTCTTTCAACAACTTCATGGGGCATGTAAAACGATGCACTGAGCCGGTCATCACATTTCGAGAAGACGAATTGAGATCAGTAACTGATGACATGGCGGATCCACCCCTGCATGTTATCGCATGGGTCAATAGGATCCCATACAAGAGGATGTTGATAGACACTGGCTCGTCCAGCAACATCATCACAACTGTGGCTCTCAAACATCTGAAGTTGCCCGCATCTCACATCACAGCTTCCACCTACACTCTACGAGCATTCAATGATGTAATCTGCTTAATAGTCGGCACAATAGTCCAACCAATCCAAGTGGGACAAAAGACCATACCCACACTGTGCCACGTATTGGAGGGTGAGATGGCCTACAACATCTTGTCGGGCCGGCCATGGATCAGGGACATGAAGTGTGTCCCTTTGATAGCTCACCAATGTTTAAAGTATACATTTGAAGGGGAGGTGCATGTAGTCCCGACGGACTTGGAACCCTTCAAGTATTGTAATGCAGTGCAGCTGATGCCACAATCGACCCTGCCATCAATGCATTTGGATTTCCAATTAAATCCATCTAAACAGGGTTCGATTTCGCAGGCATCCCCGTTAACAAGTTCTTCAAAATCCCAACCGGGTTCATCTTCATCATCTGGTCCTCCACCAACGACACCATCTTTGGGGGCCAAACAGAAAGACAAAGGGAAGGAACCCCTGGAAGAGGCAAAACCTTTGGAAGAGACACTGCCATCAGTATCAACTATCTCTACTAAGGAGATGCCTAGCCGAATGGAAGTCGAGGCTCCTAGTCCACCCGACATGGAGTGGACTCAAGGAGAACTTCCATTCCCTCCCCCTCAACCGCCAACGATCACCGTTGAAATGGCCAATACGGGCCTGGGGGAGTATATGGTGCGGAATATTGTAGCAACACCCGCACTAGAATCCATGCAGGACATGGGGAGACCTCGACTCCCCATTGGCACTATTGTTCCCCTAGGCTACCCGCCGAACCAGACAAACTTTGTGTATGGGGGCCTTGATCATGGCATTGCACCATGCACGCAAGAGGACGAAGATGAAGAGCCTTTTGCTGAAAATTTCAACTATTTGTCTAACCTAGACTTTTCTTTGAGATACCTTGGCCAATGCAATTGGCACGGATATGGGTTAGGCCGATATGAGCAAGGGATACGTGTTCTTTGCCAACCAAGATACCAAATGCCATATGACAAGTTAGGAGTAGGGTTCAACCACCCCCTACCCTTGGACATCTTGGTGGAGAACATGCAAGGCCTAGGGATAGGCAACAAGGGGGGATTGGCATCGGATCCATATGCCAACCCTAACACCACATATACATTGAGGGATTATCTCCCATTAACGGCAATCAACCTTGTTGGCCCTAGTAATCCCTTCCCTTCGCTCGAGAGAGGAGAAAGCTCGAGAGCTCATTTTCAAGGAGGGTCTAGACAATGTCAAGAAGGGTCCTTGGAGGACGAGTCGGAGTATGAACCAGCATCGTATGACCCCTTCAAATCAGATAGCGATCACTCTCAGGTGATCCCCATGGATGATTATCAAGAAAGCCTCTTGACAATGTTCCCCCTGGATGCTCCCATCGAGCAAGCGCCACTCCAAGGAAATCAAGTCCCCCCGCAGAGAGCGGAACAACCTAGGTGGGGCCAGATCAATTTGCTTGAGCAGGGCGAGCCTTTAATGCCTTAGATAGTTGTCAGAGCCAACGAGGGCCTTTGGATCTCCGATAGTGATTACGAAGATGAGACAAAAATGGCATATCTTAATCACATGCGATAGATGCAGCATCGGTGCCCCTTGGAGATTAACGACATATTCGAACAATTAAACATAGTGCCAGGGCATGAGTGGTACGTAGACCCAAGCGCGGTGGGACCAAGTGTTGGATCCGCTACTCTGGGAATACGAAGAGCACCTTCTACCCAAAGACCCTATAGTGACATCAGTGTCGAGGGTAGACCCTGTCTTCCTATCCGCACATAGGGCCGATCCATTCGTGCCCGTCCCTCTAGATCCAGATCCAGAGCATAGAGAGCATCCAGGATGTCCGAGCAACCACACCCACGGTAATGGAGACCAAAATCATTTCATCAACATGATCTCCATTGAATTAACCACCCCCATCCACAATCCGGCCGATCCGGCATAGTCATTGTCTCTAGACATAGATGCCATAGACTGGGATCGCGTCAATTCCCCTCCATCCCCATCCGAGTACTGGCCTTTCGATGAAATGCTCCATTTTACCCCTAGGCCAACTCAGGATATCTGCCATGCTAAAGAGGGACCCGAGGTTCCTAACGATGATCTAAACTTAGAAAATGATATCCACTTGATCCCAACTCCACATCAGTTGGAAGACGGATCCCACATGTCGATCGAGGAGACGACTGACGTAGACATCGGCTCAGATCCAATGAATCCACAGATCATCAAGCTAGGGGTAAGTTTATCCCCCGAAGAGCAAGCCGACTACATTGCCCTTCTCAAAGAGAAGAAGGAGGTTTTTGCATGGTCATACAGAGACATGCCGGGACTAGACCCATAGCTAGTCATGCATAATCTAACGCTTGATCCGACAGATCAAGCCAGTTAAGCAAAAACTATGCAAGATGCACCCAACAGTGGCCTTAATGGTCAAAGACGAATTGCAAAAGTTGTTGGATGCACAGTTTGTCATCTGCATGGATTATCCACCATGGCTATCCAACATGGTGCCCATCAAGAAGCTTGATGGGAGGATTCGCATATGCACTGATTTTTGAGATCTAAACAAAGCGAGTCCTAAGGATGATTTTCCCTTGCCGAGCATCGACGCATTGGTAGACGCTACAATAGGTCACGAAATGCTTTCCCTCATGGATGGTTTCTCGGGATACAATCAAATTTGTATCAATCTCGAGGACCAACTAAAAATGGCATTCACAACGCCTTGGGGGACATTTTGTTATAAGGTCATGCCTTTTGGCCTTAAAAACGCTGGCGCCACCTACCAACGTGCCATGACATACATCTTCCATGATTACATGCACAAGACTTTGGAAGATTACATGGATGATTTGTTGGCCAAATATCTTTTGCGCTCGGATCATCTCGGTGACCTAAGCAAGATCCTCGATCGCCTCATGGAGCATAGAGTCAGATTGAATCCCAAGAAGTGTGTTTTTGGCATCACATCTGGAAAACTCTTGGGTTTCATAGTCTCAAAATGGGGCATCGAGGTGGACCCAAACAAAGTCAAGGCAATCCTTGAAATGCATCCCCCAACTACCATCAAGCAGCTCAGAAGCCTACAGGGAAAGGTCGCGTCGATCAAGCGCTTCATAGCATAGCTATCTGACAAGTGCCAACCAATGAACAAGTTGTTGCACAAAGGGGTAGCATTTCACTGGGATGACGAGTGCCAGTCAGCCTTTGATGACATTAAACAATACTTGGCTTTGCCGCCAGTATTGGCACCACCTAGACCAGGAGTGTCGTTCTACTTATACATCTCAGCTATTGAGGTGGCACTGGGAGCCATGTTAGCCCAGAAGAATGAACTTCATAGGGAACAGGCTACTTACTATCTTAGCCGCACCCTGGTCAGCTATGAACTTAACTATGCATACGTTGAGAAACTCTGCTTGGTAGTGGTGTTTGCTACCAAAAAGCTGCGCCATTACATGCTGAGCAACAAGACGTATGTTGTGTCTAAGGAGAATCCATTGAGATACATGATGAGTCATACTTATCATAGTAGTCGCACGGCGAAATGGATCATGTTGTTGACGAAATTTGACATAGAGTTTATTGGACAGAAATCCATAAAAGGTCAGGTCATAGCCGATCAACTAGCAGAGGCTCCTCTTGAAGACGATCAGCCTCTGGTCATAGAACTACCCGATGATGGGGTCTTCCATGTCTCAAAATCACCAGATTCTGACGAGCCTAAGTCACAGGCCGACATAACCCTATTTTTTGATGGTTCTAAATGTGAGCAAGGTGGTGGCACGGGAATAGTATTCTTCACACCGTAGGGAGCTCCAATGCCCCTGTCATTTAAATTAAATTTCCCATGCACCAACAACAATGCAGAGTATGAAGCCTTGCTCATAGGTCTTTAGACAACAATCACCATGAACATTAAATGATTGAATATCTTTGGTGATTCGTTGTTAATTGTCAACCAAGTCAAAGGGGTATTCCAATGCAAATGCCCAGTCTTGCAGGCCTACAAAGCCCTTGTGGACAAATTCCTGGCAAAGCTTGAATGGTACGACATCGAGGCACTCCCTCGGTCATCGAATCATTTTGCGGACACTATGGCCTCCTTGGGGTCACTAATCCCGCAAGACATTTCTGGTGATATGACAACCATTCAAGTCAAAACACTATCGCAATCCGCGATGGAGCGAGCAAGCTCTGATTTAATGCCAGGAATCCACTTGATCCAGATTGAGCCATCCATGGACAGGTTCTCTCAAATCCATGATCATCTGAAACACGCCAACTAGGGGTCCTTGTTCTCCCCTACTCCCATTAATAGCAACACAATGCTATTCTTACAAGTTCTCTCCCGCTCAGCTTTTGCTAGGGATGAACTTCAAGAGGGACTGGCTGTTCATACCATCAAGGCTTCTGATCAGCAAGATTGGTATTCCCCCATAAGGGACTACCTCAAGTTAGGTAACCTCCCACTTGGATTGACGCATGCCGCAAAATGCGCATTCAAGCAAAAAGCGACAAAGCATGTCTTGTTAGGAGACATTTTGTACCATCGCAGCTATGAAGGGATCCTCCTTCGGTGCTTGGACCAACAAGAGTCCACTTGGGCGATCGCCCAAGCGCACGATGGTACATGCGGTGGCCACTTCAGCGGTATGGCCATCGCAAAGCGCATTCTTTGCATGGGCTATTATTGGCCATATTTAGAGCGAGATTGTTGCGCATATGTCAGGAAGTGCGTGAAGTGTCAACACCATGCTAATTTGACACACGTACCTTCCTAGGCCTTGTAGCCGATCCAATCGGCTTGGCCTTTTTCGTAGTGGGGCCTAGATCTAATCGAAAAGATCTCCCCTACGTCGTCAGGTCATCACACGTTTATCATCACGGCCACAGAGTACTTCACCAAGTGGGTGGAAGCGGTTCCGCTAACCTCTACGACTGGACCCCGCATTGTGGAGTTCATTTTGCATAACATCATATGTCATTTTGGTATTCCATCCAAGATAATCTCGGATAATGGGACGTCATTCAAGAACAAATATGTGCGTGCTTTGACCACAAAGTACAAAATTCAGCATAGTTTTTTGACACCCTATTATCCGCAGGCAAATGGGCAAGCAGAGGCGTCAAACAAAATGCTAGTTGCCATCCTTAAAAATACAGTCATAGATAATCATAAGGATTGGCACATTCAGATCCCACTTGCCCTGTGGGCCTATCGCACTAGCATTCGGACACCCACTGGGGCAACTCCATTTTCGCTCGTGTATGGCTCCGAGGCAGTCATGCCTCTCGAGTTGGAAATTCCTTCCCTACGCATATCAATGCAAGAGTTCATCGATGATGACACTGCACGGCAGGCCCGGTTAGACCAGCTTACGTTGCTTGACGAACGACGCGTTAATGCCCTCGAGCATTTACGTATCTATCAAGAGCGACTTAAGAAAGCATACAACATGAAAGTTCACTTGAGGGACTTTCAGGTCGGTGACTTGGTCTTGAAAGAAAACCAACAGAACTCTAGTCTGCCATCCCATTTAAGGGACAAATTCATGGCAAACTGGTTAGGTCCCTATGTAATTGATAGCAAAATAGGACCTGGAACATACCGGCTAGCCTCTCTTGATGGAATCAAGGAACTAGAACCCTTGAACATCAGTCATTTGCGGCCATTCCATGTTTAGAAGAGCCATAGCCCAAAAGCTCCAAGGATTCCCATAATCGCTTGGTCAATCCCCAAACACTCCAAGGATTCCACCAATCGCTTGGTCAACCCAAACGCTCCAAGGATTCCCGTAATCGCTTGGTCAATCCCAAATGCTCCAAGGATTCCCATAATCGCTTGGTCAATCCCAAACATGCTCCAAGGATTCCCATAATCGCTTGGTCAATCCCCAAATGCTCCAAGGATTCCCATAATCGCTTGGTCAATCCCCAAAATGCTCCAAGGATTCCCAATCGCTTGGTCAATCCCCAAAATGCTCCAAGGATTTCCATAATCGCTTGGTCAATCCCCAAAATGCTCCAAGGATTTCCCCAATCGCTTGGTCAATCCCAAAAATGCTCCAAGGATTTCCGTAATCGCTTGGTCAATCCCCAAAATGCTCCAAGGATTCCCGTAATCGCTTGGTCAAAAACAAGAAAATTCAAAAACAATAAAATCATCAAAAATAACAAAATTTGCATCTCATTTCCATACATGCTCAAAATCGTCATAAAAATAAAGAGCTCTATTTTGCATATCATCTTCATATTCACACAAATCAATCCATCAAAAACACAAAAACATATAGCTGCATTACGCATCGCACCCACACATTGCATATTTGTGGTCATAAAGGTCAAAGCGCCATAGACTGTCATTACTTGGCAAAACCATCATCTTCTACATTTTTTTACTTTATCAATAGCCCATCGCCTATAACCGCCATTCACGTTATTCTCCCACATCATAGTCAGTTGTTTTCTCATGTATCGAGAGTTTTTGTCATTCAGTCGTCATTAGCTTTCTAGCCACGTACTATACCAAGTCAGACAGATTTTACGCAGGTAGAATTCTACTTGGATCACACCTTGTTACGTAGCATCCCAACACAAATTAAAACACATAAAACATTCCCAAGTTGTGTGAACGAAAGATGAAACCTGCAAAGCAATCCAGGTCACCATAAGCGAAACGGTTATCTTGCTCATCCCCCTGTGCGAATGACCCCAAGAATGCTCGAGAGTTGGCAAAAGGACAAGCATCCTCCCTACCCAATTCCCCAAGAATCCCAAGTTCTCAAAAAGTTGCAAAACATCAGAAAAATTTGCAAAACGTCAAAACTCCAAAAATTTGACATCACAACCAAAGTGCATACATCAAAAAGCACATACAATAGTGATTCTCATCACTCACTATCCTAATCCCTTGCTCAAAAAAAAAAAAAAATATATATACAAAAATAAACAGTGATTTTTATCACTACAAAAGAGCAAGTATCCCAATACAATTGAAGAAAAGAAGGGAGTCGAACTTGAATCCCTGGAACTCTCAGCATTCCGACAGGTCATGAGGCAAACCTCAGTATCGGTTTGGTTGATAGCCTATCGGTCACTGGTGGTAAACCTCCCGCATGACGATATATCTGTCACATTAACTTGTGTGCAGATCAATGTTTGCATGTGGATGAGCTAGCTTATGGTATCCTACGATAGCACCGCAGATTAATCCGACTAAACACAACAAAGGAGTTAGTGGAGCTAATCAGGTGATCCTCAAGTACAGGTTTGGTTGATAGCCTATCTGGCACTGGTGGTATCCTGACCTAACACCACATAAATGAACCCAATTGCACACACAGGGATGTGAAATAACTTGGTCCAAAGACAAGTCCGATTCATACCTTGTTCAAAAAGTCTTGTGAGATAAAGTACAGTCATGGCTAGTTAGTTAAAACATCTGAGTCTCAAAAAACCTTAACTACATTCGAAACCAACTTGCTATATTTTATTCTCGCCATACCAAAAAAAAAAAACATGTATACATAAAAAGCTATTCACCGCAGCCATCGCCTAGGACAAAAAGCCATAAAGTTCTACACAGTCTATGGTGCGACTACCAAACATCACAAATTCAATTCATCCATTCCATTTGCATATCATATAAATTAGAAACATTTGCATTCATCAACAACATATGCATTCATCACTATAACTTAACATGCATACATCCATATTCATCAATCATCGTGCATAAAATCAAATCATCACATGCGCATAAACAAAATAAAGTCATCTATATATATCATCAAAAATGCCCGTAGGCTACAAAGAGCTGGTCCTCTGACCCCGCAACAAAATCCAAAATCTCAAAACCCCCAAGCCTAAGGCGTCGGCCACCATGATCACGTAGGATCGGTGCGACGAGAACTACCCCCGTGGTGTGGGTCCTATGGGACCCCTCAGGGTGGCTGCTAGTAGCCCCCGCATCATGCCTGCTACCACCTCCCTCATCCAATCGCCTATGATGAGATGATGCTGACTGCTCAGTACCACTGTCCCTCGTCCAACGTGAAGAGCCACCTCCAGGGGGCTTAGGTAACCGCCCATCGAGGCGGATAATCTCTCCCTCCATATCCATCCGATGTCGAGACCAATATGTCTCCCATCGCAACCACTCTGCCTCCCACCAATGGTAGTAAGCTACTACATCATCACGTTGCACCAGCTAGGTCCGTAGGAGATCCCTCTCCTGTGTAGCGCTGGTGTCCCCATCCTTCCGATGGTGTGCAACAAATGTGCTATCCCGCTCCGCTAACTGAGTCTGCAGGAGATCCCTCTCTTGCAAAGCCTCCCCTAACTCCTCCTCCCCCCCCCCCCCCCCTCCCCAACCCCCCCCATACCAAACCACATCAGAGTTCCACAAACCCCCCCCAAAATAAATGCCTTCCTCCCCCACCCCCCTCTCAAACCACCATCAACCAAAATCCCCCCTCACACCCTCTCCACTGGACCATCCACCCCCAACTCCTCCCCATGCCCGAAGTAGCGTGTCAGCACCACTATCCGCTGATCCCGCGACGTCATCCTGATCGGCAGTCCATCTATTGGAATCCTAAGAATCCGATAGACATCCTCCAAAGTGACTATCATCTCCCCTATTGGGAGATGGAAAGTATTAGTCTAGGGATCCCACAAGTTGATCAGGGCCATCAGGTAGGCCCGATCCCCAATCACTGGCTCTAGCCGAGTCACCTGCTTGAGCCCAAGGGCGTCAAGCCACTCCCAGTCAGCCACAGCTAGCGCCTCCCGCGCTTCAGCAAAAATAGTCGGCACGCGATACCGGCTCTTCACAACCTGCAACAGACAACAAAATAAGCACATTAGAATCATGAAAAATAGTGTACGATACAAACAACATAAACAAAAATTTAATTGTCAACCTAGGGTTTATACTCTCAAAATTGATAAAAACACAAACACAAAAAAACTCGAAATAACAAAATTTAATTTGTCAACCTAGGGTTTTATACTCTCAAATTGATAAATTCAAACAAAAAAACTATAATACAAGAAAATAATAAAGAGGGAGTTCACTTACTGGTCTCGCTTCGGCTCCGCCGCTCGATCCGGTTCGTGCACTCATGGTGGCAAAAAAATTTGGTAGTGCTTCGCTTCGTAGAATTGACCTCCTCCTCCTTAGAGCTCCAAATCGCCAGAAAAACAAGTGCAAATGAGCCCAAACCCTAGTTTTGGCCTTTAAATAGGCTTTTTGAGCCTGTAATCATTCCTCCCTGGGACGAGCACTCTGGTTAGCACTCATACCACCCTGGAATGAATACTACATAGGAATTCATCCCACCCTGGAATGAATTCAGCACACAAATTTCAAAAACAACAAAAAAATGCACAAAAATGCACCAAAAACAACAATAAACTTGTCCGATGAGAGTGCTTTTGCACTTGACATTCCGGGCATGCAAAATAGATGTCGGGGTCACAAATCCTCACTATCCTACTCCCTAAGAAGGCTACCATAGCCGGACCACTCCACGGGAAGACGGATCTTCGAGAATTTCATCCCCAAACGGCGTCACCAAAAGGGTCAAAACCCACCCAAAAATAGCAATAGAATTGCCGAACGAAGGCGCCTTCGCGCCTGACATTCTTGGCATCCAAAATAGACGTCGAGGTTATAAATCGTCACCATCCTACTCCCTAAGAAGGCCACCATGGCCGGACCGCTCCACGGGAAGACGAATTTTTGACAATTTCAGCTCCAAACGGCGTCGCCAAAAGGGTTAACACCCACCAAAAATAGGTCTAAATGTCGGAAAACTGCACACAATTCAAAGATAAATCTCTGAAGGCACCCTTACCTAAGTCATCTTGGGTCAAGCGACTCGTCACTTTTCTCATGTAGGTCATTCCCTCATCGATTCGTCGCTTGAGGGGGTAGTCACACTTAGTCACCAATCAACAAATACACACCCAATCATGGAAATGGCATGCATTCGAAGAATCATTGACAAAGACAATCACGCTCCTGCTTGGGGCAGTAAACAAGCAATAATCACAAGCTGATCAATCACTTGGCATTCGTGAATCATGAACTCAAGGTTCCCACAGACAAAAGGTTGTGCCCTTTGCCTATTCATGACTGATCAATGTCCAAGCTCAAGTAACACCTCACCAAAAAAGGTTAACACTTGAATTGAGTTCCTTCGCTCGTCAGAAGCAAGGATTCAAGAATGCATGCCCTCTTCATACTTGGGGCATCAAAAGTTGGTTAGGTTACTAAGAAACCCTAATCATTAGTGCTTTGGTTATCTATTTTTGCTCGACGTTGTGCCTTGCACAATGCATCCCAAAAAGGGGCATCTGTAGACACCAAAACAACACCAATCCGATTATGTGACTGCAAACACTGATCACATTGGCACACACAGCCCCAAGGGCAGCCCCCAGAGGTTAAACAATGGTCCTAACCACTCTCACAACAGTTTTGGAAGGTCAAAAATCATTTTGGCACCTTCAGGCACTTTGCTCAATATCCGTTCCACCCAGGGACGAATTCAAATTGGGATTCGCCCCATCCCGGGACGAATTCCAAATCCGCTCCAGGGTGGGGCGAATTGCAGGTTTGACGGGCAAAAAGTCAAATCTTGACAAATGGCAGCTCGGATCCACCACTTAATGCCTCCTTCATTTCATGGGAGCATGGGTGAGCATTTTCGAGCGTTAGAGGTTGTTACAGGGGCAGTCATGAAGCCCCTAATCAGGGAGGAATCTTCCCTCCCTTGGAAGGGCATGGCTGCCATGTGGCGCCTCTGCATGCTCATCCCAAGAGACCTCCAGGTCTATAAATTGGTGAGTTTCCTCACCCCAAAATATAGAGAGTAAGAGCAATTTGGAGCAACGAAGTGCTGCCATTTTATTTCCCCATACATCCTTGTGCGATTTGTGCCTTCTACATCCTTGATCTCTTTTAGAGAGGAGGTCATTGGGTGACTATTGGAAGGTCGAATCTTGAGCCCAAAACCTGAAATTTGGCCATAGAATACCACCCAATTTTTCGACAACACCTTGTAAGATATTTTGGACCCATCCCAAGTGGATTGGTGCCGAAATCAGGCCCCAAACGGTGGGCGGCCCGCCCGGGCGCCCCCACACTGCTGTAGGCCTAATCGTCCCTTTTAGGAACGATTGGGAATCTGTGGCAGATTTTGCTTTCTATCATTTTCATTTTTTGCATTCAATTCTATGATGCTTAGATAGGTTGTCATTTAAATTTCGTCTCGTTTTGAACAATTTTGATCGTGTTTCTATATTCGTTCGCTTTTACTAACTTGCAGGTAGCATCATCAAATTCCCATTGATGGAGGTCAAATTGGGAAAATATGACCATCTGGGTCTTCCCAAAATGCCCCCAATTAGCTAACCCCAAGTTTGCAGGTCTTTTGGAGCTCTCTAGGTCGGACATTTGGGACAATACCTTTTCGGCATTTTGTTGCAGGTGAATTCGTCCCGCCCCGGAGCGAATTCAAATCGGTGAGGAATTTCCTGACTGTTCTTTTTGCAGTGCCCTCCTGGTGATGCCTTGATGCCCCTATCAAATTTTTAGAGCATTTGGATTCATTTTAGTCATAGTTTAATTCATTTTTCTCATCCATTTATCGTAGGCTTGGGGATTGCATGCTTTGTTTTATCCGCAGGTGCTATTGATTATCTTTTGTTTCTTTGAACGTAGGATCAAAACATCGGAGGAGCAGCAAGGAATCAACATTCGTAGACACAAGCGGTGGTGACGTTTTGGTCCGCCCATCTTACATGTGGGCACGCGGAAGAAGGAAGGCTATCCATGGATGTAACCAAGAGATGGATTTAACGCTCCTCGCCCCTGAAAAGGGAGGATGCGAATTGTAACCGAGTTGTGAAATACATCAATAAAAGAGAAGGGCTGTTATTTCATTTGGGTTTCAATTCATGCTTTCTCCATTTCATGCATTTTTAATTCGTAGGATTCAGCGTTAAGTTTAGTTTCATTTTTTGCATCGTGCTTGGAGTCTTTCCTTTCTTGTTTTCGTATCCTCGTGCTTTCAATAATGTGTAAGAATATTCAGGAAATATGAGTTCACCAACCACAGTTAATGCAATCCATGCATAATCTTTCAAATCAATGTAAGAAACCTTAATTCATTTTTGAATGAATTTCTCTACTACAACTCACTTTCTATTTTTTTTCTCGAGCTTGAATCTAGTACAAACAATCTTTGCGAGTGTTTTCCTATGGCTTCAAAGAAAAATACCCATAAGGTAGCAATGGCAGCGTCGTATTCAGTTTCCCCAACAACGAGACGTAAAGATGAAGTAGGCAAAAAATTTGTTGATAGGGATGCCAAAATTGGTGACACTGTTGTAACATGGAAACCCCCAGAAAAAATTCAGAGAGATATTGAGGAGAGAATGGCTACAGGTATCACTGCATCTTCTCCTACTTCTTTCGCCTTCAACGCTAAACTATCTTCTGTTATGGGGAAATAAGAAGGTTAACCCCAAAGGCTGTAATTTTTTTGCAGAATAAACATGTAGAGAAGGGTGACCAGTTCATCCTCACTCAAGGGGTTGTTATTAGACTATATGGGTTTACTGGGAAACCTTTTTTGCTTCCACATTATGTCATTGACAAATTATTTTCTTTAGAATATGTTAGACAAATGGAACAAATAAATTTCAGATACGGTATAGGGATAGGTAAAACCAATACCTGTACGATGTCATTTTAGTTTGAGGGCATTATTGTTTTGAAGAAAGGGCAACATGAACAAATTACTCAAGCCCTAAAGGAATTGGGACTGATAGAAATGCCACAAATATGGAGGTATGACCCCATCAACAGATTTGCAGAGAGGTAAGATATTCTGAACAAAAACCTTGTAAAAAAAACCACATGTCCCCCAGGCAAGACATTAGAGATTGTAGAAATAATGCCAAATATGAGGTATTAGAATGACATGTCAAGAGAATGCAACCACTGCCTCCATGGCACAATTTTTATGAGCATGTGGTTGATTATGACCCCAAAAGCAATCCCAAGCATGTCTTGGATGATAAAACTATCAGTAAGATGCAAAATAAAGGGGCAGAATGGACAATAGGAAAAATTCATGAATGGTGGATGATGAGGGTCCAAACTAATATGATTGACTCAAGGTGGCCCGTTAACAATGATCTTGAATTTTTGGTTCGTTATGACCATTATCAAGCTACATGGTCGAGAAATTTTGTTGTAAAAGTACCTCTGAGCGTCGACGGTAGCAAAGAAGTAAGCCCTAAAGATACTGAAAAATAGAAAGCAAACCAGAGTAAAGGCAAGAAAGTTGTAATTGAGCAACACAAATTCCATGCATAGACAAGGCTTAGGTCATCCAAAAAGAGGTTCGTTGAAAACATCTTCACATAAGAACAGAGAAAAACGTATGGAAAAGCAACTTAGATGATGACGAAGATGGGTTACAATGGCAAGGGACTAGGAAAATAATGGAAAGGAATCATAGAAACCTTTCAAGTAGAGAAGAGAGGAAAACATTTGGAACTCGGCACTGACCCGTCAAAAGGCAGAGCCACATTTTCAAAGATCCCAAAAATTTTCTCCCTTCCCCTTCGAATATTGAATCAGACGAAGTGCCCATTGTCAACAAGAAGAGGAAGCTAAAATTTGTAGTTGGGAACCAAAAAAGAGATAGTCAAGAAGTTGAAATAGCGATCGCTCAAGCAAGTAGAGATCAACAACAAGAAATTTTTGAACATGTTGGAATCACCAAAGAAAGTGAGCAACTCACTCAGAGTATGAGAGATGATGTTACAAATGTTGAAATAGCTAGAAATAACAATGAGCATGAAGAAGCTTAGAATGAAGCAGTTGATAATAGTGCCTACTTTGCTCAAGAAAGATTAAACACAATCATTTCTAAAAAAATTGATTGTTAAAAAAGAAATTGTTGAACATAACAGGAACCAGCATGGGAAGATTCCTCTAAATTTTGAAATAATATACCTAGAAGAAGACACATATGTTGAAAATAAATATGGTGGAAGAGGAGAAGTGACCAAATCTCCCCAACAAAATGAAGTTGAAAATTCTGCTACAGACGAGATTAATGAAGATCACATGGTAGAAGATGAAAACTAGTGCGTACTCCCAATGGGATCAGGTATGGCTTCTCTATTCTCTCATTCTTCTCTTCCTACTCATTCCCGAGTTAAATATCCTTCCATTTCTATTCCAAAGAAGGATATAATTTTTCCTTTAAAACAATGGTTTCTTTCTCCAGAACCAGCACCATCTTCACAGATTCAATCTGAAGCTGGTCAATATCCAAAGTTACTTACTCACCCTATAGTTTCCCCTTTGGATGGAAGTACCACATTGGTCTCAACCCCATTTCTCCCCGATGCATGCATCCAACTATGAGGTCCACCTCCTCTGTAGTTACTGAAAGTCATCCAACTTTTTCCAAATTGAAAGATCTAAAGAAGAAAAACAAAAATATCTTAGGTTGGTGGGCACCCCACTCTGCTGAGGCTTCTAAATATCTAGCCCGCACATAGGAAATGATAGCACTTGACCCCACCACTATGCAATGGTAGAAGCTGAAGTTGACCCCAAAAGTAAAGAAGCCTGAGGGTAACATAATGATAGAAGACTATCAAGCAGAGAGTGTAATCGAAGATATTATTTAGCTCCATATGCAAGATGAATGGGGAATGACCCAAGATCATCTAGGAGCTATTTACTTACATGGAGAATATTTTAAAGAAAAATTCATCAAAGAGCAGGAAGCCAAAAAAGAGTGTGAATCCGTCTTGCAGGAACCAAAATTGGTGGAGAAAACCCTGAAGCTAAAGGCTAAAATATGGGAGGACAGATTCAGTGAAGCTATGAGTGATGCATCGAAATATAAAGAAGAACTTGATAAGGCAACCGAATAGATTTGATCCCTGAGTCTACAAGTACAGGAACTTCAACAACAGGTCTAGGAGAAGCAGAATGAAGCACATGGCCTATCAAAAGAAAATCCAAAGCAGTAAGGAAGGAAATATTTAAAGATATCTTGCTGCTTAGTCTGAGAACAAGGCCTATGTTGGTATATTTGGCCAAAGTAAAGGAAGTGCTTGAAGTAGTCAGAGATGAGTTAAAATATTCAATAAGCTTTTTACAAGCGATATCAGATGCTGCAACAAAAATTCAAGTTCTGTTTGATAATATGCCCGAGAATATCGCTGTCAAGATCCAAAGTGAAGCCTAGTCTCAGGAAAAAATTGCAACCAGAAGTTTCTTCAGGAGATTTAAACTTTTAAACCAAGGGGTAAAACTCCTTCAGGAGTTAGAAGCTAAGGCTAAGGGACTAGTAAAGCATTTAAACCTAGCAAACAAATGTGGACTTCCATATCTTTGGGATGAAAATTCAAATGTTCTAAGTGAAGATGCACTCACAACATCCCTAAGATATTTTATTGATGATGAATCTAAAATAGAATGCTGGGAAGAGCCCATATAAGAAGCACATGTGTTTGCTATGGTCCAAAATCTCACGCATATTAAGTCATATTTACAAGATCTAAGTTTGAGGTACAAGAATAATATCTCATGATAAAGTGAAATAATTGTAGTACGTATATCAGTTGTTAATAGAATCATCAGACCCTGATGATGAATCTTGGAAGCAAGTCTGCCTCACTTACAATGAAGTTATCAAGATGATAGAAACATAGAAAAGGTCCAAGCAAACTGATCAGAATCAGTTGATAGAATGTGGGACCAACGGTCGACCATGAAGAGTTTCACAAAAATTTGAATTACTGAGATGTTAATGTAACAGTAGTAAAGTATACATAAGTTCGTAAGAGGTATTTTGAAAGGTAATGCTTTACTTATTTAAGTAATTCTTTTCTGATTTTACAAAACTTCCTCTTTCGTATTGTTTTGAATCCATTTCCCAATGGATGAAGGTCCTGGATTCTAACATTTTTGCTAGCAAAAATTCCTCGAAAGGTGCCAATAATGTTAGTCTAAAAATACTACCCTAAAGATAGCAGAGATTTTGAGGCTCGAACCAGTTTCCCATTTTTTTGAAGCAAGCAGCGAAAAATACTAAGGTAAGTACAATGTCGTGATTGCACAACATGTTGAAGTTTCACAAGCTCAAAACAAGAAAAGAACCAAGGAGTCAAAATGGCGTGATTTCATGAAATGTTAAAATTTTACGGGTTTAATAAGAGAGAGAAATCTAAGGTGCTAAATATCATGATTTCACAACTTGTTGAAGTTTCGCGAGCTCAAGGTAAGAAAAGAGCCAAAGTGTAACGATGTCACGATTTCGTGACATGTCAAAATTTTGTGAGCTCAAAGCAAGAAAATATCCAAGGCGTAAATATGTCACGATTTCATGACATGTCAAAATTTAGTGGGCTCGAAGGGAAGAAGAAGGTCAAGATCTCAAAATATCACAATTTCACGACGTTACAGACTTTTGCGAAACAAAGACAGAAATAGAAACAAAGGAACCTGCCTTTAGAGGAACGTGTCGACAACTAATGGCAAACAGTGATTAAAGCATCAAATCTTAGACAACTGCCATTAGTGATTTGATTCTCTGATTTAACCAATAAGAAGCCACACAAAATATACTGGTGCATTTTGCAGCATATTTGTTGTAACTAATTTTGTGTTAGAATCTGTTAGCTATCAAAAGATGCTTGTCATAGAGTATATATAATAGGGAGCACACCTTGAATGAGGATCGGCTCTTAGACGTTTACAAGATTAGATGTATGTACTCTGTATTTGAGCAATAATATATGCTTCTATTAGCTTCTGGTTCATTGTGCGCAAGCGTATGTATAAACATCTAATGCTTCTATTTACATTGCTAAGTCATATGTTGTATTTGTTCTATTATTTGGATTCATGCAAGATATAAAAAGTATTGTTGGAGTTAAATATTTAATACATGTGTGTGTTAGATTAACATCTAAACCACATTAAGGAACTATAATTTTTGCATGAAGGTATAGAGAATACTTAGACCATTAAGTTATATGCATTTATCTTTGTTGTTGTTTAATTTGCACCACGAGAAAATTTCTAGTTGCAGCTATATTTACCTTTCTTTCAGTAAATATTTCTCCCCTTTTCTCATAAAAACTACCAAGGAACCAACCTACTCTAGAGATTAGACAAAACCCCTTAATAACTTAGTCTGTCTAATCAATGTTGGCAAGTTTGTGGATTCAATCATAACCATAGGTCGATTTTGTACCAACAGGATGATCCATATTCTTCAATCCCAACTGCTTCACTAGGTCCTTAGAAATTAAATTCCATTGGGATCCACTGTCAAAACAATGTTGTAACTTTCATCCTTTGCACTTATATATAGACCCAAAATAATTCCCATTTCTTAGTATCTGAAGCTTGTTCCTCCTTCTTAGAGGTCTTATCCTGCCTTAAAGGCTTAATTCTGGTAGCAGAAATTACCTTTCCTTCATCCTCTTCCTCAAAAGAACCTTCTTCCTCATGCTCAATATTTTTGGCAGAATTAGCATATTTCTTCTTTCTCTTGCTCCACCATTTTGGACTCTTTTCAAGGTGTAGCTTCCAACAGTCCTCACTTGAATGAGTGTGAACATTACACTTCTTGCAATGTTTTTCATCCTTTTGTGATTTTATTGTTGTAGCCCCTGATTTCTTCTTACCTTTACTATTGGAACCCTTGGTTTTTTCTGCAGGCTTAGAGGGTTTAGATGAATTTAATGCCTTATTATATTTTATTGGATTTTTGACCCTCATTTCTAGGTATGTGGCTTTAATGCATACCTCATAATGTCTTTGGTATCAAATAATGTCAATTCTATCCTGATCTGATAAGACAAGCCACACTTATATTTCTTAAAATTTTGAGGATCTCGAAGATTAACACCCATTAACACATCTTGTTTTCTAAATTTCATGGTGTATTCTTGGACTATTTGGTCCTGCGTCTATCTAAAAAATAACCATATCTCCTTCATCTTCTCTTGATAGCCAATAGGATAAAACTGAGCTCTTATAGCCTTCACAAATTCTACCCATGTTTCTATAGCTGGCTGTTGATTTCTTGCCAATCCAATTGAGTTTATCTCCCACATGTGAGAGCATGGCCACCCAATTTCAATCTTGCAAAGTTGATCTAATATACCTCTATATAAGACTTAGTTTTAAAGTAAACCTCCATTCTCTTCAGACACCCATCTAGTTTTTTAGGATCTAACTCCCCTTCATAAGCTAGAATATCAATTTTGACCTCCATTTAAAATGGATTTGCAATCAAGGGTTGTAATGAGACGTTCTCAGGTTGTTTGGAGTGGGATCCTTCAACATCCTTTTTCTCACCATTGGAAGCACTAGACCCAATCTCAGGTTCTAAATCTAATTTCTTCTTTCCCTTCCTTGATTTCCTTTCTTCTTGAGAAAGCATCATCTCCATCAAGTTTTAGAGAGTGTTTTTCATTTCAAAATATCTTCTCTTGAATTCCTTGCTAGACATTGTTGGAGAGTTACGTTCTGATTGATCTACAATTTTCAAATGTTTGATCCTTCTCCCAACATTTGGGTTGTATGGGGCTAAGTCCTTTTCTTGAGATATTCTACGTTGTATACACAGTTCTTCAACAAAATCTTCTATGATATCAAACTTGATCCATAAAGAGCCAAAAATTGACTCTTTCCTCAAATAGATCACATATTTTGTTTATCCTTCAGCTTAGGTTAGTAAAATATATCCATGCTTAGACTGTATGCTTTATATTGTATGTGATATTTGATCTACTTATCAAATTGAAATTAATACTCAAATATTATAGAAAAGAAATCACATGCACAATTATAAACTGCAAGAGAACACAATATTTTTTAACGTGGAAACCGAAAATGATAAAAACCACAGCCAAATAAATTGGAAAAATTTTAATTGGAATTCAAAGCTAATACAAATTCTTACTGATATTTAGCTGGTTGTATTCTTCATCTTGTTCTTCCCAATATCTTCTCTAGTCTCTTCCTCCTATGCCTCTCGGTTCTCCCCTTGCATATGTGGCAATCAAACCCTCAAAATGTGTTTTTTTGAAAAGCCCTCACGATGTGTTATGCAAAAAGCCCTCACAATGTGTTGTACCAAAAATTTGTCACAATGTGAAAAAAAACCACTTTTCTTAAATGAGTGTGGCTCCTTTCTTAAATAAGTGCTGGTATTTAAAACCATCTCCTTTTATTAAATGGGTGTTGGTATTTAAAACTCCCTCATTGAATTATGGAAGTTACAACCACTTTTCTGTCATTCTAAATAGCCCTTTTTTAACTGCCATAACTTTCTATGTTGACCTCTATTTTCTAAGAAACCACTCTAGAAATACACTCTTCGAAACCAACTTTCTAACGATACTAGTTTCATCCAATTTGACTAGGTAACGAAGAAATTACGACCTTTTAAAGATACCCCTATAAGCAGTTTTGAACACGTTGACCCATACATTCTAGAAATTTATGGTTCAGTAATTTAACCATAATTGACCTCAATTATCCATTTTGATCGATTCAAAAAGTGTCAGAAAGCTCTTTTCAAGATGCACGTCATGGAGCCATCCAAATTTACCCAATTTCCATGAATTTTTTCCAAAATTTAAAAACAAATAACTTACTACATTTATCCTCCATGCTTTGTTCCATCAAGTGTTGATTGCTCCAAAGTAAGGATTTTATTTGGAGCTCCTTCCACACTTCCTTTAGATGAATTTTTAATTGGTATCCTAATCAATTTTTAATCTACACAGGATAAGAAATGATAATACCCTTCAAGTATGGCAACACCATTGTTATTCCTTAAGGAAAGAGCCACTCCATAATATCTTCTAATATGATATCCGCTTCATGAGCCAAGAATGTTGCAATGGAATACTTGATATGATTGATGATGATTACAAGGATAATATCCCTTCTTTATATACCCATCTTCTAATGTTGTTTTTGGGAATCGACTCCTAAAACCTTATCCCGCTCATTATTATAATATAATATTATAATCAACCTTGGCTTATGTGTGACCCATGCCAACTATCCATAATAGTCATACATAACATATTATCATATCCTCATATTTCTATCTATAGGTACCATAAAATTTCATCCTCCTTACAAATATTTTATCCTTGAAACATGAGAAGAAACTAGATAATATGATTTGCTAAGCAATGTTGACAACTGATACCAATATTGATCATCCTTTCATCCAAGTGAAATCTTGATTGGTGGTATTCTATGATGATGTCAAGCTACCATTGTTTCACTTAAATATCCATAACTAATTTGTTGGCTACATGCTTCTACTACTCTACTTTGATATTTTGAATGATTGGTCCTATTGTTCCATGATGTTGCTATACCACTTTGAAAGATAGAATTACTATGATTTTCTACCAAACACTGTGGTATTTGATTCCTTTATAACTCCATGTAGATCCATAATAATATTGATGCCCTAATCCATACCTCTAAGATGTTTGTTGCTTATGGTGGTGTGGGGGGTGATATGTTGCAACCTTAAACCAACATGCTACTTCCTTTGATTCTTCAATATTTTTTTCCTCTATTTTAAATTCTATCTCATGCTCTGCTTGCACGTGCCCTTATTTTGCTATTGTTATCTCATGCTCTTCTTGCACATGCTCTGCTTGCATGATGTTGCTATACCACTATACTTTAGAATTTACTATTGTTTCTTCCATGGACTCTACTATTGCCTCTATTATAAACTTATATTTTTATTCCTTTATTGGTTCCTTTACTTGTTACCTTGCCATAACCGCTTCTTACTTTGCCTTGTATCCTTGCTCCTTAAGGTAAGAAAAATCCTACAATGTTATCTTCTTTTTCATGTACCATAACTTCATGAAGTTCTTTTGCACATTAATATTAATTGTTGATAAATTTTAGCTTGATTAAATTTTAGCTTGATTAAATTTTAGCTTGGACAAAGATCTTGGGACCCTTGGTTGTGTTCACATCGAGTTCACCAAACACATCGAGTTCACCAATATATGACAAGGGGAAAAATAAGGGGATCACAAAGGACCTCTTCACGATGCTTCCCTCTTCTCTATGTCACTTTGAGGATACAGGTATTTTGTGAGCTAAGAGTTGAGTGTTTGATGGATTAGTTGAAGAACACCTACATTTATCCCAAGATACTTCTTTGACTAAGCTTAACCCTAATGTAGCCCTAATGCAACAATCAAGACCTAAAGCTAAAATAATTTTGCTTTTTAATGAGGAAGTAAATAACAATTTCTTCTTAGGAAGCAACGTGCATACAAGATGCAACAAACAAGTCCAATATGTAGCTATATGCATTTTTTATTTTATGCTAAAGCTTGAAGACCTAGTTGGTCCCCTATATGATTAATATCAAACAAGTTCCTTCTTTCTCTTTTGCTTATTTTATCATATAAATAGAAAATAAAAACTAATCTAGCAAGCAACATAATATTAAGTCTTAAATTTTAAAATGATAGATATTACGAGACAAAAAGACCTATTTTTTCACAAAGGCAGAAGCATTGATAGTCCACAAAAGCGTTGTCAATGCTTTTGCCTATTGATGATGCTTTAAATTTCCTACAACATGGATAAAAAAAGATGGGATTAGTAGTAGAGTGGTCTGTCTAAGCTGGCAGAGAATGTTGAACTCCTTTGAACAATAATTAGGCCACTATTCAAATAGATGTGAAAATTTCAAAAATGATAAGGGCATGAAATAAATGCTTAGTGGAAAAAGTACCATAGGGTTGGTGATAGCACCATTGGCACTTTTGCTAGATGTTGGTGCTTTTGTTTTATGTAAACTAGAGAGCAATAACACTATCAGACCTACAATCAAATGGTGCTTTCACTTCAGAGAGTAGCAAAGTAAGATTAGATGTAAGATAAGCTAAATTAATGCTTGAAACGATGGTCTTTGACTTGGGATTATAAAGAGTTTCAAATGATAGAAAAATAGAGATTTGGTTGCTTCAAATAAGGATTGAAGTGACAAAATGAGATGCTAACTGGGTACAAATACCTTATGCAAGATTAGTTAACATGCAACAAGACCAAAGCTTAGATCTACAAGACAAGGGGAGTACCAAAAACAAATAAGAGAAAAGAGCACAACCCAAGATGCAAGGTTATTTTTCCCTTATCTACAGAAGCTTGTTGAAAGTTTGCTAGATTGCTTGTGGACACTTGAAAATGTGAGCTTGGAGACTTGAATGCTTGAGTGCTTGGTGTGCTTGAGCAGTTGAATGCTTGGATGCTTGGAGACTAGAGTGCTTGAATGCTTAGAGATTCCTTGGAGACTTAATGCTTGCAAGTATAAGATATTGAATGCTTGCAAATATGGCCTTCATAAAACTATTGCAAGATTTTGGCATAACCTTGACATGCAAAGCATGAATTCCTATGATTCTAGAGAGTTTTTTTGTAGAATTTTGCTACTCTAAAACTCTTCTTGAAATGGTCACCCCAAGTATTTTTTTTATAGGAAGTCATGACTTCTTGAAGGAAGAATTGCATTGAAGATGATAGGATTAGAGTGGTAAGAATTTGAAAAGAGATCAACATGCCATTAATAGAGGAAGATAGAAAATGACAAATCTTAGATTTGGGTTTTCTATTGGGAGGTACAAATTGGATACTAGGGATATGATCCATTTATGGTGGATCGCTTGGAAGGTACCAAAAGTCAAAAGCATTGGTTGGGTGAAAGCATCGATGATGATTTTGTGATGGCACTTTCACCATCATGACCGTTGGAGGTCAAATTTGGGCAAGAAAGGTTAAAGTCAAAATTTTTGGCAAAAGCGTTGTCAGGGTTGTAGAAGTGTCATTGGAGCTATCACTCATGCCTTGACACTTTCACTTTTAGAGTAATAAATGCTTCAAATTTGGGCACAAGAAAAATTGATTCAATTTGGTTGATTGAAAGGCTGATCGATGAAGGGATTGACAAACTTGAATATTGTCCCTATGTTCAAAAATGGGTATCTACACTAAGCTTCGAGTCTAAAATGAACTAAAAGCTTTCCTTAAGACACATAAAGAGAAACTCATTATACTTATAAGAGAGTTCAATGTTATCTTGAATAATAAGAACAACACATGACAAAGTTACAAAAGGATTTCAATGACTTTGTATAACATTAAGTGCTATGTGATACATCACCCAAAATGAATCCTATATGTGCACCAGTAGAATGAAAAGCTTCACTGCCATTGCAAAGCACCTAGATTGTTTCCTATTATTGGAAAATTAGCTTGACTTCAAAGAGGTTATTGAATTGATAATAGGTCAAGCTTTTGGATTGAACCATGATCTTATATTTCTTCATATAATAGTGAATTCACAAAGACGAAGACCCCCTTTTAGGTTTGAATCTATGTGGCTATAGGATGAAAATATTTATTCCTTGATGGACTAATGGTGGAAAGAATGTTTTAACACAAGTGGATCTAAAATGTATACTCTCTCAAAAGATCCATTTCATAAAAGATAGGCTCTTAGAGTGGAATAAAATTGCTTTTGGCATCTTCTTTCCCCTAAAACATGAGATAAAAAAAGGCACTAGTAACTCTAAATAATATTTGACAAATTTCAAGTATGATTGATGAATTTCTTGTAGAGGAACAATACCGAATGAGCACCTTAGAGGATACTTATGTTAAAGAAAAATGTTTGATGTCAAATGTCTCAAGACTATAGCTTAATGGAGGAGATAGGAACACTAGGTTTTTTCACGAGTTCATCATGGCTAGATGACATGTGGTCCGTATCTCCTCTATTTTCTTAAGCCAAGGCTCCCTTCTAACAAAGCTTCTAGATATCAAAAGGAAGGCAATCAACCGCTTCAAATGAATCTTGATAGTAGATCCATCCATAAGCTTTGAGCCCAGGTAAGACTTCCCTAGTCACATCCCAAAGATATGGATAATAAACAAAATGAAAGCTTAATGGCCCCTATCTTAGCATCATAGGCTCAATTGTAAGGTAACAATTGTAATTATCAAAGTTGACGTCGACCAGGCCTATGATCATGTGAAATTGGACCCTTTTAGGCAAAGTTTTAGCTCTCTCTGGTTTCACCTATAAAGAAAATTGATATATAATTGTATTACTATTTGTCGGTCTGTTATCTTGTCTAATGAAAATCCTAAAAGTTACAGATCTTAGCTCCTTTAGGTTTGATTCTTAAACCTTTTATCTAGAGTTTCTATAATTTACCGTGAGACCCACTCAGCGGCACAGTTGTGTTCAACACGTCATATAAAGTTTTGCACACGGCTTAAATCGTTAAAAAGAACGCGCACGTGGCCTCCAATTTTCCGCCCTACGATGTTGATTTAAGCTAGATTACTATCTTTCTTATTTGACATATTTGGTAAGTGGCAGTATTAAAAGTATTGTGAACAAGAGAGTGGGGTTCCATCCTGCATATGGTCCTTGCAATATGGTACGTGGCATTTTAAAAGGAGTTGCTGTCGTGTCGGCATATGCATGTGGGTGTTCCTTAGGAAAAGAGAATCGCATATTATCGTGTGGAACGCCTTGCTCCACCACAAATATTCCGTCTTACAAATCGGCTCTATTTCGATGGTACAGATCAGAAATTCGTGAAAGTGCTAGTTCATCTTTGGAGATATTTGTATTGGGTTTGGCGTAGCACCTCGCAGCTGTAATGTACTAAGGAATAGAAAGGAAATATCAAGGGAATTCATTCATAAATTTGTTAGTTTGCCCATTTCTATATCTCATTACATCTAAACTTTGGTAGGGTTCTTTGATGTAGGCCACACAAAGATAATTTCATGGGTCCTAAGGCCCATCCGCAAGTCTTTCTCCAGATGAACATCTCATAGGACATTATAGTACTGAATGTATAATTTCCCCAACCTTTATATTATTTTGCTTTTTTAGAATATTTATAGTAGTGAAGATTTTGGAACTTTGAATAAAGGTTTAAGATTTGAATCCAAAAAATAAGATTGTTGATTGAATAACTATATAATGTAAAACAAAGACTTATGATCTGAAATATATTAAAAATCAATTTAATTTATCAATATTTAAATTATTAAATAAATATGATCCTAAACTAAAAATTTTAAACCATACAAAATTATTTGTAATTATATATGTAAATTATATAAATAAAATAAAATGATGTAAAAAAGCTTCCCTATTGTATAAAATTTTAAAAAATAAATAACCTTACAATATAATTTATTATTCTTATAATAAATATACAATTGTCAATAGATCTTTGATTTAATTGTTGGAACAAATAGTTATTATAATCCACACCTAAATTCAATTTTGATAGTACCAAATAATTCAATATAACTAAATCTGTATTAAAAAAACAACTTCACTATGGTTACCTCACCCTATTCTGACCCTCGTCTTTTAAAGAAAGCTACTTTAAAAGTTGTTTATGTGGTCGTTACAAAGCAGACAAATGGGTAATGGTCGGGCTAAAAGAAATTTTTAGGTGGCAGCTTGGACATGTCAATGGAAAATTAGGGTGAAAATGAAAAGCCTGACACGAGTCCAGTTGACGTAACTATGACTCTACGGCTTTAATGCAACGTGCAACAAAACCAGAGAAGCACACTGCATTTGCGTACGAGTCCAGTTGATGTTTCTTCTGATATGGCTTACAACCTAAGCAGGTATTTGTCCAAAGCAGAAGAGAAGATAAAGGAAGAGAAGAGCAGCTCTGTGCCAAGGTATATGATTTCATAAAGTTTAAATCATAACGTTTAAATCATAACGATGTGATCTGCAATTTGGAATGACTTGGGCAATTTATGTGGATTTGTATGGATGTGGGGCAGTAATGGTCTCTTATCTCACTTTTTTTTTGTGAAGTGATGGCACGTCCCTGAAGGGTGATAGTTTGACTATAACGTTTTTGGTGTTGTTTGTTTGAGTTTATTTATTTATTTATGGTGTTTACAGTTTAATGATAGGTGTTTGTTATTTTAAGTAATAATTTGAAGATAACAAGTTGATTGTGAATGTCAACGGGTTTTTGGTTAAACAATTAGGATAAATAATTAATGTAGCTCACACCAAGGTTCAAATTTAGATGGTATTAAACAGTTCAATGTGATTAAGTAGATGTAAATAAAACCCTTTCAAAACTCAAAAAAATAAATTAACAATGATTATGAATAATAAATAATGTAACATATACATAAATAAAATATAGTAAAAAAATAAAAAAATAATGATGGTGAATAATAAATAATGTAACATATACATGAATAAAATATAGTAGTATTTGTTTTTCTAACATGGTATCAAAACCATGGTCTTTGTGCTTTCTTGTTAGATTTGAAAAGTGTTAAAGGTATAGTGTTCTTCTAAAGGATTCAACGTTTTATTTTTTTGTTAAGTCATGCAGTGTAAACGCTACAATCTACTCCACCATCAAAGGGTCTTATTATGTCTTTGTAGAGAGTTCTTCTCTAGCAGTAGTAAATGCTTCATCTTTTTCTTCATATTCTTCACTTGCATCGGTTCCTTTGGTGGAATCCACGGCTCCCTCAAGCAGTTTGATAAGAGTTCTAACATTTGATGATGGTTTTGGTTCTTTTTTTGTCTTTGCCACAACCAACATTATGTTTTGAGCGGCCTTCCTCACAAGTTCCACCTTCCTTGTCTAATTACCATCAACATTGTTTGTTACAACATACTCGGTGCCTTTGTTTGAAACATAAAGATCATCTTCAAGGTTATGCATAAAAGCTATTTATCACCAAATTGGCTAAAATTAAGATTTTTGAAATTTGGAATTAGCTAATATTTGGGACCCTTGACCAGGGCCCATTAGCCAAAAATTTTTGGGTGCAAATTATTTTTTTTGGTCGATTCGCCCCAATTTTATAATAATTTGACCATTTTAAGTTTAAATTTCCAACATTGCCCCTAATAATATTGAACCTTCTACATGCATTTGGAAACTATTTGCTTGGATTTCGAAACTGATTCGTCAAATTTTTATAAATACATTTTGGGGCCGACCCCTTACGCATAACCCTACTCATCTCCTAAAGGAATAAATTTCTTCTTGCTATTTGAAAAATTTATGGATGTCATTCTTTCCTATTTTCAAGCTTATAAGAGCGTATGTGTGCAAAGGATTTGAATTGTGAAGCGTTCAAATCCATGGCTTGGTCTATAGTCCATTCATCGCACAACTTTATAGTTTTCCTCCATTGATCATTTCCTTTATTTTTTCATGGATGCCCGTAATACATTGATACTCCATGTGGGGTGTGTTTATTTAGTTTTATTTTGAATATTTTTAGGAAATTGGGGCAACACCTTGTATTGCCAAAACAACCTTGGATATGAGAGGACAAACTAAAAAGAAAAATAGTTAGTCTAGTTATAGTTAGAAGAGTTAATGTGTCAAGTCATTATTTATTTCTTATTGAATTCAAGTCATTTTATTAGTGTTAAAATTTGAGATATAAAGGTGTTTTATCAATGTTATACAACACTTAGATTGTTTTGATTAAATGAGGATGATCTTATATTCAATGGTGATTCTAAAGCAGTAGAGATGAAACAACTCGAAGTTCAAGAGGTCCATTTTGAATGCGGTTCCTCTTCATTTCTAGATTACAGTCTAAATGGGTTAACAATGGAGGTTAGCAAGGACTAGGAGTACCTACATAAGACACTCAACATTCAATTGCATTCATCGACACATCACACTGCCAACAAAGGAAGCGTGAGTACATCGTGTATCATAGACAACGACTTCTTATATGAAAAATGTTAATATGCATAAGAGAAAGTGGGAGATAATTGACCTCACCTCATCAAGCGATGTTCAAGTCAAGGAACGACATAAACCATTAAGATCGCCAAGAGAGGATGTATGACAACATATATCAAAGACCCTTCCCATGAAGAAAGTGAGGAGGAGTATCTCTTCTAAATAAAATCCAAGACATGTTTTTGTCCCTATTCACAAATTGATGTTGAATATATGATTGGTTGATTTAAGAATTGTTTTGAATAGTAGAAGAGTGTGTCTCTATTCGCAAATGTTCTTGTGAATGATTGTGTATGTCTAATATCCATAAAAGATAAAGTATGTTGTATATGTGACTTGTTATTGGTCACTTTAAAGATAATGCATTTGTCTGTGTTAGTTGGTTTAATGTTAAAGTGTATAGAATTGTAATAATTTTTTACTTAAACAATGTTTAGAGTTGTTATATTTACTGAGTCTATTCATGAGTATTCAACATGAATGCTTCATATTAATCTCAGACAACCAAATTAATTGTAAATAACAAATTAATATAAATTCTATGTCTGAAGAAAATACGGCACTCTTACGTTTTTTCCGACATAAATAAAAGAGTGGTATTGGACTTCTCAATAAACCTCCTAGCAGATTCCACGAATCTTTTCCTTTTAAAAACTGTTTACATTCTTCTCGCAGTGCATATCTGGTTTATATGACGCGAAAACCAGTGTGGTCCTTTACTCCTAGGGACCCATTTCAGCTTCAGTGGACACCCAATTGGTACGGTAGGTATCATGGAAACCAGACAGACAGGGAAGTTTACTTTCCTTATGGTACTTTTATCCATCAAATCACGACAAATTTACCTTCCATATGGCAACGACAAAGACAATATATTTAACAGATTCATTAATTTTTTTTTTTTAAAAGCCAAGGTCCCCCATGAATTAGATTTTCCCCAGTTTCGGTAATTTTAGTTTGATCGAATAAATACCTAAAATAAATAATATTTAAAAAAATTAAAATATATATATAATTTAGAATTTTAAATAAAAATTGTTTTTATTCATTTATTTAATATTAAATAAACAATATTTTTTTATTTAATTATAACCTCATAAACTTTAAAAACTATTTATTTTTTATAACCTATAATTTTATAAAAATTAAAAACTATTTAAAAAATATTTTAATCATTTCTTTTGTTATAGCGCATCTAAAATAACATTTGAAGCACATGGAGGTCACTAGGCTCCCGTAAACTTTTGAAAGTAACGACAAATATGCCCCGTTCATATAAATTTATGTCACTTCAAAGGTTTGATGAGAAACTTTCAGCTCAACGGAGACTGTCTGTGACTTGTATATTCTATTGTGAACTAAACCGAATTTGCGTCCATGTGATGGCCATAAAAAAAAATAGAAGCGAAAGCATGCTTGCACATGGTTGTAAATTTTTTTTAAGGTAGCAGAAAGTCTTGTACATGGTTGTAAGTTTTTTCCTTCTAAATGATTTTCTTTATTTTATCTGTAAAATTCATCATACTTGCAATCAAGAATTTAAAAATGTGATGCAGTTAATGAAAGGTTATCCTTTCTAACAACTAAAAAAATATACACCAACACATAATTAAGACTATTTTTTTAACAATTTATAAAATTTGTATCAATTAAAACAATTATGGAAAAAAATGTTATTAAATTTTTTTATTTGTTAGTTAGTTGAAAAAATAGTCATACATTTTATTTATGTTTTTTCCATCGGTAAAAACAAAGGTGAAATCCATAAGACCAAAAGTCATGTCTTTTCATCTTCAAATCCTTCCTCGAATCTTTAATATTTTTTTGGGAACTACCATGTGTTTGTATGACAACCTTGTTATACAACATGTCTAGATGACAACAACATGCTCAAACGACAAACAACACAATAGGACGACAAACGATATACCGACAACAATAGGATGACAAACAACACAAGACGATAGCAAGACAATAGATAATAGACGAGAAACATGACAACAAACGATAAATGACAGATGATATGATGACAGATGATAGACAATATGACGACAAATGATAGTAGTAGCACTCAGATGACGTTAGTAGCATGATTGCAACAACATGACAACAATAGCAACAACACTTGGATGATGACACTTGCGTGACGACAACAACAATACTTGCATGACAACACTTATTTTTATTCTTATTATAATTTATTTATTTATTTTTAACCGATTGTTGTGGGATTTGCCTGTACGTTCAAATGCTCTCGCATCATACATTCTAGGTAAGAGAAAATGTTTCATGAACAAAAGCTCATGAACATTTTACGAAAGCCTTAATTGAGATTTTATACTTTGCAACCTTGAAAACATTCATCCACATCACTTCTTCAACTATTCTTTTTTTTCACTTGACCAAATACTCATAATTCTCATCCTGCTCTTTCGTTAGCAAATGTTGTACCCACATTTCTTGCCTTACAACACTGAACTTGTCTATCATTTCTCCTTGGCTAGTCCACTTCATTTTTAAGGCTGATATGATGAAATCCCTTCTTTCCATTTTTTCATTTAACTCCAACTATGCAATTTGAATTTGTGCCTTGATTTTTTTACCAATGTGCCAACATACTTTAACCAAGCCATAGAACATATTCTTGGGAGCTTTTGCTTTAGGTTTATGTTCATTCTCTAAAATTGGAGGACCAAAAGTTTCATTTGCAATGTTTGGAACAACTACGACTACATAATCAATACCATCTATAATATCCTCTTGTACCTGAGACAACTTTGTACCATTACAAGGTCTAGACTTTTCTCCTAATACATAGAAATTTTATTGGTGTTACTCTCATTACAACTACCAAATTTTAAATTGAATACTTCATATTTCCCATCACACATCTCAACCTTTTCTTCATTATTGTCTTCACCAAGTTCATTGTTCCCACTACCCAAACTTTGGGATTTGAGCCCCTTGTCATCATTTACGTCCAAATGAGATTCTAGCTCATTTCTCCCATTTGAAAAACATTGGAGATCAACCTCATTCTCCTCACTAACAACTAAATGAGATTCAAACTCAATAGATTTATCTACAACACAAGGTAATTCAGGCTACTTGTCCTTATTTATAATAGATTGAGTCTCAAATATTCGTCTCTCACTTACAAAATGATTAGACGAGTCATCTTTATTTTCCAAGTTCTTGCTTGTAACATGATCAAAAGCACTATCTTCATTTTTCAAGTATTTATATTTTTATTCATTGTTTGAGATTCAAATTGGCTCTCCACATTATTCAAATCTATAATTCCTGGTACTTCTATCTCGTAGTTCCCCTCAATTGCAGGTAATGATTTTAGCTTGAGTTTTTCCATAGAAACAACTAGTTATTCATGCTCTAAATTATAATCAACTGATCATTAGAAGTCAACTTTGTGGGTTTGATCTACTTCATTTTTCATAACCTGCTCATGATGTCCATCATCCTTTTAACCCAATCATGCGATCCAACCTTACGATGTTCTTGGTCAGTCATAACTTACAAATTATGCTCTCTTATTTCATTATTTATAGGTTTTATCTCATCCTCATGATCACCTTTAATAGCGACCTACAAACTACTTTATGTTTCTTCATTCTTTTGAGATTTTTGTCTCAATCCTACTGACTTTATTTGTCAAACACTGCAATTCAAGTTCTTGATCTTGCTTATTTGATAATTCAAGATCAAGGCCATCATTGAAAGTATCTTGCTCGTCAAAAGCAATCCCCTCATTTTCTACTAATTTACCATCAATCTCTTTCTTCTCACTTTTCAAGATTTGTTTTCCTGTGATCAAGCACACTTTAGGACTATTGTCCATTTTTCCTCCTTTGTCCTTCACTAGACTTAATGTGTACCTCTTGCCATATTTTTCAATAGTGTAGGTGTTCACCCTACCATCATGCATTGTTTTTTTATCAAACTACCATGGCCTTCCCAAAAAAACATGACAAGCATCCATAGGTATAATATCACATAGTATCTCATCTTTGTAAGAACCAATTTGAAAGTTCACCATACATTGTTCACTTACAAAATTTGAATTCTCATTTGTAACCATGAGACTTTGTATAGATTTGGGTGTTCAATCCTCTTCAACCCAAGCTTTTCTACCATATTTGTAGACACTAAATTATCTATACTCTTGCTATCCACAATGACTTTGCAACACTTGCCTCCTAATTTGCATATGGTTCTAAAAAGACTTCATTGCACAGGTTCATGCTCCTCTTTGGTTGGTTCCAACAACACTTTCTTCACCATGAGATATTCTCCTTGGTTTGGTTCCTCCATGCTTTTTCGGTGAGACAATATTTTTTTCATCCGCATCTACAATATGATTTTTGTTAGAATATTGTTTAATGTGCACTATGCCTTACTTAGGTCTTGCCACTTGTCTTTATTTCAGTTTGAGTTGAGATGTGTCATGTTGGAGTGGAGATTATGACACTTGTCATATCTCCCTCATAGGCTTTATGCCTATATATTGTAACACAACTTGTAAATATATTGTGCCTTTTGTTTAGTCCCAACAGATTCTGCGTTCGGGAGAAGAAGATAAAGGTCAATTGCATACTGCATCTGCACCCAGGAATGAGAAGAACATTGAGAGATATAGAGTTGTGTGATGTTTGCTTTGAGAGCCGAGCACTTTTCGTTGAGAGAGTTGAGAGCCTTGTCGTTGTAACCTGCGCTTAAGGAGATGTATGTTGGGCAATGAAAGAAGACCTACATAAGATATGTATTGAAGACTTGAACAAGGAGACCTGCGTTCATTTTGGGAAGACCAAATTCTGATATTGTTGAGAGCTCAAGAAAGAAGACCTACGTCTGATATGCATTGGAAGACCTGCGTTTGGTTGGAAATATAATTTGTGTTTGCTGTAAAAGACTTGCACGAGGAGATCTGTATTAGTAAACGAAACTTCAAAATTTGTTGTCCATCGTTCGAAATAAGAGTTTGAGAGATTGCTTGTTCATTTCTCTAAAGGATCGTTGTACGTTTGTATTGCACATCTAAGAACAAGGTAAAAGGAGAATAGAGATAGTGAAGCAAGTCTAATACGGTAAGTGCAGACGTCAAGGAAGATGTTAAGGGCATACAAAGAGGCAAGTGGTAAAAGAAATAGGAGTTACACTTTGAACTTATATTTAGTAAAGAATATCTTTGGGTTGCATGATTATGAGCATATCTTCTAGTTGGAAATTGTGAAATAAACTTCCATCAAGCTTTGTAGTGGAAGTGGTTCATTGACAAGCAGGTTAAGGGTTGTGTTTGAAAGTCAAGAGTTCAAGTTCTTGCGCTATCAATGGAAACGTTTTGATGACAACAAATAAAGAGATAAGTGCATTTCATGTTATAATTTTTGTTGATGAGAATTTGTGAAAGATTTTTTGAAAATGAGAAAATGAGAAATGATTGATAGAGCAAATGTGTGATGAACTAAAATGAGGTCTTAGTGCATATTTTGGTATGGTATGGTTCTCCAAAGAAAATATTTGCATAAGGGTAGCGATTGTGAAATGTGATTATGTTTTGTTGAGTTGGTTTAAAAGTGAACAAAGGCAGATTTAATGAAATATCATTGGACATAATTTTATGTAGTATAATTGGGTAGAATTTGTGCAATATCATTGGACTGTTTTAGAGCATCTTGTTGGGAAAAATTTGTGCATCTTTGTTGGGTAGAATTTATGCATCTTGTTGGGCAGAATTTGTGCATCTTTGTTGGGCATAATTTGTGCATCCTTGTTGGGCAGAATTTGTGCACCATTGTAGGGCAGACTTTGAACATCATTGTTGGTTGTTTTGAGAAGAAAACAAGGGCATATTGTGTGCATCATTGTTCATTGATTTGAGAGTAAAACAAAGGGAAAAAATTGTGCATTAGCTTTGAGTGAAAATAACACATTATAAAACTATATTGCATATCATTTGCTATGTGCTCTTGAAAAGAATTCTGGGTAGAATATGTTTGAAATATTGAAATAAAAGGAGAAATTAGTGAGGAGAGTTGAGCAGACTTGTGAAAAAGTTTGAGGTAGATCTGTGAGCAAGTTCGAGGTATATTTGTGCTAGTATTGTAATGAGGCTTGATGCATATCAGATAAGAGTTGAGAAGGCCTTGTGTGAAGGCTTGTGGCAGCCTTTGGACAAAGTTGAGAGTAGATTGCATAGCAAAGTTGAGCAGGCCTTGGGAGAAGGCTTGTGGTAGCTTTTGGGCAGATACAGAGTGTAGGTTTGAGGTAGATTTGTGCTAACCTTGTAATGAGGTTTCGTGCAGATTTGGATAGATTTTGTGAGCAGGTTTGAGAAAGATCTATCATGTAATGTGTGCAAATTTGGGACAATGTTGAGCAAGTGATTTGAGAATATATTGGTACAGATTTGAGCAAGCCTTGTGTTAAGTCTTGAGAACCATTTTGAGCAGAGTATTGAGCTATGGAGAGAGATCCACAAACCAAAGCAGAGGGGATAGGTTTCTCCTATGGAGAGAGATCCACAAACCAGAGCAAAGGGGATAGGTTTATCCTATGGAGAGAGATCCACAAACTAGAGCAGAGGGGATAGGTTTCTCCTATGGAGAGAGATCCACAAACCAGAGTAGAGGGGATATAGTTCTTTTGTGGAGAGAGATCCACAAACCAAAGTAGAGGGGATAAAGTTCTCCTATGGATAGAGATCCATAAACCAGAGCATAGGGGATTGAATTCTCCTTTGGACAGAGGTCCATAAACTTTGTAATAGGGATTTGGTTCCCAAGAGATTTATTGAGAAATTTTAGAAGAAATATTTTCTCCGTGGACGTAGCCCACATTGGGTGAACCATGTTAAATATGTGTCTCTCATGTGTGTGATGATTTGTGCATTGTTTATTTTACTGCATTGATATTATTGTTGTTATCATTTGGAAAGAAAAGTAAAATTTGATCTTATACTGTTCACCCCCCTCTCAATATAAGCTTGTGTTCTTCATTCAATCCCATGTAACCAACTAAAAAAAAAAGAATGGTTAACTCAACTTTTATTAAGAGGTTCAAAAACGGAGGCATATTAAGGGTTACCCTTCATGTGAATTGAACTTGGGTCTCCCTTAAGAGATCCCAATGAATTTTTCATTTACCTTTGCAGTGTCCATAACGGGACTAAAAATTATTAATTTTAAAGAATACACTTAAATTCAAATCATGCCAAAAGATAATGACCCTTCCTGTTATTGGAACTTGAGTTTTTAAAGAAGAAACTTAAATTTAAATCATGTCAAAAGATAAATGCATATTTTTTTACCACCCTTCCTATGATTTGAACTTGAATTTCCTTGATGAAAACCCAAAGATATAGTCCTAGGGGGGATAACACAATGGTTCGGGCTTTGGCTCTTCTTCGAGAGGTCCAAGGTTCAAACTACGGCATGGGCGAGTGTGTGAGGGGGTGGGTGTGTGGTGACTCTCGGCTTTAGGAGGGGTCATGGTTGGGGGAGCCTGCTCAGCCCTGTGCATTGGTCGTAGGGGTTTTTCACACTAACCAAATAAATAAAAACAAAGAGATACCAACTCAAATATCCCAACATGGAAAAATATATGCATAATTAATATTTTTTTAAAGAAACTTCTATAATCTTTAGCCCGATGGATAAAGATGAAGTTTTTTTTAAGAAACCTCTACAATCTTTAGCCTGTTGGATAAATATGAAATCAATGAGATCCTGCCTAACCAAAACAAGCACTCAACCACTACCAACCAACCTATCCCTTATAATCTTTAACCCATTGGATAAAGATGAAGTCAACGAGATTTTGACTGACCAACAACAAGCACTCAACCACTACCAACCAACGTACCCTTTTGACCCTAAAGTACAAGTTTTTTGAATGAGACCCAATTCCTTGTACCAGGGTTTGAACTTGAGTTTCTTGATAAAAACCCAAAGATATATCATTATGTTATTCCTCACGAGATAGATACATGCATAATTGTTAAACTGTCTTTTTATATATAAAAAATTTAAAATATAATTTTATTTAATAAAATACATAAAACAATTATGATTTAAGATTTTTAAAATAAGAAAACACACCCTTATAAAAACCACCCCAACAATATGTTGTTGGCGTTTCATCTCGGTGACCTTAGTTCAAATCACAGGGAGGCAGATCCTTTGTTGCTATACTTCAAGAGAGTGTGACCCCAATTATGCTCGCATTACTTTGGAAAAAAAGAAAAAAGAAAAAGAAAATAAAGTGAAGTTATATAAGTAATGTGCATAGAGATGGCAACATAATATAGTTGACTTTTTCTTTCAAATTTTATAAAGTTATGTTAAATAATAGATTTTTTTATAATTTTAAATATTTTTCAAATATTTATTTATAAAATTTTAATTGTAATATATATATATTTAATGACTATATATATTTTTAAATATTCTAGTATTTAACTACTTAAATAATTATTTATAAATATTTTGTACAAAATATTTTTTTAGATAAATTAATTTTTAAGTGGCCTTAAATTATTATTAATTTTTTTGAATGGTGGAATCGGTAACAGTCACGAATCCGGGCAAGCTGTTTGGTTTTTATGGCCGTCACATTATTTTGTGTTGTTCACCTCGAAAGTCACTACATAGATCTTCACGCAATCATCCCCTATAACCACCATGCCATAATCATTTTAAACCTTTTACGCTGCCAGGAAAGGGACAAGCGTTCAGTCCAACAAGGCCCAAGATTTGAACCTTGGAAATCCGTCCCCATTACGGGATTCGATCAAACCAATTGATCTACACCTCGGACCTAAGTGGCCTTAAATTATTATCTTATTAAAATCTTAAAAAAATTAAACATTATTAGATTAAATGGTTATTTAAATGTATGTTTGTAATGTAAATATTCAAGTTGAAATCTTGTTGGCTATATAATACTACTATATAATTGTTGAAATTCCATAGTGACATGATGACAGACATAATATAATATGAAATTTAAAATATAAGTAAGAATGAGTATGAGAAAAAATCAAGTTTTATTTTCAAAATTCTTATTTTTATAATTTTTAAGAATGAATAATTCTTAGAAATTTTTCAAGAATGAATAATTCTTAGAAAAAAAGTTTGGTAGAAGTTAAAAAAATCATGTAAAATTTTTTTAGTTTCAAAGTAAAGATGCCTTGTTTTAAAAAATAGTTTAAATTAAATATATATATATTTATAATAATTCATATTTAAATAGTAAAAATAATAAAAAATGAAATAATAAAAAATAAAACAATTATTCTTCAAATTAATTATAAAACAATAATTCTATATAGTAGAAGAGGTTGGTATGTAAGCAGGTTCCTCAACTACTCTAAAAGTGAATTGAATCCACGTAGCTATCATCTATTTAACAACGTCACTAACAGAAATAGAATGGTACAAAATTGAAATTCTCAAGAGAGATAATCGATAGTAATAGTTATTTTAAATGATATTTCTTCTTTTGATAATTATCCACAGAATTTGAGCTTTCTTATATAGAAGAAGATCAGTAGAATGTACCATGGAAAAGACCAAAAGCCATAGTTTTTTCTTGCTACAAGTCATAATAAGTGTCAATTATAGAATAAAAGAAAAATATTTTAATAATTTTGTGATGTTACATTCAATAACCTTTAAACTCAGCAAATGTGGTCTAAGACAAGGAGATACCATAAGTCCTATGTTGTTCATAATTGTAGCTGAGGCCTTGGGAAGAACCATTAAGGCAGCTGGGGTAGCTGGACTCATATCAGGTATCAAGGCCACGTTGCTAACTACCCTGGTGACACATCAACAATTTGTTAAGGATACATTGCTACTGACTTTGGATTCTGTGGTTGAGGCAAAAAAATATTCTCATAATGTATGAAGAAGCGGCTAGACAAAAAGTGAATTTTGATAAGAGAAAACTTTATTTCATCAATACCCCCATTCCTAGGAAAAACAGCATAGCAAGGATCATGGAATGTCATATTGCATCCCTTCCCACCTCCTATTTAGGTCTTCCCCTGTTTACGGGGAAACCCGAAGGATCAATGTGGAACATAGTTCGGAGAGGATCCAAAAAAATCTAGCAAAGTTGGAAAGGACATCTCGTTATCTCAAGCGTGCAAAGCGGTTTTAACTATGGCTTCACTTCAAAGTATACTCGTTTACTTCCTATCAATCTTCAGAGCTCCCAGCAAGGTGTATCACAAAATTGAGAAGTTTCAAAAAAAAATTCTTTGGTCAGGGATTGAGGATAAGAAAAGGATCCATTTAGTAGGTTGGAACAAGGTTTGCAAACCTAAAGCTGATGGGGGATTAGGATTGAGGAGAGTTGCTCATCTCAATATAACTCTGTTAGCCAAACAAGCATGGCGGTTATTGACTAAGGTCGATAATGAATGGATCGCCATAGTTAGGAGGAAATACCTCCAAGGTGTGAACTTCCTTAATGACAACTTAGCAAGCGGGGGTCCGCTTTTGGAAGGCAATCGTCACGAGCAGGGATCTTGTCAAGAAAGGTCTTAGATGGATTCTAGGAAATGGGCAAACAATAGAATTTTGGAAGGATCGATGGGTGAGAGCTGAGGAGTTATCCCAGAATCCTCATTTGGCTAGGATTCAATAGCATATGGAGCAGCATATTAGGAAGAAGGTTGCAAATTATATGTGGCAGGATATAAATATCAACAGTGGAAACACATCGTAGTACGGGGTTTTGAAGCGGAGTCTAAAGAGATTTATAACATTTTAACTCGAAGAAATTATTCCTCTCGGAGAGGATGAAGATCACATTATTTGGGTTGAGACTGAAAGTGGTGACTTCACAGTTAAGTCTGCCTATAATTTGCTTCTCAATGTGGAAGATCAAAAATTTCAACCGAGTTTGGTTTGGATCAAAGGCTTAATTCCTAAAATATCATTTTTTTCATGGCTGGTGATTCAAGGAAAAATCCTTACTATGGAAAATATGTTATCCAAAGGTATGGTTATTGCTAACTATTTCTACATGTGTAGGGTAGGATGGGAGACAACCCAACACTTTTTTCTGGAGTGTCCGGTAGCGGAGTCCATCCTGGATGAACTTTTCCAAGCCTTTAGGATCTCGTGGGTTAAGCCTACTCTTATATCCGAAGTGTTCCATCAATGGCCTCAACCCTTTGTTAGCCTAAAACTTAAGTACCTATGGAAAATATGTTGGCATCATTTTCTCTGTCAGATTTGGCTAGAAAGGAACCATAAAGCCTTTAAGGATACCATTCACAACCCAAAAACCATCCTCAACAGGATTATTGTCTTTGCGAAAGAAAACCTTAGCACCTTAGTGGATGAGAACCACTCAATTCTTCCCCAAGAAAAACAATTAGCTCGGGCCTTAGGTATTGAGGACAAACCTTCCATTCCTTTGCCCAATCCCAAAAATGGGATTTCTCCCCTAGGGTTGGTTTAAACTAAATTTTGATGGTGCAGCCAAGGAGAACCTAGGAAGAGCTGGAGCTAGAGGAATAATCAGGGATCATCAAGGAAATCTGGTCAAGGCCTTCGCTGAACCATTGGGAATCAGAACTAATAACGAAGCAAAAGCTAGAGCCCTTTGGAGAGGGTTGCAAGTAGCCCAAGCACCTCAAGGTAACTTGATTATTGAAGGTGATTCTATGAACATCATCAACCTGTTAACCAATGGCAAAAAACCTCCATGGATAATCAAGGGAGCCATCCATGAAGTGAGGATTCTTTTTGTGGCAAGACAGAACAGGAGGGCTCGTCACGTGTACCGTGAGGCCAATAGGTCAACTGAAAAATTAGCCAACATAGGTGTTGATGTTGGTAGTTTGGTGACATGGACACAAGGTGTGCCACGTGAAGTGGAAAACATTATTAGTCATGAAAATAAACCTACCCGTTAAGGAGAAAGATGAATGGGTGTTCTTTCCCCATGGAGCTGGTAATAACTATGGGGTTTCTCTCTAAATCATACCAAATTGGAAATGAAGGTAACATGGTGTAAGCCTTGGAATATTCTGACAGAGAATAGGAAATGGGCAAGCAACAGGTTTCACAAGTGCAAAGTTCCAAACTTCAATTCCTGTCAATGTAAGTAATGTTTACAGTTATGTTTAGGTATGGGTGTGCTTTGTTAGTAAGGTGTTGTAGGGGATTCAACACAATTTCTAGTAAGAAAGTTTCAAGGATGACTAGGATCTACAATCTCAGTAGAAGGTTGGATATTGTAATAGATTTTGGGTTAACCTACAAAACCCGGTAATTAATGAAGACTTTTATTTACCAAAAAAAAAATAACCTTTAAACTCAATGGAGACTTTATTTGGTCATGTTACATTCAATAACGAGTCTATTCTATCATCAAGTAACGCCAAATTTGCATCTATGTTATGGCCATGAAAAAAAATAAAGTATGGGTGCAAATTTCTTTGATTTTTACAACTCTAGAATAGTATTTGCACATGGCTTATTGCACTTTTTATACAATTTAGCACTAGAAGGATTTTCTCCATAAATGGTTTGCTTTATTTTATTTACTAGTATTTGCTCTTTAAGGTGTAGAAGTGCATTGTTAGGAATTAACATGGAGGATGGAAAATATGGACTGTTATGTTTAATTTATGAAATATTAATATCAGGGAGCGAATAAAGCAGTATATTATTTTCTTGCTTGCGAAAAAACAAAACATTATTGGATTCAAATATGTGGTATATTAAATGTTTGAAGCTTTTGTAATGTATTGAAAAAAATGTTTAGATTAATAGCTTGTTTTTAATTTTTTATCTTTATTTATAATTATTATTATTATGTAAGAATGAAATATTATGAAGATAATAAATTTGTGGGTTGTGTGTAGATGAAGATAGAATTATCAAATTTAGATTAGTGAAAAAAACAAATACAAGAGTTTTAACAAAATATAAACATGCATTATGAACATATCATATAGAGAAGATGAGATTTCAATGTTGATAGTATAGCAGTCATGAGGGAGTATTCTAAACTAGAATGCTCACCACAAGAATCCTCACGGTTGATGAGGAGGAGGAGGAAGAGCTCAAAGAGAAATAACACCAAGAGCCATTCATCCATGTAGTACAATTTCTAATTTGGTTGTTAATTCTTTATCATGTTTTTCCAATGACTTATTTGGGTTTAAGTTTATAGTGAGTTTGAGGGAAGCATTTGCACTCAAGTATATTATGTCTTTATGACTATTTATACTTGAACATGAGGTTTTTCTTGAATTTTTTTTTTTTTCAAATACTCAACTCTAGTTTGAAAAACAATTATTGAAAGACGACTAGTATTAACCATTAGAGTTCAACTTGATGCACAATAATTTATCCCATTATGTAAGCCTTTTTCATGAAAAGTAAATTGTCAACGATGACTAGTCTTAACCATTCAAATTCAACTTGATGCACAAAATAATATTATATTATGTGAGTCCTTTTCATGAAAGTCAATTTGTCTCGAATCTCAACCACTCAAGCTCAACTTATTAAATAATTCAAAGACATAAGATCAGTTTGATGGACAATCTCAACCACTCAAGCTCCCACTTAAGTTTCTAATGAGGCCTTGGTTCAATGGTTGAGATATATGGATGATGCAACCTACACTAAGGTTCAAATCTCATCGACACCGGTTGTATAGCTCAATGTGACTAGTGGTACCCAATGTGGGGGATATCGTAATTGGTTTGAGGACCTAGTCAAAACCTTATTTTAAAAAAAGCTCCCACTTATAGTCAAAATAAAAGACAATAATGAGGAGTGATGGTAGAGGCAGAGGGCAACGATGGCAATGGTGAGATCCATCCTTCTGGATCGACGGATGGAAGACCTAGGCTAGGTAAGAATGGTGATGTCTATGGTGAAGCGGGTTCTCACGGGAAGCCCCCGAGGACCCTCAGGACAAGGAGCCTCCCGATAAAAGACCTGTCAAGGGCCCCATCCCCAATAAGGAACCTGTTCCTGGGAGCCCTGGTGGGCCTTCATACGCACAGGTCATCTCCAATGGGGCGATCACTCCAAAAACCTCAGATATCCACCTAACTCCTATCGGATCGGATATCGTCATCCCAGAAGAGGTTTTCTCCAGCTATGTTTCAAAGGCATCTTATTCCCTAATCGACAAGTTCGTTGGGGGATGACCAGATATGGAGACAATAAGGCGTTGGGCCTTCTCCAAATGGAAAACCTTAGGAAACATGGAGATTGTAGCCCTCTCTAGAGGGTTTTTTGCCATAAAGCTATGCAACCATGATGATGCAAGCCGAATCCTAATAGGGGGACCATGGTTCCTAGGCAGGAGGAGCTTATTTCTCAGGCGGTGGGTGGTGGATTTCAATCCCAATACCCAGAGTATCAACTTTACACCCATCTGGATCCGCATCCCAGATCTGCCTTTCCATCTATGGCACGAGGACGTCCTGAAAGCTATTGCGAGAACTATTGGTGAACTGGTGGCTATCGATTCTGCAACCAAAGCATGCTCCAGAATGGTCCACGCCTGCATCTGCGTGAATGCCAATCTCGAGACCGAGCTTCCCATGTTCATAAACCTAATTTCGGGATCCTTCAGATGGCATCAACCTCTAGAATATGAAAACAAGCCAGCATTTTGCATCTAGTGCCACATGCAAGGCCACCTCAGAAACCAGTGCCCTCTTCTTAGAGCTAAACCTTCAAAGGAAACCGAGGATGTTGACTCTTTCTTTTGAGGGCTCCTCCTAGATCCCAAAATCGGTTCCATCCTCCTTCAAGGAATAATCATCCCAAGAATATCCAACCCTTTCCCAAGAAGAACAACTCATCTACGCAAGCAAACCAGGTCCCAAGTCAAAGGAGGGACGGTTCCTCAGAAGACAAAGGGAAAAAAATTGTTGATCCTCCTCCGACCTCGGAGACTGATCAGGTATGTCTATCATTTGAATCTAACCCTATTTTATTTGAGGGTAAAATGGACCCCCTACGGATGATCCCCCTCCCCCTCTTCACTCTGACCCTCCCTAGGCCATTTTGGTAGAGATAGTTCCATCTGAGTCCCCATATAAATCTGGTCCATCCCACCCCCCACTAGAAGCTTTTGGACCAGCATCCATTCATTCTGATGATGAATATGAGGGAAGTCATGTCCCATCCCAATCCCTCCCGAAGAGCTTCAGCCCCAAGCAGACTCGGAGCAAAAAATCCCTCATTGACTATGGAAGTGACAAAAAAGAGGAAGGTCATCCATTGTTGAGCAAAGAAGGAAAGAGGTCAAAGAGGATATAGCAAATGACTTCCAAGCCACCTTGTTGTCTGACTCTCTCAACTTGATAAGAGACGAACCCAAGAAACTAAACCTCCCTCTCAATAGGCGAAGGGAGGTAAAAAATCCCTCAAAAATTTTAAATGAAGATTCTCACTTGGAATGTGAGAGGGCTCAATGGTACCCCCAAGAAATGGCTAGCTGCAAATCTAAGAAAAGATTACAGCCCCACAATTCTCATCTTGCAAGAAACCAAAGTAGATGAGATCTCTTCCCCCAAAGTTGCCAAAGCAATATGGAATAAAAGTGAATTCATCTTCACTCCCGCCCAAGGAACATTCGAAGGGTTGTTATGCATGTGGGATCCGACTAAAGTTGAAGGAAGGTTGATTTCCTCCTCAAGCAGGATCATCAACATGCTTTTTCACTATAAAACAAACAACAACACATGGATCCTTTCCAATGTCTATGCTCCTAATAACCCTCTCGAAAGAGCCTTGTTGTGGAACTCAATTAGCCATATGCGAAACTCATTCAATACCATCCCCTGGATCCTTGCAGGAGATTTCAATAGCCCCCTGTTCCCATATGACAAGAAAGGAGGTAACACCTTGCTTACCAGAAGCATGGAGGAACTTGGGGAGTTCATAGATGTGAACGAACTCATGGATGTTCAGTTGAAGGGAGTAAAGTTCACCTGGAGTAACAGAAGGGCTAGAAATAATCTCATACAGGTCAAATTGGATAGGGTCCTACTTTCAAGAGAGGCTATCCCTATTTTTGGGGATGCCACCCTCAAATCCCTCCCTAAAATTGGCTCTGATCATAGTCCCCTTCTGTTTGAAGCCACCAAAGCTCCCTCTTTCAAGAGCCCCTTCCGCTTCGAGGTGATGTGGTTCCACCATCCAGATTTCAGGAACCAAGTCTCTCAATGGTGGCAGTAGCCCTTCAAGGGGTCCCCTTCTGGGTAACTATACCAAAAACTTAGATTCATTAAGGAAAATCTCAGGACTTGGAATAGAGAAACCTTTGGTAAATATTTTGAAAGCAAGTGGATAATCAAAGAGAAACTAGAAATCATAGAACAACAAATCCAGGAAGGCAACCAAGATAACAACATCAGAGCTAAAGAGAGCAAGCTCCTAGCTGAGTTCCACAACATCCTAGCCAGAGAGGAAACGTATTGGAGGTAAAAATCGAGAGCCCTTTGGCTTAGGGATGGTGACTCGAATACCAAATTCTTTCATGCGTCTACCTTGAGAAATAGAAGCTCCAACAAAATTTTAGAGCTCACCTGCAGTGATGGAAGGGTCACAAGGGAAATATTTGAGATCAGGAATGAATCTATCAATTTCTTCCAGTCCCTTCTGGGCACATCCTCTCTTGGCTCCCCTCAGGCTGCAGAAGCTCTCTTGGGTAATATTCCCCACTCCATCTCCTCATCCACTAATGAAATGCTCATTAGCCCTCTCTCCATTGAAGAGATCAAAGGAGCTCTATTCTCTATGCAACCTGACAAGGCCCCCGGACTAGATGGGTTCCCTCTATGCTTCTTCCAAGTATTTTGGGACCTGATTGGGCCTGAAGTGTGTGTAGCAGTCAGAGACCTCCAATCCTCCAAGGCCATTCCCCAAGGGATCAACTCAACCTTCATTGCCTTGGTTCCCAAAGTGTCGGCTTGCAAAGCTCTATCTGAATTTTCACCCCATCAGCCTCTACAATGTTCTCTACAAGATCCTAACCAAAGCCTTAGCAAATAGGCTCAAGGAGATCCTCCCCCTTATCATTGATCCCTACCAAGGTAGCTCTATTAAAGGAAGGATCATAACAGATGGAGTGATAACCATCCATGAGGCCCTGCACTCTACCACCTTGGCCAAGAAACCAACTTTCCTACTAAAACTAGACATGAACAAGGCCTTTGATAGGGTCAGTTGGGAGTTTCTCATTGATGTCCTCCTCAAATTTGGCTTCCACCCAGCATGGGTTGATCTCATCAAAAGATGCATATCCTCTCCGTGGTTCTCCGTCTTAGTCAATGGGTCCCCTATTGGGTTCTTCCCTAGCTCTAGAGGTTTGAGACAAGGAGATCCTCTGTCCCCAATCTTGTTCATCATCCTAGCTGAGGCTTTAAGGAGGTCCATTGCAAGTTTCGATAGGAGAGGCCTTATTTTTGGGATCAAAACTACTTCTGGTCTTAACCTTGTTACCCACCAATAGTTTGTCGATGATACCATTTTGTCCACTTCAGCTTCAGTTGCTCAAGCCAAGGCCATTAAACACATCCTCCACCTTTATGAGAATGTTGCAGGTCAGAAGATCAACCTCCTCAAAAGCAAAAAATTTTCATCAACACTCCCCATACCCGACAAATAAAAATTGCATGGATCCTTGGATGCTCCTCGGAGGCTCTCCCCACTTCCTACCTTGGGCTCCCCCTGTTCTCTGGCAACCCCACTGCTCCCATGTGGAATAATGTCATTGAAAGAATTCAGAAAAAATTGACCTCTTGGAAAGGTCACCTCCTTTCCCAGGCAGCCAAAGCCACCCTTACTTTGACCTATCTTTAGAGCATCCCGGTGTACTTCCTATCTATCTTCAAAATCCCAGCCTCTGTGAGTTCCAAGATTGAGCAAATCCAAAAGAGATTCCTCTGGTCCGGGAGTGAGGATAAGAAGAGAATCCCCCTGGTGGCTTGGGACTTGGTTTGCCATAGTAGAAGCAAAGGAGGCATTGGACTTAGGAAAGTCACTCAAATGAATCTCGCTCTCCTAGCCAAGCATGCGTGGAAGATTTACACCAACAACGGTGCATATTGGGTCGAGATAGTCAAGAAGAAATATATGCAGAACCACCAGTTCTTGAATGATCAGGGGCCCCAAAATGGTTCAACATTTTGGAAGTCCATCACCCAGACCAGAAGTCTCATCCAGGAAGGTAGCAGATGGATTCTGGGTAATGGGAACACCATCAACTTTTGGCATGATAGGTGGCTTCAAGAGGAACCTCTGAGTGAAAATAGGGAGTTGGTGGTCCTTAAACCATCCACTGACGCCATCCTGGGGAGCAAGGTTGTAAAATTTATCACCAATCACAATGGAGGCCCTAAATGGAGAACCATTGACGTGGCCAACTTCCCTAATCAAGTTGTTGCCCTATCTAGCTTGCTCAATGCAGTCACCATTCCAACGGGAGAGGCGAAAGATAGGCCCATCTGGAGGGGAACTGATGAAGGGTCCTTTTCTATAAAGTCAACCTACACCTTCCAAGAGAAGGCCCAGGTTACAACCATCCCTTTCAACCTCGTCTGGAAGAAGAAAATCATCCCCAAAATAAGTTTCTTTTCTTGGACTGCTATCCAAAATAAGATCCTCACGCTCAAAAATCTAGCCAAAAGAGGATTCATGATCCCCAACCATTGCTACCTGTGCCTTTCAAGCTGGGAATCTATGAATCACATCTTCACCAACTATGCTTTTTCCTCCATAGCCCTTGGCCACTTGCTCAATTCCTTCCACATCCAGTGGGTCCAGCCCAATTCAATCATTGACCTTTTCTCCCAGTGGCCAAACCCGTTCAACAATCCCAGGCTTCGCTCCCTCTGGTCCTTCTGCCTCCATCACTTCATTTGGTAAATCTAGCTAGAGTGCAACAACAGGGTCTTTTCATCCTCCTCTAGGGACCCCCTATCTATGGCTTCCAAATCCATTGCCTATGCTATTGAAAATATTTGGCTCATCCCCTGCTCCATGGCCCCTTCCTAGGCTCTTGAATGTGCCCTTTTCAAATCTCTTGGTATACCTGAAGAGGATCCTGGAGCTCAACCAAGGCCCAATCCCAGAGCCAATCTCAAGTGGATGCCACCTCCGAAAGGGTGGATCAAGCTGAATTTTTATGGGGCTTCTAAAGGAAATCTTGGCAATGTTAGGGTAGGAGGGGTCATCAGAGACCATAATGGCAACCTGATCCTTGCGTTTGCAGAGTTCCTCGGGCCTCAATCTAATAATTTTGTGGAAGCCATGGCTCTGTGGAGGGGGCTTGTCCTGCTCCAAGAGGACCCCAGAAAGGTAATCATAGAGGGTGATTCCTTAAATATAATCAACTACATGATGAATGACAAGACTCCTTCCTGGAAAGTCTTCAACACCATCCAAGAATCCAGGAAGATCTTTCGAAGTCATCCGTAGATGACTATCCACCATAACTATAGGGAGGCTAATCAGCTAGCCGATCTCATGGCCAACCTGGCAACATCCTCCAACAACCTCAGAGTTTGGAGAGATAACTTTCCCCAAGACATCACCAATGCAACAAGTCATGAAAAGGATAATATTCAAAATGGCAAGTCCCAATGAATTGAATTTTGAAACAAAGCTTATCACAGGAGCTTTCCTCACCATTGCTAGATTTCTTACACCTTCTTCTCGAAATGCGGGTAATTGTCATGAGTGGATCGGGTATGCCATCAGGTTTGAGCTCGTGGGTGGAAAAATATGGGAAAACCTTCACACTCCCCACTTGGTTGATTTATGGTGTTGCCCAGACCTCAAGGCCAATGGCACACACGCCATCAAAGTCACCGTGTTCCAAGTTATCAGAGCCTAACATATTTTTTGCTACGTGGCTAATCGCAAGAAGTTGGGAAGGCATTTTTACCCCTACCCCACTAATCATGGTGAGTTTCTCTAGATTTTTCTTCCATCCCAAGTTGTCCATTGCTTTTCCCAACACCCCCCATTTCCCCTTGCAGAGTTTTTTCTGGAATCTTCCTAGGTTTCTCGCATGTGTTTCGATCTTCCAAATCTTAAGCGGGTCGAGGTCGATCTTTCCATATTTTGGAATGATTGTCTACTCCTTCCCAATCACTCCCAAGGCCCGAGCTATACCTTCTCCCATCGTATTATCGTCCAACCCGACTTTATCATTTTTGGCTCTCTCCACTCGACCCACTCCTTTTTAACCAGCAAAGGCTCCAACCCTTCTGCTCGTGCTCCCTCCATTGCCACCCCTGCCTCGGCTCTGTAGAACTTTCACTTTGGCTCCCTCCACCTCCCGTCTCCCTACTTCTGCCCCTTTTCCCCTGCTAAGAGCATGGCTTTCGTCGAACCAGCTCAGCTGAACCTCAACCCAATAGCCCAGATTTTCATGGATGCCAAAGGATTCACTCCTTTCTTGCAAAAATTCTTTGGAGTCGAGGACCAAATCACCAAGGATTTTATCGCCTCTTGGAACCAGGGTGAGGTCACCATCCAGGGAGTTCACTTCAAGGTGATGATTGAAATGCTAGCAGAAATCATCGGCTTCCCACTGATAGGTCGCTTCATCCACCATGATAAGCACAACTGGGAAGAGGAGATGGATCAGTTCCTAGACAAAGGTAAGAGTTTGGGTTGGGATAAATCCACCCTTCACATTTCTTCCCTCCCAGCTCCTTGGAATATTGCCATTGTCCCCATAATGCAGTATGTGACCTGCGATGACTCGGAGAAGCCTCTGCGAAGCTTCCACCTCACCTTCATCAACCACCTTCAAGATGGCAAGGTAATCTGTGTCCCTGATTACCTCCTGTACTCCCTCTCCCTGAACCTCAAAAAATATCAGAAGTCGAATGGAAAGTCACTTCACCAAGGGCTCTTACCTATCATCTTCAAGCATGCCCTAGCCAACAGGCCCCCTATCCACAATGTCAAGCCTGTGTCTGCAAGTCCCCCCGACGAGGTCCCCCCTTCGCCCAGTCATCCTATTGAATCCCCTGTCAAGCCTGGTCTAGTCAGGGGCCACTCCAAGCCTTCCCCTCTCAAAAGTTCCCTCTCTAGAGGGTTTTTTCCCATCAAGCTATGCAACCATGATGATGCAAGCCAAATCCTAATAGGGGGGCCATGGTTCCTAGGCAAAAGAAGTTTATTTCTCAGGCGTTGGGCGATGGATTTCAATCCCAATACCCAGAGTATCAACTTTACATTCATTTGGATCCGTATCCTAGATCTGCCTTTCCATATATGGCACGAGGACATCCTGAAAGCTATTGCGAGAACTATTGGTAAACTGATGGCTATCAATTTTACAACCAATGCATGCTCTAAAATGGTCCACGCTTGCATCTGCGTGAATGCCAATATCAAGATCGAGATTCCCATGTTTATAAACTTGATCTTGGGATCCTTAAAATGGCATAAACCTCTAGAATATGAAAATAAGCCAGCTTTTTGCATCTAGTGTCACATGCAAGGTCACCTTAAAAACCAGTGCCCTCTTATTAGAGCTAAACCTTCAAAGGAAACCAAGGATGATGACTCTTTCTTTTTGAGGGCTCCTCCTAGATCCCAGAATCGGTTCTATCTTCCTTCATTGAGGAACAATCATCCCAAGAATATCCAACCCTTTCCCAAGAAGAATAGCCCATATGCGCAAGCAAAACATGTCTTAAGTCAAAAGAGGGATGGTTCCTCAGAAGACAAAGGGAAAAAAATGTTGATCCTCCTCTAGCCTCGGAGACTAATAAGGTATGTCTATAATTTGAATCTAACCTTGTTTTATTTGAGGGCAAAATGGACCCCCCTACGGATGATCCCCCTCCCCCTCTTCACTCTAACCCTCTCTAGGATGATTCGATGGACGTAGTTCTTTTTGAGTCCCCATATAAATCTGGTCCATCCCTCCCCCCACCAGAAACATTTGGACCAGCATCCATACATTATGAAGATGAAGATGAGGGAAGTCTTGACCCATCCCAGTCCCTCCTAAAGAGCTTTAGCCCCATGCAGACTTAGAGCAAAAAATCCCTCATTGACTATGGAAGTGACAAAAAAAGAGTAAGGTCATCCATTGCTGAGCAGAGAAGGAAATAGGTCTAAGAGGATATATCAAACGACTTCCAAGCCACCTTGTTGTTTGACTCCCTCAAATTGGTAAGAGACAAATACAAGAAACTCAACCCCCCCCTCAATAGACGAAGGAAGGTAAAAAATCCCTCAAAAAAATTTAAATAAATATTCTCACCTGGAATGTGAGAGGGCTCAATGGCGTCCCCAAGAAATCGCTATTTGCAAATCTAAGAAAATATTATATCCCCACAATTCTCATCTTGCAAGAAACCAAAGTAAATGAGATATTTTTCCCTAAAGTTACCAAAGCAATATGGAACAAAAGAGAATTCGTCTTCACTCTTGCCAAAGGAACATTCGGAGGGTTGTTATGCATGTGGGATCCAACTAAAGTTGAAGGAAGGCTAATTTACTCCTCAAGCAGGATCATCAACATGTTTTTTTACTACAAAACTAGCAATAACACATGGATCCTTTCCAATGTCTATGCTCTTATAACCCTCTTGAAAGAGCCTCGCTGTGGAAATCAATTAGCCATATGTGAAACTCATTCAATACCATCCCCTGGATCCTTGCAGGAGATTTCAATAGCCCTTGTTCCCATATGACAAGAAAGGAGGTAAACACCTTGCTTACCAGAAGCATGGAGGAATTTGGGGAATTCATACGTTCAGCTAAAGGGAGCCAAGTTTACCATGAGTAACAGAAGGGCTGGAAAAAATCTCATCCATATCAAATTAGATAGGGTCCTACTTTCAAGAGAAGTTATCTCTATTTTTGGGGATGCCACCCTCAAATCCCTCCCTAAAATTTTCTCTGATCATAGTCCCCTTCAGTTTGAAGCTGCCCAAGCTCCATCTTTCAAGAGCCCATTATGCTTCGAGGTGATGTGGTTCCACCATCGAGATTTCAGGAACCAAGTCTCTCAATGGTGGCAGTAGCCCTTCAAGGGGTCCCCTTATGGGCAACTATACCAGAAAATTAGATTCATTAAGGAAAATATTAGGGCTTGGAATAGAGAAACCTTTGGTAAAAATTTTAAAAGCAAGAGGATAATCAAAGAGGAACTAGAGATCATAGAACAACAAATCCAAGAAGGCAACCAGGACAGCAACATCAGAGCTAAAGAGAGCAAACTCCTAGCTAAGTTCCACAACATCCTAGCCAGAGAGGAAACATATTGGAGGCAGAAATCGAGAGCCCTTTGGCTCAGGGATGGTGAATCGAATACCAAATTCTTTCATACGTCTACCTTGAGAAACAGAAGCTCCAACAAAATTTTAGAGCTCACTTGTAGCGATGGAAGGGTCACAAGGGAAATTTTTGAGATTAGGAATGAATCTATCAATTTCTTCTAGTCCCTTTTGGGCACATCCTCTCTTGGCTCCCCTTAGGTTGTAGAAGCTCTCTTGGGTAATATTCCCCACTCCATATCCTCCTCCACTAATGAAATTCTCATTAGCCCTCTCTCCATTGAAGAGATCAAAGGAGCTCTATTCTCTATGCAACCTGACAAGGCCTCAGACCAGATGGGTTTCCTCTACACTTCTTCCAAGCATTTTGGGACCTAATTAGGCTCGAAGTGTGTGCAGCAGTTAGAGACCTCCAATCCTCCAAGGTCATTCCCCAAGGGATCAATTCAACCTTCATTGCCTTCGTTCCCAAAGTGTCATCTTACAAAGCTCTATCTGAATTTTGCCCCATCAACCTCTATAATGTTCTCTACAATATCGTTACCAAAGCCTTAGCAAACAAGCTCAAGGATATCCTCCTTATCATTGATCCCTACCAAAGTAGCTTTGTTAAAGGAAGGATCATAACTGATGGAGTGATAACCATCCATGAGGCCCTGTACTCTAGCACTTTGGACAAGAAACCAACTTTCTTCGTAAAACTAGACATAAACAAGGACTTCGATAGGGTCAGCTAGGAGTTTCTCATTGATGTCCTTCTTAAATTTGGCTTCCACCCAGAATGGGTTGATCTCATCAAAATATGCATATCCTCTCTGTGGTTCTGCGTCTTAGTCAATGACTCCCTTGTTGGGTTCTTCCCTAGCTTTAGAGGTTTGAGACAAGGAGATCCTTTGTTCCTAATCTTGTTCATCATCCGGGATGAGGCTTTAGGGAGGTCCATTGCAAGTTTCGATAGGAGAGGCTTTATTTTTGGGATCTAAACTACTTCTGGTCTTAACCCTATTACCCAATAATAGTTTGTCGATGATACCATTTTATCCACTTCAGCTTCTGTTGCTCAAGCCAAGGCTATTAAACACATCCTCCACCTTTATGAGAATGTTGCAGGTCATAAGATCAACCTCCTCAAAAGCAAAAAAAAATTATCAACACTCCCCATACCCGACAAATCAAAATTGCATGAATCCTTGGATGCTCCCCGGAGGCTCTTCCCACTTCCTACCTTGGGCTTCCATTGTTCTTTGGCAACCCCACTGCTCCCATGTGGAATAATTTCATTGAAAGAATTAAAAAAAAATTTATCTCTTGGAAAGGTCACCTCCTTTCCCAGGCAGCCAAAGCCACCCTTACTTTGACCTATCTTTAGAGCATCATGGTGTACTTCCTATCGATCTTCAGAATCTCATCCTCTGTGAGTTCCAAGATTGAGCAAATCCAAAAGAGGTTACTCTGGTCTAGGAGTGAGGATAAGAAGAGAATCCCCCTGGTGGCTTGGGACTTGGTTTTCTATAGCAAAAGCAAAGGAGGCATTGGTCTTAGGAAATTCACTCAAGCGAATCTCACTCTCCTATCCAAGCATGCATGGAAGATTTACACCAACAATGGTGCAAATTGGGTCGAGATAGTCAAGAATAAATATATGCAGAACCACTAGTTCTTGAATGATCATGGGCCCTAAAATGATTTAGCATTTTGGAAGTCCATAACCCAGACCATAAGTCTTATTCATGAAGGTAGAATATGGATTCTGTGTAATAGGAACACCATCAACTTTTAGCATGAGAGGTGGCTTTAAGAGGAACCACTGAGTGAAAACAGGGAGTTGGTGGTCCTTAAACCATCCAATGAAGCTATCGTGGGGAGAAAGGTTGTAAAATTTATCACCAGTCACAATGGAGGCCCTAAATGGAGAACCATTGACGTGGCCAACTTCCCTAATCAAGTTGTTGCCCTATCTAGCTTGCTCAATGCAGTCACCATTCCAACAGGAGAGGCAAAAGATAGGCCCATCTGGAGGGGAACTGACAAAGGGTATTTTTCTATAAAGTCAACCTACACCTTCCAAGAGAAGGCCCGAGTTTCAACCATCCATTTCAACCTCGTCTGGAAGAAGAAACTCATCCCCAAAATAAGTTTATTTTTTGGGACTGCTATCCAAAATAAGATCCTCACGCTTAAAAATCTAGCAAAAATAGGATTCATGATCCCAAACCATTACTACTTGTGCCTTTCAAACTGGGGATCTATGAATCACATCTTCACCAACTATACCTTTTCCTCCATAGCCCTTGGCCACTTTCTCAACTCCTTCCACATCCAGTGGGTCCAGCCCAATTCAATCATTGACCTTTTCTCCCAGTGGCCAAACCCGTTCAACAATCCTAGGCTTCATTCCCTCTGGTCCTTCTACCTCCATCACTTAATTTGGTAAATATGGCTAGAGTGCAACAACAGGGTCTTTTCATCCTCCTCTAGGGACCCCCTATCTATGGCCTCCAAATCTATTGACTATGCTATTAAAAATATTCAGCTCATCCCTTGCTCCATGGTCCCTTCCTAGGCCCTCGAATGTGCCCTTTTCAAATCTCTTGGTATACCTGAAGAGGATCCTGGAGCTCAACCAAGGCCCAATCCCAGAGAAAATATCAAGTGGATGTCACCTCCAGAAGGGTGGATCAAGCTAAATTTTTATGGGGATTCTAAAGGAAACCCTGGCAATGCTGGGGTAGGAGGGGTTATCAGAGACCATAATGGCAACCTAATCCTTGTGTTTGCAGAGTTCCTCGAGCCTCAATCTAACAATTTTGTGGAAGCCATGGCTCTGTGGAGGGGGCTTGTCTTGCTCCAAGAGGACCCCAGAAAGGTAATCATAGAGGGAGATTCATTAAATATAATCAACTACATGATGAATGACAAGACCCCTTCTTATAAAGTCTTCAACACCATCCAAGAATCTAGGAAGATCTTTCAAATTCATTCGTAGATGACTATCCACCATAACTATAGGGAGACTAATAAGCTAGCCGATCTCATGGCCAACCTGGTAGCATCATCCAACAACCCCAGAGTTTGGAGAGATAACTTTTCTCAAGACATCACCAATGCAGCAAGTCGTGAAAAGAATAATTTTAAAAATGGCAAGTCCCAATGAATTAAATTTTGAAACAAATCTTATCACATAAGATTTCCTCACCATTGCTAGATTTCTTACACCTTCTTCTCAAAATGTGGGTAATTGTCATGAGTGGATTGGGTATGCCATCAGGTTCAAGCTCATAGGTGGAAAAATATGGGAAAATATTCACACTCCCCACTTGGTTGATTCATAGCGTTGCCCAAACCTCAAGGCCAATGGCACACACGCCATCCAAGTCATCGTGTTCCAAGTTATCAGTGTCCGAAATATTTTTTGCTACGTGGCTAATCGCAAGAAGATAGGAAGACATTTTTATCCCTACCCCGCTAATCATGGTGAGTTTATCTGGCTTTTTATTCCATCCCAAGTTGTCCATTGATTTTTCCAACATCCCCAATTTCCCCTTGCAAAGTTTTTTCTAGAATCTCCTTATGTTTCTTGCATGTGTTTCTATCTTCCAAATCTGAAGTAGGTCGAGGTCAATCTTTACATATTTTGGAATGATTATCTATTCCTTCCCAATCATTCCTAAGGGCTGAGCTATACCTTCTCCTACCGTAGTATCCTCTAACCTGACTTTATCACTTTTGGCTCTCTCCACTCGACCCACTCCTTTTTATCTAGCAAAGGCTCTAGCCCTTCTACTCATGCTCCCTCCTTTGTGTCCCTTGCCCTAGATTTGTAGATCTTTCACTTTGGCTCCCTCCACCTCCTACCTCCCTACTTCTACCTCTTTTCCCCTGCTATAAGCATGGCTTTTGTTGAACCAGCTCAGTTGAACCTCGACCCAATATCCCAGATTTTCATGGATGCCAAAGGATTCACTCCTTTCTTGTAGGACTTCTTTGGATCCGAGGATCAAATCACTAAGGATTTTATTGGCTCTTGGAACTAGGGTGAATTCACCATCTAGGGAGTTCACTTCAAGGTGATGATTGAAATTCTAACAGAAATCATAGGCTTCCCGCTGATAGGTCGCTTCATCCATCATGATAAGCACAACTAGGAAGAGGAGAAGGATCAGTTCCTAGATAAACGTAAGAGTTTGGGTTGGGACAAATTCATCCTTCACATTTCTTTCCTCCCAGCTCCTTGGAATATAGTCATTTTCCCCATAATGCAGTATGTGACCTTCGATAACTCGAAGAAGCCTTTGCGAAGTTTCCACCTTGCCTTCATCAACCACCTTCAAAATGGTAAGGTAATGTATGTCCCTGATTACCTCCTGTACTCCATTTCCCTGACACTCAAAAAATATCAGAAGTCGAATGGAAAGTCATTTCACAAAGGGCTCTTACCTATCATCTTCAAGCATGCCCTAGCCAACATGCCCTATATCCACAATGTCAATCCTATGTCTGCAAGTACCCCAAACGAGGTTCCCCCTTCGCCCAGTCATCCTCTTGAATCCCCTGTCAAGCCTGGTCCAGTCAGGGGTTGCTCCTAGCCTTCCCCTCTTAGAATTTTTAGGAGAAGCAAGAATAAGCGTGTGACTGCATCAAATACTCCTTCGGTGGCCAGATCCTTGGCTAAGCTCAAGAGGCCAAAAGTGGAGCCCTCTTCTTCCTCTACTCATGTCATATCTAATTTTTAGAGTGACAAGAAGGCCCTGTGCTCCCATATGTTGTTGGAGCTAGTGGCTTCCACCATAGGCACATCTATAGAGTACCTGAAGGAGGCCTCCAGGATTTTATCTTGATATGATGTAAGTAAGAAGGATGATACCAAAAATTGATATGCGTGGGACCCTCCCTCTAGGGCGGTGGGGTGTAGGTTGGTTTTGTTTCTTCATTGGTGAATTTGGATTAACAACTCCTTTTTGGGTGCGATAGTGTTCAAGCGGGATTTTTGAAGTTGTTATAGCTGGTTTTTGGGTTATGCCTTTGTCTGATGGGAACCTGGGTTTCTATTTTTCTATTTTTTTTATTCAACTGGTTTTATGTTTCAAGTGGTTTTTTCTCTAGGTTTTAGAGGGTTTTATGATGGTCGTTAGTGCCTTTACAAAAATGTTGTCCCTACGTATGACTATTCAGCCCTTAATGTAATAAGGTTTTGGGTTCCTTTAAAAACTTGCAATGTAAATACAAATCAAATTACCAAAAAAAAATACAATAATTAAAAGATAATCCATTTCAACCTATCAAACTCAACTTGATTGATAATAATTTATCATATTTTTAGCATAATACTATTGCTTGAAAGATAATTATTAGTCCAAATCCTTAACTATACAAGAGATCATGCTAATTAGGTCACACATATCTCTATTCTTTAGTTATATTTTTATGATATCCTCCTCACTAAAATGATATTGACAATGTTATAAGTTCTCCTAAAAGATACTAAACAAGTTAAAATTATGTAAATATTTATAATGTTTACCCTCTAATAAGCGAAGTCCTAAATAACGATGTCTTGAATCGATTTGTTAATCAATTTATTTATTATCGATGTGAGACACAAGTCAAAAAATTATATAACTATTTATAGTATTTAATCTTTATTCGATGAAGTCCTAAATAGTGGTGTATATGATGGAATTGTTAATCTATTTATTTGCTATTGATGTGAAGCACATATTATTAAAAAAAGAAAAAACATTATAGTATAATGCCTAGTGGTGTTAATAATATTTACCATGAAGTTTCTTAACCTTCTAGATGTGCCTAGACTATTTTTTTATAAAACACATGCACATGGGGGAATGAGGCCATGATGGGTCAAACATTTACTTCTTGCAATTTGTGCCCCCTCTCACTACTCTTTCAATATTTGACAACCAATATATTATTTTCAAATACACTTCAAAATTTACATAAGAAATTAACCATGAGATAATAGTAAGTGCCCCATAATTGGAATGCTTCCTTTAAATGTTTTCTATTTAACTAAACACAAGCTCTATCTTAAAAAAAATCCATATGAAACAAGAAATGCCTCTAGAAAAACCACTAAAGGAATATGTTTAAAATTTAGTATGAACTTTTGTGTCAAGTGGATTAACTAATTAATATCCATGGTTCCAAAATCTAAATTATAACTAAGTGTGTTATGTTGAACCCATTTATTTTTGTTTATTTATTATATGTTCTAACTATTGGAATATATTACATTATTTGGTACATGCCAATGTACCACCATGGGTACATCTTTAGATTAGGAGTTTGTCTTAGATTAGGGTTTGAGTATTTACTTTATGCAATGTAATAAATGCACAAGTAATATTAGAATGTGCAAAGTATTCAATAATGTAAATGTGCATCATAGTCCATGTGCACATGAGTCCATAGAATAGGAAGGTGAAGAGTCATAGGAAGATGGAAGGCCAAGAGTCACATCCCACTATATATTGGCCTTGGTGTGAGCAAGTAGAAATAATATTTCCATATCAAGTAGAGTAGAGTAGAATACAAGTTTGAGACAATGTAGAACTTGTATGAAGCATGGAGTACTTGAGATCTCCACATTTTGTATGAAGATCCTATTTTCGTGAGCTTTCATTAATGGCAGTTTTATGAGTTATTTCAGAAGTTTCTTATGACTTTTACATGCTTAGTATATTGCCATTATCATAGATTCAATATTGCATGCTCATTTTATATCTTGTGGTTGATTTCTCATTAAGTATCTAGCATCAAAAGCTAATAGTGGTATCAGAGCACAAGGTAGATTGATAGGAGATAGGGAGAGCCACAAGAGAGATTGAGAGGAGATAGGGAGATCTCATTTTCAGAATTTTAAGAATTGCTTTTTGGCTAGAGTCTTTCCATAGGGTTGCAGGAAAACTCGTGAAGACTAGGACTCAACATAGATCTCTTTTCCACTAGATTGAAGGATAACTAGTGATGTTTATTGACTTATAGAGATCTAGAGATTTGCATGGATTTGCTTGCTATTGTCTAAAGTTTTTTGTTGTAAAAAATTAGTTCTCAGAAGTTGAGAAGCTTCCTACAATGGATAGAGAATAATTTCATCTTCGATTGCCTGAAAGTCTATGTGCTTTCCTCGTGCAGGGATTAGTTCTTTGTTGCAAAAAAAGTAGACATTGAAGAAAGAAGAGACTCAAGAGAAGAAGTCCTCATTGAAGATTGAAGAAAGAGGAGACTCAAGGAAAAGGTCCCCATTGGATATTGGAGATAGAATATTGAGAAGACCCAAGAAGGAGGTCTCCATAGAAGATTGAAGACTGCAAATTGAGAAAGAGGAGACCCAAGAGAAAGGTCCCATTGAAGAACTTCCAGATTTGGAAGATAGAAGATTGAAGATTGAAGATAGAGGAGGACTAGGAAAAGTCCTATTGAAGATTTGAGAAGCTACAGAATTTGAAGACCCAAAAGAAGAGGTCTCAAGAAAAGTTGGAAGGAGAAAGAAGAAGAAGGCTAGAGAAGCCCTATTGAAGAAATTGAAGAAGTGGCCATTGGAGAATATTTGAAGAAATCTCAAGGGAGAAGATTGCAAGAAGGAGTAGCTCCTAAAAAGAAGAATTTGGGACAATTATCACCATCCGACAACAAGCCCAAAAGGAAGAAGGATTTGGCAAGAAGTTTGCCAAATTTTGGAAAGGTTTTTCGAAGATCTCAAGACATTCAAATTCTTGAGAAAGAGGTCAACTAAATAGGCCAAGTTTGAAGTCAAAATTTGACAAGATCTAAGGAGGAGAAAGAAGGTAGAAGAGGCCACCAATTTGAGAAATTTGAAGACTACCATTAAAGGCTTGAAGGCTGATTTGCGAAGGAGAAGATTGTTGATTTTCATAGCAAAAGTTGAAGAGTCACAGGACAACAAATAGAAGACAACAAATCAAGAAAATTAAGCAGCATTATAAGGAGAAAATAAACCTACGAATGGAGAAAATTCCTAGAAAAATTGAGAGAGTTAAGGAAAACAAAATGGAGGAATTTACTACATTAGAAGCTAAAAATTACAGATTTTAGGATAGAAAGAGGGCATAATTTGGGCAGCACTAATAGCTGCAAATTTTAGAGTTCAAGAGAACAAATTTGGAGGAGAATTGGAGCCACAAAAATCAGATTTTTGGACAGCAAATTAAAGGCTAAAAAGCAAAAAATTTGGGCAACAATTAGAGTTGCAAAATTGACAAGTTCGAGGCAACAATTAAGTAAAAGGAGAGCTACAAAATTTACAAATCTGAGGTAGCAAATAGGTGAACCAAATCACCAAGAAATCTTGCTACAAAGGAGGCCAAAATAAGGTTTGAAAATTGGTGTTATTAAAGTTTTTTATCCAAGTATTATTTAAGTTTTTTGAAAACACCATATTTGAGTAGCAAAAGGAAAGGTCTCAAGTTTATATCTTCAAATATTGGAGAAGAATTAGCTACAAAAGGTATGCCACATTGGTGCTATAAAGGTTATTATTTAAGCATTTAAACCAGTTTACTTTAAGGTTATAAGAGCACCATATTAGAGCCATTAAAGTTAGCAAAATAGAGCTCTAAAGTTTAGTGTCTCCAAGGTGAGAAAGGAGGCATCTTGGTTATCTTCAAACCTGCACATTTTAACAACATAAAGCAAATTAGATATTGCATAAAAGGAGTTATAAGGGAAGAAAGCATTAGTTTCAAAGCATGCTATAGAGTCAATGAAGTGCAGTTTTTTGAAGACTAGTAAGAGGTGATTTTACAAAGAGAAATATCACCCAAAGAACAAGGTATATTACCTTGATTTTCTAAACATCAAAGTATTGCAATATTAGGCTGAATAATACTTGAATACAAGGTAGAATGTATAAGGAAAGCAACATAAAGTTTTGCTATTCGAAAGAAGAAGCCAAGGCTGGGTATTTAGAGTATCTATGGGTGAAGAAGGTAGTGCATACTTCTTTGTGGAGTATCAAGCCAAGTGAAGAGTCAAGTTAGACAAGCCAACCATTGAAGCACCACCCAGGTATCATGAGATAGCAACCAACGAAGCACCAACAAGATATCCACAGGATAGCATCATCAGAGGTGTCTCAAGATAGCACCACGAATAGAGAAGCTTAAGCACCATTAGCACCACCATAACACCACCAAGAAGTCAAAGTGCCACCACCTTGAAGAAGGAGCCACCAAAGCCAAGAATGAGCACCATTTCCAAGAAGTGGAGAATACCTAAATTCGTAAGGCATTGAAAGAAAACCTAACGCCATTTGTTGTTACAAAGGCATAGAAGAATCAAGCAGAGATATTTGAGGAGAAGAATCAGGTTACTACTAGGTGTAGAAGAGAAGCAATACGTTATCAAGCTAAAGGAGCATTACAAAGGAAAGGAATCATGCTACGTAAAGGTGGACTAGAGTGTTACTAAGCAAAGAAGATTATAGGAAGTATTACAAAGAAAGAAAGTAGATGTTACTTGGAAGAGGAGCACCACCAGTTGGAAGGAATAAATACAATCATAAGAGGAGTGAAGAGTTTCATTTCCAAGTGTCACAATGCAGAAGGTAACTCCAAGGGAAGTGAAACATCTTCATTGCATGTAAGACAAGTCATACAAGTTCACTCTTAAGATAAGAGTGTAATATAGGTGAAGGGAGCAAGCATATACATAAGTCAGTGAAACCAACCAACATTAGAAGGATAGTCAACATCTTAGAAGGTGCTAAAAGGAGGAGCATTAAATGTTGTAAGAAAGGTGTCATATTGCATTGAAGATAGTGAAGAGGACAACACCTTAATCAAAGTGCAAGTTGTAGAATAGAGAAGTCAAGGAGAAGTAGACCGCATACACAACATGCCATAATCAAGAAGGTACTAAAAGCATTTAAATTAACTTATATTTTTATAAAGGTAAAGGAGAAATAAGGAATATTAATGCTAAGGTGAAACTTAGTTAATATTTTATGCTTGAGATTAATTAAATAAATGGAGGTATAAGGAATTGCATTGATATACTATAACCTTAGATGCTTTATTGAATTGAAAGCCTTTTAAGAGAAAGATTTAATTGGAAAGCATTTGGAATTACTTTATTCAAGCATAAGAAATATTTGCAAATAACTTAATTTGGAGGAATAAGGAATTCTACATAGAAATTGAAACATTAAATTTGCAAATATCCATATTTTCTAAATTTCTAATTAGGGAGTTATAAGGAGTTCAACACCAACATAGATTATTGAAATTTAGAAACTATACTATTGAGAATTGAAAGATACAAGAAACAAAACATAGAGTTATTGAAAAGTTGGAAAACTACATTGGAATTAGTCTCTTACTCAAATTAATGAGACATAAGGAATCCAACTCTAAAGGTCTTGAAGATAGAAAATTTTATCAATTGAAAGTGCATCAAAAATATCTTTAGCTTTCTATTCACTAATAGGGAGAAATAAGGTGAAGAATAGTAGTTGAACATTAGGGAGATAAAAGGGATTCAACTCAAAGGAAAACTAAGAAAGCTAAGTACTTTATCAAGACCATAGTATATTCAAAACACTTGGGAGATACAAAGTATTCTACAAAACTTAAGAATTGAAAAGATCTTATCAAATTTGATCTTATACTCAAAATACTAGGGAGTTAAAAGGAATTCTACCTAAAAGAGTTGAATATTGATTAATCATTCTCTAAACATTAGGAAAAAAATATATACTACAATAATTGAAGAATTGAAAGTTAGAATTTGATCATATACTCAAATTCAAGTTGAAGATATTACAAGTTATAAGGATCACAACAATAAAACTATTTTTTGAAGATTATAATGGATAAGCTAGCAAGAGGAACATATAATCACAAGATACACTATGCATAAATCCATACAATATTCCATATCAAAGATGCAAAATTACTTCAAGCACAAACAATTCTACAAGTCAAAATGGAAAAGATATTTGGTTTATTGATTCTAGTGCAAGTCATCACATGACAGGAAATTTACAATGGTTTGATTGCCTTGAAGTCACTAACAATCTTAGGTTGAAAATTACAGATGGCAAAACCTATCTTATACATGGATATGGGTGTGTAACACCTAGTACATCATTTCCAAATCTTTTGTTACATGATGTAATGTATGTTCTTGGATTAACATCAAATCTTATTTCAATAGCCAAGTTGGTAGAGAGCAAAAGGATGGTTGATTTTAGATATATAAATGGAGTCAATAAGTGTCTCATCATAAATCAAAATGAGATAGAAGCTACAAGATCAATCCACAATGATATATATGCTCTAATACTCAATTGAGATTTCACAAGATATTGTTGTATTTGAAAACAACACTAATGCATTTTCTGAGGAATAGATTGTAGGAAATGAAAAGTCCATATATCATAAAAGCCGACGGGGAAATAGAAGATTCAAAATGAGAAATATGAGAGGACAACAAAACTATGGACTACTTGGCCATATACAAATTAAAGAAGAAGAAGAAGAACCTGATCAAGTTGAAGAACATTTGAAAGATGAAGATCCATATTGAAGACTAAAGTCTTCAATAACCAAATAATGTAATACAAGGAGGTGTTGGAATATATTACATTATTTGGTACATGCCAATGTACCACCATGGGTACATCTTTAGATTAGGAGTTTGTCTTAGATTAGGGTTTGAGTATTTACTTTATGCAATGTAATAAATGCACAAGTAATATTAGAATGTGCAAAGTATTCAATAATGTAAATGTGCATCATAGTCCATGTGCACATGAGTCCATAGAATAGGAAGGTGAAGAGTCATAGGAAGATGAAAGGCCAAGAGTCACATCCCACTATATATTGGCCTTGGTGTGAGCAAGTAGATATAACATTTTCCATATCAAGTAGAGTAGAGTAGAATACAAGTTTGAGACAATGTAGAACTTGTATGAAGCATGGAGTACTTGAGATCTCCACATTTTGTATGAAGATCCTATTTTCATGAGCTTTCATTAATGGCAGTTTTATGAGTTATTTCAGAATTTTCTTATGAGTTTTACATGCTTAGTATATTGCCATTATCATAGATTCAATATTGCATGCTCATTTTATATCTTGTGGTTGATTTCTCATTAAGTATCTAGCATCAAAAGCTAACAGTGGTATTAGAGCACAAGGTAGATTGATAGGAGATAGGGAGAGCCACAAGAGAGATTAAGAGGAGATAGGGAGATCTCATTTTTAGAATTTTAATAATTGCTTTTTGTCTAGAGTATTTCCACAGGATTGTAGAAACTCGTGAAGAGTAGAACTCAGCATAGATCTCTTTTTTCCACTAGATTGAAGGATAACTAGTGATGTTTATTGACTTATAGAAATATAGATATTTGCATGGATTTGCTTTCTACTGTCTAAAGTTTTTGTTGTAGAAAATTATTTCTCAAAATTTGAGAAGCTTCCTACAACGGATAGAGAAGAATTTCATCTTCGATTGCCTAAAATTCTATGCACTTTGCTTGTGCAGGGATTAGTTCTTTGTTGCAAAAAATGTAGACATTGAAGAAAGAAGAGACTCAAGAGAAGAAATCCTCATTGAAGATTGAAGATTTTAAATTGAATATTGAGATGAGAGAAAGAGGAAAAAGGAGTCCTATTGAATATTGAAGAAATAGGAGACTCAAGGAAAATGTCCACATTAGAGATTGGAGATAGAATATTGAGAAGAACCAAGAAAGAGGTCTTCATAGAATATTGAAGACTAAAATTTGAGAAAGAGGAGACCCAAGAGAAAGGTCCCATTGAAGAAATTCCAGATTTGGAAGATAAGAGATTTAATATTGAATATTGAAGATAGAGGAGGACTAGAAAAAGTCCTATTGAAATTTTGAGAAGATACAAAATTTGAAGATCCAAAAGAAGAGGTCTAAATAAAAGTTGGGAGGAGAAAGAAGAAGAAGGCTAGAGAAGCCCTATTGAAGAAATTGAAGAAGTGGTCATTGGAGAATATTTTAAGAAAGTTCAATGGAGAAGATTGCAAGAAGGAGTAGCTCCTAAAAAGAAGAATTTGGGATAATAGTCATCATTAGACAACAAACCCAAAAGGAAGAAGGATTTGGCAAGAAGTTTGCCAAATTTTGGGAAGGTTTTTCGAAGATCTCAAGACATTTAGATTATTGAGAAATAGTTTGACCAAATAGGCCAAGTTTGAAGTCAAAATTCGATAAGAGCTAAGGAGGAGAAAGAAGATAGAAGAGGCCACCAATTTGAGAAATTTGAATACTACCATTAAATGCTTGAAGGCTGATTTGCGAAGAAGCAGATTGCTGATTTTTATAGCAGAATTTGAAGAGTCACAGGAAAAAAAAGAAGGTAGGAAATCAAGAAAAATTGGGCAGCATTAGAAGGAGAAAAGAAAGCTACGAATTGGAGGATTTTCCTAGCAAATTTGAGAGAGTTAAGGACAACAAAATGAACGAGGAATTGGCTGCATTAGAAGATAAAAATTATAGAGTTTAGAACAGTAAGAGGGTAACATTTTGGGAAAAACTAATAGGCGCAAATTTTAGAGTCTGAGAGAACAAAGTTGGAGGAGAAGTTGAGCCACAAAAATCATATTTTTTGACAACAAATTAAAGGCTAAAAAGCAAAAAAATTGTGCAACAATTAGATCCTCAAAATTGACAAGTTTGAGGTAACAATTAAATAAAAATGAGAGCTGCAAAATTTATAAATTTGGGGCAGCAAATAGGTGAACCAAATCACCAAGAAATATTGCTACAAAGGAGACCAAAATAAGGTTTGAAAATTGGTGTTATTAAAGTTTTTTATCCAAGTATTATTTTAGTTTTTTGATAACAACATATTTGAGAGTCAAAAGGAAAGGTCTCAAGTTTATATATTCAAATACTAGAGAAGAATTAGGTACAAAAGTTATGCCACATTGGTGCTATAAAGGCTAAAATTTCAGCATTTAAATCAATTTACTTTAAGGTTATAAGAGCACCATATTAGAGCCATTAAAGTTAGCAAAATAGAGCTCTAAATTTTAGTGTCTCCAAGGTAAGAAAGGAGGCATCTTAGTTATCTTCAAACCTGTATATTTTAACAATATTAAGTAAATTAGATATTACATAAAAGGAGGAGTTAGAAGGGAAGAAATAATTATTTTCAAAACATGTTATAGAGTCAATGAAGTGCATTTTTGAAGACTAGTAAGAGGTGCTTTTACAAAGAGAAATATCACCCAAAGAAAAAGGTATATTACCTTGATTTTCTAAACATCAAAGTATTGCAATATTAGACCGAATAATACTTGAATACAAGGCAGAACTTATAAGGAAAGCAACATAAAGTTTTGCTACTCGGAAGAAGAATCCAAGGCTAGGTATTTAGAGTATCTAGAGTTTTTTCTACTTAAAATATTACCATTATCATAGATTCAATATTGCATGCTCATTTTATTCCTTGTGGTTGATTTCTCATTAAGTATCTAGCATCAAAATCTAACACTAACAAAATGTTACATTCATTATATTCAAATAATACCTCTATCTACCACAATATTATTCCATTAAATACATGGAAACGCAATGAAATAACATCAGAGTTAAACATTTTACTTCTTGATATTGTATACTCGTACATTTAAATTTATTTTTATAGATTAAAACATCCTATAATTCATAAGAAAAATTGACAAGTTTTAGAAAATATGCACCAAATCTTGGCCTCAAGTTGAAGAGCATTTCTACTAAGAAACCACACCAACCAAAAAGGAACAAAATACATACTATTGAAGATAAGGTATTTACTTTCCCACCTTTACTTTCATTGAAATTAATACTTTGCAAGCACTATAATTTCATACTAATAATTTCCAAGTTTTTGTTGTAGCTAGAAGATAATAAAGATCTTGACACATAGAAATCCAAATTAAGGTGTGTGAAACAAGTGGCTATGAATTGTAATATAAGTGACCCTATGACACTAAGAACCTTTAACTCTCTATCTTGAAAGTAGATCTATACCATTTGGAAAGTAAGCTAGATTTTTTAATGCATGACATAATATTTCAAGGACAAAAAACCCAGTGAACCCCATGCAACATGCTTACCTGATGCAGGAGCATCCAGGGCAACACTGCAATCTTGCATCAACAAAAAAAAAAAAAGAAACAAAAATTGTTTAAGTGTTGAAAAGTGTCGTGATATCGCGACATAAAAAGTGTCGCGATATCGCGACATGTTTTTAACAAAGGACGTTGGCAAAAAATATGTCGCAATATCGTGACATAAAAGGTGTCGCGATATCGCGACCAAAACAAGACAAAGGACATGGGCAAAAAAGATGTCACGATATCGTGACATAAAAGGTGTCACGATATCGCGACACAAAACGAAGGAAGAAGTCAGCAGGAAAAGATGTCGCGATATCGCGACATAAAAGGTGTCGCGATATCATGACACAAAAATGGAGAAAGACGCTAGCAGGGAAACTGTCGCGATATCACGACAGGTTTCATAGAAGAGCGTACGAAAGACAAAGATGTCGCGATTTCATGACCCGAAAGCAGAAGAGCGTACGAAAGACAAAGATGTCGTGATTTTGTGACATGTCGCGATTTTACGACATGTCACGATTTTGCGACCCGAAAGTAGAAAGAGCGTATGAAAGACAAAGATGTCACGATTTCACGACATGTCACGATTTCGCGACCCGAAAGCAGAAAGAGCGTACGAAAGACAAAGATGTCACGATTTTGTGACATGTCACGATTTCCCGAAAGCAGGAAGATGGAGCGAAGGAGTAGAACTGTCGCGATATCGTGACATGTCATATTTTCGTGGCGCAAGGACAGAGAAGGGGCCAGAGACCGAAAGGTGTCGCGATATCGCGACCTATCATATTTTCGTGCCCAAAGGGAAAGCCGAAGATGAAGAGTCGGAAAGGCAAAAATTTTGAATACCAGGACAACGAAGCGGCATGGGAAGACGAAATGAAAGGTTCTAGAAGAGGAAACGAAGGGCCACCAGCTGGAAATGAAGCGTCACCTGAGAACCTTTAAAAAGGAGAACAGAGGCATGCACAAGGGGTTGGAAAACCTGCAGTTGCAGAGTTGCATAGTCGAGTTGCAGAGTCGAAGGCAGAGGGCCACTCAGACCGGCTTGGAGTGCGTTTTCCTTCCAGAGTTGCAGAGTTAGGGAATATTTGCAATAGAGAGTGAAAGAACTGTGCCTGTGCGCCAGTTTTTGTAAAGCCTGCGGGCTGTAAATGTAAACCTTTGCAAGTTATTTAATGAAACATTGGGATTTCTATTTCTTGTAAAGCGTGTTTCCAATTCTCTGCATGAAAATTTAGATTTGTCAGTTGCAAATTTTGGCTCCCCCATCAAGTGGTATCAGAGCAGGAGTTCCTGAGTGTGTGAGCAGATCGTCGAAAGTGAGGCAGCTTGTGCCAGGATCTGTGGAAGGGTTCTGAGAAGAGAGAAGTTTAAGGTCCCTGAAGCATGTAAATAGAGCACCGAATGTGAGGCAGTTTGCACCAGGATCGATTCAGACTTGCGATAGAAGTGAGCAGAATGCCTCCATGAAAGAATCATGGTCGTGGGAGAAATGTAGTGCCTGAAGAAGATTTCAGAGCGTTGCAGAGGCAAGTGCAAGCCCTGCAAGAAGAGTTGCGAAGAGGGGTTGAGCCAAAAGGAGAAGACCAGAGTGACGATGAAGCCTAGGTAACTGATGATCCATCAGATGATGAAGAAACATTGGATCCTTCTGAAGCCAAATTGTTGAAAGCCCTATCTCAGGCCGGGAAGAGGCCGAAGTTTGATGTCTCTACCTATTCTGGGAATCTCAACCCGAAAGAGTTGATTGATTGGATCAACGATATGGAGGAATACTTTGAGTATGAGGAGGTTGCAGATCCAGACCGGATAAAATTTGCAAAAGCAAAATTGAAAGGCCATGCTAGTTTATGGTGGAAAGGAGTACAACTCGAAAGAAATAAAAATGGAAAAGAAAAGATAACCAGATGGGACCGAATGGTGGAGAAACTAAAGAGATAGTTTATTCTCATAGATTACGAGTTGGATCTGTTGAGGAGGATGCAAAGTTTGAGACAGTTAGGCAAGTCTGTCCAAGAATACATAGAAGAATTCTACAAGATCTCCATCAGAACTGGCCATTCGAGGGCTAATAAGGAGAAAGTAGCCAGATACATCAATGGGTTGAGAATGAACATTCAGGAAGAACTCAGCTTGATCAAAATAGCCACCATAGAAGATGCGTATCAATTGGCCTTAAAGGTTGAAGAGAAACTGAACCAAAGATTTGAAGGCAAACAGAGAGGAAGGGATCGTGGTGGAAGAACCGATGGAGGAAATTACAGAGACCAGAAGAAGACTAGGGAAACAAGCAAACCCCAGGAACAAAAAAAGGAGAATACCTACCGCCCGCGTGATCAAAACAATGGCTACCAGAGAGGAAGAGGTAGACCTGGACGTGGGTATGGAAGAGGGGTATTTCGTGGAACCTATTTCTAGTGTGGAGAAGAGGGACATCGGTCATACGAGTGTCCTCAACACCAAGAAAGGACATACAAGAGACCTGAGGGTCATGCTAGAGCTGCTATGGCAGATGAAGGTGCAGAGTCAGAACACTCTGAAGAAGCAGAAGGAGGAGAAGTGCTGATGATGAGAAGAGCACTTTTGAATGACGAAAAAGAACCAGAATAGAGGAAGAGTCTGTTTCGCACAAGGTGCAAATGTGCAGGGAAGGTCTGCAATGTTATCATTGATAATGGTAGCAGAGACAACTTAGTTTTAGAAGAGATGGTTACTAAGTTGAAATTGGGGAAGAAGAAGCACCAGCATCCATATCGGATTGCGTGGTTGCAGAAAGACCACAGAGCGCTTGTCAATGAATAGTGTTTGGTCAAATTTCACATTGGGAATTACCAAGATGAGGTCCTGTGTGATGTTTTGCCGATGGATGCTTGCCATTTGCTATTGGGAAGACCATGGCAATTTGATAGACATGTAGTGCATGATGGACATGCAAATACGTACTCTCTGACAAAGGATGGAGTACGTCACAAATTGAAGCCACTGAAAGAAGTGGATGAGAAAGTCTGTAGTAGTGCCAAAATTTGCCTGGTGGATGGCAGACAGTTTTTGGATGGCCTGAAGAGGGATTCGATGTGTTATGCATTAATCCCTACTGTTAAGAAAGAACAGTACATAGATGTTCCAGCAAAGGTCGAACGCCTGTTAGAAGAATTTCTAGACATTATATCAGACAATGTGCTTGAGGGTTTACCACCGATGAGGAAGATCAGTCACCATATTGATTTGGTACCTGGATCTAGTTTACCCAACAAGGCAGCCCATAGAATGACTCCTGTGGAAAGTGAGGAGCTGAGCAGGCAAGTCCATGAGTTGTTGAAAAAGGGGTTGATTCAAGAAAGCTTGAGTCCATGTGCAGTACTTGCAGTACTAGCACCAAAGAAGGATGGAGAGTGGAGGATGTGTACAGACTCTCGAGCTATCAACAAGATCACCATCAAATACAGATTTCCATTGCCAAGGATGGACGATATTATGGATTGTTTGAGTGGAGCCAAGTACTTCACCAAGATTGACTTGAAGAGTGGCTACCATCAGATTCGGATCAGAGAAGGAGATGAGTGGAAAACTGCTTTCAAAACCAGAGAAGGTTTGTATGAGTGGTTGGTCATGCCATTTGGACTAACCAATGCACCAAGCACATTCATGAGGTTGATGAATGAAGTGTTGAAGGAGTTTTTAGGCAAGTTTGTTATTGTCTATTTGGATGACATTTTGATATTCAGCAGAACCCTGGAAGAGCACCTGATGCATATCAGGAGGGTTTTTGAGAAGTCGAGGGAAGAACAATTGTTGATCAACTTGAAGAAGTGCAATTTTGTGAAGAAGGAGTTGGTATACCCGGGATTTGTCATCTCAGTTGAAGGTCTGAAAATGGACCCAAAAAAGGTGAGGGCTATCATTGAATGGCCTACTCCAAGAAGCACTTTTGAAGTGAGATCATTTCATGGTCTAGCTAGTTTTTATAGGAAATTCATCAAAAAATTTAGCAGTATTTGTGCACCCCTTATGAAAACAATGAGAGGGGATAGGAAAGACTTTAAGTGGACCTTAGGAGTAGACAAGAGCTTTGATATGTTGAAGAAGAAGGTCACTGAGCAACCTATTTTAGCACTTCTAGATTTTAACAAGGTATTTTAGGTGGACTGTGATGCCAGTGGCAGTGCCATAGGAGTTGTGCTGAGTCAAGAAGGCAAGCCTATTGCTTACTTCAGTGAGAAACTCAATGAGGCCAGGAAGAAGTATTCAATGTATGACCAAGAGTTCTATGCTATAGTTCATGCCCTGAAGAAGTGGAGACATTATTTGCTGCCAAAAGAGTTTGTGTTATATACTTATCATCAGGCCTTACAGTATATAAATAGCCAGGGAAAATTGAACCAGAGGCACTTGAAGTGGGTTGAGTTTCTACAGAGTTATTCCTTTGTGTTGAAGCACAGGAGTGGAAAGTCCAACAGAGTTGCAGATGCCTTGAGTAGAAGGCAGAGTTTGCTGACAGAAATGAAGGTGGAAGTGTTGGGATTTGATGAATTGAAGGGTTTGTACCTTGAAGATCCCGATTTTGTAGAAACTTGGAAGGCTTGCTTGGCACCAGTTACCTTGGACAGAACCAAGTGGTTGGATTTTTTGATCCAAGATGGAATGTTGTTCAGAGGAAACCAATTATGCATTCCAAGAAGTTCCATGAGGGAAAACCTAGTCAAAGAAAAACACAGTGGAGGATTGGCTGGGCACTTTGGTCGAGATAAGACCATTGCCCTTGTGAGCGAGAATTATTATTGGCCACAACTACAGCAAGATGTGCGGAAATTTGTGCAGAGCTATAGATTCTGTCAGATGGCGAAAGGTGTGAGACAGAACACCGGATTATATCAGTCGTTACCTGTACCAGAGAAACCATGGGAAGATGTCAGCATGGATTTCATTCTTGGTCTACCAAGGACACAGAGGGGAAATGATTCCATATTTGTGGTAGTTGACAGGTTTTCAAAGATGGCACATTTTATCCCTTGTCAGAAAACTAATGATGCAGTTCATATTGCAGGTTTGTTTTTCAAAGAGGTGGTACGACTGCATGGTCTACCGAAGAGTATCGTTTTCGATAGAGATACCAAGTTTGTTGGGTATTTCTGGAGAACCCTGTGGAAGAAACTAAAGACAGATTTGAAATTTAGTTCAGCATACCACCCACAGATAGATGGGCAAACAGAGGTGGTAAACAGAAGTTTGGGTAACCTATTGAGGTGCTTGATAGGAGATAAGCCCAAAGGATGGGATCTGATTTTGCCGTAGGCAGAGTTTGCATATAACAATTCTGTCAACAGGAGTACCAACAAATCTCCATTTCATATAATATATGGAAGTAGTCCAAGAAATGTTTCTGAGTTAAGGAAGCTGAATACAGGGGAAAAGTGCAGTGTCGAGGCTGAGGATTTTGTAGAGCATCTGAAGAACCTGCATGAAGAAGTGAAGAAGCATATTGCTAAAATGAATACGCAATATAAGACGAAAGCAGACCAGAAGCGACGGTTTAAGGAATTCGAAGTGGGAGATGAAGTGATGGTCCATCTGAGAAAAGAAAGATTTCTTGCTAAAACCTATAACAAACTAAATATGAAGAAGTTTGGACCGTGCAGAATCCTAGCAAAACGGGATTCAGGCAATGCGTATGAAGTAGAATTTCCAAGTGGGTTAAACATATCACCCGTGTTTAATATTTTAGATTTGGTGAAATACCATGAAGGGGATAGTAGTGAGACACCAAGTGCAGAGTTGTGGAGTATTCCAGCATCTACTCCAACCACAGATAAGATAGAGGAAATACTAGACACAAGAGAAGGCAGAAGTACCAAAAACAGACAGTATTTTGAATATTTGGTCAAGTGGAAGGGCAGACCGACAGAAGATGCAACTTGGCTGACAAAAATGGAGGTGGATCACTTGGGTCTTCCTCTAATAGTTCAGAAGTGAGGATCACTTCTCAAATCAACCCCGGGTGTCTGATGCAGGAGCATCCAGGGCAGCACTGCAATCTTGCATCAACAAAAAAAAAAGGTTTAAGTGTTGAAAAGTGTCGTGATATCACGACATGTTTTTAACAAAGGACGTTGGCAAAAAATATGTCGTGATATCGCGACATAAAAGGTGTCGCGATATCGCGACCGAAACAAGACAAAGGACGTGGGCGGAAAAGATGTCGCGATATCGCGACACAAAATGAAGGAAGAAGTCAGCAGGAAAAGATGTCACGATATCGCGACATAAAAGGTGTCGCGATATCGCGACACAAAAATGGAGAAAGACGCTAGCAGGGAAACTATCGCGATATCGCGACAGGTTTCACAGAAGAGCGTACGGAAGACAAAGATGTCGCGATTTCGTGACATGTCGCGATTTCGCGACCCAAAAGCAGAAGAGCGTATGGAAGACAAAGATGTCACGATTTCACAACATGTCACGATTTCGCGACCCGAAAGCAGAAAGAGCGTACGAAAGACAAAGATGTCACGATTTCGCGACATGTCACGATTTCGTGACTCAAAAGTAGAAAGAGCATACGGAAGACAAAGATGTCACGATTTTGCGACATGTCACGATTTCGCGACCCGAAAGCAGGAAGATGGAGCGAAGGAGCGAAACTATCGCGATATCGCGACATGTCGTATTTTTGCGATGCAAGGACAGAGAAGGGGCCAGAGATCGAAAGGTGTCACGATATCGTGACCTGTCATATTTTTACGCCCAAAGGGAAAGCCAAAGACGAAGAGTCGAAAAGGCAGACATTTTGAATACCAGGACAACGAAGCGGCACGGGAAGACAAAACGAAAGGTTCTGGAAGAGGAAACGAAGGGCCACCAGCTAGAAATGAAGCGTCACCTAAGAACCTTTAAAAAGGAGAACAGAGGCATGCACAAGGGGTTGGAAAACCTGCAGTTGCAGAGTTGCACAGTCGAGTTGCAGAGTCGAAGGCAGAGGGCCACTCGGACTGGCTTGGAGTGCGTTTTCCTTCCAGAGTTGTAGAGTTAGGGAATCTTTGCAATAGAGAGTGAAAGAACTGTGCCTGTGCGCCAGTTTTTGTAAAGCCTACGGGCTGTAAATGTAAACCTTTGCAAGTTATTTAATGAAACATTGGGATTTCTATTTCTTGTAAAGCATGTTTCCAATTTTCTACGTGAAAATTCGGATTTTGCAGTTGCAAATTTTGGCTCCCCCATCATTACCATGTAGAAGCAAAGAAGCCCACTCAAAGTACTCTAGGAAAACAAATTATTAAAATTTTATAATAGTCATTGGTACTTCATAATCATCATGAAAAAATAATAAGAAGAAATCTTATTATTGCCTCCTTTGAGTGCAATGTGAACTAGATCCTATGCTTCATGTATATGGTTAACATCTAGGCATTGTGAGATGATCTAATACAACACTCGCTTAAAACCACAAAAGCAGAAAAGTCATTACCTAATTTATATGAAAGTATGCAAAATGATTCATCAAGCATGACCAAGGGCCATTGTTAAATATCACGTACTTACAAATAAAATCGCTTGTGAAATTATCATCCCTCAACCTCCTCTCTAGCTTAAACTATCAAAATTCCTTTCCTCATATGCTCTCCATGCACCCCATGGTATAGATCAAGTATAAGACCTTTATTCCTTTCATTAAAAAAAATTATATGCTCAAACTCCACTTTGATTTTGTTAGAGATAGAGATTGAACTAGTCTTGTAGTTGTATTAACTCTTCAATTTACAAAGTTGTTGTAACTTCCAAATGGTTAATCAATCCAACAATGTAATTGTGTTTAAAAAAATCATATGAGAAAAATAAATAATAATGAAAATTCAAATTCACTTTATGGGTAACTTAGGAGATTTGGTCTCTCTAAAAGTCATATTCTTGATAGTCTTCTTGCATAACAACACCTAGTGAATGTTGGACAACACTTTACCATAAACAATGATTACATCAACCACTTGTCCCTTATTGTATTTCCTACCTACCCTAGAACCTATACATAAACACCTTAACAAAAAAATATTGCAATGTTAAAAATATTCTTAAACCCTAAGACAAAGACTTGGCTACTATGATATACATAATGAGTATACCTCAACTATGAGATCCTTCATAATTATTGTGAGATGTACAAGGGGTCTATTTAAGCCATAACGCCTCTAAAATTATAATGTACCCTATAGTGGTAGGCTAAAACACTTTTATAACTAGTACTCCTTTGGCTACACCATTAGTGAAAAGCAAAGTACCATGTTTTTGGTAAACTGTTGAATGGTACAATGTTGATTAAGAAATCATGGAGGTAATGGATATGATTGAACCTGGCCACCATAACTATGTTGAACTATCAATAAATGGGAGTGCATAGATAAAGCATAAGGTCCATCCATCCTATAATGAATTGAAACCGCATTTACCCATAAAGAAACTTAAATTATTGGTCGCCGCGTTTCTTTAATGACATGCCCAAGATATTATTCCTAGGTCATGTAGAGTCTTACAATTTAATTTCATTATAGTGCAATACACAAATGAAGTTGATAGTATATATTTATCTATGATTCATCTTGTGTAGATTAAACATTTTAAATCATTAAAATCATTTTTTAAATGATAATATAATTTTTTAAAAGCAAAACCCATTGGAGATGGCTTTATAATCAGGATTGCCTAACAATGAATAAAATTTATGATATTGTATATGTAACTAAGAATGATTTGATTATCAAATGTCAATAGCTTAATCAGTTAAATTCCTAAATTTTCAAGGAGAAGATCCAGGTTCTAGTCTTGCCTAATGATACATGCATATTTGCCTAGTCGTTTTAACACCACTAGGTAATCATGATGTATAATAAAAAAACTAGGAATAATTTAGTTGATAGAGGAATGTTCAAGGAGGTGATCTAGGTTTTGGTCTTACCTAAAGATACATGCATGATTACTTTGTTTTTCTAATACCACTATGTAGTCATGACATAAAAAATAAAAAAAAACTAAGAATAATTTTATTGAGAAAGTTAGTGGTATACTTATTAACTTGTAAGTATGAAGATTATCAATATGTACTATTTCCTTATTTTTACCTTATAAGCTTAATTTTCTATATAAATATCCTATTTTTTCATTTATTTTTTATTTTTTTAAATGTGTTTAATAGTTATTTTATATAGATAATGATTGTAAAATAAGGTAGTTTTTAGAATATTGCATTCATTAGAAGATTTTTAAAATTAGGTTATAAGAGATTGAAACAAGTTCATCTATGTTACAATGACCATATAGTGTGACTACAACTTCACTATTATGCATGTATCACTTGGCAAGGTTTGAACTTGGATCTCTTTGAAAGCTGAGGAATTTAACGTGTTGAGCTAATACCATTTAACATATTCTTTAAAAGTTTTACTAATCCAAAGCAATTCAAATGATGTTTAACATTTTTATTTACTTGCAATAGATATATGCTTTTAGAATGATTACATATTATAATAATTATTAAATTTATAAAATAAAATGTGTCTCTCTATATTGTAGTATCATGAATTTTATTTATAATGATTTTTTTTTTAAAGATGGTGTTGGAAATTTTGAGTATATTGTTGTCATTGATTTCAAAAGGATTGATGTCATAAGTTGATGGTAATGTTTGTCATTTATGTCAAAGTGAGAATATTCTTCAAAGGGCACATGAGGCATGAGGCAGCAAGAAGAAGGAAAGGTTTTCTCCATGGTGGCATTGAAAAAGAAAAAATAAAAGGGTCAAATTGATTTACCATGGTGATATTTGCAAAAGAAAAGGATAAATTAATTTACTATGGTGGCAAATCTTATATCCTAAGAAAAGGCCCAAAGAAAATAATTATAATATTTAAATCTAAAGATTTAAATTATTATAATATTTAAAAATCAATTTGAGTGCCAAGGGTTTGAAATTCATATTCGTCGACATCAAGGTCTATGCCAAATATGTCATATAAATATTGCAATGCCAAGGTGGTTAATTGAAATTCAAAATTTAAGAAATTCATGCGCCAAAGTCTTCGTTCGATTCGTGGTAGAGAGGGATAAGACGACAGATATTTTTCCAAAATCGATGAAGATCAAGGTATAAGGAGCATGGGATCCAAAATTTGATTATTTCCAAGCAGCTAGCCCAGACGGTAGTATCCTTGGTGCTAGGGCATGGCAGCAGAGAGGTCTCATGTTCGAGACACGATGGAGGTATGTGATAAGGTTTTGTTTGAAGTTCTTTTTGTTTCACGCGGTAGAGATCAGGTTAAAGCAAATAATGTGCCTTTAGTGTTCATGTGGGTGGATAGCCCAAGCAGTGGCCTAGTTGTGGCTAGGGCGCAGGCCATCAGGCAGCACGGATTCGAATCATGGTGGCAGGCAACAGCAAAGGGATTAATATTTTATGCAAATTCTAAGGTTCTAAGGTATGCGTGTTTGTCTAGGGAGATATAAGGGGTATTATTTTTGCTTTTATTTTTTAAATAAAAGGGTTATGAATGTGGTTTGAATTTTGGATAAAATATTATGTGGTGTTTTTGCTAGTGCCTTGGGGTATAAAATAAAGTGATGATTTAAATATCTCTTTGGAAGTGCATTAATGTCAAGTAGGAGGTATAAGGTGTAAATGAAAATTTGCTTGTGTAATTTGTGATCTTTATTGGGTTGAAAATTAATTTGAAATATTAGGAGTAATATGGTGTAAAAGTGGTTTGAAAATTTTATTGTACTTATTGCATTGTGAAAAGATTTTTTGTGGGATTTTTTTGAGTTTTAATGCATCTTCCTTGAGATCAAAAGAATGTCCTAGCACATCATTTTCAGATTTCATTGAGCACATTTTGGAGGGAATGTTCATGTGGATATTTTGAAATAGACTCTTGCTATCTAACCCTTAAATTGACACAAGAAGGATTGGTTGTTTGTGAGACAAGTTTTAATGACATATCTTCATCAAAACAAATAAGAGGTATGGGCATATTTTTCCTTCTTTGAGGTGTGTTGTTGAGCAAGGTTTTCTGGAACATAAGGTGGAGAGAAAAGGATTGTTTGATAAGCATTGTTGGAAATATTTGAGTTAGGATTTGTGCTTCACATTTGAATGGTTTGGAAACAACTGGGATAGAATTTGAGAACAATATGTGCTTCTATTGTTGAAAGGGTTTGAGACATTTGAGCTAGAGATTGTGAACTACTTGTGCTAGGATTGAAGACAAGTTAGTGCATCTTTGTGAAAAATTTTGAATATTTATTTAATAGATATTGATAGCAATTTTGAAGGTGCTTGAGATCAATTTTATGAGGTAAATTGTGTATTGGTGTGATTGATATTTGAGAGAAAATTTGCAAGAATAATAAACCGGTTTTGTTATACATTGTTTTGATTTGATTTGAAAGGGATTTTGCAAGAGATAAAAAGTGATTAATTAGGTACAAGATTTATGAGTGTGAAACATATTGAGATTTTTATATTGTACATAATTATCTATATGTTCCAGAGGTTAAACGAATTCTAAGTAGAATTTGTTTGTGTGAAGAGAGCATTTTGAAAGAGATTTAAGTTGTGATTGTATGCAAGTTTTGGAAATATTTGAGCAGGTTTTGTGAGTGGTTTGAGGACATATTTGAGCAAGTCTTTGAGAAGGCTTGAGGACATATTTGAGCAAGTATTTGGTAAGGCTCGAGGATAGATTTGAGAAAGTCTTTTGAGAAGGCTTGAGGGCAGATTTGAGCAAGTCTTTTGAGAAGGCTTGAAGGCAATTTTGAGCAAGTCTTTGAGAAGGCTTGAGGATATATTTGAGCAAGTATTTTGAGAAGACTTGAAGGTATATTTGAGCAAGTCTTGTGAAGACTTGAAATAAAATTGAGAGTAAGTTTAATTTCTGATTTTTTCAAGCTTTATGTTAAGGTTTGGAGAAAACCCGAGATAGAGTTTGGTGCAAATTTGTGAGCAGAGTTAGAGCATATTTGTGCTAGACTTGGAACATATTTGAGATAGATTTTTGTGTAGATTTATGAGCATATTTAGAGTAAATTTATGCTAGACTTGGGATAGAGTTTGGTGTAAAATTTAGATAGAGTTGAGAGTAGGCTTTGGAGGTGACAGAGCAAAGAGGACAACAGTCTCCAATGGATAGAGATCCATCAACCAGTGCAGTGGGGACAAAGGTCTCTTATGGAGATAGATCCACAAAGCCAAAGTAGTGGGGGTAGAAGTCTTATAGAAGTTCACCATCCAGATCAGAGGGGATAGAGTTCTCTTGTGGATAGAGATCCACAAACCAGAACAAGGGAAAATATTTCTCCTATGAAGTAAGATTCGTGAACCAGTTGGGGAGATAGATTTCTTTTGTGGAGAGATATCCATGAACTAGTTGAGGAGATAGATTTCTCCTGGATCAAGTTCCATGAACCAGAGCAAGGGGATAGAGTTCTCCTATGGAGAGAGATCCAAAAACCAAAGAAAAGGGGAAAGAGTTCTCCTATGGAGAGATATCCACAAATTAGAGCATAGGGGATTGGTGTCTCATTTGGACAGAGGTCCATAAATATTGTAATAGGGAATTGATTACCAAGAGATTTGTTGAGAAAATTTAGAAGAAATATTTTATCCATGGAGTAGCCCACATTGGGTGAACCATGTTAAATTTGTGTCTCTCTTGTGTGTGATGATTTGTGCATTGCTTTGATTATTGCTATTGATATTACCATTGATAATATTGTTTGGGAAAGAAAAGTAAAAGTTGATATTATACTGTTCACCCCCCCTCTCAATATAAGCATGTGTTCTTCAATTGGTATCAGAACGGGTTCCTTAAAAAAAGTCTAACAACTTGAAGGAAAATATTACAAGAACATAGATGGCATATCAAAATGGATATTCATCAAATAAGGCACCATTTTCTATGGGAACAATTATGCTTTCTGAAGCATAAGAATGAAGACTTACTTTATGACACAAGGATATTAAACATGGCAATCTATTGAGGATGGGTTCACACCTAAAGCTACTCTTCCCACAGATAAATATGGTAAGATGTTACATGTGAATAATTCCAAGGCTATGAATGGAATCTTAAGTGGATTATGTGAAGCACAATTTGTGAAAGTTATGCATTGCAAATCAGCGAAAGAGATATGGGAAAATTTGAAGTAAACATATGAGGGAGATAAAAAGGTCAAGATGGCAAAGCTACAAAACCACAAGAAAAGGTTTGAAGATTTGAAGATGGAATATGAGGAAGATATTGCTACATACTTGCTTCATGTGGATGAAGTTGTACTTGCTTCATCTAGATGAAGTTGTAAATACCATGCATAGACTTGGATTTAAAATTTAAGACTCCCGTGTTGCTCAAAAAGTATTTAAGGTCACTTCCTATGAGGTATGATGGAAAGGTTTCATCTATAGAAGAGATGAGAGATATTGAAAAAATGACTATGGACGAGTTACATGGAATTATTACAGTTTATGAGATGATAATAGTAAAGGATCCCAACTCCAAGAAAGAGGTAGCTTTCAAAGCATCAAAGAAGACAAAGGATAAGAAACCAATATCAAGTGGTGAGTCAAATAGTGATGAAGAAGCTAACTATAGTAGAAGAAACAAGAAGGACTCAAGAAAGCACAAAGGTATGAAAATAGTGAAATGTTTTAACTGTGGTAATTATGGTCACTATGCATCTAATTGTCAAGAAGCTGGAAGCAGTAGTAGTGAAGAGAAACAAGACCATAAGAAAAAGGATGGAGGAAAATCCAGGTATGAAAATAAATTTAGGTATGGTCAAGGTAAGCATGAAAAAAAAATCTTTCAAAGGCATAAGAAGAGTTTTGATGTTAATAAGGCAGTAAAGGTTCAAGTGACAGTGATGAAAGACCCTTAGATAGTGAAGAAGAAGATATTCTATTTTTGGCAATAGGAGAGGAAGAAAATACTCCTATTGAAGATAAATATGAAAAGTATGAAGATGCTCTTGAAGACAAAGAAGTAGAACAAGATTCAAAAAATGAAGAGGAAGACACAGTAGATCTAGAAGCAGAACTTATTATTGCTCTTAGAGAATTGAAAAAGGTTAGAAAGTAGAATTCAATACTAAAGACTCAAATTTAGGAAAAAGTGTCGCGATATCGCGACATGTTGAGCATGAAAGAAAAAGTGTCGCGATATCACGACATGGAAAATGTGTCGCGATATCGCGACATGGAAAAAGTGTCACAATATCGCGACATGTCGCATTTTCGTGACCAAAAGAAAAGAGAAAGAGCAAGAAAGAAAAAGTGTCGCGATATCGCGACATGCAAGAAAGAGTGTCATGATATCGCGACATGGTGAGCAAGAAGGAAATAGTGTCGCTTTTTGGCAATGTGTTGAACATGAATGAAAAAGTGTCACGATTTCGCGACATGTCGGATTTTTGCGTCCAAAAGAGAAGAGAAAGAGCAAGAAGGAAAAAGTGTCACGATTTCGTGACATGTCAATTTTTTGTGACCAAAATAGAAGAGTAAGAGCAATATGGAAAAAGTGTCATGATTTCACGATATGTCATCCTGTCACGACCAAAAGAGAAGAGAAAGAGCAAGAAGGATAAGTGCCACGATTTCGCTACATGTCACATTATCGCAACCAAAAGAGAAGAGAAATAGGAGGAAAGAAAAAGTTTCACGATTTCATGACATGTTCAAAATGAAAGAAAGGGTGTAGCGATATCGTGACATGTCACTTTTTCGTGACCAAAAATGAAGAGAATAAGCAAGAGGGAAAAAGTGTCGCGATATTGCGACATATCATATTTTTGCGACCAAAAGAGAAAAGAAAGAGGAGGAAGGAAAAGTGTCACGATTTCGTGACATGTCGCTTTTTTGCGACCAAAAGAGAAAAGAAAGAGGAGGAAGGAAAAGTGTCGTGATATCGCGACATGTCGCAGTTTCGCAACCAAAAGAAAAGAGAAAGTGTTAGGAGGCGATAGTGTCGACTGCCTGTGTTCTAAGGTGTGTGTAATATTTTGTAAGGGCATTGCTCTTTGTTGGTTGTGTGACCTTAGTAGGGGGCTAAGGACAGACTGTCCCTATTGATATCATGTCCCGTTTCAGCATTGTGTTGTTTTTGTAATAGGTTTTGGGTCAACCTGTAAAACCTAGTTGTAATGAATATGTACCTTAATTACCAAAAAAAAATTTAGGAATGTGAGGAAGAAAAAGGAAAGCTTATACAAGACCTGACAAACTCAATAGCTAATGCAAGGAGACTTAAAGAGGCTATGAGTGAAAAGTTAGAAGGAAAAGAGTTTGAATGTGAAATATTAGAACATGAGATAGTTTCACTAAGGATGGAAGTGAAAGATTCTAAGGACAAGCTACACAAGTTTTAGAAAATTTTAAAGACTTTGGATAAGATTATCAATGCACAAAGATCTTCATCTATCAAAACAAGATTTGGTTTTGAATAAGGACAAGGGAAACAAGAAGAAGGATCAAGCTCAAGCTCAAAAGAAGAGGAAGTTTCAGAGGAAGAGAGTGAATAAGAAATTGAGACTTATGAGGATAAGTTAAAGAATATAAGCTTCACTAAGAAATGAAACAATGCATAAACAAGAAATAGGGATCATCATAGAGAAGACAAAGAAAGGACTAAGAGACCAGAAGGTTCAAGATAAGATTTCTTCAAAGGACATTATTTTTCATGTAATCGGTTTGGTCACAAGGCTATGCATTGCAAGGTTCATGGAAAGGAGTATGGTTTTACTAAGAGGAACTTCAAATATGGACATATCTTTGAGTGGTATTGCTACTCTTACAATATATTTGGTCGTAAAGCAATCCACTACTGGGTTCATGGCAGAAATAATTATGGCTTCACCAGGAGGAACTTCAAGATATTTCCACCTTCCAAGAACTACAGCATTAAGTGTTAAAAGTGTAATAATCTTGGGCATAAGGCCAAGTGGTGTAGAAAAAAGTTTCTAGAGCTTCCAGAAACAAGAAAGAATAGGGACACTTAAAAGAATCAAAAGGGTATGTTGATAAAGAAGGTTGACAAAGAAAAAGAGCATTGTATGCTGGGGGTAGAGATACTCCCACCACAAAATTAATTACCTCAAGGAGATGATGTGGGGAGGGGGTTGAGCTAAGAGTCTTATCTTTAGCTCCAAATGAGTCCCTCTGCCATTGATTCCAAAGGGGGAGAGATTTAAGTAAGGGGGAGAGAATTCAGTCAAGGGAAGCAATTTCTCAGGGGGAGTAGATTTGGAATCAAATGGTTTGAAAAAAAAGAATTTTTAAAAAAGGGTTGCCATCAATGACAAAGGGGGAGATTGTTGGAAATTTTGAGCATATTGTTGTCATTTATGTCATAAGTTGATGGCAATGTTTGTCATTTATGTTAAAGTGAGAATATTCTTCAAAGGGCACATGAGGCATGAGGAAACAAGAAGAAGGAAAGGTTTTCTCCATGGTGGCATTGAAAAAGAAAAAATAAAAGGGTCAAATTGATTTACCATGGTGATATTTGCAAAAGAAAATGATAAACTAATTTACTATGGTGGCAAATTTTTTATCCTAAGAAAAGGCCTAAGAAAAATAATTATAATATTTAAATCTTAATATTTAAATTATTATAGTATTTAAAAATCAATTTGAGCACCAAGGGTTTGAAATTCGTATTCATCGGCATCAAGGTCTATGCCAAATATGTCATATAAATATTGCAATGCTAAGGTGGTTAATTGAAATTCAAAAATTGAGAAATTTGTGCGCCAAAGTCTTCGTTCAATTCGCAAAGGAGAGGGATAAGACGACAGGTATTTTTTTGAAATCGAGGAAGAGCAAGGTATAAGGAGTAGGGGCTCCTAAATTTGATTTCGTCCAGGTAGCTAGACCAGATGGTAGTATCCATGGTGCTAGGATGTGGAAGCAGAGAGGTCTCATGTTCGAGACATGATGGAGGCAGGTGATAAGTTTTTGTTTGAAGTTCTTTTTGTTTTGCGTGACAGAGATCAGGCTAAAACGAAGTATGTGCCTTTAGTGTTCATGTGGGTGGCTAGCCCATGTAGTGACCTAGTCGTGGCTAGGGCGCAGGCCAACAACGGGTTTGAATCATGATGGTAGGCAATAGCAAAGGGATTAATATTTTATGTAAAGTCTAAGGTTCTAAGGTATGCGCGTTTTTCTAGGGAGATATAAGGAGTATTGTTTTTGCTTTTATTTTTTAAATAAAAGGGTTATGAATGTGGTTTGACTTTTGGATAAATATTATGTGGTGTTTTTGCTAGTGCCTTGGGGTATAAAATAAAGTGATGATTTAAATATCTCTTTGGAAGTGCATTAATGTCAAGTAGGAGGTATAAGGTGTAAATAAAAATTTACTTGTGTAATTGGTGATCTTTGTTGAGTTGAAAATTAATTTGAAAGATTAGGAGTAATAAGGTGTAAAAGTGGTTTGAAAATTTTATCGTACTTCTTGCATTGTGAAAATAATTTTTGTGGGATTTTGTTGAGTTTTGATGCATCTTCCTTGAGATCAAAAGAAGGGTCCTAGAACATCATTTTCAGATTTCATTGAGCATATTTTGGAGGGAATGTTCATGTGGATATTTTGAAATAGACTCTTGCTATCTAACCCTTGAAGTAGCACAAGAAGGATTGGTTGTTTGTGAGACAGGTTTTAATGATATATCTTCATCAAAACAAATAAGAGGTATGGGAAAAAATTTCCTTCTTTGATTGTGTTGTTGAGCAAGGTTTTCTGGAACATAAGGTGGAGAGAAAAGGATTGTTTGGTAAGCATTGTTGGAAATATTTGAGTTAAGATTTGTGCTTCACAGTTGAATGGTTTGGAAACATCTGGGATAGAATTTGATAACAATTTGTGCTTCTATTATTGAAAGGGTTTTAGACATTTGAGCTAGAGATTATGAACTACTTGTGCTAGGATTGAAGACAAGTTAGTGCATCTTTGTGAAATATTTTGAACATTGATTTGAGAGATATTGATAGCAATTGTGAAGGTATTTGAGATCAATTTTATGAGGGAAATTGTGCATTGGCGTGATTGATCTTTGAGAGAAAATTTGCAAGAAGAATAAATCAGTTTTGTTATACATTGTTTTGATTTGATTTGAAAGGGATTTTGCAAGAGATAGAAAGTGATTAATTAGGTATAATATTTGTGAGTGTGAAACATATTTAGATTTTGATAGTGTACATCATTCTCTATATGTTCTATAGGTTAAAAAAATTCTAAGTAGAATTTTTTTGAGTGAAGAGAGAATTTTTAAAGAGATTTAAGTTGTGTTTGTATGCAAGTTTTGGAAATATTTGAGCAGGTTTTGTGAGTGGTTTGAGGACAGATTTGAGCAAGTCTTTGAGAAGTCTTGAGGACAGATTTGAGCAAGTCTTTGAGAAGGCTTGAGGACAGATTTGAGCAAGTCTTTGAGAAGGCTTGAGGATAAATTTGAGTAAGTCTTTTGAGAAGGCTTGAGGGTAGATTTGAGCAAGTCTTTTGAGAAGGCTTGAGGGTAGATTTGAGCAAGTCTTTTGAGAAGGCTTGAAGGTAGTTTTGAGAAAGTCTTTGAGAAGGCTTGAGGATATATTTGAGCAAGTATTTTGAGAAGACTTGAAGACATATTTGAGCAACTCTTGTGAATACTTGAAATAAAATTGAGAGCAGGTTTGATTACTGATTTGTTCAAGCTTTGTATTAAGGCTTGGAGCAGATCTGAGACAGAGTTTATTGTAAATTTGTAAGCAGAGTTAGAGCATATTTTTGCTAGACTTGGGATAGATTTGAGACAGAGTTTGGTGTAAATTTATGAGCAGAGTTAGAGAAGATTTATGGTAGACTTGGGACAAATTTTTGTGTAGATTTAATACAGAGTTAAGAGTAGGCTTTGGAGGTGACATAGCAAATAATATAGTAGTCTACAGTGGATAGATATCCATCAACCAGTGTAGTGGGGATAGAGAGCTTCTGTGGAGAGATATCCACAAATCCAAAGCAGTGGGGGTAGAAGTCTTCTAGAAGTTCACCAACCAGAGCAGAGGGGATAGAGTTCTCTTGTGGATAGAGATCCACAAACCAGATCAATGGGAAAGAATTCTCTTGTGGAGTAAGATCCGTGAACCAGCTAGGGAGATATAGTTCTTCTATGGAGAGAGATCCATAAATTAGTTGAGGAGATAGAGTTCTATTGGATCAAGTTCCACGAACCATAGCAAGGGGATAGAGTTCTCCCGTGGAGAGAGATCCACGAACCAAATAAAAGGGAAAAGAGTTATCCTGTGGAGAGAGATCCACAAATCAAATCATAGGGAATTGGTGTCTCCTTTGGACAGAGGTCCATAAAAATTATAATAGGGAATTGATTCCCAAGAGATTTGTTGAGAAATTTTAGAAGAAATATTTTCTCCATGGAGTAGCCCACATTGGGTGAACCACGTTAAATTTGTGTCTCTCTTGTGTGTGATGATTTGTGCATTGATTTGATTACTGCTATTGATATTGCCATTGATAATATTGGATAATATTGTTTGGGAAAGAAAATTAAAAGTTGATATTATACTGTTCACCTCCCTCTTAGTATAAGCCTGTGTTCTTCAGATGGTCCATTTCAAGAAATATTAATATCTTCTTATGAGATTAGAACTTAGATTATTATATAAAATTCTTTGCTCTCCACTACTTATCCTACATTTAATAAATTTTAAATATTATTAAAATATTAATTTTTAAAAAACTATAAATCTTTAATGATCACTCAAATTAACTACAATTGTTTTAGGAAACATTTTTTCTAACAAATATTATATATTATGTTTTACAATTTCAAATAAAAATTTATATTAATAAAAATACAAAATAAATATAAAAAGTAAGTTTAAAGAACAAAACATGATATAATAATCTTTTGACTAAGAAAGTAAAATTCAATTTATATAATGAATATGTATTTATATTTATAGTAGATGAAAACATATATGAATAAATAATAGTACTTATAAGTTGCTTTTGAATTCTTGTAAGGTCATATGAAGTATACATCTTTTATTTATAATTTTAATATGTTTTTATCAAAATTTAGTTATTACAATATTTAATTTTTAATATAATTATATCCCAAATTAGTAGCTCAAGTGGTTGTGAGCTTTGTCTTCATATGAAGGACCATGATTTAAGACCCAAGGACATCTATCACACTTGAAACATTGAATAAATTTAAGTACCTTTTTTTAATTTCAAAAGAAGTTTGTCTTTATTTAAATAAAAAAAATGGTAATATTTATGTAAATTTTTAAATACTATTATATTTTAATATTCAAATAATTATTTATAAATACTTGGTAAAAAAATCAATTAAGCTTTCAAACAAACTAGGTTTTTAAGTAGGACAAATTGTTATCCTAGTAAAAAGTTAAGAATTGATTGTATGTTGAGCCCAATGACCCAAGTTTAATATTTAATGCATTCTCTCTACCAAATGATTTTGCTCTTTGGAATGGTTTAAAAAAATCTATTGATCTAATGATTAAAGGTTGAAGATGGGTGGTGGTAACTGGAGAACAAAATTCTATTTGGATGGATACTTGGTGTGATAAAAAAACCTCTCAATTTAGATCCAATTTTGAAACCTTGTATGAGATTGCTTCAAGACAAATAGGGTGATAGGGTTTCAAACATTTTGTCCAAGGATCAGGAAGGAAGATACAAATGGAAAGAATATTTTTTTACAAGTATACAAGACATTGATGTTAGGATGCAATTGAGTAGAAAGATAACAACTGTGATTATTTTGAGGGGAGCAAAGGATAAATTGATCTAGGAGTTCAATAGCTCAGAAGAATACACAAAAATAAGTGGGTATAATGTAAAGCACCAATAAAATAGTAATATCACTAGAATTTGGAGAGATATTTGGGATAGCCCAAGCATTCCTAAAGTCAAAATGTTTGTTTGGCTAGTAGGTCATAGAAGAATTTTATCTTGGGATAACCTAATGAAAAGGGGTTTTCATGGCATCTCTCAATGTGATCTTTGAAAAAAGAGGAGAGTATAGGCCATCTCTTGGGATATTGCTCAATAGTCTAGAAACTATGGCAATGGATTCTTAATATGTTTGGTAAATGCATGGTGATGAATAGTACAATTGAATATTGGTTAAAGCAATGGTAAACACTTATAAAAGTGAGGCTTTACAGACAATATGAGATATATATAAAGATACAATACTTTGAAATATATGGTTAGAAATGAATAAAAGAATATTTATAGTAAAGGAAAGCGGTTTAGAGGTGATTAAAAAGAATAAATGTTTAGCCATAGAGGAGTCTAAACCAACCCTATCAACTCACCCAATCCCTAATATGGAAGCAGAGAGCCTTGATAGATGGAGTCAAGTCATTAAATGGAATAATGATATTGGGTACATGAGAAGAAAAAATAAGGCAAAGAATATAAAGTGGAAATCATGAAATGTGGAGTTGGTTAAATTAAATTTTGATGGAGCATCTAAAGGAAATCCAAGACCAACAGAAGGAGATACAAATAGAAATAATAGAGGAGAGATTTTATCTCAATATGCTTTCAATAATAAACTTATGACAAATAATGAAGCTGAAGCTTGGGTGGCTTTAGAAGGGTTAAAAATATGCAAACAAATGAAATGGAACAGAGTATGGATGGAAGGTGATTCTCTCATAGTAATAAATGCAATTTTGAGGAAAGCAAAGGCTCCATGGAACATACAAGAGATAATTGTGGAAATTCAAGATGTTGCTAGAGATTTTAAAGAAATTAGGTTTACACATACATTAAGGGAAAGAAACAAATATGTAGATAGGCTAGCCAATAGAGGGGTTTTATTGAGGATCATGAAGTTAAATTCTCCTTTCTATGATTAGAGGAAGTAGTAAGTTAAGTTGAAGTTGGCAAGAAAATGTTGATTGCCTGAATAAAATAATGATTTAGATCTACTGTAATGTATTCCATTAGTAATTTCTACTTTATTTTATAATAATAATGTGTTTTGATATAACTATTTATTATAAATTTTATGGTTGCACTTGTGTTTAAGGAAGGAAACTAGCAATCCAGATTTGGTAAAGTGGGCTATGATAGTCCAATGTTTTGGAAATATTACTCTACTAAGATGTAATGCATAAATAATAGAGGTGAATTTTTGGTATTGTGAAGATTGTTATAGAAAAATGTCAAGAAAGGTGTTGAATTATGGAATATTTCTATTCATACATAAAATTGAAGAGATATAGGAAATGAAAATAAAAAATTCAAAAAATTTATGTAAAATGATGTAGGTTTCTAGCTATAGCACCTCAATTGAGATGAAAGTGTATATATTTGTAAACTCTCAATATCTAAAGAAGGGAGTTGTAATTTTTCAAGGGTAGGGGACCCGAGCACAACCCCTTATTATCCAACCCAAAAAAAGAGTTAATAATTGATTAAATAACACTAGAGAAAGTGGTTAAAAATATAGGTTTTTAGGTGGGTCGCTAAGAGGATGGTGTTGATTGATCCCGTGTCACTGCAAGTAGATGCCATTATGGAGGAGTTTCTAAAAATCCATCATTTTTGACCTTTTATCCATAAGTTTATTGGAAACGATCGATGTGGGAAGAACACTCAAGAGACGAACACAAGAATGGCACAATGAAAACTGAGAATTGTATTAATCAAAAACATATTTATAGGTATTTCTACCTTTACAAGTCGACGTTTAATACTCACAATTCTTGTGAGTATTAAATGCAATACATCGTGATCCATGTGAAAGGCATAATATTAGAGAATATAATATTAATCCCTATCATTCCTCCCCATTGTAGAAGCATTGGTCTCCAATGCGCTCAAAAGAGGATAAATTTTTTTAGACATCTTAGTGTGAGCTTGATGTAGAAGCTGGTGTGAAATGATGGAAGTTGGTTGTTGAGGATAGACTACCAACAACTGAGATGCCTGCAAGGTTGAAAATGAAGGATGTTGAGTAGTGGTGACCAAATCTGGAGCTATAGTGGAATCTGGAACTAGAGCAGGAGGAGGATTATCAAGAGTAGCAATATGAACTGGTGTAGGTGCCACATAGATAGGCATCGGTACAACAGGAACAAATGCTAGTACAACATGAATTGCAAGAACCAGGGCAATTACTATAGGAATAAATATTGGTATAAACTAAATTATAGGAACTAATACTGGTAAAAACTATACTGGTGGAGATGCAACAGGAATATATGTGTGATGAACCTGGTGCTGAGTTGTGAATAGTGCTCGTGCTTGTGTCCACTTGTTGATGTGTGCTAAAAATTAAGGTAATTTTTTGTGCTTGATGAAAATTAGTGTGAGCTTGTTGTGGAGGGAATCAGGGTTATGCGTAAGGGGTTGGACTCAAAATGTACTTGTAAAAAATTCGCGAATCCTAATCAAAATCAAGGTGAATCATGGAGAATCATAAGAAAATCAAATCGAACATCTTCATACCAAAATTTGGGGTATGTGAAGCCCTAAAATGTAAGGTTATATTTGGGCCTACTTTTGACCTATTAAATCATCTTATAACTTCATAAAAACACCACCCTTAGATCAAGTTTGAAAAGAGCTTTCCAATGAGTACAAATATGCCTATGTTTGGATATATATTATGGCAAATTAACCCTAAGAAAAAATTGTTCCTAAAAATTTTAGGCGAATGGGCCGACGTCAAGGGTCATCATATTCGCCAATTTTCAATTTTGAAAATCCTAATATTCGCCCAATTTGTGAATATTTACCGCTATGCATAACCCTAGAGGGAATTGAACACTTCGAATAAGAAAAATTTGGTTCTCATGCTGAAGGGTGTAGGTATTGTTACAGGCATCATATTGAGCTCGCTTTTCATATTGATAAGTTTTTCCTAACAACTTACAACAATCTATAGGAGTTACATCACATGTGACAATGTCTACATACTTAGGCCCAAAGGCAAAAGATAAAGTGCATGTTTTTGTGATCCGAGAAGTAGTAGTACTATCCTTCCAACCAAGGGAGTATGGACAAGGATGAGGATGGGTGGAAAGATGCAACTTATCAACAATGGACTACGCAATCAAGTTCTTTTGTGAGCCATTATCGATGATACAATCAACTAAAAAACTAGGTGTTAAATGAGCATGAGTAACAAACAGGTTCTCACGATCTTCGATAAGAGAGTGATGGTTAAGTAAGGTGACCTTGTTTAGTCGACCTTCTAACTCGGATAAACACAATATTCCCTAGAATTTTGGATGGGGTTTTGGGGAGTCCCCTCCTCAAAAATTGACTCCTCAAAGGTTTTTGTCGTAGATGCTTGGACAAATAATTGTTTTTGCTGAGATTTCTTTAATTGGGGATATTCTAATTTGTCATGCTCGCTTCTTTTACAATAATTACAAAAAAAAAAATTGTGAGAAGAAGATGAAGCATGAAATGCAGAAGAAAAGGATTTAGCAGGAGCGGGAAGAGAAGTATAAGAAGGGGAAGAATACTGTTGAGGTTGATGCAGTGGTGGCACGGAACCTTCTGAAGAGTAACTAGCCCCTATGTAGCGTGTTGAGAGCTTCTCCTCGGTGAGTTGTACATGATTGAAGATCTCATATAGTGTAGTACAAGGAGTATATTTCAACTCCCGATAAAAAAGTGCAAGGAGACCACTTTTTAATTTGGCAATCAAGACATCATCAGGATCTGATAGGCTAAGAAAAACTTGAAGGTGAATGAAATGATGAATGAATTCTTGTACAAATTATCTCTTCACGGCTTTGGAGTTCAAATCTCATATTTTTGGGCGTTGTTTCGTTGCCACCGCCGCTTGATTGGTTCTACGATTTCATGCACATCCTCTTAGATTTTATTTTCTTGGTGATTCCTCGACCCCCACACCATTTTTTTGCTGATCGGCCTTACCCATGGCCTCCATCGCTTGTTGCACCCATTGATCGTGGTCCACCAAGCTCACCATTTTTAAATGTGCAATTTATTTCCATAATGATTTTTCTTTCCTTTGGAATGCATTGGAGTCCAATGCTTCTATGATGAGGAGGAATGATGTGGAAAAAACACTCAAGAGACAAACACAAGAATGGCACAATGAAAATTGAGAATTACATTAATCAAAAACATATTTATAGGTATGTCTGCCTTTACAATTTTGAATGTAATATGCATGATCTATGTGAGTATTAAATGCATACATCGTGATCCATGTGAAAAGGAATAATATTAGAGAATATAATATTAATCCCTATTAACGATCTTGAGTTATCCCAAAAATTCATGTCATCCTAGGATAAAGGTCGTGTGATGCTAAGAGGACTCCAATTTAAAATCAGTATCTACATGTTGGTAGAGGTGATCAAGTTACCCAATGATGATGAGATTGTGTACCATGACAAGCACTCCTTAGTAGGGGAACTCATCCACTTTAAAGACAAAGGAAAGCATTTAGCCAGAGAGAAAGGTGGCATCATCAGAAAGGGTATCCCAAAGCCCTAGAATAGGATGATGATCCCTATTCTTTAGTATTTCACTATTGATGAGACGACTTCACCACTTAAAAGTCTCCACTTGGTGTTCTTGAATCACATGTACATTATTATAGAAATTAATGTTCCTGAGTACCTCTTTAGATATTTGGAATTGTTGGTTTCAAGCATCAAGGATGGCTCTTCAACCCATCCAAAATACCAAGGTCTCCACCTGATCTTGTACAACCATGTTGTTCAAAAGGAGGCTAAGAAGGCAACCCTAGCCATTGTTTGTAGCCCTGCAGATTTTCCCTTTGCCTCGACCCCTAGCGACGATGATTCGAAGAAAGGCTCTATTGACGCTGCCAGAGGTGAAAAGAATCCCTTTGGTTCCTCTATCGACACTCCATTGCATGTCAAATTTGAATCATGCAAGAGCTCATCTAGAAGTAAGGCTTCTAGGGGGGAAGCATAAAATTTTTTATTATTGTTGATCAAGATGAGGACACTCCTAAGAAGACTCTTGTGAAGTTTAAAAATTTCAAGTTCAAGGATGTTCACAAGTGCATGGTGCTTGTGTACCAACTCTTTATTTTGGTCACTTGATTCATCAAAATATAATTTTGTGGCATTGCCTTCTCATCTCCTATTAGTCCTTTCCACCATTGATTTATATCAATCAAATGTTCAATCATGCTAATGTTATTCAATCAGTTATTAATGCAGTGATTGATCAATATCAATCCTATATAGTTTTAACTATACTTATTTTTCCCACACTTTGCTTTGATCACCCACAACTTTACCTTCTCAATTTTGCTTTGTTATATTTAGATTAATTTACTTTATCTAGATTAACGAGGATTCAACTCAAATATGGAAGTTGAAAAAGATTCATAAAACAAGATAGTAAGTACAAATCTAAATCAAACTATTATACAATTGAACAAGTAATGTGAATGTTAATAATGAAAATTTTAGAAGGAAATGAATAAATTTGATGTGATTAAATCCGTGAATAACATATAACAAAAAAAACTGATAACGAATAGAAAGGTAATGTTACAAGCATCATACAACTAAAAGCTTTCCTCAAAATAACTAAAAGAAAAGTCAATAATGTGATAAAATTGCTCTCTAAATGGTCAATAGATTAATTAAAAAATAAAATAAATTGACTTCTAGACTACAAACAAAATTAAGGTTATACGAAATAAACGATTATTCAAATATTTTATATACTTTTAAAAGAAATTGTTTCAAAAGTATATTTAATGTGAACAAGAGGGTGGGGTTCCATCCTGCATACGACCCTTGCAATCTGGTAGGTGGAATTTTAAGATGAGTTGTTGTCGTGTCGGCATTGTTGAGCAAGGTGCAGCGACAATATTGTCATTGTTGTCAACACAGTCAGATAGATCGGTTGATGCAGTGGACAAGAGTTAAGAGGTTATTCAAAGTATGTACAGTGATGTTAAATGCTTATGAGTATGTTTTTGATGTTTGGGTGAAGTTGTTACAGGTTTTTTGTGCAAATTTGCAAAAGTTGAAAAAATCGTCAGAAAGTTGTCAAAGCAGCAAAATAGTCAAAAAGTTGTAAAAGTCGCCACGGGCACAGTTGGACAGGATGGATCAGTTTGGAACATGCCAGCATGTCAATAAATAGTCCAGAACAGCATTGGAGATGTCAGCACAGTGTTTGGAGTGATCGGTGGTGTTTTCGGTATCTTGGCGGATGATTTGGCAAGTGGTTGTACAGGCTGAAAAAGTGTAGGTTTTGTCAGAAGCACTACGAACAAACCGTAAGGAGTTATGCAGAAAAATTTGAATTGGAGGTGGTCATTATCTTCAAGAACATGTGTTCAAAATTTCAACGAAAACGGAGAAACGAGGCAAATTTTACAAGCGTTGCAAGACTGTCACAAAAACGCTCTTTTTTGAAAAAGTGTGTCAATAGCAGTTTTTGTGGAAGTTGTACAGGTGAACCGTAAAGAGTTAGGAAGTGAGTTTTGGTTTGGATATAGTCAGTGTTGAAAATATTCTACGTTTCAAATTTTAGAGAAAATCGAGTTACGAGGTGAGAGTTATGATTTTTGCAAAAACATTACAGGTCTCTTTTATGTCAATTTGTGCCACTTGGGCAAAATCCTTTAGTTGGCCATTTCGACCTTGAAGAGTCGCCAGAGTTTCAGTTTCAGTGTTGTTACACCTTCAAGGCATCAAATAGATCATATTTTATTTTTTGTTTGAGTTGTCACATGGCTCTGAAGTACGAGAACGAGTAAGGTGTCAATTCTTTGCATGTGACGTGTTTGACGAAATGCCTTCTCAATATAAAAAAAGGGAGTTATATTATTTTAAGCAGTTTTCATTAAATAAAGATCTTTGGAGAAAGTGAAAAGTGAAAAGGAATGCAAGTGTGTGCATTTAAGTGAGAAGTATTTTATTGAAGAGTGTGATTTTATTTTGTGTGGAGAGAAGAGTGTGTGGAGAAAAATAAAGAGTGAAAATCCGTGTTTTTGGGAAAAAGGTGAAAAACATTACTTTAGTATTTTGGGCATAACTTTCTCATACGATATCAGTTTTGGCTGAAATTTTGAGATATGGTCATAGAAAGAGTTCTGCACAATACCCAGAAAGTGTTTAGCAATTGACATAACGAGCTAAGATAACGGTCAATTTTTCTATGAGAAGAGAAGATTCATATATGTCATTTTATTATCAATATCAAAATCAAGTGGGTGCTTGGTAGAGGGGTTGGTGCTCCTTTCTGTTGGTGCAGATAAATTAGGGGTTGGTGCAGATAAACCAGGGGTTGGTGCTTCTTCCAGTGGGTGCTAGTAAATTGATTGTAAAGTTGGTGCTTTGCAAAGGCTAGATTTGGATGGGAGTCCAAACAGTCATTTTGAGGATGTAGCCAAATCGGTGAACCTCGGTACATCTTGTGTTGTGTGATGTTCTCTTGTTATACTTGTTTTATTTGGTTTCAAGTTTTCATTGTTTCGGCTTTAAGAGTTGAAGATTTAAATTTTTTAAAAGAGCTACACTGATTCACCCCCCCTCTCAGTGTCATTGTGAGACTAACAAGCATGTGGGTGTTCCTTAGGAAAATAGAATCGCATATTATCATGTGGAACGCCTTGCTCCACCACAAATATTTCGTCTTACAAATTGGCTCTATTTTGGTGGTACAGATTAGAAATTCGTGAAAGTGCTAGTTCATCTTTAGGGATATCATGTATTGGGTTTGGCATAGCATCTCGCAACTGTAATCTACTAAGGAATAGAAAGGAAATATCAAGGAAAGTCATTCATAAATTTGTTAGTTTGCCCATTTCTATAGTCTATCACATCTAAACTTGGTAAGATTCTTTGATGTGGGCCAGGGTTAAATTCATGGGTCTTATGGCTCATCCATAAGTCTATGTCAAGATGAACATCTCATAGGATGAACATTTTAAAGGAAAATGAAAAGTTTGACACTAAGTATTTGGGTAAGATTTTGAATATTTATTAAGAGGAGATTTAGGTTTAAACCTTGGCTAGATAGTTTGGTAAGACTTTGAGCACTCTTTAAGAGGAGACTTAGGTTCAAACTTTGGGACATGTCCAATAAAGACAAAAGTAATAATCTGATTTGAATACTCGTTTATTGTCAATAGTTGTTTATTTGAGTCTATTTATGAGTTATAAATATATTTAAGTCTATTCAAAAGTGTCAAATAATAACTGAAAGACAACCAAACTAATTGTGAATAATAAATTATGCAATGTATAAGTATGTATAAATACTTGTTTATTGTCAATAATCGTTCATTTGAGTCTATTCATAAGTGTCAAATATGAGTATTTGTTATTTCAAAGACAATGAATAATAATTAATTGTGAATAATAAATTACTTAATGTGTAAGTATGAAAATACTTGTTTATTGTCATCTTTTATTTGAGCCTATTCATGTGTCAAATATGAGTATTTGTTATTTCAAAGACAATGAATAATAAATTATGTAACGTGTAAATACTAAAAAAAAAATACTGCAGTATTAGATTTTTCCAACATAAATGTTTTCGTTTTAAGAATTTGATTTACATTCTTCTGGCAGCTCAAATTGCGCGTGTCTGGTTTATGTGACGTGAAATTTCAAAACATAGCTGTGTGGTTTTGACGAAGATAAAATTTGCTTGTATGTTGGACATGCATAAAATATTCTAACGTGTAACTTTAACACCACCCAAACAAAACAATGCTTCTCATAATTTTGCACGTGGTCTCCGTTGATTGCGGCGACAAAAGTTGGTCACCGTAACAATCACCGAATGGTTCCGCACTCCAGACGTGACTGTTGCTTTCGCTCGTATTCTCCACAGTGACGTCTCCCCAATGAACAAACTCAACATTCTCATCTAACACCCAGAAAAAACCAGTCTGGTCCGTTTCTCCTAGGGACCCATTTCAGCTTCGGTGGACACCCAATTGCTACACTATATATTATAGAAACCAGACAGGAAGTTTACAGGTATTTTTATCCATCAAATCAGGACAAAATTACCTTCCAAATGGCAGAAATTAATTATTAACTCCCATGCTAGAATCGGTATCGGTCATGAATCCGTGCAGACTGTCCACCACATTTTGCAGACTGTTCGCCACAGTATTTTGTGTTGTCCGTCTTGGAAGCCTCCACACAGATCTTCGCGCAGCAGTCTACCGCTATAACCACCATGCCACGATCATTTTAAATCTTTTAAATCGTTAAAAGCACCATGAAAGGGATAAGCTATCAGTCCAACATAGCCCGAGATTTGAACCTTAGACCTTCGCCCCCCTTCGGGGTTTTGCGTTCAGTCCAGAATAACCCAAGATTTGAACCTTAGACCTTCGCCCCCCTTCGGGATTTACAGATATCTGCGTAATCTGCTCGGATAACCACCAGGCCAAGATCATTTTAAACCTTTTACGTCGTTATTTAACCAAAAAAGAGACAAACATTGAATCCAGCAATGCCGGAAATTTGAACCTTATACCTTCACCCTTGTCGAATCTAAGGAAACCAATTAATCTACACCTCTAACTTAGAAATTAACAAATTCATTAATTTTTTTTTTGAAGCAACGGTCTCATGGATGTCACTCCCAAATATAATTGAGGACGGTGCATAAGATGTAGCGGTGGCTTACAAAGGGCAATATATTTAACAAATGCATTAATTTATTTTAAAGAGTTAACTTTAAATTAGATGTACCTCAGTTGTTTTAAAAAAAACCTTAAAAGCCACCACAGTTATTTAAAAAAACATATATTTACTTTTAAAAACTTTCAAAGTATGTAGAAACACATTGTGTTTGACAACAACATTTTTTAGTTTTAATCTAAAAAGATTTTTTTTTAATATATAGGGGAATTGGTTATAGCCCCAGTTTTTTTACTATTAAGTAGGGTTTAAATCTTGGGGTTGTTTCCTATAACCCTTATTCCACTTCGTTGTTATTTAACTTAACATAGAATGGACTATTAATCGCCTAGGATTGGTATCGTTATTGTCGGGCTAATGTGCACTCAGTGGATTCAAGTTAAATTGCTACCTTTGCAAACAGGTATGTCCTCAAGGTTTAAATCTAGGTCTTCGTTTTGGTAAGCGCCAGAAATTACCAATCCACCTAGCCCCTATGGACATCTAAAAAGAAATATAATGACCTAGGTTCAAACCATGTCGGCGTGTGGTGTGTGTGAGTGAGTTTGTGTGTATATATATGAATATATATAAATTTCCCACTTAGTATGAGGGGACCGTGACCCGTCATAAAAACCTGCACCGCAATCGCTCATAAAAACCTGTGTAAACTCATTGAAAAAATTGAGTCCTGCAAAGGATGCCATAGTGGTATGTTTTTTGGCGACATTATTATTGTGGAGTAGATCTGATGAAAGTATTGCTGCAGAGTAGAGCTGATAACAATATTGTTGTGGAGTAGATTTTGTGACATTGTTGTTATGGAGTAGATCTAGTGACAGTATTGGTGCAGACTAGAGATAATAACAATATTGTTGTAGATTAGATCTAATGATAATATTGCTATGGAGTAGATCTGACCATGCTCCAAAAATACAATGGTATGGTATTATTGTAGAGTAGAGTTGATAACAATATTATTTTGAAGTAGATTTGGCAATAGTATTGTTGTGGAGTAGATCTGGAAACAATATTGTTGCAGAGTAGAACTAATAACAATATTGTTGTGGAGTATATTTGGTGATAATATTGTTGTGGAGTAGATTTGACGACAGTATTGTTGTGAAGTAGATTTGAGGATGCTCAAAAATACAATGGCATGGTATTGTTGTAGATAGAGCTGATAACAATATTGGTGTGGAGTAGATTTGGTGACAATATTGTTGTGGAGTAGATATGGCGATAGTATTGTTGTGGAGTAGATCTAATGATAATATTGTTATAGAGTAGATCTAATGACAATATTGTAGTGTAGAGTTGGGGAGTAGATGGTAATTGTATATTTGACCACAAACCCTAAGTAACTAATTGATAAGTTAAGGGAATATAGAGCAACAATTCAAGTCTCTAGGTGGTCAGTTGGGATATCCTCAGGTAGGAATTTTGAATGCTACTAGGGTGGGAGATGAGCATGTTGTTGGGGTTCAAAACTGGCCTTTTGACCCCGAGGCAAGATCTTGGTTGCATGCGATGAAAGACAAAAAAAATACCCTTGATTGTAATTTTTATCTATCTCTAGCGGATGGAAGATTACTAATTCCTGATGATCTGGCAAAAATGTTTGATGCTCAAAGCGACCAATTTCTAATTGGTAAATTCCTTGGGGTCAAGACCTGAACTAGATGCTATACAAAAGTGGGTAATGAAGAATTAACGTCCACTAGAGCACATGGATATCGTGGTGATGCCTAGAAATTTAGTTATGGTCTGACTTAATTGAGAAGAGGATTTGGAATGAATTCTCCAGCAGGGACCCTAGTTTTTTTGGGCATCACAGTCTCTTCCTTAAACGATGGATGATGAATTTTGACCCATGCACGTAGAGCATCAACCAAGCTTCGGTCTGGATTAGGCTGCCTTGGATTCCTCTCTTCTATTGGCATGAGAAAATATTTAAAGGAATCACATAAAATATATGATGACTTATAGCAGTCGACCCTACAACGATGACAAGGTCACGACTTGTCCATGCATGATTATGTGTGAACATGAATATAGAAGCACCTCCAACCATGACTATCAAATTGGTTTCAATATTTGGGAAATGGAATCAGACTATCGAGTACGAGAACCTGCCTGTGAAGTGTGTAGACACCTAAAATGTGTAATCACAAGGAGACTCTCCAAAATACCTCCTTCTAACCCATCTAACCCACCTAGGGTAGCCTCAGGGCTATTTGGTGCCTTTTCCCAACAAAAAGGTACTTTTATTCCATGGGAGTTAAGATCGTCTCACCCGAGACGGTCTCCAAGTCAAGACAATCTCGCAGCGAGACAATCGCTTGTACGTGAATTCAAAAGAGAATAATCTGGCAGTAGACTGCATGTCAGTGTGACAGTTGACTTCCCACCGCACCTGAAGACCTACAGTCACCCATGCCATCTGCAAAGTGGCAATTAGGCTGCCCCTGATTGCCACTTGTCTTTTTGGCTGCATACCAAGAAGGCTATAAAAGGGAGGCTTCCCCCCTCCATTAAAGAGATCCAATTTTGAAATCTTTAGTAATGAAATGCTACCCAAATCGTTCGTCGAGCCTCCTTGCTGTTGCCATGCTACCGGATTGCTACACAAGTTTTGAAGCTACCTTCTATCGCACCATTTGATTAACCCCGCCACATTGAATCGTTCGAATCAACAAGGTCACATCCTCATTCGTAAGATAATCTATCAACAAAACACCCTCGGATCCCTCAACTCCATCGGATCTAGTTTCCAAAAGTTTTAGGTTTGCGAAAGCGACCGTATAGCCCCGATACAGTCTGCAGATAGAGATAGTATTGTCCAAGAAGGCCTTGGTCAGGTGATCATTTTTTGTTGCTTTTCTACATATTTGTTTAGAGAAATACTTACATGTTTGTTCTAGCCATAGATCTTTTGTTTCATGCACTTTCTCTTATTATAATAGCTTAGATATTCGTTATCTTACACATGCATTCACTTTATTTTAATTTACTTCTTGATCAACACGAGCCCAATCTCAGTGGGATCCGCAGGTGCTATTGATTCCTCTTTTGTTTCATTACATGTAGGATTATAATATTCGGGACAATGAAGGAATTTGGATCTCACTCTTGTGTGACGATTGCAAGAAAACTCACTTCCAAAGACATTGTTGTGGGTATGAAAAGATCTTAGATTACACCAAAAAAAGTTCTTTTTGATGGACAAAGACATCATGGTCTTCATTGTAATACTGTATCATTGATGAAGTCCCTTCCACTCATTCGTATCCCAGCTAGATCTATGCCTCCTCTTGATCAGGATCAAGAATGCACCCCGCAACTAGACAAGGACATTCAGGCTACTCCAACTGATCATCCCTGGATGAGTCGTAAGTACGACCACTAGAACATTTACACCACTCATAATAACGCTACCACGTAAGCTCAAGTGTTTGTCATGTCAGCTCGTGGGTCCAAGTATGGTGATTTTTATCCTTCCAACACGCCTTATGACATGCAAATCGGTTAAGGATGGTGTACTTCAGCACCTCTTGATTACTCAAAACCTAAACTGTGATAAGAGTATCAAGTTAATATGGTCTCTCGTGGCCCCAGAAAACAAATCATCAATCTATCTAGGGTTGAAGTGCCACACATGCCTATTGACACCACTAACCTAGCAAACTAAAATCAGGTTCCCAGGATGAATATAAATCATCACTTGCAACAGGTGATGCATCAAATATTGCCCACGCCTACGCAAAAAAGGTAACTGACACAACAACACCCTAGACGCCAAGCACAACATAACTTTTTGCCACACCCAAACCAAAATCTTCCACCTCTCCCACACCCAAATCAAATCCATCATCAACATCCTATACTGCCACCCATCCATCATCATCAACCCAATTCACCAAAATGCTATCAAGCGTATCCCTATCAATAGATGAGGAAGCCTATGAGGAACAACCTAAGTATCAAGACCCATTTTATATGTATCTCGACGTAACATATGAAAACATGCCTATTGATACCACTCGTCAACCATCTCATCCACAATAAAAGCTTCAAACTAATAAATGCCAAAGGTGAGTGAACACCATCATATCTCCAAAGGCCTATAAATGATTGAAAAAGTGACTCAATTATTTAGAGAAGCAAGCCTCAGGTTCAACTTACCAAAAACCTACCCTACGACAGCTCACCAATCAACTTCTGCACCCGTCCGTTCTATCACCGCCCTCTCCGAAGCATTTTGATATGCCAAAATTGGATAAGTTCAAGGGTGAGGAAGACACATAGGAGCATGTGATGAGTTTCATGAACTATTGCTTTTGTATTCAGAATAGTGACCCCTGCATGCTTAGAATATTCCTTATCATGCTTGTAGGGAGTGCTTTGGAGTGGTATAACCATTTACCGCACCACAATATTTTCACTTTTGAACAACTGGTGGATGCTTTTATGGAATGCTTTGCCTTTAGCATCAAGTAAAAGGCCACCATGACTGATGTATGTAATCTTCGTCAGTTCAAGGATGAACCAGTCATGGACTATGGAAATAGATGGAGAGCAATACTAAAAAAACTACCTTTCACTCTACCCATCATAGAGATAACTATAATGTTCATTAGAAGTTGCACAAAATAAATTTCATTACTATTGCAACTGTAACTAAAATACTTGAACACTTGCAATATAAAATCTCACAGACACAAAGAGATTGCCCAAAATGATAAAATCCTTTATATATTGACTCTTGTGATACAGATTTACAAGATTTCGGATTTTGTCCCAAGTAGCTTGGGTGCAATATTACAATCTTTGCCTCAATATGATACAAATTTCTCTTTGGGAGTTTTCTCGATCTTTCGCAACATACAATGTTCTCCTCGTATCCAGTCATAGCTTCAAAAGGTGAGCGGGCTTTGGTATCCAACAAGGGACCACTCCAGCTTTAGCAGCTTGTCCAAGATATCTGTTACCTGCACACATGCAAACCAGCAAAGGGGATTAGTAGCACCTGTATATTCAAGCAATAAATCCAATGCTACACATAAACCCTACACTAAGGTGGATTGAAAGTAGATAGCATAAAACAATTAATAAATAAAGCCTTGCTTAATACTAAAATTACTAATCTCTGTCGATGAATTTCATTTTTGGTCTCGGGACTATGGAACCGCGAAAACGTGGTTGTGGGCTAGAAACCGCGGACCTACATTGTGAGATCGTGGACGCACGTTTTCGATTGTGAAACCACGGACAAGCGAGTTCGACCAAAGAATAGATTGCCTTGAGATTCGAACCAACGATACGAAATTGGGATTACGCTCATAATTTCTTGTTGGGTCTAGGTTGATTTTGGCAGCTTGTCGGTATGCAAGTTCAACTCCTTTTTCTTGGTGGAATAATGGTACCTTTATAGGCCTCTTGGGGTTTTGAGTGCAAATAGGAGGTCGTAAGCTTGATTTGCCAAGTGGCAGAAACAAAAGAATTGAACATGAATAAAATGAATGTAAGAAAGAGTTAAGATTGCCAAAATGATCCTTTTGTATTAAATTTGATACAATGTTACAATAGTTTTGGATTGCCCCAAATGTATTGGGGGCAATGTTACAATGCTTCTTTCTCTTTCTGAGATACAATGTTTTGATAGAAGAGATGAGATCTTCCAACTCCTCAACAATATATGGTGTTCTTCGTTCCTCTATTACAACTTCAAAGGGTGAGTGGGCTTTGGTATCCAACAAGGGACCACTCCAGCTTCAGCAACTTGTCCAAGATATCTGTTACCTGCACACATGCAAACTAGTAAAGGGGATCAGTAGCACCTATATATTCAAGCAATAAATCCAATGCTACACATAAACCCTACACTGAGGTGGATTGAAAGCAGATAGCAAAAAACAATTAATAAATAAAGCCTTGCTTAATACTAAAATTACTAATCTTTGTCGATGAATTCCGTTTTTGCTCTTGGGACTATGGAACCATGGAAACACGATTGTGGGCTGGAAACCGTGGACCTGCGGTTGTGAAACCGTGGATGCGTATTTTTGACTGTGAAACTGCGGACGAGCGGTTTTGGTTGAAGAAAAGATTACCTCAAGATGTGAACCAACGCTACGAAATTGGGCTCGCGGTGATAATTTCTCGTTGGATCTAGGTTGATTTTGGCAGCACATCGATATGTAAGTTCAAATCCTTTTTCTTGGTGGACTAATGGTGCCTTTATAGGCCTCTTGGGATTTTGAGTGGGAATATTAGGTGGCAAGCTTGATTTTCCATGTGGGAGATTTGGGCTGCCAGGTGGAAGGGGTGGTTGTGATGGGTCACCTAGTGTGCCTCAATTAACTGGGGTGATGTGGCTTCAAGTGGAGTGGGATATGGGATGTTGTTTTATGTGAAGGGACAAGGGGACCACAACAAATGAGTTGTGGCATGGGTGTTGGAAATCTGCCCCATGTGCAAGGACAAGGGGGACAAGAGTGGGTAATATGTGGCAAGGGTGTTGGATAAAGTGTCTAGGACACATGTCCAATGGGTAGGTAGGGTATCCTAAGGTGATTTTCTAGATTTAATAAATTAGAAAAATAGGATAATGTGCAAGATTTTATATCCCTAAGTTAGAACTTAGGCATATATTTTTATTATGCAGGATTTGATGGTGGGGTGGTAAATGTGTTTTAGAAGGTGTTGAGTTTTAGTGTCTACAGTTACCCCTTTTTGTACTACATTGTGTACAACACAATGCGGTGTAAAAACAAATGACACCTTACCTTTATTTGATGAATGGACTCAACTCTCTTTGGTGTGGCAAGATGGATGACTATTGTAAATGAAATTTTGATTTGCATGCTTACCCCCTCGATTGGCGAGTGGGTAACAATTGAGACCCAATGGCCAATTGAAAGCGTTATTCTTGATGTTGTTCCTAGTTCATTATGTTGGTTTGCAGAATATCATTTGGTTTGCTGACATGCATGAAATGAAGTAAAAGGAACCAATCGTCCTAGTCGCTTGTCCTAGTGACTGTTAGCAATTCCATTGTGCATTTGATTGATTTGAATTTATCGTGTTTTGTAACCCCATGGAGTAGGCATCGTTTAACCTTGGATAACTCTGCTTTTGTTCTTTTCTTGATTTGTTGCAATTTTGTATTTTACTTGTTTTTTATTTTTTAAACGCGGTTGCGCATACCTAAAATTGCGGGTTCACGGTTTGGCCCCGCTAACTGCGAATTCATGGTTTTAGCTGCAAATCGTAGGTTTGCATTTTTGAGTGCTTCGAAAAATACAGATACACATTTTTCACCATAAAATGCGGATATATATAGGCGAGTGCCTATCATTTTCATTTCATTACCATTTGTCATTTGCTGATTGGTTGAGTGTGATGAGTGAGATGGAGATTGGCGAAGGTAGTGGTGGCGGAGGGGACGGTGGTGGCAGCTCAATTGGAGCGAAAGGTGGCATCCAGTATGCTGAGGTAGGTGGTTCTTTGCTTTTAGTTGGGATTTCTTTTTTTTTGTTTTTTGTTTTCTTGTTTTATTTGTTTTTATTGTTTTTGTTTTTTTTTAACTAAGTGGGGTTGGTAATGAACTTTTTCTTTGTTGCGTTTTTTTTTGTTTTTGTTTGTTTTATTTGTTTTTGTTTGCCTTTTATTTTATGTTTACCTAGGGGTAGGTAAATTTTTTTTTTTTAAGTTTTGTTTTGATCGTTCTAATATTTTTCATGTTTGCTTTGTTTCAGGTTAAGCTACTTGATGCCCGACATAGGTGGTCCTGTTGTCCGCATTGGCCTCGACAAGAAGGAGGCTTTGTTCCCTATTTTTGGTGAGCTGTGGGATGTAGACTACAACAGGGGAGATTGCATACCTGGATCTCTTTATGGTTGGCAATTTTGGAGTCATTCCAGCCTTCTTGATGTATTTATTGAGCAACATGTTGTTGCGCAATCCCATGGGATTGAGGATCTCATCGAACCAGGTTCCTATTATTCTTGACTAGATATATGATCCTCGACGGTTGGCATGGGCTCCCGCTCTTCTATGCCAGATTTACAGCAAGTTGTATGAGGTGAAGAGGCGGGGGTGAAAGGGCCTAGGTTGCAGTTTGGTGCTCCAAGTGTGGTCTTGGGAGCACATCATTGTTGGATGGCTGATTGGTCTTCCTTGTGCCTGTGATGCCACTTCTCCTTGTGCTTACAGGTGGCTTCTTAGTGAGGAGCTTTGTCGTCTGATGGTTAGGGCATCAGAGTACATAGATATTTTGAGCTCGCTTACTAGAGATTTTATGAGCTAACGGCCTTGGAGGGGCTTGGATTGGGTGATATGTGGCAGAGCTTCACCGCATCTGGTGAGGTTGATGGGTTGTTGGTGCCCATATCAGGAAGATGGAGTATGTTCAGTTTTATCGGGTGCAACATCAGTTTGGTTTGGTACAGGGTGTGTCTGATGCACCTGTGACCTATAGGCGACGGGCAGATGAGTTGGGATTACCTGTTGCTCCTAACTTTTGGTGAGTTGATGACCTAGCTGATGAATCTGACCTTGAGGTTGGTGATTTGGATGATGGGGTACCACTCTTGAGTATGATACATGGTTTTTCGCTTAGCCTATTTGGATGTCGAGTGTCGTTGTTGATGATGAGGGGAGTGGTGATGAGGTGGAGGTGGTAGAATGGGTTCCTTGGTCGGTGAAGCATCGATGAGGTAGCACTTCGAGGGTTGATATGGCTTATGTGTAGCAACCCGAGGAGGCTGGTGGTGATGGTGATGAGTATGTACCTCCTTGATGGACAAAGTACGAGTGGGGTATTCTGCAGGTGGAGCAGGACAGTCTAGAGTTGGAGGTGGCTCACCTGAAGGGTGAGTTGGCATGGTATCAGGGCGAGGTGACTCGTCTATAGGTCGAGGTAGACAATTTGTGGGTTGGACCTAGCAACGGTGCCCTTGTTGCGAAGGATATGGAGATCACTAGGCTCGAGGGTGAGGTGACTCTATTAGAGGGCAAACTGACTCGATTATAGGCAGGGTCAGGTGAAGGTGACACTGCAGCTACTGTTGCTACTCTACGGGCGAAGATTTCTCAAAGGGTTGCTCGTCAGGGTACAGATTTGAGGAGCCTACACAAGGAGGTTGTTTATGTGGAGATGTTGAAGAACATTTTGCATGAGCAACAGATTCCTTTGCCTGTTCCTACTTCATCATCAGCTGCTACTGCTACCCAAGGGATCGAGATGAGTCACAGGACTCATCGACCGTTGAGTTCGCATGAGGCTTCTACAGCGCAGTGTCCTCAGAGGGATCCTGCTGGCACCAGCTAGTTTTGACATGTATTTTTTTTATATTTTACCATATTTTTATTTTGCTATGAGCCTTAGTTCTGTGATGTATACAGCCTGCGAGAATTTTGTACTTTTTGAGACCTTCATATATATATATGAAGAACACAAGCTTATACTGAGAGGGGGGGTGAACAGTATAAGACCTTTTTCAATTTTATCTATCAATACAGCTTTCAAACCATTAACATGCAGAATAAAATAGCAGTAACAACAACAGTAAAATAGTGCACAAAAAGCAATCCACAAAGAGACACAACACTTTACGTGGTTCACCCAAGGTGGGCTACTCCACGGATAAAACTTTCCTCTAAAAGTTATATCAAAACCTTCGGGAATCCTTCCCGATTACAAAGTTTATGAGCCTTAGCTCAAAGGAGACACCTTCCCCTAATTCTGCTTTGCTAGTGATCCTCTAGAAGACCTCTACCTCCTCTGCCCTTAGCAAGTGGAATTCTGTCCACAGAAGACACCTGTCTTCCCTGCTCTGGCTGGAGATCTCTGTCCTCAACTCTGATACAGCAAAGCTGGTCCTCTTTTCTGTACCAAACACAGTCCTTCGGTCTAGCACAATTGTCCTCTTTCTTTGTTCCTTTCTGCACTTGGTTGAAAACAACTTTTCACCGCTCGCGCAACTACAGCAGCACAGTCTTCTCAAATTACAATGGCACTATCTTCTCAAATTACAGTAGCACTTGATCACCGTTTGTCCTTCACAACTGTTCGCAATTACAGCAGTATCTACTTCGCGCACTTTGCTTTCTTTTACACAGACTGCGTGAACACAGTCGCAATCACAGTTGTCCTTAGATCAAATTCCACCCTTTTCATGATCTTCGCAAACACTGCAGCATTCGAACGCACAGCAACTTATGCGCCTATGTACAACCACAACATCATACTTTTTGCACAGTCTTCTTATGAACAGCAGCACAGTCTTTGATACTTAGAAGATTCAACGAAGTCCACTCTAATGTTGTAGTCGAACTTCGCTCTCTACTTTTTCGATGATCGAACCTCACTAGTCACACTAACTTTGCGAACGCCTCACTACGAAATGCACACTTCGATCGATACCCAAAATTGCTCAAACAGTCTTCCTTTAATACTCACAATCTTAAGATGAAATCTTGTTCTTTAGTCGATTGTTCAATCTCCAAACACGTCGGCTATAAAACCTTACACTTCGTCGACAAAGGTTAACTTCATCGGCTTTAACCGCCTCTGCTATTCTATAGCTGTTCTCGCATGAAACTCAAACATGTCACGATATCGCTACGCCTTTGACTATCGTACACCTTCTTTGGTTTGTTGTCACGAAATCGTGACACTACAGCCTTTGCTGACGTCATCGTAAATCTTGTCACGAAATCGTGACGCTCTAGACTTCAAAGCCTTCTTCTCCGTTGTTGTCACGAAATCGTGACACCTTTGCCTCTTGCTGACGTCATCATGATTCTTGTCACGAAATCGTGACGCTCTGGACTTCAAAGCCTTCTTCTCCGCTACTATCATGAAATCGTGACACCTTTGCCTCTTGCTGACGTCATCATGATTCTTGTCACGAAATCATGACGCTCTGGACTTCAAAGTCTTCTTCTCCGCTACTGTCATGAAATCGTGACACCTTTGCCTTTTGCTGACGTCATCAACAACTCTATCGTGAAATCGTGACACCTCTTGCTTCTTCATCCTTTTCTTGGTTTGCACTAGCGAAAATGAAACATGTCACGAAATCATGACGCTTTTGCTGCCTTAAGCTCTCTCTTGCCAACTGCTTGCAAAACTGGAACATGTCACGAAATCATGACGCTTTTGCCAACTGCAAGCTGCCAACTCAACCTGTCATGAAATCGTGACACTTTTTGCATCCGTACAACTTCTTCGAAACTTGTCGCGAAATCGTGACACTTCCTGCAACTCAACACTGCCAACTCAACTTGTCGCGAAATCGTGACACTTTTTGCATCCGTACAACTTCTTCGAAACTTGTCACGAAATCGTGACACTTCCTGCAACTCAACACTGCCAACTCAACTTGTCGCGAAATCGCGACAGTTTTTGCATCCGTACAACTTCTTCGAAACTTGTCGCGAAATCGTGACAGTTTTGCCCGTTCTGCCTCTGCCTTCCTGCATGTCACGAAATCGTGACACTTTTGCCCGCTTTGCCTCTGCCTTCCTGCATGTCACGAAATCGTGACAGTTTTGGCCAAACTTTCTCTCTCCTCAAACATGTCGCGAAATCGTGACAGTTTTTCCAAAGACAGCCTGCAAACTTTTTCTAACTTATCTTTTTCTGGATTTTTGGCAAGCTGGGCTACTTTGATTTTCTTGGAGACTTACTGACCAGCTGAAACCTTCATCAAAACACATCCTTAGACTTAAAAACAAATTGCTCCAAGAACTCCTTGACATCAAAAACAACAACTACCAATAGCTCCTTGACATCAATGACAACAATTAAACTTAGGCAAAGGCAATGTACTCAAGATACCCAAAATTGCCAACAATCTCCCCCTTTGTCATTGATGGCAACCCTTAATTAAAAACACATCTTTCAAGAGCCAAAACTGAAATCAATCTCTTCAAGTTTTGCTCCCCACGACTTGAAGCTTTCCTCTTCACTTGAAAACACTCCCCCTTACTTAAATCTCTCCCCCTTTGTCATCAATGGCAAAGGGTCACCTTTGGGGCTTGGGACTAAGAATGAGCCTCTTAGCTTAGTCCCTCCCCCACCTCCCGATGAGGTGATTTAAAACAGGGTTGGGAGTGATACTCCCATTAGACACTCATCATCATTAGTGTCTAAGATTTCTTTGTCGGGCCTTCTCTTGAATTCTTTTTCGTATTCCTGTTCTCGTCAACTGTTTTGATCCTCGGACCTGTTAATACTACTCGTTCCTGTTTCTTTTATCTTTTCTGTTCTTATCCATACCTTGATCCTTGGACCTGTTCATATCACTTTTCCTATTTTTGTTATCATTCCTATTCTTATCCATGCCTTGATCCTTGGATTTGTTCATGCTATTGTTTATGTTCTTGTATCTCAGAAGATCAGCTCTACACTGTCTAGCTAGGTGACCTTCATTGTTGCATTTATAGCAAGTAACAATATTTGGCATGACTGTTCTTTGAATCCGCCTGTTCTGACTAACCCAGTTCCTGTTATTTGCCTTGCAAAAAATTGCCTTGTGCCCGAATTGTTGACAAGAGTAACAATACCCTTGAAAGAAATTACGTATCCTGAAACTGTCATTTACTCTCTTCATTTGAGTCATGCAATGTACAACCATGTGACCAAATCTATGACACGCAAAACATCTACCGTGAAATTTTCTTTTATTCGACTTCATGGGTCCCGAAAACTTCTTCTTCTCAGTCTGAATATCATTTTTTGTTTCTGCGTATTCATCACTTACTGACTCATGATCTGAAGTACTTTCTTCAACAGGACTCTCTTCCTTTTGAAATCTCTTGCTAGATTCCCCAACCTGTTCCTTGTGCGGCTCAACGAAACCGAGACCTGTTTTATCTGTTGGTTTTCTTTGTCCTTTGATGAGAAATTTAACCTTCTTGGAGCTATCCTGAAATCTGTAGAGCTTATCCTTGTACTCTTTATTTTCTTCTTTCAAAGAAGCCATTTCCTGTTCTAACTCTCTATACTCCAGAATTTTAGAATCTAACTCATTCTTGAGTTCTTGTGACTTAGCCATAGATGCTTCAAGATTTTCTACAAGTTCATCTATCTCCATACAACATTCATCTAACTTAAACTTGAGTCTATCATTCTTCTTTCTTTCCTTTTTCAAAACACTAAGAGCATTATTGAGTTCACATTCAAGATCCTCTATTTGATGGCACTTTGAATTATCACAGCCTTTTTCAGATTTCTTATCACTAGAGGTGCTACCTTTTTCAAAAACCATACATGCATCTTCATTGTAGTTTTCTGAAGCATCCTCATACATACTAGCAGCCAAATCATTATTTCTGCAATCATCCTCAAGGTGCCCAAAATTTCCACATCTAAAACATTTCATGATAATGAATTTATGTTTCGGTTCTTCCTCTTTTTCTGAAATGAACAACATCTCATTTTCATCATCACTAGAAGAACTGTCACTATCACTGCTAGAACACTTACTTGCTTTGTCTAAGTAGAAGCTCTTCTTATTCTTGTGAGAATGCCTCTTTCCATGATTGTTGTACTCATCTTTGCTTTTCTGGTGATTGTTGTACTCATTTTTGCTCTTTCTGTAATACCTGTGCTTTTCAGAGTCCTTGCTTTTAACATCCTGTATATCTTCATCACTTTCATTTTTAGAAACAATACAGTCAGTAGCATAATGACCAAATTTCCCATAGTTAAAACATCTTATATTTTTCTTGCTTTTGTGCTTTCTGGAAAACTTGCCTTTCTCGTTTGTAATATGCCTCTTCCTCACTAGAAGACTCATCACTTTCTTGAATCTGTTTGCCCTTCGATTTCTTGATAGCTTTGAAAGTCTGCCTCTTTCTTTACATCAACTTTTACTTGAGTTCTCAGCTCAAATGCTGCAAGAATACTATGGAGCTCATCCTTTTTCAATTTATCTAAATCTTTGGCTTCCTCAATAGCAGAAATATTTTCACTAAATCTATTAGGAAGAGATCTTAAAATCTTATCACACACATCATTTTCAGCAAGTTCAAGACCTAAGTCTTTCATGGAGTTCACAATCTCATCCATCCGAAGCATGTAGTCACTAATATTTTCATCATCATTCATCTTGAGTTGTTCAAACATACCTTTAAAATGTCTCAATTTGGCCTTTCGGACATTTGCATCACCTGTATGAACAACCTGCAATTGTTTCCACATCTCACTAGCTGTCTTGCAGTGAATAACTTTGGTAAGATCAGCCTTCTGTAAACCTTTTAAGATTGCATTCATGGCTTTTGAGTTGCTGTGATGTAGAAGCCTGTCCTCTTTAGTGTAAGGACCATTTGTAGGAATGGTGTACCCATCTTCAATAACTTCCCATACCTCATTACCAAGAGCCATAAGATAGACCTTCATTCTTGCACTCCATAGACCAAAATCTGATCCATCCAGAATAGGTGCTGCATTCCCACTTGAGTAGTCCATTGTGTTCTTTGCAACCTTTTCCTTCAAGCTGTTAAACTTTTCGAAGGCACTGGCTCTGATACCAATTGAAGAACACAAGCTTATACTGAGAGGGGGGGTGAACAGTATAAGACCTTTTTCAATTTTATCTATCAATACAACTTTCAAACCATTAACATGCAGAATAAAATAGCAGTAACAACAGCAGTAAAATAGTGCACAAAAAGCAATCCACAAAGAGACACAACACTTTACGTGGTTCACCCAAGGTGGGCTACTCCACGGATAAAACTTTCCTCTAAAAGTTATATCAAAACCTCTGGGAATCCTTCCCGATTACAAATTTTATGAGCCTTAGCTCAAAGGAGACACCTTCCCCTAATTCTGCTTTGCTAGTGATCCTCTAGAAGACCTCTACCTCCTCTGCCCTTAGCAAGTGGAATTCTGTCCATAGAAGACACCTGTCTTCCTCGCTCTGGTTGGAGATCTCTGTCCTCAACTCTGTTATCTGCAAAGCTGGTCCTCTTTTCTCGTACCAAACACAGTCCTTCGGTCTAGCACAATTGTCCTCTTCCTTTGTTCCTTTACGCACTTGGTTGAAAACAACTTTTCATCGCTGCTGCAACTACAGCAGCACAGTCTTCTCAAATTACAATGGCACTATCTTCTCAAATTACAGACAGCACTTGATCACCGTTTGTCCTTCACAACTGTTCGCAATTATAGCAGTATCTACTTCATGCACTTTGCTTTCTTTTACATAGACTGCGTGAACACAGTCGCAATCACAGCTGTCCTTAGATCAAATTCCACCCTTTTCATGATCTTCGCAAACACTGCAGCATTCGAACGCACAGCAACTTATGCGCCTATGTACAACCACAACATCATACTTTTCGCACAGTCTTCTTATGAACAACAGCACAGTCTTTGATACTTAGAAGATTCAACGAAGTCCACTCTAATGCTGTAGTCGAACTTCGCTCTCTGCTTTTTCGATGATCGAACCTCACTAGTCACACTAACTTTGCGAACGCCTCACTACGAAATGCACACTTCGATCGATACCCAAAATTGCTCAAACAGTCTTCCTTTAATACTCACAATCTTAAGATGAAATCTTGTTCTTTAGTCGGCTGTTCAATCTCCAAACACGTCGGTTGTAAAACCTTACACTTCGTCGACAAAGGTTAACTTCGTCGGCTTTAACCGCCTCTGCTGTTCTATAGTTGTTCTCGCGTGAAACTCAAACATGTCACGATATCGCTACGCCTTTGACTGTCGTACACCTTCTTTGGTTTGTTGTCGCGAAATCGTGACACTACAGCCTTTGCTGACGTCATCGTAAATCTTGTCATGAAATCGTGATGCTCTAGACTTCAAAGCCTTCTTCTCCATTGTTGTCATGAAATCGTGACACCTTTGCCTCTTGCTGACGTCATCATGATTCTTGTCATGAAATCGTGACGCTCTGGACTTCAAAGCCTTCTTCTCCGCTACTGTCATGAAATCGTGACACCTTTGCCTCTTGCTGACGTCATCATGATTCTTGTCACGAAATCATGATGCTCTGGACTTCAAAGTCTTCTTCTCCGCTACTATCATGAAATCGTGACACCTTTGCCTTTTGCTGACGTCATCAGCAACTCTGTCGTGAAATCGTGACACCTCTTGCTTCTTCATCCTTTTCTTGGTTTGCACTAGCAAAAATGAAACATGTCACGAAATCATGACGCTTTTGCTGCCTTAAGCTCTCTCTTGCCAACTGCTCGTGAAACTGGAACATGTCACGAAATCGTGACGCTTTTGCCAACTGCAAGTCGCCAACTCAACCTGTCATGAAATCGTGACACTTTCGCATCCGTACAACTTCTTCGAAACTTGTCACGAAATCGTGACACTTCCTGCAACTCAACACTGCCAACTCAACTTGTCGCGAAATCGTGACACTTTCTGCATCCGTACAACTTCTTCGAAACTTGTCACGAAATCGTGACACTTCCTGCAACTCAACACTGCCAACTCAACTTGTCACGAAATCGTGATAGTTTTTGCATCCGTACAACTTCTTCGAAACTTGTCGCGAAATCGTGACAGTTTTGCCCGTTCTGCCTCTGCCTTCCTGCATGTCGCGAAATCGTGACACTTTTGCCCGCTTTGCCTCTGCCTTCCTGCATGTCACGAAATCGTGACAGTTTTGGCCAAACTTTCTCTCTCCTCAAACATGTCACGAAATCGTGACAGTTTTTCCAACAGCCTGCAAACTTTTTCTAACTTATCTTTTTCTGGATTTTTGGCAACTGGGCTACTCTGATTTTCTTGGAGACTTACTGACCAGCTGAAACCTTCATCAAAACACATCCTTAGACTTAAAAACAAATTGCTCCAAGAACTCCTTGACATCAAAAACAACAACTACCAATAGCTCCTTGACATCAATGACAACAATTAAACTTAGGCAAAGGCAATGTACTCAAGATACCCAAAATTGCCAACAATATATATATATATATATATATATATATATATATATATACATGGCCTTTTATTTTGGTTATCTCATGTGTTAATGTTTATATGCATGTTTCTTGTTAATGCTTTGTTATCGCTTATTTGATGCAATCTAAATATTTTTATGTTTGTTCTATGATAATGAATGCAAACTAATATGTAATATGCAGTTTAATTATTTGTTCATGTAACTATATGATGGCATGCATGATGTTCATGTAATATTTTATAGCTCAGAGTAGTTGACCATTACTTGTTCATTGTTGCAATTGGGGGTATCCAATCTTGGTGACTTTTTGTGGGTGATGTATGGTGGATATGTATGTGATAATGGAAGAATATGTTGATGGTGATATGGAAGATGGTATGGTTTTTGATATTTAACAGTGGAATATTTTCAAAGACTCAAACACTCTAGTAATGTAAACCATTTTCTTGACCGTTGTCTAACTTTCTTTAAGACCAAGGTGTGTGCAAGTGGAGTTTATTTACTAAATATTTGAGTTGGCGATGACCCTAAGCAATCAAGAACCAGTGCATGTGATTGTGAAGTTAATTGACCCATCATGAGTAAATTGGATGGTACCTGTTATGGGTTTACCTATTAGCTAGCTTACCCGTATGTGCGGTCAGAGGTCTCCCTTTTAGGAGAGAGACATGTCGCCCTGCATGAGTTTACTCCACTGCCAGTCAAGCGTCTATAGCCCCGGTGGAGGTTCGCTCCATAGTCCAATGATCTGATCTTTAAGCTTTTGGGATGACTACATAACTTTCTGAGGGGAATGTAGTACGATCCTTTTTGCCTTAGGGATCTGTGGTGTGTGTTTGGAATTAATTTTGTATAGAGTTTTGGGGAATCGGATTCTCAACCGAAGTGTGATGAGAATGTGATCCTATCCTTACTACTCTACATTTGTTTAAATTTGGAGCATTATTGTGATAGTGGTGAAAACCACTATTTTTGATTTTGGACTATGTTGCGTGATAGGGTAAGCGAGGAATTTTACTTTTTCGCTTCAAGGTGTACCCAAGTTGGCGTTGTCCTTTTCTTACTCAAAATGCTTTTAAGATTTGTAAAAGTGTATTTGGTTCAAGATTGTTTTGGGGTCAATCTACCATACTCAAGACTTTCTTAATGTGACAAAAGTGCTTTGGTCCTAAAGAAAATTGGACATATTATTGAAATTTGGTTTTTCACTAGACATGATTGAGTGACTGAAAATTTGATTGTAGATGTAAGGATAACATGTGTTGTATATCTTTGGTTGAATTGGGAAAAAGCCTTAGGTGGGTACCCCCAATTCTTGGAACTTGTTTTATTTGGTCGTATCATCACCACTACAAAATATTACTGAACATGGGATGGGATGGATGCAATTATATGTATAATTATATTATGTTTTTACTATTGCTTATGATATGCTTATGTTAATGCAAAAATTGATTTTTTTTTTTTTTGTGATATGAATATTTTCATGTAATATGTGAATGCAATATGTGAAATGTAAGTAAAGATATTTCTATTTACAATGTAAAATGTATGCAATGTAGAAATATAAAATCTTTTTTTTTTAGCCATGTACATATATATACATATATTGCAAGTCGACTTATGCATAAAATGCCTTTAGGTGCATTATGTTTAGTGGCTCTAGCTCCAACTTTCCTTCTAAGTTGGCAAGTCTATACGTTCCTGGTCCCAAATTTTGCTTTACAATATATGGGCCTAACCAATTAGCCATAAATTTATCTCTCAAGTGTGGCAATGCATTGGTATTTTGTTGATTTTATTTGAGCACTAGGTCCCCTACTTGAAATTCGTGAGGATGGACTTTTGCATTGTAAGCACGTTTGATTCTGTCTTGATATACTCGCAAATGCTCTAGAGCATTGATGCATTTTTCATCAATAAGTGTCAATTGGTCAAGACGTGCTTGTCTTTCAGTGTCATCATCCATGAATTCCTGTAATGCAATTCGCAAGGAGGGTATCTCGAGCTCGAAAGGTAATATAGCTTCAGCACCGTAAACCAATGAAAATGGTGTTGCTCCTATTGGCGTTCTGATGCTTGTTCTGTAAGCCCATAGTGCCAAAGGAAGTTGAGTATGCCAATCTCGATGATTTTCTTTGACCAGTTTCTTGAGAATGGATACCATTGTTTTGTTGGTTGCTTCAACTTGCCCATTTGCTTGTGGGTAATAAGGTGTTGAGAAACTGTGTTGGATTTTGAATTTGTTGCACAAGGCTCTAACATCCTTATTCTTAAATGACTTCCCATTATCAAAAATTATTTTTGAGGGTATTCCAAAATGATAGATAATATGTTGAAGTATAAACTCCGCTATTCGAGGTCCAGTCGTAGTGGTCATTGGAATTGCTTCCACCCATTTTGTGAAGTATTCCATAGCAGTTATGATGAATTTATGTTGTCCTGATGAAGCAGGTGATATTTTACCAATCAAATCGAGGCCCCATTGTGAAAATGGCCAAATACTTTGAATGGGTTGTAAAGCATGTGATGGTACATGAGTCAAATTTGCATGGTGTTGGCACTTTTGGCACTTTTTGACATATTTACAATAGTCATTTTCCATGGTCGGCCAATAGTATCCCATGCACAGTATTCTCTTTGCAATGGCCATTCCACTAAAGTGGCCACCACAAGTACCATCGTGGGCTTCTGCTATAGCTCGTTCTGATTCAATCGGATCTAGACATCGTAATAATATTCCATCATAACCACGTTTATATAACACGTCCCCCAGTAGAGTAAAATGGATTGCTTTTTGTTTGAACATTCTTTTTGTAGTTCGTGTCATTTCTATTGGGAGTGTTCCAGACTTGAGAAAGTCTCTTATTTCATCAAGGTAAGAATTGTAAGGTTCGACATGTATCAAACAAACATTCTTCTCACCTGTAGATTCTGCTTTTTGAATTGATGGTTTTGACACTGTTGTTATGATTAGCGGTTGTACTTCTCCATGCTCATTCTTAGGGATGAGAGATCCCAAAGAAGCCATTGCATCCACAAATCTATTTGTCGAATGGGGTAAGTTACTAATTTCATACCAATCAAAATTTTGTAGCAACTTTGTTGCCACTTCATGGTATTGCTTTAAAACTGGTTCCTTACATTGGTATTCTCCTTTTACTTGATAGACAACTAGTTGAGAATCACCAAAAATGCTTAGTCTTTTTATTCCCATTGCTATAGCTGATTGAAGGCCTAAGATTAAGGCTTCATACTCTGCATTATTGTTAGTGCATGTGAAGTCGAGTTTGAATGATAAAGGAATTGGTATCCCTTCAGGTGTATAAAACATGACTCCCGCACCTTGTCCTTTCTCGCACTTAGATCCATCAAAGAACATTGTCATATCTGCTTCATCCTCAGAAGAAACTAACTCTTCTTGTTCTGTGATAGAGAATACTGAATCATCTGGAAGCTCAATGATTAGTGGTTTGTCATTATGTAGCGGAGCTTCAACTAGTTGATCAGCTATCACCTGACCTTTTATGGATTTTTGACTTACGAATTCGAGATCGAATTTAGTTAGAAGCATTATCCATTTAGCAGTATGGGTGTTGTTGTATGTGCGAGTCATCATGTATCACAAAGGATTTTCTCTAGCTATGACATAGGTAGTGTTGCTTAGCATATAATGTCTAAGTTTCTTAGTGGTGAAAACCACTGCTAAGCATAACTTTTCGACATAAGCATATCTTGTTTCGTAACTTACCAATGTTCGACTAATATAGTAAATTGCTTGCTCTTTATGATTTTCATTCTTTTGTGCAAGCATTGTCCCTAGTGCAAAATCTATTGCAAAAATGTATAGGTAAAAAGGGACTCCTATTCGAGGCGGTGTAAGAACTGGTGGTGAAGCCAGATACTTCTTTATGTCATCAAATACCTCTTGACATTCAGTTGTCCAAGAAAATATCACCCCCTTTTGTAACAAGCGATTGAAAGGCCTGCATTTATCTGAGAGTTGTGCGATGAATCGTCGGATAGATTGAATCTTTCCTTGTAAACTACGCAACTCTTTCAAGTTCTTGGGAGGTGGCATTTCTAATATAGCTTTTATCTTACCTGGATCTACTTCAATGCCTCGCTTGGAGACAATGAATCCTAGAAGCTTTCCCGATGTGACACCAAATACACATTTCTTAGGATTTAACCTTACTTTGTGTTCTATCAATCGATCGAACACTTTTTCTAATACTTCGATGTGCTCAAGACGTGTTTTTGATTTAGCAATCAAGTCATCTACATAATCCTCGATGATCTTATGCATATAATCATGAAATATGTACGTCATAGCTCATTGATATGTAGCTCCTACATTCTTGAGTCCAAAAGGCATCACTCTATAACAGAATGTCCCCTAGGGTGTTGTAAATGTTGTCTTGTGTTGATCTTCGGGATTAATTCGAATTTGGTTATATCCCGAGAAACCATCCATTAAGGAAAGCATTTCATGACCAGCACAGGAGTCTACTAGTTGATCGATATTGGGCAAAGGAAAATCATCTTTGGGACACGCTTTGTTTAAGTCTCGAAAATCAGTGCACACACGTATCCCTCCATTCGGTTTGCAAATGGGTACCATATTTGAGAGCCATTATGGGTAATCAATTGGTACTATGAAGTGCACATCCAATAACTTTTGCAGCTCTTCTTTCACAATTAATGTGACTATTGGATGGACTTTCCTAAGCTTTTGCTTGAATGGCTTTGCATCATGTGCCAGTGTAAGGTTGTGGACTACCAGGTCTGGATCTAAACCAGGCATGTCTTTATATGACCATGCGAACACTTCTTTATTTTTCATTAGCATGCTTATTATGCATTCTTTCTCTTCTATGGATAAATCTTTTGTGATTTTGACAATTTGGGGATTATCCGCGTCTTGACTAAGGTTCACATCTATAGATTCTTCAATGAGCATGTGAGAACCTTCTTCTAGTTGATGTGGAGTTGGGATGAGGTGGATGTCATCTGCCACATTTTCAAATGTCTCTAGGGCTTCCCCCTCTATTTCAGTTTGAAAAACTGAGTTATTTGATGATGAAGGTTGTTGTGAAATATATGCATTTGAAGCACGTAATAACTCTTCGGACAGGATAAATTTGGCAATGGATGGTGGGGATGAGATCCTATCCATGGCAATGAGGCTAGTGTCGATATGGATTGGCTTTGCCTCATCATATGGATTGCGGAGTGGGGTGAGAAAATCAATAGAAATCATGTTGACTTGATGGAAATGAGGTGGCTACGATTTGAGAGGTGATGACTCATTCTCTCTAGGTTGCAACTGTCCTAATGTGTGTGATTGGTGATGCTCCATGTGATGCCAATGTGATGGAGGAGGCTCTAGTTTAGGACTCTCATATTCTTTTCTTAGCCGAAAGAGAGTGCGGTCTATTGGGAATTTCTTTTGGTACCAGTCATCTCTTCGAATAGATTCTGCATATATTACCTCCTCTTGAGGTTCTTCTGCCTCTTGATTATGTTGTTCATGATGTGCCTCTACTTGGAGTATTCTTCTAGCTTGCATTTCATGCTCATGATTCAGAAATATCATTTTTGTCTCATCTTCATAATCATCATCGCTTATCCAGAAGCCGTTAGCATTTGTATGAGGTCCCAGAATAAGTTGTGTGTAATCTGGCCTAAGGTCGGCCATTTTTGGTGGATCTTCGTATCCTGGTTCTTGTTGTAAGGCTTGTTCTGAGAAAGTTCCAAACACATGAGGGTAAAAATTGTAGATTAGGTATTCACCATTTATATCATCATCTTCATCATTAGGTTCATCCTCTTTGTCACTTTCTCCTTCTCCTTCTTCGCACTCAATATCCAGTTCTTGGAATGTTTGACTTAGCGAAGAGCTTGCGATGGAAGGTTTGTAACCTAGACCTGAGCGGTCATTTGGCTCTCTATATTCTGGCTCAATAATGTAGTGAGGACCTTGTTCATGTCGTCCAAGTCCATATCCTTGCCAATTAACCCTTTGAAAATATCTCACTAGGAATGATGGGTTAGATAGATAATCAATGTTCTCATTAAACTCTTTTACATGGTCCTCCTCTGGAGAAGATGGACCAGATGAAGAATCGACTCCCCCATATATGAAATTTATTGCATTTGATGGTGAACCCATTTTGTATATCTCACCTATGGCTAAAGGTGGGTCCCGAGGGTGACCATAATCTCTTACTGACTCAATAGGTGGTGTAATTGTGACACTTTCAATAATATACTCGCCAATACCAGGATTGGCAAGATGTACTGCAACTCGAGAAGGTTGGGAGGTTGATGGCTCGGTGGATGAAGAGGGTTCTTCTAAGCTTGGTTGCGGCTCTAATGGTGGTGGTGGATTATCTCTAATAGGTGGCCCTATTTGTGAGACTACGGGTTGTGATGATTGTGGTTTATTGATGGATGGAGTGGGTTGTGTTATGAATATGAATGGTTGTTGTGGATCTGGAAGTGTGCTAGATGGAGTTGGTTGTTGGTTGGTAGGATGGTTTGGTGTGATTGGAAAGTGATATGTAGTGTTCGAAGGTTGAATTGAGCTGACACTTTTGGATGCAAAAGTTGGGTCAACTATAGGCAATTCCTCTTGAATGGGTGCTTTTGATGAAGTGTTACTAGGTGGAATGGTCCTGATGGTGAGTGGTTGGATAGTTAGGTGTGTTGATGGAAGCAAGGGCTCATACGGGTTTGAAATTAAGTTGTAGTACTTGAAAGGTTCTGTGTCAATTGGTATACAATGTACTTTGCCTTCATGTACATATTTTAAGCATTGATGCAATGTTGAAGGCACACACTTCATTTCCCTAATCCAAGGGCATCCAAGAAGTATATTATATTGCATTTCTCCTTCCAAGATGTGGAAGAGGACATGTATTGTTTTCACCCCCATGGTGACGGGAAGAACAACATTCTCCACAATTGAGCATAAAGCATCATTAAAATCCCTAAGGGTGAAGGTGGAAGTTGTGATGTGAGATGATGGGATGTTGAGATTTTTCATTGCAGGTGTGGTGATGAGGTTGATGGAGGAACCGGTATCAATAAGCACTCTCTTGAATGGCTTCCTATCGATGTGAGCTACTATGTGCAATGGTGGATCGGGTGAATCTACCAAAATTTGCTTTTCCTCGAAGTCATAAAATACTATCGAGGGTTCCATACACTTTTGCACACTCCCCACAAAGGAATTGAATGCATTGGGGTCTTTTGATTGTACTTGTATAGACTTTAAGATTTCCATCAATGCTTCCCTATGGGGTGTTGATTGTTGTATTAGCTCATAAATTGATAATTTTGTTGAAGCCATTTTTAAACTTTGTGTTAACCGACTATTTAAGGTGACAACTGGGTGATTATGGAAAGGTGGTGGTGGAATGCTTGGTCCAAGTTGTATGGGCACATTTGTTGGTTGTGTTGCTGGAGGTTGAGTTGTGCAATTAGCTTACCTCTATCCATGGGTAACTATACTGATAGCTCCTACAAAACCTTGTGGTAATTGAGACACATAATTAACCTGATTGGGAGGAACTATTGAAGTTGATGCTCCCATCGGTTGTTGATTTACCTCTCGATGTGGCAAAGGTGTCTGGTAGATGCCTAGGTTTTGGTTATTTTGGGCTAGTGGGTTGTCAACTTTAATTGTACCCACTTCCAATAAATCTTGCACAATTCCTTTGAAACCATGACAACCTTCAATATCATGTCCTCTTTGTCTATGATAGATGCAAAAGAGGTGTTCTTTGTAACCTTTTGTCTTTGGTTTGTTAGGATCTTCAGGTTTCATTTATGGCAATGTAAAGAGTTTTGCCGCATACAAATTTTGGAAGACTAATGAATATGGCTCTTGTACTGGTGTGTAATTTCTTTTTGGCTTAAAATGATGTTGTTGCCTTTCTGCAGGTTGTGTCTGATTTTGTGCCTATTGTGGGGGTGGAACCGCTTGATGATTCAATTGTTGCGGTTGTTGTTGTTGTTGTTGGGGTTGTTGGATTTGTGCTTGGGCTGGTTGATTTAACTATGGTTGGCCCAAAACTATCTAGTTAACCTGTGCGGTCTTGGACTGACCATGGTTATTCCCCTTTTGATTCTTATTGTGCCACTCTTTCTTTTTAGGCTTTATCTCACCTTCATGAATTTTGATCTCTTCTATTAGCTTTGCTTGGGTGAGTGCCTCATCGAATGTTCTATACTATTGTAGTTATAGTAACGAAGAGATGGGCCTAGCACAACTCTTCATGAACATTCGTATTATCTCTGACATAGGGAGGGAAAATGGTAACTTGATCATGACTGACCTCCATCGATTGCCAAAGTCATAGACCGATTCATCATCATATTATTTTAGATAAATCAAATCAGTCAATGTGGTTTATTTTCTGACATTTAGGGTGAATATTTCCAAGAACTGGTCCGCTAGTTGTTCAAATGTAAAAACACTTTGATGTGGTAGGTGGTTGTACCAGTCTTGGGCTTCTCCCCCTAATGTCTGAGGAAAGGTATGTAATAGTAGTGCATCATTGCTCTTGATTCTGAAGCATGCATTTACAAATCTAGTTATATGTTCATGAGGGTCCTCTTCCCCCTTAAATTCAAGCTTGGGTATTTGAAAATCCATTGGATATGGTGGCTCAGGCACCGAAGCATGAATAGGATGATTGAGTAGTTGCCTTAAAGTTGGCTTTTGGTATTGCAAACCTAGAGTTTGCATGGCAAGACTATCAATCTGACTCTGTAAGAACTGGTATCTAGGGTCATCCATAGGACTGACACTCGAATGTACTTGATGTTGCTGGTAATGGGGTGGATTGTATGTAGGCTATGGGTGATAGGGTATGGTTGGCTGAAATGTGTTATGGTAAGGATGTTGATGGATGTTATGATATGGATGGGGTGATGGAGGTATGATGGTATGCTGACCTACTATATTAGCATATGGATGTGGAGGTTGATTATGAACCATAGTGGTGGATGGGGGGCACATTACCCAAGATGGATCTTGGATGAAGGTATTTGTTTGGTGAGATGTAGGTGGGAAGTTGTGCTCAATCCCTTGCAAATGTTGGTTGGGGTCAGGATTTACGCTACGGTTAGCATTATCTAAAATCATTTGTTGCAGTTGTAAGAAATCTTGTTGCATAGCAATTGCATTTGAAGTAGGGACCACCACATGTGATGTGGTAGGTTGGGTTGGTTGTGGAGCAACCATGGTAGTGGAAGTGAGTGGGGGTAAGTAGCAAAGGGTATTGCCACTGACTGTGGTATGATATGAGATGTAGAACCTATGAGGGTAGTGGGTTGAGTGGATGTTAGGGTTTGTGAAACAACAAGAATTGTTTCATACAAGGGATTAGTGGAAATGGTTAGTTGTTGAGGTAATGTGTGGGGTGGTTGGTTGGATGATGATGGTTGGTTAGCCAGTGCTACAATAACCAACTCAAAAAGAGGATTTGTAAAAACTTGTTTCGACTATTGTGGGTAAGTATATGTGGGCTCTTGTTGTAATGATGGTACAACATGAGATGGGATGGAGAGTGGTGGTAATGATGGGAAGACCATTCCAACTGCATTCAAGTACATTCTAATAGTATCCATGTCGAACATGGTGACATGACTATCTACCACTATAGGAGGTTCACTCCTAGGTGTCTCAGGTATGGTTGTGTGAGTAGCCCTATGCATAATGTCTATGTCCATATTAGGGGCATTACTAGAAGGCCCTACATTAAGACTTTGGGACATAGAAGAGAGGCATGCCTACTTGTCCTACCATCGAAGTGTGAGGGACGTTTCCAGACTGAGAGGCCATGGGGGAAGACCATTGACTTTGGTTTGACACTAGTTTCTTAGCTTGACTACGAGTCACTACCATACGCTACTATGTGGTACAATGCCAAGTGCGACTATCTATGTAAATAAAATGACAGTACGATGCAATACAACATGCAAAGCAAACAAACACACAAAGTTTTTGGTGCTAGATTTTTGTTAGTTTTTTTTTTAAATTATTTTAAAAATGAAAAGACGTGTGCTCAATGTTTTGCCCTATATGAATCTAGGATTTCACCTGTATACTCGTAGCTCGACAACCTAGCTATGAACTCCAGGTCACGTAAATCCCCCATGTGTGGTAATGAAATCCACACTTGGACAAGGAGCACAAGTCCTACCAGTCCTCACCCAGTCTCACTTGGTCAGCGTCATACTCTTCGAAGAGAAATATATGCAAATTATCCATGGGCTATGATGGATCTTGGAACCGACCTTGGCCAAAATCAGGGTATAATGTTGGTGGTTCGATGATGAAATCCAAACTCGATGGTGATGAAATCCAGTCATTTTCCAACGTTTATGTGAGTGTGTGATGATTTTGTTTAATTATTGTGATATGCAAAATTAACATGCAATTTTATTTTAATGCCTAAATGTAGAAAAATAAAAAATAAAAAATGACAAACAACAAATCAGGGGCAAAAGTGCCAACTTCAATTCTAATCCAATCGATTCTATTTAACAAGGCTAACCATGGGTGTGCGATTAGTTCTAGTAAACCATGGATGCATAGTTTTCCAACCGTGCATCTGCATTTGGGATATCCCAACCATGGATGCATGGGTCCTTTCTGTCAATAGAAACACATAAAGTTTTTACAGACCCAAACCCAAAAACAACCAAGCTATTTCTAACCTAGCAGATGCAAATATGATCTATTTGCTATTTATGTGGATGCAGATTTTATTTTTTTTCAATATGAATCCTATCTTGAGACCTATATGCAAACAAATGGCAAACAATATTGACTTTTAATTTACCCTAAGTACAATTCTAATAATAGGATTCAGGTAAAATTACTAAGTAGAAATCAGAAGGTACATACGTGTGATCCTATTACTGCTCCTTCCAGCTATCAACTATCGTCCCGTGTTTCTACAGACAGGAACTGCACCTTTGCATTTCATAAAGTCCAACCACGTGTCTGCGTTTCCTCAGAATAGAAACCATGAAACTGCATTTTCTCAAGATAGAAACCATGTTTCCACGTTTCCATAATAAATAGTTCGGGCATAGGGTTTTCCAAATTTATCGACCCAAAGTCGAATCTACACGTGCTTCAAATTCTCGAAACCTATAGGTGCAAATAGAGATCAATAAATCAAATAAAAAGCAAGGCAAACAAAATGGAACCCTTTGGGGGTCCCACCATGATCACCATTTCTGTAACAAAATAACTGAACATTGAATAAAATGAATGTGAGAAATAGTTAAGATTGCCAAAATGATCCTTTTTTGTATTAAATTTGATACAATATTATAATAATTTTGGATTTTACCCCAAATGTATTGGGGGCAATGTTACAATGCTTCTTTCTCTTTCTGAGATACAATGTTTTGATAGAAGAGATGAGATCTTCCAACTCTTCAACAATATATGGTGTTCTTCATTCCTCTATTACAACTTCAAAGGGTGAGTGGGCTTTGGTATCCAGCAAGGGACCACTCCAGCTTTAACAGCTTATCCAAGATATCTATCACCTGCACACATTCAAACCAACAAAGGGATTAGTAGCACCTGTATATTCAAGCAATAAATCCAATGCTACACATAAACCCTACATTGATATGGATGGAAAGCAGATAGCAAAAAATAATTAATAAATAAAGCCTTGCTTAATACTAAAATTACTAATCTCTATTGATGAATTCTATTTTTGCTCTTGGGACTATGGAACCATGAAATGCGATTGTAGGTTGGAAACCATGGACCTACGATTGTGAAACCGTAGATGCACATTTTAGACTATGAAACCATGGATGAGTAATTTTGGCTGAAGAATAGATTACCTCGAGATTCGAACCAATGATACGAAATTGGGCTCATGCTCACAATTTCTCATTGGGTCTAGATTGATTTTGGTAGCCTATCGGTATGCAAATTCAACTCCCTTTTCTTTGTGGACAAGATGGTATTTTTATAGGCTTCCTAGGGTTTTGAGGGAAATGGGAGGTGGCAAGCTTGACTTGCCAAGTGGTAAATCTAAATTACCAGGTGGAAGGGGCAGTTATGATGAGTCATTCAGTGTGCCTCAGTTAACTAGGGTGATGTGGCTGCAAGTGGAGTGGGATATGGGATCTTGTTTTATGTGAAGGGACAAGGGGGACAAAAGTGGATGAGATGTGGCATGGGTGTTGGGAATCTGTCCCATGTGCAAGGACAAGGGGGACAGGAGTGGGTAATATGTGGCAAGGGTGTTGGATGAAGTGTCTGGGACACATGTCCAATGGGTAGGCAGGGTATCCTAAGGTGATTTTCCAGATTTAATAAATTAGGAAAATAGGATAATGTGCAGGATTTTATATCCCTAAGTTAGAACTTAGGCATATATTTTTATTATGCAGGATTTGATGGTGGGGTGGTAAATGTGTTTTAGAAGGTGTCAGATTTTGGTGTCTACAACAACTTCAACAATATAGGACTTTCGAGGAGACCTTGGTCCAAGTGAAGGTTATTGAGGACAACAAAGTCTAGGAAGAAGAAATTAAACTCCAAAAAAATGAATGGCCCAAACAAAAATGCAAAGGGTTGCCAAAGCCAATAAAGATAGCTCTAGTGAATCAGTTTGTCTTGAGTGCCCTTGGGCCCTCAAACCGGGCTCCAGCGTTACCACCCAACTATTAGGCCCAACCTCCACCATCACAGTACAACACTTAAATGGATAATCCACTGTAACAACAACAATAACTCCAAATGCAACCTCATCAACCACCTCATCAATATACACGATTGGTGGAGTCTTTGGCATTCATATTTAATCAATTATGTGAGGCAAAAGTGATTATCCTACCTGAGATTTGATAATTGGATCCCAATCATCCTAAATCTAAATCTTACAAAGAGGATCAATACTACAACTATCATCACCAAAAGGGGTATGACATTGAGTCGTGCTACACATTCAATAACATAGTGTAGGATATTATCAAGAGGTAGGAAATTCAAATCGATAATCCTCTTGCCTCTAACAACCAAAATATAGACATCTTCCAAGATTTCCTCACCTGAATGTAGAGCAAATGTAATACCTGCTATCAAAACTGAACAACCTAAGTAGGTTAATCAAGTGCATACCACCCCACCTAAGCAAGTTTTTGTAGGAATGATCAATATTATGATGAGAAATAGAAAGTATCCAATGTAACCCATAAAACATGTGGATCCTACCAATAGTCCATCAATGTCATAGGCACCATCGATATCAAATCCACTCACACCTACTCTGCCTTATCCAGTGCTCACATTAAAGAATATACTTACTCAAAGTCTAAAAATGTCATTGGTGAGGCTCTCCATCTATGAGCTGATTCAGCAACCGATGCCACATCAAGAGGCTCTGATGGAGAACCTAAGATCTATTGAATTGCAACCACAAGATCCTAATTATTTTATAAATTTTATGGGGCACATTTAAACATATCAATATCCTACGATTACATTTTAGGATCATGAAATTAAGATGATACTCATTGAGGTACCTGATCCACCATCGTATATCATCGCTATCATGGATAGGATACCCTTAAAACATATCTTGATTGACATAGGATCATCGATTAATATCATTAAACTTCTGCCATCCATAATCACATCATCCACTTTCACCCTTTGATATTTTAACAATGCCCTATGTACCATTATTAGTATAGTAGTCCTTCCTATCCAAGTTGGACAAAAGACTATTCATGTACTACATCTTGGAAGGCACCATGCAATACAACATATTGCTTGGCTAACCTTGGATTCGAGACATGAAATGCGTACCTTCCATATTATATCAGTGCATAAAATATATACATGAAGGCCAAGTTCACTGCATCCCTGTAAACTTAGAGCCCTTCAAATATTGCAATATGGTTACACATCCCCAGGAGTCCACCTTACTTTCAATACACTTGGAAATTCGGCCCAAAAACCTCATATAGACCACAAATATCATACCATAATCATCTATCACTCCACCACCACCACCTCCATCTCAATACTCACCATAAAATTCTTCAGACATACTTTCATCATCATCAAACCCTCCCACTCGAACTCCAAGGCACCCATGACATCACCTTCATCTCCACCTTCACCAACAAACACATCCACATCTCAACCATCCATCACACCTCCCACACCTTTGATTTCAACCATTTCCATAACCTCCACTCACACTTCCCCCATAGAGGAAGAACTATCCATTATCACATAGATTTCCTCACAGCCCACATCTCCATATTTTTCCTTAGTTGCATTGCCAAAAGTTACAATTTGCATGCCAAACCCAAGTATCGATGAATATCTAGTACAAGATGTTACATTCACCCCACTCATGGAGTCAATCATAGACTTTGATCACTCACACAGCACATCATTTACCATAGGTACCATAGTCGCCCTTGGGTCTTACCCAAGCCAAACCAATTTTGTCTATGGTGGTATTGATGCCACCACAAACACACCTCCTATACCCGAGGAAGAAGATCCATTTTATGTGAACATTGATTATCTCTCAAACCCATCCTTTTCTATGAGATATATCCATAGCTATCATTGTCACAAAAATGGCCTAGGGTAATATGAGAAAGGTCCTCGAACCCCTATGGAACCACATTATCAAATTCCAACTAGAAAAATCATGCTTGGGGTACCATACACACATGCCTGATGAGCTTATTTTCAACTCCCTACAATGCCTTAACTTAAGCCTAGGGGGTGACATTGATGGAAATGCATATGCCAATCCAGGTAATACTCATTTTCTTAGCGATCATTTGCATATTGCTACGTTATTTGTTTCTAAATATGATAAGTCAGAAGATGATCAAGAGACAAAACATGATTGTGGTCAGAAGATTATTGGGAGACCTTATCCATCGCCTCGTTTAGCTCAAAAGAAAAGTCCACTCCCATTGCACCTCTTGTAGATCTAGACTAATTCTATCTTCATCTCTTCTTAAAATTACCACTACCCATCTAGTGCTAGATTCTCCCACCCAAGGACCTGGTTGTACCTGTTACCCATAGGGTGCACCCCATCATTCCCATTCCACCTCAACCATTCCATATACATTTGTGTCCATCCATATTTGTTCATCTTTTCCCACTCACAAAATGGAGGTCATCCACAAACCATCAACATGATCTCCGTTGATCTCACCACTCCCCTCCATTATTTTGGTGACCCTTCCAAATCATTGCCTCTCAATCTCAAGGCTATTTATTTCGATCGTGCCACCCTTCCAACATCATCATTCGAGTTTCTCCCTTTTGAGGACATGTTGCAATTGTTCCATATCTCGTCGCATCCTCATTTAGATATCTTACAAGCTAATATTAAGCCTAACGATGTGTCTGAGTCATTCAATCCAACCAATGACATACACTTGATCCCTACTCCATATCAATTGGAGGAGGGATCCCATATGCTTATAGAAGAGATGATTGATATTGACATTAACGATCATCCTAAAAATTTCTAGATTCTTAAGTTGGGGAAGGGTCTTTCAATCGAAGAATGTGCTGCATTATTTTCTCTTCTAAAGAAGTACCAAAAAGTATTTGCTTGGTCCTACAAGGATATGCCTGGTCTAGATCCTAACTTAGTTGTCCATAACTTGACACTAAATCCAACAATAAAAAGAGTCAAGTAAAAATTTTGAAATTTGCATCCAACAATTGCTATTATGATAAAAGATGAACTACAAAAATTGGTAAGAAACCAGCCTATCGATTATCTCGACTGTGTGTCCAACATGGTACTTGTTAGGAAATCAAATGGTGGGGTGCGCATATGCATTGATTTTCATGATCTTAACAAATCAAGACCCAAGAATGAATTTTTGCTTTTGAATATCGATACACAGGTAGATGCATCCACAGACCATGAAATGCTCTACCTCATGGATGGATTCTTAGAATATAATCAAATCCAAGTCAATCCTAAGGATCAGGTCAAAACAACCTTTTTTAGGCCATGGGGGACTTTTTGCTATAAGGTTATGCCCTTTGGCTTAAATAATTCTAGTGCTACCTATCAATGGGTAATGACGTATATTTTTCATGACTACATGCACAAGATTGTCAAAGATTATATCGATGATTATTTGGTTGAATATTTATTACATTAGGACCACATTGATGTTCTAGAAAAGGTCTTTGATCACCTCTTGGAACATAACATGCACTTAAATCCTAAAAAGTGTGTTTTCAGTGTGACATCCGACAAGATTTTAGGTTTCATCGTATCTAAACAAGGTATTAAGGTTGACCCAAAGAAGGTTGAAACAATCACAAGTATACCTCCCCCCACCAACATCAAGCAAATTTACAACTTGCAAGGGAAGATAAAGGTCATCTGATGGTTCATTGTGCAACTATCAGACAAGTGTCCACCATTCAATCATCTTCTCCATAAGGGGGTGACTTTTCATTGGAACAAATATTACCAAGTAGCTTTCAAAGATATCAAACAATACTTGGCTTCTACACCAGTATTGTCTTCTTTGAGATCTGGTGCACCTTTTATACTGTATATCTCAACCATTTATTTTGCCTTAGGGACCATGTTGACCCAAAATAATAAGGTAAATAAGGAATAGGTCATCTATTACATCAATCACACCTTCATCTCCTATGAGGTTAAGTACTCTTATATCGAGAAAATCTATCTAGTGATGGTTTTCACCACCAATAAAATTTGTCACTATATGATTAATCAGACAATGCATGCCATCTCTAAAGATAACCCTTTGTGGTACATGATGATTCATACTTATCATAACAGTTGCACCACAAAGTGGATCATGCTTTTGACGAAGTTCAACCTAGAATTTATTGGAGAAAAGTAAATCAAAGGTTTTGTCATCGCAGACCATTTGGCATAAGTTCCACTTTACGATGATAAGCCTATCACAATTGAGCTATCCGATGATGCAATCTTCGTGTTATCTACCTCAACATAACCTAAAGAACTAAAGCATAAAGAATATCTCATATTGTTCTTCAATGGTTCAAAATGTGAGCAAGGGGGTGGTGTAGAAATCATGTTTTTCACACCTCAAGGAGCTCCTATTTCCTTTTCATTCTTGATTTCCCATGCACTAACAACAACACTGAATATGGAGCCCTTCTTTTGGACCTTCAAACAACTCTCGCCATGAGTGTCAAGAGACTTAAATGTTTTGGCAACTCCTTGCTCATAGTTAATCAAGTAAAATAAATCTATCAATGCAAATGCTCAGTCTTGAAAGCATACAAAACCATCATGGACAAATTGCTTGCAAATTTTGAATGGTATGACATTGAGGCCATCGCTTAGTCCTCCAATTGTTTTATGGATACAATGGCTTCCTTGGGATCCCTAAATCTACAAAATCCATCAGATGATATCACCACTATTCATGTCAAAATGCTCTTGCAATCTACAATCTTGTGGGATTCTTCTTCAATAGATAAAAGCATCCACATGGTACAAATTGAACCACATCAATATTGGTTCTTACCAATTCAAGACTTCTTGAAACTTGCTTCCTAGGGATACATAATCCCACAGGTTACTTATGATAATATCACGACCATTTTTCTTAAGGTCCTCTCTCAATCAACATTCTTGCGAGATGCTTCTTGAGAGGAGAAAGTTGTTCATTTAGTTCAATATGAGCAATATCAAGACTGATTCTCCCAAATAAAAGATTTCTTGAAGCTTGGTAGCCCTCCTATGGGCTTTTTTGCATGCCGCAAAATGAATTTTCAAACAAAAAGTGACTAAATATGTCTTGATAAGATACATATTGTACCATCAAAGTTATGATGGAGTCCTTTGATGTTTAGAGCCCCAAGAGTCTACTTGGACCATTTCTCAAGCTCATGATGGTACATGTGGTGGCCATTTTAGTGGTATGGCCATCACAAAGTGCATCCTCCACATGGACTATTACTAGCCTATGATGAAAAGATATTATTGTGCTTATGTCAAAAGGTGCATCAAATATCAACATCATGCTAATTTATCCCATGTACCATTGCAAGTGCTAAAATCGATACACTCATTACGGTATTTTTTGCAATGGGACTTTGATCTAATTTGCAAGATCTTACCCCTATATTTGGGATGACACACGTTAATTCTCATGACCACTGAGTACTACATAAAGTGGGTTGAAGCTATCCCATTTGCTACTACGATAGGTGCACGCATAACAAAGTTCTTAATCCATAATATCATTTGTCATTTTGGTATCCTGTCCAAGATAATCTCAGATAATAGACCACCGTTCAAAAATAAGGATGTTCGAGCTCTATGCAACAAATATCATATCCAACACAACTTTTTGACACCTTATTATCTGTAGACTAACAGACATGTTGAGGTATTGAACAAAAGGATTATCATCATCCTAAATAAAATAGTCAATAATCATCACAAGGATTGGCATATTCAACTGCCTCTAGCACTTTGGGCTTACAAAATGAGTATTTGAACACCAACAGGGGCAACTCCATTCTTTCTCATATATGGTGTTGAGGCTATTATACCCTTGGATCTTGAAAATACCTCCTTGTGCATATCATTACAAGAATTCATCGATGATAATGTTGCACGACAAGATCGTCTTGATCAACTTACGCTTCTTGATGAATGATGAATTAATGCTCTTGATCATATTCATGTTTATCAAGATTGTATTAAACAAGATTATGATATTAAAGTTCATCTTAGGGAGTTCCAAGTTGGTAATCTTATGCTCAAATAAAATCAGTAGAACTCTAGCCTACCTAGCCATTTGCACGACACATTTACCACTAACTAGGTAGGATCATTCATAATAAATCAGATAGTGGTATTGAGAACATATCAATTAGCTTCACTTGAGGGTTTTGAGGAGCCTGAACTCCTCAATATTCTCCACCACCTATGGGTATTTTATGCATAAATGCAAAAAAAATATCAAAAATTTAAATATTCAAAAAACAAAAGCATACAAAAACAAAAGCACACAAACATGGAAAAATGCATTAACAAGCTAACTACTCATCACCCACCCATTTTTTCATTTCATCTAACTACCCATTTCACCTGCCCCATTTGTTTTTGTTTCATTTAGTTTGGTTTAGTTTATCCTTTTAAAAAGAAAAGTTTGGATTTTTCATCCTTACCTTTCTTGCATCGACTCCTTCACTCGTCGAAGCATCGAATGGGCCCATCATAGTGATAGGTTGGTGTTTCAACAATGCTTTGCTTCACAAACTAATATCTCCTCCTCCTTATCTCTCTTGTTTCTCGTCTCATACAATGAAAATAACCCATTTTTCGTAATTTCTAGAATTTATATTTGTTAGCGATCGCAACCATCTCAGACGATCACGTGAAGCCACATGGTTGTCCAGGCCAGTCATGTTTTTACAAAAAAAATATAAACAACAAAACCTAACCAAATGAAATCATCTCAGTTCGATATGGTCTTACAAATGGAACTTTTTCAAAGACAACCATGCTAACATTTTCATTTTTATCAAACACCTCGTCGCTCTCATAAATTTTTCATCTTCTCCATCGACTCATCGCTCGAGGGGTAGTCAATAACCGTAAATTTCACATTTCAAAATCAAGTCAACAATAAAACACTCAGAAATAAAAATTGTGTTTGTTCAAGAATCATTGCCAAAGACTATCATAAACTCTTTTTTTTTGGGTAAACAACAAGCAAAATTTAAATCAAACAAACACTTGGTATGCCTAAAACCTAAAGAGTAGACTAAAGCTTGTCTACCCATGACTAAAGGGTTACCAAAATCAAATCAAATTCATCAATGTGTTGGAAGCAATGATTCAAAGACATGTGCCCTTTTTATGATTGGGGCATCTCACGTTGACTTTTTCAATTTAACATCATCCATCATCAACTCAACCATTTTAGGTCATTTATTTTTGCTCTACATTGTGCTTAGGCATAAAGCATTCCAAAAAGGAGTATCTATAGATACCTAAAATGCGTAATCACAAGGAGACTCTCCAAAATACCACCTTCTAACCCATCTAGCCCACCTAGGGCAATCTTAGGGCTTTTTAGTACCTTTTACAAGCAAAAGGACACTTTTCCCCGTGGGAGGCAGGACCGTCTCACTTGAGATGGTCTCCAAGTCAGGACTGTCTCGCTATGAGACGATCACACGCATGCGAAGTCAAAAGGGAATAATATTACAATAGTCTACATATCAACATGGTATTTTATTTCCTATTGCAACTAACGACCTACAATTACCCATACCATCTGCAAAGTGGCAATCAAGTTACCCCTGATTGCCACTTATCTCTTTGGCTACATGCCAATGAGGCTATAAAAAGGAGGCTTCCCCTCTCTATTAAAGAGATCCAATTTTGAAATATTTCATAATGAAATGTTGCCCAAATAATTCATCGAGCCTCCTCATTATCACCATGTTGTCGAATTGTTACATGGGTTTCAAAGCTACCTTCTATCACACCATTTGATTCATAATGAAATGCTGCCCAAATCATTCATCGAGCCTCCTTGTTATCACCATGTTGTCGGATTACTACATGGGTTTCGAAGCTACCTTCTATCACACCATTTTATAAACCTCACTAATCTAGATCATCCAAATCAATAAGCTCACATCCCTATTTGTGAGATAATCTATCGATAAAACACCCTCAAATCAACCCCAACTCCACCAGATCTAGTTTCCAAAAGTTGTAGGTTTGCGATAGCGACCGTCTCACCCCGAGATAGTTCACAGACAAAAACCATCTCACACGAGATGGTCCCATTTAGGTGATCACTTTTTGCTACTTTTTATACATATTTGTTTAGATCAATACTTACATGTTTGTTCTAGCCATAGATCTTTCATTTCATGCACTTTCTCTTATTATGATAACTTAAATTTTTGTTATCTTATGCATTCATTCACTTTATTTTGCTTTACTTCTTGATCAACACAGGCCCAATCTCAGTGGATCCCATAGGTTCTACTAATTTGTCTTTTGTTTCATTACATAAAATATTACAGGATTCAAAACAACAAAGGAATTTGGATCTCACTCTCGTGCGACGGTCGCATGAAAACCCTCTCCCAAATATATTGTTGTGGGCATGAAAAGCTCTTAGATTGCACCAAGAAAATTTATTTTTTATGGACAAATACATCATGGTCTTCATTGTAATATTGTATCATTGGTGAAATCCTTGAAGGGGATTCTATGTAACACCTTTTTAAAAAAATCAATACAAGTTTAATGCAACCAAATTCCATTTACCATTTGGTTTCTTTTACTGCATCATGTTTCATCATCGTGTTTCCCTTTCAGTTGTTTTATCTATTTTGTTATGGTGCATGCTTTTTTGCACTTTCAAAGTGTAGCTTATGCCAGAGGATAGGGCTCCTTAGTCACGATTGTCCACAAAAAAGGAACAAGGCTGAAAATCGTCATTGGCAACCATTGGCAACCACACAAGACCATAGGAAAAATAGATGGTAATGAAGGATCTTCAACCTAGGATGCAGGAGGAAGAAGGATGGAGGTGGAGCCCCCATCACATCCGGAGGAGAATGCATGAGAAGAAGGCAAAATAATGAAAGAAGCAACAAAGGTAAGTCAACATCCTAAGAATCCCCCCTTTGTTTTGAATGAGCTAACTGTTCAAAACCATTTTTATTGCCTTCAAAACTCAACAGAGGAAAAAGATAAAAAAAAAATCAAATTATGGAAATGAAACATGAATGAAATGTCATTGTGATGGTAACCCAAAACATAAATGATACTTCACTTATCCTATAGGGAGGTGAGGAAGTGCATGATAAATCTTCCAGAGGCAAAGAATCTAGGAAGGACCAGGGCATCCCTAACAAAATTACCATAATTTCAAAGAAAGCAAGGGCATATGTAGCTTACAATCCCAAGTAGGGTAGATCTTCACAATATAAAATTAGATAAAGGAAAATGAGTAGGGATTTAGCTAATGGAAAACAATTGACCCTCAACTTGGGTGGGAAGAAACACTCGACCAAATCTAAAAAAGAAGATCATTTCTTGGAATATCAGGGGCCTCAATACCCTATCCAAACATCACCTGGTGCCATCACTGAGGAAATACTTGAATCTGCAAATTATTCTTTTACAAGAAACCAAATTGAAGGAATACAATACAGAGAAAATAAAAAGAGCTATCTGGAAGGAGGTTGGTTTTATTGTTATTCTTGTGATTGAATCCTTAGATGGATTATTGTGCATGTGGAATTATAATAATGTGGAGGTGAAAGTAGTCTCTATCTTAGGTAGATTGACTAACATGTTTTCTATTGTAAGGAAACTAAGAGAAGTTGGGTGTTGACTAACATTTATGCCCCAACTACTAGTATGCAAAGAAAACAACTATTGATATAATTGAGCATGATGAGAAGGGTGTTCCAAGGAATTGTGTGGGTCTTAGTTGGGGAATTCAATTCCCTTTTGTTTCCATCAGATAAGAAAGGTGGAAATCCTAATATTATATATGGAATGGAAGACTCTGAATAATTTGTAATTGATAATGGGTTGATGGATGTGGACCTCAGGGGGGTCAAATATACTTGGAGTAATAGGTGGTTAGGTGAACAATTAATCCAAATTATACTAGATTAATTCTTGATCTCGTAAGAAGGTTATTGGATCCTCAAAATCCAACTTGAGTTTACCCCAAATTTTTGAATTTCTGGTGTCCTATGGTCTTTTCAAATTTGTAATCCCCCTTGAGTCCTTTCCAATTATTGCAAATTTTTGGTCCTTTTGAAGTCCTATTTCACCCTCCAAGAGCAATGAAAGTTTTTGTGTCACCAAGGTCAGGTTGTTGTTTTGATTTTCCTAAGGTCTTTTTGTCAATAAATGTTTGGCCTAAATAAGGTTGTTGCAGGAGCCTATCTTCCAGAGAGCATAACTTTTGATCCGAATGTTGGATCGGCTTGAAATTCTACAAGGAGCTAGATGAAGAGGCGTGAAAACATAATGGAAAGTTTTATCTAAAAGAATTTAAGATTTTACATTGTTTTATCGGGCCCTAATTCCTTCATCTAGTGCCCCAAAAATGGATTTTAGTGTTTTTTTAGAAAATTGGAAGAAAGAACATGTTAGAGTAGATTAGATTATTACATTATATTTTCTACTTAGGTTAATTATTCGCTTCATAATATTGTTATTGTTAAGATAATATATATTGTTTGCATGTATCTCTAGGTGGTTAGGGATATTAGGTTAGTTTTTCGAACCATAAGTTCATTAGGCTTAGCTATGTATTATTTATTGAATCATTCTCAATACATTTGGTTAATGTTCAGACTTACCTTCATTGGTATCAAAGCGGGAGCTGGGCATAGGTAATTTTATGAGTGGTCATATTGAACATGTTTTTTGAGGTTGTAGGATTGGACTCCCTCGGCATGAATCTTGAGGTGGACCGACTCGACCAGATCTCAAGAGGGTACAAATCTCGAGGTACGATATCCCCTTGGATTGACCTGGATAGACCTGATCTAGACTAATGTAGATATATAGACCCTATGGTGACACCTGACCTAGAGACTTCTGATAGCCATAGACATCGACCAGAATGCTGATGTGGTGAGCATGTGGATCGAGGTTGTGATGTGGCAAGCGGTGATGTGGCACGATTGAGGTGGCAATTCAAATCTGACATAGCATGATCCGATCCAAGGTGCTGATGTGGCACTGTTTGATATGCTATCATCATCAACAAAAATGGTGTTCAAAGTCTTTAATTACCCAAAGGTAATCAAATAATAAGGTAACCGTTCTTATTTTTAAAGCCTCAAAATTGCACCCACCTGGTGCATGTGGGACTAAAAGTCCTAATATTTTTTTATGATGTATTGGAGTTGATGGAAATAAATAGAAGGCAGTCACCTTCTATTCCCGTTAGCAGTGCTAGCCCAAATTTTCAATCGGGCCAACACCAGGGCACTTTGTGGGAGGTATAGGGATCAAACCCTGTGCGCCACACAAATAAAGTTTTTTGTTGAACAAAACAAAGGTACAAAATTTTTATTATTGTTTTTTTTTGCAAACAAAACAAAAACAAGGGAGAATCAGATTTTGCAAATTACAAAGCAAAATTGTGCATTTATTTTCTCAAAAGGAGGGATACAAAACAATAATTGCACTTTTTTTTTTTGCACACTGAAGAGGGATCTCAAAATTCCACCAAAACTTGTTTATTTTGCAAAACAAAGGGGGGACAAAATTGTATTATTTTTTGTAAAATTATAACACAAGGGGGGAATTGTGAATATCAGATTTTTGCATTTTCAAAATAAAATTTCTTGCAAAATTTATTGTAAAAAGGTGCATTTTCGATTGCATTCGACACCTTAAATTTGGTATTATAAAAATAGGTGCATTGTCGATGGAATCCAACACCTATGCTTTAAAATTTGTGGGCACTGTTGATTGTATGTTGCATTTAATTTCCTATTTTTTGCACTTACATAATAAGTTAAAATTCAAAAGCACATAAGACCCCAAATTTTAAACCCTTTTGTGTAATTTATTGCATAGCAACGTTCGGTATTTATGGTGCCTATGGTCCACACTTACAGGTAAATTTTTCATGCTTTGGGCTATTGTATCTAACACCTATTATAGCTAAAACAATGATGTCTGAGCTGTTGTTCTCAATAAGTCATCAGGGAGAAATAAGGAAAGCCAATTCTATTTTGATATTCACTTCATCATATATCCTAATTCAATCCTATTGCTTGGCTTAATTTCCTAATGTAGACACCAAAATCCAACCACTTGTAAGTCATCTATACCTTCTTGTCAGCCACGTGTCAGTCATCCATCCTTCCCGCCATTATTTGGCCCAAATCCACACTTTCCCACCATTATTTGGCCCAATTTCACCTTTCCCACAATTTTTCATCCCCAAATTTATTTAAATTAATATTTATATATATATTTTAATATTTTAATATATATTTTAATATATATATAAATATAGTTTAAGTGATTTAATCTGAGCCGTCCATCCTTCATTTAATCTCATCCGTCCATCCATCTTAACCCTAGCACAAATTGTAACTTTGTATCACGAAAAGGGTTACAGGCCCTGTTGTACTTAAAAGGAGTTTCTAAACTCCATTGATTAATAAAAATCATTCATTTTGTACAACTGTTCTGCATTCCTTTATTGTGATTTCTTTATTTTTGTTTGGCGTTGTATCTTTAATCTACAAATGGCGATCACGGTGGGACCCCCTAGGGTTTCATGTTTTTAATACTTGCTTTACTGATCTATTCCTGTTTTCTGTTTTATTTTGCAGGTTCCAGAAATCGTGAAATTCGCTGTTCCAGCGAACTAGGGTTTCTGAGGAGTTTGCAGAAAACGTAGCAGATGCAGAGCGGCGTCTGGAAGTCCGATCCGAAACGCAGAGGTGCGTTTCAGCCTGCGTAGACTCCCTTGGGCGTTTGAAGGTAGTTTTACAGAAAAAGCGTAGGCTTCCGAGTAAGTGCGTTTTTTTTCTTTGTTAAACTGTACTTTTTACGTTTTTGGTTTTTCTGTCGTATTTCTGTTTCTTTTTCAGATCATTACTTTAAAATGAACAAAAACTAAGTAATCTAGAAAAGAACAGTTAAGCTGTATATACATTTTTTTTGTTACATTTTTAGTTACATTTTTTTGCATTGCATTATTGGTTGTTGCTTGCATAAAAAAAAAAATTGCATACCTAGCTGCATATTAGAATAGCTACGAATTATCTGTTTTAGTTATCTAAGTAGGACTATTGATTGGATGTCAATAGTACTCCTGCCATTGGGTGATTCCAGGCAGAGAAGTGGACGAACCTTCCGGGTTGCTCCTTTGATATCCGATATCATTGGTAGGGGGGGGTTTTAAACGGTGTACTCCACTTCTTCAGAGGAAATGGCATGTTTTCAGTAGCCTCTTGCTTAGATCATTAGAACTTTTGATTTATAGCTTTGTATGTATACATTAGACAACTAAAACACTTAAAATAAAATTCACTGCATTTCATATTGCATTTAAAACAGTAATATCTGGATTTCATCACCGGGTATTGCTTGAAGTTTAGTGACGGTGGAATTCATCTCCATCCATTAAACTTCTGCCTTAGACACCATAGGTCACCCCCGAGCAAACTTGCTGGGATTTCATCACCAAGTAAGAATCTCGTTGTCCTTTCCTAGCCATAGTTTTTACCTTTTTTGTGAATAATTCAAGATTAGATCACATGCAAAACTCATAAATTGGACACTTAAAATTTACTACAGATTAAGATCAAAAAATAATTAATTAACCGCGAGTAAGACACATTGGTTGAAACCTAGGTTGTGACTATTTTCTGATAATTTCTTTAGTGTAAATTTATCATTCAAGTTTTGCATTCTTCTTTTTCTGAATTTGTTTAGATTTATTGCTTTATGGTCTTAACAAGGAATCAATCTAAAGTGTTAAATCTAAATAATCAAATGAATAATTCACAGAACATCCCCACCACCAACATGGCCACTTATCCTAGTGAATTTCCAGGCAGGTTCGCTCGCGGGTCTTTCACGTCCTTCTATCGTCTATCGCATGGCCATGCCCATGGAGGAAGACAATTCCTGTCATATTACCCACATTGATATGGCCCAAGTGCAAACTCACTTAAGAGATGGCATTGGTTATGTCCTTGAGCCAATCCAAGATTCCCCTATGCAAGATTCTATTTTTTAGCAGGATATTGCATCAACCATACCCGTTGGTTTCACTCAGGTCTACACTAACCCTTTTTTTGAGGCTAATGTTGTATCTGCTCAGCCGGCTTCATCTCCAACATCTTCCCAGATGCTCAATTGTCCTCCTTTGGAGACAAATGTAGTGTCTTCCCGACCACTTTCTCCTCCATTTACCCGGGTGTACACCAATTCTCTCTATGAGGCTGGTGGAACCTCCTCTAGCCATGACCAATTTCAACCCTCTTCTTCCCAAACCATTTATGGTTTCACCCTACCCGGGGCACGATCTCATTGTTTCTTCCCGTGTACCGCCTACTTCAGCCACCTTCATTGCCCCTGCTATGCAGTCTCCTGTGACTACCATGGCAGCTTGCCCTCCACCTTCATCCAATCATCCCACCTCCCTTGGGTTAGAGATTAATAAGGTTAGGGAGTACCTCGACAAGTTGCTTCAGCAACAACAGCAACAAAATGCCCAACCACCTGTCGTAGTAAATCCTACACCCCAACCAATTTCTACCCAACCAGCTTTTCTTAGCTCAGGCCCCACCTGGGTACCCCAATCTTCGGTGGTGTCCATTCCTACCCCACCTTTCTCCCAACCCAGTCCAGTTCATCATTCACCCCAATCACCTTCTTTTCGTCCATTCCACACCGCCTAATCCAGGCAATTTCATCCCATCTCATCATTTTTCCACTCCTCCATTGCATCATCATAATCATCAAACGAATCAAAATTTTCATGAAGATTCTCGACTCCATGCTATGCAACAACAGATTGACAACCTTATGCTCAACATGCCTGGCTCATCTAGTCAGAAACCTACGCTAAGGTCGTTGATCAATCAACCAATTCATCCTTCGGTACCTTCACCGCCATATCCGACTGATTTCACATTACCGAAGTTTGACAAATTTTGAGGAACTGAGGATCCTCATGAACATGTGAGCTCATTCATGCATGCCTGCTTTAGAATCCAAAATAATGACGCTCTTATGCTCAGAACTTTTCCTCAGACATTAGGAGGAGATGTTGTACAATGGTACAATCATTTAGCTCACCATAGCATTTATGCTTACGAGCAATTGATTAATCTATTTTTAGAACGATTCTCCCTAAATGTACAAAGGAAAGTCTCATTGTCCGACTTATACAAGCTCAAGCAACATGACGATGAGACTCTTTATGACTTTGGAAACCGTTGGAGGGCTATCATTAATAAATTGCCATTCTCCCTACCAATGGAGGAGTTAACCAAAATGTTCACCCGAGTTGTCTAAAACCTATCTCTTGGTTACTCCAATTACAACAATACAGGACTTTTGAAGAGGCTTTGGCCCAAGCAAGTATCATAGAAGACATTAAAGTCCAAGAGGGTGTTTTAAAACCCCGTAGAAAAGAATGGCAACAAAAGGGCCAACAACGAAATAATAATTATGGCCAAAACAAACAAGCACAAGCTAGTACAACCTCAAATGTTAACCAAGTTAATCAAGTGGTGGCGAGCCAGCCCGTAATGGCTCAACAACAACAAGTAATGCAAAGTCAACCGCAACCAATTGCTTATCATGCGGTACCCGCCCCTCCTCAACCAGCTCACAATACTGAGCCAACCATGGAAACTCGACCTTGGCAAAAAAATCGTCCCAAGCGACAGTTCACACCTTTAGATGAACCATATGCGGTCATATTCAACAAGTTATATAGCACAAATCAGCTTAACTTTACCGAGTTTAAACCTTTAGAACCATCTAGAAGGGGGAAGTATTACAAGGAGTACCTATTTTGTCCTTATCATAGGCAAAATGGACACGATATCAATAATTGTACAGCTTTCAAACATGTGATCCAAGATCTTATTGAGATTGGAGCCATTAAATTGGATAGCCCCTTAGCCCAACAAAATCAAAATCTTGGTATATTTCAAACACCCCTTCCACATCGGGAGGAAACTCCAACAACTTCAGGGGAGTAACTCGGGTAACTCCTCCTAATCAAGTCAACCATTACAACAATACCAATTTGTGTACTATTAACTAGTAACGCAAAGCGAACCAACCAAACCCAACCACCCACCACAACCCCCACCACCTCAACAACCCAACACTGCTAGTACTTCTCAACAACCCTAAATCATTCTACTCAACCCAACCACCCATCATTTCAACCACACCATTAACTCCCAACATCTATCCCAAGTCAAGGTCCATCTCACCGATGCAGGTATTGGTGAGTATGCCATCCAAGATGTCCACATCACACCGTTCAATGTGCAAACGAGTTAAAGATTTTGGTCGTCCACATGACCAACATTTATCCATTGGATCGGTTTATAACATGGGTTCTATGCCAAATTCCATTAATTTTGTATATGGGGGAATAGAGTCATCTTCTAGTCCTACCACCATACTAGAACCCAAGCATCCAGTCCCTGCCAATATCGAAAGGATGGAGGGTTTTCCCTCTCGCTATTTCCATAGACATAATTGGCAGCAATTTGGCCTAGGTCGATACGAGCAAGGGGTAACTGAACGCATCGATATGCCATACCAGAGACCCACTGAGCATTTTGGTCTGGGCTACCAACCACTTCCATCCCTTTCTTCTTTTGAACAAGCTTTTCAAAGCATTAATCTTAATTCAGAAGAAGAAATCCTCCACCCAGACGAATCCGAAGATGAAGCCTATGAAGAATTTGACGTCATGTCAAATGGTGATGAATACGAAGAAGAGTCGGCGCCCATTGTTCCCCTCACTGAACAAGACGAGTTTTATCTCCAATTGTTCCCTCTCCAAGAGGCCATCTTTCGCTTGCTTCTTCCACAAGAACGAGGTGAACCACCCCCTCCGCCACATCCATAAGCCATAATCCAAACCTGTATTATATGTATATACTAAAATAGTGGTTTTCACCACTACCAAAAAAAAAAAAAATCAGAAAATTCCCAAAAAAAAAAAAAATCAAAATATATAAAAATACTTTATTGCTTTATGTATGTGTGTAATAGTGGTTTTCACCACTACAAAAAAAAAAAAAAAACTCAAACTAAAAAAAAAAAAAAAAACTGAAAAACTATGTTGTTTTGCATTTCAGGTCTTTCGAGGTCTTCACCGGTTTTCCCTTCCATTCCGCCCATCCTTTCTTCCATAAGTCGACAATGAATTTTGAAGACTTATTCACCCCGCTCCATAATCCATATGATCCGGATAAGCCAATCCCGATCAACCCAAGCTTGATTGACATGGATCGGATTTCATCCCCTCCATCTATTTCAGAGTTCATCCTTTTCGAGGAATTGTTAAGGGCTTCCGCCAACTACATTCCTCCTTCACCTCCACATTCACCTTCATCTTCTAAGCCAGAGGTCTTCCAGGCAGACATAGACGAGAGCAAGGCACAGGAGCTTGATGACATTTTAGATGACATAAATCCGATCCCTACTCCCCATCGGCTTGAGGAAGGTTCCCACATGTCTATTGAAGAAACTATCGATGTAGACCTTAGTCCGGACCAAGATGGCACCCAAATTGTGAAGCTGGCTAAAAGTCTATCATCAGAGGAACAAGAGCAAATGATTGCTCTACTCAAGCGGAAGAAGGAGATATTTGCATGGTCTTACAAAGACATGCCAGGCCTAGACCCTAATTTGGTTGTCCATAACCTCACCTTACAAAAAGATGCTAAACATGTCAAACAGAAACTTAGGAAAATGCATCCTACCGTGGCCCTCATAGTTAAATCGGAGATTCAGAAACTTTTGGATGTTAAATTTGTCGTCCCGATTGATTATCCTGAGTGGCTTTCTAACATGGTACCCGTTCGCAAGCCTAACGGGGGGATACGTGTTTGCACCGATTTTCGAGATCTAAATAAAGCGTGTCCTAAGGATGACTTTCCTCTTCCAAACATTGATACTCTTGTCGACACTTGCGCTGGTCATGAAATGCTTTCGTTCATGGATGGATTTTCAGGATACAACCAGATTCGAATAAACCATGAAGATCAACACAAAACAACATTTACCACACCTTGGGGAACTTTTTGTTACAGGGTGATGCCCTTTGGCCTTAAGAACGCAGGTGCAACCTATCAACGAGCCATGACTTATATTTTCCATGATTATATGCATAAGATTATCGAAGATTATGTGGATGATTTATTGGCAAAATCTAAAACTCGACAAGAGCATTTTGATGTATTGGAAAAAGTTTTTGATAGACTTCTAGAGCATAAAGTAAGGTTGAACCCTAAGAAATGTGTCTTTGGTGTTACCTCGGGCAAACTCCTAGGTTTTATTATCTCTAAACGAGGTATTGAGGTGGACCCAAACAAGGTCAAAGCCATTATGGAAATGTGTCCCCCAACTAATTTGAAGGAGTTGCGTAGTTTGCAAGGAAAGATTAATTCAATCCGTCGCTTTATTGCACAACTTTATGATAAATGTAGGCCATTTTGCCACCTACTACAAAAGGGGGTACAATTTTCATGGACAGATGAGTGTCAGAAAGCCTTTGATGACATCAAGCAGTACTTAGCGTCTCCGCCAGTCTTAGCTCCGCCTCGTCCAGGGGTCCCTTTCAATCTTTATATCTCAGCAACGGACTTTGCCTTAGGGACAATGCTTGCACAAAAGAATGAACAAAATCGTGAGCAAGTCTGTCTATTATATTAGTCGAACATTGGTAAGCTATGAAACCCGATATGCTTATGTGGAAAAGTTGTGCTTAGCGGTGGTTTTTGCCACTAAGAAACTTCGTCATTATATGCTTAGCCATACAACATATGTCATAGCTAGAGAAAACCCTCTGCGTTATATGATGTCTCGCACTTATAATAACACTCGTACCGCTAAATGGATAATGTTGCTTACCGAATTCGATCTTGAATTCATTAGCCAAAAATCCGTTAAAGGTCAAGTTATAGCCGATCAACTTGCGGAAGCTCCACTACCTAGTGATCATCCTTTGATTATTGAGCTCCCAGATGATTCGGTATTTGCTATCACTGAACAAGAAGAGGACATCATTCCGGAGGAAGATGTTGACATCACGCTATTCTTTGATGGCTCTAAGTGCGCGAAAGGTCAAGGTGTTGGAGTTGTGTTTCATACACCTCAAGGGATTCCCATCCCTTTATCATTCAAACTAGACTTCCAATGCACCAATAATACAGCAGAGTATGAAGCCTTAATTTTAGGTCTTCAATCAGCCATAGCTATGAGCATTAAGCGTATTCGGATATTTGGGGATTCTCAACTCGTGGTTAAACAAATTACGGGAGAATACCAAGCCAAAGAACCTACCATTAAGCTTTATCATGATGTAGCAATGAAGTTGCTCTCTAAGTTTGATTGGTATGAGATCACTAGTTTGCCTCGTTCGACTAATAGATTTGCGGATGCCATGGCCTCTCTTGGATCATTGATTCCAAAGGACTCCCTTGGAGAGGTACAACCCCTAATCATTTCCACAATCTCTAAGTCTGCAATTGTCCGTGCTTAGTCTAAGGATGAAAAAGATGTTTTCTTTATCCATTCGGATCCATATGAGCCTTGGTCTAGTGAGATAGTAGCCTTCCTCAAGTTTGGAACACTCCCATATGATTTGTCTCGAACGCCCACCGTTGTTTTAAGCAAAAGGCAGCTCGTTTTGTTCTTTTGGGGGATGTGTTGTATAAACGTGGATATGATGGAGTACTCCTCCACTGTCTAGAAGCAGGGTGAAACACATAGAGCTATTGTTGAAGCCCATGATGGTACTTGTGGTGGTCATTTTAGTGGAATGGCCATTGCGAAGCGTATTTTACGTATGGGGTATTATTGGCCCACTATGGAACAAGATTGTTGCAAATATGTTAAACAATGTAAAAAGTGTCAAGAACACGCTAATTTAACCCATATACCATCACAAGCTTTACAGCCCATCCAAAGCCTTTGGCCCTTCTCACAATGGGGTCTCGATTTAATTGGCAAGATTTCACCTGCCTCTTCGGGACAGCATACTTTCATCATTACAACCATTGAATACTTCACAAAGTGGGTTGAAGCTATTCCTCTAACCAGTACGACGAGTCCTAGAATTGTGGAGTTTATACTTCACCATATCATTTGTCGTTTTGGTATTCCCTCTAAAATCATTTTTGATAACGGCAAGTCTTTTAAGAATAAGGATGTTCGAGCTCTTTGCGAAAAGTATAATATCCAACATAGTTTCTCAACTCCTTACTACCCACAAGCCAATGGACAAGCTGAAGCTTCCAATAAGACCATAATTGCTATTCTTAAGAAACTTGTTAAAGAAAATCATAAAGATTGGCATACACAAATCCCCTTGGCATTATGGGCTTACAGAACAAGCATCAGAACTCCCATTGGGGCAACGCCATTTTCTTTGGTCTATGGAGCTGAAGCAATCATGCCTCTTGAGCTCGAGATCCCTTCCTTGCGAATTTCTTTGCAGGAATTTATCGATGATGATATTGCTAGACAAGCACGTCTTGATCAACTCACACTCATAGATGAAAAACGAATCAATGCTTTAGAGCATTTGCGAGTTTATCAAGACCGATTGAAACGTGCTTACAATGCCAAAGTTCATCTAAGAGAATTTCAAGTAGGGGATCTTGTCCTTAAAGAGAATCAACAAAACACCAATGCATTGCCGCATCTTCGAGATAAATTCGCGGCTAATTGGTTAGGTCCATATATGGTCACTGAAAGAGTGGGTAATGGAACTTATAGACTTGCCGATTTAGAGGGAGAGGAAGAACCCGAACCACTTAATGTTATACACTTGAGGGCATTCTACGCATAGTTTGAATTTTATATGTACATATATACATGGCTTGTACAACAAAAAAAAAAAAAAAAAACAAATAAAATAAAAAGAATTTGCATTTCATTGTTAGTTGCATACATCTCATTCAAAAACATTGCATTTCATGTGCATACATCTCATTGAAAACCATAACATTTCATTTTCAGCCATAGTTGCATATCATGTTAGAGACCATTCTATCTTTTGGATATAAAATTTGGTCAAGCAAAAGTCATGTTGCCTTAATCGGGGGCACCTTCATAAAATCCATCAAACCGAATTGTCATTCGTACACCCATTTTCCATTTGCACATATTTACATTGCCAAAATGTTTTCGAGTCACTCGAGCCATTCCTAGTGTTTTAAGCAAACTTCGAAATGCATGTCAAAGTTCTCTAGGGCCATATCACAAATTACACTAAATAAAATCTTGAGTATTGGGAAATGATTTCAAAAGCGGTCTTGAACCTATCACATTTTCACATCTTAAAAACATCTTGTGTCAAAGAGAGATAACACCATCCTTGGGTTGTGCCTTGAAGTGAAAAGGGTAATCCTCGTTTGTCCTATCATGCAAACATAGTCCATAAAACAGTGGTTCTTACCACTATCACAAGCAATCACAAAATATAAATATAAACAGAGTAGTAAGGATAGGGTAAAATTCTCATCATACTTCGGTTGAGAATCCGATTCCCCAAAGCTCTAAGGAAATGAACATTTTTCACACACCACTGATCCCAAATAAGTTGTAAGGATCGTACTACTTGTCCAGACCGGACGGATAGGTAGTCATCCCCAAGGCTTACAAAGGTCAAAAACAACATGGACTATGGAGTTAACCTTCATCGGGGCTATAGACGCTTGAGTGGCGGTGGAGTATACTCATTGCGTGGCGACATGTCTCTCCTCAAAAAGAGACCTCCGAATGCTCATACGGACAAACTAGCTTCGGGGTCTTCTCCATAACAGGGTTACCTAATTTATGCAAGATGAGGTTAATGAACACACTTGCACACACACAGGTTTTTGATTGCCTAGAGTCACTAGGTTAATGAACTCGCATGCACACACATTTGGTCCTAGTTGAATTAGGTAGTGTTAGTAAGTTTGTTTGATACCACTAGCATGTTTGAGTCTTTGTAAAACAGTCTTCCATATCAACCTCCATATCTTCCTCCATATCTTCTTCCATATCACCCTCCATATCTTCTTCCATATTCATGTCATTCCATACGTCATCCATTCACAAGCCACCAAGTTCGGTGCCCTTGATTAAACAATTATGATAACAGTTGGCTAAATCTAACTATCTAAAAGTATGAGTGCTTCTTAGTGCATATTTCATTTACTTAGTCTTGCATTAATCATCCATAGATTTACATATCATTTACTTAGTCTTGCATTAATCATCCATAGATTTGTATGTTATATACTTAGTCTCGCATTAATCATCTATAAGTTTGCATTCCATTCCATCACATATGCATCAAAAACATTAAAACATATAAAAACATGCATCACAAAAACATAGGCATTCACACAAAAGAGAGTAAAACACCAAATAAATAAAAGCCATGTATATATATATATGTATAAAGGTCAAAGCTGTACAATGAATGCCAAAAGGCTACAATATACAATAGAGCACCAAGGCTCATAAAGAGTGCATCTAAGCACTAAGCTAACCATCAAAAGAGGACCCCTGAGACCTAGTAGGAGCCCTAGACCTAGTGGTGTGCCTAGACTCACTACGCCTAGAGACAGAGGAGGATGGAGGATCAGGCAACACAATGTGATGCCTAAACAATGTGTCCTCCAGAGCCTCAATGTAACGAGTCCTAGACCTAAGCCTAGCTATGTCTATCCCGTGCCGTCGCTCCCGCTCCGCTAGCTCTGCCTGGAGTCTCGTCACCCTGTCATCCTGGGGCACCCTGGTCGCTCCATCCAAGTCCGCCTGTAGCTGGGCCATCCTCTCCTCCTGAGCAGCTAACAGGGCATCCCGCTCTACCGCCTGCTGCTCCAGCCGAGCTATCCTCTCGTCTCGGGCAGCTAGCATAGCATCGCGCTCTGCTATCTGCTGCTGCAGCTACGCCAGCTCATTCTCATGCCCGCTAGGGGGTACCTCCCTAGCCTCTCCTGCGGCCTCTCCTAGGCCCTCTCCGCCATCCTCCCCGTCATCTCCGCTCCCCGGAGCCTACCGTGCCATCTTCCCCTTTCACCTTCGACTGTCAGATCGAAGGCGGGGACCCTCCCTACGCTTGGGAACCTCCGCGGTTCCCTCGCCCTCTCCAGCCCTAGCCTCGGGCTCTCCGGCTCCACCAGCCACCAATGGTGGCTCCCACCTCGGCTCTGCGGCCATCCATGCTGCATACTCAGCTGTCACCCCGACGTCATCCACGTCGGGGATCTCCATGTCCTCATCGTCCTCTGTCGCCTCCCTCCATGGCTCGGCACATGGCAAATCCCCCTCTGATCTGTGCCTCCGGTAGCGCACTGGCTCACCGGGGACATCCTGCCTCAATCCGACTTGGCGGAGTACTCGAGACATCTGTATGTACTCCGCCTCGCCGTGGCTCCGCCCCACTACCCATCTGGCTTGTCGCACCCGTCTCAGGTGCTCTCCATCCCCGATCCACCTCGCCTCCCGCCAGGGCCTCCAAATGACTCGGGCATCTGTCAAGTCTGCCCATAGTCTCCTATACCATTGCCCCGATCTCACGGGGCGGCTCGGTTGTCTCTCCTTCGCCACTGGCCATCTCCTACCATAAGCCTGGCTCACGTCCCAGTGAGCCCATGGCAACCCCTCCGGTCGGGCCACTCTGAAGTGCTCCCAGCCCCAGCACTGGAGCACCACACTGCAACCCAGGCCCTTTCGGCCCCGTCTTCGAACCTCATACAACTCCCGGTACACCTGCGCCAATAAAGCGGGTGCCCAGGCATACACTACCCTATTAGTGAGCATCTCGCTCACTACACCCATCAAGTTCCATGGGAACCTGCACCCGATGCTGTTCGGGGCCACAATGTTGGCCAACACGAACATCGTCAGAGCCTCCACCGCTCCCAACTCCTTGGCCGTATACATGGCCAAGTATGGGATCCCCCCGCTCTCCGTCCGGATCTCCCTCCAGTCATCCCCAAACACCTTGGCCATCTCCGTGGCCCTATCTCGTCCAACCTCCACCCGCGCCCCCTCCACGGGCACCTTGAGGATGCGGTATACATCCTCAAGCGTCACCGTCATCTCTCCAGTCGGGAGCTGGAACGTCCCCCGATCTGGATCCCACCTCTCGGCCAAAGCCGAGAGGTACCCCTCATCCGCCCGAACTACCTCCAACCGGGCTGCCTCCGCTAGCCCCACTGCATCCAATATCTCCCAGTCTACCTGGGACAACGACCTCCTCATCCCCGGAATGATAGGGGAGAATCGGTGTCGTGCCTCTAACACCCTAAGCTGCAAAACAACAAAACAAAAATTTGTTACAAATTTTTTCGAAAAAAAAAAAAACACATAATAAGTACTTGCTTAAATGAACAAATACCTCAGCTGGCTGCACTGGCGCGTCCGCTCCCATCTCCGCCATAGCTCCCGCGTGCTTCACTCTCCCACACAACCTTTCACTCCACTCCCTCAGACGCACTTCTCTCAAGCTCGAACGCACAAATGAGCGAAATTCTCACTGAAACTATTTAAATAGCTGATTTTGGTGCCCTGAAACGTAGTAGGGCATTTCATGGTGGATTCAGACGTAGTCCTGCGTCTGCAGAGCGCCTAAACACCGGCGGGCGTCTATGCCAACCACAAACGCAGACCGGCGTTTGGTGTCAGTATTGAATAAAGGAACAAAACTTACAAAATTGAAGCTTACCTCCTCCAAATTTCATCAAATTGCATTCATCCATTCTTCTTATCATAATAAAACATTTTGTGAAGGTTACAACAGTTTTGGACACAAATTTTGTCATTTCGCTCAAAAAGCGCATCATTCATCATTGTTTTACAAATTGGGTTAAAAATATTCAAAACCTTCACAAAATTAACCACATTCATCAATTCTTCGGATCTATCGTCAATTTCATTCATTCTTCTTTCATCATGCATATTTTTGCCAAATCAAATTAAAGTAAACCTCGTATCTAGTGGTATATTCTATCACCTTGGCGATTGCAGCGATTTGAATCCATGCAATTCGGTAAGAGGATTAAACCACCATAAGGACACTTACCATTTATCATCATCAATTATTTTATTGTTTGAAAATTGGAAATCAATTTTGGGTATTCTACTTTTCAAGTGACCTCATACCAAGATTAATTTGCTCAACGGTTGTCATTGATGGCCTAGTTCATGGGGCCTTAAACATGGACAATCTTTCATATCGTCATTATTTTAAGTCTTGCTAGAGATTGTGGCTACCTAGGTTGATTGGTTCCGACCCGAGGAATTATCCATACAGTCACTAGGAGCATCTCTGAGTTCTGGACTCTTTCATGCATCTTTCATCTCTGCATATCAATGGCGCCAACAAGGCAATTTCATCAACAGTATGGATTCACACACAGGAGTTGGGGCATCCGTTATCAATTTCTAATTTTCCTATAGTGGAATTCATCTTACATGATCATGGAATTTACGAGTTTGGCAAAAATCCCTTTATAACCGTTGGGGCAGAAAACGGTCCATCTTTCACATCACTCATATCGTCTTCAATCATATTCTTTTCGGGTTTGTACACCAACCCCTTTTCTGTTGGGACATAAACAGATGGTTCATACACCAACCCCTTTTTTCACCGTTGGGGCAAAAACGGTTCATTATCTTCCGAATTTCTTCCAATTGGCTTGTGAGAACCATTCTCGCTCGCCAATTGAGGGGGTAAGCTGAAAAATTTTAAATATTCTTTTATTCTTTGGTCTTCAAAGTTGTGCTTTAGTCTTGAGAGAGAGTTGCGTCTGATCCAGCTTTTCAAGTGTCTTAAGTTTTTGTGCTGCATTGTGTCTTCACACAAAGCAGCTCAAAAAGGGGCATCTGTAGACACCAAAATCCAGCCACTTGTAAGTCATCTATACCTTCCTGTCAGCCACGTGTCAGTCATCCATCCTTCCCGCCATTATTTGGCCCAAATCCACACTTTCCCACCATTATTTGGCCCAATTTCACCTTTCCCGCCATTTTTCATCCCCAAATTTATTTAAATTAATATTTTTATATATATTTTAATATATATATAAATATAGTTTAAGTGATTTAATCTGAGCCGTCCATCCTTCATTTAATCTCATCCGTCCATCCATCTTAATCCGTTTCACAACCTAGATTTATTCTCTACCCTTGGATCCACTTTAATCTTAGCCACACGTTCAAAGTGTCGTTAAAACCCTAAAGTGTGCCCTAAGAGTAGATTATAAATTGAGTCACCTTGATGGCTCAAACCCTATCTATCTCTTCGGCTAAACCTACCTATCTTTCCAATCTAAGTCTGGAGTTGGCTATTGTTGTTAATCCTGAGTCTTCTGAGTCTTCTACGGCCCTAAGTCTGAACTAAACCCTTTCGTCGCATCCATCGCCGTCGCCTGGTCTCGCCGCGTTAACAGGAAAAGGTATAGATTCGTCTAAAGCAAGTAATATTTCTTTATGTATTAATCTGTTGTTGAATTCTGCATTCTATTTATTTTTATTTCATAAATCTAGGGTTTTAGACTATTTCTGAGGGCTCACACAGTGGAGCCCTCTTATTAGTTTCTAACTCTTTGATAATTTTAATGTGTGCAGGATTCTAGTGGTAGATCTGATTTGTTGATAGCAGCTGCTTAAGCTGGAGTGGTCCGAGCCAAAGGATACAACGAAGCCCACTCATTCTGTTGAGGTTAAGGATACATTCTTCGGAGACGCCACCACATTGTGCCAGCTAGGGTTTCGGAGAACCCTAGCACAAATTGTAACTTTGTATCACGAAAAGGGTTACAGGCCCTGTTGTACTTAAAAGGAGTTTCTAAACTCCATTGATTAATAAAAATCATTCATTTTGTACAACTGTTCTGCATTCCTTTATTGTGATTTCTTTATTTCTGTTTGGCGTTGTATCTTTAATCTACACCTAAAACTGATCATCCTTCTTCGGAAGGGTTTTTAGGTAGGTGCCATCAATTTGAGTGAATTCTCTTTTAGTACTCATTTATGGTATATCAAAAGAGAGACCATTTTGGTGATATAAGGAACCTTCATAATGGCCACTATACACAAATATCTTTCAAATACATAGTTGCTTAAAGGTTCCAATTTTGCTCCATGGAAAACCAAAATGAGAGTCATTCTAAAGGTTGAAGATTTATGGGATGTAGTGACTGGCACTAAAAAATGTCTTGCTACAACATGTATAGATTAGGAAGCACATGATAAAAAGGATAGAAGGTCCCTCATTCTTATCTTGCTTACTACTACTGATGAAGCACAACCTCACATTTGTGATGCTAACAATGGTAAATATGCTTGGGATGCATTAGTTACCATTTATGAAGGGAAGAATAAATCCACCATTCTTAACCTTCAATCCAAACTTCATAATCTCAGTATGAATTATGGTGAAATAGTAGAATTTTTCCTTTGTAGAGTGGTAGAATTGAAGTTCAAGTTGAATGCTTTGGAAGAAACAATAGAGGATAAGCTCTTGAATTCAGTCATTTTGAGAGCTTTACTAGATTCCTACAAGGTGTTGATCACATCCCTTCAAGTGTCCATGAGATAAGTTACTTTTGTGGAGTTGGTAAATTTACTTCAAACTGAGGAGGTAAATCAACTTCAAAGAGCTAAAGTGTCAGATAATGCACTTTACTCAAAATAGGGGTTAAATAAATAGGGTACTTTTAGAGAGGGGGGTCTTTTTCCAAAGGTTCCAAAGGTAAGCAACCTTAACAAGGACAAAAAAAGTATTACAAAATTTGTGATAAGGACAACCTTGAAACCAACAAGCTTTGGTTCAAAAATAAACAACCACAAAAGAAAGGCAAGAACAAACCACAAAAGAAGAATAAGCAATCAAAGGGACATATTGCTATTGAGGAATCAGACTCATATTTTGAGAGGGCACACAAGGTGCTCATGACTCACATATATTCTAAGCAAAAGGATCATGTGTGGTATATTGATTTCGGAGCCAGTAAACACATGACTGGTGATAAATCGTGGTTTGAGACATTTGAGGCTAAGAAAGGTAAACTAGTTACTATAGTTGATGATAAGACCTACATAGTCTAGGGTGAAGGAAATATTTCAGTCACTCTTCCAGATGGAAAATATCAGATTGAGAAAGTTTATGTTTTAGGATTGGCAAATAACTTGTTGTCAGTGCCTCAAATCTTGGATAAAAACATGGTGGTTGATTTCAGAGTTGAGGATGGTAAGAAGCATTGCTTCATTACAAGGAAGGACAAACATGTAGTAACAACTTCCTACAAGCATGGATTGTTTGCTTTAGATGTCATTTCTACACCTCATGTTGCCATGGTGGTAAACACAAAAGAGGCCACTTCTCTTTGGCATAAAAGATATGGTCATCTAAGTTTAGGATATTTACTTGAGTTGAGTAAATATGAAATGGTGAAAGGTCTTCCCAACCTTTCATCCACTTTTCTAGTTTACTCGAATTTCTTAGCAAGGAAGAAATACCGATTACCATTTGATTTGAGCTCTTCACAAGCCAACAGACCATTGGAGCTAGTACACATAGATATGTGTGGTCCTATGCCAAAAAATTATGGGGAAAGAGGTATTTTTAGTTGTTCATTGATGACTACTCATGGAAGATGTGGATTTTATTTTTACATCTGAAGTTTGAGGCCTTCATGTTTTTTTAGCAGTTCAAGAAAAGTGTTGAGAAGGAATCAGGATGTTCCATTAAGACCCTCCACTCAGATCGAGGGAGAGAATATACCTCGAAAGAATTTTCCATATTTCTTACTACACATGGTATCAAGAGGCAAATTACTACATCCTATACTTCACATCAAAATGGAGTTGCTGAGAGGAGAAATCGTTCCATCATGGAAATTGTGTGTTGTATGCTTACAGGGGCACATATTGAGCAATAATACTAGGTAGAATTTGTCAATACAACAACATACCTCATGAATAGAGCACCCACAAAAGCTCTTAATGGAATAAATCCACAAGAATCATGGAGTGGTAGAAAGCCTTCCATTTCTCATCTCAAGATTTTTGGGTGTAAGGCATTCATGCATATTCCAAAAGGAAAGAGAAAGAAGTTAGATGAGAAATACCTACAGTGAATTTTTCTTGGTTATGATGAGCATTCCAAGGGATATCATTTGATATATCCTAAAACCAATAAAACTCACATTAGTAGAGATGTGGTATTTGATAAAGCTTTCACACTAGATAACACATCTTCAGTTGTATACCTGGATGATGAGGAGCCTAAGAAAGAGACTCCTACCCCACAAAAAAATATTTCAAAATGGTATACAAGCATAATGAGAGACTCAAAAGTGACTACACCTCCAGATCCAACTTTAGATCAACCTCGTACATGCAGTATGACTCATCAAAATAGAGCAAAAGCAAAGACTATAGAGGTTGATGAGCTTTGCCAACACTTTGAAGAACTTTCTATAGATGCAGAAGATGATAAAGAAGAAGCTATGGATGTAGATGATGATAGGGTTTTAATGTATTCATTAGATGAACATGAACCTACCACGGTACAAGATGCACTTAGTGAGCCTCAGTGGAAGGTAGCTATGGATGCAAAACACTTGTCTCTCATAAAAAATAACACTTGGAAGCTAGTTGATCTGCCTTATGGAAAGAAGCCCATTGGCTACAAATGGGTATACAAAGTGAAGTATAAGGTAGATGGAATGATAGACAAGCATGAGGTTTACCTTGTTGCAAAGGGCTATGCACAGAAAGAAGACATTGACTATGAAGATACTTTTGCACCCACTACTAGAATGACTACCATTCGTGTACTTTATGCTATGGCAACGTAATTCGTATGGAAGCTACATTAGATGGATGTAAAAAGTGCCTTCTTAAATGGTGATCCCAAGGAAGAAGTTTATATGATTCAGCCAGAAGGATTTATGGTTAAATTCCAAGAGAGAAAGGTTTGTAAACTGGTTAAATCCTTGTATGGATTAAAACAAGATCCATGAGCTTAGTACATAAAAATTGACAATCACCTATTACAACATGGTTTCAAGAGAAGTCCTTCGGATGCTAATCTCTATATTAAGAAAATTGGTTCTGAAATAGTGATTCTAGTACTCTATGTTGATGGTCTGATTATCATGGGTAGTTCAGAGAAATTGATAGATGCAGTGAAAGGTGACTTGAAAAATTCACTTGAGATGATAAATCTAGGACTTCATTATTATCTTGGTTTAGAAGTGGAACAGAAGAAGAATCACATCAGAGTGACACAAAAGAAATATGCCAAGACATTGATTGAGAAATATTGCATGACTAATTGTAAGCCTAAAACAAATCCAATAGAAATAGAGCTATAGTTATCATGATATGATACTTCTCCTCAGGTATATGGAACTCTCTATCGCCAGTTGATTGGGAGTCTCATATATCTAACCAAAAATAGACCAGATATCAGTTTTAATGTGAATATCTTTCAAGGTTTATGCAGGAACCTAAGGTTAGTTATTAGAAAGTAGTGAAACGAGTTCTTCAATATGTTCGTGGCAGTATAGAATATGGATTGGAATACAAGAAGAATTCCAACTTATTCTTACAAGGTTACACAGATTCTGATTATGCCAGGTCAATTGATGTTAAGAAATCAAAATTTTTGATACATTTTTCATCTTGGCTCTGGTCTTGTCTCTTGGTATAGTAAAAAGCAGCAGGTGGTTGCTTTATCATCTATAGAGGCAAAATATTGTGCAGCACGTGGAGCAGTCTGCAAGGCGATATGGTTACGTCACATTATTTCAAGTATGGGTCTTCCCAAGAAACTTCCAATCCACTTGTTTTGCGACAACCAAGGTATTTTGAAGCTCGTAAAGAATCCAATATTTTATAAATGCACCAAACACATTGAAACTCAATGTCATTTTATTCGATATGAAGTTTCAAAACACAAGATACAACTCTAGTACATTCCCACCGATGAATAGGTTGTGGATATTTCACTAAGGCACTTGCACGTGTCAAATTTGAGTTGTTTCGCAACACTCTTTGTATTTAAAAATAATGTAATAAGGGGGGGATGTTAGAGTAGATTATATTATTACATTATATTTTCTACTTAGGTTAGTTATTCACTTAACAACATTTGTTATTGTTAAGCGAATATATATTGTTCGCATGTATCTCTAGGTGGTTAGGGATATTAGGTTAGTTTTTGAACCATAAGTTCGTTAGGCTTAGCTATGTATTATTTATTGAATCATTCTCAATATATTTACAATTTAATAACTTTTCAAACATGAGTATGTGTTGATATTTTCTATAAGGCTTAATATGGGTGATCCAATAATGAGTATTAAGTTTGAGGCCCATCCGATTTTTTCTATAAACTTACTAAAAATAGGGTTGTTTTTGGCTAAAAATGGTAAATTGTCCAAAGATAGTAATTTCTTATCTTTAGGGCTTTAAGATGTAGGATTTTGTTTTAGGATTTATCACATTGTAAATGGGGGAAACCCTAAACTCAAACTAAAAAGAAAATCCTAAACCCTAAACCTCAAAACCCTAAAAAAAAAAGAGAAAAAGAAAATGAAGGTGATGGAGATAGTGGCTATTATGGATCATTTCTAGTTATGGGCCATCATCGAGGTAGTTACAATTTTCGTAATTATGGACCAAGTGATCAAGCTATTTAAGAGAGTTGTTGCAACAAGAAACATCATCAAGTTTTTGCATAGTAATTTTGCAAGAGGTATACTAGAGTGCACATATTCATAAATTATATTTTCCTTTGTGTGTCTTGTCTAGTTACCCCTTTTTCTTTCCCATTATTGTGCAGGTTTTTTCTGAGGAGGTGTCCAGTTTACTGAGATCAGTTCCAATGGTTGAGATTGAAATCCAGGAGGCTCTTTGTTACATCATTTGAATTAAGAGTTGTAGTTCTCTATTGCATCATTTGAATGGATAACTCATTGTATTTGCATAGTGAGTTCTGCTTACACCAATCAAACTCCCATTGTAATGATTTATTGGATAATTCAATCCTACTTCCTCCTTTCAGTAGTTTTATGTGCAATTTTTCTTGTTGTCCTATTTACATGTTACATCATTTGAATGTGTAAATAGTATATTATTTCACTGGTATGCTTAATAACCTTCGTTGCATTATTTTAATAAATATCGTTGGCTCAGTTTTATCTTCTCCCCCCTTCTCTCTTAACCATATTTAAATTTTGGCTACAATTATCCAATGGATAAGGCATCGGTCTACTTTTTTAAGCACTAGCTGGGAGTTACTTCGAAGCTTGGTCAACTTTTATGTTGCAATTTTATTTTTTTTTTTTACAATATGGATGAGCATGAGCATATAAGAAATATTTTAGGCTCACCTCTAGGGTTTCCTTACCTTACTCGATCTATCTAGAGTCTTAGGATAATCTTTTCCTGAATTAAAGAGGTGGATCCATTAGAATCCATGATGTTGATTGGATCAGGGAAGTATTACAACGTGACAAATATATTAAGGGTGTAGGAATTTACCCCAATAGTTTTTGGAATCGTTTCCAGGGAAGACTCGGTATAATTTTGAGTTTGTATTTTAAATAGCCTTTCCTGGAGTGAAATTTGTGAGAATTGAGTGAATATCAGACTGAGCAATCTTGGCCCAAGTATTGCTTAAGATCTTGTTCTTTCTTTGCACATCTATGTTGGCAACTCTGAATGAATTCAAAAATTTAAAAATAAAAGGAGGAGATGGATCTGGAATCTACAAGAAGTGGTAAAGAAGTGCTTATTGGAGTGCCAAATTCTGAGGTATTCTTCAAGTCTCACATAAAATATTTAATTCTAGTTTTTATTTCTAGCCTAAATCTTGGTTTGAATTAGTCTTCTCTTGCTATAAATCAAGTACCTATAGTGAATCAACATGTAGTAAGTATGACAACTCCTAATGCAAATAAAAGTTTCAATGTTAATCAAAATGCTAATTTTAATCAGTGGAGGACCAATAGATATAGAGCTTTTGTGTTACCTGCAAATCTGAATCCTCTCCCTGGTAAAGCTCATAAGTAATTACCTACATTCCAAGGAAACAATGTTATGACTGGTGAAGATCATATTAGGATTTTATATATGCCATGGATAGTATTGAGGTAGATGATGAAGATGTTGTTCTTCGATTATTCTTTCAAAATTTAGAGAAGGATGCTCGAGAATGGTTCCATAGCATTGGAGCTAGTACTATCAATAATTTTCAAGAGCTAGAGCACACTTTCCTTAGGAAATATAGAGAGAGAAAGAACAAACAACACTTACTAATAGAATTGGCTACCATGAAAAATAAATAAAATTAATCAGTGCAAGATTTCAATAGAAGATTCTTTAAGACCAGAAATAAGATTCCAGTAACATTAAGGCCAAATGATGATCAGTCTATTTATTTCTACATAAATGCTTTCCCTAGAGATTTTATTTATGAGCTGAGACAACAAGCAACAACCACCATTGATATATGTATGGAAAGAGCTATTTAAATAGAGAGACATATGATTGATAGTGGTAAGATGAAAGCATACTCTTTAGATCCCAATCAACCTGAAAGGAAGCCCAAGAAGGTTGAGTTCTCTATCCCTAAGAAAACAGATCAAGATCCTATGAACAAAATAGTTAATTAGTTGAGTGAGATGTTTACTAATTTGAATAATAGGTTGGCTAGAATTAAAAAAGGTAAGGACAACATTGTAGAAACTTCACAAGGTAATAATAGATAGCAATAAGATAACAAACCTCCTTTTAGGAGGAATTTCAATAGAAACTGGAATAACAATGGAAATGAAAATGGAAACAGGAATTGAAATAGAAAGCGGAAGAAGAAATAAATAGAAAGAGATCTAGATTATGTTCCAAATCCCATGCCATCAAATAATATAGAATCAAATCACCCTTTTTATTGCTCTTCCTGTGATGCACCATATAACCCTATTTATTGTGGTATTTATCTAAGTATGCATTCTAATGTTGATTTAAATGTTGATTATGAAGATGAAGATATTAGAATTAATGTATGCTGGACTCGTGAGGATGAAACCAGAGAATAATAATTTGAAAGGGACATGGACATATGTGTTAGTAATTATGAGAAAATAGCCTTAGTATTTGGAGAGGCATCAACCTCAAGTGAGCCTCCTAATACTAGATTTGATAGAATGAAACAGGGAAAACTTGTACCTATAATAGAAGAGGTTGAGTATTTAGAAAATATACATGCTATCAATCTCAGGAATAGGATAGTGGAGGATGACGTTGATGAAGGGATTACACAAAAATAGAAAGCTACAAGAGTGATTTCACTAAAAAGGTAAATCAAATGAAGCTACAAGTTATTCGTAAAGAGCCTAATGTAGAAGAAATTATACCAAAGCAGCAAAATGAGTTAGCTAATTAGAAAGCAAGAAAAGGAATTGATGATAAGAAAGATCAGTTTGATCTAGGTATAGAAGTTACCAAGCAGAAGGTCAACATCACTTTTGGAGAATTAATGACTATTCCAAAGTATCGGTATCAGGTATGTAGAGCCTTCAAATTAGTTGATCAATCAGGAGGAAAACCTCAAAACCTCATAGGTCTTGTGAAAAATGCAGTTAGAGCCCCATCTTCAGTTAAGTCATTTTATATATCACTAAGATACACATAAAATTATGGGGGGCAATATGTTATTCATAAGTGCATGCTTGATAATGGTGCTTCCATGAATGTGATGTCAAAACAGGTAGCTAATTAGTTAGGTTTGATTTATCAGAAAGAGCATCCCTCTATTTTTGTAATGGATAATAGGAGAGTAGCATGTTTAGGTATTATCACCAAAAATTTTGTCCATATTGATAAATATACAAGTAAGGGTGTGGTAATGGATGTTGCAGTTGTAGATGTGGACCCTTTCTTTTCCATATTAATCTTTAGGCATTGGGCAGAGCAACTAGGTGGTACTATTTAGTTGGATTGGTCATATGCCACTATCCTAATGCAAGGTAAGGAAAAGTTATATTGAGAAGAGAACCCTTTAATAGGTATTCAATTGAGTTCATATCTCTTAATGGTAATATAGTTAATGTCATAGATTTTGTTGAGGAAAAGGATATGGGGGTTTACACTATTTGGCATTCTCCTTTCTTGTTAGAAGTGCGTAATGTTGAGAATATGGATTAAAAATTAAAGGTTGAAGTGGATGCAAAAACTAACATAATTTTGACTTCAGAGTTATGGACTATGACATTTTATGGGGAAAAATCTAAAGCAGGAGCAGGAGAAGGAGTACTGTTGACATACATCAATGGCAGTTATCATGCCATAGCATACATGTTAGAATTTTCTTGTACAAATAATGTTGTAGAGTATGAAGCTTTATTGCTAGGGCTAAGAAAAGCCAAGGAATTGGGTATTAATTACCTCAAAGTTAGTAGAGATTCTGAACTGATAATTCAACAAATCAAAGGGAAATATAAAACAAAGCACCTTATATTAAAGCAATATAAGCAAGTAGTGTTAGATGAAATAGATAAATTCTTGGCTTTTGATCTATAATTTATTCCTAGAGCACATAATCACAATGCTAATATTTTGGCCATTAATGCTTCTGGAGTAGAAAACCTTGATATAGATACTTGGTTTATGGAAAGGTTCCCAACCATCTCCATTTATAAGCCATATGTACCTCACAATGTGGTATATTTACAAGTTTTTAATTAATGATTTTATGACTATGCATAATAAATTTTTTGATGTTTTTTGTGATGAAAGTGATAAATAAAAACTGAAGGATGTTATTGGAGAAACCACAGAAGTCATACAACTGAAGACCAATAGGATCCCCAGGGGGTTGGTATCTATGTAGATTTTGTTTAATGATTTTGATAGAGCATATAAACCTCTGGTTTAGGAATTTGAGACTGATGAAGTTAATATTGGAACAAAGGAAGAGCCCAAGATTGTTAGGATCAATAAAGCTCTGTTAGGAAAAGAGAAGCAACAACATATCAAATTCTTGAAAAAGAGCATGGATGATTTTTATTGGAGTTATGAAGATCTGAATACCTTCAATACAAAGGTAATGACTCACATAATACCCCTTCAAAATGATACCAAGCCTTTCAAGCAAAAACAAAGAAAGTTCAATCCCACTTTGCATTCGATTATGTAGAAAGAAGTGTAGAAGTTACTAGATACCAAGATAATCAGGAAGGTGAGATTTTCTTCTTGGTTGAAAAATCTTGTTCCAGTTAGAAAGAAGAATGGTGAGATAAATATTTGTGTAGATTTTAGTAATTTTAATAAAATATCTCTTAAATACAACTACCCACTTTTGAATATGGAACAGTTACTTCAAGAAATGGTTGGGTCATCAAGAATGTCTTTATTTGATGGCTTTTTAGGTCACAATAAAATTGTAGTGAATCCATAAGACAAACACAAAACAACTTTCCCTTTGGGTTGATGAATGTAGGGGCAACATTTCAGAGAACAATGGATGTTGCATTTAAGGGGTTGATGTTCAAGATAGTGGTAGTATATCTTGATGACATTACAATTTTTTCAAAAATCCTGAAGATTATTTTGCACATCTAACATCAAGTGTTTGACATGTGCAAGGAGTTTGGCATATCCTTAAATCCTATAAAATGTGTGTTTAGGGTCACACAAGGTAAATTGCTTGGGCATATTATTTCAAATGATGAAATTAGCATTGATCCACAAAGAATAGAGGTACCCTCTTAAAATTCTTAAGGGAGTTAGATCATTCTTTGGTAAGATTAACTTCATTAAGATATTTATCCCTGATTTTGCTCAGATTGCCAAGTCGATAAATGACATGATCAAGAAAAATGGAGAAATAAGGTAGACAAAGGAAAATATTGTAGCTTTACAAAAGATCAAAAATACAATTACTAAGGCTCTGATACTAACCCTGATTATGTTAGAAATAGTTTACATTCCATCATTTGGGTTATGTAAATGTATCTTCAAAGGTAAATACTTAGGACATTAGATTACTTTAGGGGAAAGTTACCTAGTTACTTCATGCAATGTAATAAATGCACAAGTGTCAATGTGCAAGTTGTAAATGTGCAATGTGTCACTTATACAACTAGATAGAGTGTTGGACAAGTATCATATTTTACCTATATAAGGATGGCCTCATTGTTAGTATAGAAGCAAGAGGAGTGTCGATGAAACAGTTGCTTAGGAATCTTAGTAGGTAGTTCAGTTCTGTGTGGATAACCATCCATTGGTGATGGATGTAATGTAGTCCAGTAGCTATATTGATGGAGTGTTCATTTTCTCCATAGCTACATTGTATTCATTTATATATCATTTATGTTTATTGCATATCTCAATCATCTTGCATATTTACTTTCTTTCATATTATTCTGTATCTCATGATTGTTATCTCCTTTGTATATTGTATCAAAATATAATAGTGGTATCAGAGCTACAGTCTATAGGAAAATCACCATCATTATTGAGCCTGAGTGTTTTGTCAACCTGACGCACCATTGGACCAGTCACTATCAAAAGTTATTAAAATAATCTAGGTGATAGAATCAGGGAGAGTCACAAGTGAGGACTGAAGGATATCTCAGTCCTAGAAAATATTGAGATTGCATTTGACTAGAGTCTTTCCACAGAGTTATAGGAAAACTCGTGAAGACCAGGACTCAACACTCAATCCACTAGATTGACAAAGCATCTAGTGAAGATCCAAGTATCTAGAATTTGCTAACCATTTCCTAAAGTTTCTTTTCTTATAGGACTGGTACTCCTCCTACGATAGAAAGCTAGGAGACTCCAACTTCGTTACCTGAAGGTTAACATGCCCTTATAGTCCAGAGATTAGTTCTTGTACAAGAGAAGAATACTGAGGAAGAAGAGTTCTAAATAAAAGGTGTGGCAAAGCTAGGAGACTGAATAACTCCATTACAGATTGAAAAGACCATAGCATCCTTGGAGAATATGCCATAGAATCTTGATACAAAAATGCTATAGTAGCCTTGGATAATAGGCCATAGAAGCCTAATACAAAAAGGCCATAGTAGCCTTGAAGAACATGCCATAGAAACCTAATACGAAAAGGCCATAGAATTCTTGATATTGAAAAGGCCACAGAAGCCTTGATATTGAAAAAGGCCATAGAAGCCTTGATATTGAAAAATGCCACAAAAGCCTTAATATTGAAATAGGCCACAAAAATCTTGATCTTGAAAAGAAATGTGAAAATAATATCTTATTCATAAGAATATTAAGATTTTAGTATTAACATATTTATTGTAGGGAAAGAATATTCGATGAGTTGGGAAACTTCCTACAAAATAGTTAGGAAGAGTATCTTCTTCAGAATCAATTCAGCACCTAAAGCAAAGGAGATCAGGATAATATCTCATTGAAGGACTTCTAGACTTGGAAGAAGGACTAGGAGAGTCCTGCTCAAATCTAGAAGCAGAAGAATCAAAGATCCATGAGCAAATCACATCACCAACACTTCCAGGAGCAGAAGGTTGAAGAGGTCTCAAGTGAAGACCATTAGAAGCTACAAGATCAAAGACCTTGGGAAGGTCTCATTGAGCATCTAGAAAAAAGGCTAGGAAAACCTTACTAAATAAATCATCAAAGGATATCTCACTGGAGAAATCCACTACCAAGGAGAAGCTCTTGATAGTGAAGAACTTGGGATAATTGTTGCCATCTGATAACAAGCCCAAGAGAAGGATAATTTGGCAAGGAGTGCCAAATTGTAGAAGAATAATCTAGTGAAAGACCTCAAGATATTTATAATATTGAGAGGAAGATCCTGCTTGAAGTCAGAATTCGACAAGAAGACTTGAAGATAGAAGAAGCTCATCAAATCTAGGAGATTTGAATATTGCCTCTCATAGCAAGAAGGCACCGCTTCAGAGATAGAGAATTATAAAAATCTATAGCAGAAGGAGAATATTACAAGAGGAGAACAAGCCACCAAATCCTAGGCTCATAAAAGAAATTTTGAGACCATCATTTGGTGAAGAAGGGGCTATTCAAGAACAGTCTACAAAGAGCTGCAAAACCCTACTCGAAGCAAAAACTTGGTGATATTAGACATCAATATCTACATCCTCTACATAAGTGAAAGAAAGAGATACAAAATATTAAAAAATATATGCAACTACTGGTTCTAACTAAGTCATTAATTAAGATTCATTAGAGGACCTTATCTGGATTAAAGTTGCACAAAGAAAAGTAGATTACAAACTTTAAAAGTGCAAATAGAAAGAGGTTCATTTTAAGGCTCATTTGTATTAAATTAGGAGTTGATTATATTTTAGAATTATATCTATCAACTACCTATCATCTACTTTAGAAAATAGAAAATAAGACTAAGTCCTACAATATTAGTTGTAGTGAATTTGCAAAATAACTTCTAAAGATTCATTTTAGGTTATTCTTGAATAGTTGTAGTAGATTAATTAAAGTGCATTATCTTGAGAGTTAAATTGGAGTGATAAGGTGAAATTCTTAGTGCATTAAAAAATGGTCTATTAGATTTATTATGCACTATTATACTACTCTCAAAAGAAATTAGCTTTTGTGTTCTTGAAGGGCACAAAATCTGATTTGTATCAAGTGTCTAAAGACACTATTGAAGCACTAAAACTTGCAACTTGTAGTGGCCAAAAGAAGCCACCCAAAAAGGTTAGAATCCTCCAAAAACTTGGAGAAGAACCTAAAACAAAAATAGAAGCTTTATTGAGACTTGGTGAGTCTCAGATCCAAAGCATTACAAGAGTGAATGCAAGAAAAGAAAATGCAGAAAATTGCATAAACTAAAAGCTTCTATCTACTTTTGTCTAAAGCTTGGATTTAAAATAAAAGTGTCCAAGCAAAAAGGGAAGGTGTCTACTCATAAAAGACAACCTCAAAACCCTTGTATTGCAGGAAGAGAAATCTGCCATGAAACCAGAAATTCATATCTGAAATAAGAGTGCAAAAGAAGGAGGCTAATGTACAATCTATAGTACATTTTATTGCACCATTTTTAATCTGGTTTTTTATAGTCCAAGAGAATATTTGGACGTGTCTCCAAAAGGTACAATATCAATAGGAAAAGCAACCAACGTAAGCACTCTTCTTCCCAAGCAATATAAGCCACTTGAAAGGCGCATCTTGGATGGATGAACCTACAAAACAAATCCCACAAGAGGCCATCATCAAAGCTACGTAAAAAAGGAGTGCACATTCACCGAGAGACAACAATGTGATATGGAAAGCAACGTGAGACGGACAACAATGTGAGACGGATAGCAATGTGAGACGAACAACAAAGTGGTATGAACATCATCTACACTACAAAAGAAGGTGTCTACTCCTACCAACATAATATGAACAAAAATACATACACCATCTAAAATGAGTCTATCTTTACCAAGGAGAAACAAACACCTTCTCTAAAAAGATGCACAGGTTTCACTACGTTGGAAGCATTGAAGATAAAGGAAGAGGAGCTACTTTCTTGGTGAAGATCATCCACCAAATGAAGCATCAAATTTTCTACTCAAGCTCCATAGCACCTCATCAATCCACCTGCAAAAAACAAGGTTGCTTGTGACTCAAGGAACGTAGCAAAGCAAAGGAATGACGAACTAAAATATCTAAGAAGTTATAATCTCCTTGGAAGGCGTTACAATAAAGGTCTACATGCAAAGAGTGTGAATACCACTTGGCATCAATCTTCAAAGAGCAAGTGTTACAAGAACATTACCTCTCAAATGCCCAAGCATTTGAACTTCATTCCAACTCTCAAGCGTTACTAGAAGATTCAACTCTCAAGTGCTACTAGAAGCTTTGACTCTCAACGGATAAAATATAAGTGGTGACACTTGTTATTCACAAGTCCCACATGAGGGAGTAAAGCATTACAAAGTGACCGATAGCAAGGAGTTACGAAGAAGGGCACCCATACGTAACGGACGTGACACGTGTCACCAAGCCTAGTTTCTCCTCCAATAAAAGCACCCAAAGTTCAAATATTACAATGAGAAAATAGTGAGCAAAAACGTAGTCAAAGCTAGTCAGCACAGCATGGAAGGAAGAAAGAAGGAGCATTTAAGACTCTAGGTTTTTGAAGGTCAAATCTTCCATATTTAGCAATGTATACATTCCAACATTAAAGACGTCTACCTCCATTGATTCTAGTGCCCAAGGGAACCTTATCATCACTGTTATATTCAATCAAAGGGAGCATCGAAGAGTGGGGAGTCTAGCATCAAAAAGGTAAGGGTGAAATCCCATTTTATTATTGCTTTCAACTTTGGAGATATAAGGGTTATAAACTAAGGTATAAAATTTAGTTTAGTGAAAGCAAAACTATAGGGGATAACTTACCAAATTAAAATAATATTTGCATCTCAATCTAGGAGAAATAAGGAATTCAACTTGGATTAATTTCTTTGATATTTTGCAAATATTATTAATTTTCTAATTTTCCAAATTTTGGAGTGATAAGGGTTACAATATCAAACTAGGTATTTGGAAATTAGAAATTAAAACCTAAGGGTCATAAAAAGAGGTTATTAAATATTTATTGTTAAAGTTGGAAATTATATTTTTACTTGTCTTTAAATTTCTCAAAAAGGACAAAAGAATTCCAACATTAAAACCTCTTGAAAATTTGGAAAAGTGCTTAGTTCAATTAGGAGAAATAAGGTGTTAGATAAATTGATTTTTGATTGTACAAAATCAATCATAAAATTGAACTTTATTTTTACAAAAAGCACTATATCATACTCCAAAAACACTAGTGAGATATAAGGCAGCCTACAAATCTAAGGCTTGATATTGGGAAGATCTAAATGGCATCTAACAAATTCTTCCTAGCAAAATCTCAACTACTTAAGGGTCCTAATTATTTCTCTTGGAAAAATAAAGTGAAAGCAATCTTAGTGTATGAAAAACTTTGGGATGTTGTAAAAGGGAAAACACAGAGGCCTACCACAGGTGAAACTGAAATCCTAAAGTTTGAAGAAAATGATTCAAAAGCCCTTATGATAATAACATTTGCTATCACTGATGAGATTCAACCTTATATCAGTTCAACTAAAACATCTTCAGATGCATGGACAAGCCTAGAGAAAATATTTGAAGGAAATAATAAGGTAACTATTCTTCATATCCAAACTCAACTTCACTCATTGAAAATGAATAGTGGAGAAAGCATAGAACTGTTCCTAAGGAAAGTAGTAGATATTAAAGAGAAATTGTTAACCTTAGGAGAAATAATCAAGGATGAATTTCTTACTCAAGTAACCATGAGAGCACTTCCAGACAACTATAAGAATTTGGTCACATCTTTACATATCTTAAGTAAAGATACTTATTTTGATGATTTGGTCAATATACTTCAAGAATATGAAGTAGAAAACACCTTGAAAGATGAGATGACTAACACTACATTGGCATCAAAAGATAATCCACAGGGAAATATTGCTACATCAACAAGAGGATGGAAAGCATGGTATTGTCAGATATGCAGAAAGAAGGGCCATAGTACCAACTATTGCAGATACAATCCCAAGAATAGGAACCAAGGAAACCAGATGAATAATGGGAATCAATTTTGACCATGACAATACCAAAGGAACCCTCATCAGTAGCAATTTTAGTGACCAACAACTTATCCTCAACTAGAATACCAGAAGAGAAATCATAGAGGTCACCTGGTTCAGAAGATAGAGGAAATTGAAGAACTGGAAGAACCTACAGAGGATTATGAAGTGAAAGCTCTATCAAAAAATGTAACATACTACAAAAATACTGACTATTTGCTTGAACAAGTTACAAAGAATGCAGAGGAAGAATACAAAGCTCAAGAAGAAGAAGAAGATCCATATTGAAGACTAAAAGTCTTCAATACCCAAATAATGTAATACAGGGGGTGTTAGAAATAATTTATATTCCATCATTTGGGTTATGTAAATGTATCTTCAAAGATACTTAGGACATTAGATTACTTTAGGGGGAAGTTATCTAGTTACTTCATGCAATGTAATAAATGCACAAGTGTCAATGTGCAAGTTGTAAATGTGCAAGGTGTCACTTGTACAACTAGATAGAGTGTTGTCCAAGTATCCTATTTTACCTATATAAGGATGGCCTCATTGTTAGTATAGAAGCAAGAGGAGTATCGATGACACAATAGCTTAGGGATCTTAGTAGGTAGTTTAGTTCTATGTGGATCACCATCCATTGGTGATGGATGCAATGTAGTCTAGTAGCTATATTGATGGAGTGTTCATTTCCTCCATAGCTACATTGTATTCATTTATATATCATTTATGTTTATTGTATATCTCAGTCATCTTGCAAATTTACTTTCTTTCATATTATTCTACATCTCGTGATTGTTATCTCCTTTGGATATTGTATCAAAAGCTAACAAATTAATCCAAAGATTTCAAAATCTACTTATTTACTTCAGAACACACTATTTCTAGAGTTCTAACTCAAAAATATGAAGATAAAAATGAAAGGCCCATAGCCTTTATGAGTACAACATTGAAGGGTGCTAAACTAAAATACTCTTTGCTGGAAAAATAGGCTTATGCATTAATTAGAGCATTGGATCATTTCAAGTGTATTTTTGGGTCTAATAAGGTAATAGTCTGTATCCCTTACATTGTTGTTAAAGATATTTTCACTCAAACTGAACCTTTAGGAAGTCCTGCAAGGTGGATGACTAAATTGCTACAGTATGATGTGGAATTTAAAGTAGTACAAATTTTCAGAGGATAGGGGTTGTAAAAGTATCTAGCTAACAAAGAAGGGGAGGCTATGAATAACACTATTATAGTAGATGAACAATAATAAGAAAGAACAGTTGATAATTCTGATTATAGGTGGTATGATGGCATTATATTTTACCTTCAAAACTTATCATTTCCAGGAGACATACCCCAAAATAAAAGAATATATATAAAGCAATTGGCTCAAAGGTATTACATTCAAGAAGGAAGATTGTATTGGAGGCATCTAGATGGTGTGTTGCTTCTCTGTTTGTTTGAGAAAGAGGTCACTCAAGTGTTGAAAGAATATCATTCTGGATTTTGTGGGGGTCACTTTGCTCCAAATGCTACTGCTCATAAGATCATAAGAGCTAGTTATTACTAGCCCTCCCTGTTTAAGTATGTTTACCAATTTGTTAGGAGTTATCATAACTATCAAATTTTTGTAGGAAAGAAGAATTTGCCAGCCATACCCCTAAAGCCAATAATTGTGGAAGCTCATTTTACTCAATGGGGAATATATCTCATAGATGAGATTAGCCCAAATTCTTCTAGAGATCATAGGTGGATCATTACACCAATAGACTATTTTACCAAGTGGATAGAAGCAACACCTCTCAAGAAATCCACTATAGAAGTGGTCATCAAGTTTTTAGAAGAGCATATATTGACAAGATTTGGGGTTCCCAAGAAGATAGTCACAGACAATGGTAACTACTTCACTTATTTTGAGATGATTGAATTTTATGCTAGGTACAACATAGAGCTTTCTCATTATGCAAATTACTATCCTCAAGGGAATGGTTTAGCAGAATCCTCAAATAAGAATTTGATCACAAGAATCAGAAGAGCATTAAGTAGAAATAAAAGAAGTTGGGATAGTGAGCTAAAGTTTGCTTTATGGGCTGATAGAATATCTATAAAAAGAAGCATAGGAAAATCTCCTTATGAACTAGTATATGGTGAGAATGATCTATTACCTCCTAAAATGGAAAGTTATGATTTATCTTTACTTATTTTAGATCATGATAATCCAAATATCTTGCAGATAAGACTTGATCAAATTGTGAAATTACAGGAAGATAGAAAGGATGCATTAATGAAGATAACTGAGCAGGCTTACAAAACAATGCAATTGTTCAATAAGAAATCCAAGGGTAAACCTTTTTAGGGAGGAGATATAGTGTTGTATTGGGACCCCAAAAATGAAAAACATGGTGAGAAGGGGAAGTGGAAACCCAAATGGCTTGGCCCCTATCAAATCCTTCAGAATGTAGGCCAACATACTTACAAATTGCAAACTCTAGATGGTACAAAATTTTCAATTCCTATCAATGGCTAGCATTTGAAATTGTATCATTTTGCATAGAGGGCTTGAGAAGCCTAAAAAAAAAGTGTGTTTTAGTCTTGTTCTTTTTAGGTGATTAAGGTTTCAGTTTTTAGGTGATTAAGGTGTCATTTTAGGTGATTAAGGTGTCCTTTTTAGGTGATTAAGGTGTTATTTTTAGGTGATTAGTTTAGTTTTTGAGTCCTTGTGGTCTGCTGGATATTATGGAGTTATCAGGTGAATCATTATTAAATAATATTTTCATCATCTATCCTAGTCAAATCCTGTGTTGGATCCTCAAAATCCAACTTGAGTTTACCCCAAAATTTTGAATTTTTGGTGTCTTATGGTCTTTTCAAATTTGCAATCCCCCCTTGAGTCCTTTCAAATTATTGCAAATTTTTGGTCCTTTTGAAGTCTTGTTTCACCCTCCAAGAGCAATGAAATTTTTTGTGTCACCAAGGTCAAGTTGTTGTTTTGATTTTCCTACGATGTTTTTGTCAATAAATGTTTGCCTAAATAAGGTTGTTGCAAGAACCTATCTTCCAGAGAGCATAACTTTGATCTGACCATTGGATTGACTTTAAATTTTACATGGAACAAGATGAAAATGTGGACAAACATTGTGGCAAGGTTTGTGTAGAAGCCTTAAATATTTTTTTGTGTTTTATCAAGCCCTAATTCCTTCATCTAGTGCCCCGAAAATGGATTTTAGTGTTTTTTAGAAAATTGGAAGAAAGAATATTTGCAATTTAATAACTTTTTAGACATGAGTACGTGTTGAGATTTTCTAGAAGGATTAATATGGGTGATCCAATAATGTGTATTAATTTTGAGGCCCATCCGAGTTTTTTTGGAAACTTACTAAAAATAGGGTTGTTTTTGGCCAAAAATGGTAAATTATCCAAAAACAGTAATTTCTTATCTTTAGGGCTTTAATATGTAGGATTTTGTTTTAGGGTTTCTCATATTGTAAAAGGAGGGGAACCCTAAACTCTAAAACCTAAAAAAAAGAAGAGAAAAATAAAATGAAGGTGATGGAGATAGTGGATATTATGGATCATTTCTAGTTATGGACCATCATCAAGGCAATTACAATTTTCATAATTATAGACCAAGTGATCAAGCTATTTAAGAGATTTGTTGCAACAACAAACATCATCAAGTTTTTGCATAGTAATTTTACAAGAGGTATACCAGAGTGCCCATCCTTGTTGATTGTATTTTCCTTTGTGTGTCTTGTCTAGTTACCCATTTTTCTTCCCCATTATTATGCAAGTTTTTGCTAAGGAGGTGTCTAATTTACTGAGATCAATTTTAGTGGCTGAGAATGGAAGCCAGGAGGCTCTTTGTTACATCATTTGAACGAAGAGTTGCAGTTCTCTATTGCATCATTTGAATGGAGAACTTTTATATTTGCATAGTGAGATCTGATTACACTAATCAGACTTCCTTTGTAATGATTTATTGGATAATATAATCCTGCTTCCTCCTTTCAGTAGTTCTATGTGCAGTTTTGCTTGTTTTCCTATTTACATGTTACATCATTTGAATGTGTAAATGGCATCTTCTTTCACTGGCATGCTTAATCATATTTGTTGCATTATTTTAATGAATGTGGTTGGATCAATTTTATCTTCTCCCCCCTTCTCTCTTCACCATATTTTAATTCTGGCTACAATTACCCAATGGATAAGGCACCGATCTACTTTTTGAAGCACTAGCTGGGAGTTACTTCGAAGCTTGGTCAACTTTTATGTTGCAGTTTTATTTTATTTTTTACAATATGGATGAGCATGAGCATATAAGAAATATTGTAGGCTCACCTCTAGGGTTTCCTTACCTTACTCGGTCTATCTAGAGTCTTAGGATAATTTTTTCCCAAGTTAAAGAGGTGGATCCACCAAAATCCACAGTGCTTATTGGATCAGGGAAGTCTTGCAGCATGACAAATCTATTAAGGGTGCAGGAATTTTTCCCAACAAGGGCCTACTCATATTTGGAGATGCTACCTTGAGTGCACTCCCAAAAGTTGATTCACATCATACTCCCCTTGTTTTGGAATTATAGACCATCATAAGGAAGTTTTGATGTCCCTTTCACTTTGAAGTGATGTAGTTGAGGCACAAGAACCTTTAATCTTGCATAGCAGAATGGTGGAAGAATTATTTAATGGGGCCATTGATTTTGTAGGTTGTCAAGAAACTCATATTCATAAAACACAATCTAAAATCTTAGAATAGAAATGTCTTTGGACTTCTATTAAAAAAAAAGCAAAACTAAAACAACTCATGGAGTTTGAGATAATTATCACTGAAGGTTACTTATCACAAGAAATTAAGGATAAGAAAAAGTAGCTTTTATCGTGATATAATAATACCCTAGAGTATGAGGAAAATTTTTGGCAATAAAAATCAAGAGCTTGGTGGGTCAAGGAGGGGGATCATAACACTAAGTTTTTTCATGTGTCCACCCTCAGTCAAATAAATCACAATAATATAAAAGAAATCCTCTGGGAGGATGGCTCAGGTACTGATGACATCATAGAAATCTAGGAGGAAGCTATATACTTCTTTAACAATCTTATTGACACTACTGAAAAGGTGGAAGAGACTACAATGAATTACCTTCTTCATAACATTCCACCCCTAGTAAATGAGCAACATAATTCTTATCTAACTAGCCTATTTAAAGAGGAAGAGGTAAAAAGTGTTATTTTTTCAATGGTTGGGGAGAAAGCCCCTGGGACAGATGGCTTTCCCACAATATTTTTTCAAATATTTTGGCATATTATTGGAGCTAATGTGATTGCAACCATTAGTGAAGTTCAAAAATCCCACCACATCACAAGGGATGTTAATTCAACATTCCTTGCGCTCATTCCTAAGGTAGCAAGGGCAAATGAGTTTTAAGTATTTTAGGCCAATATGCCTATGTAATACTCTTTCCAAAATTTTAACCAAGGTAATGGCCAATAGAATCAAAGTTATCCTCCCTTTCATCATTGATTCCAACTAGGATGGCTTTGTCATGGGTAGACAGATCTTAGATGGGATAATCACCATTCATGAAGTTATTCATTCAATGGACATGAGTGGAAAAGCTGATTTGTTATTAAAATTGGATATGAATAAGGCCTGTGATAGGGTTTCCTGGAATTTTTTATTAGAGTCCTTGCTAAATTTATCTTCCACCAAGAATGAATCAAGTTGATCATGGAGTGTATATCCTTCACAATGTTCTCGATGATTGTGAATGGAGTTGCAACATGATACTTCAAGAGTCAAAGGGAACAACGACAAGGGGATCTCCTATCACCGTACCTCTTCATAATCATGGTTAAGCCATTGGGTAGGGCAATCACAGTGACCATAGTAGTTGGTATAATTGAGGCAATTCGTCCAACCACTACCCTAAACCCAATTTCTCATCAATAATTTGTGGACAACACCATACTGGTAACTAGCTCCTTAATTTCCTATGCTAAAGAGATTAAAAAATTATTAAGCATCTATGATAAGGTTGTTGGGTAGAAGGTCAATTTATCTAAAAGTAAACTCTTTTTCCTCAACACCCCCCAAGTAGGCAAGCATGAATTACAATAATTTTTTACTATGAAATAGGGGATCTTCCCTCCACCTACCTGAGCATGCCCCCACTACACTAAAAAGGTTTTAACAGTGGTTGAATTAAGGTAGTTTTTTTATGGCGGTAAAAAACCACCCTAATAGACCCTAAGAGGGTAGTTATAAACCACCCTCTTAGGGTAATCACCCTCTTAGGAATAATATGGTGATTATAAACCATTATATTTAGGTTTCCTAAGAATGCGATTATAAATCACCCTCTTATCCCTAAGATGACGATTATAAACTACCCTCTTAGGTCACCCTAAGACGAGGGGTTTATAAACCACCGTCTTAGGGTGACCTAAGAGGGTAGTTTATAATTGTCATCTTAGGTATAAGAGGGTGGTTTATAACCATATTCTTATGAAAGAATTAAAAGATAATGATTATAAACCATCGTATTAGAAGAATTAAAAATAAAATAATTAAAAGATGACTCGTATAAACTGTCGTCTTAAAATATTTAAAAAAATAAAATAAAAATGATATATTCTTCTCATCAATCGTAGTTGTCCTTTCCAAAATATTCCAACTATTAACCATAAACATGTGTCATTCCCTCACCCATCCTGGTTCGTGTGGCTGAACAACCAATAGCTTTTATCCCTACCTCATCCCTCGCCCACCCTGGTTCATGTGGGTGAACAAACAATAGCTTTTATCCCTCCCTCCACTCTCAAGGCAAGGGATCATTTTCGAGCAGGTGAGGCCCACCCATATACTCTCTGGATATGTGTGGACCATCAACGACGAGACATTGAGATCCAATATATACTAAGTAGTGGTTTCCTACAAGCTATGGGCTGCCTCCCCATGCATTGTTGACTTGTTTAGAACAATCCCCACCACTATTGCCACTTCCTCCCCTAAGCCGTATATATATTGTTTAGTTTCAGAAGGGGGGTGGATTCTATTCAAAGTCGCACAATATACATAGGAAGAAGGCTCTGTAGATTTCTTCACCTTTGTAAGATGTGATTCTTTTAGGGGATGCTGAGAGAACCAAAGTAGTTTACCTACTATACTTTATCCTGTTGTAAAATTTTGTGCTATTGAATGGGGTTTACCCTAAAATTTCCTGTGACACTTGCTACTTTAGCCCTGGTTCTTCACTTCATTGAATAAAATTCCAAGATATGAGGGCTGAAGTAGATAAGTCAAAGGCACAAAATAGGGCATGAAGACAAATTAAATATTGTAAGAGACGAGGCCAGTGAATTTTGCATTATTTCTAGTATTTATTGTAACTTTTGCGAACCCATGTCCTTTTAGGGTTTGGAATTTTTTAGTTTGTAAATTTTAAACCCTATATTACCTTAATCCTACCAAGAAACAAAGATTAAAACCCTAGGGTGATTGTATGATCTAAAATTTAAACCTTAGGGCTTAACTTTTGCGAACCCATGTCTTAAATTTAAACATTGTTACCTGGGTTATATCTATAATTTATCATTAGCGGTTGCACATGATATTCTCTATTCTACTATTTCTTCTATGTAGGGTTTTCATGCCCATGTGTTTTTTCCCCTAATGTTCCTTACACCTTTCTTGATTACTATTCCATGGAGTTTTAAATTTGCTTTCTTCTATTAAACGTTCAAGTCTTATATATATATATAAAGTACCTTCTTTCCAAAAGTTCCTTTGTTGAACTTGAATTGTGATGTTAAATATGCATTATATCTACATTTTGAATTATCAATTTTAGCCATTGTTCTAGTTGTGTTTCTCTTCAGGTTGTACTTATCCCCATCAAATTTTTATCTTTTTAATATCTGCATTTTGATACCTTGAATCACAAAAAAATGTAAACTTTTGCCATCAATTTTTCAGAATGGGTAGAAAGGGTCTAATCCAATTGGTATGAAATTATGCTTCATTTTTGTCTATCTAATCATTAATACCTCTCTCTACGAATTACTATACAACTCACTTCTATAGTCTAAGAATTTTCTTTAACTGCCTTTTTGATGACATATGTAGACTAATTTATTTTGTTTGCTTGGGACTATGCTAGTGGAATGCTTGAGAGTTTACCAAATGTCTTGAATGCAAAACACTTTTAAGTGTACAATTACTATATTCTAACATCCCATTGATTTATCCATGTACTTAAGTAAACAAAACTGCATTAGAAAATGACTGTAGTATACCCGATTCTCTCTCAACATATTTTTTTTTTTTTCCTTTTTATTGTATGAATTTACTTGGCATGTACATTATGTAGTTTTTCATATTGTTTGTGAACATGTCCCTTGATCAATCATGTGAAAGGTTGCATTAGACTCAACATTGTTTCCTGGGTTATATCTATAATTTATCATTAGCGGTTGCACATGATATTCTCTATTCTGCTATTTCTTCTATGCACGGTTTTCATGCCCATGTGTTTTTTCTCTAATGTTCCTTACACCTTTCTTGATTACTATTCCATGAAGTTTTAAATTTGCTTTCTTCTGTTAAACATTCAAGTCTTTTTTTTTTATATATAAAGTACCTTCTTTCCAAAAGTTCTATTGTTGAAGTTGAATCGTGATGTTAAATATGTGCCTTACCTCTACATTCTGAATTATCAATTCTAGTCATTGTTCCAGTTGTTTTTCTCTTGAGGTTGTACTTATCCCCATCAACTCTATCTTTTTAATATCTGCATTTTGATACCTTGAATCGCATAAAAAAAGGGAAATTTTACCATCAATTTTTCTAAATGGGTAGAAAGAGCCCAAGTCAATTAGTATGACTTATGCTTCATTTTTTTCTATCTAATCGTTTATACCTCTCTCTCCGAATTACTATACAACTCACTTCTATAATTTAGGAATTTTATTTAACTACCTTTTTGATGATAAATGTAGACTGATTTTTTTTTTTTTTTTTGGGACTATGCTAGTGGAATGTTTGAGAGCTTACCAAATGTCCCGAATGCAAAACACTTTAAGTGTACAATTACTATATTCTAACATCCCATTGATTTATCCATGTACTTAAGTAAACAAAACTACATTATAAAATGACTACAGTGCACCCGATTCTCTCTTAACATATTTTTTTATATTTTTAGTGTATGAATTTACTTGGCATGTATATTATGTAGTTTTTCATCCTATTTTTTAACCCGGACCTTGATCGATCATATGAAAGGTTGCATTACACTCAACATTGTTGTCTGGGTTATATTTATAGTTTATAATTAGCGGTTGCACATGATATTCTCTATTCTGCTATTTCTTCTATGGAGGGTTTTCATGCCCATGTGTTTTTTCCTCTAATATTCCTTACACCTTTCTTGATTACTATTCCATGGAATTTTAAATTTATTTTCTTCTGTTAAAACGGTCAAGTCTCTTATATATATATATATATATAATATATATATATATATATATATATATATATTACCTTCTTTCCAAAAGTTCCTTTGTTGAACTTGAATTGTGATGTTAAATATGTGCCTTACCTCTACAATATGAATTATCAATTTTAGCCATTTTTCTAGTTGTGTTTCTCTTTAGGTTGTACTTATCTCTATCAACTCTTGATCTTTTAATGTCTGCATTTTGATACCCATTTTTGAAATTTTACCATCAATTTTTTGAATGGGCAGAAAAGGCCCAAGCCAATTGGTATGACTTATGCTTCATTTTTGTCTTTCTAATCATTTATACCTCTCTCTGCGAATTACTATACAACTCACTTCTATAATCTAAGAATTTTCTTTAATTGCCTTTTTTATGACATACGTAGGCTTATTTGTTTTTTGGTTGGGATTATGCTAGTGGAATGCTTGAGAGCTTACCAAATGTCTTGAATGTAAAACACTTTAAGTGTACAATTACCCGATTCTCTCTCAACATATTTTTTTTTCTTTTTAGTGTATGAATTTACTTGGCATGTACATTCTATAGTTTTTCATCCTATTTGTGAACATGTCCCTTGATCGATCATGTGAAAGGTTGCATTAACATTAATATTATTGCTTGGGTTATATCTATAATTTATCATTAGCGGTTGCACATGATATTCTCTATTCTGCTATTTCTTCTATGCAAGGTTTTCATGCCCATGTGTTTTTTTTTCCTAATGTTCCTTATACCTTTCTTGATTACTATTTTATAGAGTTTTAAATTTGCTTTCTTTTGTTAAATGTTCAAGTCTCTTTTATATATATATATATATATATATATATATATATATATATATATATATATATATATATATATATATATATATATAAAGTACCTTATTTCCAAAAGTTCCTTTGTTGAACTTGAATTGTTTTATTAAAAATATGTCTAACCTCTACATTTTGAATTATCAATTTTAGCCATTGTTCCACTTGTGTTTCTCTTCAGGTTGTACTTATCCCCATCAACTCTTTATCTTTTTAATGTCTACATTTTGATACCCTAAATCACAAAAAAATGTGAAATTTTACCATCAATTTTTCTGAATAGGCAGAAAGAGGCCAAGCCAATTGGTATGACTTATGCTTCATTTTTGTCTATATAATCATTTATACCTCTCTCTATGAATTACTATACAACTCACTTCTATAATCTAAGAGTTTTCTTTAACTGCATTTTTGATGACATATGTAGGTTGATTTGTTTTTTTTTTGGGGGGACTATGCTAGTGGAATGCTTGAGAGCTTACCAAATGTCTTGAATGTAAACCATTTTAAGTATATAATTACTATATTCTGACATCCCATTGATTTATCAATGTACTTAAGTAAACAAAACTGCATTAATAAAATGGTTGCAGTGCACCCAATTCTCTCTCTTAACATCTATTTTTTTCCTTTTTAGTGTATGAATTTACTTGGCATGTACATTATGTAGTTTTTCATCCTGTTTGTGAACCTGTCCCTTGATCGATCATGTGAAAGGATGTATTATACTCAAAATTGTTGCTTGGGTTATATCTATAATTTATCATTAGTGGTTGTACATGATATTCTCTATTATGCTATTTCTTCTATGCAGGGTTTTCATGCCCATGTGTTTTTTTTCCTAATGTTCCTTACACCTTTCTTGATTATTATTCCATGGAGTTTTAAATTTGTTTTCTTCTGTTAAACGTTCAAGTCTCTTTATATATATATATATATATATATATATATATATATATATATATATATATATATATATATATATATATATATATATATATATATATATATATAAAGTACCTTCTTTCCAAAAGTTCCTTTGTTGAACTTGAATTGTGATGTTAAATATGTGCCTTACATCTACGTTCTGAATTATCAATTTTAGCCATTGTTCCAGTTGTGTTTCTCTTCAGGTTGTACTTATCCCCATCTGCTCTTTATATTTTTTATGTTTTCATTTTGATACCGTAAATCACAAAAAAATATGAAATTTTACCATCAATTTTTTTGAATGGGCAAAAAGGGCCCAAGCCAATTGGTATGACTTATGCTTCATTTTTATCTATCTAATCATTTATACCTCTCTCTGTGAATTACTATACAACTCACTTCTATAATCTAAGAATTTTCTTTAACTGTCTTTTTGATGAAATTTGTACATTGATTTATTTATTTTTGTTGGGACTATGCTAGTGGATGTTTCCCGATTTTATGTTTTACAAATTTTCTATCACCAACTGTGTTCAAATATTGCCAAGTGATATATGTATATTTATCAATTTGTTGTAATACCACTATGTGTTCATGATTAATACAAGTGGGGCTTGCTTCAATACCATATAACCCATTAAAAAAATATGAACACTTCATAAATGTAATTTTGGTGAAATTTCCTAGAAAAGCACAACATATAATTGCCTTGAGAAGAAATCTACCTATCAATAATATTCAGTCATCCTCTAGGAAGCTAGAGTCCTATATCTCTAGTGTGCAACCACCCATCCTTGTCTAGTATCTCCTGCCTAGTTTATCATATTCATGATATCATAAAATCAATAAGATTTATTAGAACTACAACCTGATATTGTTTTGCTAGTTATAATCTGAGTTAAATTATGGGTTATGCACACATCAAATATTTTTTATTGAAACAAATAAAGATGTGTGTTAGTTATGAAATTGATGTTTCATGTTTGACTCTTAGTCCTAGTCCTTAGCAATAGTACTTGATTTGCATAGATGGATATTTATGTATCTGATGAAAGTCTCAGGATACCCTCTCACCTCATCTCTGATGGTTGGGACGGGTAGGGATGTTTAGACATCTACTCATTATATGGAGGGCTTAGGTTGTCCATTCACCTATATTTGTAAATAAGAATTGCACTTGAAATAAGAATTTTCCATTTACATATATAATCAAGAACAATGGCAAAAGTGCTTCTAGTATTTTTGAAAATTAAGAACCTTAAAACCCAAAGCCTTGGTTTGGTTGATATGTTACTAGGTCTTGGTGGTTAAATCTAAACTCAACAAAACTTACATCTCTCTCTTTGTGGAAAGGAACTGGCATATCTTGAAATTATGCATTGTTTGTGGAAAAGAATAATGTATAGGGTATGCTTCTTGAAATTATGCATTGTTTCTGGAAAAGAATAATAGATTTCCTTTGGAAGGCAAGATTCATAGAAAATTTTTATAAAGACACTTGTACACTTTGCTTGCGTGGATTGAATTTATTTTTAAGAAGAGCTTGGCCATAAATATTAGCACAAAAATTATTTATTTTCAAAAATATGTAGAGCCGAAGGCTCAGATGTTAGTTTTTTTCCCTTCCTAGAATATAATTTTCCTCCTATCCCTGTGGCTCATTTGATGTACATGCTTTAACTTTTATTTGATGTATTTACAACTATATGAGTTTGTATGGCATAAATATGGAAGGGTGATTTACCTCTAACAAGTTGCCAATGTTGACTACTAGAGAATAAGGAATTGGTTGGACAACCACCCATTTGTTGTCCTTCTAGATGTGCAATCCTTCAACTTCGTTGTCTTGTAGCAACAGTGTAATTCCAGATCCATCTGCATGTGGGTTGAGGCCTAGAACAAGATCAGGCCTCGAACATGGTGGATAGTAATTTATCTACATATTTTGATAGGTATTTCCAAAAGAATGCTCAAAATAGTTAGTCTTCAAGCGTAGAGTCTCAACAATTAAATTCAACAGCTTTAGAGCAAGTTCTTAATTTTTGAATTGTATTTGTCCACAATTTCCCTACAAAGTTCACAAAGAGTATTAATAATATGGTATTGGTATGAATGTTCTGAAATTCAAATCTCATTTCATATATTAGTCACTGAATATATTTTATAATGAAACAAGCAAGCAACTATGAGGAAGATTATTAGATATGAATAGTGATAGATGTTATTGCTTGATAGCCCAATTTAACATGAACTTTGTCAAAGGGTTGGAATCTGAGGTGCAAAATTTGAACAAGATATCTAAGATAAAGTATAATCTCGTATGCCCACTAGTTTTGATGGGTAGGTTGGGATGTAAAATACCCACCTTTACCTTTACCTTTTAGTGAAACCTATAAGGTGAATAATAATCTTCCCAACACAGACCAACCAAGATATTACATTGAGTGTATTTATTCCAAAAATTTGGTTATTGTTAAGTTGCAAGCTTACTGTAGTGGTAAAGTTTTTAGGTTTTCATTTAGGAGACCCAAGTTCAAACCCCACTTGGTACGAGGGAAGCAGGACCCCTCATAAAAACCTATGTAAACTTAATTTTTTTAGCTTATTAAAAAACAAAAATTTTGGCTATTGTTTAACTATTTTGGTCATTTGTTGAATTTATCTTTTGTATCCAAAGATGAACAAAAGATCCATTGTCATACCATTGAGAAATATTGACTTCGACTTACAAGAATTACATCAATGGGGCTAATCACAAGAATTTTTTTTTAGCTTATTAAAAAAAATTTGGCTATTGTTTAACTATTTTGGTCATCTGTTGAATTTGTCATTTGTATCCAAATTCTGGTTGAGTATAAGGGTTATATATTATCTCATAGGACTTTATTATGATAGCTATCGCCTTGCAAAGGACATTGTCATTTTATACAGTAAGTGTTCTATTTTTTATTTTTTCCTTCTCCAGAGGAAACCTTCAGACATTATTCCTTGCAAATTGAACTGCTTTCTTAATTTTTGTATAATTCATATAATCTCAACCTTCCTTCTCTCCCCTCCCCTTCTCTTTCTTGCAAATATATTACATTTACTTGGGTATATATCCTAAATTTGTGATACCGAGAAGAAGAAACAAGAACCACAAAAGAACAACAAAGCAACCTGAAGGGAAGAAGTTGTGTAGGTTGGGGAGTTAAAAGCACACATTTGCATACATATTTAAAAAAATATAACCATTAGAGAAACATGCTTAAACTATTTTTTACTTTGTTTTAGTTGTATTTTAGATATACGTTGTGGCTATGGCTGAGAGTTCCATTAGACATAAATTGTGGCTATAGCTATGGACGTGTTTCACCAAAGAAAGGTCAAGCTTAATCTAAAATCTCAAATGTATACCCTTAGTGCCACACTCTTTAGAAGCCAGTGACAAACTGCTTCAAATTTCTTTGTTAGGAAGAGCTTTACCTTTACTTCGCCCCTCCTTACAGGTGTAAATACACATCTTTTATTCTGTAAATATATTATTTGGTCTGAAAATGGATTTATGGTTTGTTTTGGGACATTATTAATTTTTTCTTTTCATCAGGATTAGTTGCCCCCTTGCTTTCTAACCGGATTGGTATATGGAGTCTCGTTCCCCTTTAATACTTGTTCTTCTTATCTTGAATACGGTAAGAAACAATGTTTCTACAAAGAAACGAGTTGTGTACATTAGAAACACTAAATAGGTCCAATGGTAGCATTTGTTCAAACAAATATTTGCATCATCTTGTGTTTACAGATAAAAATATAACCTTTAGATACATAGACGGTGAGAAATGGGCACTATAGCCGAACATATTTGCTTATCCTCTAGCAAAACAAAATCCTGCAAAGCAAAGTAAAACTTGCAACTCAAACTGGATTCAACATTTGGTTGTTGCTGATATTATTTTTGCTAATGATATGAATAATTAGCCATATTGTCAAAAACTGTTGAGAGGGTATCCTCTTCCTCTCCTCAAGCCTTGTTTCTCCCAGATTAGTGATGAAAGCAATAGGGAGTCCCAAGTGTCATCCCCTTCCCCTCTGTTAAAACATACAACCAAGAAGTTCTTGGTTCTTTGGAAATCTAAGGATTAGAGGATCCTTTCTTGGAATATCTAAAACCCTCAATAGATTCAAAGTAAGATATAATTTTTATCCAAAATTTTTTTACTGAATGAAAAACTTTGTACTGGAGCTATTGATGGAACTTTGTGTCTTCAACTTTCAAATGAGAAACTTGAAAAGAGTAGAGATGAATGTAATGGACTCATTAGGTCTGTTAAGTAACATCTATTGCATATCATGTGTGAAAATTTTGATAAAAATACAAGATACATGATAATCAATGTTATTCAGTTGGTGTAAATTTCTTGTTCTCTAATGACACATTGGCTTGAATGGATGTGTGATGAAATGTAACTTCTCTCTTGTATTTAATATTATATTATACTTGCTTAGGGATATGTCATATTCCCTTCCCTATTGAAAAATGATTTACCTCCAAAGCATTGATGAAAATCATTGTGTTGTTGACTCCTTTGCTTCTATGTCATACTTTTTTGGCCTGATTGTTATGGTAAGAATAGTGTGTATGTTACAAAATTTATTAAACATGTATGTTTGAGATACAATTAATTATTAACAATTGCTTTTTGGTCTGCTTGAGTACCGATGCCAATTTTAACTTATTAATTTAATACGCAAAACGTAGTTCCTCTTATATTGTTTTGGTAGAAATTGAACCACAATATTTCTTGGATACTTGTGATAATTGTTGAGGATGATGTTATGAAAATTTTAATGAATATGATAGACTACAAGTAAAATTGCATCTAAATTTTGTGTTTCCTTCTTAATACCGTCAACTTCAACTTCTATGGAATTGGGTTATTATCTACTTCCCAACACATAATCAATCTGCTTCCCAGCAATAATCACTTTGTTGTGTCTCTCTCAAATATGGTTTAAATTGGATAGTTTTCAAATCCCTAGATATAGTTGATGCTTTCAGATTTTAACCATATTGCAGGTGATTATACAGTTTTGATTTTAATGTTTGGTGCTATCATTGGCATTGACTATTACATTTTTAGATTTATGATTTATGCTTGACATAGGTTCAATGCTCGAATTCAACTTACTTGTAGCAATATCTTCTTTTGAAAATGTCATTTTGAATATAGTATATTGAATATGAAGGTTGAAGATTTAACCTTTGAATACACTTATATTCAACTTTTATTTTATAGAATCTCACTTTTTATATTTTTGCTTTATCTTCCTTTGTATGGACTTGCCTCGTTAATAGGTAATTGAATGACATCTATAAACTCTTATCACTTGAGTAGACTTCACCCTGGGTCTTCTCTGCACTATGATCTTCTAGTTGCTTGACATCCTTTAATGTTCTAGTATAATTGATTGAAATGAACTAAATACAACCTACACACTAGCCACAAAAGTAATTCAAGTGAATGACACCAAAATAATGACCATAAGATAAGGATTTATTGCAAGGCAATAAAAACAAGTAATTGCATTTACAATTAAGAGATGTACATGGAATATACTCACCCAGTTACTAGTGAATGGATTTGACCTTCTTCTTGATTAGTACTACCTCTTATGGACTTAAATCAATGGCCTTTTCATTTTCTATAATTTATTTTTTTCTCCTAGAGGTCTAAGACAATGGTTTTTAGCCACCGTCTTAGACACCTAAGATGATGGTTTTTATCCGTCGTCTTAGACACCTAAGACAACGATTTTTAGTCGTCGTCTTATGGGCCTAAAATGATGGTTTTTAGCCATCGTCTTAGACCTTTAATATGATGACAAAAACTACCATTTTAGGTCCCTAAGATGGTGGCTACTGACCATCAATATGATTATTAAAAACCATCATCTTAGAACCTAAGAGGGTGGTTTTTTGAGACGGTTTTTAACTGTCGTTGTATAACATGGACTTTTTACGATGCCCTCAAAGACGGTGGTTTGAAAACCACCCTTAAAGGTCTTTAAGGGTGGTTAATAACTATTGTTAAAGACCTTTTTTGGTTTAGTACCCTCTTTAAAGGGAGAATGAAAGAAAACCTCTGAAACCCGATAGTGGAGTGAATTGAGAAAAACTTGCAAGGTGGAAGAGCTCCCTCCTCAGTTAGGCTAATAAAGCCCAATTGGTGAAGTCTACCCTTCAAAGCATACATGTTTACTTCATGTCTCTGTTCAGAATACCTATTAGAATATGTGGGAAAATTTCACAAATCTAGAAGGCTTTCCTTTGGTTAGTATTGGAAGAGAGGAGAAGGATAAATTTGGTGGCTTGGGACTAGGTTTGCTCTAGAAAAGAGGTAGGAGGACTAGGTTTCAAGAAAATGCATAGAATGAATTGTGCTCTCATGGCTAAACTAGGGTGGAATTTGCTTACTGAGAATAATATTGGATGGATCTAGATCCTTGAGGTAAAGTACATTAGACAAGGTAAAAACCTCATTAAGGAACATAACCCTCCAAAGTTCTCTTTCTTATAGAATCATCTTCACAAAATCACAACCCTTCTAAAAATGGAATAAGATGGAGAGTAGGTGACAGAAGGAAGATAAAATTCTAGAATGACAGTTGGCTCAAGAACACTTCATTGATTGAAGATCCAAACTCGGCCATTTTAGAACCTATAACATCTCAAAACTTTGACATTTGGGTTGCAGACTTCATTGTTGAAGAGGAGGAAGGAAAAAAATGGGAGACTATCCATATAAATGGATTGGATTCCAGAAGAGAACAAGCACGATCTAAATAAGATATTAAGACCCCAATTCATTAACCTTGATATGGTGGATGATTCAATGATTTAGAAGGTGCATAAAGAGGGGTTTACATTGTTAAATCAGTCTATTATCTTCTTGAAGGAGATGGTTGGGGTGGTTACCTATCTCCAACGTATGGCTTAAGAATCTAACTCCCAACATCAGTTTATTTTACTGGCTTACAGTACTGAGCAAGGTCCTCACCATAGTTAATCTTCTCAAAAGAGGAATGATGATACCAAATAGATGCTAATTATGTGAAGAGAATTGGGAGAATATCCACCACTTGTTTATTGAATATCTTTTCTTGGAAGGTCTTCAATATGATCCTAAGAAAATTTGGTATTTCATGGGTTCCCCCGAACAATCTCACTAGCTTATGTATCCAATGGGAATTACCCTTTCAAAGTAAAAGACTCAAAACACTATGGAAGTTTAGCCCCCCCTATTTCCTTTTAGGGATATGTAAGGAAAGAAACAATCGGACCTTCAAAGATCATAAAAGAGATCATAAATCAGTTGAGATTAGAGTTAGTAATGCAGCGACATAAAATGTACAAGTGATAAATTTCAAAGACTCCTAGAAAAATGATAGTAAAAGAATGGTTGCTTCCTAATGGGGATTAGCAGGGGTGCCAAACTCCTCAGGACCTACGATACAAATCACTTGATCTCAAACTAAATGGAAGTCTCCTCCGTTGGGCTAGGTAAAATTGAATTTTGATAGGGATGTAAAAGGTAACCCAAGAAAGGTTGGAGTTGGAGGTGATCAAGGATGATAAAGGTGACATCTTATTTGCTTATGCTAAAAATTTAGGAGTTCAAACTAACCACTTTGCAGAGGCAAAGACCTCATATCAAGGTGTCCTTCTTGATAGGCTGAACATAAAAAATGTAATCATAGAAGAGGACTCGCTAAATATCATCAATTGTACTAAAGGCATCCTTGAGGTGAGCTGGAACATTGAAGACCTTATTGGAGTGGTGAAGTAAAAAATTCAACTCTTGTATAATTCACAGGTGAATCACATCTATAGGGAGGGGAACCAAATGGTAAACCTGATGGCTAATATGGGCATCAACTAGGAAGCATTTAGAATTTGGGACAAGGATTTCCCTCATGAGCTGTTGAGCATTGTAAATGAAGAGAAACAATATGTAACAATATGCAAGTGGGGTGAACACCAATACGTAATACTATGGTTGGAAGAGATCAGATTTATTGTTGTGGAGTAGATTTGGTGACAATATTGTTGTGGAGTATATCTGAAAATAGTATTGTTGTGAAGTAGATCTGGCTACAATATTGTTGTGGAGTTGGCGACAAAATTATTGTGGAGTAGGTCTGGCGATATTATTGTTATAGAGTAGATTTGGTGGTAGTATTGTTGTGGAGTAGATTTGGTGACAATATTGTTGTGGAGTAGATCTAGCGACAATATTGTTGTGGAGTAGATCTGGCGATAATATTGCTATAGAGTAGAGTTGATAACATTATTGTTGTGTAGATTTGGTGATAGTATTACTATTAAGTAGATTTGGTGATAAAATTGTTTTGGAGTAGATTTGGCGATAGTATTGTTGCAAAGGAGAGTTGATAACAATATTGATGTGGAGTAAATCTGGCGATAATATTACTGTGGAGTAAATCTGACAATGCTCCCAAAATATGGTGACATGGTATTGTTGTAGAGTAAAGTTGATAACAATATTGTTGTGGAGTAGATTTGGCAACAATAATGTCGTAGAGTAGATCTAGTGATAGTATTGTTGCATATTTTGTATCTAATTTCACAACCTTAGTTTTAATTCAGTAGGACTAGTCTTGGGAGCTTAATGTTAGATTTTTTTTTAGTTTATAAAAGGGTTGGGGCCCTTTCAAAAACCCCTTCATAACCTTAATAAAAAAAATAGAATGAGACAAATTTGATATTCTTAGGTGAAGATCGACACTTATATTTTTCATAAGGGTCCTCCGATAATCACCTATAAAATTTGAATTTTCTTGTAAAGAAGAGGCGACAAAATGTACCATGGAAAAAAATCAAAGGAGATAGTTTTTCCCTGTAAATCATATTATTTGTAGAGTTGCATATTATATTTTGGTAATTTGAGTTTGGTTAACTAATTACATAAAATAAATAATATTTTCTATGGTGTAGATTTTAAAACTTTAAATAAAGGTTTAAGATTAAAATTATGAGCTAATAAATTATATACTATATTTTTGTTGGTTGAAGATAACTATATATAAATCAACAATATCCTTCTCATATAAAATATAACCTTATAAAGGTTAAAAACAATTTTTTTTTATAACCTATAATTTAATAAAAATTAAAAATTATTTTAAAAATATTTTAATCATTTATATAACAAATATGCCCCATTCATATAAATGTATGCCACTCGAAAGGTTTCATGAGAAATTTTCAGCTCAAGGGAGACATTCTGTAACGAATATATTCTACTGTGAATTAAACCTAATTTACGTTCATGCGATGGCCAAGAAAAAATTGAAGGGAAAGCATGCATGCACATGGCTGTAATTTTCTTTGATTTTTAAGCTAGAAAAAAGTCTTTGTATACTCGATAGGGAAGGATTTTCTTTCTAAATGATTTTATTTATTTTATCTATAAAACTCATGCTACTTGACCGTGCAATCAAGATTAAAGAATTTGATGCAATTTAGAGAAGTATGTATAATGAAAGACTATCTTTCCTAACAACTAAAAAAAAATCATAGCAACTCATAATCAATTTTTTTAATTATAAAATGTTAATAAATTTTTTTTATTGTTGGTTAGCTTAAAAATACAGTTATATATTTTATTTATGTTTTTTTTATTAATGAAAATGAAGGTAAAATCTAAAAAAAAAAAAGTTATGTCCCTTTTTCTTCAAATCTTCCTTTAAATTTTTTATTTTTGTGCAACTACTATATGTTTGTATGACAACCTTGTTATACAACATGCCTAGGCCACAACAACATGTTCAGATGACAAACAACAATAGTAGGATGAAAAATAATAAATGATAGCAACAAGATGACAAACAATAAATGGTGGTAACAAGACCACAGATGACAACAACAGGACGATAAACAACGATAAACAACAAACAATAAATGACATGGGGACAAACGATAGCAATAGCATTCAAATGACGTCAAGAGCAGGATGACAAAGGACAGATAACATACAACAAACAATAGACAACATAAGGACTGACAACAGTAGCACTCAGATGACATCAACAACATGACTGCAACAACATGACAAAATTAACATGATGGTAGTAGTAGCAACACTTGGATGACAACAACTCTTAAATTATGACACTTGCATGACGAAAACAACAATACTTGCACTTGCATGACGAAAACAACAATACTTGCATGGCGACACCTATTTTTATTATTATTATAATTTATTTGTTTGTTTTTAACCGGTCGATGCAGGATTGTTATTTGGCCATCCATAACATTTATTTTTTCCTTATAATATGTTATCTCTCAAAATGGTATTTTATATCTATATCCGCTCATGTAGAGGAGTTGGAGAGCAAGTGGGTAGTTAAAACTCTCCAGTTATCGAGAGGCCCAGGTTCAAATCTCTCCCCTGACATGTTGCGGATATGTTGTATATAAAAGGTTCCTCATCAAAAAAAAAAATTATAATAAAGTGTTAAATATTTAAAATATAAACTTATGAAGCATTTCCTTTATTTGCAAAATATAGGATCTCTATACTAGAATAATATCAAGACAAAAAAGGTCTTAAAGAAAAACTGGCAAGCAAAATGTTATTTTTTTTTTAAAAACCAACATTGCTCTCAAAGAAAAGTTATTATATAAATACCAAAGTCATTATCTCATATCTTTTTATAAAGCTCTCATGAAATTACTATCTTAGCATATGTTTGTATTTTCATAGGTTGTCTCTTTCCTATAAAAATGATATAAAAAGTTCTTATGATCATGCTTAAATATTTTTTGAAGTGATTGCACCACCCCCATAACAACTATGGAAATAGTCTTGTGGGTAGACGTGTAACTTTTTTAAAACTTCATACCTTCAAAAAAGTGATAATTTTTCATTTTTAAAAAACATAAAAAACAATTTACCATAAAAAACAAAAGTAGATGTTGAGAGCGATATGGAAAAATTAACAAAGTCTAAATCCAAGGTTGCATGCAATAACCAAGGAGGAGATTCAAACTCCTCCAAGGAAAACACACCACATCCAACATCTATGATCACATGTAACATATTTGAATTTACATGTAAGAATTAAGGAGGAGCCACTACCACATTGAAGGATGTCCTGTCAACACCTTCTATTGGAAAGTGTAGTAATCTAGCTACTACCATTGTATTCCAATAGTAAAATCAATCATGCAAGAGGATATTGGGACTAAAATCAAGATAACATTTTATTCATGTCATGAGATCCTAGGACAATGGTGAGTAGGATAACTCCCCTAAACTAACTTATAGCGTTAAGAGATTTAAAACATATAGTGGCACTATGGACAAAGACATCGATAACAAGAGTGCTCTATTAAATAAGGAAGACACATATTCCCTATGAACAAGAGATTGACTACCTCACTAAAGTATAAAAACATCATTTTCATTAGTTGCCTTAGGATCGATGCTTCCAAAATCTATTGATTTTCATTTACTTTGTCTATTGACCTTGTGAATTGCTCGACTACTGTAATTTCTTTGCTTTGTTGGTGATTTACTAAATTGTTGACAAATCACCATTTTGCTGACAGATCATTGATTTCCATACTTAGCAATTTTTTAAATTTTCTTATCTAGTCTTCAATCTAAAATTTTAAAAATTGGATATCATCGTGATCTCAAATGGATGTAAAACTTGACTCTAACCTTAGTTGTTGAGTTTCACCTTGTAAGAACGTAGAATTGGGAATGTGTCATGAAGGACCTATTCATGATGCTTCTTGCTCTTCTCATTTGGCACCTTAAGGATAGGGGTAGTTTGTTAGCTTAGATTCTAAAGCTTGATGGATTGATTGAAGAACACCTATGTGTCTCCTCTTACATTATTTTACTAAGCTCAACATTAATCTATCCCTAATGCAACATACAAATTCAACAACAAGGTCTAAAACTAAAATGGTTTTAATTTTAATGATAAAGCAAAAATTATTTCTCTTTTTAAAGCAAGGGTCCAAGAGATATGCATTAAAAAATTCCTAGATGCAACAATATGTAATTTTGATTTAATGATAAGAAGATAAATGATTTAGTTGGTCCCCTAAATGATTAAGATGCCAAACTAGTTCTTTTTTCTCCTTTTATTTATTTTAACAAATAAACAAAAAATAAAAACTAATTTCTACTAAAAGCACACATATCTTACAACCTAAATGCCAAAATAAAAATCATATAGATTAAAATCCTAGCTTTAACATAAAGGTAAAAGCATGATTGATTTCATAGAAGTGTCATTGGCGCTATCATATCCTACTGACACTTTTGTATTCCTACAAATAGATAGAAAAGGAAGGAATTAACAACAAAGGGGTCTACCTGAGCAAGAATAGGGTATTAGACTTCCTTGGCCAACATCAAAACCTTATTTAGATAAGGTTTAAAAACTAATAAAATGACAAGTGCATGGATTTAATAATCAGAGGTAAAAGTACCACCAGATTAGCGATAGCGTTGTTAGCATTTTTATTGATTGATAGTGCTTTTGCTCTCAATGTCTATGTAAAAATAGAGAGTGATAGCACCATTGGATCTACAATCTATAGTGCATTTGCTTGAAAGTGTAGCAAAATAATGTAGGATTTAATGACTTGATGATTGACGTGAGGAAGGTATTTGACCGAGGAATACAAATACCCTGCTAAATGTAGAAAAAAACAAGGTTGCTTAATGCAAATGCAAGCTAATGAAAACACAAGATGAGATGTCAAACTAAATGCAAATGAGATAACCGAAGCAAATTAGTATACCATAATATTGAATCTTAGAGCTACAAATGCAAAGAAAGTATCTAAAGCAAGTAAGGGAGAAGAGCACAATCCCAAAGCACACTTTTAGCTCCAAGGTGCTAAGGTTATTTTCCCCTTGTTATGGAAGTTTGATTGAAGTTTTGTTATGAACATTTGCTTCTCATAAATATAAAGGTATCCACAATATGCTAAATATTAAATAAATCAACCATAGTAATTAATCTACACGAGATAATATATGATAATACCCTTTAAGTAGGACAACACTAGTGTTATTCCTTAAGGAAATAACCACTCCATAGTATCTTCTAAAATGAGATCTACTTCATGAGCCCATACTATTGGGAATACTTGATATGATTGATGATGATTACAAGGACAATATTCCTTCTTTATATATTCATATTCTAATGCTACTTTGGGGAATCGACTCCTAAACCCTTATCCAACTCATTATTATAATATAATATTATAATTAACCTTGAGTTATGTGTGACCCATGCCAACTATCCATAATACCCATACACAATATATTAGCATACCCTCATATTTCTATCCATAGGTACATAAAATTCCATCCTCGTTACAAATGTTTTGTCTTTGGAATATGAGAAGAAACTAGATAATATGATTTGCTAAGCAATATTGACAACTGATACCAATCTTGATCATCCTTTCATCCAAGTAAAATCTTAATTGGTGGTGGTCTACGATGATGCCAAGCTACCATTGTGCCACTTGAATATCCATAACTACTTTGTTGGCTACATGTTTCTACTACTCTACTTTGATATTTTGAATGATTGGTCCTATTGTTACATGATGTTGCTATGCCACTTTGAAATATAGAATTACTATGATTTTTTTTCAAACACTACCATACTTGATTCCTTTATAACTCCATGTAGATCCATAATAATATTGATTTCTTAAGCCATACCTGCAAGATGTTTTTTGCTTATGGTAGTGTGGGGGGCAATATGTTGCAACCTTAACCCAATGTTCTAATTTCTTTGATTCTTCAACATTTTGTTCCTCTATTTAAAAATGTTTCTCATACTTTGCTTGCATGTGCCATTATTTTGGTGTATCCTTGTGCTCTTCTAATAGATCTATTTTGGACTTTACTATTATTTATTCCATGGACTTTGCTACTGCCTCTATTATAGACTCGTCTTTTTATTCCTTTATTGGTCCTTAACTTGTTCCCTTGCCATAATTTCTTCTTACTTCACCTTGTATCCTTGCTCCTTAAGGTAAGATATATCCTACAATGTTGATAAATTCTTAGAGTTAAAAAAAAAAATTACAGTTAAAATTTTTTTGAAAGCATCACTGGCAACTTCTTACTTCGCCTTCTATTTCCTGTACCATAACTTCATGAAATTATTTTGCACATTAATATTAATTGTTGATAAATTTAAGCTTGATTAAATTTTAGCTTGGACGAAGAATATCTCGGGACCATTGGTGGTATTCACATCGGGTTCACCAATATATAACAAGGGGAAAAAGAAGGGGATCACAAAGGACCTCTTTGCGATGCTTCCCTCTTCTCTATGCCACTTCGAGGCTAGAGGCAGTTTGTGAGTTTAGAGCTTAGTGTTTGATGGATTAGTTGAAGAACACCTACATTTCTCCCAAGATACTTCTTTGACTAAGCTTAACCCTAATCTAGCCATAATGTAACAATCAAGGCCTAAAGTTAAAATAATTTTGCTTTTTAATGAGGAAGTAAATAACAATTTCTTCTTAGGAAGCAAGGTGCATAAAAGATGCAACAAAGAAGTCCAGGATGTAGCTATATGCATTTTTTAATCAATACTAAATCTTGAAGACCTAGTTGGTCCCCTATATGATTAAGATCAAACTAGTTCCTTCTTTCTCTTTTGCTTATTTTATCAAATAAATAGAAAATAGAAACTAATCTAGAAAGCAATAGAATATTAAGTCCTAAATGCAAAATTGAAAGAGATTATGAGGTAAAAAAACCTATTTTTTCCACAAAGGCGGAAGCATCGCTAGTCCACAAAAGTATTATCTATGCTTTTGCCTATTGATAGCGCTTAAAATTTTCTACAAAATAGACAAAAAAATATGGGATTAGTAGTAGAGTGGCATGTCTAAGCTGATAGAGAATGTTGAACTCCTTTGAGCAATAATCAGGCCACTATTCAAATAGATGTGAAAATGTCAAATACGATAAGTGCATGAAATAAATGCTTAGTGGAAAAAATATCATAGGGTTGGTGATAATACCATTGGCGCTTTTGATAGACATTGTTGCTTTTGATTTGTGTAAACTAGAGAGCAATATTGCTATCGGACCTACAATCCCATGGTTCTTTCACTTCAAAGAGTACCAAAGAAATATTAGATGTAAGATAAGCTAATTTAATGCTTGAAATGATAGTATTTGACTTGGGAGTATAAAGAGTGTCAAATGATAAAAAAATAGATATTTGGTTGCTGGAAATAAGGATTGAAGTGGCAAAATGAGATGCTAACTGGGTACAATACCTTATGCAAGATTAGTTAACTTGCAACAATATAAAAGCTTAGAGCTACTAGACAAGGAGAGTACCAACAACAAATAAGAGAAAAGAGCACAACCCAAGATGCAAGGTCATTTTTTCCTTATTTGTAGAAGCTTGTTGAAAACTTGCTAGCTTGCTTGTGGAAACTTGAAAATTTAATATTGGAGACTTGAATGCTTGGTGTGCTTGAGCAGTTGAATGCTTGGAGACTTGAGTGCTTGAGTGCTTAGAGATTCCTTGGAAACTTAATGCTTGCAAAAACAAGAGCTTGAATGCTTGCATATATGGCCTTCATAATACTATGGCAAGGTTTTGGCATAACCTTGTCATACAAAGCATGAATTCCTATGATTCTAGAGAGTTTTTTGTAGAATTTTGCTACTCTAAAACTCTTCTTGAAATGGTCATCCCAACTATTATTTTTATAGGAAGCCAAGACTCATTGGAGGAAGAATTGCATTGAAGATGGTAAGAATTTGAAAAGAGATCAACATGCCATTATTGGAGGAAGATAAAAAATGACAAATCTTGGATTTGGGTTTTCTATTGGGAGCTACAATTTGGATCTTAGGGATATGATCCATTAATAGTGGATGGCTTGGAAGGTAGCAACAGTTATTTTTTTATGCATGGCAATCAAAAGCATCTACTGGGTGAAAGCATCAATGATGCTTTATGATGACACTTTCGTCATCATGACCAGTGGAGGTCAAATTTGGGTGGGAAAGGTTAAAGTCAAAAAGTTTGGCAAAAGCGTTGCCAGGGTTGCAGAAGTGTTGTTGGTTCTATCACTCATGCCTTGACACTTTCACATTTAGAGTAATAAATGCTCCAAATTTGGGCACAAGGAAGATTGATTCAATTTGGTTGATTGAAAGGCTGATCGATGAAGGGATTGACAACCTTGAAGACTATCCCTATGTTTAGAAATGGGTATCGAAACTAAGCTTCGAGTCTAAAATGAACTAAAAGATTTCCTCAAAACATATAAATGGAAACTCATTATACTTATAAGAGAGTTCAATTTTATCTTGAATAATAAGGACAAACTAGACAAAATACAACACATCACAAAGTTACAAAAGGATTTCAATGAATTTCTATAGCATTAAGCCCTATGTGATACGCCACCCAAAATGAATCTTACATGTGCACCAATACAATGAAAGGCTTCACTTCCATTGCAAAGCACCTAAATTGTTTTCTATTATTGACAAATTAGCTTGACTTCAAAGAGGTTATTGAATTGACAATAGATCAAGCTTTTGGATTAAACCATGATCCTATATTTCTTCATATAATAGTGGATTCACAAAGACGAAGACCCCTTTTTAGGTTTGAATCTATGTGGCTATAGGATGATAATTTTTATTCCTTGATGGACTAATAGTGGAAAGAATATCCTAAGACAAGTGGATCTAAAATCTATAAACTCTCTCAAAAGATCCATTTCGTAAAAGATAGGCTCTTAGAGTAGAATAAAATTGCTTTTGGCATCTTTCCCCTAAAACATGAGATTTAAACTTAAAATGGTCAAATTATTATAAAATTGGGGCGAATCGACCCCAAAAAAATTTGCACCCAAATTTTTTTGGCTAATGGGCCCTGGTCAAGGGTCCCAAATATTAGCCAATTCCAAATTTTGAAAATCCTAATTTTAGCCAATTTGGCGATAAATAGCCACTATGCATAACCCTGATTCTAATAAATATTTGACAAATTTCAAGTATGATTGATGAATTTCTTGTAGAGGAACAATTCCTAATGAACACCTTAGAGGATATTTATGTCAAAGAACACTAAGTTTTTTCAGGAGCTCATCATAGCTAGATAACACATGAACCACATCTCTATTTTCTTAAGCCAAGGCTCCTTTCTAACAAAGCTTATAAATACCAAAAGGGAGGTAATCAACCATTTCAAATGAATCTTGATAGTAGATCCATTCATGGGCTTTGAGCCTAGGCAAGACTTCCCTAGTCACAATCCAAAGATAATGGATAATAAACAAAAACAAAAGCTTAATGGCCCCTATCTTAGCATCATAGGCTTATAGTGCATTGTTCCTTGTTAACAAAGACAAATCCTTTGAACCTAATTACGCCGAGAGACGTTCCTACAATGGCAGATAGGAGGTGGGAGGCAAAGAGGTCATACATGTCACGTCGTAAACAATTTTTTTTTAATTAAAAAAGTCGACATTAACAAAAACATTTAAAATATTTAAACTAGCTTAGATATAAAAGATATATATCTAAAAACGCCGAGAGTTATCAATTTCGAGGTGCCTATCTAAAATATATATATCTAAAAACGTCGAGAATTATCATTCTCGAAACACCTATCTAAAAGATATATATCTAAAAACGTCGAGAGTTATCAATCTCGAGGCGCCTATCTCAAGATAAGCGCCTCGAAATTGATATCTCTCGAAGTTTTTAGATATATATCCTTTATATCTAAGCTAATAAATATTCTCCAAAGGTCCTCTAAGGGCTGGAATAACACATATATCCTATTCTTTTTAAGTGTGATAATCCCAAAAAAAACTTCGGAGATTTTAAACTTTCTCTTGTATAATGCCATCCTTCAATTGTTAACCAAAAAAATCGATGGAGAGACTAGGGTCCCTAGAATGTTGCTCATGGTCCCGGAGTGTCAGAGTCAACACTCCTGCTGACGTGGTTGTTGCGTCCCGACAAGATTGCCTGCCGACAACATTTACTCCGAAGTGGCCTCCAGGCCTGCCGTATTCCTTACATGACCGCCTCCCCAGTAAAAATTGATAACTTTCTCATTAAACACAAGAAACCTTCCTGTCCTTTTCTTACGGACGGCTCTTACCAATTCAACTTCTGTTTTTTAGGTGGAATCCATGTGAGAAAGTTGCTCACTAAATGGTCAATAGATTAATTAAAAAATAAAATAAATTGACTTTTAGCCTACAAATAAAATTAAGGTTAAACGAAATAATGCGATTATTCAAATGTTTTATATACTTTAAAAAGAAAATGTTTCGAAAGTATATTTGATGTGTACAAGAGGGTGGGGTTCCATCCCACCTACGGCCCTTGCGTTATGGTGGGTGGCATTTTAAGAGGAGTTGCACTCGTGTCGGCATTTGCATGTGCCTCTTCCTTAGGAATCGTGTGGAAATAAATGCTCTCTTCTTTAACTCCTTTAAGACTTCTAGATGATTCTGGAAGCCTCACTCTAAGCCCCACATGTGAATTGCCTCACCGTTATCATTCGAATTTAGATCCATGCTATAAATATGGCCTAATACTCTTTGATATAATGCATGTGGCTGGTTTTGAAATCCTTTCTAGCTCAAATGCATGTGAATCTTAACCCCTTTACATAGCAAGCTCGTAACTTCGAAATCTATAATGAAAGATAAAAAGGAAAATGTCCATGCCAATGTTGAAAACTCACATTTTGTTCTCCTTTTAAACAACTAGGGATTCTACAAATTGAGCTCGACGTTTCTTTTTCCTTATTGCCTTTTGGCCATGGTGATTCTAATCCCAAATATCACATATTTTTACTCCTGAATCCCTCGAATCTACGACTGAAAATGCCCTTGAGAAGGAGAATGTTGATTCTCAAACAAGCACATAGCTTGAAGGAGTCCATAGCCTACCAGTAACCAAGTGTCAACCTACACATTTGAAGATTGAGGGAAGAGGTAAACCTCCTCATTTCTCTCTTCTTAACAGATTTGAAGAATATTATGTTGACCTTTCTAAAAGAACTATAGTATTGTTTATTGCCAAAAGTCTAACCTATTTCATTGGACAAAGATTGCATGGGAAGATAATCGTAGATGGTTGGCTTATTGAGTTTATTAGCAGTCTGGGTAGGTATTATGTCTCTAATTCATTCCATAATCCCTTGCATGCCTAAATTGCCTTAAGCTATAAAACGTTATGTAATCATATTTCATATCTTTGGAATTGGACCCTCGAATTTTAGCCTTAAGGGCAATCCAAATCATAGTTGTAGCATTCTCATTCATGAATGAATTTGTTAGTTTGTCCATTTCTATAACCCATTAGATCTAAATTTGGTAGGGTTCTTTGATGTAAGCCAAACAAGGATAGGGTTCTTTGATGTAAGCCAAACAAGGATAAATTCATGGATCTTAAGGCCCATCTACAAGTTTTTGTCGAGATAAACATCGGACATCTCCAACTCCATGGACATTATAGGCCCAAGGTATCATTTCTCCAACCTTTACATTACTTTGAAATTTTGGATAAAGATTTAAAGAGATAGGATTACATATTTAATCTTGATAATTGAAATATGGTTGAATAACTATATATTATATAAAACAAAAATAATTTTATATAAATTATAAAACTTATGACCTCGAACATATTAAAACTCAGTTTAATTTATCAATAATAATATGTAATTTATTAAATAAATATGATATTAAACTAATAACTTAAACCATACAAAATTATTTTTAATTTTTTATATATATATTAATATAATTTCTTATTTTTATAATAAATATATAATAGTTAATAACTATTGAAACTAATATTTAATGTAATCAACACTTAAATTTAAATCTTAGTGATACCAAATAATCCAATATAATTAAATCGATATAAAAAAATACAACTTTTTAAATTTTTAAGATAAATTTCTTGCTCATCATCCCGCTAAAAACTATGCTTACCTCACCCTATTACCCTAGTCTTTTAGAGAAAGCTAATTTAAAATCTGTTTCTGTGATCGCTACAAAGCAGACCAATGGGTAATGGTCGTGCTAAACGAAATTTTTAGGTGTCAGCTTGGACATGTCAATGGAAAATTAGGTTGAAAATGAAAAGCCTGACACGAGTCCAGTTGACGTAACTATGACTCTACGGCTTTTAATGCAACGTGCATGAAAAAAAACCAGAGAAGCACATTGCATTTGCGTACGAGTCCACTTGATGTTTCCTTGCTGCCTTCTTCTGATATGGTGTACAAGATAAGCAGGTATTTGTCCGAAGCAGAAGAGAAGATAAAAGAAGAGAAGAGCAACTCTGTGCCAAGGTATTTGATTTCATAAAGTTTAAATCATAGCGACGTGATCTGTTAATTTGGAATGACTTGGGCTATTTATGTGGATTTGTATGGATGTGGGGGCAGTAATGGTCTCTTATCTCACTTTTTTTTTTTGTAAAGTGATGGCATGTCCCTGAACCGAGGGGATAGTCTGACTATAACGTTTTTGGGTGCTGATTATTGCACAATAACAAGGAGGAAAATAAAAGGTGGTTTTTTCTAAAGAGTTAGTTATAGTGTTTGTTATCTTAAGTAATAGTTTAAAGATAATAAGTTGATTGTGAATGTCAATTGGTTTTTGGTTCACGGTTGAGATAAATAAATAGTTGATGTAGTCCACATCAAGCTTTAAATCTTGATGGCACTAAATAGTTTAATAATTCAATGTGACTAGGTAAATGTAAAAGGGAAATGGCAATTCTTTCAAAACTCTGCTTTATTAAAAGAAAAAGAAAAAAAGTTAATTGTGGACAACAAATTATGTAACATATACATGAATAAAATATAATAGTATTTGTTATTCAAACATGGTATTAAAGCCATGGGTCTTTGTGCTTTCTTGTTAGATTTGAAAAGTGTTAAAGGTATATTATTCTCCTAGTGGATTCAACGTTTTGTTTTTTTTGTTAAGTCATGCAATGCAAACGCCATAATTTGCTCCACCATCAAAGGGTCTTATTGTGTCTTTGAAGAGAGTTCTTCTCTAGCAGTAGTGAATGCTCCATTTTCTTCACTTGCATTGGTTCCTCTGGTGGAATCCATGGCTTCCTCGAGCAGTTTGATAAGAGCTTTGGCATTTGAAAATGGTTTTGGTTCTTTTGTCGTCTTTACCACAATTGACATTATGTTTGGAGCAATCTTCCTCACAAGTTCCACGTTCTTTGCAGAGAGTTTTTTCTAGCAGTAGTGAATGCTCCATCTTCTTCACTTGCATCGGTTCCTTTGGTGGAATTCAAGGCTTCCTCAAGCAGTTTGATAAGAGCTCTGATATTTGACAATGGTTTTGGTTCTTTTGTCGCCTTTACCACAACCAACATTATGTTTGGAGCGACCTTCCTCACAAGTTCCACATTTCTTGTCTAATTACCATCAACATTGTTTTTTACAACATACTCGATGCCCTTGTTTAAAACATAAAGATCATCTCCTAAAGAAACAAAATTCTCCTCGCTAATTGAAAAATTTGTGGATGCCATTCTTTCCTATTTTCAAGCTTATAAAAGCATATGTGTCCAAAGGATTTGAATTGTGAAGTGTTCAAATCAATGGCTTGGTCTATAGTCCATTCACTGCATGACTTGGTAGTTTTCCTCCATTGAACATTTATTTTATTTTATTATGGATTCCCACAGTACATCGATACTCCATGTGGGATGTATTCATTTAGTTTTATTTTTTATTTTAAATATTTTTAGGGAACTAGGGCAACATCTTGTATTGCCAAAACAACCTTGTATATGAGTGGACAAATTAAAAAGAAAAATAGTTAGTCTAGTTATAGTTTGAAGAGTTAATGTGTCAAGTCATTATTTATTTCTTATTGAATTCAAGTCATTTTATTAGTGTTAAAATTTGAGATATAAAGGTGTTTTATCAATGGTATCCAACACCTAGATTGTTTTGATTAAAGGAGGATGATCCTATATTCAATGGTGATTCTAAAGCAGTTTAGATAAAACAACTCGAAGTTGAAGAGGTCCATTCTAAATGCGGTTCGTCTTCATTTCCAGATTCCAATCTAAATGGGCTGGAAATGGAGGTTAGCAAGAAGGACTAGGAGTACCTACATAAGACACTCAATATTCAATTGCATTCATTGATGACACATCACACTACCAAACAAAGAAAGCATGAGAACATCGCTTATCATAGGCAACAACTATGTTCGTTGGTTGGGGCACAAGGCCATGTGGTCTTCCTCTTCTTTGGTATACCATACTCCTCTAGCACGTATTGCAAACCTTCAAAAACCCACTTTGATGCTAAACAATGTGGTCTAGAGAAGGGGCCTCATGAAAGACTACCTTTTCTAGAGTCTAAAAAATTTACAACTAACAACTAGAAAATTATGCAAATAATAAAATGCCTTTAAAATTTCTTATTGTTAACTAAAAAAATGCAGCCATATATTCTATCCATGATTTTTCCATTAGTGGAAATGAAAGTGAAATCCGAAAGGCCAAAAGCCATGTCGTCTTTAAATCCTTGTTTGAATATTTAATTTTATAAATATTTTTAGCAACTATCACGTGTTTGTAGATGACAAACGACAAATGACATATGACATGACAACAAATAACAACAACAACACTAGGATTATGCTAGTAGCATGACTATAGAAACATGAGAACACATATATGATTAGTTAATGGCGTCCATTTTTAAATTTAACTCTGCCACCATTGCCATGATTTTTGTTTTGAACTCGTCCTGCCATTTAGTCATTACTTGCATGATTTCCTTTGTAGGGTCTTGTGATCTTCTCATCTACCATTTTGAAGAGTGATTAGTTTTTGCAAAGAAATTTACTTGCAAAATTGTTTGCAATTGCTTTAAGCAAAAATTGTTTAGCAAATTTTTTTTTGTCAATTTATATTGAAAAATTTCGTTTTGTGGCAGAGTCAAAGGCGAAATGGCAAGGTGAAGGTCGTGGAAGGGCAGCGATGTCCAATGGAAGAGTAGGGCACGCGGATTAAGGAGCGACAATGGCTAACGGGGAGCGGAGCGAGCGATAGTCATCGGAGGAGCGAAGGAACAGTCAATTCAAATGATGAAGAGGTGGTTGAAGTCAACGTCTGGGGACACATATCAGGGATTAGCATGTAGGCTTCGATCGTGCGAAGGAAAATAGCAAGCGTGATCGAAGTCACGAATTGCTATTTACACCGCGTATATTTTAAACCCTTTTTATTTAAATCTTTAGTGCATGTGGGATTTAGAATGGTGAAGAATTTTAAACCTTTTCACATCGCCTTTCCTCCCGATGCCGGACGATTTTTCGATCGTCGAAAAAAAAAATGTTTAGTGGTTATAATTTATTTTATTCCGCAAGAAGTTTCAAGATGTCGCCGAAGGATGTTTTAGCATGCGTAGATGAATTTTTTTCACTTATTTGAAAGTAATTCAATCGATATGTGTTGCTTTCAAAGGTGTTGATGAGGATCTAAGAATACAATCTGAATTTTTATTGTCTTTCCTTCCTAGTAATGCGTTGCAGTCGTCTGTACGTCATCACTTAACTTGTGCGCTTTCAATTTCAATTTTTTAGTTTTTTTCTTTTACTAAATTTTTTTCCTGGGATGCTCTGTCGATCTGGCTAAGGTGTTGAGGGCTAATAGTGAGTATAAATGGGTTGGCTGGTGTATGAATGGTGATGACAAACAAATGTGCAGTGGCTGGCAGGCGGATGGTATTTATATATATATATATATATATATATATATATATATATATATATATATATATATATATATATAAAATGGGCTTCTTAGAACACTAGCTCTGATACTAGATGACAGGAATCAGAGTTCCTAGCAGTTGGACTTGATTATGGAGTAAATAAATCAATTAAAAATGAGAGAATATGAACTGAATCAGTATTAAAACTAAATCACCTTTAAAGAACCAAATGCGTGTCTCTATTTGTTAACCTAATCCTGGCTTTTGGCCTTTATGATTTCACTTTCGTTTCCACTAATGGAAAAATCATGGATAGAATATATGTTTGCATTTTTTTAGTTAACAATAAGAAATTTTAAAGGCATTTTATTATTTGCATAATTTTCTAGTTGTTAGTTGTAAATTTTTTAGATGCTAGAAAATGTAGTCTTTCATTAGGCCCCTTCTCTAGACCACATCTTTTAACATCAAAGTGGGTTTTTGAAGGTTTGTAATATGTGATAGAGGAGAAATGGTATACCAAGGAAGAGGAAGACCACATGTTCTTGTGCCCCAACCAACGAACATAGTCGAGATGCTAAAGGGAATCACAACCAGATTAGATGCAATTGAGACTGCCCATAGGAGAGGTGTTTATATTGAATATGTGAGTGAAAATGAAGAGGAAGAGCTTGGTCACCCAAAAGCTCAATTTGAAGAGTAAGGAGAAGAATCAGAGCAACAGTTGATTTGAGCAATATCTAGCATGAGAAGTAAGTCAAAGATGAAAACTCCCAATTTTAATGAAAGTTTAAACCCAAAAGAGTTGATAGAGTGGATAACAGACATGAAGAGATTCTTTGCCTATGAATCTATGATGGAATTGAAGTGGGTCAAATTTGCATACACACAGCTAAAGGGACATGCATCGATTTGGTGGGATCATGTTCAAACAAAAGGAAGGAAAATTTAAACTTGGGATAGGTTTGTTTTCAAATTAAAATCTAGATTTTTGCCTGCAAATTATCAAATTGGATTGTTTAGAAAACTGCAAAACCTTAAACAAAAGGAGTTGAGAGTGAACCATACGAATGAATTCTATAAATTAACGATAAAATGGTAATTGACAAACATATCCGTCTCGTTCAACCCGATACTCAGAAGATTCGGAACAGACTACTTGCTTTGCAAAGGGTTAACTTTGTTATCCGTAGGAAGTAAATTTGTCCTGATTTGATGCATAAAAGTACCATATGGAAAGTAAACTTCCCTGTCTGTCTGGTTTCCATGATACCTACCGTACCAACTGGGTGTCCACCGATGCTGAAATGGGTCCCTAGGAGAAAAGGACCACACGGGTTTGGTTTTTTTCGGGTGTTGATGAGAATGTTGAGTATGTTCAATGGGGAGGCGTCACTGTGGAGGCTTCATGCAAGCAATACGAGGGAAAGCAAACAGTCACGTCTGGAGTGCGGAACCATTCGGTGACTGTTACGGTGACCACTTTTTGTGGCCGCAATCAACGGAGACCACGTGCAAAATTATTAGAACCATTCCCACCACGCGCTGAATGTTTAGGCTTGCAATTGTTTGTGTTTTTTTTTATAATAAAGTTACACGTTAGAATGTTATTACGCATGTCACAGCATACAAGCAGATTTTATATCCGTCAAAACCACTTGTATGTTTTGAAATTTCGCGTCATATAAACCAGATATGCACTGCCAGAAGAATGTAAACAATTTTTAAAAGGAAAAGATTCGTGGAATCTGTTAGGAGGTTTATTGAGAAGTCTAATTCCACTCTTCAGGTATAGAATTTATATTAATTTGTTATTTACAATTAATTTGGTTGTCTTCCATAATATAATTTGTTATTTACAATTAATTTGGTTGTCTTCCATAATATAATTTGTTATTTACAATTAATTTGGTTGTCTTCAAATTGTTATTGAAATATGAAGCATTCATATTGAATACTCATGAATAGACCCAAGTAAATAATTATCACAACTCTCAACACTGTTTCTCTAATGCAAATATTATTTCTAATATTTTTATTACATCAAGTTCTTAACAAGGACAAGAGTATCAATAGTTAGAATGGAATAAAACAGTTCAAAAAATAATTTAATAAACTAAGATAAATTCAAAACTTAATTAATATATAAGAATTATGGATTAAAACAAACTTTACGATCCATGACTTTACAACCAATGTGGATAGGGACACACATTTTATCTATTAAACCATCTGACAAAGATAAACACATTGTCTTCAACATTTTATTACAAGTGATCAATAACAAGTCACATATACAACATACCTCTTGTGAACATTAGACATACACAATCATTCACAAGAACATTTACAAATAGAGACACTCTTCTACTATTCGAAACAATTCTTAAATCAACCACTCACATATTCAAAATCAATTTGTGAATAGGGACAAACACATGTCTTTTGTTCAAGAAGATATACTTCTCCTCACTTTCCTCATGGGAAGGGTCTTTGAAATATTTTGTCATACATCCTCTGTTGGTGATCTTAATGGTCTATCACCATTTCTTGACTTGAACATCACTTGATGAGGTGAGGTCAATTATCTCCCACTTTCTCTTGTGCATCTTAGTTTTTCTTTTTTTTTGATACATAGAGGAATTGTTTGGGGCACAAGGCCATGTGGTCTTCCTCTTCCTTGGTATACCATTTCTCCTCTAGCACGTATTGCAAACCTTCAAAAACCCACTTTGATGCTAAATGACATGGTCTAGAGAAGGGGCCTCATGAAAGACTACCTTTTCGAAGGTCTAAAAAATTTACAACTAACAACTAGAAAATTATGCAAATAATAAAATGCCTTTAAAATTTATTAATGTTAACTAAAAAATGTAGCCATATATTCTATCCATGATTTTTCCATCAATGGAAACGAAAGTGAAATCTGAAAGGCCAAAAGCCATGTCATATTTAAATCCTCCTTTGAATATTTAATTTTATAAATATTTTTAGCAACTATCACTTGTTTTTAGATGACAAACGACAAATGACATGGCAACAAACAACAACAACACTAGGATTATGCTAGTAGCATGACTATAGCAACATGACAACACATATATGATGACAACAACAATAACATTTGGATAACGACAACAATAATACTTGGATGATGCATCATCAATAGTACTTGCATGATGAGAGTTATTTGTATTAGTATTGTAATTTATTTATTTTTAATCGGTTGATATGAGATCGCTTATATGATTCAGTTGACAATGTTAATTAGTGACTTCTTGTCATATATATATATATATAATATTTTTTTAATAGGTTATATAAGATTGAGGTGAATTTTATGTGTTATATAAATTTATAGTAATATTATAATATCGTTGTATTATAAATACTTAATAATACTAGAGATAAAAGTTTTCCTTTTATAATATGTACATGATTGTAAAATGGGTTTTATAAAGTATAAAACTTATTAAAATTTTATTTCTTTTGATTGAGGTTAGTGTGAGAAACTACTATGACCGGCATTTAGGGTTGGGCATCCTCATCCCAACCATGACCTCGGTGTTCAGGGTTGGGCATCCTCATCCCAACAATGACCTCTGATAAGGGAGAGAGTTGAGCTTATCAATAGGAGCCATACACACACCCACCGCTCACATACTCGTCCACGTCATGGTTTGAACCTTACACCTCTCTAAAAAGAGCCAAGGATATCCTCGTACCAACCATAAAATTATATACATTTAATCAACTATCGTTAGCTCAATATCAAGTGGCATTAGCTCAAATAATTAGATTCCTCAACATTTAAAGAGGAGACCAAGGTTCAAATCTTGCCAAGCTATACATGGATAATATCCAAGTTTTGTTATAATATCATTATATGGTGAGTGAAGTCCATTTCAATCCCATATAACCAGCTGAAAAAAATGTGATTAGCTCAATTTTATTTTAAGAGGTTGAAAAGCGAAGGCATATTAAGGGTTACCCTTCCCGTGAATTGAACATGGGTCTTCATTAAGAGAGCCCAATGAATTTTTCCATTGGATATTGCGGTGTCCATAAGGGGACTCAAAATCATTAATTTTAAAGAAAAAACTTAAATTCAAATCATGCCAAAAGGTATATGATCCTTCATGTTATTTGAACTTGAGTTTTTAAAGAAGACACTTAAATTCAAATCATGTCAAAAGATACATGCATAATTTTTTCTGCCACCCTTCCTATGATTTGAACTTGAGTTTCCTTTATGAGAACCCAAAGAGATACCAGCTCAAATATCCCAACATGGAAAAATACATGCAAAATTAGTTTTTTTAAAATAACCTCTATAATTTTTATCTCGTTGAATAAATATGAAGTCAACAGAATCTCAATTGTCCAGCAACAAGCACTCAACCACTAACAACCAACCTATCCCTTTTAACCATGAGTTTTTTGAATGGGCCCCAATCCCTTGTACCAGGGTTTGAACTTGAGTTTCTTGATAAAAACCCAAAGACATATGACTACGTTATTCCTTTGCATGCATAATTGTTAAATTATCTTTTTATATATAAAGAATTTAAAATATAATTTTAAATTAATAAAATACATAAAACAATTATGATTTAAAATTTTAAAAATAAAAAAAAATACGCCTTTATAGGGACACCCCAACAATATGTTGTTGGTATTTCATCTTAGTAATCATGGGGAGACAGACCCCTTGTTGCTATGCTTCTAGAGAGTGTGGCTGTGTGGCCCTTAATTGTGTCACTCGTTGTACTTCACATTACATTGTACTTCACATTACTTTGAAAAAAAAAAAGAAAAAATACAAGTGAAGTTATATAAGTAATGTGCATAGAAATGACAACACAAATTAGTTGATTTTTATTTTCAAATTTTATAGTCATATTAAATATTAGAGTTTTTATATTTAATTATTTCAATAAATGTTATAAATATTTTATAAAAATTAAATTTTTAGATAAATTAGTTTTCAAGTGGTCTTAAATTGTTATTTTATTTAAAACATAGAAAACAAATAATATTAGATTAAATGATTATTTAAATGTAAGTTGGTAATAAAAAGATTTAAGTTGAAATATTGTTGGCTATATAATACTACTATATGATTATTGAATTACAATAGTGACATGGTGACTATATAATATGAAATTTAAAGTATAAGTGAGAATGAGTGTGAGAAGAAACAAGTTTTATTTATTATTATTTTTTGATGAAAAAGTCATTATATTAATAAAATAATGTCTAATCATACAAAAAAGGGTGGGTGGGATTAGCACACCCCGTAAACCAACACACTAACCACCGTGGTTATGAGTATACAAGAGTGTCAGAAACAGTCTACAAAAATCCAGATAACAACCGTTAAAACAATGTCAAATATGCATTCATAAAGAAAGGAGCCAAGAAATCATTACCAAGTGGAAGGCCTGAAGTTTTCCTCCATAAGGTCATAAGTCTATCCAACGGTTGAAGAAACCGGAGCTCCCCAACCATCAGTAGTAGTACCACTAATAGTACAAGTCTATGCATTTGGTACAATTTCACCCCAACCAGGGGCATCATCTTTCTCAAGAGGCCAAACATCCCAACCAAAGGTCAAGCAAGATGGACCTCCAGCTCCAGATTCTCCACATTTGTGCTACGAGAGGGAGGGGGGTTTGGGACCAATGTCTAGTAGTAGAGGGTTGTCGCCGATGACATATCCCCTAGTGAGTTGACAATCGGGATCTAGAAGGGGAAATAAGAGGCACACGACTCATAGTGTAGGGTGCATTCCCCCAATGATCTATGAGGGTACGTAAGTACTACAGCTCCACATGTACATTTTAAACCTGTACTTGAATCTGTAACTAACAATCAAAGATAGCATATTTATCAGCAATAGAGAAGACACGTCGGACATCTTGTTGAGAAAAACAACTTTATTTTGGAACTTCCAAAGATAAAACATGGTACCAATTCTAAAAATATTCCAAACAACATCCAAGTTGAAGGAAAAAGCAATAGGGTCACCCAAAATAGCATGCACCCAAGTAAAATCCTCTTGTATAAAAGGTTTGAAAATTTCAATAAGCCACTTTTAGGCCGACTAAGCTTGATCACAAAACCAAAAAAATGTAGTAAATATTTCACCTATTCGCAATTCGGGCAAATGGGATTATGAACACCTAGATTATTAAGCCTATTGCCAACAAGCCACCCCTGGTCCAAGAGGCTCCAAGAAAAAAACTTTGTTTTTTAGTCAAAGAAAAAAACTAAAAATTGAAATTGAAAGCGCACAGGTTAAGTGACGACGTACAAACAACTACAACACATTACTAGGAAGGAAAAATAATAAAAATTCAATTTTTACTCTTAGATCCTCATCAACACCATTGAAAGCAACACAGATCGATTGAATTACTTTCAAATCAGTGAAAAAAAATTCATCTACGCATGCTAAAACATCCTTCGATGACATCTTGAAAATTCTTGCGGAATAAAATAAATTATAACCACCTAACATAAAGTTTTTTTTATATTTTTTGACGATTGAAAAATCATCCGACATCGGGAGGAAAGGCGACGTAAAATGGTTTAAAATTCTTCACTATTCTAAATCCCACATGCAATAAGTATTTAAATAAATAGGGTTTAAAACATACGCAGTGTATATAGCAATTCGTGAATTCGATCACATTGCTATTTTCCTTCACACGATCGAAGCCTGCATGCTAATCCCTTATGCGTATCCCCAGATGTTGACTTCAACAACCTCTCCATCATTTGAATTGACCGTGCCTTCGCTCCTTCGATATTCATCGCTCTGCTCTTCGTTAGCCATTGTCGCTCCTCGATTCGTGTGCCCTGCTCTCCCATCCTTCCACTGTCTTCACCTTGCCATTTCGCCTTTGCCTTTGCCGCTTATAGCCATTACCGCTAAAAAAATTCAAATTCAAAAAGTGAAATTGACAACCATTGATATTATAAAACCAAAAGTTTCAATTTTTCAATATAAATTGACAAAAAAAAAATTGCTAAACAATTTTTGCTTAAAGCAACTTTTTGTAAAAATTGCAATATATTTCAAACAATTTTGCAAGTAAATTTCTTTGCAGAAACTAATCACTCTTGTCAAAAGGAGTTTGCAAATCTGCAAAAAACCATACCATGGTAGATGAGAGAAGGTCACAAGACCCTACAAAGAAAATCATGCAAGTAATGACTAAATGGCAGGACGCGTTCGAAACAAAAATCATGGCAATGATGGTAGAGTTAAATTTAAAAATGGATGCCACTAACCACTCTGTGGACATGGTACAACAAAATATGACAACAATGCAATCCGACCAACAAATCATAGTACCCACACAACAAGCATTACTCGGGGGACCACAAACATCAATCCTACCTTGAACCACAAAACTGGATTTCCCAAAATTTGAAGGAGGCGACCCCACAAATTGGATCTATCGGGTTGACCAATACTTCTCTCTCTATCAAATTCGAGAGGGCCAAAAATTTTGCATTGCATATTTCCACCTGGAACGAATTGCTACTCAATGGTACCAATGGTATGAAAAGACAAATGACACTCCTACATGGACAAAATTTACAAAAAATCTAATGGTACAATTCGATCCAAGCAAATTTGAAGATTTTACAAAGGCTCTTACCAAAGTCCGTCAAACCATGACAGTGTGAGAGTACCAAGCTCAATTCGAGAAATTGGTAAATATTACATCAGGACTAGATGCATCATTCTTCCAAAGTTGCTTTATTAGTGGACTAAAGGAAGAAATTCGATTAGAAGTACAAATGCTCAATCCTACCGACATGATGCACACTGTTGCATTAGCCTAGATGAAGGAAGAAAAAATCAATAACCAACGTCGACTGGGATACCCACCTAAAACAGAATCACAAAATACTTCAACCACTCCAAAACTAAATAGAGTCATGCCAATTAAACGAATTAGCCTTGAGTAAATGAAGGAAAGAAGAGAAAAAGACCTTTGTTTTCATTGTGATGAGAAATTTGTACCTAATCACAAATGTATTACACCCAAATTATATATTCTAGATGCAACTATTCCTTGTCAATCAACAACTAATGAAGAGGAGATCGAGGTTGAAGTAGTGACGGATACACCTGATGATAACATTCAAGGTCCCCTAGAAATTTCTTTCAATGCCATCATTGGTAATTCTTCTCCCCAAACTATGAAAGTCCCAGGATCCTTCAAACGATAAAATCTTATTGTGCTTATTGACTCCGGTAGTACCCATAATTTCATCGACCCACATGTGGTAAAGCAAGCTAACTGCTTTATACATCCTTGCAATAATTTTGAAGTCATGATTGGTAATGGGGGAAGGATCGCCTATAAAGGAAAATATTAAGCTCACCTTGGGCGATTACACCATGAAACATGACATGTATGCAATTCCCTTAGGAGGATGTGACATCGTTTTAGGAGTGCAATGGCTAAGAACACTCGCACAATCCAATGGGACTTTGAAGACTTATGGATGAAATTCACACTAAAGGATCAAACGTATACTCTTAAAGGATTAAAATTAGGCTCTTCTCCACTAGTCAGTTCTCATCGAATGGAGAAAGTTCTTCACAAAGGAGGCAAGAAAATGGTTGCCCACTTATTTTCTATCCAAGCCACCGTGAAGGCACCAAAATGGTTTCCCCCTATCATCATTCTGATCCTCCTATTCTTCCTACCTATCCTTCACCATCCCTTCAACCTTCACAATACCCCTGCTTACGAAAATATGACATTAAAATAGTGCAAGAACATGAGCAAATACTACTAGGAAAACAAGGGATGAAGTTTCTCACTTCGAGCTTTGAGGACAAAGCTCTTTTTAAGGAGGGTGGCATGTTAGGATCCTAATCCTAACATTTACTATTATCTAATTCACTAATTTAATTATGGACCAATGTGTCCTTTCACATCACAACTTAGGGTAGATATATAAATGCATTCGCATGGGTGTTTTCCACCATCCATCGAAGAACAATTATATATTTTAATATCCATTGGTTGGTTTAATCCTCCAGTGTAAAAGGTGATTCAGTTTTAACAGTGATTCGGTTCATATTCTCTCATTTGCAATTGATTTATTTACTCCATAATCAAGTCTAGCTGCTAGGAACTCTGGTTCCTAGCAGAGACTAAGTCCCATCTCATAGTGAACTTATCAACCATTGGAACTTACGGGGTGAGCCATTTGTAACCTAGATGAGCTTTATATTGCCAAACACGAAGCTCCCTAGGCCAACACCAATCTAACCACTGGGGTTTTTGAAAAAGCTTATGCAGTTTGCACCAAATAGAAAATGGAATACTATCAATAACCATCTCATAAGTATCTCTATCACCAAGATTTAAATTGTGAATTTGACGAAAAATTTCCTAGGGTATCCAACTCCTGGTATGTCAGGAGAAGAAATAAAAATAGAAGCAATACCATGCTTATAAAACCTCTGCGCTCTGACCCATTGCACCAGAGCCAGGGGATAGCCCTGCCAAGTGATAACAGGAGACCACTAAATATTCATAAAAGGCAAAAAGACACCTGCTTTGTGAAAAATCCCTTTCCAATTGAGCTAGGGTTTGAAGGCCTCCCAGGATTTCCAAATACTCTGAATAACAAAATAACCTTTAACTTTAACAAGGACAGGGGCAGTAAGAATGGATTGCAATCCCACCTCTTTCCAAATTTTCTTCCCCTAAAGTAAATCAGGAGAAATACAATGCCTGACCAACACTTTCCAAGATTCATTCTCAATTAAAAATCAGATGATCCATTTAACACAAGTTTTATTTTCAAAGTTCTTTCTCAAGATTTTTTAAAATTATAATTTTTTTTTGATAGAAGTTAAAAAATCATTTAAAAATGTTTGGTAGAAGTTAAAAAATCATTAAAAAAAAATTAATTTTAAGTATAGATGCCTAAAAGAAATAATTTAAATAAAAGAAAATATTCATAAAAACTTTAGATAATAAAAAATTTATAATAATTCATATTTAAATAGTAAAAATAATTAAAAAAAATAAAATAATTAAAAGTAATTATTAAAGATTAGATAATCAATTATAAAACAATAATTCTTTATAGTAGAAGGGTGGTATGTAAGCCCAATCAATATTTGGCAGGTTCCTCATCTACTCTAAAGTGAATTGAATTCACGTAGCTCTCATCTATTTAACGTCGTCACTAACAGAAATAGAATGGTACAAAATTGAAATTCTCAAGGGCGATAATCTGACAGTACTAGTTATTATAAATGATATTTCATTCTTTGATAATTATCCACAGAATTTGAGCTTTCTTATCTAGAAGAAGACCAGTGGAATATACCACGGAAAAGACCAAAAGTCATAAATTTTTCCCGCTGCAAGTCATACTAAGTGTCAATTAATTACAGAATAAAAGAAAAATATTTTAATAAATTTGTGATGTTACATTCAATAACCTTTAAACTCAATGGAGACTTTATTTGGTCATGTTACATTCAATAACGAGTCTATTCTATCATCAATTCCATGTTATGGCCATGAAAAAATAATGTATGGTTGTAAATTTCTTTGATTTTTTCAACTCTGGAATAGTATTTGCACATGGCTTGTTGCACTTCTTATACAATTTAAAACTAGAAGGATTTTCTCCATAAATGGTTCGCTTTATTTTATTTACTACTATTTGATCTTTAAGGTGTAGAAGTGCATTGTTAGGAATTAATATAGAGATGGAAAATATAGGTTGTTATGTTTAATTTATGAAAGATTAAGATCATGGGAGCGAATAAAGCAGTATATTATTTTCTTGTTTCAAAGAAAATAAAACATTGTTGGACTCAAATATGTGTATATTAGATATCTGAAAGTTTTTTTTAATGTATTGATTAAAAATGTTATTATGTAAGAAAGATTATAAAGTTAATAAATTTGTAGATTTACGTATAGATGAAGATAGAATTATCAAATTTGGATTTGTGAAAAAAGTAAATATAAGAGTTTTAGCAAAATATAAACATGTATTATGGACATATGATAAAGAGAAGAAGATGAGATTTCAATTTTGATGTTCATTGGTCTAGAAGTCATGAGGGAGTATTCTAAACTAAAATGTTCACCACAAGCTCCCTCATGATTGATGATGAGAAGGAAAATCTCAAAGAGAATACACACCAAGAGTCATTCATCCATGTAGTCCAATTTATAATTTGGTTCTTAATTCTTTATCATGTTTTTCCAATGACTTATTTGGGTTTTAGTTTATAGTGAGTTTGAGTGAAGCACTTGCACTCACGTATATTGTGTCTTTATGACTATTTAGACTTGAACATGGGGCTTTTCTTGAAAAATAACTTCTTTCAAATACTCAACTCTAGTTTGAGAAACAATTATTGAAATATGCCTAGTACTAACCATTAGAGTTCAACTTGATGCACAATACTTTATCCCATTATGTGAGCCTTTTTCATGAAAGGTAAATTGTCAAAGATGACTAGTTTTAACCATTCAAATTCAACTTGATGCACAATAGAATATTATATTATGTGAGACCTTGTCACGAAAGTCAATTTATCTCGACTCTCAACCATTCAAGTTCAACTTATTAACTTGTCTTAATCATTCAAACTTAACAAAAAATAATGCAAAGACATAAGTTCAGTTTGATGGACAATCTCAACAACTCAAGCTCCCACTTAAGTTTCCAATGAGGCCTTAGTTTTATGGTTGAGAGATATGGATGATGCAACCTACACCAAGGTTCAAATATCATCAACACCAAAAGGGTTGTATAGCTCAATATGACTAGTCGTACCCAATGTGGGGGATATTATAATTGGTTTGAGGACCTAGTCAAAACCTTATTTAAAAAAAAGCTCCCACTTATGTTCAAAATAAAATACAATAATTAAAAGATAAGCCATTTCAACCTATCAAACTCAACTTGATTGATAATAATTTATCATATTTTAAGCATAATATTATCGCTTGAAAGAGAATTATTAGTCCAATTCCTCAACTATACAAGAGACTATGCTAATTAGGTCACACATATCCCTATTATTTAGTTAGAATTTTATGATATCATCCTCACTAATTTGATATTGACAATGTTATAAGTTCTCCTAAAAGATACTAAACAAGTTAAAATTATGTAAATGTTTATAATGTTTACCCTCTAATAAGTGAAGTCCTAAATAACGATGTCTTGAATCGATTTGTTAATAGATTTATTTGTTATCGATGTGAGACACAAGTCAAAAAATCATATAACTATTTATAGTATTTAAGCTTTATTTGATGGAGTCCTAAATAGTAGTGTATATGATGGAATTGTTAATCAATTTATTTGCTATTTATGTGAAGCACATCTTATTAAAAAAAAGAAAAAACATTCTAGTATAATGCCTAGCAGTGTTAAGAATGTTTACTATGAAGTTTCTTAACCTTCTAGATGTGCCTAGACTAATTTTTTTTGATAAAGCACATGCACATGGCGGACTGAGGCCATGATGGATCAAACCTTGACCTCTTTCAATGAGTGCCCCCTCTCACTACTTTTTCAATATACAACCAATATACTATTTTCAAATATACTTCAAAATTTACATAAGAAATTAACCATGAGATATTAGTAAGTGCCCCATAATTCGAATGCTTCCTTTAAATATTTTGTAATTAACTAAACACGAGCTCTATCTTAAAATAAATCCATATGAAACAAGAAATACCTATAGGCAAAACACTAAAGGCATATGTTTAAAATTTAGTATGAAATTTTGTGTCAAGTGGATTAACTAATCAATATCGATGGTTCCAAAGTATAAATTATAACTAAGTGTGATAAGGTTTCAAAAACAAAACTAATAATTTCAATATTGCTAATGCCTAAATAGGCACTGAAATACCCAAAATACATAACCTCTCACCCAAATTAGGCATGAGGATGAATAGGGAGGAATAAATCAAATATGCTAAATCAAATACTAAATAATCCTAACAATAATCTACCAACTAGGACCATATAGAAACCTACGTGAGAATAACAACTCACATGGATTATTAGCAAGCAAAATAAAACAATGCCTAGGAATAATAAATCTAATCCTATGAAAATTGATACCCTCATCATACCTCCCCACTCAAGAAGCATTGGACTCCAATACTTTTACAATAGGAGTGGAAGGATGAGTCACCAAACGCTGCATATATATGTCATAATCAGATGGAAGAAGATTACGAAATCCTTGAGATGTCGATGTGGAGAAACAACATTGATAAAGCACTCACTCGTCAAATGAAAGACTAGGATGAGGAGCAAGTTCCTACTGTAGAAGCTACGGAGTCTACTAAACATCTGGAACTTATGGAGGTGACATTGAAAGAGGTCACTAAAGTACACGAGGTGGAATAATAGGTGGAGCAGGAGCAACAAGAGGAGGTACTGATGAAGGAGGATGAATGAACTCCTTGGTAGCGAAAGCACAAATGTCCTTAGGCCAAGAGACTAAGGCAATCCTTGGTGATGAGATCAAGAATTGGTCTTGTGGAAGATTTTGAATAAGAAAGTTCTTATTCTTATGATGCATGGTGTATGTTTTATGAAAAGCATCATACCTAGCCTGCTTATCGTATTGATAGGGTTGGCCTAGAATCATGCCATAGTAGTCCATGGTAGTCACGTCACAAGTGACTCAATCCATATAGTGTGGACCAAAGAAAAAATATAATACAATGTTCTGTGATTGCAGAGGTTGAATCCTCATCCTTCCATCCAAGTGAATATGGGGAAGGATGGGGTTTGATAGACAATTTGATCCTATCGACTATAGATTTTAGTAATAATATTGGTTCACGATCTGTTGTCAAAAATGCAAGTCACAAAATAGTTGTGTAGAAGATGTGCTTTTGTGACAAACAAATTGTCACGATTACGTTTGTGGTGCATGAGGATCACATGGTTGAGTTTACCCTAAAGTTCTTCGTAATCCTAACCTCACTTCCAACCTCAAGGGACCCATATTGCAGTGCATCCTTTACAAGAAAACTATTCTTCTTTCAAAAATACTCAGACTCGATATACCCTCATCTTTTACAATTATTACAAAAAATTTGCCATTAAAAGAAGAAGAAGAAGAAGAAGAGAGAGAAGGAGCAGGAGAAGAAGATATTAGTGCCTTTGTTGATTTTCATGGCTACTGTTGCAATTGTTTGGGTGCTTTGGAGGCATCGAAAGAGTGAGATGCACCTAATTTAGTAGTAATTTTCTCCTCTTCAAGTTGTGCTTTATTATACACTTCATTCAAAGTGGTGCAAGGTGTATACTTCAACTCCCTAAAGAGTGGATCTTGCAAGCCACTTTTAAATTTGTTGATGAGTTTTGAAGTTGAGTCCAAGATGCCATTGAGAATCCTCAATTTGTTAAAATTTCCAATGTAGTCTTGGACACTCATGTAGTATCCTTACCTCAAAAAATCCATTGGAAGTCAAGATCTTCAAGAAAATTAGAAGGATAAAAGGTTTCCTTCAATGCTTTCGCTAAGTCATCCCAAATATCAATAGGATCCTGAGTGCTTTGGTGGTATTGTATCAAGACCTTGGTAATGCCTGAAATCTTGAGCTTGGCAAAGGAGACTTGCTCATCTTTGTAAATTTTTCTATACTCGAACCAGGTATCCATATCAAGAATCCAACTATTTAGGGTGTCTAGATCTCAAGACCCATCATAAATTTTGACCTCACATTTGACTTGATTGTTATGGTCAGGGGCTGGACTACATCCACTAGGGCCAATTCTATTTTGAACCTTATCAACCAAAATGCTAACAACTATGACTATGTCGATCATTTGTTCCACCAAATCAATAGCCATTTTCCCCTGGTGTAAGCCAAGAGTGCTACCAAGTTGTCTCAAAATCATTACAAAAGTTTACCTCGTAAGGCAATTACAATGATGCTATTTTTCAAGCACTTACAATGAGCCAAAAGGCTTCTAGATTGTTGCCTCTTAGGCAATTACAAAAAAAAAATGTTTTCCCAACATGGTGAGGTGCAATTTGTTTTGCAAAAAGTGTAACCTGATAGGTTGTTAAAATAGCTATTACAATAGCGTTATGATGAGGTTTTAAAATTACAAAAATGAATGCAATTTAATATTTAATAAAAATAATTAAACATCATTACTTAATTAAATTCAATTCAATTTAATTAAAAAATATTTTAAACCTTTTAAAGGAAGGTATACATGCAGATTTCAACACCATCATTTTTCCAAAAAATGGTCAAACAGTCTAACCCGATGGGTTATTCATGGTAGTGTTTCGTACCCTCAACTGGCGTAGCAACCACCATGCGGGGTCGCTTCTGACCACCACATGGTGGTTGAAATACGTAGGGGGATTCCATCCTCCTTAGGCCTTTAATAGCCTCCTCATGCTAAATGTGGGATCGAAGAAACACATAGTAGAAAGTCATGTCATCAAAACCGCCCATGACTAATAGTAAAATCAAAGCTACCACTTTTATGCTCACATTAGGGTCTAATTTTTAAGGTTTATGATTAAAAATTATAACCAAACTCAACAAAATTCAGCCACCCAAAATCGTACCAATCGTTGAAATCAATTTTGCGGTTGGTTGTTTATGAAACATACCAATCAATTCTCTTGCATCGAACATTAAAATGACGAGCCACAATCATTCAGATGCCAAAATTGAAGGGAAAAAATGTTGATATTCACATTGATGAAAGCTGGTGATAGATTTGACCACGTTGATCAATTTTTTTGTTGGAATTTATCTTGACTGAAGCATTTGCATGAAGGTTATGTCTGATGGCGTTTGAAATACTGCCAGAGAATAAGAAGCTACGAGTGCACCATATAAAATGGCCTATGAGCAAGTTTTCCCATCGTGTCATCATTCACCACAGGGTCTTCGGAGTTTCAAAACAAACCACAAACTATGATACATGCAGCCTTATCGAGAAAAGTTATTTATTTCGTTGTAAATCCCACATGCATCAAGGAGGGGCTATCAGGACACTTTAAGAGGAAAACAGGTGCCCTGTGGCTTATGACCACCACATGGTGGTTTAGCCATTCATGCCTAGTGATCTGTTGATCATTGCTTATCCTAATTTCTAAGTCTAGCGGTATGTTGACCACCATTTCCTCACTTGACCGTCGCTTACTAGCTTGCTCTACCTAGGGACGCGATCTGTTCAATCCTATATAAATCGTTAAAATTTTATAAAAGACTTAAGATTGAAATTTTGAATCAAATCGTCCAATGGAATCTGTTCAAAGGATGCTCAAATCAAAAAAATTGCCAATACCCATAAATTTACAAAATTGAAAATTGCCAATGGAGTTAAATTGAAATGTTCAATTGGCCTTAAGATTGAAATTTCGAATCAAATCATCGAATGGAGTTTCGCCCAATGGATTCTATTCAAAGGATGCGCAAATAAAAAAAAATTCCAATACCCACAAATTTGCAAAATTGAAAATTGCCAATGGAGTCAAATTGAAATGTTCAATTGGCCTTAAGATTGAAATTTCGATAACAAAGTTTTCAAATAAAATTGCCCAATGGAGTCTATTCAAAGGATGCACAAATAAAAAAATTTCCAATACCCATAAATTTGCAAAATTGTAAATTACCAATGGAATCAAATTGAAACATTCAATTTACCAATTGAGCATAGAATCGATGCTCTGATACTAATTAGAAGGTTTCAAAAACCAAACTGATAATTTCATTATTGCTAATGTTTAAATAGGGGTCGAAATGCCCAAAATACATAACCTCTCACCCATATCAGGTACCAAGATGAATAGGGAGGAATAAATCAAATACTAACTAATTCTAACAATAATCTACCAAATAGGACCAATAAGAAATACCTATACGTAAAACACTAAAGGAATATGTTTAAAATTTAGTATGAACTTTTGTGTCAAGTGGATTAACTAATCAATATCCATGGTTCCAAAGTCCAAATTATAACTAAGTTTGTTATGTTAAACCTATTTATTTATGTTTATTTATTTATATGTTCAAACAAAACGTTACATTCATTATATTCAAATGAGATCTCTATATACCACAAACAATGTTCAATCAACTACATGGAAACACAATGAAATAACATCAGAGTTAAACATTTTACTTCTTGATATTGTATACTCGTAAAATTAAATTTATTTATATATATTAAAACATCCTCTAATACATAAGAAAAAATGACAAGTTTTCAAAAATAGGCACCTAATGTTGGCCTCAAGCTGAAGAGTAGTTCTACTAAGAAATCACACCAACCAAAAAGGAACGAAAGACATACTATTGAAGATAAGATATTTCCTTTCCCACCTTTACATTATTTGAAATTAATACTTTGCAAACACTATAATTTCATACTAATAATTTCCAATTTTTTTTTGGAGCTAGAAGAGAATAAAGGTCTTGACACATAGAAATCCAAATTAAGATGTGTGAAACAAGTGGCTATGCATTGTAATATAAGTGACCCTATGACATTAACAACCTTTAACTCTCTATCTTGAAAGTAGATATATAACACTTATTACCATTTAGAAAGTAAGCTAGATTTTTTAAGGCATGACATAATACTTCAAGGACAAAAATTCCAATGAACCCCATGCAACATGCTTACCATGTAGAAGTAAATAAGGGCATTCAAAGTACGCTAGGAAAAAAATTTATTAAAATTTTATAATAGCCATTGGTACTTCATAATCATCATGGAAAAAATAATAAGAAAAAATCTTATTACTACCTCCTTTGAATGCAATGTGAACTAGATCCTATGCTTCATGTATATGGTCAACATCTAGGTATTGTGAGATGATCTAATACAACACTCACTAGAACCACAAAAGCAGGAAAGTCATGACCTAATTTATATGAAAGTATGCAAAATGATTCAACAAGCATGACCAAGGACCATTGTTAAATATCACATACTTACAAATAAAATCACTTGTGAACTTACCATCCCTCAATCTCCTCTCTAGCTTGAACTCTCAAGAATCCTTTCCCCATATGTTCTCCATGCACCCCATGGTATAGATCAAGTATAAGACCTTTGTGACTTTCATTAAAAAGGTTTTTAGATGCTCAAACTCCACTTTACAATTGTTAGAGATATAGATTGAATTAGTCTTATAGTTGTATTAACTCTACAATTTAAAAAGTTGTAACTCTCAAATGGTTAATCAATCCAACAATGTAATTGTGTTTAAAAACATCATACGAGAAAATAAATAATAACGAAAATTTAAATTTACTTTATGGGCAACTTAGGATATTTGGCCTCATTAAAAGTCATATTCTTGATAGTCTTCTTGCGTAACACCTGGTGAATGTTGGACACCTTGTTACCATAAACAATGGTTACATCAACCACTTGTCCCTTGTCGCATTTCCTACCGACCCTAGAACCTATACATAAATACCTTAACCAAAAAACATTGCAATACCAAAAATATTCGTAAACCCTAATACGAAGACTTGGCTACTACGATATACATAATGAGTATACCTCAACTATGAGATCCTCTATAATCATTGTGAGATATACAAGGGGTCTAGTGGAGCCATAACGCCTCTAAAATTGTAATGTGCCCCACAATGGTAGGCTAAAACACTTTTATGAGTGGTACTCCTTTGGCTACACGCCTAGAGAAAAGTAAGGTACCATGTTTTTGGTCAACCATTGAATGACATAATTGATTAAGAAATCATGGGGGCAATGGATATGCTTATACCTCACCATAATAACTATGTTGAACTATCAATAAATGGGAGTGCATAGAGAAATAATAAGGCCCATATATCCTAACATGAATTGACCCCTCATTTACCCATCAAGAAACTTAAATTATTGGTTGCCATATTTCTTTAATGACATGCCCAAGAGACTATTGCTAGGTTGTGTAGAGCCTTACAATTTACTTTCGTTATAGTGCACTACACAAATGAAGTTGATAGTTAATATTTATGAAGATAGTTAATATTTGTCTCTCATTCATCTTGTGTAGATTAAACATTTTTAATCATTAAAATTATTTTTAAATGATAATATAATTTTTTTAAAAGCAAAACCCATTGGAGATGGCTTTCTAATTAGGATTGCCTACCAATGAACAAAATTTATGATATTGTATATGCAGTTAAGAGTGATTTGATTATCAAATGTAACTTAATCGGTTAAATTCCTTAATTTTCAAGGAGATCTAGGTTCTAGTCTTGCCTAATGATACATGCACCTAGTTGTCTCAACACCACTAGGTAGTCATGATGTAATAAAAAAAAAACTAAGAATAATTTAGTTGATAGAGGTATGTTCAAGGAGGTGATCTAGGTTCTAGTCTTGCCTAATGATACATGCATGATTACCTGGTTCTTCTAATACCACTATATACTCATGACATTAAAATAAAAAAACTAAGAATAATTTTATTGAGAAAGTTAGTGGCATTCTTATTTACTTTCAAGTATAAAGCATATACATATGTACTATTTCCTTATTTTCCCCTTATAAGCTTAATTTACTATATATATATATATATATATATATATATATATATATATATATATATATATATATATATATATATCCTATTTTTTTCATTTTTTTAATATATTTAATAGTTATTTTATGTAGATAACGATTGTAAAATAAGGTGGTTTTTAGAAATATTACATGCATTAGAAGCTTTTTTTAATTAGGTTGTATGAGATTGAAACAGGTTCATCTATGTTACACTATGACCATATAGTGTGACTATAACTTCACTATTATGCATGTATGATGTATCACTTGGAAAGGTTTGAACTTAGGTCTTCTCTTTGAAATTTGAGGAATTTAACCAATTGAACTAATGTCATTTAACATATTCTTTAAAAGTTTTACTAATCCAAAAGAATTCAGTTGATATTTAACATTTTTCTTTACTTGTTATATGCTTTTAGAATCATTGCATATTATAATTATTATTTAATTAATAAAATTACATGTGTCTCTATATTGTAGTATTATGAATTTTATTTATAATGATTTTTTTTTTTAAAGATGATCCATTTCAAGAAATATTAATATATTTTTTATGAGATTGGAACTTGAATAATTATATAAATTTATGTCTCTTGAAAGGTTTGATGAGAAACTTTCAGCTCAACGAAGACATTATGTAACGAGTATATTCTATTGCAAACTAAATTGAATTTGCATCCATGTGATGGCCACAAAAAAATACAAGGGAAAGCATGCATGCACATGGTTGTAATTTTCTTTAATTTTTAAGCTAGCAGAAAGTCTTACACTCGGATCTCGAAGAATTTTCCTCCTAAATAATTTTATTTAATTTATCTGTAAAATTCATGATACTTGAACATTGAACATGCAACCAAGAGTTTAAAAATGTGATGCAGTTCAAAGAAGCAAGTTTAATGAAAGATTATATTTTCTAAAAACTAAAAAAAATTACACCAATTAGAAAATTTGTGGGAAAAAAATGTTATTAAATTTTTTAGTTAGTTAAAAAAATACAGTCATACATTTTATTTATGAATTTTCCATCAGTAAAAACAAATGTGAAATCCATAAGGTCAAAATCCATGTTCCTTCATCTTCAAATCCTTCCTCAAATCTTTAATTTTTTTTGGAACTACCACGTGTTTGTATGACAACCTTGTTATACAACATGTCTAGATGACATCAACATGCTCAAACAATAAACAACATAATAGGACGCCAAACGACATACAAAAATAATAGGATGACAAACACCATACAACAATAACAAGATGATAGATGATATACGATAATAATAGGATGATAAACAACAACAATACTTTGATGATGTCAACAACATGACAACAATTACATGACAAAAAATGATAAACTACTTTATGTTTCTTCATTCTTTTGAGATTTTGTCTCAACCCTACTAACTTTATTCATCAAACACTGTAATTTAGGTTCTTGATCTTGCTTATTTGATAATTCAAGCTCAAGGCCATAATTGAAAGTATCTTGCTCGTCAAAAGCAATCCCCCCATTTTTTACTAATTTACCATCAACCTCTTTCTTCTCACTCTTCAAGAATAGTTTTCTTGCAATCAAGCACACTTTAGGACTATTGTCCATTTTTCGTCCTTTGTCCTCCACTAGACTTAATGTGTACCTCTTGCCATATTTTTCAATATTGTAGGTGTTCCCCCTACCATCATGCATTGTTTTTTTATCAAATTGCAATGGTCTTCCCAATAAAACATGACAAGCATCCATAGGCATAATATCACATAGTATCTCATATTTGTAAGAACCAATTTGAAAGTTTACCATACATTGTTCACTTACAAAATTTGATGTCTCTTTTGCAACCACGAGACTTTGTATGGATTTGTGTGTTCAATCCTCTTCAACCCAAGCATTTCTACCATCTTCGTAGACACTAAATTATCTATACTCTTACTATCGACAATGAATTTGCAACACTTGCCTCTCGATTTGCATATTGTTCTAAAAAGAAATCTTCTTTGCATAGGTTCATGCTCATCTTTTGCTGGTTTCAACAACACTTTCTTCACCATGAGAGATTCTCCTTGTTTTGGTTCCTTGCTTTTTTGGTGAGATAATATTTTTTTCATCTGCCTCTGTAATATGATTTTTAGCTTCCTTCGCTCTACCGCTGCTCTGTTGTATGCTTGGACATTCAAATGCTTTATGATCAGCTTCTCCACATCAAAAGCAATTTCGAGGGAATCCTCTACCATAACCACCTCTTCCTCACCTTCTTTAATGTTCTAACTAAAATTACTTTGAGAAGTACTGGTTTCTCTCTTTTATTTTGATGTCTTATTCCACTGTTGGCTTGTCTTCTTCCTCTAGAGAATTGTCCTCTCCCTCTTGAATTATTTTATTGCTTGCAAACCAACTTCTCTTCCACCTTAAGCGCATATTAATATGCCTATTTAACTACTTTAATTCAAATCATACCAATTTCATCTTGTATGGACAACCTTAGCCCATTTTTGTATCTTACCACTTTCTCCTCATCATCTTCAATATGGCCTGATATTATTGTCAATTTATAGAATTCTTTTGTATACTCCTTCACTCCAAACTCTTTTTGCTTAAGGTTTTGTAGTTTTCTAAACAACCCAATTTGATAATTTGCAGGCAAAAATCTAGATTTTAATTTGTAAACAAACTTGTCCCAAGTTTGAATTTTCTTTTTCTTTTTCCTTCCTCTTGTTTGGACATGATCCCACCAAATCGATGCATTTCCCTTTAGTTGGGTGCATGCAAATTTGACCTGCTTCAGGTTCGCCATAGATTCATAGTCAAATAATATCTTCATGTCTGTTATCCACTCTATCAACTCTTTTGGGTTTTAACTTTCATTAAAATTGAGAGTATCCATATTCGACTTACTTCCCATGCTAGATATTACTCGAATCAACTGTTGCTCTGATTTTTCTCCTTGCTCTTCAACTTGAGCTTTTGGGTGACCAAACTCTTCCTCTTCACTTTCACTCACATATTCAATACAAACATCTCTCCTTTGGGCAGTCTCAATTGCATCTAATCTGGTTGTGATTCCCTTTAGAATCTCAGCTATATCCATTGGTTGGGGCACAAGGCCATGTGGTCTTCCTCTTCCTTGGTGTGTCATTTCTCCTCTAGCACATATTGCAAACCTTCAAAAACCCACTTTGATGCCAAATATAGTCTAGATAAGGGGCCTAATGAAAGGCTACCTTTTCTAGCAGCTAAAAAATTCACAACTAACAACTAGAAAATTGTGCAAAACAATAAAATATCATTAAAATTTATTATTGTTAGTTAGCTAGAAAAAATTCAACCATATATTCTATCCATGATTTTTCCATTAGTGGAAACGAAAGTGAAATTCGGAAGGCCAAAATTCATGTCCCTTCATCTTTAAATCCTCCTCTGAATCTTTAATTTTATAAATATTTTTAGCAACTATTACGTGTTTGTAGATGACAGACGACAAACGATATATGAAATGACAACAAACGACAACAACACTAGGATTATGTTAGTAGCATGACTGTAGCAACATGATGACACATATATGATGACAACAACAATAGCATTTGGATAACGACAACAACACTTGGATAACACATCATCAATAGTACTTGCATGACAACACTTATTTGTATTATTATTATAATTTATTTATTAATTTTTAATCAATCGATATGAATTGCCTATACACTTGGATGCTCAGACATCAAAATGATTCAATTGACAATGTTAATTAGTAACTTCTTGTCTCATTCATATATATATTTAAAAATAATAATAATTTTTTAATAGGTTATATAGGATCGAGGTGAATTTTATGTGCTATATAAATTTATAGTAATATTATTATATCATTGTATTATAAATACTTAATAATACTAGACATACAAGTTCTTTTCTTTTAATAATATGTTGGATGATTATAAAATAAAGGGGTTTTAAAAAGTATATAATTTATTAAAAAAATTATTTGTTTGATTAAGGTTAGTGTGAGAAAGCCCTATGACAAACGACATCCGCATCCCAACCATGATTTTTGAATAGGGTGAAAGTTGAACTTATCAATAGGTACCATACACATACCTACCCCTCACACACTCACCCACACCATGATTTGAACCTTAGACCTAAAAAAAAAACCAAAGCCATACCATGCATTGTCCCCTTAGGATTTTTTAAATTTTTATCAACTCCACGATAAATTTTTTATTATTATTTACATAAAACAATTGTAAGCTTTATTAAATCAATAAAACTAAAAATTCTATCATGAATATTTGTTATATTGAATTCAAAATTTTAAATGGAATATAGTTCATTTAAAAGAATATTAATATTTAGGGTAAGATTAGAACGTGTAAAACTTTTTTCTTATTTACAACTTATCTTGCATTAATAAAATATTATAATAAAATTTAATAATTTATAAAGATTTAACAATAGTTTATATTAATTAAAAAAATAAAATTAAGATTTTAACGGAATATTTGGTGTCCTACTTAGGATTTCAATATTCATCTAGATTCTAATAATCCCTCTGGAGCTGCTCCTCAAGAACTTGTTTCTGCTTCGAGGGTGCCTTCAATTTCTCGGTATCCTCAGCCTTGGTAAGCCCTCCTAGCTTCTCCTTGCAAGAAAATTATTTTGCTTGTCTGGTGGGAGAGACTCTTTCAATCTGACAGGAATTTGTTGAGTCTCAGCTGAAAAGCCCTATAAATCCACTAGTTTTTGTTTCGCTCAATCGATAATCCCCAACCCCAAATGTTCCAAAGCCCTTGTGTTTGCAAGATCCAATTCCAAATGTCGTGGAATAAAAAGCTAGTAGCAAGCACTGCTCTCCTTGCCCTGTTTTCATAATTCAAAAATTAAGGAATGAAGTTGTTGATACTGAAAGACAAAGGGTAGGGCAAAAAAATAATTCGAAGATCCCCTCTTGGAATGTGAGCTTCTTGCTTTTGTGAAGAAAAAAGTAAGGCTAAACAAATCTTGATGTTGAATTTTTTGGTTTTTGGTTCCATGTTTCGGTAATTTCGAGGTCATCTCCTCTTTTGGTTAAGTCTTAGGATTTCCTCCCTTCTATTTTCGAAAGATTGTTGTGGCTGTTTTGTTGTATCCCTGTCCTTTGGGTATGTTCTCCCCTTGATCCACTTATTGTTCTTTTTTTATTGTGTCTCTCATTGTAAAAGGTTAGGGATCCTTTCAAAAGCTCGTGTCTTCCTATCTAATAAAATAAAATAAATTTTTTTTTTTTAATTTTTATGCATTTAATCAAATGTCGTTACCTCAATATCAAATGGCATTAGCTCAACTAGTTAGATTCCTCAACATTTAAAGAGGAGACCAAGGTTCAAATATTGCCAAGCTATACATGGATAATATCCAAGCTTTGTTATAATACCATTATATGGTGATGATGTAATACAGGTGGGACCCTTTCAATCCCATATAACCAACTAACAAAAAAATGTAGTTAGTTCAACTTTTTTTAAGAGGTAGAAAAGCCATTATACGGTGATGATGTAATACAGGTGGGACCCATTTCAATCCCATATAACCAACTAACAAAAAAATGTAGTTAGTTCAACATTTTTTAAGATGTAGAAAAGGGAAGGCATATTAAGGGTTATCATTCCTGTGAATTGAACTTGGCTCTCCATCAAGAGAGCCCAATGACTTATTCCATTTGCCATTGTGGTGTCCATAACAGGACTAAAAATTATTAATTTTAAAGAAGACACTTAAATTCAAATCATGCCAAACGATACATGACCCTTCCTGTTATTTGAACTTGAGTTTTTAAAGAAGACGCTTAAATTCAAATCATGTCAAAATATACCTGCATAATTTTTTTGCCACCCTTCTTATGATGTGAACTTGAGTTTCCTTTATGAGAACCCAAAGAGATACCAACTCAAATATCCCAACATGGACAAATACATGCATAATTAATTTTTTTTAAGAAACTTCTTAATATTTATCTTATTGGAAAAAGATGAAGTCAACAAGATCTCAACTATCCAGCAACAAGGACTCAGTCACTACCAACCAACCTATCCCTTTTGATCCTAAAGCATAAGTTTTTTGAATGGGCCCTAGCCCCTTGTACCAGTGTTTGAACTTGAGTTTCTTGATAAAAACCCAAAGACATATCACTATGTTATTCCCCACGAGATGGATACATGTGTAATTGTTAAACTGTATTTTTATATATAAATAGTTTAAAATATAAATTTATATTAATAAAATATATAAAACAATTATGATTTAAAAATTTCAAAATAAGAAAATACGCCCTTATAGGGACACCCCAACAATATGTTGTTGGTGTTTCATCTCGGTTACCTTAGTTCAAATCACGGGAAGGTAAGTCCCTTGTTGCTATGCTTTCAGAGAGTGTGGTCCCCAATTGTGCCACTAGTACTTCACATTACTTTGAAAAAAAGAAAAAGAAAAAAAAATACAAGTGAAGTTATATAAGTAATGTGCATAGAGATTACAATACAATTTAGTTGAATTTTGCTTTCAAATTTTATAAAGTCAATAAATATTAGATTGTTTGTTTATAATTTTAAATATCTTTCAAAAATTCATTTATAAAATTTTAATTTCAATATTTGCAATCCTCAAAGTGGATTTATAGCAGACAAACAAATTCTGGATGGTTTTATTGCAGTGCATGAGTTGATTCATTCTATAGACAAAAGTAAATGGCCAAGAACTTTCTTCAAACTTGATATGCATAAAGCATACAATCGGGTCTTGTGGAGCTTTTTGCTTAGAGTTTTGGGAAAATTTGGTTTCAAACCTTGTTTGATTAGATTTGTCAGAATCTGTATATCATCAGTAAAATTCTCAATCTTAGTTAATGGATCATCGACTGGTTACTTTAGTAGTCGTTGAGGCATTCGTCAGGGGAGCCTATGTCTCTATATCTGTTTATTTATTGGCTGAGTCTTTGGGAAGAGCTTTGAAAGAAAATCCTACAGTAGTGGGAATCAAACCTGTAGTTGCCATTGACCTGATATCACACCACCAATTTGTTGATGATACATTATTATCCTTTTTAGCTTCAATCACTCAAGCCAGAGCTGTCAAAGAGATCCTCCAAGACTATGAAAGAGCAGCTAGGTAGAAAGTGATTTTGAGGAAAAGTAAGGTGTTCTTCCTGAATACTCCTCTTGGTAGGCAGAGGAAAATTGTTGAGATCTTGGGTTGTGAGATTGACTCCCTTCCATCAGTTTATTTGGGACTACCAATGTTCAAAGGGGAGATTAAGACTTCTCTATGGGAACCAGTTGTAGAAAGAGTTCAAAGAAAATTGGTGGGATGGAAAGGGATGCTTTTGATCCAAGTAGGTAAAATTATGCTAAGTAAGTCTACTCTGTAAAGCATACCAGTGTACTTCCTTTCTCTCTTTCGGATTCTAGAAAATATTCTTCAAAAATTGAACAAATTCAGTGATCCTTTCTTTAGTTTGGTTCTGAGGAGAAGAAAAAGTTCTCGCTTGTGGCATGGGATCAAGTGTGCAGTAGGAAAGAGTTGGGAGGTCTGGGATTAAGAAGAATGAAAACGTTAAACAGAGCACTAATAGCTAAACAGGGTTGGAGATTGGTTCAAAAAGATAATGTTAATTGGGTTAAAATATTGGCAGCTAAATATTTAGGTAGCATTGGTAATTTTCTCACAGATACAAGACATAACATTGTTAATAGCCGCTCTGATATCATAAAGGGTGGAAGATGGGTATTAGGTAATGGGTAAAGCATTGATTTTTGGAAAGACATATGGGTAGCTGATAGATTGTTAGAATCATATCCTCACATGAGTCTAATGGAATCAATCACAAGCCTCTGTTAATGATAGAAAATGTTGGAAATCGTTTGTTTTTTTGAGGATTTTGTAGGAAGAAGAAATTGCATTAAAATATCTTATGGACATCCTAAAGTGGATGGTTATTTTTAACTAGGATAGGCCAAATAGATTGGTATGGGAGGTTGAGAAGGACGGTTACTTTTCTATTAAGTCAACCTATCTAATGTTAGATGTTCCCTTTGATCCCTGGTTTCCCGTTAGTAATATCTGACTGAAGGGTCTTATCCCAAAAGTTAATGTTTTATTTTGGTTGGCGACTCAAGGGAAGTTCCTCACATTGGATAATATGCAAAAAAGAGGATTGGTTATCCCGAACGGATGCTACCAATGTGGTAGTGCTAAATAATCACTTGTGCATTTGTTGTCTGATTGTTCCTTCTCCCAGTTCCTGAGGATCATTAGTGTAATTTAGATTTTCCCAAATTTTTTTTTTGACTTGATCGTTCAATGGAGGTCTCCATTTTTATCTTTGCATCTTCGAGCTTTTTGGTCCTTTGGTTTACCTTATGTTTGGTGGCGTATTTGGAAGGAGAGGAATTTTAGAGCCTTTAAAAATATCTTCCATCTGGCTGAGTTTGTGGTACTTCATGTTGTTGTTGCCATTGTTGAGAATGTGGATGCAATTTCTTTAGATAAGGTCACTTTCGTTGGGGAGTTGGTGATGGAGTCGGCTCTTGGATTTAGAGATTATTCTCCCAAACATTGTCTTGAAGCTCCTGCTAGACATACTACTATTTGGGAACCTCCTCCTCTTGGCTGGTTGAAGCTAAATTTTTTATGGAGCATATAAAGGGAATCCAGGACCAGCCGATGCGGGGGATTGGTTAGAGACTCTAATGGGAGGATTTTATTGGCTTTCACTAAAAATTTAGAACGTCAAACCAATCATTTTGCAGAGACACGAGCTCTCTTTCAAGGGATTTGTCAACTAGTAATTATTGAAGGGAATTCCCTCAATATCATTAATATGCTCAAAGGTGTTCAGGTTCCTTCTTGGATGATCACAAACGAACTTGCTGAAACCCAAAGATAAATTTTAACCCTTAAAGTGGTTGAGATTAAGCATGTTTACAGGGAGGGAAATAGATCGACAATTTTTTTAGCAAACTTAGGACTTTTGCAGGAAATATGCACAATTTGGCAAGAGGATTTCCCAGATGGATTAAAATAGATAATGAAATCTTAAGGAGATAATTTGTGTTTTCAAATGGCTCTGATCTACAACAATAAGGATCCCTTGGAAAAATTTGTTGTTTGTCCTACTCGGCTATTATGTAGCTTTGTTGTTTGTCTGTTTTGTGGATCCTTCTTGGTTTGCTATGTTGATATATTTATTCATTGTTTCCAGTTGGTTGGTTGATCCACTCTTGTAAAAGTTTTGGGGCACCTTTCAAAACCCCTTCATCCATCTTATCAAAAAAAAATTATCCAATCAATTTGTTTATTTTAATTGTAATATTAATTTTTAACAATTATATATATTTTTAAATATTATAGTATTTAATTATTTAAACAATTATTTATAAATATTTTATAAAAATTAAATTTTTAGATAAATTAGTTTTTAAGTGGTCTTATATTATTTTTTTATTAAAAGCTTAAACAAATAAATAATATTAGATTAAATGGTTATTTAAAGGTAAGTTTGTAATAGAAAAATTCAAGTTGAAATCTTGTTGACTATATAATACTATTATATGATAAAATACCATAATGATATGGTGACGATATAATATAAAATTTAGAATATAAGTGAGAATGAGTGTAATATGAAATTTAGAGTAGAAGTGAGAATGAGTGTGAGAAGAAAGAAGTTTTATTTCTAAAGTTCTTTCTCTAATTTTTTTTTTTAATTTTCAAGGATGAATAATTCTTATAAAAAAAAAATTGATATAAGTTAAATTTTTTTTTTTAAATTCTTAGTTTCAATTAAAAATATTTTACTTAAAAAAATAATTTAAATAAAATAAAAAATAAATTTATAATAATTAAAATAATTATAAAAGATAAAATAATTAAACATAAAACAATTATTCTTCAAAGTAATTATTAGAGATTAGATAATCAATTATAAAACAACAATTCTATGTAAGCCCAATTAATGTTAATCAGGTTCCTCATCTACTCTAAAGTGAACTGAATTCACGTCGCTGTCATCTATTTAACGTCACTAACAAAAATAGAATGGTGCAAAATTGAAATTCTCAAGAGTGATAATATACGGTAATAGTTATTTTAAATGATATTTCTTCCTTTGGTAATTGTCCACAGAATTTGAGCTTTCTTATTTATAAGACATGTAGAATATACCATGGAAAAGACCAAAAGCTATAGTTTTTTTTCCGCTACAAGTCATACTAAGTGTCAATTACAAAAAAAAAAATATATTTTAATAAATTTGTGATGTTACATTCAATAACCTTTAACCTCAATGGAGATTTTATTTGGTCATGTTACGTTCAATAACGAGTCTATTCTATCATCAACTAACGCCAAATTTGCGTCCATGTTATGGCCATTAAAAAATGAAGTATGGGTGTAAATTTCTTTGATTTTTTCAACTCTAGAATAGTATTTGCACATGGCTTATCGCACTTTTTATACAATTTAGCACTAGAAGGATTTTCTCCATAAATGGTTTGATTTATTTTATTTACTAGTTTTTGCTCTTTAAGGTGTAGAAGTGCATTGTTATTAATTAATATGGGTTGTTATGTTTAATTCATAAAAGATTAAGACCATGGGAACAAATAAAGCAGTATATTATTTTATTGCTAATATATTACTTTCAAAGAAAATAAAACATTGTTGGACTCAAAATATGTGGTATATTAGATGTCTGAAGATTTTGTAAAGTATTGATTAAAAATGGTTATCTATATTAGATGTCCGAATTTTTTAATTATGTAAGAATGAAAGATTACGAAGATAATAAATTTGTGGGTTGTGTATAGATGAAGATAGAGTTGTCAAATTTAGATTAATAAAAAAAACAAATATAAGAATTTTAATAAAATATAAACATGTATTATGGATATATCATAAAGAGAAGAAGATGGGATTTCAATGTTGATGTTCATTGGTCTAACAGTCATGAGGGAGTATTCTAAACTAGAATGCTCACCACAAGCACCCTCATAGTTGATGATGAGAAGGAGGAAGAGCTCAAAGATAAATCACATTTAGAGCCATTCATCCATGTAGTGCAATTTCTAATTTGGTTGTTAATTCTTTATCATGTTTTTCCAATGACTTATTTAGGTTTTAGTTTATAGTGAGTTTGAGTGAAGCATTTGCACTCATGTATATTTGTTGTTTTTATCCATGGGTCCAGCCCATGACGTGGTCTCCTTATTTGTTCAGTGGATAAGATTATTTTTTATTTAATGTTCGTGCTCATCCTTATCCCGTGGAGGATAAGGATGGATTGTTTTTTATTTAATTTTCGTGCTCATCCTTATCCCGTGGAGGATAAGAGTGGTTAAGAAACGTGATCGAAAAGATTCTATTGTGGTTACTATTAAATCCCTGCCAATGTGGATGGATTGGGATTGATTGTTTTTTCTTGTTTTTCCTACTTTAAAGCAGAGAGCTTGTAGGGTGAGTGATAGCATTGTGATCTGTATGTGTGTAGCATACAAGAAAATAAAAAAGGGAAAGACTCTGTTTTCACAGAGCTATTGTAATCACTGATATATCTTCTCAAGAAAGGATCCAATCATTCATGGATGTAGGCAGTGCCCGAACCACGTTAATTTGTTGTGTCTTATTGTCTGGTGAATGCTCTCTTATTCTGTTGCTTGTGTTATATTCTGTATCTGGTTTATTGTTTAATTGCAGGGTTTCAAATTCTCCATCTACTTTCTAAAGTCCCCAACAACTGGTATCAGAGCTTGGTTCACTTGTGTGTGGATCAAATATGGATGCAAACACCTCTACTCGGATGGTTAGCCTAAATGGCAACAATTGGTTGATATAGAAAGCCAATATGGAAGACCTTCTCTATTCGAGGGATCTCAATGTGCCGATTGAGGTAGATACGAAGCCAACCTCTATGTCCACTGAGGATTGGATGAAGTTGGACCGAAAAGCAACTGCATGTATCAGGCAATGGTTGGATGATATTGTGTTCCACCATGTGGCGATAGAAACTAGTGCAAGCTCCTTGTGGAAGAAGTTGCATGACCTGTATGAGAGGAAGACGACCAAAAATAAGGCATTTCTGATCAAAAAAATGGTAAACTTGAAGTTTAAAGAGAATGGGTCGGTTGCAGAGCACCTAAATGAAATGCAGAGCATTGTAAATCAGCTAGCAACTATGAAGATGGTGTTGGATGATGAGCTACAAGCACTGTTGTTGCTAAGTTCACTGCTTGATAGTTGGGAGACTCTTGTTGTATCCCTGAGCATCTCGACACCAAATGGGGTTTTTACCATGAGCCAAGTTACAGGCAGTCTGTTAAATGAAGAAGTGAGAAGAAAATCCTTATATTCCTCCCACTCACAGGCATTGGTTGCTGAAGAACGAGGAAGACCAAATAATAGAGAAAATAACAATCAAAGCAGATCAAGAGGGAGATCCAAATGAAGAAAAGGATTAACCTGCTACTACTGCAATAATATCGGGAACATGAAGGAGTTTTGGAAGCTTAAAAGATATCAAAAAGAAGGAAAATCTAGTGATAAAAAGAAAGAACATCAAGAAACCACTGCAGTCGTGTCCAGTGAAGTTCTAACATTATCAATATGTATTGAAGACTATGTTTGTGCAGCATGTGAAGATTCAACTTGGGTGGTTGATTCAGGAGCAACCTTCCATGCCACTTCACATAACGATTTCTTTACCATGTACAGTCAGGAGATTTTGGTTCGGTAAGGATGGGAAATCATGGAGTGTCTAAAATTATTGGAATGGGTGATATTTGCATCACAACAAATGTTGGTTACAAGCTGGTCCTCAAGGATGTAAGGCACGTTCCAGACCTTAGATTGAATCTCATCTCAACTGGAAAGCTTGATGATGAAGGGTATGTGACACAGTTTGGTAATGAATTGTGGAAGTTGAAAAAGAGTTCTCTGGTTGTAGCAAGAGGTAAGAAGTGTTGCTCTCTCTACAGGACCAAAGTATAAATATTGAAAAATAAGATGAACATTGTTTCTGAAGAATCTCTATCCGACTTGTGGCATCGACGACTCGATCACATGAGTGAAAAAGGCTTAGAGACTTTGGTGAAGAGGAATTCTCTTCCAAATCTCAAAGGTATGTCCTTGGCTCTGTGTGATCACTGTTTAGTAGGAAAACATCATAGATTTTCCTTTTCACATGTCAGAGCCAATCATAAAACTGAAATTCTTGATCTAGTCTATTCCAATGTATGTGGCCCTATGAATGTGAAAAATCTTGGTGGTGCTTTGTACTTTGTCACTTTTATTGATGACGCATCCAGGAAAGTTTGGAGTTTTACCATGAAAAGCAAAGATCAAGTGTTTGAGATTTTTCAAAAATTTCATGTCATGGTTGAAAGGCAAACATCCAAGTCCTTGAAATCACTTCGCATAGATAATGGTGGAGAGTACATCTCAAAGAGGTTTGAGGAATATTGTGCAAAGCATGGGATAAGACATGAAAATATTGTCCCTTACACACCACAACGTAATGGTGTTGCAGAAAGGATGAACCGTACCATAGTTGAAAGGATTAGAAGCATGCTTTCTTCAGCTAAGTTACCAAAGGTCTTTTGGGGTGAAGCTTTGAACACTGTGTGCTATTTAATAAATTTATCTCCTTTAGCTCCATTGGAAGGAGATGTGCCAGAAAGAGTGTGGACCGATAAGGATGTATATTATTCACACCTGAGAGTCTTTGGATGTAAGGCTTTCATACATGTACCTAAGGAGCGGTGAAGTAAGCTAGATGACAAAGCAATCCAATGTATATTTCTGGGTTATGGAGATGATGAGTTTGGGTACAGGTTATGGGATCCCAAGGCCAAGAAGATGTATAGAAGCCGAGATGTGATCTTTCATGAAAACCAAACATATTCTGATTTTGATAAAGAAGAACTACCAAAGAGACTTGTAGATGAGCTGCCAGAAACACAAACCCCTTTGCCCATCCATGAAAATTATGGGCAACAAACTCAAGATGAAGAACACCAAGTTTTGGATGGTGAGGATCCACAAATAGATGATAATGAAGTGCATGGTAATGATGATGTGCATGGGGAGCAACCTCCTCAAGAAGAGCCACCTATGCTGAGAAGATCACAAAGGGAACAAAAAGCCTCTACAAAATATCCATCATCAGAATATGTCACACTCACTGAAAGTGGTGAACCAGAAAGCTTTAAAGAAGCTATGATGCATGAGCAGACATAACAATGGAAGAAATCTATGCAATAAGAACTTAATTCCTTGTATAAGAACAAAACTTATGATTTGGTTGAGCTGCCAAAAGGATGAAAAGCCTTGAAGAACAAGTGGGTATTCAGACTGAAAAATGAAGATGACAAGAAGAAAATGAGGTATAAGGCAAGGTTGGTAGTAAAGGGATTCGGGCAGAAAAAGGGTGTTGATTTTGATGAAATTTTCTCTCCAGTTGTGAAGATGTCTTCTATTCGCACTATCCTAGGCCTAGCTGCTAGTCTAGACTTAGAGATTGAGCAACTAGATGTCAAAACAACTTTCTTGCATGGAGATTTAGAAGAAGAAATATATATGGAGCAGCCGAAAGGTTTCCTAGTGAAGGGTAAGGAGCACATGGTATGCAAGTTGAAGAAGAGCTTATATGGATTAAAGCAAGTGCCACGACAATGGTACAAAAAGTTCAACTCTTTTATGATGAGTCAAGGCTTTACTAGAACCACTGTAGACCATTGTGTTTACTTCAAAAAATATTTAGAGTCTTCCTTTGTTATTCTCTTGTTATATGTTGATGATATGCTTATCGTTGGACAAGATGCTAATTTGATTAATAGGTTGAAGGAAGAGTTGAACAAGGTCTTTGAAATGAAGGACCTAGGAGCTACAAATCAAATCTTGGGCATGAAAATCAAGCGTGACATAAGGAACAAGAAGATATGGCTATCACAAGAAAAGTACATTGAGAAGGTACTTGAAAAATTCAATATGAAGGATGCCAAACCTATGAGTACGCCATTAGCTAGCCACTTCAAGTTGAGTGCCAAGTTATCTCCAACCAATAATGAGGAGAAGAAACTAATGGAAAATATCCCCTATGCATCAGTTGTAGGGAGCTTAATGTATGCTACAGTGTGCACAAGGCCCGACATAGCACATGCTACTAGTGTAGTTAGCAGATATCTTGCAAATCTAGGCAAGCAACATTAGGAAGCTGTAAAATGGATCCTAAGGTATCTAAGAGGCACTTCTAAAGTTTTCCTGTGTTTTGGAAACTCACCACCCATGGTGGAAGGCTATACAAATTCAGATATGGTAGGAGATCTTGATCGAAGGAAGTCTACATCTAGTTACTTGTTTACTTTTATAGGGAGAGCCATTTCTTGGCAATCAAAGCTACAAAAATGTGTTGCACTTTCGACTACAGAGGTAGAGTACATTGCTGCCACAAAATACTGTAAGGAAATGCTTTGGTTGAAACATTTTCTTATGGAGTTGGGTTTGCAACAAAAGGAGTATGTGATTAGGTGTGACAGTCAAAGCGCCATTGATCTGAGCAAGAATGCTACATTCCACTCTAGAACCAAGCATATTGATGTGCGGTATCATTGGATAAGAGATGTCCTTGAAAATGGTTTGATGAAGATCAAAAAATACATACTGATCGGAATCCATCAGACATGATGACGAAGACAGTGCCAAAAGAAAAGCATGAATTATGTAGAGCTTTGGCAGGCATGAATGCCATGTAACTCTTCAGTATGGGGGAGCCCTCCTCATGGTCTGGAGGGGGAGATTGTTGTCGTTATCCATGGGTCCAGCCCATGACGTGGTCTCTTTATCTGTTCAGCGGATAAGATTGTTTTTTATTTAATTTTCGTGCTCATCCTTATCCCATGGAGGATAAGAGTGGATTATTTTTTATTTAATGTTCATGCTCATCCTTATCCCGTGGAGGATAAGAGTGGTTAAGAAACGTGATCGAAAATATTTTGTTGTGGTTACTATTAAATCTCTACCAATGTGAATGGATTGGGATTGACTGTTTTTTTCTTTTTTTTCCTGCTTTAAAGCAGAAAGCTTGTAGGGTGAGTGATAGAATTGTGATCTGTATGTGTGTAGCATACAAGAAAACAAAAAAAAGTGAAAGATTCTATTTTCACAGAGCTATTGTAATCACTGATATATCTTCTCAAAAAAATCATATAACTATTTATACTATTTAAGATTTATTCGATGGGGTCCTAAATAGTGGTGTATATGATAGAATTGTTAATCTATTTATTTGCTATTGATGTGAAGCACATATTATTAAAAAAAGAAAAAACATTCTAGTATAATTCCTTACGGTGTTAAGAATGTTTACTATGAAGTTTCTTAACCTTCTAGATGTGCCTAGACTATTTTTTTTTATAAAACACATGCACATGGGGGACTGAGGCCATGATGGATCAAACCTTGACCTCTTGCAATGAGTGCCCCCTCTCATTTCTCTTTCAATATCCAACAACCAATATACTATTTTCAAATATGCTTTAAAATTTACATAATAAATTAAGCATGAGATAATAGTAAGTGCCCCATGATTGAAATGTTCCTTTAGATGTTTTATATTTAACTAATCACAAGCTCTATTAAAAAAAAAACCATTGGAAATGAGAAATACCTATAGGAAAAACACTAAAGGAATATGTTTAAAATTTAGAATGAACTTTTGTGTCAAGTGGATTAACTAATCAATATCCATGGTTCCAAAGTCTAAATTATAACTAAGTGTGAGAAGGTTTTAAAAACTAAACTGATAATTTCAATATTGCTAATGCTTAAATAGGTATCGAAATGCCCAAAATACTTAACCTCTTGCCCATATCAAGCACGAGGATGAATACGGAGGAATAAATCAAATATGCTAAATCAAATACTAACTAATCCTAACAATAATCTACCAACTAGGACCAGGTAGAAACCTACGTGAGAATAACAACTCACATGGATTATTAGCAAGCAAAATAAAACAATGCCTAGGAATAATAAATCTAATCCTATGACAATAGATACCCTCATCATACCTCCCCACTCAAGAAGCATTGGACTCCAATGCTTTTACAATAGGAGTGGAAGGGTGAGTCACCAAACACTACATACATATCTCATAATCGGGTGGAAGAAGATCACGAAAGCCTTGAGACATCGGTGTAGAGAAACAAAATTGAGAAAGCACTCCCTCACAAAGTGAAAGACTAGGACGAGGAGAAAGTGCCTGTTGCAGAAGTTGCGGAGCCTACTAAACATCTGGAGCCTATGGAGGTGGCATTGAAAGAGGTTGTTGAAGTACACGAGGTGGAAAAATAGTAGGAGCAGTAAGAGCAGTAGGAGGAGGTACTAATAAAGGAGGAGGAATGACCTCCTTGGTAGCAGAAGCACAAATGTCCTTTAGAACAAGAGACTAAGGCAATCCTTGATGATGATATCAAGAATTGGGCTTGTGGAAGATTTTAAATAAGAAAGTTCTTATTCTTATGATGCATGGTGTATGTTTTATGAAAAGCATCATACCTATCCTGCTTATTGTATTGATAGGGATGGCCTAGAATCATGCCATAATAGTCCATGGTAGTCACGTCAAGTGAACCAATCCACATAGTGTGGACCAAAGGAAAAAGACACAATACAATATTTTATGATTGCAGAGGTCGAATCCTCATCCTTCCATCCAAGTGAATATGGGGAAGGATGGGGTTTGATAGGCAATTTGAGCCTATCAACTATGAATTTAGCAATGAGATTGGTTTACGATCCGTTGTCAAAAATGCAAGTCATAAAATAGTTGTGTAGAAGATGTGCTCTTGTGACAAACAAATTATCACGATTACATTTGCGGTGCATGAGGGTCACATGGTTGAGTTTACCCTAAAGTTCTTCGTAATCCCTAGCCTAAATTCCAACCTGAAGGGGCCCATATTGTGGTGCCTCCTTTATAAGAAAACTATTCTTATTTCAAAAGCACTCAGACTTGGTATGCTCTCATCTTTTACAATAATTTCAAAACTTATTATCATTAAAAGAAGAGGAAGAAGAATAAGAGGTATAAGGAGAAGGATAAGAATATATTGGTGTCTTTTTTTAGTTTTGTGACTACTGTTGTAATTGTTTGGGTGCTTTGGAGGTACCAAAAGAGTGAGATGCACCTAAATTAGTAGTAATATTATCCTCTTCAAGTTGTGCTTTACTATACAATTCATTCAAAGTGGTGTAAGGTATATACTTCAACTCCCTAAAGAGGGGATCTTGCAAGCCACTTTTAAATTTATTTATGAATTTTGGAGTAGAGTCCAAGATGCCATTAAAAATCCTCAATTTATTAAATTTTCCAATGTAGTCTTGGACACTCATGTGGTATCCTTACCTCAAACAAAACCATTGGAAGTCAACATCTTCAGCAAAACTAAAAGGATAGAATATTTTCTTCAATGCTTTCACTAAGTCATCCCAAGTATCAATGGGATCCTGAGTGCTTTGGTGGTCTTGTATCAAGACCTTGGCAATGCCTGAAAGCTTGAGCTTGGCAAAGGAGACTTGCTCATCTTTTTGAATTTTGCTATACTCGAACCAGGTATCCATATCAAGAATCCAACTATTGAGGATGTCTGGATCTCAAGAACCATCATAAATTTTGACCTCATATTTGACTTGATTGTGATGGTTAGAGGCTGGACTAGATCCACTAGGCCCAATTATATTTTGAACCTTATCAGCCAAAAGGCTAACAACTGCGACTATGTTAACCATTTGTTCCACCAAATTAGTAACCATTTGTCCCCTGGTGTTGATGAGGCTTGAAATTGCCTCAATCATAGTATGTTTTGAACCATCAAAAAATGCCTAAAAACCATGTGATATGTTTTATATGCTAATTAAGTTGATTTAAATACACTATATATCAAGTATTTGCATGATTAATGTGTTTAGGAACATTATACTCTATTTTTGCAGTTTTTGTACAATTTTGCATTACTTTAGCATGATTTATTAATGAAAGGCATGCATGGTTTGAACAACAACATTTTAATATCTTTATACTTATATTTTCTATGTGCTAATTTACCTAAATCTGGAGAATAGTGCCAAAAGACTATAACTGTGCAGCAGAAACATGATTTCTGTGTAAATTCCAGCCAACTACCAATGAATGGCAAGGCCTAGAATTTACCAATGAAGAAGGATGAAATTAGTTGGGATCACCTCCTAGGAAGTTGGATTAAACAACCTACCTAAAAAACCAGCTGAAACGGACATTCTAAATGCATTTTGGGCATAAAGTGCACCTACAACCAGTTATTCCGAAGATCTTCGGAATAACAGGGGAACACGCCTCTTTTTGAACACCTATAGTTTTTAAGCGGTTGAATGGGTAAAGCAAGGAGGAGGAGATATAGGAACAACCTTCTACAACTATCCCCACCGTTCCCTACTACCAGGAGACACAACTCACAAGCAAACACCCGTTGATGCAACCTGCCCTATCTTGAAATAGACCCAGTCAGTTGCAGAATATTAGGCAAATCAAATGTAAAATAGAATAGGATATTTTGTGCACGTAAAATAGATAATTAGACATTATAAATAAGATAGATCCCATATTGGTAGAGCTATTAGGAAAATAGGAGTTAGCAAAAATAGATTCAGATTGTAACGGAGTGCAACAACAAAAAGTGTAATGTTGTTTCTGGAATAAATAAAAGTGCAGTTTTTCATTATCTCTGTTATGCATGAGTGTGTGAAATTTAGCAAGTAAGAGGAGCTCATACCTTCTTCTAGAAAAGGGAGCAAGGGCCACTTCCAGGCCTAGGAGAAGGACTGACAAGACAGGTTTTCTTCTGATTTCTACTGTAGTAGAATTAGTTGAATATTTGTCAATTTCATCTTTTGTTTCACACTAACCTTTGTTGTAGTTTTATGATTTATTTCATGTTTAAAGTAAACTTGTAGATTTCCTAAATGGGTGATCATTGATAGATTAGCTACTGTTCCATGTTTCAGCAAAATTGTAATATTGCTTTGGATTCTTTCATTTTAGCAACTTTTACCAGTTTTCTTGCACTTTTCCTTTTTGCTATCAACTACTGTAACAAAAGATTGACAACCTTCTGAAACAGAACATTGACAGGAGTTCAGCTTGTGTGCTTATTATTCAACAACTTTAAATTCTACAAAAGTAATTAGGTTTAAATTCTGCAAAAGTAATTAGGTTTCTATGGTAATTAGATTCCAATTTCTGTAACTTAGGATCAGATTTCCATTTTTGTAAGTAAACTAGTTTGTTTTATGCAACATAGAAGTAAAAAGGTGATCTAAAAACCCCCAACATAATCTATTCTACCAATAAGACATGTTGCTTCCAATTGAACTAAACTGCAGCCCTGCTCAAAACTTCTCTCGTAAATAGCCTTGGACACTACCCTGGATTGACAAATCATTGAGAATTAATGATGCTATTAATGACACGCATCATTTTGGCACCATTTCTGGGGACACGGTGTTGTTAGAAGATAAGAGCAGTCAAAATAGTTGTTAAATATGTTGAGCTATGAAGATTTAGAGTAAAATTTGAATATAATAGCTGGTATAAGTAACAATTATTGAATTGCAATTTAGATCATTAAGGAGTAAGCATGAATGAGTAGGCCAAGGGACGAGAAAGGAAGATTTATCAAGACCACCCCTTTACCTACCACAGGAAGGCGATCTTCATGCTCAGGAGGTGAATTGCCTATGTTTGAAATTCTTGATAGACTTAAACAAAAACTAGTACCTTCACCATCAGGAACTGAAAGATCTCTTGAAAACAAAATTTTAGAAGAATTATCTACTAATTCTTCTCCATCTACTTCTGAGTCTATACAACTAGAGCAATTTGGACACACCTACACCAAGGTTTGGAACAACATTATGGCAGAAATACCAGAACACCAGGATGGAGGTAGTAATATCCACAATAGACCAGATAATCCTCATTCTTCTAGGACTTTTGAGTACCCTATTCAATTAAATCCTACGCAGAATTCTCCTATGAAAACAATCTCACCTTCAGTACTTCCAATATTTCGGGGGGTTGTATCTGAAGATCCTGACCAGTTCTTATTTGAGTTCAAAGTAGTGTGTCAAACCTATGATTATGTAAATGACAACCAAAAACTCAAAGTTTTCCCTTCTACACTCAAGGATGCAGCATTACGTTGGTTCATGAGTCTAGAACCAGAATCTATTCGAACTTGGGAACAAATGGAGAGCATATTTTTGGATAAATACCAAGATTATTGTAGGGTAAGAAACAGGAAGGATGAATTATTCCAAATTAGGCAAGAAGATGATGAAACCTTAGAATATTATCTTGATAGGTTTGCATTTGTTCAAAAAATATGTGGACCTGTAGAGTCTGAAATGTGCAAAGCCATATTTTTGAGAGGACTACAAGATGAATCCAGAGAAGTATTGGACTTAATGGGAAACGGGGATGTAAGTACCCTTAACAATGAAGAGATTATGGATTTATGCAGAAATTACTCCCGCACTAAACAGAGAAGAAGGAAAAAGAGTACAAATGGCAATGATATGAGGGATCTGATAGAAGAATTTGCAAATTTAAAAACTGATATTCTTGTGCATCTAGACACAACACTAGGGGAAATGAATGCCAAAACCAAATCAACAGAACCTCTAGCAATTTATTGTCCAAGATGCAGGAATAAACATGCTTTGCAAGAATGTCCTTTAAATAAAACATCAATTTCAGCCATTTGCAACATTTGCTCAAAAGGACACCTGACTGATAAATGCCATCTGCTACCTCAACTCAAGAATGTTTTGGAAACTCAGACTAAAGAACTCAATTATGTTGGACCAATATAGGGGGAAAATTTTCTCAATATCAACATACCCCTCATTTTCCTACAAATTGGGGACAACACCCTTGGAGTATGCCATGGGGACAGTCAGAACCACCCCAACAACCTTGGAATTACCCTCCCTGGACAACTCCTCAAGAATTTCCACAATCAAGTTGGGGTAATCCATCATGGAATCAAGTCAATCCACCTTGGATGCAAAACCAATCACAAGTACAAAATTGGGGACAACAATACCAATCTTATCCAAGGCAGCAAAACTTTCAAGGAAGATATCAAGGTCAAAATCAGAATTTGTTGCCTACCCCTAATCAAAACTTTCAAGGAAGATCTAACCAACCACAACAAACACAATAGGTAAAGCAACCTCAACTTCTAGCCCAACCAATGACTAATCCAAATAACACAAGACAGGCATCCCCTATCTATGTGGCTGAATCTGAAGAAAATGTTGAAGTCCATGTTCTTGATTGCAACAATATCCAACTTCGTTCAGGAAAAATTCTACCTGAACCTATTCCAATTGAAATTGAAGAAAATAGACTACAAGAACCTTCTGATCCAAACAAATTCAAATCAATGTTGGAGAAAGAAGCAAAAAAAATAGATAAAATACAAGCAGAAAAATTACCTTCATCAGGGATCATCCCATATCCTGAAAGATTCAACATTACTACAGAAAACTCTGAATCAGACCTGGTAAAAGAACTTAAGAAGTTAACCATATCACTCCCCTTATTGCAAGCCATTAAGGATGTGCCTTTGATTAACAAAACTTTCCAATATTTATGTATCAAAAGACCAGGGAGAAAGAAGAAGTCATTTCCTAAAACCGTTCAAGTTGAAGGAAAGATAGTTGATCTCTTGTCAGGGAAACTAGTACCTCCAAAGTATAGTGACCCAGGGAGTCCAATTATTACAGTAACTATAAGTACAATACCAATTTCAAATGTCTTGATTGATCTAGGAGCTACAATAAATGTAATGACCAAGGATACAATGGAAAAATTATAGCTCAAACACTTAAGTCCTACATCTACAGTATTAGAAATGGCTGATAGGTCAGTTGCAAAACCTGAAGGTATCATTGAAGATATCCCCATAGAAGTTTCTTCTTGGGAATACCCTACAGATTTTTTGGTTTTACAACCTAGAAATTCAGCACATGGTTACCCCATTATTCTGGGAAGACCTTGGCTTGCAACTGCAAGCAACCTTTATAGACTGCAGATCAGGAGATATGACAATCTCCAATGGTATTGACTTAAAGAAGATTTCTCTGTATCCCCCTACAAGACCTTCAACCAAATTTGTAGGTCAGTTATGGTTTCCTGATTTAGATGAAGAACAAGAAGAGATCATCTCCATACTAGCTACTGTAGTAGTGAAGGAACATATAGAAGAGATAGACTCCCATGATGGAGGGAATGTTGAAAATGAGACTATCTTAAATGCTCTGCATGAGCAAGGAATGGAGGATGAAGCAGTAAATGTCCATCAATTATTAGGGAATGATGAGGGCCAAAATTTTGAAAATGAGTCATTCACACTACCACATGGGTGGCATCATCACCTACTCCCTTCTTCTCATTGCTCCATACAAGAGATGCTTCCACCAGAAACCATTGTCAAAAATGAGACAGGAGTTTTTCATTCCCTCAAAACTCATCATTGCCCACTTAACTCCTTGATAACCAAGCATGAAGGAGTAAATTTTGTCCTTCCAAGGACAAAATAGATAGAAGTTCAGTCAGGTAAATTTTTGAATATTAGTAGCTGGCTTACTAAGGAAGAAGAAGCAAAATTATTAGTTGTGTTGCAGAAACATGTCCATGCTTTTTCTTGGAACTATAAAGATATGTCAGGGATCCACCCTGATGTATGTACTCACAGAATCTATACTGAAGATGTTAAACCAGTGAGACAACCCCAACGAAGATTGAATCCTACCTTGAGAGATATTGTCAAAGATGAGATTGAAAAACTCTTGGAGGTAGGGTTCATTTATCCAATTTTTGATAGCCGATGGGTCTCCCCATTGGTTATAGTTCCAAAGAAGAATGGGAAGATGCGAGTATGTATAGACTACAGAGAATTGAATAAAGTAACATACAAAGACCATTTCCCATTACCATTCATAGATCAAGTGTTAGATACTCTTGTTGGAAAGAAATTTTTCTATTTTCTTGATGGATTCAGTGGATACAATCAAATTCAGGTTGCACCTGAAGATCAAGAGAAAATGACTTTTACATGTCCATGGGGAACATTTGCTTATAGGGTCTTACCTTTTGGCTTATGTAATGCTCCAACAACATTTCAGCGAGCAGTTTTAGCAATTTTTTCTGATCTAATGACCGAAAGTGTTGAAATTTATATGGATGATTTCACAGTTTGTGGAGAAACTTTTGATTTTACATTAGAACATCTTGATAAAATTTTAACCCGCTGTGAAACATACCAATTATCCTTGAATCCTAAAAAATGTTTTATGATGATGGAGGAAGGGATTGTTCTTGGTCATCACATCTCTTCTCACGGGATCCAAGTTGACCCAAAGAAGGTTGAAATAATCAAGAATATTCTCCCTCCTAAGACTCAAACTAATGTTAGGAGTTTTCTTGGACACATTGGTTTTTACCATAGGTTTATTCCCAACTTTAGTACAATAGCCAATCCTATGTTTTCCCTATTGACTAAGGACTCTAAATTTTCCTGGACTACAAAGTGTCAAGAATCATTTGAAACTTTGAAAGAAAAATTAGTAACTCCACCTGTGTTAAGAGGACCTAATTGGGCATTACCATTTCATATCCAGACTGATGCTTCCAATACTGCAATTGGAGCAGCATTAGGACATATTGACAATGGTGAACATTATGCCATCTACTACATTAGTAAGAATTTGATAGGAGCAGAAAAGAACTATACCACTACTGAGAAGGAATTCTTGGTAGTAGTATATGCTATCAACAAATTCAGGCATTACATCATAGGTTATCAAATATTCATCCATACAAACCACACAACCATTAAATATTTGATGAATAAACCTATGGTAAGTGCAAGAATTATCCATTGGTTATTGTTGTTGCAGGAATTTGATATCACAATAATCAACAAACCAGGAAAAGCCAATGTTGTAGCAGATTTCTTGTCTAGATTGCAGAACACAGGAGAGGAAGAATTAGTTGAAGATACTTTTCCCGATGAACAATTATTTGCTATATCATTCCAATCACCTTGGTTTGTAGATATAGCCAATTACTTGGTCACAAGGAAAGTTCCCCCACATTTCACTCCAAAACAGAAAAAATAGTTGATAAAACAGAGTTCTTCTTTTCAATGGATTAAGGGTATACTTTTTAAATGCAGTTCTGACCATGTGTTACGTAGGTGCATCCAAAAGGATGAAGTGTATGATATCCTTCGAGCTTACCATGATGAACCATTAGGTGGACATTATTCTGTAAAAAGCACAATTAGAAAATTTTTAGGAACAGGGTATTACTGGCCATCTCTTCACAAGGATGTAAAAAAGTACATCAAGCATTGTGATGCATGCCAAAGAATGGGGAAACCCACTCACACAAATGAAATGCCACTACAACCTCAAATGGTTTTAGAACCATTTGAGAGGTGGGGGCTGGATTTTGTGGGACCTATTGACCCACCTTCTCAAGGAAAGGTGCATATTTTAGTATGCATTGATTACCTGACAAAGTGGGTAGAGGTGCGTGCTTTCAAACATGCTCGTGAAGAGAAGGTTGCTGATTTCTTGTATAACCAGATTTTTTAGAGATTTGGAGCTCCACGGTCTATTACCATAGACCAAGGACCCCAATTTGCATCTAAAGTTATTGAAGCTTTTACAGAATTGTATGAAATTAAACATAGGAAATCATCACCTTATCACCCACAAGAAAATGGTCAGGTTGAAGTAACAAACAAGGAGTTAGAATGGATTTTGACTAAAATAGTAGCTTTTCATAGGAGAAATTGGCTAGATAAACTACCTGAAGCAGTTTGGGCTTATAATACTACATGGAAATCCACTACAGGTTTTACACCTTATGAACTGGTTTTTGGTAAAAAGCCTCTTTTACCTATTGAATTTGAGCTACTAACATTACGAACAACTTTGGAAATTGGAATTGATTTGTCACAAGTACAAACATACAAGATTCTATAGACTAATTCAGGAGCAGTGGAAGTAGTGGCATGACAACCACATTCAACATAGGAAGTTTCAGCAAGGATATTGGGCTTTGTTTTTTGAATCTCGCTATGAGGATTTCCCTAAAAAGTTGTAGACTAGATGGCTTGGACCTTACCAAATTGAAGAGGTATTTGATAATGGAGTAGTTTGTCTCTCTCCCATTGATGATTCATGGAGGAAGTTGGTAGTGAATGGGCATCGCCTTCGGGTATACCATGCACCACTAACCAAAGCAAAATTTTTGCAGTAGCTTGACAATTTGGATGTACAAAAGGTGGAAGAGATTCCCTCTTCCATCTCAACTTCAACAGATTCAGCATGATAATGGAGTTTCAAGAAAAAATGAAAAAAAATAAAAAATAGAAAACAAAAAATGAATAAATCATGATTGTGAAATTCCTTCATGGGCATGATTTCGAGGAAATCATGAATTCCTTCATTGGCACAATCAAGATCAAAAAAAAAAAAGAAAAAAAGAGAGAAAAGAGAGAAAATGAGAAAAAAGAGAGAGAAAAATGAATAATTCAGTAGTGAAAACCTCTATGAGGCGCTGCTGAGTTGGTGTGCATGAAAACCAGTTTTTTGGCATGCATAACCTTAAAAAAATCTGCATCATCATTGTAAAAACTCACCAACTATACTTTTTTTGAAGTGTTTTAGCAAAAAAAATTAGCAAGACATCATCAAAAGCAGCCATCCATCAAAATGTGCAAATAAATTGTTTAAGATAGGTATATGTTTCTTGCACTTTTATCATTGTAAATATTTAGTATATAGTGTGTAAGGATTAACCATTAGTATAAAAACATCCATGAGGTTTGGCATATTCAAGACATACCAATCTACTTGGGAAAGAAGAAGGATTCTAGTTTCTATAAAACTTGCAGGTCTTCCTTGGACAGAAAGAAAGAGTATACAAACTACAAATTTGGATGATGAAACATAAATCTGGCTACAAAGGGATGTCTTCAAAATGACAAAATTTGCTTGATATTCGAAATAAAATATCTTCAATGTAAAATTGTTTGATCTTCAAAATAATAGTTTTATCTTCAAAATAACAGGTTATCTTTAGAATGATGTAGCTTGTTGATCTTCGAAATAGCAGAGTTTGTCTGATCTTTGGAATAACAAGTTATCTTCAGAATGATGCAGCTTGTTGATCTTTGAAATAGAGATTTATTGATCTTTGAATAAAAATTTATTTAATCTTATAAAATAACAAAGGTTGTTTAATATTTGGAATAACGAAGTTTTTGTTTTATCTTAGGAATAATGAAGCTTTGTTTAATATTTAGAATAACAAAGTTATCTTCAGAATATGAAAAGGGCAAATTTTGAAATTTGAAGTGCGTGACAGCGAGAAAAATTGAATTTCAAATTATTCCACATGGCATCTAAAAAGAGAAATGTTATCTTGCCACATGTGATTTTGTCCCGACAAGAGTAATCAAGGTTTTTACGAGAAAGTGTATCTCACTAACAACATTATCTTCGCGTCAATCGAAAGGGTACGGTAATCCATGATCACCAAGCATGCGAAGGACCTGCATTCAGAGTGGGCTCACCATTCAAGACAAAATGATTCTGATGGTATGGAGGGATGACTATTCACCAACTGCCACGTATCCAAACAAAATGCATAATTTGTGCCACCTTCTTTTCGAAGATGGCTCGCTTGTTTTGCAACTCAACACTCTCATGATTACAAGGAAAGGTGATAAATTTTGTTTAAATTTTGTCTGAAGGTGAACGAAAAAAAAAAAACGTAATTTGTAGAAGGTGGCCATAACAGTAGTGTTACAGCAGAATAGAATTGAAGATAAAATATGGGGTGAAAAACAAATATGGAACCAAAAAATACTAGATACCTTTGAGAAAACCCAGAAGTGCTGAGAATTTTTGAAGACGGTGGATTGATGCCTTTCCTGGATAAGTTTGATGGATGTTCTGAAGACCTGGCAGTAGAATTCACCCACACATTCAGGAACAACAGAGCCCACATCAATGGAATGGCAATTGAGGTAACTCCTAAAATCTTGAGCCAAATTACTGAACTCCCTTTACAAGGTTTACAAATTTCTAGAATTGGTAGGAATACATTAGCATATGTAGTTGGCCAGTTCACAGAAGAAGGGGATAGGGAACCAGAATATCAAATGAACAAAAATACATGCAAGGGAGTAAAATGAACTAGTCTACAGGGGCCATGGGATGAAGTAGTTGTATGGGTGATTAAGTTTTTAACTTGTGAAGGGAAATATGTTGTTTTATCGAGGCAACATTTTCAAATTTTGAATCACCTCAGACATGGTAGTCAAGTTAATTTTCCTTTGTACCTACACCAAGAATTACAGAACATGTCTAAACATTACCAGGAGGGTAAGGGAAGTCCTCGTCACCATGGGCTAATTAAACTTATCTGCAAACATCATTTTAGAGGTAACCCTAGAAGTTTCAACAAATTCTTCTCTATTTGGATTGAAGTAGTTTATGGAGAAGAGGAAGAGGAGAATGAAGAAGAAGAAAATGTTGTCATAGGGGAAGAAGCACATCAAGAAGAAGAATTAGAAACCCTCTCCTCTAAATCTCCATCAACAAAAACTTAGAAAGAAAGGAAGAGAAGGGATAAAACTAACCCTAAAAAGGGGAAACAAAAGAAAGTTAGGTTTTCTAAAGATGTCACTATGTTGCCAGACCAGGCCATAGAACAGAATAAAATTCCTAGTAGTGCAGAGGGAGAAACACAGAGGAAAGAAAAGTAAATTCCATCAAAAACAAAAACTGCTTCTACATCCTCTACACTGCAAGAGAACAAAACATAGAGGAACAATCTACAGCAAGGGTCCAGAGGTCTTCAAGACTCCATAAAAAGAACACAACAAAAAAAATAATTGAAGAGGAAATAATGGAGGAAGAGACTATTCCTACACCATATTTAAGAAGAAGCCCTAGGAACTTGCAAAAATAGACTTAGGCAACAAGGGACGATAGCCCTGAAATTATTGAAGAGCAACAAGATTCTATGTTCTTAGATGATACAAAAAATATAGGCATGGATGACCCACAAGATGACTCTACACAGGACCCAATAGACCAAAATGAGGAAGTAGGTACAATAGATCTAGGATCATCACCTGAAGATAACCTGCCCACTTGCTCATCAGATTCTGAAATAGAAGAAGAAAACATACAAGAGCAACTGAGAGCTGCTAGAAGTGTCATAAGGACATATATGACATGGATTGATGAATGAGAGGTAGCCATTAAAGAAAAGGATAGGCAAATTACTAAATTACAATAGAAGTAGAGAGGTTGAAGAACAGAGTGGCACAGTTAGAGACACAACCTGTAGAATCTAGTGAAGGAGAAAATGTTGCTCAAATATTGCTAAAACTATCAAAGCAAGACAAGGATAACACAACACCAGATGAAATTTTATAGCCTCTCCCACAAGCTGAAGTAGTTGAAACCTTGGTTAGGAGGACAAAAACCAAGGAGATGATTGATGCTCAGGCCCCTCAACAGGATGATATTATCACAGGGGTAGATGAACAACAGGGTCCTCAGAAGCATACAAAAATGACTAGACTTGGAAATGAAGTTCCAAAACAATCAGTAGAAGATTTGGGGCATTCTGAAGTTGCAGTTCCTTATTCCGAAGTTGTATCTTCTCATTCCAAAGATGCTTTAGAACAATCCAGAAGTCCAATTAAAAATACCAATGAAGGGCCACAACAACTAGCAATACAAATGACATCCATAGAGGAGGCCTTAGATCATCAAAACATGAGCAATCAAGTAAGTATTCCTCTACATCAGACTTCTATGCCTAATTTTCCATTTGTTACACCAAAAGTAGAAATAGAAGAAAATGGGATACAGGTAGATATGTTACCTAAATTTCAGCCAATAATAAGACCACAAAACACTGTTGCTTTAGAGAAATACAATGAGGATATAGCACGGTGGGTTTTAAGGTATCAAAAACTTGAAACTCAGATTGTGGAATTAAAACTATTGGGAAAAAACTAGAGAAAAGAGATGTAGAAATTACCAAGTTGTAGGAACAGGTGAAATACCTTTGCCAGGTTGCAGAATATTTGGCTCAATTCAGAAGGCCAACCAGATTTTATAGTTTAGTCCTAAAGGAAAGGTATCTTAGGTGGCAGGTTATGAGAATCCATTCCAATATTTCTTATAATTTGGACACTACTAAGGAATTCCTAGAAGCTTACCTAAGTAGCCTAGAAGAACAGAAAAACCTAATGTGTGAGTTGTTTCTGCACAATTTCTTCATTCTAGAAGATGTAACATTCCATCCTCATATTTTTATAGGTGATGTACAGTTAAGGGCTTTCATGTCTACCCTACAGAATCAGATTTATTGGAGACAGGAAAAGAAAAGGAACAAGGAAATTGAAATACAGGCTGAATTATTGATAAGATATGTTCAACCAAATCATAAAATTACCACCAATCAACATTTTATCATGATGAATAGGGCAGATATTAAGCTGATGTATTTAAACAATCTTAAGGATTGTTTAACCAGTTTCCAAGGTTTCTATGCAGATAATTTTATAACTGCTCTATCAACTTGTAAGGACAGGTGGGCAGAACTATCCATGTCACTACAGAAAAGAGAGCCTATCTCACCAATCAACCTAGAATGGTCCAGAAGAAGAGCAGAAGGAGTAATGAAGATTATCCTAACTATGAAACATCAATGGATAGGTCTGAGGTATAGGCCTCCTACCATCATTACTCCTATTCCTTACTTTTTTGACAATGATCCTCAACCAAATGACCAATTTTAGGAGTGGTTCAAGAAGCTTCAAGAAAGTAGGGGATATTATGTAGGGAGAAAAACTGTTCTATAGAAGCTGGAATTTGAAGATGGACATGTGTGATTCAGTAGCCCAACAAAATGCATGAGGACATGCATTGAAATAAGTTGGGGGGAAATGATGAGGCTTGAAATTACCTCAATCATAGTATGTTTTGAACCATCAATGAATGCCTAAAAACCATGTGATATGTTTTATATGCTAATTAAGTTGATTTAAATACACTATATATCAAATATTTGCATGATTAATGTGTTTAGGAACATTATACTCTATTTTTGTAGTTTTTGTACAGTTTTGCATTACTTTAGCATGATTTATTAATGAAAGGCATGCATGGTTTGAATAACAACATTTTAATATCTTTATACTTATATTTTCTATGTGCTAATTTACCTAAATCTGGAGAATAGTGCCAAAAGACTGTAACTGTGCAACAGAAACAAGATTTATGTGTAAATTCCAGCCAACTGCCAATGAATGGCAAGGCCTAGAATTTACCAATGAAGAAGGATGAAATCAGTTGGGATCACCTCCTGGAAGTTGGATTAAACAACCTACCTAAAAAAACCAGCTAAAACAGACATTCTAAATACGTTTTGGGCATAAAGTGCACCTACAACCAGTTATTTCGAAGATCTTCGAAATAACAGGGGAACACACCTCTTTTTGAACACCTATAGTTTTTAAGTGGTTGAAAGGGTAAAGCAAGGAGGAGGAGATATAGGAACATCCTTCTACAACTGTCCCCACCATTCCCTACTACCAAGAGACACAACTCACAAGCAAACACCCGCTGATGCAGCCTGCCCTATCCTGAAATAGACCCAGTCAGTTGCAGAATATTAGGTAAATCAAATGTAAAATAGAATAGGATATTTTGTGCACGTAAAATAGGAATTAGACATTATAAATAATACAACTCCCATATTGGTAGAGCTATTAGGAAAATAGGAGTTAGCAGCAATAGATTCAGATTGTAATAGAGTGCAACAATAGAAAAGTGTAATGTTGTTTCTGGAATAAATAAAAGTGCAGTTTTTCATTATCTCTGTTATGCATGAGTGTGTGTGAAATTTAGCAAGTAAAAGGAGCTCATACCTTCTTTTGGAAAAGGGAGCAAGGGCCACTTCCAGGCCTAGGAGAAGGACTGACAAGACAAGTTTTCTTTTGATTTTTGCTACAGTAGAATTAGCTGAATATTTGTCAATTTCATCTTTTGTTTCACACTAACCTTTGTTGCAGTTTCATGATTTATTTCATGTTTAAAGTAAACTTGTAGATTTCCTAAGTGTGTGATCATTGATAGATTAGCTACTATTCCATGTTTCAACAAAATTGCAGTATTGCTTTGGATTCTTTCATTTCAACAACTTTTACCAGTTTTTTGCATTTTTCCTTTTTGTTGTCAACTACTGTGATAGAAGATTGACAACCTTTTGAAATAGAGCATTGATAGGTGTTCAAATTGTGTGTTTACTTCCAACAATTTCCATTCTGTAAAAGTAAATGATTGACAAATAGCCTTGGACACCGCCCCAGATTGACAAATCATTGAGATTAAATGATGCTATTAACAAAACGCATCAGGTGTAAGCCAAGAGTGCTACCAAGTTGTCTCAAAATGAGTACAAAAATTTACCTCGCAAGGCAATTACAATGGTGTTATTTTTCAAGCACTTACAATGAGCCAAAAAGGCTTCCAAATTGTTGCCTCTTAGGCAATTACAAAAAAAATAACGTTTTACCAATGTGGTGAGGTACAAATTGTTTTGCAAAACGTGTAACCTGCTAGGTTGTTACAATAGCTATTACAATAGCGTTTATGATGAGATTTTACAATTGTAAAAATGAATGTAATTTAATATTTAATAGAAAAATTAAACATCATTACTTAATTAAATTGAATTCAATTTAATTTAAAAATTATTTTATACCTTTTAAAAGAAGGTATAGACATGAATTTCAACACTGTCTATTTGCAAAATATGGTCAAACGTTCTAAACCAGCTGGTTATTCGTGGTAGTGTTTCACACCCTTAACTAGCATAGAAATCACTGTGCAGGGTCGCACTTGACCACTGCGTGGTGGTTGAACTACGTATGGGGCTTTCGTTTTCTTAAGGCCTTCAATAGCCTCCCCACGTTAAATGTAGGATCAAAGAAACACATAACAGAAAGCCATTTTGTTAAAAATGCCCGTGACTAATAGCCAAATCGACGATACCACTTTTGCACTCGGATTAGGGTCTATTTTTGAAGGTTTATGATTAAAAATTATAATCAAAATCAACAAAACTGAGCCACCCAAAATCCTACCAATTGTTGATCAACATCAAAAATAAATCTAGCGATTGGTTGTTTGCAAAGTGTACCGATCGATTCTCCTGCATAGAACATCAAAATGATGAGCCATAGTTGTTTGGATACAAAAATTAAAGGGAAAAAATATCGACGTGACATTTATAAAAGTTGGTGATGGATTTGACCATGTTGATCAATGTTTCTGTTGGAATTTGTCTTGATTGAAGCGTCTGCATGAAGGTTATATCTGATGGCATTTGAAATGCTGCTAGAGAACAAGAAGCTATGAGCACACCATAGAAAATGACCTATGAGCAAGTTTTTCCATTGTGTCATCGCTCATCGCAGGGTATTCAGAGTACCAAAACAAACCACAGACTATGATACATGTAACCTTACCAGGAATTTTTTTTTTATTTTGTTGTAAATCCCACATTCATCGAGGAGGGGCTATCAAGGCTCTTTAAATGGAAAAATGGTTCCCTATAGCTTGTGAACACCACACGATGGTGTAGTCATTCGTGCCTAGCAATTTGTTAACTGCTACTTATCCTAACCGTTAAGTCTAGTGGTATGTTGATCATTGTTTACTCGCTCGACCACCTCTTACTAGCTTGTTTTTATCTTTTACAACCTTTATTAGCTTTTCCAGTCATTGCTTGTTGTTTTCCTTGTGGTTAACTGATCGTGCCCTACCTAGGGACATGGTCTGTTCAATGCTATATAAAATATTAAAATTTTATATAAGCCTTAAGCTTGATCGTTGTTTACTCACTTGACCACCACTTACTAGATTGATGTTATCTTTGCTAGCCTTTGTCATCTTGTCCTATCGTTGCTTGTTGTTGTCATTACGGTTCATTTATTATGCCCTACCTAGGGATGTAGTCTGTTCAATGCTATATAAAACCTTAAAATTTTATATAAGCCTTAAGATTGAAATTTTAACAACAAAATTTTCAAATCGAATCACCCAATGGAGTCTTTTCAAAGGATGCACAAATAAAAAAATTTGCCAATACCCACAAATTTACAAAATTGCAAATTGCCAATGGAGTAAAATTGAAATGTTTAGTTGACCAATTGAGCACAAGATCAATGCTCCGATACCAATGAGAAGATTTCAAAAACTAAACTGATAATTTTATTATTGCTAATTCTTAAATAGGCACCAAAATGCTCAAAATACATAACCTCTCACCCATATCAGACATGAGGATAAATAGGGAGGAATAAATCAAATACTAACTAATTCTAACAATAATCTACCAGCTAGGACCAGCAGGAAATGCTTATATGCAAAACGCTAAAGGAATATGTTTAAAATTTAGTATGAAATTTTGTGTCAAGTGGATTAACTAATCAATATCCATGGTTCCAAAGTATAAATTATAACTAAGTGTGTTATGTTGAACCTATTTATTTATGTTTATTTATTTATATGTTCTAACAAAACGTTACATTCATTATATTCAAATAATACCTCTATCTACCATAAATATTGTTCAATCAAATACATGGAAACACAATAAAATAACATTAGAGTTAAACATTTTACTTCTTGATATTATATACTCGTAAAATTAAATTTATTTTTATAGATTAAAACATCTTATAATTCATAAGAAAAATTGATAAGTTTTGGAAAATAGGCACCTAATGTTGGCCTCAAGCTGAAGAGTAGTTCTAATAAGAAATCACACCAAACAAAAAGGAACAAAATGCATACTATTGAAGATAAGGTATTTCCTTTCCCACCTTTACATTCATTGAAATTAATACTTTTCCAGCACTATAATTTCATACTAATAATTTTTAAGCTTTTGTTGGAGCTAGAAGAGAATAAAGGTCTTGACACATAGAAATCCAAATTAATGTGTGTGAAACAAGTGGCTATGCATTGTAATATAAATGACCCTACGACATTAACAAACTTTAAATCTCTATCTTGAAAGTAGATCTATACCATTTATTACCATTTGGAAAGTAAGCTAAATTTTTTAAGACATGACATAATACTTCAAGGACAAAAAACCCAGGGAACCCATGCAACATGCTTACCATGTAGAAGCAAAGAAGCCCATTCGAAGTACTCTAGGAAAACAAATTATTTAAATTTTATAATAGCCATTAGTACAACAATAAGAAAAAATATTATTATTGCCTACTTTTAATGCAAGGTGAACTAGATCATAAGCTTCATTTATATGGTCAACATCTAGGTATTGTGATATGATCTAATACAACACTCGCTTAGAACCACAAAAGCAGGAAATTCGTGACCTACTTTATATGAAAGTATGCAAAATTATTCATCAAGCATGACCAAGGACCATCGTTAAATATCACGTACTTACAAATAAAATCACTTGTGAACTTACCATCCCTCAATCTCCTCTTTAGCTTGAACTCTCAAGAATCCTTTCCCTATATGCTCTCCATGCACCCCATGGTATAAATCAAGTATAAAACCTTTGTGCCTTTCATTAAAAAGGTTTTTAGATGCTCAAACTCCACTTTACAACTGTTAGAGATATAGATTGAATTAGTCTTATAGTTGTATTAAATCTACAATTTAAAAAGTTGTTGTAACTCCCAAATGGTTAATCAATCCAACAATGTAATTGTGTTTAAAAACATCACACGAGAAAAATAAATAATAATGAAAATTTAAATTCACTTTATGGGAAACTTAGGAGATTTGGTCTCTCTAAAAGTCATATTCTTGATAGTCTTCTTGCGTAACAACACATGGTGAATGTTGGATAACACGTTACCATAAATAATGGTTACATCAACTGCTTAGCCCTTGTCACATTCCCTACCTACCCTAGAACCTATACATAAACACCTTAACCAAAAAATATTGCAATGCCAAAAATATTCTTAAACCCTGAGACATAGACTTGGCTACTACGATATACATAATGAGTATACCTTTACTATGAGATCCTCCATAATCATTGTAAGATATACAAGGGGTCTAGTGGAGCTATAACGCCTCTAGCATTGTAATGCACCCCACAGTGGTAGGCTAAAACACTTTTATGAGTGGTACTCCTTTGAAAAGCAAGGCACCATGTTTTTGGTCAACCATTGAATGACACAATGTTGATTAAGAAATCATGGGGGCAATGGACATGCTTGTACCTGACCACCATAACTATGTTGAACTATGAATAAATGAGAGTGCATAGAGAAAGCATAAGGCCCATCCATCCTAAGATGAATTGACCTCTCATTTACCCATCAAGAAACTTAAATTATTGGTCACAATGTTTCTTTAATGACATGCCCAAGAGACTATTCCTAGGTCATGTAGAGCCTTACAATTTACTTTAATTATAGTGCACTACATAGATGAAGTTGATAATTAATATTTGTCTTTGATTGATCTTGTGTAGATTAAACATTTTTAATCATTAAAATCATTTTTTAGTGATAATATAATTTTTTTTAAAGCAAAACCCATTGAAGATGACTTTCTAATTAGGATTGCCTAAAAATGAACAAAATTTATGATATTGTATATGTAACTAAAAATGATTTTATTATCAAATTTCAATAGCTTAATTGGTTAAATTCCTCAATTTTCAAGGAGGAGATCAAGGTTCTAGTCTTGCCTGATGATACATACATAATTTCCTAGCCATTTTAACACCACTAGGTAGTCATGATGTAATAATAAAAAACTAAGAATAATTCAATTGATAGAGGAATATTCAAGGAGGTGATCTAGGTTCTAGTCTTGCCTTATGATATATGCAAGATTATCTGGTTGTTCTAATACCACTATGTACTCATGACATAAAATTAATAAAACTAAGAATAATTTTATTGAGAAAATTAGTGGCATACTTATTAACTTGTAAGTATGAAGCATATACATATGTACTATTTCCTTATTTTTCCCTTATAAGATTAATTTGCTATATATATATATATCCTATTTTTTCTCATTTTTTAATATATTTAATAGTTATTTTATGTAGATAACGATTGTAAAATAAGGTGGTCTATAACAATTATAATATCCTATTAACGATTGTAATATATATATATACTTTTTATCGAGTTCAGTCTATCTCTTTTTGGGTTGATTTCAAGGTCCTAATTTCAAGGTCGAGGAGGAAACCAATCCCTTTCATCTTGGAAATGAAGATTAGGAATAGAGGAAATTAAGATAAATAATAGAATCAAATGAAAGGGAATAGAATCGAACAAAAGGGAATGAATAGAATCATTAAAGGGAATGAATAGAATCAAATTAAAGAAAATGAAGATAATCCAATTAAATTAAATTAAAGGGACTTAATACCAACCACATTATGAATGCGGCCTATTAGACTTCTTCATGGATACAGTCTAGGGCCCCCACCCCCACTTTTATAAGGTAAGGATAAGCGCTCGACTGCTTAAAGTTTTAAAGATATATATATATATATATATATATATACTCATTTTTTTCATTTTTGTAATGTATTTAATAGTTATTTTATGTAGATAATGATTGTAAAATAAGGTGGTTTTTAGAAATATTGCATTCATTAGAAACTTTTTTTAATTAGGTTATATGAGATTGAAACAAGTTTATCTATGTTACACTATGACCATATAGTGTGACTATAACTTCACTATTATGCATGTATGGCTTAGCAAGGTTTGAACTTAGGTCTCCTCTTTGAAAGCTAAGGAATTTAACCAGTTGAGCTAATGCCATTTAACATTGTCTTTAAAAGTTTTAGTAATCCAAAGGAATTCAGTTGATGTTTAACATTTTTCTTTACTTGCAATAGTTATATGCTTTTAGAATCATTGCATATTATAATTATTATTAAATTAATAAAATTACATGTGTCTCTCTATATTGTAGTATCATGAATTTTATTTATAATAATTTTTTTTTAAAAGATGGTCCATCTCAAGAAATATTAATATCTTCTTATGAGATTGGAACTTGAATTATTATATAAAACTCTTTGCTCTCCACTACTTATCCTACATTTAATAAATTTTAAATATTATTAAAATATTAATCTAAAAAAAAACTATAAATATTTAATGATCACTCAAATTAAATATAATTGTTTAAAAAAAAAAATTATAAAAATTATTATAAATTATGTTTTACAATTTTAAATAAAAATTTATATTAATAAAAATACAAAATAAGTATAAAAAGTAAGTTTAAAGAACAAAACATGATATAATGATTTTTTAACGAAGAAAGTACACGTCAAGTTATATAATGAACATGTATTTATATTTATAGTAGATCAAAAGATATATAGATGATTAAATAATAGTACTTATAAGTTGCTTTTGAATTCTTGTAAGGTCCAATGAAGTATACGTCTTTTGTTTATAATTTTAAATATCTTTTAAACAAGTTTTTATTAAAATTTAATTACCACAATATTTGATTTTAAATATAATCATGTTCCAAAGTAGTAGCTCAAGTGGTTGTGAGCTTTGTCTTGATTTGAAGGACCATGTTTTAAGACCCAAGGACATATATCACACTTGAAATATTGAACAAATTTAAGTACCCTTTTTAAAATTCAAAAGAGGTTTGCCTTATTAATGTTATTGTAAATTTTTAAATAGTATTATATTTTAATATTCAAATAATTATTTATAAATATTTTGTAAAAAAATAATTAAACTTTTAAACAAACTAGTTTTTTAAGTAAAACAAAATTGTTATCCTAGTAAAAAGTTAGGAATTGATTGTATGTTGAGCCCAATGACCCAAGTTTAATATTTATTGCATTCTCTCTACCAAATGGTTATGCTCTTTGGAATGGTTTAAAAAATCTATTGATCTAATGATTAAAGGTTTAATATGGATTGTGGAAAATGGAGAAAAAAATTCTATTTGGATGGATACTTGGTGTGATAAAAAACCACTAAGTTTAGATCCAATTTTGAAACCTTGGATGAGATTGCTTCAAGAGAAATATGGTGATAGGGTTTCAAACATTTTGTAAAAGGATCAAGAAGGAAGATACAAATGGAAAGAAGATTTTTTTACAAGTAAACAAGACATTGATGCTAGGAGGCAATTGAGGAGAAAGATAACGGTGATTATTGTGAGGGAAGCCAAGGATAAATTGATTTGGGAGTTGAATAGCTTAGGAGAATACACAACAAGAAGTGGATATAATGTAAAGCACCAATAAAACAATAATATCACTAGAATTTGAAGAGATATTTGGGATAGCCCAAGCATTCCTAAAGTTAAAATTTTTCTTTGGCTAGTAGGTCATAATTTGTTTTCTTGGAATAATCTAATGAAAAGGGGTTTTCATGGCCCCTCTCAATGTGTTCTTTGTAAAAATGAAGAGGAGAGTATAGACCATCTCTTGGGATATTGCTCAATAGTCTAGAAACTATGGCAATAGTTTTTAAATGTATTTGGTAAATGCATAGTGATGAATAGTAGAATTGAAGTTGGTTAAAGCGATGGTAAAGCACTTATAAAAGTGAGGCTTTACAAACAATATGGGATATATCAAAAGATACAATACTTTTGATTGTATGGTTAGGAAGGAATAAAATAATATTTAAAGGAAAGAAAAGCAGTTTAGAGGTAATGAAAAGGAAGAGATGTTTAACCATAGAGGAGTCTAAACCAACCCTATCAACTCACCCAATCCCTAATTTGGAAGTAGAGAATATTGATAGATAGAGTCAAATCATTAAATGAAATTATGATATTGGGTACAAGAGAAGAAAAAAGAAGACAAAGAATATAAAGTGGAAACCACCAAATATGGAGTTGGTTAAGTTAAATTTTCATGGAGCATCTAAAGGAAATCCAAGACCAGTAGAAGGAAGTATAATTAGAAATAATAGAGAGATTTTATCTCATTACACTTTAAATAGTGGATTTATGATAAATAATGAAGCTAAAGTTTGAGTGACTTTAGAACGGTTAAAAATATACAAACAAATAAAATGGAACAGAGTATGGAAGGAAGGTGATTCTCTCATAGTAATAAATACAATTTTGAGGAAAGCAAAGGCTCCATGGAACATACAAGAGATAATTGTGGAAATTCAAGATCTTGCTAAAGAGTTTGAAGAAATCAGGTTTACATATACATTAAGGGAAGGAAACAAATGTGCAGATAGGCTAGCCAATAAAGGGGTTTTGATTGAGGATCATGAAGTTAAATTCTCCTTTCTATGGTTAGAGGAAGTAGTAAGTTTAACTGAAGCTAGCAAAAAAATGTTGACTGCCTGAATCAAATAATGATTTAGATTTACTTTATTGTTTTCCATTAGTAATATTTGCTTTCTTTTATAACAATAATGTGTTTTCATATAACTATTTATTATAAATTTTATTGTTGCAATTGTGTTTCAGAAAGGAAACTAGCAATCCAGATTTGGTAAAGTGGACTATGATAGTGTTAAAATATTAAAGTTTACCTAATTTAATATTCATTATTGCTTTTTAGGGTTAGGGTTTTGTTTTTTAGGGTTAGAGTTAGGGTTTTCTTTCTAAAACCCTAATCTCTTCCAAACCCTAATCTCTCTCTATATGTACTCATTCATGTATTATAATGAATAATCACTTTTGGTTCTAACAATTGGTATCAGAGCGGTAAGATCCGCCTGTGTGAGAGAGCGGTAAGATTCACTTGTGATTCACATGTAAGGGGGGATTTCTCTCAAGGAAATCTCCCCCCTTGCCCTTTCGAAAATTCTTGATTTTTGTCTTAGGTTGTTTTTTTTCGAAGGAGGCCTTTATAATTTTGGTTGCAGTAATGGTGGCCATTCGTTCCCATAAATTATTGATAGAGTTCATATACGACAATGGACTCGACGATGGAATACAAATAATAACAGGTGCTCGTCTATGGATATGAAGTACAAGAGATGAAAACCTAAAAATCCACAACATGAAAGGTGCTCTTTGTGGGGTTCAACCAAGACCATGGTTGTGTAGGTTTTGGACAACATTGTGTGTTAATTTGCATGTCAATTCAAGTTTTTTTTTTTGCAAATTACTAAAAACGAAATTTTTTTAATGAAAAAAGGAATTTGCCGAAAATGGTAATTTTTGACGAAATAATTTTTTACCGAAATGGTAAATTTTTGACGAAAAAATAATTTACCGAATATGGTAATTACTAAAAATGGCAATTTTGATAAAAAAATAATTTGCCAAAAATAGTAATTTTTTTTAATCTTTAGGGCTTTAAGCTTTAGGGTTATTTCCATTTATTGAAGTTTTTTATGTGAGAATATTTCAGGAATATTCTATTTCTCAAATTGTAAAGGCTATGAGCCTCTTTTGTTTTGCTACCGGTGAGCCTAATTATTTTTCTTAGTTTTGAGGCTCCATTCAGATCCGAAGATATTCATGTTTGTAGTTATTGGAAAGATTTTTTTGAGCAGGACATAATGGAGGTGTCCATTTTCAGTTTTGAGGCTATTACATATGATTTTTTGGACCTCAAAGTTTGTTGTATAGGAAGTGCATTATCGGTTGAACCCGACACTTCTTCAATCCACTTTGTCATCAGAGACTATTTTTGGAAGTAGAATTTCTTCACGACCATGGCCCTCTTGAGATTTTATTATGATTTTGGGTGCTCCTACAGTAGGAGGTATTGTTTACCGATCATGGGAATCTATCGGGTACTCTAGTTTGGGAGTTGTCATTGTCTCTTCACAAGACCAAGGCCCTTTTTTATGTGATCATGTATATCACATGGGTACTCCTACGGTTGGAGTTGTCTTTGCCTTTAGTGGCTTATCTCTCAGTGGATTAGTGATTTTTAGCTTGGCTCATCAGCAAGATTTCCAACATCACAATGCAAGTGAACCTTGTACCTAGTCCTCTTCTCTATAGCACCTGGCGGATGCAACGATTAGTTATCCATGCATTTTGGTAGGATGAGAAGGTTACCATAAGGACACTTTTGATACTTCGGGCAGCACCACATCAAGATTTCAACATCAGATTCTTGGATATTTTAGCATAATTTTTTTATGGCTCACATTATTGTATAAAGGTGCATTTTTGGCATAGACCGACACCTTCTAGATGAGCTTCATCATTCAGGGGGGTATTAGAATATGAATGAGTATTTTGTACTTAGGAAAGTGCACATTAAAGGGGGATGTTAAAATATTAAAGTGCATTTTACCTAATTTAATATTCATTATTGCTTTTTAGGGTTAGGGTTTTGTTTTTTAGTGAGAGTTAGGGTTTTCTTTTTAAAACCCTAATCTCTTAAAAACCCTAATATCTCTCTATATGTACTCATTCATGTATTATAATGAATAATCACTTTTGGTTCTAAGAGATAGTCCAATATTTTGGAAATATTACTCTACTAAGCATAGATAGTAGAGGTTAAGTTTTGGTATTGTGAAGACTGCTATAGAAAAATGTCAAGAAATATCTTTGAAATCTGGAATATTTGTATTCATACATAAAATTGAAAAGATCTAGAAAATGAAGATTAAAAATTCAAATATTTTGAGTAAAATAATGTAGGTTTCTAGCTATAGCATCTCAAATGAGATGAAAGTGTATATATTTGTAAACTCTCAAGCTCTAAAGAAGAGAGTTGCAATTTGTCAAGGGTAGAGGACCCAAGTACAACCACTTATTATCCAACAAAAAAAGAGAGTTAAGAATTGATTAAATAACACTAGAGCAAGTGGTTAAAATGTAGGCTTTTAATGGGGAGATTTAAGTTCAAATCTTGCCAAGCAATATAATACCACTATGTGGTTCATTGAAATACCATGGTAACATGGTGATGACGTAATATATGTAGGTCCTATTTCAATCACATATAACCGATTATATATATATATATATATATATATATATATATATATATATATATATATATATATATATATATATATATATATATATATATATATTAAAAGTTTTATAGTGAGTATCATGTGAGAATGAATGTGAATTAAGCGTTAATATGAGTAAAAAATAAGTTTCACTTTCAAAGTTCTTGATCTAGATTTTTGAGAAAAATTTATGAATGAAGGATTCTCATGAAAAGAAAGTTAGGTAACAATAAGGAAAAGTAATTTAAAAATCCTTAATTGAAAGTAAATAAAAGCACATTCAAAGAGTTGGAGAAAATAAGAAAAATAGTTCTAAAGTTAGAAAGGCAATTGAAAAAAAGGAAAATTGTATACAAAAAGTAAAAATGAAATTTCTATAAATAAAAAATAATAACTTGGAAAAGTTATTCTTTGCATTTATCATGATTCTATATATCCATGCATCCCCATCAATTGACTTATCCATCCATACTTACTTGGGTGGATCATCTAACATGTGTATCATCCATAGTTATATTAGATTTTATTGAGTGTAGTGAGATGGTGACAAAGCCGATGTGATGTAATGATGAAGATTTTATAGATTTGGATGACAACAAATTTGTCACATTGATTGTTTGATTCAGTGGAATGTCAATTGATATAAAAGAAATTTAATTTATCATATTTTTCAATTATGACAATGGTATCATAGTATACAATCTTGATAATTGGTATCAGAGCTGGTATTGAACCTAAAATCCTTGAGTATTCATGAAGTGGTTTAGGAGGGATTTTGGAGCAATCATGACTCATACATTCAAATTTTAGGCTAGTTTAAGGAGGAGATAAAATCTTATTGGTAGAGCAACCTTAATGCATGGAGGTCCGAGATTTGAGTTCTAGTTGGTTTGTACCTTTAGCAGGGTATAGAAGCCAAAGTAATCAATTTGGAGAAGACAAGTAGAACCAAAATAAATGCTAAAAGAGAAAATGCAATAGTAGTAGTATGTCTAAGAGAGAAAAGGGGAGTGATGCTTAACCAATGGATGAAGTCTATGTGTGTTAGAAGTAAGGTACCACACATGAGAGAAGAAATATGATAGAAACAATAGAGCGAACCTCATAACCAATTATCTACTTTATTATACCTAGCAATTCTAATGACTGGTTATACAATGTGGTTTTATAAGATGATAAGGTTACCATAAGGACACTCATGGTTGAGTCATGGGATCATATCCATGTTGAAGAAGAAAAGAAATCCTAGAGTTGGAAGTTCGAATATATGTGAATCTGTATAGATAGTGTTGAAGGTGCATACACAAGATGTTGATGAGAGATTTTTATTCAAGAAATAAAAAAATAAATATTAAGAATTAAGTGGAATAATGTTGGAAAAATTAATGCTTAATGTGGAAAATCGCATGCAAAGACCTAAAGAAAATAAGGAAAAACAATTCTAAAGTTAGAAAGGCAATTGAAAAATAGAAAAGTATATACAAAAAGTAAAAAAGAAAGTTCTATAAATAGAAAGGAAAATTTTGGAAAATTTACTAGTTGCATTTATCATGATTCTATATATTCATGTATCCCCCATAAATTGACTTATCCATCCATCCTTACTTGGGTGGATCATCTAACATGTGTATCATCCATAGTTAGATCATATTATATGGAATGGGGTTAGGTGATTTATATTAATGGAATTATAAAATTATGATGGGTAGTTGCACAAAATTGAGCATGTGAATTGTATTGTCAAAACCGTGTATGATGTGTGTGAATAAATGTACATGCTTCTACAATTGTGAGATAATTTGTAAGCTTTCACAAAATTTAATATAAGGATAATTTATTTATCAAAGTATATGATCTTGACAAATTTTTGGTGCATGAGTCCTATTTTTTGACCTCTCAATAAGATCACCATCAAAGATAATTTTCCTATCCATATTATAGATTATTTGTTGGATGAATTGCATGGTGCTAAATACTTTACCAAACTTGACTTGTGCTCTAGGTTCCATCAAATTAAGGTTAGAGAAGAAGATATTCCCAAAACTACTTTTTGCATGCATGAGGGTCATTATGAGTTCTTAGACATGCCCTTGATTTTAATAATTCTTCTTTAACTTTCCAAAGCCTCATGAATTCTATCTTTCATCCTTTTATTCTTAAGTTTATGCTAGTATTATTTGATGATACCTTAGTTTACAAGAAGTCTTGGGAAGCTCATTTAGTTCATGTTGATAAAGTTCTCTACCTCTTAAAAAATGAATGCCTATCTATTAAGACATACACGTTTTCTTTTGGGGTTCATGATATAGAGTACTTGGAGCATAAAGTATCTTAGGAAGGAATAAAGGTGGATCCTAAGTAAATTAAATCCATGAAAGATTGGACTAGGTATAAATCCTTCAATATTGAATTATTGTTGTTATTGCTATATTTTTGGAATATGATTTGTTACATATGGACTCCTCATGGTACTAGAAGGATTTATCAATTTTACATGGAATTTTGTTTTGGTTGTAAATTAAATGGAGGTTGACCTATTTGACCTTACATGGTACTAGGTTTTGATAGGTTTTAAAAGTTATATTGCATATTAATGTTTAGTAGTCCCTGTGAAGTTTAAATCCTATAAGGAATTTGCATCTTTTATTACCTTGACCAAGCTTGTGATTAACTTGTATTGGCTTGTTGGATGAATCCAATTTGTAATCCTTGAAGTGATTGAGATAATGGTAGGATTATCATATGGGTAATTGGGGCCAATATTATTATGCTCATGTTTATTTGAGATAATACAAAATTAGACCCAAAAAATTGGATATTACTAGCATTAGATAAGGCTTGTGACATCTAATGCATGTTATACAATGAATTTTAGGAATAGTGGAGGGAGTGGTAGCCTACACCTAATCAACACCAGATGGAGTGCGGTCACATACTAGAGGGTTGTTGAGTAAACCTTTTTATTTTCCAATAAAATGGTGGTGGATTGTGACTTTGACTATAGGTATTTGATATTGGGTCTTCTATGGAAGTTAATGAGATAGTTTCTTTCAAATATGTAATCGAAACCATTATATTAGGTTTTTTTATTTGCTTCCTTTCTTTTTTGTATTCAATTAGTTTAACTTGCTTGACTTATTTACCCTTGTTGGATGACCTAGATCTTTTATTCATAAGAAATGTAACTTACTAATATTAGTTCTTAATAGATACCTAATATACTTGCAATAGAAAACCATTTGAAAATAGGTTAGTACTAGTGTCATTGAATTGCTAGAATAGAGTCATAGCGTATAACAAACCTTGTTAGAGATGGATGATGTCACTTATTTGTTAGCCAAAATCGATGAATCATTAGCTTGGCCAGTGAATCTATGGGTAAAAGGCTTAGAAAATTGTTGGATCTTGATGAGAGACAATGACATAATGAAGGCGTCATCCGAGCTAATAGATTACAAACTTAGCCAATTTTTTGGCACCACAAGGACTTGGATAATTTAAAAATGAAAGAAATGATAAGGTTTTACATAGAAATCCAACAAATTGTCCATTCACTAATGAATCATTAAAAAATAGATTTGAGGAAATATTGAGTTTGTTGAACTTTATAAAGAAATGGGCCTATAGATTGGCAAATTTATAGGACATGGGAATGATTTTAGATTATTTAAAAGTTTAAATAGATTTTTAGATTTGATCGTCAAGAGAGTCTCCATTTACACTCAAATTGGAGGAATTTGCAATCATGCAAGTTTTAGGGCCATAACTTAAAAACTATTAGATCTAAGGAAATGATGCATGGATTTGATGGAATTTTTCTAGGTTTTATTAGGTTTAATGTCTTCAACGAGCTCTTTTTTTTTTTTTGTGGAAAACATCCCAAAAGGGATGCCACTTTCGGGTAAGACCCAAGGAGGTAGGGGTATCCATTCCACAAAAAATGCCCAGGACTCGGACCTGGCCTACCACCTTTGACATACTCAAGGAGCAAACAAACACACAAAACCAATTTAAAAATAAGTAAATAACAACAAAAATAATAAAATAAAATAAAAAACATGCTCCTTGAGTGTGTCAAAAACAAAAGCACAACCAAACATGCACAATAAGATAAAATAAACCACAACACAAACCACATAACAAAACACAAACAATAGAACACTACAAAGACATAACCCAAAAAAAACATGAAAAATAAACACAACCAAAACCTAAAAAATAAAATAAATAAAATAAAAATAAAAATAAAAAACAACCAACAACAGACAATAAACAAAAACAAAAAACATAGAAAACACTCACACATAAAAACATGAAATAACACAAACAAAGAGAAACCCAAGAACAAGAACGAAAAAAACACAAGAACAATAACAAAAAAAATATAAAAAATATAAAAAAAACAACAAAAACACAAGAACAAAAAAAAACAACACAAAGAACACAAAAACAAAACAAAACAAAAGAACCCACCCACCTTAAAAAACTAAACAAAAAAAACAAAGAAGAAAAAAAAAGGAACAAAACAATGACCTATCTAGACCAGAAGACTATTAAGGCAAGAATCAACAGAGGAAACAAAATAAAGAATAGAATGAGCTAGGGAACTAAAAAAAACTGAATGAACCAAAGAGAAGCAAAAAAAAAAACAAGAAGAAACTAGGTACCTTCAGAACTTGAGCCATCCAAAGAAATGATAGAAAGAAGAGCTTCCCTAATTTGAGAAGCCCACCATATAGGAGGGTGGCCATAACAAGTAAGATCACCTTTGTCCAAAGCCCAATTAGCTAAAGCATCAGCACTCTTGTTTTGATCTCCGACCACATGATTGTAATCAACTTTCAAAAATCCCATCTGGATTAATCGAATCTTCTCAATAATTATTTTTATTCTCCAATCCACCTTATGATTCTTAGGAGTCTTCAAGAGATTAATCATAAGTTGAGAGTCGGACTCAACTAACACCTTTTCCCATCCAACCTTAGTAGCCTCCTGAAGGCCTCTGAGGATACCATACCCCTCAACAAGGTTATTGGAAAGAATACCCAAATTCTCAGCAAAAGTAAAAACCAGGGAGCCATCTGAAAGTCTACCAATTCCTCCCACACTAGCTTTTCTAGGGTTCCCTCTAGAGGCTCCATCAGTATTGAATTTTCCAAAATCCTTAGGAGGAGGTTGCCAATTTCTAGTCCTATCCATCTTACTAATACTCACATTCCCTTTAAGTTGGTTGCCCTTAGAAGGTTTAATCTTCAATCTTTGCATCACTTGATCCCATATTTGGTGGGAGTTTTGGGGGTGATTAAGGAGTTGATGGATTGATTCAACTAAGTTGGCTATGGTCTTTTGCCAAATATAGTGAATATCCTTCCTATCTTGATTAAAAATTTGGTTGTTCCTTTCATTCCAAATATTCCAAAGAAGAATGGTAGAACCCATCCAAACTAATTGCCTAATAAAATGATCAACACCCTCTTGATTAGGCCAATCCCTCCAAATATGTTCAAAAGTAAAAAAATTGGACCACTGTAAGCCAAGTAAAGTGGCCATTCTCCTCCATAGCTCAGAGGCTAAAGTACACTCAATAAAAACATGGTTGATATTTTCTACATTCTCTTCACACATTTCACATCTAAAAGGGCCATGAAAACCACGCTTCATAAGTTGCTCACCAAGAAGCACCCTACGATGCAATAAAAGCCAATTAAAGAACCTCACCTTAGGCCAGATATTTTGAGCCCACAATTGAGAAAATATGTCAGAAGAATGGTTGGGATTATTATGGCATAAGGTCAAATAACCTTGAGCAACTGAATACTCACCCTTAGTAGTGTTGTTCCATCCAAAACAATCTTTTTCATGGGACCAAGAGAGGGATCTCATATGAAGGATGCCTTGGATATCTTGTCTTTGCCTTTCTAGGATTTGAATAGGCCAGTCCTCAATAGGGATCCAATATCTACCAACCTTTGAATTACCAATATGGTACCAACAGTAATTAGCCACCTTTATCCAATTAGCTCGGTGAAGCTCCTCCATCCAAGGCCTCCAATCGAGAAACTGAGTTATCAAAGGCTTGTGACCATCCCAAGAATCTGTCCAAAAATTTGCATGTTGACCATTATGAATGATCCAAAATAATTTTTCCTTTATCAAATCCTCACCAGTCTTAAGAACTACTAAAATGGGAGAACCTTTGGTAGGAAGTTGATAGCGAACAAGGTCTTCAAGAATTTTGTTCTCAGCATATTTAGCATGGAGATTATTGGCCCAAAGAGCATTGGGGTTATGCAACATCCTCCAATATAATTTAGAAGCTAAAGCTTTGTTGTTATTAATTGAAGACCGGAATCCTAACCCCCCTTCACTCTTAGGAAGACATAAAGTATCCCATTTCACCAAGGCCCATTTTCTTTTCTCCTTAGTACCACTCCAAAGGAAATGATGACTGATTTGATCCAATTCTCGAAGAACAGCCTTTGGGATATTCAAAATGGAAGAAACATAAATAGGAATAGCTTGAAGGACTGATTTTACCAAGGTGATTCTACCCCAGAAGAAAGCCACTTGTTGGTCCACTTTCCAATTTTCTTCTTGACTTTGTCCAACAACCAATTCCAATCTTTATTTTTTTGCCTTTGAATATTTATGGGAATACCTAAATAAGTGATTGGAAGAGAGGTCTTCTTATATCTTAATTTATCCAAGACCATGGATTCCTGTCTAGCAAAGCAATGAAAGAAAATAACTTTAGATTTGTCTTCATTGATCAACTTGCTTGGTAGCCTTAGAAAAACAACTAATGATTTGCTTAATATTAGAAGCTTCCTTAATTGTAGCTTTACCTAAAAGAGTAGAGTCATCCACAAATTGAAGATGAGAGATAGGTCTAGCTCCATGAGCAATGGTAACTCCCTCAAGGGTTTTTTTTTCCCTCTTTTTGGTTATAGTCCTACCCAAGCATTCAGCAAGAATGATGAATAAATAAGGGGATAGCGGGTCACCTTGCCTAATACCTCTGGAAGCTGGGAAAGACTGAGAAGGCCTGCCATTGATAAGAACTAAGTAGGAAACTGAAGAGATACATCCCATAATCCAATCCATCCAATCCTTAGAGAAACCAAATTGCCTCAAAACTTTGATAAGGAAGTGCCAATCCACTCTGTCATAAGCTTTGGATAAGTCTAACCGAATGAACATAGAAGGAGAATTTTGCATATCCATGGAATGGATGGCTTCCTGAGCAAGAACTATCTCATCTACTATTTGACGTCCTTCCACATATCCCCCTTGCTCGGGGGAAATAATCTTATGCAAAAGAGGCTTCAACCTTTCTGCCATGATTTTAGTAATGATTTTGAGAAGAACATTACATAAAGCAATAGGTCTAAAAGCCGAGATATGATCAACCTCTTGAGCTTTTGGAACAAGAGTAATATAAGTTTTATTGATAACCTTCAAAATTTTTTTGGCTTTCCTGGATTCTTCCACCACCTCTAATAAATCAACATGAAGGATATCCCAGAACTCTTGGTAGAACTCAATAGGAAAACCATCAGGACTTGGGGTTTTCCCTTTTTGCATTTTAAAAACTACTTTTTGAAGCTCATTGATAGTAACAGGAGCAGTCAAAATAGAGTTCTCCTCAGAAGTGATAAGAGAAGGGATTGCTTGAAGAACATTTTGTTGTGAAGTTGAGTCAAGAGGAGTAGTAGCAAAAAGATTGGAAAAGTAATCAACAACAATAGAGTTCATGCCATCCCAAGTATAAACAACATCTCTAGAATCTGATTTTAAGGAAGAAATAAAGTTGTGAGATCTTTGAGCTAGAAGAGATTTGTGGAAGAAATTTGTGTTTTGATCTCCTTCTTTGAGCCATTGAATTCTAGATTTTTTCTTCCATAAGATTTCTTCTCTTTTTTCCCATTCCTCTAATTGAGTTGTGAGTTTAATTTCATTTGCACTTCTCTTCTCTGTGAGGCCATCTAAATGGATTTTCTTATTCAAATTTTCAAGATGAGCAATAACTTCATGCTTTTTTTTATGAACATCCCCAAACTCTTTCCAGTTCCAAGTCTTGATTTTGGATTTAATGTATTGCAATCTTTTGGCAAAACAGAACATCTTAGTCCCATGCCTAGGTTTACCTTCCTTCCACCATTGTTGCACACGAGGTCTGAAGGAAATGTCTCTAAGCCACATTAATTGAAAACAAAAAGGAGAGAAACTCACATTGGTTTTCCACATTTCCACCATGATTGGCCAATGATCCGAACCAACATTATTAAGAGTCTTCACTTTAGGAATGTGACCATGGATTAAGAAATTTTTAGAGAGAAAAAACCTATCCAATCTCTCCATTATACAAGCTAAGCCTTGCCTTCTATTAGACCAAGTCATAAGGCCATTATCTGGTTGGATATCCACAAGATGGAGGTTTGCAATATATTCGCTCATGAGGTCAGTGCTTTTGTCCAAATTTCTATTTCCCCCTCTTTTCTCATCCAGAGAGAGGATGGTATTGAAATCTCCTCCGATCAAGATCCAAGATTTAGGAAAATGAGAGATAATATGAGTAATATCCTTCCATTGTCTTCCTTTTTCCTCCAAATAAGTCGGGGAATAAATAGTAATGCAGAGCATAATCTGGTTGGAATGTCTACTTTGAATAGCTATAGCCAACAAACCCCAACTGCCAACCATATGGTGAATAACTACCTCTTTTGGGTCCCAAAGACAAGAAATGCCACCGGAAGTCCCTTGGGAACCGAGGGAAACCACTTTTCCAGCTGGCCAAATTTTATCGGCAATTAAGTCCATATCCTCCATTGACATCTTTGTTTCTTGAAGGAAAACAAGATGTGGATGATTTATCCGAATCATTCTTCTAATTTCATTTTGTTTTGAAAGACTCCCTTTGAGTCCTCTAATATTCCAAGTGATGATCTTCATTAATACCAGGGCTAAAAAAAGCTCGGAAGGGCATTAATCTTACCTTCCTCTACAAGCTTTTCACCTTCTTTTACCATATGATATTGATTGGTCTTGCGACCTACTTTTTTATTAGAATCCATCTTCAATTTTTTTTCCCTTTCTTACTTATTCCTGTTTCTTGACTTATTCCAATTGAATCCGAGATGGCTTCTAACCTTGAAGAATGCTCATACACGACCAAAATTTTACTAGATGGTTCAATGGAGTCTATATTGGGACTCGCATTATTTGAAGTTTTGACATTTGAAATATTGTTTTTCTTGTGTAAATTTTCTTTTTTTTTTTTGTTGAAAACCTTTGATTTGTTGGTTTGTCTCTGAGTTCTTCCATTCATATTTAAATTGTGTTTCTAAGATTTCAATTTCCATTATTTCCTCTTCCTCACTTGGGACATCATTTGTGGAAAGGATTTCAAACATATTAGCAAATGACTTTGATTGATCCTTCATAACTGGTTTTTTTTTAGTGTTCTTCTTCTTAGGTATTTGGAAACCTCCTGAGTTTATATCTTCTTTCTTTTGATCAGGAATTTTATTTGGGCAAGCACTGGCCAAATGACCATATTCATGGCAAATTCTACAATGAAAAGGAATGTTCTCATAGTCCACTACTTGCTCCCAAGTGTCTTCCCCAAATTGTAATGTGATTTTTTTAGGTAGGGGTTTGTCAAAATCCATTAAAACACAAATCCGAGCATAAATAATATGTTCAAAATTTTGAGTACAATCAGCAGTCATCATAAAAGTTCCTAAAGAGTTTCCAATTGAAGAAAAAATAGTAGGATTCCAAAATTCAATAGGGAGGCCAAAGAGTCTAACCCACACGGGAGCTATAGAAGGCATCTCTTCTTCGACTTTAAATTTAGTATGCCAGGGCTTCATGAAAAGCCCTGCCCTTCCAAAAAACCAAGGATCCCCTTGAAAAGTTTTCTCTCTATCTTCATTATTAGCAAATAAAACAAGAAAATAACCATTTGGATAAATAGAGATTTGTAACTCACCTTTAGTTTTCCAGCTTTTTGCAGCCTAGAATTTGAAAGTAGATAGACTCGAACAAAAACCCATGAATCGACAAATTAGTCCTCTTTTTTCCAAATCTTCAATGCCAGTTTGAATGTTACCCATATCAAGCTTAACAATAGGAGTTCCATCAACTGCTTTAAGACATCCTGACTCCGTTTTCCTGGGATCAATCTTAGGCATTCTTAGAGGTTTATGGGAAGCCCTAATATTGATATTAGCATTGGGTTGAGGCTGTCCACCACGAAGGGCATCCCTAAAATTCATTTTTGGGACCGAGTCTTCGAAATTCTTACCCTTGACAAGGGTTTTCATAGTAGAATTATTTTGTGGGTGCACCTTAGCACGAGATTCACTTGAGATATGAGCCATTTTTTGATCAACTACTTGAAACTTGTTTTGTGATCTCTTTAATCCTTGCCCTAGACGTCGTGGAAAGGTATGGTTTTCACTTTTCTTTTGTGCAGCAAATTGGAAGCCGTTGTCACTCAAGTTCACAATATGATCTATTGAAAGACAAATTTCTAATCCATATTGTATCCCCTGCAACATTTCTTGCTAAAATATTGAGCATAAACCACAAAAATATTGGTCGCTAGGGCCCGAAGGCCCTAAAAACCAACCTCTGGAGCTGCTTGCACTCAACCCAGATGAAACCCTCGCATAGCCGCTTGCCAAATATATTGTTCACACATAGGGATGCGCTAGGATCTGTGTTGCTCCAAATGATATGAAAATTGGTGGAGACGTTCTAGGGTTTTTCAGGCATCTACCCTCAAAATTTTAGCTCAATCCGAGTTCGGATGAGTGAGATATGGCCAAAACAAGTTTGGCAATTTTCTATGTATAATTTTAAACAGACCTAATGCTTCCTAAAATAAGATGCGATCCACGGTCTATGAATCCATACAGCCTATTTTAGCAAAATTAGGAAATAAGTACGACCTAATACTACTAAAATTAAGTGTGATCCATGGTCTATGTACGAGCTCTTTTTTAGATTTGGTAAAATTCATAGAATTTTAATGTAGATCTAAAGAACAAAAGATTTTTTATTGTATTTGTGCCCACACTTTGTGTAAATAGTTAGAGGAGGATAAATTTAAGCTTCTTTGACTTTAGAACTTAGGTTGGCTCCCCACTAATTTATGTTAATCTAAAATAAGCTAAGCATTAAAAATAAAATGGGTGAACGTAAGGTTGTGAGAAATGAAAATAAAGTGCATAAAAGTATATATAGTTGCGATCATAGTGAGTCTAGTGTGTGATCAATTGAGCTTTAGAAGAAATAAAAGAATAATAATATGATTATCACCTTCGTATTGTAGGTGAGATGGGGAGGGTAGGGAAATTCTCCAAGGGATGTCCCTAGTTCGAATCTCCACCCTACCAAACACACATTGGGTACCCAAAATCCATTTGATTATGCTGGTGTGGTTAGGGTCGGGCGTAACTCCTAGGTGATTTTGATGGTGTAGAACCCCCTAGTCGTAGTTTCTCAGACCAAGGCGGTCCCACAAGGAGCATTTTGCTAAATTAAATAATAATAATAATAATATGATTATCATTCATTAAGTATAAAAATTAGTACAAAATAGTACTAACAAGAAGTAAGAAAGCAATATCAAAAACACCAGTTGAGTTCCTATCATTTGATAATGTTAAGGTCCACCCATGGAAATGGAACCTTGGTTTATAGTGTAATAGTCATCATTTTCCACCAATTGCCCTAAACTAGACAATTTATTAATATGGAAAAGTATTGCCTATCATAAAAGAGATTCTTATAATTCTATGTTTAAATGTGATATTTTTCAATTAAATATTGATCTTGTACACTATCCCACATAAACCCTTAATCTCATAGATGCACCTTGGTCTTTTCTCATATGGTAACTTCACTTAGAAAAAATTCTCCATTATCATTTGATGCTCATGGAATCATAATTATTGGCATTTAGTATTTTATAAAATGGGTTGATTTAATGCCCTTAGAATTCACTATAGGACTTAATATCTCTAATTTCATATTTCATCATATTATATTTAGATTTGGGTACTCCTACTATTATTTTGGTTAATGGAACATGTTTTAAAAATAATTCTGCAAAAAGAATTATGTGAATAATATCGTATTGAAGATTCATTCACTTCACCACATTATACATGATGTAGAGGACAAGCATAATATTCTAATATAATATTGGTCAAAATATTACAAAATATAGTAAAACAAAATATAAAATATTAGTGCATAAATTATATCTCTCTTTGCGGGTGTATCACACATGGAATTACCATGCGAACAATCCCATTTTCTCTTGTATATCATGAAGAAGCAATATTACCTATAAAAGTTAGATTAACTTCTCTTTTTGTGTCTTTCCATGATATAATAAGTGAAGAAGATTTTGAGATGAAGATTACATAAATTGGTTACTCTACATGATAAAGTATTATAATATTTTAAATATAACAAAAAAATATAAGCAAAGGATAGCAAGATCTTGTAATAAGAGAGTGAAATCAAGATAATTTCAAACTGGTGACCAAGTACTGAAATTAAACAACACCCATTATAAAATAAGTTTTCTAATAAATGGCATTGACCTTATTTTAAAATCTTATGGATCTATAGCATTGAAGCTCCAAATAATTAACAGATAATAGCTTGATAAATCTATTAATTTCATGTATCTTAAAAGAGATTTTTCCTAGACATATCCCTTGATAACATCCCAATCCCTTCATCATATAAAGGGTCAACATAGTTGGACTCGTATTTATAATTGCATCTCTATATGGAATTACATACCGATTCTCTTTGTGATCATTATATTGACTTTTTAAGTCCAACTATGAAAAATTCATGACTACAAACAAATCATCAAGTGTTATTTGTCCATCGTTACCATTTATTTTTCCTTTTGATATGTTATCTCTCAAAATCATATTTCATATTTATAAAATCATAATAAAGTGTTAAATATACAGAAGATAAATTTAGGAAGCATTTCCTTTATTTGAAAAAGATATGATCTCTAAAGTAAACAAATAGCAAGGCAAAAAAGGTCTTAAAAACAAACCGACAAGAAAAATGTTAATTTTTTTTAAAAAGACAACATTGCTCTCAACGAAAAGTTATATAAATTTCAAAGTCATTATCTCATATATTTTTATAAACCTATCATGAAAATATTATCTTTGCATATATTTGGACTTTCATAGGTTGTCTCTTTCTTATAAAAATGATAAAAAAATGTTATTACTATCATGAGGTTAATTTTGTTTTTGAAGTGATTGCACTACCCCCATAACAACTATGGAAATAGTCTCAAGGGTTGGAAGTGTAACTCTTTTAAAAATTTAGACCTTAAAAAAATGATAATTTTTCATTTTCAAAAACATAGAAAAAAATGTACCATGAAAAAAAAGTAGGTATTCGGAGCAATATGGAAAAATTAGCAAAGTCTAAATTAAAGGTTGCATGCAAGAACCATTGAGGATATTAAAACCCCTCCAAGGAAAAAACACCAGATCCAACATCTATGATCACATGCAACACATTTGAAATTGCATGTAAGATTTAAGGAGCCACAACCATATTGAAGGATGTCCTCTCAACACCTTCTATTGGAAAGTGTGGTAATCTAACTACTACAATTGTATTCCAATAATATAATAAATCATGCAAGAGGAGATTGGGACAAAAATAAAGGTAATTTTTTATCCATGTCATAATATCCTAGGACAATGGTGAATAGGATAACTCCCTTAAACTAACTTGTAGCATTAAGATATTTAAAATATATAGTGGCATTATGGACTAGGACATCAATAGATTGCTCTGTTAAAGAAGGAAGACATAGATTCCTTATGAACAAGATATTTATTACATCACAAATGTGATAACCTTGATAGAAGGGTCTATTTACAAAGACCAAGGCACCAAGAAAAGGCTAAATTAGTACAAAGGCTATGGTGCCAAAAAGTGCCTAAGGGCTGAGCACCAAGGTATTTAATTCCAAAGGTAATTTAGTCTTGGTGCCACTAGAAATACAAATGAGGCACTAAGGAAGATGCATTAAGCATGATACAATATAGATGAGGTGTGGAACCATAGTTACACAAATGTAGTGGAATAATATCTAAGATGAGTTTAAAGTAAAAGGTGCATTTAACATCATGAGCAAATGTGAAACCATAATACCAAAGATGAAGTTGGCACTAAATATGGTGTTGGCATGATGAACAAATATGGTATCGTATCACCAAATATGAGGTTGGTACCATAAATAAAATTGATTCTATAAACAAATGAGGTGTCATCATCAAAGATGAGGTTTGGTACAAAAGGTAGAGTTGACACCATGAATAAGTGTGGCGTCAATACTGAAGACGAGGTTGATGCCATGAATAGGTGTCATCCCATACATTATTATAATATTTGTCATGAAGGCTTGCAAAACATATGAGTTTGCATTATTCTAGCACAATGGCCTATGAGGACTCTTAGTGACCCCCACCTTGAAGTATCCTAAAACAAAAGAAAAACTAAGACACAAATTTAAACTTTAATTAATGTATGACACAAGCAATTTATTTCAAAAAGCATAAACTTTTATTGAGTGCATCATCACCTAGAGCTGAAATCTATTATATCAAAAGTGTGAATCACTCCCTAAGATATAATGCTAAAAAATGAATATATTTAAGCATACAAAGTTCAAACTAATGACCAAGAAAGTGATTGATTTAACTTCAAATTGTACTAGTCAAGGAATCAAAGTTGTTAAAAACATGTAGAATAAGTTAGAGGTAATTTTAGTTGGCTAAGCATCAATTTTGTTAAAATATGCCACCAAATTAGAATATTTTAGGAGTATAATTACTTTACGCCAGTTAAAATTTAGGTTAAGGTTTTTATAATAAATAATAGGTAAAATTTCATTTGTAAGGATCTTTTACTATTTTTAGAATACTAGAACTACTTCTTGTAATGAAATATTGTACATTGATATCAAACTATTATTAAAGAACATATTGTGCACGTTTCTATAGATCAATAATGTCCTTTTACCTTGATTTGTAATTGTATGATGCTTGTGGCATTGCCTTTCCATCCTTTATCAATCCTTTTGTTTTTTTTATATGTTATTCATGGACCTAATCACACCAAATTTTTTATTTTCCTTGTAAAATTTCCATTGCATCAACACTCACACTACTTGTTCAATTGCATAATAGTCTGATTTAGGTTTGCACTCACAATCTTGTTTCATGAATCCTTTTCAACCTCCATATTTGAGACGGATCCCTATTAATATAGGTAAAGTAAACTAATATAAATATAGCAAAGAAAATTTGAGAAGGTAAAGTTGTGGGGGATCAAAGCAAAGTGTGGGAAAAATAAGTATGGTTAAAACTATATAGGATTGATATTGATAAATCAGTGCATTAAGAAGTGATTGAATAACATCCGCATGATTTAACATTTGATTGATACAAAACAATGGTGGAAAGGACTAAAAGGAGATGAGAAGGAAATGCCATAAGATTGATATTTCCTTATTTTTCCCTTATAATATTAATTTGCTATATATATATATATATCCTATTTTTTCTCATTTTTTAATATATTTAATAGTTATTTTATGTAGATAACGATTGTAAAATAAGGTGGTCTATAACAATTATAATATCCTATTAACGATTGTAATATATATATATACTTTTTATCGAGTTCAGTCTATCTCTTTTTGGGTTGATTTCAAGGTCCTAATTTCAAGGTCGAGGAGGAAACCGATCCCTTTCATCTTGGAAATGAAGTCTTGGAAATGAAGATTAGGAATAGAGGAAATTAATATTAAGAATAGAATCAAATGAAAGGGAATAGAATCGAATGAAAGGGAATGAATAGAATCATTAAAGGGAATGAATAGAATCAAATTAAAGAGAATGAAGATAATCCAATTAAATTAAATTAAAGGGGCTTAATACCAACCACCTTATGAATGCGGCCTATTAGACTTCTTCATGGATACGGTCGAGGGCCCCCACCCCCACTTTTATAAGGTAAGGATAAGCGCTCAACTGCTTAAAGTTTTAAAGATATATATATATATATACTATTTGTTTCTCATTTTTTTCATTTTTGTAATGTATTTAATAGTTATTTTATGTAGGGATTATTATTCTTTTTTAATAAAGAGAAAACTTTTGAGGAGCTAGGGAAAAACTAGGGCATCAGTTGGGTAGCCGAAGAGATTTCTGGTTACTGTGGATTTGAAGACAAGATTGCTGCCCCAGGAGGGTCCAATGGGGACACCTCCGGATCCTCTTCTAGAGAGACATAGTTCTTTTGCAGATTTGTTAAAGGATAAATCTCCATCAAAGACCGAAGAAGCACAAAAAACTGCATTAAAAATGCTCTTTACGATTGCTGGAAATAGATCAACATCTCAACGAGTTAATGGATGCTTGCCACAGTCAGAATCAAGGCCAAAGATTGTCATTGAGCAAAGGATGGTTGAAGAAATAGTTTTATATAGAGCCAATCATGATTTGATCTCAAAATTCATGGGTATTCGCCCTACCCTAAATTTTTTGCATTCCCTGGGTCCGACAAAACTGGGAGCCTCTTGGTGAGTATTCTTTATGGTTTATTAGCAATGGATATTTTATTGTTAGTTTTTCTTCACTTGCCGATAGAAATAGGGCTTTCGAATCAGAAAAGAGGAATCATGGTCCGACAGGATTATTTGTTCAACCCTGGAGAGTGGGATTTGATCCTCGAATTGAACCCACTGTTGTCCCGGTTTGGATCCGTTTGTATGCACTTCCAATGGAGTTTTGGAGTGAGCAAGTATTGGAAATTATCGATAATTCCCTTGGAAGACATTTGGGTGTTTCCAAAGACACAATAGAAGGAAACACAACTGTTTATGCAAGATTATGTGTGGAAATGGATCTTAGCCAGCCTCTACCAGTAGAGGTGGAACTTGAACTTGCAGGACTATCTTGGATTCAACAACTGGATTATGAGGCATTGCCCTTCAGATGCAGAGTTTGCCACAAATATGGGCATTTGGCCCGATCTTGCCCAAATAATATGAACATAAAAATGGAGGCTCCTCTAGGAATGTCAAATCTTCCTAAGGAGGGTAAGTCAACAATCAACAAAGAACCAACGAATATTTCTCAGGGTAAAGAAGCACAGGGAGATGGTTTTGAACAACCCAAAAGAAGGAGAAGGCAAAAGAAAAAATATGGTAAAGAGCAAACCCAACTCAAGCCCTCCAATAGGTATGAGATATTTAAGACACTAATGGACCAAGAAGAACAATTCATGGAAGGAGTGGATGGGAATAATGAAAATAATAACATCCATGTTCAAGCTCCTCTTTCATCTCCCCCATCATAGAGCAGGTAATTGAGTACAATGAGTTACCGCAATCAGGGAGTGCAGGGGCATTGATAGTGCATAACCAAGAGCAACCAATAATTAAGGATGTCAACATGGGCATAGCAGAAAAGAATAGAGAAAGGCCAACTTTAGGGATAACTCAGGTGGAAAAGAGATAAAAAAATAGCAACTCTCAAGGAGTGGGTAGAAAATCAAATAAGGAATTGATAGCAGTTCAAGGAGACAAACTGATCACTAGAGGATCGGTGAGGCCAATAGATTTTTATTGCTCTCAAGGTAACCAATGATTATACAATCATGGAATGTTAGGGGTTTAAACAGTAGAACCCATCAATCTGTTGTTCGAAGACTCTTAGAAAAATGTAAAACAAATTTTTTGCTTATCCAGGAGACAAAAATGTCGTTAGATCTTATGTGTAAAATAGTTAACAGAATTTGGAGGGGTGCTGGTCATATGGAAGTGGCTGCCCAAGGTGCCTCAGGGGGGATAGTTACTCTTTGGAACTCTCTTGAATGGACTGCAATAGAACATATAGCTTGGAGGGGTGTTCTCACATCACATTTTAGAAATAATGTCACAACTGAACATGTTTTAATCACAAATTTTTATGGGGCTCAAAACCTAGATGGTCAGATGCATCAATGGAAAGTTGTGCATAACATGAGAGTCTCAAGGGAAGATTTAGACTGGATTATTGTTGGGGATTTTAATGCTAAATTATCCTCTAGAGATCAGGAAGGGGGAACCCCAATTTTGGACCCAGGGGATCGACTTATGATTGCCCAAGTCCAGGCATTACACTTGGTGGATATTAAATGCCCTGGAACCAACTATACTTGGACTAATAAGAGGAGGGAGCCACATAGCAGGAAGGTGAAGTTAGACCATTTTTTGGTTTCAGAGGAGGCATTTGTAAAATGGAATATAAAATTTCAGATTTTGGAGGGTCCAGTTTCAGATCACTTTCCCATTTTGTTGGAAGGAGGGATCAAGACAGTGCAGCATCACAAACCATTTAAATTTGAAAACTTTTGGTTACAAAAAGAGGAACTTCGAAAGAAAATTCCACAATGGTGGGAAGAAGGTCGCCCAACATATGGGACAACAATGTTTAGATTCCACAAACAACTTCATTATGTCAAAGATCAACTGAAACAATGGAGGCGAGCTAACAAGACAGACTTCCAGGTCCAAAGAGCTCCATTGGTGGCCAGATGGGATGAGGTTCAAAAACACTTTAGGGAAGGAACAATTACAGAGCAGCTCAAAGAAGAGGATGATGCATTGCGTAAAGCGGTTGAGGACATTGACAACCAAGAGGAGACCTACTGGAAATAGAGAGCAAGAACCACTTGGTTATTAGAAGGTGATAAAAATACCAAATTTTTCCATCGGACTGCTTGTGCTAGGAGACAGATGAACAACATGGAAGCTCTTCAAGATGAGAACGGACACTCCTTTGATACAATTCCAGGTATGCATTTCCATTCAATGGATTATTTTTCTAAACTATTTAAGGAAAGTATGGTGCAAGATGAAGAGGCTCAAAAAGAAGTTATTGTTGTCATACCCTCTGTTATCTCTGAAGAAGAAAATCAGACCCTACTTAAACCCATTGATAGAGAGGAACTGAAGAATGTAGTCTTTGGAATGAGCACCAGAAAAACACCAGGTCCAGATGGCTTTCCAATTGAGTTTTTTCAGGCCTTTTGGGATAACTTGGAGGAGGATATAATGGTTGTTATAGAGGAGTCCAAAGGTAGTAAAAGAATGCTTAAAGCATTAAATCATACTTTCATTACCTTAATTCCAAAAGGGGAGGAGGGGGTACATATTTCAGATTATAGACCTATTGCCTTATGCAATGTCATATATAAAATAATCACAAAGGTAATGGTTGAGCGGCTAAAACCTCTTCTACATAACATTATCTCCTCAGAGCAAGGGGGTTTTGTAGAGGGTAGGCAGATCTTGGATGGTGTGGTTCTAGCTCAGGAGGCAATCCATTCAATGCAAACATCTGGTAATAGAGGAATGTTCATAAAATTAGATATGTCAAAGGCTTATGATAGGGTGGAGTGGAGCTTCTTGTCAAAGATGATGGCAGCCTTTGGTTTCTCTCAAGATTGGATAGAATGGGTCATGAGTTGTGTTTCTACTCCGACATACTCAGTGTTAATCAAGGGTCTTCCTTCGCAACCGTTTGGAGCTACTCGAGGCCTTCGTCAAGGAGATCCTTGCTCTCCCTATATTTTTCTCATATTGGGTGAAGGATTGGGTAGACTCATCTTGAGGAGAAGACAACAAGGTTTGCTAATAGGTATCAAGGTGGGTGAGGAAGTTTTGACTCACCTACAGTTTGTGGATGACACAGGATTGGTGGGAGTGGCCAGCTTCAGGGAAGCAAGAATGATTAGAGATACACTTAATGTCTACCTTAGGGCTACAAACCAAGTCATCAATGATAAAAAATCCAAAGTGGTCTTTTTCAATCTTGATCAAAGGCTTCAGGACAGAATTTTAGAGATCTTGGGATTCACAAGGACTTATCTCCCAATGGTATACTTGGGGGTCCCTTTGCATTTTAAAAAACTAAAAATAGATATCTGGAGGAATATTTTGGATTGTATCAAGGACAAAATTAATCATTGGTCTCACAAATGGTTAAGCTATGGGGGTAGATTAACTTTTTTACAGTCAATCATTCAAGCCATGTCAATTTATAAATTTTCTATCCTTGCTGCCCCACATACCATATGGAAAGAGTTGGACAAGATGGCTAGAAAATTTTTATGGGAAGGAGTAAAAGGAGAGAGGAAATGGGCCTTAGTAGGTTGGGATAAAGTAAGCCAGCCCAAGGTAAAAGGAGGTTTGGGACCGAGAAGATCAAAGTTAAATAATAAAGCTTTGGCTGGAAAGCTTTACTGGAGGTGGATTTCCCAACCAACTTCTTTATTCAATAGAATCTTAACTAGTAAATATTTGGGACATGTAAACCCAAATGAGGTGGGTCATTTCCCTTTGGATGGTAATGGATCCTTAGTGTGGCAGGCTCTCAAGTTAGGATCTCAAGTAGTAAAAGATAGATTATTTTGGAAAGTGGGGAGAGGGGAGAAGGCACGATTTTGGACAGATTCATGGGATCAATACCCACCTATCATTGTTGAATTTCCTGAATTGCAACCAATAAAAATAGCCATAGAAACCAAGGGATGGGTCCAAATTGAAAGTTATTTCAACACTAGTCACCTGGGGGATTATAAGTTTAAGCAATTTAAGAAGTTGGATGAGTGGCCAATTTCAATCCCTCCGGATTTGACACCCATCATGACTAAAATCTTGGCAGAAATATTTCTCACAGGTAGAGACGAGGAGGATGAATTAGCTTGGGGCTATGGGAGCCTTGGTGTCTACACAATGAAGGATGGATATGATAAGATCCTTCCAGAGCCTCCTCCTCATACATATCAAAGTTGAGGATTGGAGAAAGATTTGGCAGTCCAAGGGTTGGTCGAAAGTAAACTTTTTTGCCTGGCAGTTCATGCATAATGGAATTCTTACTTTTGATAATCTCAGATGTAGGGGAATCATTGGTCCATATCAATGTGTTTTATGCTACAAGAGTGAGGAAACAACTGATCACTTGATGTTTGAGTGCCCATTCACGTGCCAGATTTGGGAGAGATGGTTTTTATATTATAAAATTCAAGTTAATGGTGATTTGAATCGGATTAATATTTGGGAAATATGGAAGAGGGGTAGATTTAAATCTAAAGCTCTTTGTATTGGTTGGGAGCTTGGATTAAACTTTATTTGGTGGCAAGTGTGGTTGGAGAGAAATGCTAGAATTTTTAGAGAAACTTTTTCTTCTTTAGATGGAGTTTGGCAGGTCATTTGGAGCAAAGTCACATAAACTGTGGCAGTCTATGCTAAAGAGGAAACTCAAGTTGTTATTGGGGCAATGGAGAAGGAAGTTGAAGTGCAAGAGGGACAGGACAGAGCTAGTTGGAAACCACCCCCAGAAGGTTGGATTAAAATTAATACTGATGGAGCTGCAAAAGGCAATCCGGTAGAGCTGGAATTGGAGTGGTTTGCCTGAATCATGTTGGAACAAGTGCTCTATTGGGAACTGCAAGGCTTGGGAAGAGCCACAAACAATGAAGCAGAAGCCTTAGCTATCAAATCTGCTTCTATTTGGGCAATAAAACAAGGTCATAGGAGGATAATCCTAGAATCGGATTCTCAAATAATGGTTGGAGCTCTAGATTGCATGAGGAACTTTGCTTTGAAAACATGGAGGTTGAGGATTCTTGTCACTCAAATTAAGGAATTATGGAGGGAATTAGATGATGTGATTCCAGTTTATGTGAGTAGAGATCTAAATAAAGTGGCAGACTTCCTGGCTAAGATGGGTACCGAGAAGGAGGTAGGGGTTCAGTGGCACAGTGACATGGCTATTGAGGATGAGATGATTAGGCAGGTTGGTGAGCAAATCCAGTGCTTAGCTAATTTGGATAACCATTCCAGAAATACTATTTAGGAGATTTATGTTTCAATGTAGATCTTCTTTTATAGTTGTAAACAGGTGAACAATCATTGTAGAAATATGGTTTAAGAGATTTGGCTCCAATGCAAATCTTCTTTTACCATTGTAAACATGTGTTCTCTTTGACTAAGGCTGGGAAAAGTCTCATCCCAACTTGTAAATGATCTTTGTTTTAATACAAGTTTTTTCAAATTATTTTTCAAAAAAATAGTTATTTTATGTAGATAATGATTGTAAAATAAGGTGGTTTTCAGAAATATTGCATTCATTAGAAACTTTTTTTAATTAGGTTATATGAGATTGAAACAAGTTTATCTATGTTACACTATGACCATATAGTGTGACTATAACTTCACTATTATGCATTTATCGCTTAGCAAGGTTTGAACTTAGGTCTTCTCTTTGAAAGCTAAGGAATTTAACCAGTTGAGCTAATGCCATTTAACATTTTCTTTAAAAGTTTTAGTAATCCAAAGGAATTCAGTTGATGTTTAACATTTTTCTTTACTTGCAATAGTTATATGCTTTTAGAATCATTGCATATTATAATAATTATTAAATTAATAAAATTACATGTGTCTCTCTATATTGTAGTATCATGAATTTTATTTATAATAATTTTTTTTAAAAGATGGTCCATCTCAAGAAATATTAATATCTTCTTATGAGATTGGAACTTGAATTATTATATAAAACTCTTTGCTCTCCACTACTTATCCTACATTTAATAAATTTTAAATATTATTAAAATATTAATCTAAAAAAAAAACTATAAATATTTAATGATCACTCAAATTAAATATAATTGTTTAAAAAAAAAAAATTATAAAAATTATTATAAATTATGTTTTACAATTTTAAATAAAAGTTTATATTAATAAAAATACAAAATAAGCATAAAAAGTAAGTTTAAAGAACAAAACATGATATAATGATTTTTTAACTAAGAAAGTACAAGTCAAGTTATATAATGAACATGTATTTATATTTATAGTAGATCAAAAGATATATAGATGATTAAATAATAGTACTTATAAGTTGCTTTTGAATTCTTGTAAGGTCCAATGAAGTATACGTCTTTTGTTTATAATTTTAAATATCTTTTAAACAAGTTTTTATTAAAATTTAATTACCACAATATTTGATTTTAAATATAATCATGTTCCAAAGTAGTAGCTCAAGTGGTTGTGAGCTTTGTCTCGATTTGAAGGACCATGTTTTAAGACCCAAGGACATATATCACACTTGAAATATTGAACAAATTTAAGTACCCTTTTTAAAATTCAAAAGAGGTTTGCCTTATTAAATTGTAAAGGCTATGAGCCTCTTTTGTTTTGCTACCGATGAGCCTAATTATTTTTCTTAGTTTTGAGGCTCCATTCAGATCCGAAGATATTCATGTTTGTAGTTATTGGAAAGATTTTTTTGAGCAGGACATAATGGAGGTGTCCATTTTCAGTTTTGAGGCTATTACATATGATTTTTTTGACCTCAAATTTTTTTGTATAGGAAGTGCATTATCGGTTGAACCTGACACTTCTTCAATCCACTTTGTCATCAGAGACTATTTTTGGAAGTAGAATTTCTTCACGACCATGGTCCTCTTGAGATTTTATTATGATTTTGGGTGCTCCTACAGTAGGAGGTATTGTTTACCGATCATGGGAATCTATCGGGTACTCTAGTTTAGGAGTTATCATTGTCTCTTCACAATACTAAGGCCTTTTTTTATGTGATCATGTATATCACATGGGTACTCCTACGGTTGGAATTGTCTTTGCCTTTAGTGGCTTGTCTCTTAGTGGATCAGTGATTTTCAGCTTGGCTCATCAACAAGATTTCCAACATCACAATGCAAGTGAACCTTGTACCTAGTCCTCTTCTCTATAGCACCTGGTGGATGTAGCGACTAGTTATCCATGCATTTTGGTAGGATGAGAAGGTTACCATAAGGACACTTTTGATACTTCGGGCAGCACCACATCAATATTTCAACATCATATTATTGGCTATTTTAGCATAATTTTTTGATGGCTCACATTATTGTATAAAGGTGCATTTTCGGCATAGATCGACACCTTCTAGATGAGCTTCATCATTCAGGGGGGTATTAGAATATAAATGAGTATTTTGTACTTAGGAAAGTGCACATTAAAGGGGGATGTTAAAATATTAAAGTGCACTTTACCTAATTTAATATTCATTATTACTTTTTAGGGTTAGGGTTTTGTTTTTTAGTGAGAGTTAGGGTTTTCTTTTTAAAACCCTAATCTCTCTCTATATGTACTCATTCATGTATTATAATAAATAATCACTTTTGGTTCTAAGAGATAGTCCAATATTTTGGAAATATTACTCTACTAAGCATAGATAGTAGAGGTTAAGTTTTGGTATTGTGAAGACTGCTATAGAAAAATGTCAAGAAATGTGTTGAAATCTGGAATATTTGTATTCATACATAAAATTGAAAAGATCTAGAAAATGAAGATTAAAAATTCAAATATTTTGAGTAAAATGATGTGGGTTTCTAGCTATAGCATCTCAAATGAGATGAAAGTGTATATATTTGTAA